>CAWUPB010001195.1:10149368-11461868 GCA_963924115.1 Dovyalis caffra
AAAGAGAAATTTTAGCCGACCTCCAAAAATAAGTTAGGGCACATCTCCAAGAGAGAAAATAAAAGAGAAAATAGTTTTTGCCTAAACCCTAGCAAGAAATACTCTTTCCTCCTCCTTTAAGGTTGTCGTAAAGTTGTTCGGGTAGATGTCTAGAGGAAATACTTAAGCGAGAAAAGATGGAGCTAGCACTTGATTAATTTTGAGTGCTTCTTAGTGGATACTTGGGCTGCGTGGATAATCAATAGAGGCTGGAAACTTGGATGACTAACCAAAGAAATGGAATTTAGATCCGCACTAGAAGAGGTAATCCTTTACTTTAGCTTATTATTCATGTATGTATGATAAGTAGATTCAACGACGTCATCTTGGAACCTTAGATGAAGAAATAAATTTTATTTATTCCGCACCTTCATGGGATGCATGATCCTTCAATTGGTATCAAAGCCTCCGTTGAATCTTTGATTGTATGATTAATTAATTATGATTACCTACATGAATAAGATATGCCCGATTATAAATCTTATGTTTTTAGTATTTCATATAAATATGAAACTGAAATTTTAGGTTAAAATCGATAGGAGCACATGAGGTCGACGTTGAACATCAACGTCGCCCGTATGGTAGCCATACCGACCGCAAGCACACTAGGAGCACGCTAGGCGACCCGCTAGCCTACCAAGCAACATGCTAAGCGTGCGCCGAGTCGCCGTGTTAGGCTCGCGGTAGGCCGGGCGAATGCTAGGCACGCGCGGGCAACACAATTGGCCACCGGCCGTGCGCTTTCACACTAGGTTAGTAGCCGCAGGTAGACATACACGAATTCAAGGGTTTAAGCTTCGAAACCCGTGAGTCCTCAAGGCCTAAAAGTCTATAGGCCCAAAATGGGCCTAAGGCCTAAAAAGGTTTTAAAAATTAAATTTAGAGAACTTTTGATAAATTTATAAAATGACTAAAACTCGTAGATTTATAATCATTTTATGAATGAAATTTTTTCATGAGTATGTCATATATCAATGTGATTGAAGCATGGGTGAATGGTATGGATGAGTCGACCTAGTTTTATGAATGCTTGGTATTTTTTAGATAAATAAGATCCGCATGTCCCGGCTTCTCTATTACTCTATTTTATTTTTTTCTCATCTTACTCCCCTTAAATATAACTTGAGGTTTCTTATTTTGAATAAATCTAAGAGTAAAAGATAAGAAATAGAATAGATATAAGGAGGAGATGCCAAGAATGAAGACAAGTCATGACGAATTGTAATAATTTTTCACCTAGGAATTGACCCACTAGTCTCCTCGTGGCTCGAGAGGGCTAGTACTAGACATCTCTTACCATTCACCGATCTTGAGTCATGCATGAGATGTATGAGTGTGATGAGATCAATTTTAATATGCATGATTAGGAATAATGTGATTATTGTTTAGTATTCATACTAGGATGAGACCAACCTTATTAAATCCTTCAAACAAAATATCAAGTTAAATGTTTTCTAACATTATGAGGCGAGAACTCTCTTGGTCATTATTGGCTTGTTGAGATAACTCAAGGTCAATTCTTTGTGAAGGGAAACAAATCATGGGCCATACGATGTCTCCGAATGTTAGGTCTAACTTAAATGAGTTGTTTGGTTTGTTAAGTAACTCAAGGTCCAATAAACTCGTAAGTAAGCTTTGGTATTCATATAAGATATGACAAGGACAAGGAGTTGTCATACCAATAGAATTAGGAGTTACATTAAATGTAATTAGTAAGGAGTTACCTACCTAATCTTTCATGTATGGCTTGTTGAGATAACTCAAGGTTAATGCATATTAGAGAATGGGATCCTAACCCACTAGGAAAACGAATTGAAAATTGGTTTTTTAGTATTATATTGAAAGTTATAGAACTTGAAGGAAATAACAAAAGCGAGCATAGATTTGACTTATTTAATTTATGTTTTGTTTTATGTAATTTAATTAACCAAACTCGTATGTTTTTCTATCCCGTCACATTGCATAGTATGATCGACAACAAATCGATATGATCGATCATTGATGGAAGTAATGCCTTTAATGGCATAAACTTCCTCGACTAGGAAATGAAGTTACGGATAGTCCTCCAACATGAGAAAATTCCGTATACAACAGAGAAAGCTCTTCTAGATGAGCCTCCTCTAGTGCAAGTCGAAGCTCATGAAGCATGGATCAAACATAGAGATGATACGATCACTACTAAGAGCATCATGCTTACTACTATGACATTGGAGCATAGATGCCAACACAAAAGCTCACAAGCTTTTGATATCATAATAAGACTCAAAAGCTTATTTGAGGAGAATACTAGGCATGAGCGCTATGAGACAGACAAGGAAGCTCTTTAAGGCCATAATGGATGAGGGATCCAATGTCGAAACGCATGTCACATAAATGATAGTCTATATCGATTGACTAGCTGAACTTGAAGTTGAAATGGATGTTAAATTATCCATTAACCTAGTATTGCAATTGTTGGCCAATAGCCATAGACAGTTCATCATAAACTTTAACATGATACGTATGCAAAAGACTCTTGGAGAGTTATTGTCCATGCTAAGGGAAGCTCAACCTAAAATTAACAAAAAGAACAAAAGCTATGTACTTCTAGTTAATACGGGAAAAGGTGTAGTAAAGGGCAAGAAAAATCCCAAACAAAGAAAAAGAAGTCTTCAACTGCACCTACTAGAGGAGTGAAAAAGGCCAAGGCTCAAAATAGCCCAAAGTATGCGGTTTGCTTTCATTGCAATAAGAAAGGGCATTGGAAGCGTAACTACAAGGAGTACCTAGAAGGGATGCAAAATAAGAGTTCTACCACCACCTCAAGTTTTTATGTTATTAATGCTAATCTTTCCATTTCTAAATTCCACCTCATAAGTATATGATACTAAATATGGTGCTTACATTTTTGAAATGTATAAAAGCTTAAAAAAAGAAAGGAAGATAGCTTTAAGGGAGAATATCTACATAACCACAATGGATTGAAGAGTTCGACCATTAGATATGGATATTTATGAGCTAGCACTACTATATTGGGATGTGTTATGACTCAATCATTATTATTTTAGTAGAGACTAAAGATGTTATTTCCATTTCTTATTTTGAATAAGTATTTCATTTTTAAGAATAATAGTTATTTTTAAGAATGAGGTTTTATGAAAATATTTTGATAATGATTATATGCGTTAAACGGAACTCCCAAATGTATAACATAAATACTAGAAGACTCAAATAATCAAAATAAACATTAATTAGTAAGCAACATCAAACTTAGTCATATAAGCAAGAATCCCATATCCAACCTACTTATATAAAAAGATATTTAGAATCATCGATGGTGTCAAAGGAATCTTGTTTACTTGACAAAAAGACATGTATCCCCTTTTAGTTGAAAAGGAGAAAGAGTTACTAATGAATGTAGTCCTCATACATAAAGATGTATATGGGCTTATGTCCACCCAACCAAGAGGAGAACATGCATGTTACATAATCATTAATGATAATGGATCATATTATGGTTATAAGACACAAGTTCAAAACATTTAAAATGTTTATAAGTTTAGACTTGAAAGGTCATGAGATGAACTAGCAAGATTTTTAAAGCATCTCAATTAGATCAAGGAGTTGAATTCTTAAACGCTAGAATGTTAGATCACCTAAAAGAGAATGAGATTCTCTATGGATATCATATGTTAGACATGATCAGTCCATGATGAGTTGAATTAATATCCTTAATTATGAATGAATACTCCTTACTACAACCTTTGAAATGAATAGGATTCTAATATATTGAAGATATATCACCTATGAGATATAGGAAGAGAAGGAAGATGAGTTAATCTTCCCTTAAAGATTTAAGGCTATAAAATGTACGTCAAAGCGTTTGATAAAGACAAAATGAAGCCTAAAATCAATAAAGTGTTAGATTGTGAGATACCCTAAAGTAAGCTTAGGATATAAATATCTTACCACTAGAACAAAGTGTTGTTCCTTACTAAGCACACTATGTTCCTTGGGAAGGAATTTATGGATGCTAAAAATAATGAGAGAAAATTTAAACTCAATAAGATGTAAGTAGACTCATAAATTAACATTTTAATAAAGGAATCCTAAAGTAGGATGATTACAAAGAGTTATAGCTCTCTCATAAACAAAAACACAAGAATTTCAAATTTTCAAAGCAAATTCATCAAAAAGACAAAAGAGATATGATCCTTTCATCTTAACACATTGTGATGTGAGCCCTAAAATGGATGATGAAGCTAATACCTTTGAAATGGCAATGTTAGACATTGATTCCTACAAAAGGCAAAAGGGATGTGTAGTTGACACACCCTAATGGTTCCTAAGAACGTGCAAATAAGGTTTATAAAAGAGCTAAGGTCCATTAATAAGACTTAAGCATGCCTCTAGGAATACAAATCCATGTTTTATGGAATGATCAAAGATTTTGATTATCCATCAAAATAAAGATGAACCTTGTGTATATAAGAAGCTAGTGGGAGCCTACTAAGTCAAGGTTATTTGATGTAAAATCACACCTCGACCATAACATCATGTTGCAAATAAGAGATTAAGGAATCTAAAAGAAATTTCCTTAGGATGACATATGAGAGGAACCTATAATCTAAGAGTATAGATCTATAGAGATAGATCACTTAGAATATGAGGAGTCTCCTAAGGTAGTTACAATGACATAATACTAAAATATTTAGTATGGAACAATCAATGAAAGTTTAGTTCCAATGTCATATAGCTTAATGATCGATAACGAAGGATCCATATCACTAGCTAAGGAACCAATGTCTCATCAACTCGTCCAAGCAAGTACTACAATGCTATCACTTGATTATAGAGATAAAAGGGTTATGGTAGCATAAGGATAGAAAAGAACCACATTACGATAACATAGTTGACCCCACACTAAGCCCTCATCATAGCCAAAGTATCTAAACCTCACTCGATTGTTGAGACTAAGGGACATGGCTGGTTGGCTCTAGTGTAAGTAAGAGATTGTTAGTATTGGTGCCCAAGATCCAACCATTTTTGGATGGCCCCAAGTTAATGTATTATTGCATCATTTAATAAAGAAGTCATTCTATTAACTCTTATGTTTACTTATTGATAAATTCATTAGAGTTAGATAGCGAGTCCTTGTGATATGTATTTACAATAGTGATTGATCGAAAGATGTGAGACAAACACTAATCCACATAAATGATATCATTAAATGTCCCAATTGTAGCATTGTCGAGAATAGACATTGACAAGATATTGATAGACTTGTAAGTACTATACTCATGCTATATGATAGCAATAGGAGATCTCACACCTATTGGCATGGTGTTGCCAAAGTAAGCACTTAGGTGATTTATGTTAAAGAACATATCACTTGGACTTGACTCGCCATGAGCACCTATTTGGTTTTAGTCTATGGGAATCTCACACGAAATAGGTATAAATGGTCCTTATACTTAAAGTCATCATGAATATCCCATTGGAGGACTTATGCACTTTGACACTTATTTCAATGGACCCATTAATGGGTTGCGCGTGGATGATTCGTTGGGTGCACTAGAAATCCAATAGAGATAGGTGTAGGACTAAGATAGGACATGTCATTTCTTGTATGCTAAAGGAGTTATCATATTGCACTTCGATAAATGTTTACTTAAGAAATATGTAGCCACGGTAGAAGTACACCAATAGAGCATAGTTGGTTTACTCTAAGTGCTTAGACATTTGGGAATCGAAGAAAACTTAGGTGATCATAATCGAACAAGATTAACAACCAAGTTTGAGATCACATTGTGATAAATTGACATGAGAATTGAATTGTATGCTAACCATACTCGTGAAAGGTAATAATGAATTAACTAATCCTCTTAGAGAATTGGATAGTCATGATGCCTTGCTAGAGGCAAATCTTGATTTATGTATCAAGAAATAAAAGAGGAGTCTTTTATCCTCGATACATTGCCAACATATTTAGGAGCCTATTGAGTCACGTGTATAAGTTTAAGTATTCACATTACAAATGAGAAGCAAAGATATTGAAAACGTTTCAAATTATAAAGTTTCCTGTTTTGGAAAGAGTTTCCAAAACAAAAAATTTCCAAAAAAGGAAAGTTTCCTATTTTAGAAATCGGTTTCCTAATTTGAAAGTTAGTTTCAAATTTAGAAATAAAGAATCTAAAGGGAAAGGAGTTTCCTAATTTAGGTTAAAGGGTATTTTGAAAAATTATTTCCTAATGTGGACTCCCCAAAATAATCTAAGAATATTTATTTGGATATTGCAAATAAATTAATTGGGCTAAAATATTTTTGGCCCATTAGATTTAATTAAAAGGCTTAAAGATAATTTTGGTGGGAGAATAAACGTCAACTTTATTGGAAAAGGATGAATGTTTTAAAGATAAACATTAACCTTATTAGATAAGGTTAACTGTTTTAAAAGATAATAATCTAGTCTAAATATAAAATAACTCATTATCCTTGGAGGATAAGGAAGTAACAACCTAAAGTTATTTATCGACTCAAAGCCGCCGCTCTCTTTGTTCTTAGAGGATAAGCAAACTCTCCCCTTATATATATAGGAAGAGAGGTGCGGCAAGGAAGGAGTGAATGACCTAATAGAGTATTTTACCTAACATAAAGAAAAAGGGATATTTTTTACCAAAAGGAAAAAATAAGGAAAAAGAGAAATTTTGGTCGACCTTCAAAAATAAGTTAGGGCACACGACCAAGAGAGAAAATAAAGAAGAAAATATTTTTCTCCTAAACCACGGCAAGAAATACTATTTCCTCCTCATTTAAGGTTGTCGTAAAGTTGCCCAAGATTGATTTCTAAAGGAAGTACTTAATCAAAAAAGGTAGAGCTAGCACCCCATTAATTTTGAGTGCTTCTTAATGCATACTTGAGGTCTGCGTGGATCATCAATAGAGACTTGGACACTTGGACGGCTAATCAAAGAAAAGGAATTTATATCTATCTATAAGAGGTAATCCTTTACTTTACCTTATTATTCATGTATGTATGATTATTAGATTCAATAACATGATATTGGGGCCTTAGATGGAGGAAATTTGTTTCTTTATTTCGCACCTCCATAGGATGTATGATCCTTCATAGAGTTTCATCTATTTTCCTTATTTCATAGTGACATGTGAGGACCTTTTAATGTAAAAAATATCTCTAGTACATGACGATTCATCACCTTTATCGATGACCACACTCAAGTTTATTAGGTTTTTCTACTTATAGAAAAAGCTAAAACTATAAAAATAGTTCAAACTTTGCATTCAATGATAAAAACCCAATTTCACACCTTTATCCAAATATTAAGTACTAACAATGGGAATGAATATTTTACTACAATTCTTGGACACTACCTTCAAACTAATGAAATAATCCATCAATGTTCATGTCCGGACACACCTCGGCAGAATGGTGTGGTAGAAAGAAAAAATCATCACCTCCTTGAAGTTGCTTAGAGCCTTAATGTTTACAATGCATGTCCCAAAATATCTTTGAGGGGGAAGTTGTTCTAACAAACTATTACTTCATCAATAGAATCCCCTCTTGAGTTCTTATATTTAACTCCATTTTGTCAACTTTGCTAAAAACTTACCCAACCTTCCTTTCTATTTCCTCTATACCAATTAAGACTTTCAACTTGTACAACTTTTGTACATGTCCAAAATCATTCTAAACTAGACCCAAAATCAATCAAATGTCTTCATTGGGTATTCTTCAACTTAACGTGGGTATAAGTGTTATTCTCCTTCACTTTATCTTGTTTTTGTGTCTATAGATGTCTTCCTTTTTAAATCTCAATCTTTTTTGCTAGAATAATTATCTGCGAGGGATATTTCAAAAGAAGATAAGTCATGGGGCATACACGAAACAGAATCCTTATCCTTGTCTTTCTCTTCAATTCCAACTCCAATTCTTATTATTGAATCTTAGCCTATTGTGCCGCTTAATACATAAAGGGAAACATTAGAAACAAAGGGAGATAACTACTAGCCATAATTACTTATTTATTCATCCAGGAAACATTCTCAAAAGTTGGAGAATCCAAAACTTAGTATGGTTATGAGTCCGACTAGAATCTAAGTCCTACTGTTAAAGGTACCGATGAAAATGTTTAGCAAGATATTGAACTTCAAAACCACTCGTTTGGATTTAGATATTCCAATTGCTCACGGAAAAGAAACCAAGTTTTATACCCGAGCATCTATATCTAGGTTTGTCTCTTACAAAAGGCTTTCCCTTAAATTTCATGCTTTCACTACTTCACTATCCAAAATAGAGGTACCAAAAAATATACAAGAAGCACATGCTGACCCAAAGTGAAGAGCGGCTATTCAAGAAAAAAATTGGTGCCTTGAACAAAAGTGGCATATAAGAGATTGCGGAACTCCTTGAAAGGAAGAAAAAAGTGGATTGTAAGTGGGTTTTTAAGGTGAGGTTTAATGCCGATTATAGTATTAGTCAATAAAAAATTATGCTTATGGCCAAAGGCTTTATCCGATATATGGAATTGACTATCAAGAGACCTTTGCTTGAGTAAGCAAGCTAAATATAGTAAGAGTTCTTCTCTCCTTAGCCTCTAATCTTGGTTGGCCACTATGACAATTGGATGTAAAGAATGTATTCCTAAATGGTGAGTTACTTGAGGAAGTATATATGGATGCATCTCCTAGATTTGAAAGAAAGGACATCTTGGCATGTAGATTGAAAAAAAAGCCTTTTTATGGGTTAAAATAGTGTCTTAGAGAGTGGTTTGGAAAATTTACTCAAGTTATCAAGAGTAGGGGCTTTGTTCAAACAAAATCGACTACACATTATTTTACAAGACTCTAAAAACTAAAAAATAGCCATTCTTATAACGTGTATGGATGATATTATCCTAATAATTGGTAGAAGCAAATTAGGGATTAAATTACACAATGAAAGTACATACTTAATCTTCTTCAAGATGTAGATATATTGGGTTGCAAACCAACCGAGACACCTATGGATCCAAATATTAAGTTAGATGTTAAAAGAGGTAGAAAGGTTGATTGGGAATAGTATCAAAGGCTTGTAGGGAAACCGATTTACTTTTCACACAAGACAAGACATTGCTTTTCCATTAAGTATGACTAGTTAGTTTATGCATTCACCTAAAGAGACACATCTTAATACAGACTTATAGAATTTTGATATAATATCTTAATGCATTCACCATACTTCGGTATGGGTTTATTCGTTAGGAAAAGTGAACATAAAATGATATATTTATACTGATGTAGACTAGGCGGGTTCTCCCTTGGATAGAAGGTTAACTTCGAGTCGTTGCACATATGTCTAAGGTAATTTGTAACTTGAAGGAGTAAGAAGCAACTCGTAGTTGCTAAAAGTAGTGTAGAAGCTAAGTTTCAAGTCGTAGCTCAAGGTATTTATGAAGGAATATGGCTAGAGAGATTGCTTAGTGAACTAAAACTATCTAATCGCTTTCCCATGAAGTTGTATTATGACAACAAGGTAGCATTGTGTATAGCTCAAAATCCTATGCATCATGACTAAACAAAGCACGTAAAAGTTGATTAACAATGGAAGTGTGTACATGGTTTATATCCATACTAAAATTTAGATAGCTAATATTCTAACTAAAAGTTTCCATAAATCAAGCTTTGAAGATTTTGTAAGCAAGATGGGAATGCTTAATATATATGCCCTAGCTTGAGAGAGAGTGTAGAAAGATCTTGTATGATTAGCCTATTTTGGAAATCATTCTATTTTAGGAAGTAGATCATTAGTCTCCTAAGTATTTAAGGTCAATTTCCTAAATAGTAGTTGTTACTATAATTTATGAATTTATATGTTTTTTTTTTCCTAAAGGAGTAGATTAGGAAAAGATCTTTGCCTATAAATATGTACAATCTTACCTCAATGTATAATTAAATAAAATTATATTTCTCTCCTAGAAACTTTCAATTTAGAACTTTCAAGAAGCTCCTAGAGTAAGCCAAGAGAGGTTGGTGATATAAGAGAATTGTCACTTACGTAAAACGAGTTAATGGAAAGACTTCTTCGATTATTCAAAATTATAGCAAACTAGAGGAAAGAGTATCGAATCCAATCTTTTAAGGGTCCACTGAGGCTGATGTGTGAGACTATAGAAGATGTTCATCAAGAAGTGAATATCTAGCATAAAATTTATCATGAAGAACTAAATTCTAAAATGAGAAAGTTAAAAATGAAGAAGACAAAGTTAAAAGAGAATTTAGAGACTCGGAACCAAATAATGAGTACCTTAAAAAGCAAGAAAGAGGAGCTTTATGTTCAATTCTAACAAATTAAGAATGCTTTAACATGATTGAGGACTAAGCATCGGACATTGGAATTAGAATATAAGGGTTTAACTAAATTTACACCCATAATGATTAAGGAGTTACCTAAACTTGACTTTGAGAAAAGAGAGATTTAGGATGATAGAAGAGCGTAAGGATAGAAAGAAGATCTAAAAGTCAAAGCCACCAATGAAGATTAGGTTGTAAATCAAGCTCAAATAAACTAATAGTTGAACACCGAGCATATGGTAATTGGATAGGTTGAATTAGGATAGTCGGGAAAAAATAACCAAGATATGAGAGCAACATGCTTTGGCTATCTAGTTACTCACTAGAGAAAGGGATGATGCAAAAAGAATTATAGCTAAATAGGGTTCATAGCTTTGAAAGTGATATTCTATAGTCTAAGATCAACATAGTCCCAACAACATTCAACCCATATCATTCTCCAAATATCCACTTAACCCGATAACCATAATATCCACTTAACCCAAAAACCACAATAGCGTATGCATTCCTTAAAACCCAAATACGAGCATACTTAACCAATCAAACACATCAGCCTTACCTATCAAATCAACCAAATCAATAGTACCTAACTCTTCTAACTTACCAAACAAACCTATTTTCATAAATTTCAAGCCTTTTTGTAATGCCCTAAATTTTAGCAACCAACAAACACCCCATAAGCATTTCAATCGAAACTACCCACACACAAGAGAAAAATGCTTAATCATAATCTCCACTCTCATTTTTTTTAAGGCAAGTGGATCTAATTTTGACAAACCCGATGCTTCCTCCATGCCACACATGGCTTAAGAAAGATGACTTGGGGTTAAGCTGGATCGTCCCTCCTTGTAATTTTATTATTTCATTTAATAATTTTTTTTAGGGTACTAAAAAAAATGCATAATTTAAGCTGCTACTTGTGGTATCCCTTCCCTACATCATTTTCAAGCCTTTATATTGCAAGAACTGCACTTTGCAAAATCACATTAAACAATTATAGTTGATGAAAATTGTAATCATTCTTTTAGTCTCCAACATTATTCACTAATTTTATACCACTCTTTTATACCACTCTTTGATATTTCATTACTTTCTCCATTCAAATTAAAAATTTAGATTTAATTATGCTCCATGACGTTATTTTAATTTTTTTTCTAAAGCATTTAAACTTGATTTAATAATTACAACAATTGCTTCTAGATTTATTATGATTCTAGAATCTATGATGCCGTTGAACAATTACTTCAGTAAAGGTGTTCCTCAAGTTTATATTTCAACCATGTCCATGCCTTTGCTGTTTCATAACAGATTCATATATTTTGTTCTTCGTGTTCTAGGTTAATCTCTATTTTGTTCTTGCAACACCATGACATCCCAACATTTGAAAAATGAAAACAAGACAATCATCACAAGTAATGCCCTGTTTGGCAATGCATAAGTGTACCAACAATAATTTGCACTCCCTCTTTTATTGCATATACAAATATACAAATATTTGTTTATTGTTGCTAGAAAAAAAAACAATTAAATAAATATACTATTTAGCACTTTGCTTCCATTCTTCATGGTTGTTTTGCACTATAGCATTATATACCCTTTGAGCTTATATAAAAAGCTTCACTATAAATAACTTAGACGAATCACAACCATGATAGTAATTTGCATGTCTTGAATGTGGAAAAGAGGTTATGGAACATTCACAACACTACTCTTACCTAATTAATATAATAGTGACTGAGCGCCTAGGGAAAACGTTTGTTCACCCAAACCATCTTATGTTATTTACAATCTCAATCTATTGCTTTTTCTATCAAATTATTTATCCCCAATAAATTATTTTTTACAGAAATAAAAAATTTTAAATTTGTCCCTTTCTGATATAGAATTTGTTGTACAATTTTTATTGTACAGCCTTGGCAACAATGCTTATCGACGACAACCTTGTTATACAATTGTTTAATATAACTTGTCAAGAAATGCCCTATGAGCACAAATTTATTTGAAGGGATATCATTCCACCACCATTTCTTGAATTCAAAAACAAAACATAGATTTTCATGATACTTCATTGCATACCAAGCAACCAAAGTTTTGAACCTACCTGTATTGCAACCCATTGATTTAAAGATGATAATGGAGAATTAGATGAAAGAGATGGAGAAGTGGACGATGAATAGCAGTTTTTCAAACATATTATGTTACTTACGTGCTTTGTTTGTAAACAAAGTTTTTTATTTACTAATATTGGGTTTAAAGAAAAAACTAAATTCATGTCTTTTCTTTATTAAACATTTTATTGCATTTGAATGGCATATTCCCACTGCATTTTTACATTACTCTATTCATATTCCTTATTGCATTTACGATTACATTAGATAAAAAAATCTACAACAATTCTAAATATCGTAACAATAAAAATGTATTTACACATGAAAAAAAAATTAAGAAAAAATTTATAGCATATAGCGGGACTATAACATTACTAAAATATTTTTTTTTAAAAAAAAAACCAATTTAAATTCAAAAATACGATTTATTTGACCCCTTGCCAAAACCATGGAAATATAAATAATTATAAAACCTCAAAAATTGAATTGAAAATAAAATAAAGATTTTTATATTCAAATAATATACTTTTTTTCAATGAATAAAATTTTTCTACCAAAAGAAAAAAAAAATTTACATTGTTTATGTGCTACCTAAGAAAAAAAAAAAACCTATCATAAGAAAAAAAAATCATAATTTTAATTTTAGTTATCTTAATTTTACTATTTTAGGAATTTATTTATTTTCTAAAAAGGAGGGAAAATAAGTAAAAAAAATACAAAAAGAAAAAAAGAAACATATATAGAAAATACAAAAAATCTCATTTAGGGGGATAATTGCATTAAAAGAAAGTGTAATTGAAGTAGTTAGGGAGTATAATCGAATCAATTGGAAAATTTGAAACCAAAACTACATCCTATAGAGGCTCAATATAAAATCATATTTTACAAAGATTGAAATTACGCAACGAAGGGCCCAATTATGGAGAGTTAAAATTTATAGGGATTAAATTGAAATACTGGAGCAAACAACGGGTTCGTAGTCCGGCGGACTACGTGTCGTCTGCTCCAATCTAGAAATCTCTCATGGGATTGTTCCTTAATCCTTGCCAAGAGAGAAATCTTTCGCAAATTAAGTTTTGGGATGACTTGTGCATGTTAGAATCCTTAACTAGATTTGATTCCAACTGGGGATCATGCCCTAACATAATTGATATCTTGGTTTTTTTTTTATCAAAAGGAAAATTCTTTGCCTTAAAAGTTGGATTCAATGTGAATGGTTAGATTCCGAATGGGAGATTCGAGCTAATTTGTGCATGTATAAGGCTTGCATTGGCTTGGAAGAAAGGATAGCAAGTAATAGGAATTTTTTCTATGAAAGAGAGTGAAAATCAAGAGAAAAAAGTAGATTTTTGATCCTTAGTAGTAGCAAATTTTTGGGTTTTTTCTAGGTGAGTTCTTCATATTCTTCATTTACGGGTACGAGTTCATTCATTATTAAACTCGTTACCTAATTTTTGTTTTGGTTTCTTTAGTTTTAGTTTCAACCACAACAAGACTCCTAACTCAAATTTCTAGGTTTGGAAGCTTAATTTTATTTTTTCGATTGTCTTTTGAAATTTTTTCTAGGCGAGTGTTCTTCATTTATGGGTTCATGATCTTCATTCTCTGTGTCATTTGAAGAGCTTTTGATTTTGTTTTAAGGAGAATTTTTTGTTCTTTGGGTGGAGAAAAGAAAAAATCAAAGGTAAAAGTTTGAAAAATAAAGTGGTCTCGACCCTCCGAGTTCCTAGGCTTTCTAGGTTTTGTTCTTCCAGTTATTTGTTTTCTTTGACAAGTCGGTTTAAATTTTTCCAGTTTCCTTTCATTTTAAATTTATATCCTTCAAATCATCTTTGTGTTATTTAGAATTTCGAGTTTGGTTCAATTGAATGAAAGTAACTTAGTTAATTAGCTTTTGGTCTAAGATAAAAGGTTTGATTCCTAGGAAAATGATGATGAAGAGAGAAAAAGAACATGAAGAATAGGAGGGAGGGAGAGAGAGAGAGAGAGAGAGAGGGTCAAGAGCCCGAAATCAATGTTTTTGATTGGAAAAATAAAAAATGAAAGAAGTAGGGCTTGTTCTTGGGCTTAGGGTGTATTTTGAGAGTGCTTTAAAAGAAAGATGTGGGTTAGGCTCAACCCAACCCCACACAAAATGAAATGCTAGGATGGCTTCAACTTAGCCAAATAAGATTTTTAAAAAAATATTTTAATGTTTTGATTTCATTTTTCACATAAGTCTTAATATTTTGGTTTTCCTTTGAATTTTTTCATATACACATTAATCTAGATTCAATTTTGTTTTTAGATTTTTTTGAGTTTATTGGATTAACCTTAAATGTTAGAATTTACGTTAATTATTATGTTAGATAATTATTTGATAAAAGAATTATCTAGTCTCCTAATTTTTTGAGACTGATCATAATTTTTTTTATCAACAAATAATCAATAATAAATAATTTCCAATGAAGTCTCCTATCCGATAGGGTTTGTCATTTGACTAAAAAAATAAAATAATAAATATGCTCATCAAAGTCTCCTATTTGATAGGAGCTATCATTTGACCAAAAAAATAAAAAAATAAAAATTTTCAACGAAGTCACGTTATCTAATAGAGACCGTCGTTTAACCAAAAAAATAATAAAAAAAAAATTCATAATGAAGTCTTATATCGAATAGGGACTATCGTTTGACCAAAATATAAAAGAAAAATAAAAATTCTTGATGAATTCTCCTCTTTGATTGGGACTCGTCATTACAATATCAACACTTATAATCGGATTGTTCTCTAAGACATCGATTGTATCAAGACTTAAAGTGAATTCGATGTTTGAATCGACGTGTCACTTGATAAAAGGGATCGACAATCATTTCAATACGATGCCACGCCCAAAACTAAAAAAGTTAATTCAACTTGGAAAAATTAGAGTTTCAAATTCAAAAATATTTTGGCATAAATAAAACACTTTTGGAGGTAAATTTTGGACTAAACCCAAACACGGTACCTTTCTTCAAAAATGACACTTTTGGGTGATTAAAAATCTTCTCAAAAGTGTAATCAACCCTTTACCTTAGAATCTCCGAACCGAGTGCTCTTTTTTGGTTTCCAATTCCTTCAATATAAGGCGGTGACTTTGAATTTACAAATAATTTTATAAATAAATAATCAATAAATCATTAACATTAGATTTTTTTTTGGGAGTCTCATCCGACGTCGAGTAGCGATAGTGATGATAAGTAGTTGGTAGCTTGAATCCTTCTTACCAAATGCTCCATATTATTCGAAACAACATCATAAGAGACATATGCTTCATTCAAAACCTTCTATAATACTTTTGAAGGAACTAGGAAACTAAAATTTTTCGATACCCTATATGTATGTGTTTAAAGTTATGAACGCAAAATTAGTGCTTGAGCCTACATTTTTGAGAATCCAAAGGTGGCTAGTGCTATAAAAAAGGTAGCAAAATACTTGATGAAGTATGAGTTCTCATTGAACTCGTGATCTTAATGATGGAATATTAGGAGCGAGTAAGTGCTTGGAAGGGAGCTAACTCGGATCATCATTTTATGTTAGGGTTCAAGCCCACTAGAAACGATTATTTGAGAGTTGTTGAGTTGAAAAAGGAGAAACGATTGGCTAGAATCAAAAGTCAAGAGCCCAATGAAAAGAGAATCTTTATTCCTCAAATTCGAGCTACCTTCCCTTACCCTGCTTGTGTCATCAACTAGAATCAAGAGATAGTGAACTTAGAGGTAAGAATGGTTAATCTATCCAATAGTCACTCGAAGGGAGAGCTAAAGATGGAAGAGGTGATTGGTCCTAAGAAGATAGTGTTCATTCCTTAAATGGTAACATTATCGTAATCGCCCTTCTATGCAATAGAGGATATGCTACCTATTAACTTGCTCAATAAGGAAAGAACACTAGACGAGGAGGTCAATAATTGAGACGAGAAAGAGGTTTTACCTATGTACACTATTGAGTAATTAATTTTTTATATTTTAATCTCTTAGAAAGACTTATGTGGAGTATTTATTTGTAGTATTAAAATGAGATCATGATTTTTTCTTAAGCATTGTATCCATTCTTTTTCATTCTTTTTATCTCCGTATTTTTCTACTTTATGGATATAGAAAATGAATACCTTCTAAAATTCTAAAATAATTGCATCGATCATGTTTGGCCTAAATTTAATAAGAATTTTATTGCAATAGATGAAAAGGAATTTGAGAATGAAGATGTGAATGAATTTACCAAGCTAGTAGAATTTTTAGAAAGACCTATAAAATCTCATAAAAAGGAGCTAGAAAACATAAATGTTGGGACAAAGTGTTAGTGTTGATGCCCAAGATCCAACCATATTTGGATGGGCTCATGTTAATGTATTATTACATTATTTATTTTAATAATAATAAAAAAATCATTCTATTAATTCTTATGTTTACATGTTGATAAATTCAATAGAATTAGATAGAAGTCATTATGATATGCATTTGCAGTCATGATTGATCGAAAGATGCGAGACAAACACTAATGCATATAAATGATATCATTAAAGATCCCAAGTCGTAGTATTGTCAAGAATGGATATTGAAAATATGTGGATAGACTTGTGAGGGCTATGCTCATGCTATATGATAGCGAGTATGCGATTCACACATATTGGCACGATGATGCCAACGTAAGCATTTAGGTGATTTATGTTAGAGAACATATCACTAGACTTGACTCGTCATGAGAACCCATTTGGTTTTTATCTATGAGAATCTCATACGAGATGGGTACAAATGGTCCTTTGACTTAAATTTATCACGGTTATCTCATTGGAGGACTTATGCACTTTGACACTCGTTTTGATGGAATCATTAAAGGGTTGTACGTGGGCGATTCGTTAGGTGCACTAGGAATCCAATGGAGATAGGTGTATGACTAAGATAGGACATATCATTCCTTGTATGTTAAAGAAGTTATCACATTGCACTTCAATAAATGTCTACTTAAGAAATCTGTGGCCATAATAGGAGTACACAAATAGAGCATAGTTAGTTTACTTTAAGAGCTTAGACATTTGAAAATCGAAGAAAAATTGGGTGATGATAATCGAACAAGACTCGATAACCAAGTTCAAGATTACATTATGATAAGTTGACATGAGAACTGAATCATATGGTAAATATGCATATGAAATGCAATAATGGATTAACCGATCCTCCTAGAGAATTAGGTAGTCATGATGCCTTGCTAGAGGCCAATCTAGATTTATGTATCAATAGATAAAATAGGAGTCTTTTGTTCTTGATACATTACTAACATATCTAGGAGCATATCGAGTCACACGCATAAGATTAGGTATTCACATTATAAATGAGAAGCAAACATATTGGAAAAAATTTCCAAGTATGAAAGTTTTCTGTTTTGGAAAAGGTTTTCCAAAAATGAAAAGTTTCCGTAATTAGAAAGTTTCCTATTTTAGAAATCGGCTTCCTAATTTGTAAGTCGGTTTCAAATTTATGAACAAAGAACCTAAAAGGAAAAGAGTTTCCTAATTTAGGTTAAAAGAGTATTTCAAAAAATTATTTCCTAATGTGGACTCTGCTAAAATAATTTAAGAATATTTATTTGAATAATCCAAATAAATTAATTGGGCTAAATTAATTTTGGCCCATTAGATTTAATTAAAAGCCTTAAGATATTTTGGTGGGAGGATAAACATCAACCTAATTAGATAAGGTTGAATGTTTTAAAGATAATGATCAAAAAGTGCACATGCAAAATAACTCCTCATCCTTGGATAATAAGGAAGCAACAACCTAGAGTCCTTTATAAATTCATTGTCGCCCCCGATCTTGTCCTTAGAGGATAATGAATCTCTCCTATAAATATATAAAAGGAGAGAGAAAATTTAACTAATCCATGGATTTTAGAGAGAGAGTTTCAGCCAACCTTAAAAATAATAGAGGGCACATAGCCAAGAGAAAAAAATAAGAAGAAAATAGTTTTCTCTTAAATCCACATGCAAATTTGCTTAAGATTGATATCTATAGGAAATATTAAATCAAAAAGATGGAGCTAGAAACCTATTGATTTTGAGTGCTTTTTTTATGGATACTTTGATTGCATGGATCATTAATAGAGGTCGGACACTTGGACGGATTTTCTAAAAAGGAATTTAGATCTATGCTATAAGAGGTAATGCTTAACGTATAGCTTAACATTCATGTATGTATGATTAGTAGGTCCAATGGCTTAATCTTAAGCCCTTAGATGGAGGAAATTTTTTTTTATTATGTACCTCCATAGGATGCATGATCCCTTCGCAAAGGAAATAAAGGGTTTGATTGCCTCACTACATCGGTACACGGATACATTTGCTTAGTTTTATGAGATATGCCTAATTTAGATACTAGTATAGTGGTACATAAGGTAAGGTTCCGAGTGTTACCTATCATAAACAAGTAAAGCGAGGAGTTAAGTAGAATGAGACCAAATGTCCTTATTAAAGTCAATGAAGAGATTATCAAGCACTTTGAGGTAGGTTTTCTCAAGGTGATTAAGTATCTAACTTGGGTGTCCAACATTATTATGGTTAGTAAGAAAAATCAAAAGATCTACATATGTGTTGATTTCAAAAACTTGAACAAGGCTAGTCCTATAGACGATTTTCCCTTACCACACATTGATATACCGAAAGAAAATGCTGCAAAGAACTCTACTTACTCTATCATGGATAGTGTCTTGAGGTACAACAAGATTAAGATGGAAGAGGAAGATATAGAGAAGACTAACTTCATCACACCATGAGGGACCTACCATTACAAAGTCATGTCATTCGGTCTAAACAATGCTTAGGCAACTTATCAATGGGCTATGGTTACCGTCTTCTATGACAACATGCATAAAAAAAATTGACGTATATGTCGATGACATGATCACCAAGACAGCGCTCGATGAAAATCATATTTAGACATTAAAAAAGCTATTCGAATGGTTGAGAAAGTATCAATTAAAGCTGAACCCTACAAAGTGTACATTTAGTGTCAAGCTAGGAAAATTACTAGAATTTATTGTGAGTAACGAGAGGGATAGAAGTAGATCATAACAAAGCTAAAGCTATCCAAGAAATGCCAACACCTCACAATCAAAAGAAAGTTCGAGTTTCTTAGCTTGGTTGAATTATATAGCCCGATCCATCTCTCAACTCACGAGTGACATGTGAAATCATATTTCAACAAGTTGAGAAAGAACGACCTAGGAACTTGGGATGATGTATGCTAGTCCGTCATTAACAAGATCAAACAATATTTGTAAAACTATCTTCTTCTTATCCTACTAGCGCCTAACCAACTTTTGATTTTGTATCCGATAGTAATCGAGTCGGCTATGAGTTATGTTATAGGTCAACATAATGATAAAGGAAGGAAGGAGTAAGCAATCTACTTTCTAAGTGAGAAATTCATAAACTATGAGTCTCGATATAGTGCCCATGAAAAGATGTATTGTGGTCTAGTTTAGAGTATTTGATGATTTAGGCAGTACATATTGTATTACAAAACATGACTAATCTCAAAAATAGATCTCCTAAAGTATATCTTTGAGAAGCCATATATGTCAAGCAAGATTGCAAGATGACAAGTATTAGTCGTAGAATATGATATTGGATACATGACCGGAAAGTCAATAATCAAATTCGATGATGAAAAATAGACTATGTATTTTGATGGGGCAATGAATATATCAAGCAACGGTATTAGGGCGGTACCCAATAGCCATCCAACATCAATTCAATCATACTAAAAATATAGTTGAGTATAAAGCTTTCATACATGGTTTGGAGGTAGCTAGGAAAAAGGATCATAAAGCTTGAGGTATATGATGATTAGATGCTAATAATCTACCAAGTCAAAGGAGAATGGCAAACCAAGGATGGGAAGCTAAAACCTTATCGGGTTTGTTTTGCTAACCAAGTTAAAGAATTTGATGAAATTAAATTTGCTCATCCGGGAAGAGAAAAAATCAATTTACCGATACGTTGGCAACTCTAACCTTAATGACATGACTTGATCCCGAAGTTAGGATACAACCCATTTACATTGAGATGAGAAATTCACCAGCCTATGATTATGCTATTGAGGAAAAACTAGATGAAAAACTCGTGGTATCATGACATCTAGATGTTCATAAAAAATCGATAGTATCCTTTAGGTATTTCTAAGATAGATTAAAAGGCTTTAAGAAGGTTCGCCATGGATTTTTATCTAGATAACGAGGTGTTATACAAACAAATTTTTGATAAGACACTATTTCATTATTTGAACGTGGTCGAGGCCAAAAGAATGATTGAAGTGGTTTATGAGGGAATTTGTACAACTCATGAAAATGGTCACACTATGACCCATTAAATAAAATGAAGCGAGATATTCTTGGTTGATAATAGAAAAGAATTACATAGAGTATATCCACAAATGTAAAAAATTTCAAGTCTATGGAGATCATATCAATGCTCCTCTAGCTTTATTTAATAACATGGCGTTACCTTAGCTTTTCGTCATGTGGGGTTTAGATGTCATCGGGTCTATTAATCCAAAAGCAATCAATGGTCACCATTTCATCTTTGTGGCAATTGATTATTTTATCAAATGAGTTGAAGTTGCTTTTTCGCTCATGTCACTCGGAAAGTGGTCTAGTAGTTTATAGAGAAAAATTTGATTTATTGATATGGTTTACTAGACACAATAATTACTAATAATGATAAGAATTTCAATGGGAAGATGATCCCAAAATTATGTAAAAGGTGAAAAATTAAGCATTTGAACTCAACACCTAACCGAACCAAGATGAATGAGGCGATTGAAGCCGTAAAAAAACATCAAGAAGATCATACAAAAAATGATGGTCACATACTAGGACCGACATGAAAGCTCTCATAAGTCCCGCATGTATATCATACAATCGTAAGAACATCCACGGGGGCTACACAATATTCTTTGCTTTATGAGATAGAGGCAATAATGCCTTATGAAGTAAAAATCTCTTCTCTTTGGATACTCATGGAAGCATAGTTGGAAGAAGCAAATTGGGCTCGAATCAAATATGAACTATTAAACATGATCGATCAAAATAGGTTGGCCATTATTTTTTGATACCTTCTTGCATGAACTATTAAGCATAATCGGTGAAAATAGGTTGGCCATTATTTTTCATGCAAGAATGCATCAAAAAATAATGGCCAATGTATACAACAAAAAGGTGCGACTAAAAGAATTTTGTGAGGGAGATTGATGCTTAGGAAGATTCTATCAATACTTGGGGAGAACAAAAACAAGTGGTCACCCAACAATGAAGGCCCTTATGTAGTGAGAAAAGTATTTTCTAGGGGAGCACTCATGAGAATAATTTAGTCAAACCTATAAATTCTAATGTAGTCAAGAAATCCTATTCTTGAGGATTGTTATGTTTCTTCCTCATCAAATAAAGAATGAAATTCTAGCCAAACATGTGTATTACATTCTTTTTTTATGTCTTTGTTCCTTCAACCGCATAAACACATCACCTCTTTATCATTTCATGATCTCTATTGATAGTATTTATAAATGGCATGCAAGTAAGTTAAGATGTTATAGCAATGTTTTAATTAATAGATAATAGGCTCTATTTACCTCAAACGAAAATCCTAATGAACTTGGGAAGAACTTGGTTTCTATACTTTTTTGAATTTATTTTGACCACTTCGCACATGTTGAAAATCACTTCTACCTAGGCTTAGCAACTAAGATTTTAGTCTAGAAATAACCTTTTAACATTATATTTATCGAAAATAATATACAAATAAAAGCCTCAAATAACGGACAAATAAGATGGTGAACCCGGTAAAAAGGAACGAACATATCTTGTTGGCACTCCAAACTCACCACGCAAAGGTTATATGTAAACCCAAAAAGATAAACACAAAACCAAAATGAAATTGATCCAACGCATTTTTCACTTATCCATGTCCTAAGTTGCCCCTATGGCATCTCCCATGATAATGACATAGTAAGTGTTTAAATATGTAAGTTCTATTTGAAAAATTTTCTAGTAAAAGGAACTCATGAAAATACGACTCATCCAAGTTATGTATTATTATTAATAGAATGAGAAAAGGCTTATTTGAAATTTTCTCATACTCAAGTCAAATTTATAATTGGAAAACAAAATTTGAGCTTTTGATTCTCTTTATGAAACCCGAACTAGGATCACCCCTCACACTTAGGACAAAAAACAAAGATTACTTAGAATAGGATTTGAGAGGCATGTCACCAAACAAATCATTATCTCAAAAAAAAAAAAAGACAAAAGTTACTATTATAATTCCTACTACATTAGAGAAAATAGTGACTCATCTCAAAAGTATTGATCTCGAGTTTGGTTGATGAAATCACTATAAAACATGCCTCTAATTTAATCGTGAGTCTCAAAAAATAGTTTTCAAAAGTGGTCCTATGTAAAAATAACCCCGAAATACTATTTGAGCCTATTTTACTCATTTTTCAGAAAACCATGCCCTAGCCTACACTACATATCAATAAAGGTCCTTTCTAACTTGAGATAAATTATCAATCAAACAAGTGTCAAATTCGTGAGCACTTACAAAGGAATTTTATTGAAAACAAATAGTCAAAATTGAAATATAAGCTAGTTAAAATCATGGTTGGTGCCAAAAAACAACACTTGGGGGCAAACAACATTTTCTATCATCAAACCTATAATTTGGCTGCCATGTAAGTGCAATATTAATACCAAAAATCCCATAATGGCCATATTGAAACATTTGTATAAGTTCACGAGTAGTCAATGGGTTTTCGCTCGAACTTTAGACCCAAAACCTCCAAATGAAATCTACTAAGTTTTCTCTACGAAGGAGGAAATTCACAAAATGTAAAATTATCGAACATTTCAAAAATCATATGGTATCTCATGTTACAAAGAAGGTCACCAACGGGATAATGAATCTAGCACCATATAGTCAAGTGTAAGTAGTCGATTGATAATTGATCAAACCGGGGAATGACCACCACTATCAATAAACAAAGAGGACTACTTTACTCAAAATAAACTTTTGAATGGATAGATCAACCCAAGTTTATATAAAGGTAAAACATAGTCGGAGGGTGAAGTTTTGTGTTTATTATTTATATATTATTTTAATAGTTTTTATATTAAATTTTATAAAATAATTCTAGGTTTTTAGTAAGTTTTTATGTGATTTGTTTATTATTTTTAGTTTATCAATATCGTTATTTTTAGTATGTTTTTAATGTATTGTGAGTGTTTGATCCAACTTATGTTTGAATTAGGTTCAAGGAACAAATTAAAGGATTGAGAATGTCAAGGCCAAGACTTTTTGAGTCATGGCCATGACTCGGTGAAAGGAAGGGAGAGTCACGGTCGTGACTCTCTAAAGCTCACGATCATGAGTTTCAAAAGGAAGAAAAAAAAGCCCACGATCGTGAGCTTCAAAAGGAAGAAATGCCCAATCCCGTGAGCTTAAAAAGGGAAGAAAAGCCCACGCACATGAGCAAATTTTCAAGGATTAAAGTTTAAGGATCGATGCATAAAGAGGAAAAGGAAGATATTCGGGAGGATTTTAAGGAGGATATTCGGCGGCTCTCTCTATTTTAAATCCCACGCCGGACCAAAAAGAGGGGTCGTCCGTAAACAAAGAGGGGAGTTCGAGTAGCCTTTGTTCTCTCTAGATATCCATTGAAGACATATATGAGATCGGGGAAAATGGGTGCCTAAGCTAGAAAGAGATCAACCTCGACTGTAGCAAATCCAAACCAGATTTCTTCCTAAACTCGATTTTATTGCTTTCAATTCTTGATTGTGAAGACATGGAATTTATTATGATTAATTCGATGGATGTTTATCCGTCAACTATGAACTAGTTTCTGTCTTGAGAATTAATGAATCCTTTATTTGAATATGTTTAATTGAATGGTTAATTTGATTATTCTTTTCTTGCATCTATGATTTTGGGATTATTTATATGTGATTGTTTGGCTCACAATTATATATCCGTGGTATTGGATTGGTATTGATCAAATATCAATGATAAACTAAAGAATCATAGACACTAGGTTATGAATGAGAGATCCAGTAACTAGTCGAAGAGATTCGCATGAATAATCATTTAAGGCATTTTGATTAAATATAGGATTTAATCGGTGAAGTTATATTCTCAAGAATTCTCTCATCTTGATCTTCATTCCTAGTTCGTTACGATTACTCCGTAGTTGTTTTACGTTCTCAATTTAATTCATAATCATTAAACGCAAACTAGTTTAGAGTGTTTAGGATTTTATTTCATTGTTATTGTTTACAATTGGAATTGAATTATTTTATGCCAATTACATCCCCTCGAGAATACGACCTTGGTTAACTCATTTGTACCGTAATTACCTCGTGCATTTGCGAGTAATTTACCTATTAATTTCTAGTACACTTTTGGGCACATCAAGTTTTTAGCGCCATTTTTGGGGATTATATAGATCGATTCATCTCTCAACTCATAGTGACACGTGAAACCATATTTCAACTGTTGAGAAAGAACAACCTAGGAACTTGGGATGATGTATGCTAGTCTCGTCATTAACAAGATCAAACAAGTATTTGCAAAACTATCTTCTTCTTATCCTACTTAGTGCCTAAAAAACTTTTGATTTTATATCTAATAAGTAACCGAGCTAGCTATGAGTTATGTTCTAGGTCAACATAATGATAAAGGAAGGAAGGAGCAAGCAATCTACTTTCTAAGTGAGAAATTCATAAACTATGAGTCTCGATATAGTATCCATGAAAAGATGTATTGTTGTCTAGTTTAGAGTATTTGATGATTTAGGCGAGTATATATTATATTACAAAACATGACTAATCTCAAAAATAGATCTCTTAAAGTATATCTTTGAGAAGCCATATATGTTAAGCAAGATTGCAAGATGGCAAGTATTATTGGCGTAATATGATAGTGGATACATGACTAGAAAGTCAATAATCGAATTCGATGATGAAAAATAGACTATGTATTTTGATGGGGCAATGAATATATCAAGCGACAGTATTAGGGCGTACCCAACTGACCATCCAACATCAATTCAATCATACCAAAAATATAGTTGAGTATAAAGCTTTCATACATGGTTTGGAGGTAGCTAGAAAAAAGGATCATAAAGCTTGAGGTATATGATGATTAGATGCTAATAATCTACCAAGTCAAAGGAGAATGGCAAACCAAGGATGGAAAGCTAAAACCTTATCGGGTTTTTTTACTAACCAAGTTAAAGAATTTGATGAAATTAAATTTGCTCATCCGGGAAGAGAAAAACTCAAATTATCGATACGTTGGCAACTCTAACCTTAATGACATGACTTGATCCCGGAGTTAGGATACAACCCATTTACATTGAGACTAGAAATTCACTAGCCTATGATTATGCTATTGAGGAAAAACCGGATGGCAACTCGTGGTATCATGACATCTAGATGTTCATAAAAATCGATAGTATCCTTCATATATTTCTAAGATAGATTAGAAGGCTTTGAGAAGGTTGACCATGGATTTTTATCTAGATAGCGAGGTGTTATACAAACAAAGTTTTGATAGGACACTATTTCATTATTTGAATATAGCTAAGGCCAAGAGAATGATTGAAGAGGTTTATGAGGGAATTTGCACAACTCATGGAAATGGTCACACTATGACCCATCAAATAAAACGAAGTAGATATTTTTGGTTGACAATGGAAAAGAATTACATAGAGTATATCACAAGTGTAAAAAATTTCAAGTCTATGGAGATCATATCAATGCTCCTCTCGGCTTCATTTAATAATATTGTGTTACCTTAGGTTTTTGTCATGTGGGGTTTGGATGTCATCGGGTCCATTAATCCAAAAGCAAGCAATGGTCACCATTTCATCTTTATGGTGATCGATTATTTTATCAAATGAGTTGAAGTTGCTTTTTATGCTCATGTCACTCGTAAAGTGGTCTAGTAGTTTATAGAGAAGAATTTGATTTGTCGATACGAGTTTACTAGACACAATAATTACTAATAATAATAAGAACTTCAATGGGAAGATGATCCCAAAATTATGTAAAAGGTGAAAAATTAAGCATTTGAACTCAACACCCAACCGAACCAAAATGAATGGGGCAATTGAAGTTGTAAACAAGAACATCAAGAAGATCATACAAACAATGATGGTCACATATTAGGACCGGCATGAAAGCTCTCATATGTCCCGCATGTATACCATACAATCGTAAGAACATCCACAGGGGCTACACAATATTCTTTGCTTTATGAGATAGAGGTGGTAATGCCTTATTAAGTAAAAATCTCTTCTTTTAAGATACTCATGGAAACATAGTTAGAAGAAGCAAATTGGGCTCGAATCGGATATAAACTATTAAACATGATCATTGAAAATAGGTTGGCCATTATTTTTTGATACATTCTTGCATGAATTGTTAAACATAATCGATGAAAATAGGTTGGCCATTATTTGTCATGCAAGAATGCATCAAAAAATAATGGCCAATGCATACAACAAAAAGGTGCGACTAAGAGAATTTTATGAGAGAGATTGATGCTTAGGAAAATTCTATCAATACTTGGGGAGAACAAAAACAAGTGGTCACCCAATAATAAAGGCCCTTATGTAGTGAGAAAAGTATTTTCTAGGTGAGCACTCATGAGGATAATATAGTCAAACCTATAAATTCTAATGTAGTCAAGAAATCCTATTCTCGAGGATTGTTATGTGTCTTTCTCATCAAATAAAGAATGAAATTCTAGCCAAACATGTGTATTACATTCTTTTTTATATATCTTTGTTTCTTTAACCCCACAAACACAACACCTCTTTATCATTTCATGATCTCTATTGATAGTATTTATAAATGGCATGTAAGTAAGTTAAGATGTTATAACAATGTTTTACTTAATAGATAACAGTGCTCGATTTACCTCAAAAAAAATCCTAATGAACCTAGGAAGAACTTGGTTTCTATACTTTTTTGAATTTATTTTGACCACTTCGCACATGTTGAAAATCACTGCTACCTAGGCTTAGCAACTAAGATTTTAGTCTAGAAATAACCTTTTAACATTATATTTATCGAAAATAATAGACAAATAAAAGCCTCAAATAACAAACAAATAAGATGGTGAACCCGGTAAAAAGGAACGAACATATCTTGTTAGCACTCCGAACTCACCATGCAAAGGTTATATGTAAACCTAAAAGATAAACACAAAACCAAAATGAAATTGATCCAACGCATTTTTCACTTATCCATGTCCCAAGTTCCTCCTATGGCACCTTCCATGATAATGACATAGTAAGTGTTTAAATATGTAAGTTCTATTTGAAAACTTTTCTAGTAAAAAAGACTCATGAAAATACGACTCATCCAAGTTAAGTATTATTATTAATAGAATGAGAAAAGGCTTATTTGAAATTTTATCATACTCAAGTCAAATTTATAATTGGAAAAAAAATTTGAGCTTTTGATTCTCTTTATGAAACCCGAACTAGGATCACCTCTCGGACTTGGGGAAAAAAAAAGATTACTTAGAATAGGATTTGAGAGGCATGTCACCAAACAAATCGTTATCTCAAAAAAAAAAAAAATAGACGAAAGTTACTACTATAATTCCTACTACATTAGAGAAAATAGTGACTCATCTCAAAAGTATTGATCCCGAGTTTGGTTGATGAAATCACTATAAAACATGCCTTTCATTAAATCTTAGTCTCAAAAAATAGTCTTCAAAAGTGGTCCTATGTAAAAATAACCCCGAAATAGTATTTGAGCCTATTTTACCCATTTTTTAGAAAATCATGCCCTAGCCTACATTACATACCAATAAAGGTCCTTTCTAACTTGAGATAAATTATCAATCGACAAATGTCAAATTTGTGAGCACCTACAAAAGAACAACACTTGGGGGCAAATAACATTTTCTATCATCAAACCCGTAATTTGGCCGCCATGTAAGTGCAACATTAATACCAAAAATCCCATAATGGCCGGATTGAAACATTTCTATAAGAAGTTCACGAGTAGTCGATGGGTTTTCGCTCGAACTTTAGACCCAAAACCTCCAAATGAAATCTACTAAGTTTTCTCTACGAAGGAGGAAATTCACAAAATGTAGAATTATCGAACATTTCAAAAATCATATGGTATCTCATGTTACAAAGAAGGTCACCAACAGGATAATGAATCTAGCACCATATAGTCAAGTGTAAGTAGTCGATTGACAATTGATCATCCCGGGGAATGACCACGACCATCAATAAACAAAGAAGACTACTTTACTCAAAATAAACTTTTGAATGGATAGATAAACCTAAGTTTATATGAAGGTAATACATAGTCGGAGGGTGAAGTCATAGTGCTTAGATCACAAATAACCAACTAACCTTAGAACCTTGATAGTTAAAAGAGAAAAAAAGGATTTGAGTAGGGTGGACTATGTTTTTTATAGGTACCTTGACTAACCAATATGCTAAGTTTTGTTTCGTGTACATCACAACCATAAGGAAAGAAAGACATACACAATGAATCCGAAATAAATACCAAGGAAATGAAAATATAATACTTCTCACAAATCCACCTCGGGTATGGTCATCTCACAATAGACCACTCGTCCAAGCATAAAACCCAAAGTCGGATGACCAATTCCCACTTTCTAGTAAGGTCGATTATTCAATTCATCACTTCGGGCAAGATTGTCTAGCAATCACTACATCTTTCATTTTTAAGGTAGGCTTCTTTTGACAACAAGGCCATATGTTGGATGTTTAATTTTTAGGATGGGCTACCCTTGACAATAAGGCCAAGTACTACACGTTTAATTTTTAAGGTAAGCTTCCATTGACAACAAGGCATTGTACTCGCATCTTTCATTTTTTAGATAGGTTGCCCATGATAACAAAGTCATGCATTTCATGTTTAATTTTGTTGGGTAGGTAACCCTTGATAACAAGGTCACGTATTGGATGTGTAATTTTCTAGGTGGGCTACCCTTAAAAGCAAGGCCATGTATTACATATTTTATTTTTCAGGGTGGGCTACCCTTGACAATAAGGTTATGTACTCGCATGTTTAATTTTCTAAGTAGGCTACCAAAGACAATAAGGCCATAAACTTCATATTTAATTTTCGTGGTAGTCTACCCTTGACAACAAAGCCATGTACTCGTATATTTAATTTTTAGAATAAGTCGCCTTTGATAATAAGGTCATGTATTGCACATTTAATTTTCTAGGTAGGTTATCCTTGACAACAGTGGCCACATACTATATATTTCATTTTTTTGGTAGGTTGTCCTTGACAATAAGGCCATGTACTCGCATCTTTCATTTTCGTGGTAGATCGCCTTGAACAACAAGAGCATCTATTGCTTGTTTAATTTTCAAGGCAAGTCGCCTTAATCAACTTCATCATGCATTATTTATTTAATTCTCAAGGTAGGCTATCATTGACAATAAAGCCATGTGCTCGCATGTTTCATTTTCGGGATAGGTTGTGCCTCACAACGAAACCACATATTGCATGTTTAATTTCCAAGGTTGGCCACTTTAATCAACTTGACCATGTACTACATATTTAATTTTTGAGATAGGCGACCTTTCATAACAAGGTCATCCCATCACAGCTTTACTTTTAGGGTTAATCATTTTTTTAAAAAAAACTTTTTTTTTACAAGCGTATTAAACAAAATCCTTGAAAAATATTTCTTTTTCATTTAACTTAGCGACATAAGCATTGCAAAGAGGGCTAACTATTATAACAAAAAAAATACCATTTTAATTTTAGCTATTTTTCTTTTACTTATTTTAAGAATTTATTTATTTCCTAAAAAGGTAGAAAAATAAGAAAAAAACAAAAAAAAGAAATAATATATAAAATATAAAATATAAAAAATCTCATTTAGGGGTGTTGCAAGGCGATATCGACGAGTGAGTTGAAAATATAGGGAAAATGATTGGAGTCATCACCTAGTATTATGGTTACTAAAAAACCTTATGACCGGTCCGTTCGCAGTTTCGGGGTAAGTGGTTTATTATGTGTAGGGAAGATCAAAGGTTAGCCTACCTCATCTTGCCTAAGGCAAGCTGCATTGCATACAACATTAATTCGATTTCTAATTTCTATGAAAAGTACCCCTTAATCGAGTGATTCGGGACTTGATCGGTCAAAGACTTTGTCCCGTCCGTAATGGATGATTAAAAACAATGAATGCCAAGATAAATATCACGCATCAAAAGAAACAAACACAAACAAGGATCAAGCAACTTAGGTAAAAATAATCAAAAATCGACAAACTTAGGCAACAACAGAGCTAAAATCGATGACTTAGACAAAAACAAGCAAAAATCGATGACTTAGCCAAAAATAGACAACTTAGGAAAAAAAGAAGGAAAAATAGGCAACTTAGGCAAAAAGAATAGTCTAAAATCGATAACTTAGGCAAAAACAAGCAAATATCGACAACTTAGGCAAAAAAAATAAACTAAAATCGGCAACTTAGGCAAAAACAAGCAAAAATCGGCAACTTAGGCAAAAACAAGCAAAAATCGACTAGCCGATGCAAAAATTGGCGAACTTAGGCAAAAAATAGGCTAAAATCGGCAACTTAGGAAAAAAACAAGCAAAAATCGATGGCTTAGGTAAAAATAAGATAAAAACGACAACGAAAGAAAAAATCGATAGCTTTAGGCAAAAATATGTTAAAATCAACAAACTCAAGCACATGTAAGCAAAACTTGACGAGAATTGGCAATTGGACCAAAAAATGAAGAAAAAACACAAAACAAATCGATAAAATTAATTACTTTGGCATGCATAATCAAGCATGTTTGATGAAAGCGGAGTTACATAGCAATAGTTCAAACTTTCTTGATTTAACGTTGTGTTTTTTTAAAAAATCACCATACGAGACACACCTTTAAAATATATGTTCCGAACAACAAATACTTAAATGCTCAAATTGATGCCTCATTCATCATTATACCACTAAATCAACAATATAGATCATCTCAATTCAAATAAATTACACATGAACTCACAAATCAAATTAATTACAATACATTCATTCAATTAATTACGGGACACATATCAACACAAATCAAATTTAATACATGTTAAAATAAAAATAAGCAAAAAAAAAAAACAAAGTGAAAAAGATTACCGTAATAAAAATGAGTTGGATCAATTCGTTTGGTAGTCTCGAAGTCGGATCCAACCTTTCAACCTCGATTGAAATCGATACTTAGTCAATCGGGGAGGAAAGATGGACGGAGCGTCGACCGCTGGAGAAGGCGCTAGCACGCCGGAGCGAGGCGTGCCGAGGTGCCGACGGGGGTGCTAGCGAGCCGGCACGAGCCGCATGCGTTGGCAAGGGGCCGGCAGGGCAAGCTTGCTCCGGCGAGGTGCTCGGACGAGGCCGGCATGCAAGGCGAGCACTCGGGCAAGGCTAATATGCGAGTGTGCAAGGTAGACGCGCAAGGAAGCCCGGTAAAAGTGTTTTTGGTCCTTTCTTTTACAAACCAACTTTATTTTGCTTCTTTTCTCTTCTTTTCTTCAATTTCACCCTTATATATATTACTTCTTTTTTTCTTTTCTTCTTTCTTCTTTTTCTTTTGCTTGTTTTTTTGGAACCCAAAATTAGGTGCTAACAGTTGACCTCTCTTTACAAAGCTTACGATGCAAAGCCATTGAAATTTTGACTTTTCTTTAGCTTTGCATAGTGAGCTTGTAAAGAAAATCATAAAAGGGCCACAATCAATTGGCAAATTCCATTTAAAGGCCTTCTTCAAGCACAAGTTGACGCAGGTGACCATCCTCGTGGCCAAGCATGTGACTTTCCCTTGACAATGCTCTAGAGTATGAGCGATGTACCCGAAACATAAAAATTATTATTGCCAAAACATACACTTTCCTCCCGGCTACGATCCATCTTCATTGGCCTAGGCTCGTGATTTCTAGGTTGGTCGCTCTTGTAGATTTTGTCTACTTAATCGCATGTCTCCCGAATCGCTTTTTTTTTTTTTTTGATCGGCTAGCTTTTATGCACATGATTGGATTGTCATTACCAAATGCCTTATTCCTTACCATTGCATATTTATGGGGTGTACTTTGAAACTGTCGAGGCAACCTTTGATTATCGTCATCCGTTATTCACCTTTTTTTGTACAAAGAGTTAATGAAAAAGTCTTTTCATCTATCAAGGGCGAATAAAATTCTTATTATTCCTATCATTTATCCCCTTTTATGTTACATTTTTCATAAATAACATTAAACATGAGATTGCACATAAGACCAATAAAAGGTTTTTGTTCGTCTTTCAAGGATCGATCACCTTTATGAGAGAGCAGAGTTATTTTGATAGATAAAAAAGTCGGGAATGGTTTTTATGGGATGGGAAAAAAGAAAAGAGAAGTAAAAGTAAAATGATTAAACTAGAAAATATTTAACATAATTTTGATTATTTTTTTTTACAACGAACAAAGAAGAATTTCGTATGCTCAAGCATGATATTTCTTTACAATGTCGAATTCACCGGCTTCGGTAAGACCTCACCATCCATCTTTATCAAGAGGAGGGCTCCCTAGAGAATGTTCTTTTCACCACATGTGGACCCTCATAATTAGGTGCCCACTTACTTCTTTCTCGGCCCCGAGATCGGAGTACTCTTTTCAAGACTAAGTCCCCTTCACAAAAGGTTCTTGTGTGGAATTTCTTACCATATGCTCGAGCCATTCTTTTTCGATATAACCGTGCATGAAAAATAGTTGTTAACCTCTTCTCACCGATCAAATTCAACTCGTTCATATCTGATTTGGGCCTATTCTTACTCATCTAGCTCTGCTTCTCTTAACACCCTCGGAGATGGTAGCTCTGCTTCCATGGGCATCACTACCTTCATCCCATATACCAACGAGTAAGGAGTTGCCCCAATTGATGTCCTCACTCGCCATCCTATAAGCATGTAATACAAACAAGTAACACTTCATGCCAGTCTCGTATGTGACTACCATTTTTTGTACGATCTTCTTTATATTCTTATTTGTAGCCTCTACGGCTCCATTCATCTTGGGTCTATATGGTGAAGAATTTCGATGCTTGATTTTCCACTCGTTCGCATAATTTTGTGATCATTTTACCATTGAAATTTTATGCATTATCTATGATCAAGGTCTCTAGAGGCCTATATCGACAAATGATGTCCTTTTGCATGAATCGATGGATAACTCCTTAGGTAACATGTGCGAGGGATGCTATCGCCACCCGTTTAGTTAAGTAATCAATTGCTATCGGGATGAAGCGATGACCATTACTAGCTTTTGAGTTTATTAGCCCAATCACATCCATTCCCCCACATTGAGAATGACTAGGGAGACACCATATTATGGAGGGGTGTAGAAGGAGCATTTATCCGAGTCTCGCATAGATTTGGCATTTATGGCACTTCCATATATAGTCTATGTAATCCACTTCCATGGTAGTTCAAAAATAACCACACCTTTGAATTTGACGAGCCATCATGTGTCCGTTGGCATGGGCTCCATAAATCCCCTCTTAAACCTCTTTAATCACCTTCTTAGCCGTGACAAAGTCTAAACATCGCAAGCAAAGTCTCATCAAAGCTTCTTTTGTATAATACCTCGCCATCTAAGTAAAAATCTATTGATAATCTCCAAAGTGTCTTCCTATCAGTCTTCGAAGCACATGATGGATATTCTCAACACTTTATGAACTACTTGATATCTTCACACCATGGCTTTTTGTCGGGCTTGCACTCGATCGGATAACATGAGTAGGTCGGGGTGTTTCTTACTTAAATACATATAAGATGAACCTTTACACCATGTGCTATCTTCGTCATTGCAGCCTAGTGTGGCCAAAGCATCGACGAAGCAGCTTCTTGTCTCGGCCCAAATGGGTGAACTCTATCTCATCAAAACGGTCGATTAGCTTTGTTAAATGCTCTTGATACGGCTTCAACTTTTCATCTTTTGTTTGCCACTCACCTTTGACTTGACATATTATCGGTAATGAATCACTATACATATCTAATTTCTAGATCCCCATTTCTAAGGTCGCTTCTAAATCATGCACGCAAGCCTCATATTCTCGCTATATTATTTATGCATTCAAACTATAATTTGACAACCATTAGGAACTACTTTCCATTTGGTAAGATGAGGACCGATCCAACACTTGTTCCCATTCACGTTGACCGCCCTATCGAAATACATGGTCCATTTGCTAGTTATAGACTCGCATTCTTCATCTATGGCCATAATTGACTCATCCAAAAGTCAAATTTTAGAGGTTCATAGTCATCGGTCAGACTGTCTCGCTGGTTGGTCGGCTATGACACTTCCTTTTATTGCCTTTCTCATCATGTACACAATGTCATACTCAAATAGCATAACTTGCCATCATGCAATACGGCTAGATAAGTATGGATTTTCAAAGATGTACTTAAGTGGATCCATCTTTGAAATAAACCATATGGTATAATAAATCATGTACCTGTCTAAGCCTTCTTGCACACCACACTTGGCCACAACACATCTTCTCAAGCACATTATATCGAGACTCACAGTCGGTGAGCTTTTTACTCAAGTAGTAGATAGCTTGCTCTTTCCTTCCTAATTCGTCACACCGGCCTAGGATATAACCTACAACCACCTCATCACATCGTTAAGTATAGAATCAAAACGCTCTCGGGAACCGATGGTACCAACAATAGCAAATTCCGTAGGTGTTGCTTGATTTTATCAAACGCTAGCCGACAGTCTTGATCCCATACATCGAGATTTTTCTTTGATAACAAATGAAAGATTGGTTCACGGATCGTGGACAATTGAGATATGAACCGAGCTATGTAGTTCAAACGACCCAAGAAACTTTAATCTCCTTTTCAAATGAAGGTGCGAGCATACTTTGGATCACCTTAACCTTATCTCGGATCAACTTTAATTTCTCTATTGCTTATCACAAACCCTAGTGGTTTTTTCGACTTCACACCAAATATGCATTTTGTCGGATTCAACTTCAATATGTACCTTCTCAGCCTCTCAAAGAGCTTTCTCAATATCGTAGTATGATCTTCACCTTCCTTCAACTTTGCAATCATATCATCTACATACACTTTGATGTCTTTATGCATCATTTCATGGAATAGTATGACCATGGCCCTCCGATAGGTAGCTCCGTAATTCTTCAAACCAAAAGGCATAACTTTGTAACGTAAGGTCCCCTAAAGTGTGATAAAAGTCATCTTCTCCTTATCTTCCACAGATCATTTTGATTTAGTTGTATCCTAAAAACTCATCCATGAATGAATAAATCGCATTCTTTGCTGCGTTGTCAACCAATATGTCAATGTAAGGGAGTGGGAAATCATCCTTCGAACCGGCTCTATTCGGATCACAAAATTCCATACACACTTAGATTCGATCATCTTTCTTCCCCACGATGATAATGTTTGACACCCACCAAAGGTACTTAACCACTTTAAAAATTTGGCATCCTACTCGCTTTCTTATCTCATCTTTAACTTTTAGCAGAATATTTGGTATTGTTCGTCTCAACTTTTGTTTCACTAGCTTGCTCCTTAGGTTCAAAGGCGATCTTTGTTCCACTATATCGATGTCTAAACTTAGCATATCAGCATATGACCATGTAAATACATTCACATATTCTCCTAGTAGTGCAATCAATCTCTCTTTCTTTGTAATCTCTATCAAGGTACCTATGTTTAGCTCCTTCCTATTCCTTTTGGTCCCCACATTTATTACTTCTAACTCCTCTTCGTGTGACTCGAATGGATCATTCTGATTGCTTAACTAGCTTAGTGAATTCTTGAATATCATTGTCATCCCATTCTTCTTCGTCCGTTGTAGTTAAGGTTTCATCAAAATTAAGCCAAATATTTTTAGGATAATTGTTTTGGTTTTATAAGAAGTGATCATATTGATTGTCCCTAAAATGAAAATAAAGTGTAAATAAAAAAGAATAGAAGAAGGCAAGGGCTAAAATTCAAACAAACTTTGCGTAATCCAATAATTAATGTTTTTATAAAAAATAACAACAACAAATAGTATATATTTAGTATACTATAATGTTCAAAGAACAAAAAACGAAATGACAAGAAAATTACTCGGTCTTGAAGACCGAATGTGCTTCTTCATCGAACCAATTATATAACTTTTCTCCCTTGGTGAACTTGCGGATGAGTTAATCTAGATCAAAGGTGTCTCTCGATGTATTGACTATGAGCTAGGGTAGAACAGCGGTATTTGAACCGGCTAATGCCGGCATTGGCTAGACTAATTGACCTCCATCATAAATTTCTTCAACCCCTAGAGTGTTCAATACCATATCTTGAAATAACTTATCTAGACTCAAATCCTTATCATTCATGTGAGCTATATACGAAGGCCTTAGAAATGTGACATGGATATGAGGAATATCGATCTTTTCATCATTCATGTCACGCCTCTCAATACGTGCCATTCTCTTTCCTCATTTCGTTTTACCATCCTCTCGGTAGTCTTTCCTATATGGCTTAAAACATAACCCAAAAGAGTGGTCTTCGTATCTCGACTTCATATGGATCTTTATCTCTCGACGGGTCATTACTCACCTCAAATGGATGTGTCCCACACTTTATCATGCACTTAGCCGACATTTTCACTGCTTTTGATAGTTTGGGCCTTCTTATCCGTGAATTCTCCAAGACCAATTATGTATTGACCACCTTAAAAGCATGTAAATCCCCATCACATGCCCCTTCGTCTCAATATATGGGACCGATACATTCCGAACCACCACTATTGCTCGCTCGACCTTTACAGTAACTAGCCTCCCATCGGCTATGTATTTTAATTGTTGGTGCAACGAAGATGTAACCGCATCAAGCAAAATGAATCCAATGCCTTCCTAACAACATGTTATAGGTAGGTTGGATATCGATTACTTGCATGGTCATCCGGAATTAGTAGGCCCGATGTCAAGATCCATATCATATCACCAATGACCTACCGAGACGTACCGTCATATGCTCGTGCCATCTTGTTTGGCCTCATATGGGAAGGATCAATTGGTAGGCGATCTAACACATATTTGGGCAAGCACATCGAGTGTGGATTCGTTGTCAATAAGCACCTTCACTATCGTGTAATCCTTACACTCGACGGTAATGTACGGAGCATTATTATGTCCAAGTACTCTCGAGTCATAGCTCATCTTCAATGAAATACGGATAGTTGGTAGCCTATACTCGCCCATTAGATGCTCTATTGACTCAAAGGTGATATCCTATCGCATATATGCCTCATTCGAACCTTCGAAGTGCCTTACGGTGAGGCTCCGAACCGAGTATCAAAGCTAATAGGGAGATGTGAGTATGGGTCTTGTTTAGCCGCTCTACCACACCGTACTTGCTATACTTAATTAGCTTCAAAAACTCCATTGCTTCTTCTTCGTTCACGGGCTTGCTTACTCTAGCATTTTGAGGAGCGATCTCTACTCCTTTACCCTTCACTTCCCTTAACTCTTCCGGAGTAAAGCACCTCTCCGAGTGTGTAACTCCTTCTATATCAACTATCCCATTAGCAGAGATCTTCATCACAACACTTGATCCACCAACTAGAGGAGCATACCCATAGTTGTAAGGGGTAGCTTCATGATTGACGCTCCCGAAGCGGGAGCTTTCAAAATCGGCTTCATAAGACCAATCCCATTTATCTCATATTTGACCAACTCGACTCTTTTATTTTCGAACTTGAGGTTAGAGTGTTTACCGTAGGCTTTGTCTCTCTATTTTCTATCCTTAAGGTCTCCAAGGTCAACATGATTTGAATTTCCCGGTGAAACTCATGAAAATCGTCCATATCATACCCTCTCACTTTATGGAATTTATAGAATCGCTCGACATGGGTGGCGGTCCGAGGCTCAACAAGCTTCTTATCAAAACCATAGCCTTCAATATGTCAAATAGGCTTCGAGATTGATACCTTCAAAGCTCGATCCTCTTTTTTCATATTCCACATCTCCTACTCGATAGCATGTTTACCCCTCCCGTGGAATGATTTAGGAGAGGGTTAGAGTTGGTATTCGGGGCATTAGGGGAATCCTCGAATGCTATCAAACCCCGATTTATCGGACTTCATACCTTCTTCTTAAAGCTCACACAGCTTTCAATGTCGTGACCATTAGCAACACTATGATAGTCACAAACTTCATTTGGCTTATACCAATAGGGGAATGGCGGTTGAAGTGATGGAAGTGTCACGAGAGCTATCCGACCAATGGTTACAAGGTGTTTGAAAAGATTATTGAGGGATATGGGAAGAGGTGGCAATATGTTGTTAAATTATCCCATGATGGTGTTTCTTGGGAAGTTTTGCTTCGGTGGTCTTGGTTGGTTTATAAATTATTATGGGTTTTGGTAATATGTTTGAGGTGATCGTTAGGGTCGGGCGTGTGTTTGAGTGGTTTGGTAAGGGTTGTATGGCATTTGATATGGTGAAAAGGTTGGTGTTTAGGCCGTCAATCCAACTACATTGATTGGGAAGGTGTTTGCAGGGATTCCAAACCGGACGTTTGGGTTGGCTATATTATGGGAGGTGTATTGGTTACCATTCCCTCATGAGTTATTCCATCTCCTTCTATTATCGAAAGACTCCCTAATCTGGTGCACTTCGAATCCCTCCTCTTGCTAAAGTTACTTCTTTTATGTCTAGATTTCGAAGGGTTAGCTATCCTTCCCAACTTGATAGTTTGTTCGATTCGATCGACTGTAGATATTATTTCAATAAAATTATCCGACTCGTTACTCAGACAAATAATCATAGTATAGAGCCTTGAAAGTGTTAACAAAGAGGGTAACCAACTTTCTTTCTAAAAGGGGGGACGAATATGGGATGTCGATTCTCACCATCTTTGAGCATGTTCCCCGATCGATTCTTTCAAGCTCTTTTTCATATCCTATAAGCTTGATCTATCGAGGGTTATCTCCAAGTTGAACTATTATTTCCTCATAAACACATCCACCAAATCCTTCCACTTTTAAATCTTGGTCCGATCTAGATCAATAAACTAGTTAAGGGCGGACCCGTTGAGGCTCTCGAGAAAGAAGTGGATTAGTAGTTTTTCATCATATGCCACCTCGCCCATCTTATTCAAATAAATCCTTAAGTGGGTTCTAGGGAACTAACTCTCGATGTACTTGGTAAATCAAGCACTTTGAACTTCTTAGGAATTATCGATTTAGCACTAAATATTTATCGATACTAAGGAGTGGATCGTATATGTCCGCACCTTCAATAGCTCGTAAACGCTCCTCAATGGCTATGAGCTTCTTCGCCTCAAATCCCGAGGCTATCTTCTTCTTGGCTAATTCTTCAATAATGAAATCGAGAGTGGCCGTCATCGATGCTTGGTAGGCTCGAGGCAATACTAAGGTAGGCTCGAAGAACGAGAGGTAAAATCATATACCTCTCCTAGCATCCGATGGTGGGCTTGGTTAGCGGTACCGGTGGGCTCTACATGAGGCGAGCTAGATGGCGGTGTCGGAGCGACGGTCGAGTGATCGGTGGTGTCATGGTAGTGAACACTTCGGGGATGCCAATGGTTGGTCGACTTCTCTTCGGACGATAACTTCGGTATCATGCGATTTTACCGACTTTGTTCCACTAGAGCAACGAAGCCTAGCAATCTCTTCCTTTAGCGTTTCCACCTCTCGTTGGTGATTTTGCTTGAGTGGAGCTCTTTCTTCGTTCTCCATCCTTGTTCTCGCCCTAGCGCGGTGAATATGCGAAGGAAGTGTAGTTTTGGCGGATCGACCTATATTTCGTTTAAGCAAAAGACAAGAAACACCATATGTAAATAATAGGTTAAAAAATAGAATGACAAGTCAAGACTCGGATATGGAATAGCCATCTATGGAGGGTGATAAAAGAACTCGATCATTGATTCGTCAATCCTCTTAAGTTTAAGGATGAATTCATATTCATTAGTAACTTTTAGGAATCACAAAAATGAAACTATCCGGATAGATGGTGTCGTTGATTGCTTAGTCTTTTCAAGTTTAAAGATGAATTCGGATCCATCGGTAACTTTAGGAATTCCCAAAAGAGGACTACTTTGTCAAATGATGATGTTGAATGTTAGTTAAACTCGAATCCCGATGACATCTAACTAGTCTTTCCTTTCGGATTATGGTACTCGTTTTATTTTGAAGAATGAAAATAAGTAACTTGATGGCCTTGATACTAGCAAAAGTCAACCCCTAGAATCACTTCCCATTCAAAGCCATCAAATTATCTTAACTCTAATTGATGAGGATCGAGTTTCCATTACAAATGAGTTATCTTAATTTAAAGAAAGATGTTAAAGCTTTTATTACCCTATATATTCAAAATGGGGATCGTGAGGGCTCCAATTAGTTCAAAATATATCTTTCTTTTACATAATAAAAGGTAGAAAACTCATACAATGGAAAATGAAAATAAAGCAAGAAAAGCGATTCACTCGGCAGTTCGATCGGACTCTAAAGACCTTCCCTCTCTAGCCATTTCAAACAAGCAAATAGTCAAATCTCCTCATGTAGTTGGCCATAACTTTATTATGATTTTTTAGCCTACGTTCATTGATGGCCAAGCGTAGCTTTCGAAGTGCTATAGCTTCCTTGGAGACTTTCTTTGCTTAATTGTCTTGCACGACTAAGCTTTTACCTCATTCAGTATGGACTCGAGCTAAGTGGTTATGTATGGTAGCCCAATACGAAGATAACCTAATTAACTCCCCTCTAAAGACCTTCCCTCTCTAGCTATTGAATCTTGTTGATGGCTGCATTTAGTGTTTAGAGACAGTTCCCACTTCTCATTATCTTCTCTAACCTTTCTTATTTCTACTTCCAAATTTTTTAACTCATGCTCAACTCGTCGGTCTTGTGATTGTAACCTATCCAACTCGAGCACATTTGGCCTCTAATTCTCGCTTGAGCCCGATGATAATTCAATTCTTAGTATTCCTCTTCGATAGCTATACTTTGCCAAGCCTCTAGATCTTGCTCCAGTGTCTAGCATCTTTTCTTTATCTTTCCCTCTCATCCTTTTTTCCCTAGCCGGATCACATGTCGGCTTCGATTCTCGACCTCGAGCCTCTCGATTTCTTTGGTGAGGTCCCGATGGTCGGTAAGGAATAATTCCGTGGAGTCCTCCATTCTTTTTTTTTTTCCTTTTAGATTGGCTAGGCATAACACTCGGATCTTATGGTGTTACTAGCTTAATACCCTCGATAGGCCGATTTGGACATCCATTTCTCACGGCTTGGTCGAGTCCGCCAAATGTTTGTAATCTTTCATCCCGTTTACTTGTCATGTGAGGTATTTCTTGGTCGTTATTAATTCATGATAACTCGTTCCCCTCCCACTATTCTTGAAGCTAACCAATCCCGTAGAACCCGTTCAAGGAACTTAGGAGTGGCATCCTTCTCAAGCTTTCCTTCAAACTCGTTTAGGCCCACGGTTCTAGGGACAACTTATTCATAGACCAATTATCTCGATACCATAGAGGGAGCATAACAAGTATATCCATCTCGCTCCCATTAGAGGAACCCAAGATTGTGCTCCACGATAAGCTATGTATGCCCTTCGATTCATCCAAACTATCTTCCATAAAAAGCCTCTAGTTGACAAGCTCAAAAATGATGAGAACCACTCTCTTTTAGACTTGTTCTTCCATTTGTCGGCCAAGAACTCTTTCAATAGTTCTTGATCAATCCACCAACATGTCTTGAAAACCGATATATGGGCTTCGAAATAGCTAATTACCCACAACAAAAGTAGTCGAATATAATATTTCATACTCCCTTTTCTAGACCTTCTACAATGACTCAATGAGGAGAAAGTCTCAACTAGAATGGTGGAGGTAGGATTTATGGAGTGTTTCTCCACCTCAATGAAGACATTGGCCACATCCGACTCGATTAAATCGACTATTGAGGGAAAAAACACTAACCTAAAGATCATAAATGATAGAATCTTAATCCGTTTAGAGGTAGCCCTTCGATCCTTTAGTTTTTTTCTTGAACACATCTAACCAGCTCTCAAAGTGCCAACCTCCGACATTCCCTTTAGTTTTACCATGACTCATGCTTATGTCTAGCCAATCCTTCACCCTTTTCTCGGCATTTGATCTTCTTCGATACAAATATGCTCGATGTAGAGTGCTCGGCATGTTTAGAAGCTAATGATACTCTTCCAAGGTTGGGGTCATGTTTAGTCCTCTTATGGTGAAACATCTATATGAAGGGTCCCATAGACGGGCCAAGGCTTTGAGAGCAAACTTCGAACCGACACCTCTAGCAACACTATGAGATTCCCATATTTAGCTTAAAACTTATACTAGTCATCAAGGCTCGACGATCTTTCAACAATCAAGTAGCTTTTAGGTGTCATTGATCACCGACCGAAAGTGTGTGATCTTCTTATAGTTGATCCGGAATTCCGGCTCTAGTCAATCTCCCTCCGTTTGTTACAAAGCTTCGAATTTTTATTGAATTCGGCCACCAAGTGAGTTTGGATCCGAGTTCTCTTGTCATCCATCCTAAAACATCGCAACCAAATTGCTTAGTCAAGGTTTCGACATATCCGGCTTGCCTAATGAATTTAAACAGGAAAGGTGGTCCTAGTGGTCCGGTTCTAGCCATTACATGATTGGATAGATCTATCTAAGTCTCAAAATGTCCCTTTTGGTCGGGAGAACCGAGGCCGACCAAGTGCGAAGCTAGTAATCATGGAGACCATCGAATACCTATTGCGATAGTGGCGGCTTTTCCAAAAGAGTTGAGGTTTCGTGAGTGTTACCCGGGCGAAACCCATCGGGGCACCAGTAATTCCTTCCTAGATCCTAAGATGAATACAAATGCCATTCAAATTATGTAATGTGGTGTGTGTATGGGCATTATTCCATATCCAATCTCAAATAAAAACAAAAATAAAATAAGGATACAAATAAAAAAAAGAAACATAAAAATCAAAATAAAAAACAAAAAAAAATAAGTAAGAATCAAGAAAAATGAGCAAATAATTAGATAAATAAATAAAATAAGATGAATAATTCAAGGCGAACAATAAAACAAAAGGCATGAATTTAAACATGGTAGGTAAATTACAGAAATAGGCTAATAGGCATAAGAGAATAGGCCACATAATCGAAATAAAACTCAAAATTTCATGCAAAGATGGTCCCCAACGGAGTCACCATTCCGTCATAGGGTGACATCGGCGGTGAGGTGAAAATATAGGGAAAATGATTGGCGTCGCCACTTAATACTATAATTACTAGGAAACCTCATGATCGGTCTCGTTTAGTGTTTTGGGTAAGGGGTTTATTACATGTAGGGAAGATCAAAAGTCACCCTACCTAATCCCGCCTAAGGTAAGCCGCATTGCATACAACATTAATTCGATTTTTGATTTTTATGAAAAGTGCCCCCTAATTGAGTGATTCGGGACTTGATCGACCAAAGACTCGTCCTCACTCGTAATGAATGATTAAAAACAATGAATGCCAAGGTAAATATCACGAATCAAAATAAACAAAAATAGGCAAGGATCAGCAATTTAGGCAAAAATAAGCTAAAATCGATAATTTAGGCAAAAATAAGCAAAAATCGATGACTTAGGCAAAAAAAAAAGCAAAAATCGCCAACTTAGGCAAAAATAGGCACCTTAGGCAAAAACAAGCAAAAATCGGTAACTTAGGCAAGCAAAAGGCTAAAATCGACAACTTAGGCAAAAACAAGCAAAAATAGGCTAGAATCAGCAACTTAGGCAAAAACAAGCAAAAATTGACAACTTAGGCAAAAACAAGTAATAATCGACAACTTAGCCAACAGTGGGCAACTTAGGCAAAAAAAAGCAAAAATTGACAACTTAGGCAAAACAAAATAGGCTAAAATCGACAATTTAAGCAAAAATAGGCAAAAAAAAAGCAAAAATTGATAACTTAGGAAAAAATAGGCAACTTAGGCAAAACAAATAAGGAAAAATCAACAACTTAGGCAAAAAAAAATAGGCTAAAATCGACAACTTAGGCAAAAACAAGCACAAATCGACGAACTTAGGCAAAAATAAGATAAAAGCGATAGCGAAAGCAAAAATCAGTATCTTTAGGCAAAAATAGGCTAAAATTGACGAACTCAAGCACATATAAGAAAAACTTGATGAGAATTGGCAATTGGACAAAAAATGAAGAAAAAACACAAAAAAAAAAATCGACAAAATTAATAACTTTGGCATGCATAATCAGCATGTTTGACGAAAGCGGAGTTACATGGCAATAGTTCAAACTTTCTTAATTCGATGTTGTGTTTTTTTATAAAATCACCATACGAGACACACCTTTAAAATATATATTCCGAACAAAAAATACTCAAATGCTCAAATTGGTGCCTCATTCATCATCATACGACAAAATCAACAATGTAGATCATCTCAATTCAAACAAATTACACATGAACTCATAAATTAAATTAATTACAACACATCCATTTAATTAATTACATGACACATATCAACACAAACCAAATTTAATACCTATTAAAATAAAAATAAAGTGAAAAAAATAAAAAAAAGTGAAAAAGATTACCGTAACAAAAAATGAGATGGATCGATTCACTTGGCGATCTCGAAGTCGGATCCGACCTTTTCAACCCCGATGGAGATTGATACTTAGTCAATCGAGGAGGAAAGATGCATGGAGCAACGGCTGCCGGTGAAGGAGCTAGAGTGCCTGGAGCGAGGCGCCGGCGGGGGTATGCGAGGGCACTAGCACGCCGAGGAGGCGTGGAGGCTCGCCGGCTACGTGTAGGCATGAAGGCGTACTAGCCGCATACGTAAGCGTGGAGGGTGTTACTTGGGGAGAGGTTGCGCACGGGGTGCACGCCGTTGTTGCTATCGGGGTGAGGCGCCGGCGCAGGGCCGGTGCGTGGGCCGGTGCCGCACATTTGGCGTGGAGCTACCGGTCGCGCGAGTGTGGGTGGCGGGCATGGGTTGCTACAAGCTATGGGCACGTGAGGTCCGGAGCCGGAGCCGTGAGCATGCACAAAAGAGAAGTATAGGGGCCGTCGCGTGAGAAAGAGAGAGAGAGTAGATACGGTAGAGTAGTGAGGGCTAGCGAGTCGTGACTTTTAGTGACTCGTGGTCGGAAATTTGTGTAGTGGTCTGGTTTGTGAGGGTTGCAGCTAGGGTTTTTTCTTAGGGATAGTGAACGATGAGTGGTCCATTTTTTTTTTTTTTAGGAGAAAATGGTGCTTTTATACTAGATTTTTAGGGCTTTTTTGGCTAAAAGTGCTTTTGGTCCATTCTTTTACAAACCAACTTTATTTTGCTTCTTTTCTCTTCTCTTCTTCAATTGCACCCTTATATATATATATATATATATATATATATATATATATATATATTACTTTCTTTTTCTTTTCTTCTTTCTTCTTTCTTCTTTCTTCTTTTTCTTATTTTTTTGGAACCCAAAATTGGGTGCTAAGAAGGGGGATAACTACATTAATGGAAAATGTAATTGAAATAATTAGAGGGTATAATTGAATCAATTAGAAAATTTAAAAGCTAAATTACATCATATAAGGGCTTAATTGATAAAATCATATTTTACCGGGATTGAAATTACTTAGTAGAAGAGCCCAGTTGTGGATAATTAAATTCGTAAGGATAAAATTGAAATGTTGGAGCAAACAACGGGACCAAAGTTTGGCGGATTACATATCATTCGCTCTAACCTATAAAATCTCTCCTAGGAAAGAAATCTTCCCCGCATCAAGTTCCGAGTTGAATTATGCATGCCGCAATCCTTAGCTAGATTTTATACTAGCCATAGATCAAGCCCTAACGCAATTGGTGCCTCAATTTTTTCCGATTAAAGATAAATTCTTTGCCTTAATAATTGGATACCGTGTGAATGGTTGGATTCTAGAGGAGAGATTTGAGCTAAGTTATGCCTATAAAAGGCTTGCATTAGCCTCAAAAAAAGGATAGCAAGTAACAGGGAATTTTTCTAGGAAAGAGAGTGAAAATCAAAAGCGAAAAGTAGATTTTTGGTTCTTGGTAGTAGTGATTTTCTAGGATTTTTCTATTTTGGAATTCTTCATTTCTTGGTACAATTTCATTCACTATTGAACTCGTTATCTATTTTTATTTTTTTTGGTTTCTTTAGGCTTTGTTTCAACCACCACACGATTCTTAACTCAAATTTCCTAGTTTGGAAGCTTAATTTTTTTAATTCTCTTTTGAAATTTTTTTTAGGCGGTGTTCTTTGTTTCTAGGTTCATGATCTTCATTGCTCACATCAATCGAAGAGGTTTTGATCTTGTTTTAAGGAGAATTTTTGTCCTTTGGGTCGAGAGAAGGAGAAATCAAAGGTCAAAGTTTGAAAAATCATACGGTTTCAACATTCCGAGTTCATAGGGTTTTTGATGTTTCGGGTTTTGTTCTTTGTTTTCTTCGACAAGCCAGCTTTAAATATTTCCAGTTTCTTTTCATTTTAAATTTCGTAATTCAAATCATTATTGTGTTATTTAGACTTTAGGTTTTGGTTCAATGGAATGAAAGTAACTTAGTCAATTAGCTTTTGTTCTAAGAAAAAGGGTTTGATTCCTAAGAAAATGATGATAAACAAAGAGAGAAAAAGAAGAACATGAAGAATAAGGAAGAGAAAGAGTCCAGAGCTTGAAATTTGTGTTTTTGATTTAAAAAGAATGAAAAATGAAAGAAATAAGGCCTATTTTTAGGCTTTGGGTCCAATCCGATGTCGTTTTATAAAAAGAAGGAAGTGAGTTGGGCTTAACCCAACCCTACACGAAGTGAAAGGTGGGGTTAGCTTCAACCCAACTCTAGCCTAGCAATTTTAAAAAATAATAAAAAGAAATTCAGTCCAACCTCCCCTCTTTTCCTTCAAAAAAAATTAGAAAAAATAGAAAGAGGAAAAAAATGAGAAGCCGGAATTAGTCCAACTTCACCCAAAAAGAAAAGTAAATAAAAAATACAATGGTATAATAAACTAGAACTAATCCAATTGATAAAAGAGTAAAAAAGAAAGAAAGAAAGAAAATAGGAAGTAGAGAATAAGGCATTATCCAATGGGTTTGGATACTAATAAGATTTTTAAAAAATTTAAAGTTTTGATTCCTTTTTTTACTTAAGTCCGAATATTTTGATTGTCCTTTGTGTTTTTTTTATTTTTAGCATTGATCTAGATTCAATTTTTTTAGATGTTTTTTTTAGTTTATTTTATTAACCTTAAATGTTAGAATTTACTTTAGTTATTAGGTTAGATAATTATTTATTAAAAGAATTATTGAGTCTCTTAATTCTTAAGGGACTCGATGAAAAAAAAAACTTTTATCAACAAATAGTAAATAATAAAAAATTCTCAATGAAGTCTCCTATCTAATAGGGATTGTCCTTTGACTGAAAAATAAAATAAAATAATAAAATTTCTCAACAAAGTCTCCTATCCGATAGGGACCATCGTTTGATCAAAAAAAAAGTTAAAAATTCTCAACGAAGTCTCCTATTTGATAGAGATTGTCGTTTGACAAAAACATATAAAAGTAATAGAAGTTCTTAATGAAGTCTCCAATCTGAAAGGGACTATTGTATGATCAAAAAATAAAAGAAAAATAAAAATTATTGACGAACTCTTTTATTTGATAGGACTCGTCATTATAAAAAATCAATACTTATAATTCGAATGTTCTCCGATACACTAGTTGTGTCGAGGCTTAGAGTGGATCCGATGTTTGGACCGATGTGTTACTTGATGAATGGGATCGACAATCATTTCAATACGATGGCTCACTAAAAACTAAAAATCATAATTCAATCCGAAAAATTAAAGTTTCAAATCGAAAAATAATTTGACATAAATAAAATACTTTAGGAGATAAATCTTAGACTAAACCCAAACATGGTAACTTTTTTTGGAAATGACACTTTTGGGTGATTAAAAATTTTTTCAAAAGCATAATCGGCTCCCACTCGATAATCTCTAAACCAATGCTCCTAGTTCCTTCAATACTTGGTGGCAACTCCCAAAATCTTTAACATAATTCCGTAAATAAATAATTAATAAATCTTTAAATAAATAATCAACTCCAAAAATCTTTCGGAAAGGTCTCTTTTGGATTCCTAGTTCCTTCAATACTAGGTAGCAAATCCGAACTTGTAAATAATTCTATAAATAAATAATTAATAAATCTTTAAGATTAGATTTTTTTTCTTTTGGTGTCCCGTCCAACATTGGGTAATGATAAAAAAAATCTATTTCAAAAAACAAATGGCTACATTATCTTAAAACCAAATAATCCAATACAATTTCTCTCCATTTTTATTTTTTATGTTTTAATCCAAAATCATACACCACAAAACCACCAAAACTCTCTAAGAACTAAAAACTTGCTCCACACAAAAATATCAAATAATTAGATAATCATTTTTTTTATTTAGAAAAATAATATCTACCACCAATAAATTTTTTCTACTAAAAATAAAAATGCTTTTAACCTTCCCCATGCTCGCATTTTGCAACATGCAACCCAAACAAGAAACCATTTTTCAAGAAAAGCAAATTATCGTGATAAATAAAACAACATAAAGAAAAAGATAAAATTAAAACAATCTTAATAGTCTAACATCCATTTCTTTTTTTCTTTATGTCCAAAACTTAACCACCCATAGCTTTTATGTAAAACGGACACAACAACTTCATCTTTCCACTCAATTCTATATAAATCTAACCATTACATAACCCAAGCAAAACCATACGAGTTTGACCCTCTCTTTTTTTCATTGTCCAACCCAATCACTTGCCAAAATAACAAGAACCACAAATACTTTAGTTTCCTTCTAGGATGGTAGTGGGTCGATTACAAAATAGGTATCCTCCCTAGCCCGTCCATTAATTACCCTTTGAAAATACCCTAATGGGTAATGAGCTAAATATGGGTAAAATAATATTACCTATTTATGTTAATGGATAATTTATTCATGAATATGAGTATCCTCTTTTTACCCTATTGATACCTATATTTTACCTATTAACATTAAAAAAACAAAAAAGGAAAACACAAAATTTTACCAAATAAACAAAAGAAAAGGAAAAAAATCATCGCCTAGGTGAACCACCTCATCTCCTCCATAGCTAAACAACTCCTCCACCATCGAGCCACCTCCTCTCGCTCCACCACCAAACCACCTCCACTCTTCCACCACTAAACCAATAATGTAGTAATCTCTTCGTCATTGAATAGCACCCGACTCCAGTCCTCCTCTATAGTACCTATCATAAGAAAATGAGCTTGGTTAGTTTCTTTCGTTTTTTATTACTTAGATATATTTAGTCATTTTCATTGATTAACATCATATTAAAGTTGTAATGGAAAGTTTGAAATTGGAATGTGAGATTTGTGCATTTTAAACAAAAAGAAAGCTAATTCTAAGTTGTACATCAACTATTCAATGTAATGCCAACCAACAAATTTACGGAGATTGAATGTAATGGGAATTCATCTTATTGTCTTAGTTATAAAACCCATGACCGGATTGCCTCCATCTTCTTGCTTAAAGTTGATAAACCGAATGGAAGTGGCAAGGGACGTAAGGTTTCAATGATTGTTGTTATTTACGTACAAAGAGGAATGGTGATGTAGAAATATGAGCTGTTTTGTTTTTACTACGAGCCCTTGGTTTTGATCTTACTCTTTTCTTGGAATGCTGGAACTTTAAATAAGAGGCTCCACTAACCAGGTTTTGTTATTGTGCTCTTTCTATTTATCTTCCTTTATCGATAAAAACATGTGCCATAAGGAACATAGGTATAGACTTTTAGCAACTTAGCTTCTCGACACTCTAAATAATGAAAGTCAAGAAGGGTTTTTAGACTAGAATTTAGGTTTTACATTTACTTTTATTAATGAATTTGATAATATTTTAGTGGTTTGGTAGTTGGAAATTTTTCCATAAGTACTCGTTTTCTTTTGTTCATAATTCATGAGAGAAGAATGAATTTGATAGCGAGTTGAGTGGTTTAGCATTGTAGTTCACTTTTGTGTTTTTTGATCTCATTTGCCACTAATCTAATGTTATTTTTTAAAATATTAGTTTTTGGTGTTATTCTATCAAATATCAAACCAAATTCATATATACAATACCATGTATGATGTTGAACTAGTTTGTGCGACTCGGGTTGTTTATAAAAACAAATAGATTTGATTGGCACTTCTAATTGAGAACTTTAGTGTAAAATATAATCCTATGGTGGAGCTTAAGTCAATGATCTCTATGTATAAATATTCTAGCAGAATTTTTTCTCATATCAAATTTCTTCTTTAGATTTTGAAAAGAAAATCATTCAACTTTTAGTCTTATTTTATAGCATCCTAAACATATAAACAATAGTGTCCGATTGTTAATTGATGTGTTATAAGATATGCTGGCATAAATGAGGAAGTTTTTAATGTGTAAACTGTTATTTTTGTAACTTAGCAATAAAGATGCAATCGATAATTATGCATTTGATTCCCATTAGGGCTTGCTAGGCTAAGAAAGAAGTGGATAAGCCTGGCAAATCTCTTAGCCATATTGGACAAAAATGACACCTATAAATTAGGTTATGTAGATTGTTGCAAATGTGAAGTGGAAGAAAGAAATTCCAAATCTAGTTTCATCTTTAAATGACTTGGTGTACATTAAAATGAAAAGCGAAAAACATGATTGAATAGTATAAATTAGAAGAAAAAAAATTTCCTTTTCCCATATTCTTTGCTATGTACTTCTCATTGCATAGTCTAGTTCGATAACCATTTATATGGGCTCTAATTGTAATAAGTAAAATTTTCAAATGATGTCAACCCAAAATGAAGGAAACAAATCAAGTTATGGAGAAAGTAATGTAGTTACTCAAGAATCACCCAATTCCAGTTCATTAAGAAATATTGTTTCGGAAAACATTCAATTAGTTTGTCTAAAGCGTAAACTAACTAGTAATGTTTGGAACTTTATGAAAAGAGTTTTGATTGATGGAGAAGAATATGCTTTTTGTAACTTTTTTCAAAAAAAAAAAAAAAAAACTTCAATCTAAATAGAATAACAAGACTAGAAGTTTGAATTATCATATGAATACTTGTTCAATGCACCCAAAAAGTGAAGAATCTTTGAAGAAAAGGAAAGAAATGAGAAGTCACCTTGGTTAATTTTAATTTTGATTAAGAGATATCTTGAAGGGAGCTTGCTTGTGCTATCATATTGTACGAGTATCCTTTATCCATTGTAGAGCATTATGGATTTTGGAAATTTGTTGCAAGTCTTCAATCATATTTCAACGTGGTATCTCATAATACAATCAAGAGTGATGTTATGAAAATTTATGATATTGAGAAGGAAAAGCTCCAAATATAGCTCATTTCAATGATGACTATTAGGTCTTGTAATCTCGCATATGAAGGTATCTTTGTTATTATCCATATATATAATGTCAATTGTTAGCATTGAACTTTGTTTTGGTTACTACATACTAATCAACACTTTTAGTTTCTTTGCTTATTTGTTTTGGTCGCTATATACTAATCGAACTTTGTTTATTTAAAATATAGTTTTATGTATGTTCCTACACCTCATAAAACGAGATATTTAGGTAGAAGAATTGTTAGATGGATCAATTTCATGGCATCTCAAGACAAAGTTTTCAATAGTCATTGTAGACAATTGTAACACAAATGATTGTATGATTTAAAAACTTGTTAGTAAACTAGGTGGTCATTGCTTGCTTAATGGAAATCATATACATATGAGATGTTGTGCTCATATTTTGAATCTAATTATGAAAGATGGATTACAAGTGATAGAGAAGAGTATCGAAAATATTCAAGATAATATTGCTTAGTGGTTAGCCACTCCATTTAGGGTTGAAAAATTTGATGATATGGTCCGTCGGTTAAGAATCGATGGTGGTAAAACATTGTGTTTTAATTGTAAAACCCAATGGAACTCAACATTTTTAATGCTTCAAATAGCCTTAGAATTCAAAGGTGTATTTCCTAGATTGAAACTTAAAGAAAAAAATTATTCTACCTTACCTTCGAAGAAGATTGGATTATGGCAAGGAAAGTTCGTGAGAAGCTTAAGTTGTATTATGATGCAACCAAATCTTTTTTCAGCCACCAAATATCCCACTTCAAATTCTTACTTTTTCATAATTTGTGAGATTATGAGGCTTTGGATAAGTGGATGTTAGAATTAGATGATGGTTTTTTTCTTAAAATGATGAAAAACATGTATCAAAAGTTTAATAAATATTAAAGTAATGTGCATTTGGTCATGGCTATGGTAATTATTTTGGATCCTAGGTATAAGATGAATACGGTAGAGTATTTTTTAAGATTTTTTTATGATGAATATATATCGGATGAGTTTAAAAGGGTGAAAGAGATTATGTCATGATTTGTTTAATAAGTATAATGACGGATCTATGGTTGATTCACCTATCTCTACTTATGGCACATCGACCTCATCGACTAATATATTGAAAAGCGATGGTTTTGGGTAGGAATGGATAGTCTTGCAAGATTAGTTGAGATTCTCAATATTGAGTCATCCGAAACACCTATAAAATCAGAATTAGATAATTATTTAAGGAAAAATGTTTTGTTGTGGATCAAAGAATTTGACATTCTTGATTGGTAGAAAACAAATGGGATAAAATATCCCACTTTACAAATGATTGCTAGAGAGTAGAGACTTTCTTACTATTCCTATCTTTATAGTAGTATCCGAATCCGCATTTAGTATTTGTAGAAGAGTAGTGAGTTTGCATCAAATTAGGCTACACTAGGATATTTTAGAAGCTTTGATGTGTTCGCAAAGTTGGTTATGTGGTCAAATACAAGGTATGAATTCTCTTTATTATGTTATAAAAAATAAAATTTATTTAGAACTCATTTTGAAATATATTCTTTTATTTATTTTTATTGTATTTATGTAGGTACTTCAAATATGATGGATTCCTTTTCTCATATTGAGAAAGATGTAGAAAAAAAAATCACACCACATGTGAAAGAATATAATGAAGACCAACATTTATTTTACTACTCCGGATTATGTTGTTGTGGTTTTGTATGATCGTTTTAGTTTTTCATTCCAACAAATGTTATGCTCTATGTTCTTCGAGTTGGTTAGATGTCTTGCTACTGCAGCTACCATTTTGTCTCCAATTCTTTATGTGACTTGTTGCAATTGGCGCATTAATCCGATACTTGTGTATTTTGGAACCTTTGAGGCTCGATTTATTTAAGTCTCATGTGATCTTAACAAAAAGAAGAAAAACAACTATGAATGTAAAATCAAAGACCTAAAAGGAATTTAAATTTCCTAATGGTTTCCAAGCATTGCTCGTGTGCTATATTTGACTTTCAACCTACAACAACACTTTTACACCGAAATTGTGATCAAGTGGCCGACTCATAGCATTCGGCTAGATTTGAATTTTATAAATTCCTCCCCCTTTAAGTCATTTGTTTTTGCATATGCAAGAGAATAAACTAAAGAAAATTAGAAACTGGTGATTCAAAATCATAACTAAAATTTGAGCTCTAAAAAATGTAGAATAACTTCATACAATAGATCTCTCGTATGCAAATGATTGAAAAACTCAACCTATCATTGCGATTTTTTTTCAATTTGCACACAAGCATGGTGCAAATATGGATTATGAAAGGATTTTGAAGCATAAGTTAATCATTATAACAATATTTTACAAAATTTTTCGATAGCTGACATCAAAGCTTCATCTATAAGCTTATAAAATAAGACTTAAGATTTAAATGTAAAATTACCAACAAAAATTTTCATTAAAATTAGACATCGAGAAATATAATAAAAAAATTCAATAAAAAAAATGAAAAAAAAACTTCAATTTAAGAAAAAAAAAAACAAGTAAATGGGTATGAGTAGGGTATGAGCAAGGTATGATATAATAGATATGGGTTAGGTAAAGAAATGGGTAAATAATTTTTATGAGTAATGGATATGATTTTTAGTAGGTAGGATATAAGATTGACTTAACAGGCCAAGTACCCAACCCATTGCCATCCCTATTTCCCTCAAACAATTTCTACAGTTTCTTTACGTCATCAAACTCCACATCTCCTGCACATATCTCTGCAGAAATAAGTGGCATTTGCTTATTTTATTATGTTGTTTGAACCAACTCATTCTATTCACTATTTTTAAACATCCACTGTATTATTACAACAATTTTTTATCCTTATTTTCTCTGTTTATCACATAACGAACTTTTCACATGAGGAAAAAAAAAAAAAAAGATTAAACATTTGTATACAAACGTATTCCAATAATATAATATATCTAAAGTCTCTTTGCCAACTACAATTAAATTATAATATATTTTTTTCATCTTAGAGCAATCACGATGTAACTCATCGATGCATCAAGGCTTTGATGTATACACATTCTTCGTATCCAGCAGACAATACTATCACAAGAATAACACAAATGAATCATTCTTAAGAGTTTAAAACAGTGCCACAGTTACACAACTACTTGATCCAGACACCATTGATGAACAGGTAATTTATTTTCTTATTCCTCTATTTACAACTAAATAAATAAATAAATAAATTACCCTCAACAGTCTACCAAAAAAAATAAATAAAATGGAAATAAAAAGCCTTCGGCAATATCAAAACAACCACTTATTTTCTTTTTGCCAATTTTTAATATCACCAAAACTTGTAATAATATATATATATATATATATATATATATATATATATATATATATATATATCCTTTGTTTTCTACATATTTTTCTTTTACCTCCTCTACTTTGATTAATTAAATTCCAATAATTTCATATATATATATATATATATATATATATATATAACAACTAAGAACATAATAAAACCATGTTATGCTCATTTTATTATTAAATTCAAATATATAGTCATTTTTCCCTTTTCTTTTGCATATTAAAGTACCTAACATAAAAACATTGCTTACAGAAATAAAAACCACTTTTACTCCGCTTATTTTAATTGAGAAAATTAAAATTTGTTAATTATGTCATCCAACTTTTAAACATTAACTCTTTTTTGTTTTTTTGTTTTTTTTTTGTTTTTTTTTTTTTTTTTGCACAACAAGAGCATCAATCACATGGCATGGCACAACGCATGGAAAGTGAATTCCAGCATGTCCACATTGCATACATAGAGCCAATCCATCTTCCAACGATTACTATTACTGCACAATCTACAAACAACTTCTTCAACTGATTGTTCCAAAGTAATATATTACCAACACTATCTTTCAAAAAAAAAAAAAAATCCTCTAAATGAAAACATTATTTAATAATCTTTATACCTAAATATTAACATCTAATAATTTTTTTAAAAAAAAACATTTGCAGCTACCGTATCATATGCACCATTACTGACAGCATAGCGGAAGCAATAATGTAGATACATAATGACAAATGCAAAAAATTAGTTAGAATTAGCTGCTCCAATCTGATCATCAATCATGGTTTCCATCGTCAAGACACTATACTAGCAATTGTCCTTGAGAAAATCGAGCAAAACAAATATCTTTCGCATCCCACACAACAGTTTCCTAACCCCATTTTCCATATCAACTTTAGTTTAACTCACATATGTGACAACATGTTATTCATCCTAAATTTAAAATTGTTGTTACAAATCTAATTCGTTCTCAAGATTTGTTTTTTCATCAATTTACATAACTTTGGTTTTGAATACTTAGCTTTTTTCCTATTTTGATGCAGCTAGTTGCTAAATATGAATCTTTATGGACATTTAATGCCTAAACTCGGTGAACTTTCTCATGTTAGAATATTGTGAGCCACAACCTAATTTTTGAACAACTCTGCAATGGGTATTTAGAGTTATGTATTGTATTGAAGAGGGGTATCAAGTAATGTAGGAAAGCACTTGTTGCTTTTGTTGAGCATAGTTTCATTTAGAACATGAATTCCTTTATGAGTAAACTGTATTTATTTATTTCCCAACTAAGTTTTATTTTTCCAAAATAATTCTTAAACTACTAGTTTTTCATTATGCTTATTGCATATAAATCGAGTTTCTTTTCACCATCTTATATTTGCAAAGATTAATTTGGTTACTTTTGAAAATTATATCCTTGGTTTTGTGATGAGCCACAAATGCTAGTGTAGGATTTCATGCCGAATGGTATCATATGGGAGTGGCTTTCTTGTATGAAAATCGATTACGTTTATGATTCTTTATCTACTCCATATTTCCATGATATTTTTGTAGAATGATTATAATGACTCTTTAGCTGTCTTCATAGGTTCAGAGTTCAGCAAAATGTGTGGTTTAGCTGTTATGGGAGACTGATATTGGATGAAAATTGTGTATCACAAAAGAGTATTTGATCTAGAAAATTCTGTCCCCTTTATTTTCAACACAATAAATTATGTATTTTCCGAACTACAAATTACTTTTTGATTAAGAATATTTAACTTTTAATATGTTGGAGTCTCAAAATTGATGACTGCTAATGTATATGCAACTAAAGCTTAGGAAAAACAAAAATTTGAAGCTAGGATAAGCAATGGTTTGGGTTTAGCTAAAGGTATCCTTTACCCGTCAGTATTCCACTAAGATATCAAGGCCCGCAACATACTTTTGGACTCTAAGCTTACCATTAAAGTTGCCTACTTTGGACGCTAACTTCTTGCCCCTGTCGTGGATGATGATTGACCTTTGCCTAATTAGTAAGTTTGACTACATATTACATGGTCATAAATGAATTGTGGAAGAAACTATGAAGGATTCTTTGTCGCATGGAGAGTTATAAATTGAGAAACTCTGTGGATCTTGTAATTAAGAATGAAAAGGATGAAACAATTCTCTCAAATTTAACTAAACTTGTTCTTAGAATCAGTTTCTTGCAACATAAGTTTTTTATAGTAAAGTTATGTTAATTCCACATTTGCACTCTTAATATTTTTCCTGTATATTTTCTTTGCTGCTTCATTGAATGTAAGGATACATGTTACTTGTTGCTAGGACATGCCTTGTGTAATTTTGAGTCTCAATCATAGATTGTTAATCAGGCAAACAAAAATATGCCATTAATGACTCCAAATCGACGACAGTCATAATTGTTTCACAAATTTATCACTATACAGCGACAACATATTGTCCGTCTCTGATATTTGTCATTAAATAACAGATTTTGTATTGCATCTTTGACTATGATACAAGCAAAGACAATCAAAATAATCAAAACTAATAACTTCTCTTGCATCCTACCTGTATATCTATTTTTGTACTCTGTTTTTTACTCAATAATTGAAAATTTTGCACTTGCTTATCTGTATATTTTTATACTATCAATCAATTTATTTATGTTTCTAAATAGACAACCAAACCTTCTCACCATTTAAAAGCCCAACCTGCATATACTCTTTCATGAATAATGAAAACTTATACGTCATTTTAAAATACAACAGACAATAATATTCATTAACTTTTTAACACTAAATAAAACGATATCAACAAAAATAAAAAATATCCATTTGAAAAATTGATCACAGCAAAGCGCGTACTCAAGTTCATATGTTAAAATGTTTAACATTGTATGTTTTAAACACCCTATTCTCTTCTTATTATTATTTCATATGACATCATATTATTTTTATATAACACTACACTTATAACTTCTATTGTGGTACTCTGCGTTCTCCAGCTCATGTCAATTTTATATTTCTAAACATATTAGACATTGACATGATTCCGACAATGTTTGAATCATAACAACCATCTAAAGCCTTCAATTTTAAGCATCTTCGTACCAATGTTGTTTCATTGCTCACCAATTGTATTGAAAAAGAAAAAGAAGAAGCTTTTTAACATACAACTTTAACTTTCTGCAGCGTAGGGTGAGCATAAATCTAGTTGTAATTGAACTTCGTGGAGTAATTAAATTATAAATTAGTCTTTTTAATTTTTAGAAATAAATTAATTATTTTTTAAAAAATTAATTATTTAATCTCGTAATCAATTTTGATCATGTTTCATTTTAATTTTGCTTTATTTCATAAAATGTCATCTTTTATAATCAATTCTTCCATAATGTTTTACTTATTTCTTCATTTTTTATATTTTTTAAATAAAAAATCAACATAAATTAAAAAGAGAAAAAAAAATTAAGTTACAAGAAAATACAAAAATATAAAAACTAAAAAATTAAAATTTGAAACAAAAGAACTAATTAATTTTTTTCTCAAAACTAGAAGGATTAATCTATGATTTACTCAAATTTTATGTATAATACATTTATTTTCAATTTTTAGTTACACATTTTTTATCGCATGAAATTCATCAAAACCTGTATATAATATTATTAAGATACCTATCCAGATTTGACCAGCAAAATAAAAGCATGAGGCAATCTATGATTAATTGTTACATAAACAAAGCATTTTTTGAATGCCGGTTTGCCTCAGTTTTCAAGTAATTAAAATGCCTGATTTATTGAAGATGTGGGGACAATGAAAACTAAGCCTACAATGCATGTGTAAATGGTGGGCAACTACTGAAAAAATTCACCAACCAACATGTCAATTCAACATTTCACAGTCATGTATATATAAGTGAATAAGATGTTTTTGTTTCATTTTTCAATCCTCAATCGAGTCTTCTAATATAATCTTAAAATTTTAAATAAGGCATCTTAGTTAGCCTATCATGCATTAAAAAAATAAAATAAAAGTTCTAAATTTTAAGTTTGCTACAGAATCTAACTTTGTCTATCTCAAAACTCGTTTTTGTTTTGAGTTTCGCATCCATTGTTAGTTCTAAATTCAAATAAAATGGATCATATGGCCTCTCTTGTTTTTTTTTTTTTTTTTTTTTTTGGTAGTGGAGATCCGTGTGGAGTCAGTTTTGAAACCAAATCGCTCTTCCGACTCGCGAGAAATATCATTTTTCTTGCAGTTTTTGGAGCTAAACTGCATGGTACAGGTTTAAGTGTACGCGATTTTGATCAATTTAGATGGGAAAACACGAGAAGTTTCGAACTCCAGAAAGATGATAAAGAAGACCGTACCTTTATGGAAGAGAAGTTGTGGTTGATAGAGTGTCCTTGAAGCATCTACTTGGAACCGTATAATATGGCTATGAGCCCATGAGGGAGACCCTCTTTCGAAACATTCAATACATAGTATGGTGTTAGCTACGTTATTTCTAGATATCATGAATCTTCAAACAAAATGCTGACCTTAATATTGGACTTTATAGTCTTGTCATTAGCTAAAGTCATACAATTGATCCCCAAAGAGGATGACAGAAAATCAATATGCAGAATAGACCACATTGAGGAGCTCTTGCATAGCTTAAAATTGATCTATACTAATATAGCTAAATAAATAAATAAATATGCAAATTTACGTAATTACTACGATCATTTGATATCACTCAAGCAAACCATGGGAAAAAAAAAAAAAAAAAACCTTACGTTTTTCTCATATGTATGTTGACTTCTAAAATAAAAGAAGTTTTTTTTTTTTTTTCTCCTTCTCCTTCCAATCAAATTGTTTCCTTTGACCAATTTTCATGTATTAAAATTAAGTGCATCTCTTCAATCTAGTAAAAAATAAACTATCAATATTGGTACTAAATTTTTTTTTATAAAAAATATATTTCGCAATCCGATATTAGATTTGGAGTCCAGTGACCAAAAGAGTATTTTTCTTTTTAACTATTTGGTCAATCGGATCAGGTTAAAACTATCTTAGTCATTGTGCATGTAATCCAAACTCCAATGTGGTACATTCAAAGATCAAATGATTTAAATGTTGGTAATTTGTACAGATGGGAACCCTTAGACATAGTTGAAAGTAATTGATTAAGACCCACAAACTCTCCACCTAAACCTACTGCATGTTGTATGGCTCCCATCTGATTTGGTGGTAATTTGACTTGCGTTGGATTCTCAAATAAGGCTGGCTGTCTTATTCCTGCTTAGAAAACAAGAGTTGGTTCAAACTTTGGGTTCTCATTCCTGACAGATTTAGCAGAGATGATATTTGTCAATGCTGCTCCCTTTTTCCTTCGAATTGATAGATCACCTGAACTCTGTAGCTCTCTCTTTCATATACAAATTGGCAATCTCAAATTAGGTAGCAATTAGTAAACGAGACCGCATGCTCTAGGTTGGTGATTTGTTATACCAATATGGACTAATCTATTTATTTTGATAAATTTAATTAATTAGTTCTTAAAACTCAATTCCTCTTACTTGCATTTTCAATTCAGACATGAGTTTTTGTCCTTTTCAATTCATCCAATTTTGCTAAAGTCCATACAGAGGTCAAATCAGAGTGAATCATTGGCCAGTATTGGTGCAGTTTTAGATTCTAATGAGTTTCAAAGTACTTCGTATTGTTTTAAGCTGTGGGAACAAAGGAAAATTTAGTCTTAATATGTAAACAAGATTACCAACCCACTAAGAAACATTTGTTCGCGATCACGTAGGTGGTGGATGATGGGAAATTAATTTGTTTGGTCTGAATTTTTAGGGGATCTACTTGGCCCTGCTGCTATTTCTTCTTTAATGTCTCTCTTATCCTTTTTCGTCTTACCTTACTCCATCATATAGCAATAAAAATTTCCTAAAAGTCCCTATTTTCCAGAGGTTTTTAATTGAGCATTTTCCTACTTTTCCCAAATTTAATTCACGGTTTATATCATAAATTTTTTAACATTAATCATCAATCCAAATAATTCATTGCAATGTTTAAGTTATGAGAAAGTTTTGACATATGGATTTTGAGATTTTAAGTATTACAAAAAAAAAATAAAATATAAACAACAAAAAAATAATAATAATAAATAAATGCAGAAGTGCATTCCCAGTAGAAACTGTTACTTTTTTTTTTTTAACTGGCTGTAGAAACTATTGCATAATAATAGAGTAAATTATAAATTAGTCCTTCTAGTTTTTTTAAAAAGGAATTAAATAATCTTTTTCGTTTCATTAACTGACTAATAAGTTTTTATTTTTTAAAATATATTTACAATTTAATTTTGTAGTATTTTCTAATTTAGTTTGTCTTTTTAATAAATGCAAAAAAGAAAAAAATAAGTAAAAAATATAACAAAATTGATGAGAAAATAATATTTTTTTATAAAAAATAATATTAAATTAATCATAATCAACACTAATAAATGATTAATTAATTATTTTTTAAAAAATATTTAATTAGTGTGGTAAAACTAAAAGAATAATTTATAATTTAACCCATAATAATAGGATGTATGGAATGTCGTTATGCCTCCCTCATACTGACGCCACATGATACATTGCTATTATATTATTTTAGCAGAATTGTATTTGTTTGTATTCTGTGCTTTGATTGACTGTTAATTGTACTTGCCAGAAGTAAATTTTGTTTCACAAATTCTACAAGGAGACTTCCTTCAGTCTTTTAAAGTTTGATGTATGTAATGACTTTTCTCTTCCTACAATGAATTGTACCTTTTTTTTTTTTTTTTTGGTTCGTACGCAGCCCACTTTGTTATACTGTTCATACTTGATAATTTACGTTATGATTCGTCCATAATTCATTTCGAGAAATTGGTTTGCTATCAATAAATTATTAATATTGATGTAATAATCAACGAATTTACTAATCAACAAATTGATGATTCAGATTCATTAATATGTTTTGTAATGGTATTATAATATCATGAAATCGTGCCTTTATATTTTTAATTTACATCAGTTAATTTTTTATTAAATAACAAGAAATATCTTTATATTATTGTAAAAGAAATAGAAACAATAGAAGAATTGAAGAAAAAGATGATAAAAAAATAAATTTATTATTAAATAAAGTAAATATAAGAGGTAACAACTCCAAATAATTTTTTCAATTTCTATAAAAAACTTATACACAAATTAATAAACAATCAAGTTTATTTATAGGCTTTAAATTTGAGAAGAAAATTGAAAAGCACTACGAATAAATAAAAGTATATAAATTACTTAATCAATTGCATTAAGAATTGAATCACAATAAGAGTTATGAGTAATAAGAATATGAAAAGTATATGATATGAAAAGTATATGAGCATTCATATGGATATTCATTATTTTATAACACTCATTCTTAAATCTCTATTATACAAGGAACATGTTTCATTAAAACCTTACTAAAAAAAAACTCAATGGGAAAAAAATCCTTATAAAGAAAAAAGAGTACAATATTGCTTGTATACATTAACTCCTATATTGGTCTCCCTTGTTGAAAAACATTTTTTAAGATCTTTATGATGATGCATTTCAATCTTGTGAATAATCTTCTCAAAAGTTGTCATAAGTAATGTCTTAGTGAACAAATCTATTAAATTGTCACTTTATCGAATTTATTGAACATTAATATCACCATTCCATTAAAGATCATATGTGAAAAATGATTTTGGTGGTATATGTTTTATTCTCGTCACCTTTGATGTATCTTTTTTTTTTTTTTTAATTGAGCTATGTAAGTAATATTATCTTCGTACAATATTGTTGGAACTTCTTTGTTAGTTGATAAACCGCATGTCTATCAAATATGATGAGTCATTGATCTAAATCAAGTACATTATCGACTTGCTTTATGAATTACTAGTATTTCGGCATGGTTTGAAGATATGACAGCTATAGTTTGCTTCATAGAATGCCATGATACAATTGTGTCTTCATATGCAAATACATAACCAGTTTGTGATAAAGCTTTGTGTGGATTAGATAAATAACTTGTATCCGCATAACCAATTAATCCTCGTCTATGATTTATTAGAGTAATATAAGCTCATATGTAGTATATGTTTTATTCCATTTCAATGTTTTCGTGTCGAGTAGAACTATATCTTGCTAATAAATTTAAAGAAAATACTATATCAAGTCGGATATTATTAGCAAGATATATTAATGCATCAATTTCACTAAGGTATAATACTTCGTACTAAGAAGTTTTTTGTTATCTTCTCCAGGGCAAAAATGATCCTTTTGGACATAAAGCAAATGAACTACCATTGGACTAGTCAATGGATGAGCCTTATCTATATAGAATCGTTATAGTATTTTTTCTATATATGTTGATTGATGAATAAAAATTTCATATTTTAAGTGTTCAAATTGTAGGCCAAGACAAAATTTTGTGTCTCTAACATCTTACATATCAAATTCTCTTTTAAATTACTTTTGGCACTTAGAATCACTTCAAGAGTTCTAATTATATTTAAATCATCAACTTATACATCAATTATCACAAATCCCTTTTCGGATATCTTTATAAAGAAATATGGAAAATTGGGTTACTATTATAACCTTCTTTCAACAAATAGTCTCTAGATTGTTTCAATCTATATAGAGATCTTTGTAATTTAATTAAACATATCTCTCGAGAATGTATTTTATATGCTTTAGGCATTTTAAGTCCTTTTGGAACTTCGATATAGATATTATTATCAAGTGAACCATATAAATAGGTTGTGGTCACATCCATTAAATACATATGAAGTTTTTCATATGTTGTTAGTGTAATAAAATAATGGAATGTAATTGCATCGGTTATAAGATAATATGTCTCCTCATAGCTAATGACATGCTTTTATGAAAACTCTTGTGCTATAAGACTTGCTTTGTATCTCATAATTTCATCTTTTTCATTTTGTTTTTGCACAAATACCCATTTGTATCCTACTCGGTTAACATCTTTAGGTATTTTGACTATGGGTTCAAAAATTACTTGTTTTGTGAGAGACTTTAATTCTTTCTAAATTGCATCTTTCTATTTAGGCCAATCATCTCTATGTTGACATCCTTAAATAGATTTAGGCTTAGGGTCCTTATTCGAAATATCAATTGCAACATTACACACAAAAAGGTTATTAACAAATATTCTTTTTCGGTCCCATTTTCTCCTTGTATTAACATAATTTATTAAAATGTCTTAATTTTTCAAAACCATTTGGGCTTCTTCGGAAACGTGTTATCAAAAATATCTTGGATCATTTTATCTCGCCTTTTTTATATTTTCATCTTGATTATTTTCTCTTTTTTTTCATTTGAGGATTTTTAGATTTAGAACCAATCGGTCTTTCACACTTCATGTATGATTTAGATTCATTTATTATAATATTAATAAGTTGTTCTACTAGGACATCGATTCTAATAGTAGGATTCTTAGCGAGAAAAATATGATTTAGTTACTCTCTTTAGATTAGAGAATGCATTTCACGCTTGGTTTGCAAGATTTTGCAAATGAATTGTCTTCTAAACTTCAAGTTCACATTGTTTTATATGAGAATCAAGATGACACAAAGATAAAGTATTCCACGTAATTTTTTTCTTTTTTTAACATTTTCAACTACTTATTCTATCTATTCTCTCCCCTTAATGTTGAAAAAATTATTTCATCAAAATGACAATTGACAAATCAAGTCGTAAAAGCATCCCCTATTAATGGTTTGAGATATTTAATTACGTAAAGAGATTCATAACCAACATATATTCTCAATCTCCTTCGAGGACACATTTTAGTTCATTATGGAGGAGTAATTAAGACATATACTACATATCCAAAAATCCTTAAATGAGAAATATTCTACTCAAAACCAAAAACCAATTAAAGGGGAGATAATTTCGATAACTTGTGGCTTGATACGAATAAGTGTTGCTACATATAAAATTACATGTCCCCAAGCATAAAGGGGTTTTGTTTTCCTATATAATGGTCTAACTATCAATTGGAGGCTTTTGATAAATGATTCTACTAAATCATTTTGAGTATGAACATAAGAAATTGGTTGTTCATCTTTTATTCCAATAAACATGCAATAATCATTAAATGCTTGATAGGTAAATTCACCAACGTTGTTAAGACAAATTATTTTAATAGTATAATCTAGAAATTGTGCTCTTAGTCAAATTATTTGAGCAAGTAACCTAAAATATACCATGTTTTGAGTTGATAATAAGCATACAGGTGACCATCTAATTGATGCATCTAATAAAACCATAAAATATCTAAATGGTCCACATGGTGGATAAATTGGTCCACATATATAACTTTGAATACATTTTAAAAATATTGAAGAGTCAATCCTAATTTTATTTGGTGATGGCTTAATAATAATTTTTCCTTAAGGACATGCAGGACATGAAAACTCATTTGATTGAAGAATCTTCTAGTTATTCAATGGATGTCTATACGAAATTTTAATAAGTTTTTTGCATCATAATGAATCTTAAATGGCCTAATCGATCATGCCATAGAGTAAAAGAATTAGTAAACTTCTAGTTTACTATAGCATTTGTTTGCATCATTTGAATATTTGTGTAATAAATGCCGTAAAAGAAAGCATGTAATTTTTTCAATACATATTTTCTACTTAATATAATTTTTTTAATATATAAGTATTCATTATTATCAATATTTATTGTATTGATATGATATCTATATAGATGAATATTTTTAAAACTAAAAAAAAATCATAGTACTTAGGAGAGACTATTGCACCATTTGTAGTTAAATTTGTCCCTCTAGGTATTAATATATTTACTCTTCTAGAGCTTTTAATTAAATTAAAAATATTAAATATAGTGTTAACATTAGCGTTGCCTATCATTAAATTGAAGAAATACCTTTTATTTTTAAGTATAGTATGTGTTGTTGCACTATTTACAAGGCATAAATTCTCCTCTATAATGTTTAAACCAATTATGAACTTGGTAGTATCCATATATTCTTCATTAATACAAAAAACATATATATATATATATAATTTTTATTATCACAATGCAATAAAAATTATAAGAAAACATAAAACTCCATTTATCAATAGAAAAGGTAACAAGATATTAATTTTAGTGATTATCATCAATCTAATAATCTTTTCTTTCGAATCTTCAAAAAATCAGCAACATCTAAATGTGTCAAATTACTAAAACCTTTAAGAGGAATATTATCCCAATCATTGTTTAGATATATAAAATTTTCCTTTATATTACTCGTCATTCCTTTTCAATGAGACTCCATAAAGCTCAATGAGGTGATTTGACATATTATAGGTATGTAACCAATGTCCCTTCATATCATATCTATAACTTTCATTTTCGAGAATCTTGGTTTGATCCACCTTTATTCTTTTCTCATTTCTTTTCATAATTTATCTACTTCGATGGTGAGTTATATTGTTATGACCATTATGATTGTGATGATAATTATTCTGACCACGATTATAGATATTGCCACGACTATGTCCACATCTATAGCCAGGACCACGTCCTCGTACATGACCACGATCATGTCCTCGTCCACACCAATAATTATTATAAGATGTTACATTCACTTTAAGAAATAGAGTAGACCTAGTAGGGGTAGGACTCATGATTTTTCATTAGTAGCTCGTTATTTTATTTAGCCACAAGTATGGATGAAATCAATTTAGAGTATTTTTTAAAACCATTTTCTTGATATAGCATGTTGTTAGAGCATATTCGAGACATGGAAAGTGGAGAATGTTTTTTCTAACATATCTGAATCAATAATATTTTCTCCATATCATTTTAGTTGAGAGTTGATTCTAAATACTATAAAATTATACTCACTTACTATTTTGAAATATTATAATCTTAAGTGCATCTAATCACAAAGAGCTTTTGAAAGAATTACCGTCTTCCGGTAGTTGTACATTTCCTCTAATCTTTTTCACAATTCAAGTGGATATTTTATTGTTAAATATTCAGTTTTCAAATCTTCATGGAGATGATAATGAAAGAAGAACATTGCTTTAGCATGCTTTTGCAAGAAGTCTTAATTATCATCCATGATTGTTTGTCCAAGACCATTGGTAGTTAAATGTATTTTAGCATCAAGCGCTCATGCCCGAAATATCAAGTGGCCACAAAATTAAGCTTTGCAAGGTTTGACATGATAAAAATTCTATAATACTAGATATAATAATAACATTATAAAATAAAAACAAACATAATAATAAAATTTTGACTTCTCAAATAACATACATTGGATAATTATAATATATATTTGATCCTTCAAGTTTTGCAAATTTTTACTATCTCGTACCATTGATTTAAAATTAAAGATAAATTAGATACATATTACTTAATCGTCTAGATTATTTATGTCTTTTGATAGAGCAATTATGCTAATAACGTATTATAAAAAAATAGAAACAATAGGACATTTAAAGAGAAAGATGATAGAAAAATGAATTCATTGCTTGAATAAAATGAATATAAGAGGTAACAACTTCAAAATAATTCTCTTAATCTCTACAAAAAAACTTGTAAACAAACTAATGAACAATCAAGCCTATTTATAAACTTCAAATTTGAAAAGAGAATTGGAACGGATTATGAATAACTAAAAGTACATAAATTATTAAATTAATTACATCATCCTTTCAATTTCTCATAGTCAATGATGAATTAAATCACATTAAGAATTATGAGTAGTTAGGATATAAAAAACATATGAACATTCATATGGGCATTCATTATTTCATAACATATATTGAATTATATGTTAATCAAAACTCGCTTTTTATTTTATTTTATGCCATTTAGTTGATTCCTAAGTTAAACTATTCTCTCTTTTTACCTATACATTGGTACTATATGTCATCTCCATTAGATCAACTAGCCATCGGCTCGACTTTTGGGCATAGAATAACTTTATTAGCTTTAAAATATAGAAACAATAGCTCACCAAATGAATAGAAGAATGCTAGCTTACTTTGATGCTTATGTTCTATGAAAGCAAATGTTAATTATTGATTGAAATTGATATAGAGCTTCATCTCATTACAATCCAAGGGTCTATGAGTCCACAACTTCAAATTCATTGAGTCCAATTTAAACCTATAACTTACCAAGGAAAACTAACCCATTAGATAAGCCGAGTCCTTGAAAGATGACTACTCCTTACAAAATAGCCTACTAAAGTTTAGGAATCCTCATCTCTTAAGAAGTTCAACACTCGAAAAAGAAATGCACTACTCTCTTTCACTATCATTAGGAGACATAAAGCATTTCATAAAAAATCTCTTGATGATATCAATCAAATCATCACTTATCATAATTACACTAACATTGTCGTAGATCAATACAATGATAGCAGAACACTAATACTTATCGACTCTTCCTTTAACTTTAGAGAAAAAAAACATTTAAGTCCTTTTCACCAAGCAAGTTGCATTCATAGTTGCTAATATAAAGGTCCAAACCATCATAGAGTAACATGTTCTAAAAAACATTCATAAAATTGGTTCTAAATTCTACACAACTATTTCTCTTTTATAAATTACATACAAATAGTTAAATATGTACATATGTACAACCTCTTCAAGGTAATTCACTATCTTTTGATTACCGATTTGATCATCGGAGGGTCCCTCATAGGACTAGAAAAACTTGTTTTGTGAATACACAATACAAAGAGAACTTCCATCACACTTCATAATCATTAGACCACCATCACTACCTACATGTTCTATGTTTCTCTATTTTACTCGTATAAGTCGGCTTTATGAATCATCAGTTGGCGTCGTCTATGAGAAATTATATAAAAAATTATTTTCTTTATAGATCTATTTTTATTCTTAAGATTGTTTTTAGGCTCACGCTTGGTAAAACAAATAGAAGTCTTTGGTCACACTATTCCTCTAGACTTTACTAGTCCAACGTCCAGCTTGTAGATGTCATCAAGCTATAATACCATGTTCTAAAATCTTACATAGGCATTCCCAGTAGCTTAAATACAAATCAAAGTGCTTGCCTCCTTATCATAAGCACCTCTACATCATTAACCTTTAGAACCCAAGCACCAACTTGCGTAAAGAAAGCTTGAGATCTCTTCTTGCATGAGGACCACTATGAGTATAAGTTCTAAGTATCGCCCTTAGCTTTACATATCCTTAACATCAAACTCTCTAAAGAAGTTATCTTGGGTAAGATTAATTTAGATACGTATGATGGTTCTACCGACCTTAGAGAACATGTGCAAAATATAAAAGAAAGCTTCAAACTTGTGTTGAAAGGGATAAATGCTATGTAAGGTAGTTCCCATTACATTTTGAGACACTTCTAGAAGAATGGATAACAACCTAGATCCTAAGTTCATCCTAAACTTTGAAGACCTCATTTATTAGCTACTACCACAGCTTCTCATGAGCATTCCAACGTAAAGGAAGTTGGCTAACCTTTTCTCCACCATATAGTGAAAAAAAAAGAACCTAGTCATATTTTTTGGGATTCCATAAAAAGACACTAAAATGAATGGTATGCAAGATCTAATCAAAATGGAGGCCCTCATCGAAGAGGTTAGTGACACTAGTTTATGAAAAAAGGTCTATGCCTTCCCTTACTAGAAGTTGTACCGGATAAAGAAGATAGTCGAAAGCCATATTATGATGGAAAAAGTACTGAATTTTTAGATCACTTAAAAGAGAATGGGATTCTCTCGCAAGGAACCCCACCGGAACACCCTAAATGAATGTTGTGTTCGAAAGAAGAAATAGAACACCGTTAGAGATGGTCCGATCCTTGATGAGTCAAACTAATATCCTAATATCATTTTAGGGATATGCGCTTCTTACTCGTGACATTTATTTTGAATAGGGTTCTAACAAAGTCTATTGATTAGACTCTATATGAGACATGGAAAGAAAAGAAAGCAAATTTATCTTTTCTTAAGATTTGAGGATGTGAAGCATATTTCAAATATTTATACGGAGACAAGCTTGAGCCTAAATCGAGTAAAGTATAAATTTATCGGATATCCAAAAGAAACAAATGGATATTACTTTGACCAATCACAAAAACTAAAAAAGTTCATAGCTAGGCATATTGTATTTCTTAAGAAGGAATTTATAGATGCTAGAACCTATGGGAGGAAGGTTAAATTCGATGAGATCCGAGAAGACTTATAAATTGACACTCTACTAGAAGAACCCCAAGTAGAAAATACAAAGCATTGTAACTACCCTACAAATTAACACACATGAACTTCGTATGTCTTAGAGGATTCATCAAGAGCTAGAAAGATATGGCCTTTTAGTCTCAACATATGGAGATGTGTCCGTCACGTGAGATGATGAACCTAATACCAATAAAGAATCAATGTTAGACATTGACTTCAAAAAATAGCATAAGGCCATGAAATCTAAAATAGAATCTATGTTCACTAACCAAGTATGGACTTTGGTTAATCCCCCTAAAGGTTGTAAGTGGGTTTTTAAAAGAAAGATCGATATGGATGGATGTGTATATACGTACAAAGTAGGATTGATGGCTAAAAGGTCTCATAAAAAATAAGGTGTTGATTATGATAAAAAAATTTCACCAAGTAGCAATGATTAAATCCATTCGGATTATGCTTGCAATTACCGCATATCTCAATTATAAGATATGATAGATAGATGTCAAAACTACTTTCCTTAATGAAAAATTGAATGATGAGTTGTACATGGCATAGCCTCGATGGTTTTATCACTAAAGAACATGCAAATAAGATTTGTAAATTACGAAGGTCCGTTTATGGACTTAATTCCCTCCGATTAATATCCATCCATTCCATTATGAAAAGAAATTAATTTTTAAAAAGGTGCGGAATAAGTATTATACACATAGGGACCTAATTGCATAGAATTAAAAGTTTAAACTCTCAAATTAAATTAGAAATGAACTTAAGTAGGTAAAAAATTATTACAAAAGCCTTAAAGAAAGGGTCTATAGGAATAAATTGAATAACCGAAGGGCTTATGGAGGAGTAAAAGCAAAAAATTCATTAAATTGAGGGACTAAAATCAAACAACTTTGGAAGTGATTTTTCTCCCCATTTTTGCCATCTCTAGGTCTTCATTATTAGGTTAATTAACGAGGTTTGACTAGAACAAAAGGAAGGGTTAAGATTAAGTTTGGATGGATAGTTGATATTTAAAGAAAAAAGGAAGGCTAAGATTAAAACAAATGAAGGGCTAGGATTGAAATTAAAATTAAGGGTTAGAATTAAACCAAGTGAAGGGCTAAGATCAATTCAAATATGAAGAAAGTCCAACCAAGCTTATCTATATATACGAGTGAAAAAGGTGTAGGAAAAATATTAGAGAAATTAGAAAATTTATAGGAAATGCTTGCAAAATTTACATTGAATTCCACCTAAAATTTTACCTAAACACTTAAACCACCTTTAAGACACTTGATTCAACCTAAAATCATAGTTGTAAGCTCAAAAATTTCAAGGGAGAAAAATTGAGGTCTTGGTCAAATATAGGAGGAGGAAGAGAGGAAGGAAAACATCAAGGGAAATCAACTTAATTTAGAGCTTTCTAAGTAATTTAACTTCATCTACATGACAAGGAATGTTTAATTGATCTCAATTGATTGTTTTTCCTAATTTATTAAAGTTTAATTACATGAATTTTGAAAATGAGGGTTAGGATTCTTGATGAAAGAAGATTGGGGGAAATTGAATTAAAGGTTAAATCAATATAATTAAGGTCATAATATGTTGATTGGGCATAAAAAATGTGTTAGAAATAAGAATTTCTTAGCTTGATCCTTTGTGGAACATTCAGCCCAATTTGGCAAATTTAGGATTTTTGATCCTATGGTTTAATTGCTATGTTGTGAAAGCTATGAACTAGATGATTGAATTGGTTTAATGCATTATGTTTGTACGATATTGCCAATGTGAGGTGATGTGATGTTTATGTTGATGATTCCATTGTTTGGAATGGTTTGGAATGGGATTACAAGGCAATAGATAGCATGGTGCATTTATAATGTTGAGGTATGCATTGTTATGACAAAAATGCACATCATTTATGGCATGCACTACACGGATTAATGATAACCATGTATTTACATTAAAATGCATATACATGCCAAATTCATGAAAAGATTTCCTTCAAGGTTTTTCCAAAAATAATTGGAAAATATTTCGTGGATTACATGGTTTTTCATGGCTTTCATGGTTCATGGTATTCATGGTTTTATGAAAAGGACTTTATGGTTTTTCATGACTTTCATGGTCCATGGTTCATAGTTGTCATGAGTCGAGTGGGCATAGATATGCATTGTCACCGACTCGATAAAGCATGTCTATAGACTAATCTAATTTATCAAATAGATCATGAAAACCATAAAGTCTAAAGACAGGATGTCCAAGCATAGAAAAGATTTTTTAGAATAATCATGGCAAGGATTTCATGACATGGAAAATGATTTTTCAAGGAACATGCAAATGATTTCTCATGTACTTTTCATTTACTTGCACGTCATACATGGTTAACTTACTAGGAAATAGCTCACTAAATTCTTGTGATGTGGGAACAAAAGATAAAGCATAATGCTGATGTTTACATTTGACCTAACTACTAAGGAGTCCATTCACTACGTATATCTTTCTTGTGGTTAGAAGATTGACCTAGTTCACACTATCATGTTGTTGGTATTGGGCTATGTCCTAGGTATGGGATCTTAATTTTCTATGATAGTTAAAGCAATGAATAAGTAAATGATAAATTGGTAATGGATGATGAATACATTAAATAAGCAATGAACTAGGTAATCTAAATTAAGGATAGTCCGTAAATTAATCCATAATATCACTATTAATGTATTAGCATAACATTAAGTAGGTTAGTGTTCTTTTAATTAGTTACTTGCATGCCATCATAAGTAATAAAATATGATCATTAAATTAATAAGGAAATAACTATAATAAATGGCAACTAATAGAAATAAAAAAATATTAATTAACGAATTTTGGGTAATAACTAAACAAATCGCCATAGGCTTATATAAAAAGAATTTGACAAAAATGACAATCACGGATCCGAGTCAGTTTAGTCTAATATAATAAAATAAAATGTTAAAGAATTTAACGATGGCATTTTTAAGCTGAACTTAGGACCCGCCCACCATTTAATAGGTTTTCGTAGCATAATCCATACCTAATACACCATAAAGAAAACATGAGCCTTTTTGTCTTGCATTCATTGCACTCAAAATGTTAGTCAACAAGCAGTAATATTCTCAACCTAATAGGTCATAGGTTGGGGATCTTACGGATATGGTATTAGGGCATAGTTTATTAAGGAATTATTAGAAGATGCAAGTACGATACATGGAAGGTGACCTTCAATAATTAGTAAGTATATTTGATGATTGACTATTATTATTGCTCCGTGTATGTGTGAGATAAATATCAATGGCATGATAATTTATGGTGAGAAATGATTGTGCTAAAATATTATGTCCATGGAATGTTATAAGTGAATGTGTTATGAATAATGATTATAAATGATATGATTGAATTGACTAATGAAATTTATATTGTTTGTGCGTGTAACTTAGGGAGAGGGAAGGGATGCCACCAAAAAAAGGTTAATAATAATAACATTAGTAATGATGCGGGTTTAAGCCAAGGATCGACATATCGAGAAGGAGAGTTAATAGAGGATCTTAGAAGGCAATAGGAAATGATGGAATAGCAAGAGCTTAGGCATAAAAAATATATACAAAGGATGATGAAGGAGTGACTCGCTTGTCCCATTTGAAGTGCGACCACCCTAACAGTGCTAAGGTGGTGGAATGTTTTAAGAGGTTTAATCCAAAGGAGTTTAGGGGTGGCCTAAACCCCATTGTTGTGCGAGAGTGGATGGAATCTATGGAGGTTATTTTTGAACATCTAGCTATGAAAGAAGTGAATCGCATTGCATGTGTGACCTTTATGCTAGTTGGAGATGCTCAAAATTAGTGGGAGTCAATGAAAGTCTCCCCCAATGTGGCATGACTTATATGGGATCAATTTAAGGAGTTATTCAATGAGAAATATTTTTTAGACACAATGAAATCTAAAAAACTACAAGAATTTTACAATTGGTCAAAGGAAACATGTAAGTAACGTAATACAATTGTAAATTCAAGCATGATTGTCATTATGACACTTTTATTGCCCAAAATGAGGAGCAAAAAAATGAGGATTCCTTCATAGAGTTAAGGTAGAGATTTGAAGCTTTGTTTGAATGTCAATCGATACTCATAAAGATATGGTGAGGAAGGCACTAAGGATTGAGATAGATTAAAAAGAGTGGACTAAGATACCGAAAGGTAAAGGAATGAGTCCTCCAAATAAGTTTGGAGGACAATTTGGTAGGAAGAGGAAATTCACTCGGAATAGGTGAAAAGATAATAAGAAAGGAAAGGCATTGCTAAGGCCACAAAGGATGAGAGAATGAGCTATACCAAATTCTCCTAAATGTGGCCAACCACACACTAGAGATTGCTTGATTAGCATGAATATGTATTAATTTTTTGAGGAAGCGGGACAGTTTGCTAACAATTATTTTAAGAAAAAATTGACAAAAGGGTAGTGGGTCCCCGAATGAGTATATATAATAACCCAAGAGGAGGCAAACAAGGAGTATTTTGATGTTATATGTAGTAATGTCTTGATCTCTAATATTACTACATATGCATTAGAAGATTCAAGTGCCACACATTCATTTATTGCATAGTTATTATTAAGATGACCGGGCATGACACTTGAAGTATTAGATATTGTTTATGAAGTGATGATCCCATTTGAAGAGTCACTAGAATTGAATGCCATAATTAAGGAGTGTGAATTGAAAATTAGAGATCATGCTTTACATGTCGACCTTATAGTCTTGAGTATTTAAGACTTTGATGTTATCTTAGGCATAAATGCCTAGTTAAAAATGGGGTGTTGATTGACTATTTGGCTAGAAAATGAAGGATTATACATCCTATAGAGGTGCGTAATAAAATAAAAAATTTTCCTCCGTCTAAGGCTACCAAGATCAAGCTATTGAATCAACTAATCATACATACATGAATTAAAGCATAAGTTAAAGATTACCTCTTGTAGTGTCAAATTTAACTTTTGTAGAAAAGAAGTTATCCAAGTGTTTGACTTTTATTGATAATCCATATAGATTAAACACCCATATAAGAAGCCACAAAATTCATAGAGTGCTAGATCCAATCCTTTTGTATAGTTAATTTTACTTTAGGAATCAAAATCAAGGTTTTATGTGATAACTCGGGCTTTTTAAGAAAGGATGTTACATCTCTTACTTTTTAGGGCAAAAAATCTCTCCCTTTATTTTTTTCTTTTTTGTCATGTATCCCTCTCTTCTTGTTATCATTCATGCCATCTCTCTCCTCTATGTATAATGGGGGTGGCGGCATCATCTCTTAATATGTTTAGAAGGTGTTGCTTATGTGGGCTTTGTTTAACCTTATTCATGTAAACCCTAAACCTTGACTAATAAGGCTCATGTTTATCCTCCCATCAAAATATCTTATAGGTTTTTAAATTAAGGCTTTGACCTAAACTCTTTTAACCCAATTAATTACTAATTAATTTGGACTATTGAAATAAATTAGGTTAGATATTTTTAAGAGGCTTACGTTAGAAAGCAATTTTTCAAATTACCCTTTAACCTAAATTAGGAAACTAATTTTTTTTAGGTAACTTACTTCCAAATTTTAAACTCGACTTTCAAATTAGAAAATTGATTTCTAAAATAGGAAACTTTCCATTTTAGAAAAAATTTTACTTTCAAATACTTTTTTCAAAATTAGAAATTTTCAATATTGAAAACCTTTTCTAAAATCCTTGCTTCTCTTATATTATGTGAATGCTTAAACTTATGCATGTGATTTAATAGACTTTTAGATATGTTGGTAATGTGTCAAGAATAAATGACACCTCTTTTGTCTTTTGACACTTAAAATCAAGATTGACTTCTAGTAAGGCATCATGACTACATAGTTCTTTTGAAGGATTAATTAATCTGCAATTATCTTTCTCGAGTATGGTTACTATACAATTCACTCCTCATGTCAATTTATCACAAGTGTAATCTCAACTTGGTTATTAGTCTATTCGATTGTGATCACACTAGTTTTCTTCAATTCTTAAATGCCTTAGCTATTAGAATAAACCAACTATACTATATTGATATAATCCTACCGTGGCCACAGATTTTTTGAGTAGATATTTATCAATATGCAAAGTGATAACTCCTTTAACATATAAAGAATGACATGTCCTATCTTATTCATCCACCAATCTCCACTAGATTCCTAGTGCACTCAATGAATCACGCATATGTAACCCTTTACTAAGTCTATCAAAATGAGTGTCAAACTATATAAACCCTCTAATGAGATAACTATGATGGCTTCAAGTCAAAGGACTAGTTCTACCTATCACATATAAGATTCCCATAGACTAAGCCAAATGGGGTCACATGGGGAGTCAAGTCTAATGATATGTTCTCTAACATAACTCACCTTAGTGCTTGCTTTGGCATCACCGAGGCCAATAGGCATGAGATCTCCTACTTCTATCTTATCATATGAGTATAGCACTTACAAGTCTAACCACATACGATCAATGTTCATTCTTGATAATATTATAACTTATGATATTTAATGATATCATTTTAGTACATTATTATTTGTCTCACATCTTTCAATCAATCATCAAATTTATATCATATAGGCTTTTATCTAATTCTATTTAATAAATAAATATAAACAATAAAAATTAATAGAAATTTTTTTATTAATAATAAAATAAATAATGTAATATTAAAATAACTCAAGCCATCTAATCAAGGTTGGATCTTGGGCACCTACACTAATATAAAAATGGTATTTCATCCACCAAGTGGGCAACCTTTTGAATTGCTAGTTGAAACCGGGGGTGAGACCCGTAACCTTAGTTTCAACCATGATGGCCTAGAAAATTATAAAAAATGGATGCATAGGCTACCTAGTGAATATGATTGATACTAAAAAGGAGCAGAGCCTAAAATTAGAAGACAAAGAGGTGGTAAACGAATTTTTTGATGTATTTCTTGAAAGTTTATTGGGATTACTTTTGAGAAGGGATTTTAATTTTAAGATCAAATTAAAATCGAGAAGAACATCGATATCGAAGGCACCATATCGAATAGCCCTTGTAGAATTATTAGAACTTAAGACATAGATATAGAAGTCGTTGACAAGGGCTACATTTGAACAAACAATTCAACATGGGGAGCACCAGTATTGTTTATGAATAAAAGGGATGGGTCACTATGATTATGTATAGATTATTAAGACCTGGATCGAGTTACAATTAAGAACAAGTATCTCGCTCTAGTGGATTGATGATTTGTTTGATAAATTAAGAGGGAGTTTGGTTTAATACAAGATCAATCTTTAATCGAATATAGTTAAGGATCAAAGAGGATAATGTAAAGAAGATGACCTTTAGAACTCGATATGGGCATTACGAATTCCTAGTGATGTCGTTCGAGTTAACTAATACACTAGTAGTATTGATAAACTTAAAGAAAAGGGTGTTCCATGAAAACACACTACGGACCTTATAAGAGCACAAACTAAATGTTAAACTAAAAAAATGTGCAATTTTTTTATGCATATAGTGTTCCTTGGACACGTTGTATCCAAGTATGGGATAATGGTAGAACTCGGTAAAGTACCGGCGGTGAAAAAATGGAAGCAACCAAAGAATGTTGTCGAAGTAAGAAGCTTCCTCGGAATGGCAAGCCATTATCGAAAAATTATAGAAGGATTTTCTAAAATAGTTAGGCCTCTCGGTTGATCGATAAGAAAAAATGCTAAGTTTGAGTGGGATGATGAATGTGAAAGGAGTTTTCAAGAGTTAAAGTTCGAGCCGATCACAACCCCTATGTTAGCTCTTCCAATGGAAAACGAAGACTTCTTAGTCTATATGGATGCCTCTCGGATTGGATTAGGAGTAGTCTTGATATAAAATAGTAAAGTGATTATCTATGCATCTTGATAACTAAAAAACAATGAGAATAATTACCCCAATCATGAATTAGAGTTGGTTGTGGTCATTTGTGCCTTAAAGACTTAGAAGCATTGCTTGTATGGTGTTCGATGTAATATCTATACCGATCATAAGTCTCGACTATATCTTCACCTAAAAGGAATTAAATATGAGGCAAAGAAGGTGGCTCGAAGTCCCGAATGACTAAGATATCATTTTTCACTATCATCCCAAGTAAAGCAAATGTCATGGCCAATGCTTCGAGAAAAAAATCAATAAGCAACCTTACAAGCACAAATTGCACGAGACATGGAGAGGCTTCAACTAGAAGTAATGCCCGGAAGAAATTAAGGAAATTGACTAAGTGTGATGACTCAACAACTACATATCAAGAAAAAAATTAAAGATGATGAATAAAATGATACGATGTTAGTTAAAACTTAGTAGAAGATAGCAGAAGGAAAAGTAATGGATTCAATCATCGATAATAAAGGTATCTAGCACTATCAAAATAGATTATGCGTTCTTGAAGTAATGGAGGTTCGAGATGAGATTTTAAAGGAAACTCATGCCATGCCCTATGCCATAAATCCCGGTGATATAAAAAATGTATCGAGATCTCAAAGAGATCTATTGAAGGAAGATAGTGAAGTGTGATATCGCGGACATTATGGCAATGTGTTTGACATGTCAATAAGTTAAAGTTAAACGCTAAAGACCCTTAGGATAGCTATACTTGGTTGCCAAGATCGAAACATTGAGCCAATGGCATATGGGTCATTATGGATCGGTTGACTAAGTCATCTCACTTTTTTGGCAATCAAGTCATCATATTCTATACAACAATACATAGATTTATACCTAAAGGAGATTTTAAGACTACATGGAATTCCAATATTGATCATGTGAGATCCAAATCCATGGTTCACATCATGATTTTAGAAAAGCTTACATGAAGTGATGGGAACTAAGTTAAGCTTTAGTACTATCATTTATCATTAAACCGATGGATAGACCGAGATGGTTAATCAAATATTGGAGGATATGTTATGGGCATGTGTGCTAGATTGGTCCGCAAGTTGGGAGAAACACCAACCTACAGTTGAGTTCGCTTACAATAATAATTACCAATCGAGTATTGGTATGGTACCTTATGGAGCTTTATATGGAAGAAAGTATCGATCATCGATGCATTGGGATGATGTATATGAAAGTAAATTACCAAGGTCATAATTAATCTAGCAGATAGTCAATGTTGTACAACAAATTCAAAAAAGAATTAAGACAACCCGGAGCCGACAAAAAAGTTATGCGGATGTAAAAAAAAAAAGCTAGAGTTTCTAATCAATAACAAAGAATTTTTGAAAGTGGCTCTAATAAAATGTGTGATGAGGTTTAAAAGAAAGGGAAATTTAAGTCCAAGGTATATTCGACTATACAAAATATTAGAGAGAATTAGTGATCGAGCATATAAATTAGCATTGCCACCTTCTCTCTCTTTTATTCATGATGTATTTCACCTATCCTTGCTTCGAAATTATGTTGAAGACCCAAGTCACATCTTAAGCAATTAGCCATTAGGCCTCTAATCAAATATGAGTTATGAAGAAAGGCTAGTACAAGTGTTGGATCGAGAGGTCAAACCATTATGTAATAAAGAAGTTCCTTTAGTAAAAATATTATGAAGAAATCATGATGTCGAGGAACAACCTAGGAGAGAGAGGCTCGATAGAAGCTCCATATCTCAAGTTGTTTAAGTACAAGTTTCAAGGACAAAATTTTAATGAGGGGAGGGAGTAATATCGCAAATTTTTTATTAAATGAAATAAAAATTTATTAAAGGTATATAAAAACTATTCCATTGGTGTAGGATAATTGCTAAGAGGTTACTAGAATATTTAGTGCAGGGAGGGAGTAATATCCCAAACTCATTATTAAATGAAATAAAAGTATATTAAAGGTATATGAAAATTGTTCCATAGGTATAAGATAATTGCTAAGAGGTTGCTAGAATATTCGATGTGCCTAGAATAATTTTCGTGTGCCTATTGAATATTTTATTGGTTTTTCGATGCATAAATAGCACCTTATTATGCAAAATAATTATTTTAAGCGTGTTATTTGTGCTTAAAAATTATTCTATTTGTGTAGAGTATTTGTTAAAGGGGTGTTAGGATATTCTATGCCATTGGGTGAATTTTTTGGTGTTTAGTGAATATTTTATGTGACTTTTCGATAGATGAATAGTGCTTTTTGTGCAAATTAATTACTTTAAGTGTTTTAAATGTACATGAAAATTATCCAATGAGCATACGGAAATTGCTAGGGAGGTGCGAGAATATTCCATACACTTAGGTGAATTGTTTTATGCTTAGGAAATATTTTCTATCAAAATAAATACATTTTTACACAAGATAATTAATTTAAGAGCCTAAATATTTCTATGAAAATTATATAAATGATGAATAAATTATTGTAGGAGGTGCTCGAATTTATTATGGAAAGAACATAATTTTCAAAGAGGTGTAGAATAAATATTCCACATATAAGAGCCTAATTGAATAGAATTAGGGATCTAATTGCATAAAATTAAAATTTTAAATTTTCAAATTAAATTAGGAATGAAATTAAAGAAGTAAAAAGTTGTTACAAAAGCCTTAAAGGAATGGTCTAAAAGAATCAATTGAATAATTGAAGGGATTACAAATGAGTAAAAGTACGAAAATTCATTACATTGAGGGATTAAAATTAAACAACTTTGGGAGAGATTTTTCTCCCCATTTTACTCGCCTTTACATCTTCATGATTAGGGTTAATTAATCAGATTTGACTAGGATGAAAGGAAGGGTTAAGATTAAGCTACATGGATGGTTCATATGTAAAGAAAAAAAGAAGGCCAAATTAAACAAATGAAGAGCTAGGATCAAAAGTAAAATCAAGGACTAGGATTAAACCAAATGAAGAACTTAGATCAAGTCAAACATGGAGAAAGTCCAACCGAGCTTAGCTAGATATATGGGTGAAAAAGTTGTAGGAAAATGTTAGAAAAATTGGAAATTTTATGGGAAATTCTTGCAAAATTTCCATAGAATACCACCTAAAATTTTTCCTAAACACTTAAACCACCCTTAAGACACTTGATTCAACCTAAATCATAGTTGGAAGCTCAAAAATTTCAAGGAGGGAAATTGAGGTCTTGGTCGAATACTTGGAGGAGGAAGAGAGGAAGGAAAACTTCAAAGCAAACCATCTTAATTTGGAGCTTTCTAAGTTAACTTCACCTACACCACAAGGAATGTTTAATTGATATCAATTGATTCTTTCACCTAATTTATTTAAGCTTAATTGCATAAATTTTGAAAATTAAGGTTAGGGTTCTTGATGAAAGAAGATTGGGGAAAATAGAATTAATGGTAAAATTAATGCAATTGAGGTTAGAATATGTTGCGAATAAGTTTAAGCATTTACATAATAAAAGAGAGTTTTTATTTTGAAAAAAGTATCCTAAAATGGAAGTTTCTGATTTTAGAAATCAATTTCCTAATTTGAAAGTCGAGTTTCAAATTTAGAAGTAAGTTACCTAAAAAGAAAATTAGTTTCCTAATTTAGGTTTAAGGGTAATTTGGGAAATTACCTCCCAATGTTGGTCTCCTAAAAAATATCTAACCTAATTTATTTGGATAGTGTAAATTAATTAGTAATTAATTGGACCAAAATAGTGTGGGCCAATAGGTTTAATTTAAAAGCACGAAAGATATTTTGGTGGGAGGATAAACTTCAATCTTATTAGATAAGGATGAAGGTTTAAAAGGATAAGATCAAAAAGCCAACATCTATTATAACTCCTAATCTTTGGAGGACTAGGAAGCAATAATCAAGAGTCTTTTTAGGACTTAATGCTACCAGTTCCTTGTCCTTCATGGACAAGAAAGACACTCCTTCTTATAAAATAAGAGAAAGGTGTGGCAAAGAGAGAATAAAAGCTAGGGCATACACCGCTAGGAGTAAAAATAAGAAGAAAATAGTTTTTCCCCTCCTAAAAACTTGCCACCTCTCTTCCTCTCTCTTAGGGTTGTCACAAAATATCTTTGAATACATTTCTAAAAAGGAAAAACTAAACAAGTTAGAAAAAGGTAGAGATAGCACGCTATAACTTTTGAGTGCTTCTTATATGGCTCCTTAGACTACATGGATCATCGATAGAAGTCGGACACATGGACGACTCCTTTTCTACAAAGATTAAATCTATGCTACAAGAGATAATCCTTTACTTATTTTTTAACTCATGTATGTATGATTAGTTGATTCAATGACTGGATGTTAAGAGCTTTAGATGGAGAAATTTTTTTGTTTTGTTCGCACCTCCATAATATGCATAATCCTTCATTTACTAGGGTCGAAACCAATCGGAGCACCACTATAACTCCCTAAAACTTAAGGAAAATATGTTTGATATTATATTCGTATAGTGATATGAGCAAGGCATAACTCCATATCCAGTCTCGAAACATAAAATTAAGAGCTAAACTATAAAGTCGTAAAAAAGGATAACACACAAAACACATTCATAGTACACATACACACAAATAAGCGACTAAAAGTGAGAAATAATTAATGAACAATTATATAGGTATAGAAACATAACATATAACTAGAGATTTTATTTCAATGTGCATTCAAAACCTAACCCTAGGCTCCCTAAAAGAGTTGCCAAACTATTACTAAGGGAGAAACACAACGATGGAGCTTAGGTTCGACGAATGCTCTTATAAAAGATTGAGATCACTACTACCACATCCTACTTGATATAAGTTGTATTATATGCATATTGAAACTAAGTGTCCATTTTTGCTATACTATTCGTTTATGCCTATTCAAATGTGTTTATCTTTGGACTAAGAAGGATTAATCAAGTGATTTAGGAGTTAGGTCGGTTGAAGGCATGTCTTCACACTCTAAGATAAAAGAAAGAAATTTTTTTAAGAAATGGCCAACCCCTAATGGCTATAGCTTGTAACAAAAAAATTACCGAGCCCTTAATGGTTGCATTCCGTAATAGGAAATACTAAGCCCTTAATAGCTCGTAACTCATAACAAAAAAATAGTAAGCCTTCTACAGCTTACAACCCTTAACACAAAATTTTTATCCTTTAATGGCTAGAGCCCTTAACCCAAAATTAGTGAGCTATTAATGGCGATAGCCTATAACATAAAATTAATTAGCCCCTAACTATTGTCCATAATACAAAATTACCGAGCTCCTAATGGCTATAGCTTATAACACGAAATTGGTGGGCCCTTAACAACCGTAGTTCATAATAGAAAATTAGTAAACCCCTAATGATAGCAAGCCCATAACAAAAATTTGGTAAGCCCTAACAGTTATAGCTCGTAACACAAAATCAATGAGCTCTTAACTAGTGTAGCTCATAACAAAAAATTGGTAAGCCCTTAATGGGTACAACTCAAAACACAAAATAGAAAAGCCTTAATGGTTGTAGTTCATAATACAAAATTGCTAAGCCTTTAATGGATGTAGCCTTTAGCATAAAATTAGTTAGGCCCTAATGAATGCAACCTATAACATAAAACTTGTGATCCTCTAATTGTTGTAGCACATAACATAAAATCGATAAACTCATAACTATTGTAGTCCCTAACATAAAATTAGTGAGCCCCAAGCAAGCGCGACTCTATAACATAAAATTGATGAGCCCCTAACGATTACAACCCATAACATAAAATTATGGAGCATTTAATGACCGTTATGCATAACATAAAATTAATGAGCCTCTAATCGATGTAGCTTATGCCATAAAATTTGTGAGTCCCTAACGTTGCAAGCCCGTAAAAATAAATTAGTGAGCCCCTTATGACTATAACCTATAACACAAAATTAGTGAGCCCCTAATGACTGGAGTCCTTAACATAAAATTGGCTCTTAATAGCTTTAACTCATAATACAAAATTAGCGACCCCTAATGGCTATAGCCCATAAGACAAAATAGGGTTACAAAAAAGGCATTAACTTTCAAAGTTAAACCCATCAAATTTATAACATTCAACGGACATCACATTTAATTTGTTAAGCCATATCAAAAGCACATCATAAAAACAATGTTTTAGATGTCACATAACACAAGTATCTCGACATGAACATCATATTCTAACTAATTATATTACCCTAGGAAATAACATGCTCAATTATGCAGATCGAGATTAGCACTTGTCTTGAATAAATTATTAAAATTAAATCACATAACCATTCCTTCTATGTCCATCACAAAGCATTGAAACCAACTTTATTTCTCTTTAAAATACTCAAAGTCTTAGTCCTTTTCAAATTCAATGCACAAAAATGTATCTTAATCACATTTTGAATATCATATTTAATCTATAAACATCATATTCTTTCATACATATTTGAACATAAGAAACATAAAACCAAGATGAAAATGAAAAAAAAACTTGATCAATCAAATGATAAATATGCATCCCTAAGAATGTTCAAATAGCCTTTTAGGCCAAATGATGAATTTTCTCTTGGTGGTAATTTAGTTTTGAAAGCCATCCAAATTGTTCCTAATCACTCCAACAAACTCCAAAGAGTGGAAAGAGATGTTATAACCTTTTTTAATCTTCTAACAAATGTTGCTAATTAGAGAAGAAAGGTTAACGCCAATAAGTCAAGACTCTCCTTTCTCCTCCTTCTTTACTTACTCTATCAAATATGGATTACGGATTTAAAAAGTATTTTGGAAAAATATACTAACCATTTCTTAAAATCATCACCATCCTTCTTTAATTGAAATTTGGACTTAGGGTTTTAAATGGTATTTCAAGTTTAATTGATAACGGTTTTGGATTTATATGGATTTATTTGGTGAACATTTTAGGTTAGAGAAAGGGTCTGCTATGAGGGACTATTATGATTGAAATTTGAGTTTGTTTAGGAGGTGTAGGATGTATTTGATAATGGTGAAAGAGTGGCTGGAAGTAGTGATAGTAAGACTAGACAATGGCGGTCATAAAAGTCTACCAAAAGAGCTTTTCTAGTTGACCTAAAAGCACTTTAGGAGGTGTCGAGCCGCTGGACGGTAGCGAGTTTGAAGGATGGAACCGGTAGGCTAAAGTTGTGAGAACCGATGGGTTTAGAGGTCAATAATTTTTAGATATTGATAGTTTTATAGGTAAGGGGCTGGCATATACAGGGAGCTATTATAGAGGTTGTGGCTAATTACTAGAGCAAGCCAGCTTTAGAGGTTAGGGGCTACTAGACAGGTGGTAGGTTTGTTATAGGGGTTATGGCCGGTGGTTTTGGGATGTTTTAGGGTGGTGGTTGATGAAAAAAAGGGTTTTGGATGGTGGGTACGTAGTTTGATGGTGTCTTGATGATGGCTATAGAGTTTGATGGTGGTAGCTATTGAAAGAGTTGTTGCTTTTTAGTTTTTAGTGTGAAAGAAAAATAGTTCCCCCATCCTATAGGTTGAAAAAGAAGCAAAAATTCCTCCCTCTTTTGAAAGATAGGAAGAGACGTTTTTGGTGTGAAAGAAAAGTAATGGTTTTCTTTTAGAGAGAAATATAGGAATACTTTTTAAGTGGGGTTCTTAGGGTTTTGGGTAAAACCCCAATTTAGCCTTCCTTTTCTCCTTTTTTCGCCCTTAATTTCAAGTTTCATCTCTAGATGCTCTTTCAATTGAAATTATTTCCGGTTAAGCCTCCATTTATTTTTTTTACTTCGTCCTAATCTCTCATATTTTTTAGTTGGACCTCAATTCTAATTTGTTTTTTATTTATCTTTGTTTCTCTCTTTCTCTCTCTCTCACTTTTTGTCATTTTTTATTATTTTTTTCTTAAAATTCAAAATGAATGGAGTATAAATTTGGATGTTAACATTCGTCATCAAAAATTACCCAAAAAATGACTAAAAATGACAAAAATGCCCTAAGTACGATCTTTGGAAAATTATGAAATTGCCCGTATATAGCTTCTACATTTTACCGGAGCACCTTTGTATTGGAAAAACCCTAAAGCACCATTGGAAAATTACTAGAAAGATCAGCTTTACCCCTACCGTGTGTGTGACAACAACATCCTTTATTTATAAAAAAATCCATTTTGCATTAATCTTGTTCTAGCCATCTTCTAATCGGTCACAATTCGACCTTTTGCGGACACATAAATGATCAAGAATGTTTTATCTAATCCTTGTTTTCCCTTCGATGAGGTTGTGTTTGGACACAACTAGCCGGAGAGGAATAATCATTGGTCGTAAAGTTTGGTTGTCTTTTTTTCTTCTTCAAGCAAAATCAATCGATTCTTATAATTTCAAAGCATAAAAACTATTTGAAATAGTTCCTAGTACATTCTAGAACTCAATTTTAGCCATTAAAAGGTTCAATTTGATCGAAAAAAAGCTTAAAGAGCAAATAAGCAAGGATCGGATATATAGGTCATAATGGTTTTGATGATTTTTCAACCATTTCTATTGTTTCTTTCATTGTTGCTTGCTAAAGAAAGTGGCTAGAGTTGTGGTGTTTAAGTCCGAGTTGCTTTTCGGGATGGGCTTTGTTGGAATGTGGGGATTTCTAGTTAAAAGGCAAAATGAGTTAGGTTTTTAGGCCAAAATCGAGTTTGGTTCTTATGTGAGCGAGAATGAGTGGTTTGGTTTTCCTCTTTTTTTTGTGGCTTTTGGTTGGCCTCGTTCTTTGACTTCTTCTTGACCTCTTCTATTTATGCTCATTTTGGTTAAATATATATTACCATTATGTTGGATATGATTAGTCTTAACTATAGGATTACGCCAAATTAAACCTAGTTACGATAGTCTAAAATTTTTATTTTTTTTCTCGTTTTTTGTCAACTCATTTATTTTACTCATTTTATTCTTTTGTTTTTGTTTATGCACTAATTCTTTTCTATTCACTCATTTTTTACGCTTGATGAAGTTTTCCCAAAACTCACAAAAATCATAAAAACTCACAAGAGGGCTTAAATTTGGAAAAATCACACAAATCGAATAAAATGTTTACCTTTTTACATTCTTGCATTTTTTGGAAAAATGATAAAAATAAGAAGGGTTGAAATTGGATGATGACACATGTGTTACTTATGGATTAAATATTATTTATATTAATGTTTTTTAGATAATTATTATAAAAAAATAAGGATATAATTAATCCAATAAATTGGATTCCATATATTTGGAATTACTATATTATCAATTGAGTAATTCCATTATATACAAATAGATATAATACAATTAGTTGGTCACTATTTCACATTGAATTCAAATGTTATCAAATTAAAAAATTATGATAAATGCATTGACTTAGATTATCTATGTCCACAAACTATAGCATTATAATTATGGAAGAGGCTCATGAGATCGAGGGGATTCCATACCTTATTTATCGAGTGTCTTCATTCTTTCTTCAAGATGGAAATTAATTCTACTACTAAAATTAAATCAACATTATACGTGAGATAATTAGATTTTAAATACAAATATTAAGGACTTACCTAGCGTGAGCACATGATTTTCCTTACCTTCATCCATAAAGCCCTCAAGTCGTTGCACATCGCTTATCTAACCATTGTCCTTTGCAACTAACCAAGCTTTGTATTTGACATGTTTTACTCTTGGAATACCATCATTTGTTTTTATTTTTTTTGAAAATCCACATACAACTATCTTCTTCTTTTCTTTGGCGAGTCCAACAAGTTCCTTATGTAGAGATTCCATCTCTTCATGAATAATAACTAGCTATCTATTAGAATCAATACTCGGTAATGGCATTCGCATAAAAAGAAGGCTCACTAACATGAGACACTTCATGCGCAATAGATAATGTATAGGCAACTAAGTTAGTACCATAAGACTCATTAAAATTAGTATATCTTTCTAGTGCGTTTTCTTTCTTTGTCCTTATCCCAAGTTTTTAACAATGCTATACGGTACCTCATCCTTCTAACTATCAACCCGAATACCTTATATCTCTTTAGGAACTCGTACTTGATCCGAATTATGGTGATCACGAATAATATGTTACGAAGAACTAGAATCTATATAACTCAACTCCACATATTTTGAGTTACTTTTCGTTGAAACAAAATCCATAACCACTTCTTTGAATTTGGTATTTCGCCTCAATGAACGCAACATGTCTACTAATCAAAAAACTTTCACTATAACATAAAGGCCCATTAGCGACGAGCAAAACCATCGCTAAATTAAAAAAAAATCGTCGCCAAAACGAATTTACGACTCATTAGCGATGGTCACATGATCGTCACTAAAAAGCTCGTCGATATAATTTAGCGATAGTTTTGACCGTTACAAAATTAGTAACGGTCAAAAACGTTGCTAATCCGTCATTAAATTTTGATGTAAATACTTGCGAAACTAGCGATGGTCTATTAAACCCTTGGTAAGGTCGTTGCTAAATAGAGACGGATTAGCGACGGTCTATGATCGTTGTTAATATTTTTGTCTTTAGAGATAGTCTAGACCGTTGCTAAGACCATCGCTAATTGGGAAAATAATTTTTTTTAGCCAAAATAAAATGAGGTAAAACTAATAGTTTTAAAATAACCAAAATCTGTAAAATATCATAAATGTAAATTTTTATTATTCGAAATCTATTAAAATGTCGCTAAATAATTAAATGATTATTAAATAAAAAAATAGTACATAAGTTATAGTTAATACAAGAAAATGTAAAAGCTAAAATAAATTAATGTCCAGGATTAGTTGGAGGTCGGGTGGAGTCATCCGGAGGCCGGGTTGCATCGTCGTTAGTCTCGGGAACGGTGGATGAACACCATCATGGTCAAAATGCCATATGAACATCTCGTTGCATCCGTGACATCATCATATACCGTCGTCGACTATAGATTCTCAACTCATTTATCGTATCCAACAACGATGCCACTTGGCCCCGTAGGTTGTTGATAGTACTCTCTAAGTTATTGATGTGTGTCGTGTTTGTAGATGTTTGCTCTTGTAATTCCTTCCATTATGCCTTGTCGCCTACATTGAATCTAGAAGTAGCGTAAGATGAGCCTCGCATTGACATTAGAATAATAGTGAGATGCATGTGACCCAAGTCTATACATCCTCTTTCTTCTACTATCTCCTCCACCAATGGCCCTCTAAAATATATCATAAATGTCAAGTGTAGTCAAAAGTCCCTCCTAACCGTCGACTAGTAACCGCTTTCTCATTAATTAATCTTTGTACGGTCTCTTGTATAATTGTGAAACACATCATATTAAATACGTATGTCAAATAACGTTATTAACTAACAAATATTAAATAATGTTTCAAAGTTATCACTTACTCCAATAACCCTCGACCGTTGATCGACGAAGACTAACTAATCATTAACCTTTCTCCGATGAGTCCTCAAGAAAACCTCGTAAAGATCGAGTTTACGACCCACACATTACGCCGAAATCATATATAAATAAACATAAATGTATTAAATATAGTCAAATGTTTAATTAATTATTTTGGGTATTATTTTTTAAAAAATTATAAATAAATAAATTAATATATTTATTTACCATGCGTATGGCATGCTCTCTATGGCCGATTGATCCCCCGTACGTCTAGAAGGACCAGCTCCGACGCCACCGGCCTCGCTCCTACGGTTCCGTGTCGTCATCTCGTATCGAGTAACGGCCTCGAGTTTCGTCCATTCCGTAGTCCATGCATCCCATATTTCCTATGAGATAAATGCCGGCTTCGGTTTTTTCCTTAGACGACAAAGAAAGTCGAATATCGGTTTCGTGCGAGACTTTCCCATGGTTTCTTAACTATGCTCTCGTTCAAATCATCATCCCACTTAAATGAGTTTTGTTAAAAAAAAAAATACTAAACATTACTAAATTTATTAACATATTATTTTGTGCTATTTAATTAAATATTAAATAATATAATCAAATAAAATTTAGAAATTAGTACCTTAAACTCTTCCTAGTAAAAGTCTTTTGTCTCTGGACTCATTTTCTTCCATATCCATCCCGAAATATGAACATACTCCCGTAATGTCTTAATGATCGAGCGAGAGCAAACATCGAGGGATACAACCTACAAAAAATAAAGATTAATGAAATTAATAAATAATCGAGTACATAATAACGATAATAAAAAAATATTTAATTAAATTAAGCATAAACCGTACTCATTACAACCAACAATAATAACCCGTACTCGATGGTCAACCGCAGATGTGATAGGTTTCGAAGCCGATTGACACAGGACGTCGTGGGGTGGAATGTGTTGAGGAACGAACGGTTGTCCCGATGTGATGACGAAGGCACCGATGATGACGAAGGAAAGGATGAGGGAGGTCGACGTGGAGATCCATAATAAGGAAATGGTCGAGGCTGAGACATGTCGGGCATGGAACGGTGATGTGGAGGGGCCACCGGAGGAGTGGTACGGAGGCATGTTCGGTGGGGGATCTATCCGACCATGAATGGAATGAGAAGGGTGTTACGTCCACGATCACCGTCGACCGATCGCATCCGAACCACGACCCCTACCTCGAGCCATTATTACCTACATATTAATTATTAAATTCAATAGTATTTAAATAAAATATTAATTATATAATGCATATATACTTACATATAAAATTCAAATTAATATGAACAAATTGATTTATATTTAAACAATAATAAATCAAAAACATTCATTTAATTAAATCTTATCTTTAAAAAGTATAAGTTAACTATTTAGGTAAACATAACAATAAACCTAATTTTTTCTTTTTTGTGACAAAACAGAGACGGTACCTTGGAGATTTATTAAAATATTATGAATAATTACACCTGGAGGGACAAAACTAGCCTATCCCAACAACCCGGGAGGACAAGGTTGCCTAAACCCTTAAATTCGTACTCGTAATTACATAAAATCCAAGTGCAAAATTTATAAATTGAATAAAAAATACAATATAACATAATCTACTAGGATATACCATATTATCTCTAATTAGTATCATGATCATCATTGTCACATTCTTCATCTAAGTCTTCCTCAACACCGATTTCTAACTTCGATTCATTCCGAATATCTATTTCACCACCGTCCAATTCTAATAATGCTCTAGTAGGATCAATCAATGATCGACCTTTATCATCATCAACGTGGATGACATTGTGTTGGCCTTCTATTTCATTTTCTTGAAAGGGTTCGATATTTGTTTGGTCGACGATAACGTACATTTCGGAACATCTACCGTCGGCCTTGGTTTAACCTTACATACCACTAACCAATCTCGTCATATGCGTTTACATGTAGGATATGTTACGTAATACGCCCGATGCGCTTGTGATGCTAGTATGAAGGGATCGGATCTATTTGAATACCTGCGATTATGAACCTCAAGTAGTCCGTAATGATCATGAACTCATGTACTAATTTCAAGTGTCGTATCATACCAATCACATTTGAACAAAATGGTTTTCTTTATTGGTAAGGCTGGATACTCAAGTTCGAGCATGTCAATCAACCTACCGTAGTAGTCATTTTCCACCACACCGTAGCTAACTCCTTTTACACACACTCCACTACACATTGATGCTCTCTCCGAACCACTAACATTAGTATGAAACTTATATCCGTTTATAATGTACCCCGCATATGACTTCGCAGCTTGTAATGGTCATTTGGTCAAATCTTTAATATAATGATCTCGTTATAGTTTGAGGTTTTCTCGACTTGCCCATATGTAAGGACCGAGTTAAGGTAATGTTATTATAAAATTTGATAAAATTAATTTATGAATATTTAATAACAATCTTGACTTTGCAATACTCACATATCGATGGAACCATGACGCAAATTGATTTTGAAGTCAAAAATCAACCTCGTTTTTCGATATGTCGTGGTCACTTTCATAAAGTTGACTAATAAAATATCTAACGATAAAAATATTGTTACTAAATGTTTTAAAATTGAATGATAGTGAATGAATAAATGTATAGTAATAATATTTGACAGCTTATAAAACTTACTCCATGTAAGGTGTGACCTCATCACAGTTCAATAGAATGTAGGTGTGCGCCGTATTCTTTTCTTGATCCGTTAGGACATGTGATCGTGCTCGACCAAAAGGTCTACCTTTAGGAATGCAAATTGCTAATATGCCTCCATATCGTCATTCGGTTCTTAATCACACTCAAAGTTTTTAGGCACTTTCCGATGACTAGTGTGTACATGAGGCTCGAAGTAATATGAACGGAACATTGAAGCTTCCTCAACTAAATATGCATCGCATATGGACCCTTTAACTCGGCTTTTTTCTTAACATTATTTTTTAATTTACGAAGGTACCTACAATAATATTATGAGTTGATTAGACTTAATCAACATTTGACAGAGTTATAAAATGATGGATCTCTACTAAAATCATAAATTTATACCTTTCAAATGGATACATCTATCGATATTGTACGAGTCCGGCTATTTTTACTTCATATGCCAAGTGTACAAGAAGATGCTCCATTGAGTCGAAAAAACTAGGTGGGAAAATATGCTCTAATTTGTATAAGATTATTGGTATATTTTCCTCAAGATGGATCATATCTTCAACCTTAATCACAGGAGATGTTAATTCTTTAAAGAATAAGCTAAGCTCGATCGAGTGATTGCCATACATTTGTTGGTAACATGTCATGAAATGCAATAGGTATTAGCCTTTGTATAAATACATGACAATCATGACTTTTCATGCTATGTAATATGAGATTATTCATATCCACAGCACCTTGCCAAGTTAGAGACATATCCGTCCGCAAACTTTAGTTGTTTAATCCATTTTATTAATTGTATTTTTTGTTGTTTTTCGCAGTATAATAGGGCTTTGGGTATTTTCTAGAGTTTTCATCTATTTCTAATTCGGGCCGTGGACAATATAGCTTTAAGTCTTCTCTAGACTTTGCATTGTCATTTATTTTTCCCGAGACATTCATAATTATATTAAATAAATTATCAAAGACATTTTTCTCAATATGCATGACATCCAAATTATGACGTATTAAATTAGAACTCCAATAAGGTAGGTCCCAAAATATACTACATTTTTTTCCAACCATAATATTTAGATATCTTATTTTATACTCATCGGATCCCTCTTCCATTACTTTCAACAACCCTTAATTGTTTAATTCTTGTAAAATTTCAATTCCGGACTTGATCGGCGGAGCAATATCTATAACAATTGAATTTCGCTTGAACGCAGATCCTATTTCGCTTGAACGGATGGCGTAGTGGGAGAAACTTTTGATGGCAATCAAACCATGAAGTTTTCCCGTCGTTTTGGAGGGTCAAATCATTTGAATTTTTCATACAATATCGGCATGCCACGAAGAATATTGTTATCCGTACATACCAAATGGTTGAAATCCATCGATGCAAATACCTAATCTAACATTCCTCATTTCGATGCAAAAAAAGGATGTGTTTGGTCAAAATGTCACCATGAGAAGGAGTCCGAACAATGATGCATGACGTTGGGCTCACACACATGTCGCACATGCCATGTAATGTCATTAGCGGTGGCATTTGATGCATACATCCTTTATAATCGTGGGGTTATCAAAAAATAATACATTTTTTTGTAGGGGACAAATGTTTGTCTAATCGAACCCCGCCTAGGATTTCGATATCGAGGATGATCACATATTTTACAAGTGATTCTCTCGCTATCCCGACCCCAATAAATCATGCAACCATTAATGCAACAATGGATCTTTTCAATGGGTAAACCCATCATTTCTATCATTTTTTTGTACTATAAAAGTCTTCTAGCATGCAATTATCGGGAGGCATCAACTTCTTCATAAGTTGACATAAATCGTCGTAACACCTCTCCGAAAAATGATGCTCGGACTTGAGATGCAACACATTAGACATTACGGATAACTGCGAATGGTTTTTTGACCCGTGACATATTTCTCTATTTGATGAATCTAATAAATCATAAAATGCTTGTGCGTAAGGGTTTAGGTCTTCGTCCGTATTAGATGGATTAAAAGATGGACCAACTCGCATCCATCACCATTGTGTGGTATCGATTAACTTGACAATCATCACATATTTGTTCTTGTTCAACATTATTAAACGAATTGTCATTAATTGCTAAATCATTCTCTCCATGACGTCTCCACACATAATACTCGGACACAAACCCATATCTCAATAAATGATACTTAACGGTATCGTGGTTTTTATAACTACGATTTTGATATTTTTTTTGTTTACATGGACATCGTATCTTATTTTCATCCATGCATTGTGGATGACTAATCGTAAAATTAATAAATTCATTAACCCCTTCTACAAAACGCTAATTTAATAATCCACCAGTTAATCTAAAGTCAATGCAAGAGCGATCCAAATTCATTTTAAACAAAATAGTAATCAAATTAATAAATTCATTAACCTCTGTACTACTAAAACACTTTTATTACTAAATCTCAAATATTTTTTTCTTACACACAAGTTATTTTTTAAATAAACAAGCTAAGTTTATATCCAATTTTTAAATACAACTTATTTATTTATTTAATTACTAACAATTACAAATATTTCTAATCACTTTATTTTTTATCTATTTGATATACTTTCGGAAAAACTAAATTTTTTTAATAATGTAATAAAACTATATTCAACAAGTATATATTAATTTGTTTAATACGACTTATATTTAAAATTAATTAATATGCATTTAACATATTTGTCATAACTTAATTTTTTATCTATTGAAAATAATTTTGAAAAAATGCTATATTTTTTTTCTTAATTAATATTGTAATTACTTATCTATTTAACTAAATGAACAACTAAATATATAAGTTTAATATTTAATCAACAAAATAACAATATATTACAATTTAATTAATATTTAATTTATCGATTAATTTTGTACTTACCTAATGCTTTAACTTAATGAACTAGTAATAAATAAGCTTAATAATGTTTTCAATACATTTTTAATCACTTAAGTAAATTAACAATCAGTAGACTACACTAATAATAATAACAATAACAATTAAAATAACAACATAAAATAAAATATAACAATTATATTTTCTAACTAAAACAATTAACAATAAATTAAACTAAGTAAATTCACATTTAAGAATCAAATTAATTCAATCAACAACGAAAAATAAAAATAACAAGTAAAATTAAAAATTAACAATAATATTCAATTAATCAAGAATTAACAACAACATTAACATAACAATTAACAATTAATATTAAATTAACAATTAAACATTTCAATTAACTATGACAATTTACACTAAAATAACACATTAAATAAATTTTAATTAAATAATCAAGTAAAAAAAACATGCAATAAACAATCAATTCAATAATTCAACTAACAATACTAAGTAATTAAACAAAAAAATTTAAAATATATATATTTTTTACTTAAATAAATAATTGAAAAAATTAAAAATTGAAAGGAGGGATTAGATTTAGGTGGACCTATCACCAAGAGAAGGATGAGAGGGGCAGCTATCGCCGGTGAGACCTCACCGGAGTTTCATCGTCGAAAAACGACAGAGTTGAACGGTAGAGAGAAAGATTGAAAGCGAGGAGGAAAAGAGGGAGATTTTTAGGATACCAAAGCTTTGAGGAAAGAGAGGAGAAGTTTGGAGCAAAAAACGGCGAGATAAAGTCACTATCGAAGGAAAAGAATAGAGGAGTTTTGCGAAAATGAGAGAATTCCGGATTTTCGTTCGACCGGAACTTTTAAATGGTAAAGTTTTTAGCGACGATCACGGACCATCGCTAAAATTAAATTTGAAATTAAATTTGACCATTTTTCACCAATGGTTTAATTTTAACGACGGCTTAGCAACGTTTTGTGACCGTCGCTAATTGTCCGTTTACAACGGTTATTTTTGAAAAATTATTGCAAAACATAAATTTAATTATGTTAGAAACGAGTTTAGGTCGCTAATTGTTGAAAAACTGCTAACCAATGGTTTAGCGATGGTCATAAATCGAATATTTTTACAATGATTTTAGGATATCAAACCATTGCTAATCTGGGGTATTTGCCTTCTATTTCGTACCGAGCCCAATTGCTAACGGAGTAGTGACGGTTCGGGATCGTTGCTAACCGTTTAATTTTTTTTTTACAATAATTTTTTTGTAGAAAACCATTGCTAAAATATTAAACTATCGTTAGCAACGGTTTAGCAACGGGTTGTGATCGTCGCTAAACCCAATTATCTCCTTATCAACGATTTACAAACGGGTTGGACCGTTGCTAAATTTGCAACGGTTTATTTTTCTTGAAAATTGTTGCTAAAATGTTTAACCTTTCAAAGTAGCAATGGATTTGTAGATGGTTGCTAAAAAACGATTGTAAATTAAAACATTTGTAATCGTTTTTTAGACCGTTGCTAAAATCGATAAAACCGTTGCTAATTTTAGTAATTAGCAATAGTTTTTTGACCATCGCTAAAGTTTCATCGCTAATAAATGTTTTTCTTATATTGTTTAGTCCTTTAAGATCAAGATACCAAAGCCTATATATTCCTTCACTCTAGATGCAAAGTTCAACAAAATTACTTTCTTTGCTCATAACTCTATTTTTTCATCATCCATATAAAAATTAAGGACATCAACAAACTCTCAAATTAAAATAATTATTAGGACTACTATAAAATTCTTCATTAAGATTTTTAAACTCTAAATTTGATGTAGGAGACCAATTAATCAAATAACAAGTCGTGAAAGTAGCTTCGACCCAAAAATCCCTAGATAATCCAACATTCAACACCATACGTCTTGTTCTCTCTAACAACTTTTTTTTTCATTCTTTTAGTTATACTATTTTGCTTGAGTGTATTTCTAACCATCTTGTGTCCAACACCACCTTCTTTCTTATAGAACCACCAAACTCGATAAACAAAATTCCATACCATTATTTCTCGATCCATTTAACCACATTCCCTATTTTCTTCTCAATCATAAATTTCCATTGCTTAAAATTCTTAAACACTTTATGCTTATTCTTAAGGTAGTAAACCCAAGGCTTTCTAAGGTAATCATCAATGAAAGTCAAGACATACCGGCACCACCTTTGGACGGAAATCTAAAAGGCCCTCAAAGATAAAAATAAAAATAATCGAAAGTATTATTGGTTCCGTGAACCACACCATTAAAGATAACCTCGCTTTTGTTTACCCAACACACAATGCTTATACAAATCTAATTAATCTATAATCTAACCGCATTAAAAATTCCTTTTTGTGAATGTACTCATTCTTTGGTCACTTATGTGCTTTAGTCTTATATACCATAAATTGGTTACATTTAAATTTGACATGAAAGATTTGGAGAGTGCACCTTTATCGACCTACATAACTCAACGTTTAGCAGACATCTTTATACCCTCGATGATAAAGAGTACCTAGAAAAACTAGATTCTTCTTTATATTAGGAATATATCTAACATGAATAAGAGTCCTAACCACTTAATCATGCATTCTAATCCAAACAGATTCTAACGCCAGCAACTTTAACAAAAATATTATCACCCATTAAAAAATTCCATATTAATATACTCGTACATATAAAACCATCTTTTATTATGAGTAATATAAAATGAACAACCCATATCCAATATCAATTTTTTCTTAAAACTCAAATCATAAGATGTTAAAAGTATATACTATGATCGATTAAAATTATCTTAAACAACATTAGTGTTAGCAATTTTCTCATTATTGTCCTTCTTCCTTTGGCCATAGCCATCCCGATTAGAATATTGATTTATCTTCTTCTATTTAGCACAAGCAACCTTAATATGATGTTTCTTTTTATAGTGAAGATAGATCAAATTTTGATATCGTGATTGTGATCCATCATGATCACCATTTTTACCTAAATGCCACCCTCTAGACTTACCCCTTGTTATAAATACATCCTTCTAATTATCATTAGAATTGACACTTAAGTGTCTCTTCATAAGAACTTTAGAAATAGCAAAGACTTAACATCCGTTAATGTTATGGTTGTTCTACTAAACTAAAAACTCTCTCTAAAGATTCTAGCATATACGATGGAGATAAAGAACATAGCAATAACAAAGCTCGATCATCATCGTCAATTTCACCACCAATAGACAATAAATTCATAATGAGCGAATTAAACTCATCCATATGAGATTTTATTATTGCACCTTTTACTATATGCAACATACATAGATGATGTTTGAAGTAGAGTTTGTTCGTCAATAACTTGGTCATGTACAAGGTCTCTAGCTTGTCCTACAAACCATAGATGGATTTTGTAGACAATACCTCTTCCAAAAATCCATATAATCAATAGAGTTACTTCATCATTAAAGCTCTACTATACGCCTCTTCCCATCCTTTATATATCATAATAGTAGATTTCTTTTATTTATCCTTGAGAACTTTCATTAAACTCTTTTGAGAAAGAACTACCGTCATCTTAACATGCCATAAGCTAAAACTATTGAGTCCATCAAGCTTCTCAATATCAAGTGTTAATGAAGACATGGTGATTTAAGTAAATCAACCATAAAATAGTAAACATATAGCTCTGCTACTAGTTTGTTAAGGATCATACACATAGATAAATAGAATATTATAACAAATACAACATGAAACAATCACATAATATAGTGATTTTACATGATTTAGCTATGTCTACATCCATAAGTAAAGATGAGAAATTTTACTATAGATGAAACCAATACAACTTTGAAAAACTCTAAAACCAAACCCTAATTACCCTTAATCCTTACATCACATAATAACTCATAAGAACGTATAATTGGGTGAACTAGAAAAATAGGCCTAACCATATATTTGCAAGGAATAAATATCAATCCTAATGAGTAGAAATTTACTCAATTATAATCGTATAAGGTTTTTTATGCTTGCAAAAACCAATCTTAAACCCATAAGGATTCTATTATCAAGTCTTTATACACTAAGGATTAGAGTTCATGGCACCTAGTAACAACAACTAAAAATAAATAAATAAATTAAAAATAAATTGATCAAAATTTATAGGAAAAAAACAAACTCGAAGAGGTAAGACTTTGGTGGATCAATCTTATGAACCCCAATTTGCTTTTCTATTGTATAGAGGAACTAATCAAATGACTAATCGACATACAAGTTAGAATACACAGAGCTAGCACTATAGTTTGTGGAAACAATAATCAACCAAACAAGTAAGGAGAAGCCAAGCAGGTCTAGTAAGGCTCAATTTGAGTGGGAGGTAGGTAAAGGTGTGAGTGAAAGAGTTTTGAAAGAGTGTTTACATAGTTTGCTAAGGATTAGTGTTACAACCCAAATTTTCCACCCTTTATTTTGACTTTTTTTATCCTATTGTTATTTAATTATAATTTATTTTTCATTTTTAGAATTAATCAAACATATATATATATATATATATATATATATATATATATATATATATATATATATATATATATAGATAGATAGATAGATAGATAGATAGATAGATAGATAATTAATTAATTAATTAATTAATTAATTAATTAATTATAGAGGCATGATTGAATCAACTAAAATTATAATTAGAGTTATAATTGAAACAATTGGAAACTAAAGGATTATAATTACAAGATATAGGGACCCGAAAAAAGATTAAAAAGTACATGAATTACAATGACATCTCATAAGGATACAATTAAAGTAAAATTGGATTCTAAGGGATCAAAATAGATCCAAGTACATAAATAAGAGGATCACTTCACTCCCCTAGACAATCCCTTGCAATTCCAGCGCCATCCCGCAACTAAATTCCTAAATAAATCTCCTCTCGTAGCCCATAAAGCATCCGCACATCCTACAACCCATAAATCTCCTATAACAAAACAAGTCAACCTTACATATCAAAGCTCCTACAACCCCTAAGCAAATCCTCTATTGACAAAATCCAGCAACCAAATGGGTAAACTATAGCCCTCGGTGAAAGCCACAATAACCCATAAACATCATGCAACAAAGCTCGGTCAACTCTTAACCAAACCCCCTACATAAACCTCCTACAAACCCTAACACAACCCCTTATACCGCTACAACCAAGCTCTTGTACAACCTTACAACAAACCTATTCTTCAACTTTTATAGTCCACAAATAAACTTTTTGTAACCCATAAATCTCCTCCCGTAACAAGGCGAGTAAACGCTCCCCACATATCGCCTATAATGCTTGGACAAAATCCTCTATACTCTCTATAGCACTACAACTATCCATTTTACTCCAGCAACTTACAAAGAAAAAAATACCCTAAACATACACACAATTAGCAAGCCTTAAAACTACCGTTAATATAATTAATCGAAAGAGGGGACTTGTTTGTTAGTATAAATAGGGGACTTAAACATTTGAAAAAGAAGGAGGTTTAGATAAGAGAATTAGGAAATATAAACGAGTTAAGAGGAAAGAGGAAATGTTAAGTAATACAAAATAGAAAGAATTAAGAAGAGGATTGAAGGGATAACTAAATTAGGAGAACGTTTTCTTCAAAAATTAAACAATTGAAAAAGAAACATAGAGATAATTGTAATAGCCGAATTAGGAGATATAGACAATGATAGAGGAAATTCTAAGGCAAAATAGAGTAAGAATTGGGTGGTAGTTGAGGGAAATTTAGAGGGACAATGTAATTGTATAAATGGCAAAATCACATAACAAAAGGCCAAGGAATTAAGAATCCTATCATCGGTTTCTATAAGTCTAAGTTTTAAGAAGGATTTTGGGTCTACTAGTTGAAGCAACGAATTATCTGCTACCATCCATTCCTCCTCGACCAAGCATTTAAGATCAACTCTCAAGTAAGCTTTTGGTTTTCCTTTTTTCTTGTTATTTCTTCAATCCCTATTCAACTCCGACCGTTTCAAAAAGGAGAGAAACGATTAATGACAAAGAAGTAATCGTCATTATTTAGAATACCCTTTACCCTAATTACTTATTTACCCATTCAAGTTCGTTAAATTTAGAAGAGAATTGTTTCTTTTAAAAAAAGACTAGGATTCCTAGTTTAGAAAAATTAATTTTAAATCGAAGGCTTTTTATTAAAAGATAGGAAGAATCAAGGACCACAAAAGGGTTCAATTTTAGGCATTTGGGTTTCAATTTCAAGATTTTATCTACTATTTTGATGAGGTAAAAACTAGAAATGGATCTAGGGTTTTCCGGGTTTTCAAGATAGTGATAGATCGAGTGATTTTTTGGAGAAAGGGTTTTAAGGGAGTTGAGATCGTTCAATCTTAAAGGGGATTAAGCTAATTTAGGCATAAAAAGGGTAGAAAGAAATAGAATCAAAGGAGATCAAAAGAGTTAGGGTTTTGTTTTTAACAAAAAAGGAATGAAGGAAAAAGAGGAATATATCAAGTGTTTAAGTGGGGAATTGAAGGAGAATAGATAAGAGTCTCCGGATTTGTTAACGAAGAAAGGAAAAAGGAATTTTAAAGAGAATAAAAGTGACGAAGGTTCACTAGGTTCGTCTCTAAACAAAGATTAAGATGAAGAACAAGAGAGGAAGATAGATAGATAGATAGATAGATAGATAGATAGATAGACAGAGAGAGAGAGAGAGAGAGATGAAATTGGAAGTTTCATACAAAATGAATTGGGATCAAATGCTAACTTTGTTTCGAACTTAGTTAGGAAAGGAAGGGAAAATAATGAGAGTGGGATGAGCTAAGCCCAACCCACGTAAGCCTTGGGGTAGGCTGATCTTAGCCTAATCCATCCTTAAAAAAAAAAAAAAGTAGATGTATCAACCTAGTGGGTCGACCTAACGGGCCGAGGCCCTACTAACCCCAAAGACCCAATACCCAAATTTTTAGTCCCTTTTTAAGTAGATTAGCCTTGAATTCTTTTTATGTATGATCTTTTATTTTTAATTTAGATTTGATGTTTTTAATTCACATGAATTTATTTAGTTATGTAAATTTTAGAATTTATTTCAATAATTAGGTTAGGTAATTAATAGGTGCGCCAATTATCAAGTCTCCTAATTTTTTTAAACTAATGATGATTCCCCACGGATAAAAATGGAACACAAAAAAAGAAATGGAATGTTAGGAAAACAAAAAGAAAATTCTACAAAAAAAAAATGTTAGAAAAAGAAAGAAAGAAAAAAAATAATAATAATAAAAGAAAGAAAGAAAGAAAATAAAAAATAAAATGTTAGGAAAAAGAGAAAAAAGAAAAGAAGGAAAAAATAGAAAAAAACTAAAAAAATATATTAACAAAGTCTCCTATCTAATAGGAACTAATGTTAATTCAAATCAATCATATCTTAGCAATTAGGTCATTGTCCAACATAGTGATTATATTGAGACTTAAAGTGGATCCGATATTGAACCGACGTGTCTCCCAACGAGAGGGTTTGACGATTGGTTCTACAAGATGCTCGCAAACAAAAATAAAAAACTTAGTTTGAAAAAAAAATACTTGAAATTTTGACTTGGATTAATTTTTGCAAAAATAGATTTTTTTTTGGAGATAAATTTTAGGACTAAGTTAGACATTATACCTTTCATAAGAAAGGGTGCTCTTGGGTGATTAATGTTTTTTCAAAAGTGTAACCAACTCTTTATCCTAGAATCTTTACACTAGTGCCCCTTTTAGGTCTCTAGTTCATTTAATACTAGGTAACGACTCGAAATTAAGAATCACTCACATCCTTAGAATAAATCATAAATAATTCAAAATAAATTAAATCTTAAATTTTTTAGAGTCTTGTAAAAGTTGGGTAAAGATAGAATAATGACTTAAATGAGGATTTAGAGTTAGACTATAAGTTTAGTTCTTATTAATTTATCTCCATTATTTATTTTTTCTATTTATGTTCTAGGTCATTTTTTTCCACGTCATTCATTTTATTTTATTTCTTATATTATTTTAAAATCATTTATTTTTTGTATATTATTTTTTTTAATTTCCGTATATATTTTATGAATTGGGTTAGATGTATTTGCTTTGAACTATTACACAAATAATGGAAAAAAGCCTATAAAAGCTCTAAACTCAAGCTAAAATCATACTAGGATTTAGATAGTGAGATTCGAACGTAAGTATAATGAAAGTCTACTAATGCTTGTTTGTACTAGAACTCACTTATTGCATAAGAAATTATGGAATGACCTTCATATACCTCTTGATGTGTAAGGTCAAAGGCTGGATTGCCTCACGAATAATTTAGATAGTTTAAAAACTTGAAAAGAATTTAGGATTTAGATAGTGAGATTCAAAGGTGAGTATGATGAAAGTCTACTAATGTTTGTTTATACTAGAAATCAACTTTTGCACAGAAATTATGGAATGACATTCCCATACCTCTTGGTGTTTAAGGTTAAAGCCTCGGATTGCCTCATGAATAATTTAGACGCGTTTAAAAACTTGAAAAGACTTTAGGATTATACAAACTTTGCTTGAATCTTAGAAAATCTAGATCCTATCCATTAAGGTTGACTCGTTAAGACCCGGATCGTTTTTGTAAGATTGTTTTATTCTAACCCTTGTTTATGTAGGACATAATAAAAAAAAATCATGATAGAGGATGTTATCAAGGATTTCAAGGCTAGATCAGAATAGGCCTAGATTGAGTGAAGTTATCTAGCTTTAGTTTTTTATGCCAAAAAAAGTTGGGACCCTCAACCAATGAGTACATCACTAAAGATGAGCTCATACAAGATCCGAAAACCATATAGCAACTACACCTCGGGTTTGAGTCTAAGATTATAAATAGTAGAATAAGAATCTATATGTATGCAATATTATAAGTATTGTAATATAATCTAAGTGGTTGTAACAAATTATTATCATAATGTAAACAGCTACATCGTTTTTGTCCTTTATGAAAAATGGACCTAAATCACATTTAAAATATGCTAGAAGTCTAAATTTGAAATTATTATGTGTATGCTATCACAAGATGTGCTCTTCACTCAAGATTTAAAAAAATCATCATGTCAAAAACAAATCGATCTATGGTAGGCATGTTTCCCAAATCTCCTAAAACATTTATGAGATTGTACCCTTAGTCTAAACTAAAACATGATCTAACTTGTCCGTAATGCAAACTCGCCATAATTTGAAGCCTCGCAACAAAAAAGTAACATATCTAACAAGTTCACATCATGCATGCATATACCGTATATTTATTATGCATATCTTTTTGAGCTATTTTTCAAAAATTAAAATATAGGCCACTCCACTAAAGTTCAACTCCCTCTTCGCATCTACCACACTAGACTTAAAAATTAGGAAATGAAAAATGAAAAAAGAGAACAATGGGAATAGGCCCATCAATTGGAACTTGATAAGATAAAAGAGGAAATTACATGTTTGATTAATTTGCTAGAAAAAGCAAAGTTGGCACTACCAAGTGAGGGAAGCACTTCAAAGCAAGGCCAAAATTAGGGTGACATGCCATACACCCTTCCAAGGCCGGACTTGTAGCCTACTAAATCCATTACATACCCCACTAACCTAGGGGAAACAAGTATTCTATACAAAGGCTTTTGATCTTACTAGTCCTTTCGTTTATACAATGGGCCCGAAAGTTCCATAGATGTAATGAGCATAGGCCAAGGATCTCATGGGTGAGGAAACCACCAAATCCAAAGAGATAGAAAGGCCCGATATGGATAAACTATCCACTATCAAAGAATGCCTAAAGGCCATTAACGTCTATGACCCTAGAAGAACAAGTGAGATATGCTTGCTATTTAATATGGTAATTCTTAAAAAATTCGTAGTATCCGAGTTCACTAAGTATAGTGAAACTCAATGTCCCATGACCCATCAAAGTTTTTACTATAGTAAAATGGTCAAGTAGTTCACAACGAGAAGCTATTGATATACTTCTTATAAAAAAACCTAGGAGGTTCTACTTTGAGCTAGTACATAAAGCTAAAAGGGTTTAAAATAAAAGAATGGAAATATTTGGCTAATGCTTTTATCAAGCAAGTACAAGTTCAACATAAAGGTAGCCTTAAATCGATATGATTTGCTAAGCATGGAAAAAGGTCCAAAAGAAACAATCAAAGAGCATGCCTAAAATGGCATAAGGTGGCAACTTAGATTTATCTCGCCTCTACCCGAACAACGAGTTGATCGCCAATTTCTCAAATACTTTTAAGCTACCATATTTTGAGTATTTGATTGAAAACTTATCCTCCAATTTTACCGATATTGTTATCATAACTAAGCGGATAGAATAAGTGATTTAAGCTAGAAAGATTCTTGATGGTTCCGTAAAGAAGAGTAACAATGGTACCAAGAAGATAGATGAAGAGGTACACAAGATTAAGACTAAATCCTATCAATTTAGGAATCAAAGAAGTAATCAAGAAAAATAAGGCAACCATGGCAGTTTCAATAACCCCTAAAAACCTTTATTTACCTAATATACCCTTAGTATAACAACCACTATGAACTAAACGTACCTACCAAATCAACTCGAATCAATCCCATATGCCCTACCAAACATACCAAGCAAATCAATTTTATCAAGCTACTTTGCATTTCTAAACTCCGCCAACTTTTACCAACCAGATGAATATCACATAATCATTACCACCAAAACAACCAAAATTACAAAAAAAAAAAAAAAAAGTGCTTGAATAACTACCATTCATACCTTTCTCATTAGGTGAAATGTTTCAACACCTAGTAAGCATTGGGTAGGTCACTCTAATCTTTACTAACTCGATGAACCTTCCTCATTATCCATGGTACAAACGAGATGAGAGATAAGAATATCATTCTTGTGTTGTTCGGCATAAAATCAATGATTGTCCCGCTTTTAAGAAGAAGCTATTAAACTTGATTAAGCAAGGTTAGATCAGTTTTGACAATGGTCTATATGCTCCAAACATAAACACGAACACATTACCAAACCATACGATTACTAATACAAAGGATAACTAAATTGAGTGAGTTTAAATGTTATGTAGAAGATGCATGTTCATAAATTGCAAGTTTGATCTTTTAATTCTTGTTAGATTTTGAATACTATTTTTATGAATATTTTGGTTATACATGAATTAATGAGAGATGAGAAGATCCATGGTACAAACGAGATGGTAGATGAGAATATCATTCTTGTACTGTTGGGCATAACATCAATGATTGTTCTACATTAAAGAAGAAGCTATTAGACTTGATCAAGTAAGGTTGGATCGGTTTTCATAATGGTCTACATGCTCCAAACATAAACACAAATCCACTCTTAGACCATGTAGTTGCTGATAAAAAGGATAAATAAATTGAGTGAGTTTGAAAGTTATGGAGAAGATGCATGTTGATAAATTGCAAGTTTGATCTTTTAATTATTGTTACATTTTGAATACCATTTTTATGAATATTTTGGTTATGCATGAATTAAGTCGTATCTATGAATGAAGGAGCACTTTTACTTTCTATTGCAAGTTCACATTGTCCTATCCGAAATCTAGAGATGTTCATTTAAAAGTATTAGTTAGCATTACATCTTCTTCCATGGAGAAAATATAATGGAGAATTCATTAAAAAACATTCAAAAGATTGATCAAAGCCTAGAGTATGATTGATGGATGCTAGAGACCATTTTTTTAATTCATTACAACCAAAGTGGCATCCTCCTTTTTTAATAAAATTTCTAAGTAAAAAGTAAAAAGGTAATCCCTCATTTTATCGAAACTAAAACAAAGAAGAAATCTTTTTTTTTCTCTTTCTCGACCGAACCCTTGGATGTAAGTTTTGCCTAAGAAAAATATTATGAAGTCCAAATTTGAAAAACTAAATGATTGTTGTTCTAAATGATGATGAACAATATACCTTCAGTGTCATGATCCTAATTTAGATTCATGATTTCTTCTTTTAGGTTAATCTATAGGTTTTCCAAATTAATCATTATCTCCTAAATGATTATTATCCTAAAAGATTGATTTCTTCTTTTTAAAATATTTTCTCCTCAAACCTTTTTTTCCATTCATCCAAAATACACTTATCATTTGACCAATTACCTTCAAGTGTATAAAAAAAAAAAAACTATTTTCCATACAAATCTTATGTGATCCGAGATACATTTTGTTAGTTTAGCCAAATAACGTTCTTGAGAAAATTACATCATAGTACATGGATATGACTTTTGATCGATCAACTTGGATTACTTCATGAATAGAAATACTTTTATTTGAACATCTTAACTTTTCTATCAAATGATTCAAATTGTATTTGAGTGAATCATTTAAGTTCATAACTTAATCCATGAAAAAAAAATATTTAGTCAATGATTTTTCTCAAAATATAATGAAAATTAAAAGACCAATTTGCAAATTGGGATGCAACCATCGGAAGATGAAATCCGAGCATAAATAGTGGTTATTCTAAGAGAACGACATGACTTAGAACCTAACAACTCTAATCAAGTTTAATAAACCGGCCAAACAATGGCTCATCATGCTAACTAGAGGAACAAAGGCCCAAATAGTAAGTCTCTAATAACAAATTAAAGCTACTAAAGCCATCAAGCTAGGGGGCAAAGAGGTATTCTAAGGTAGGATGATGACCCAATAAAAGTTTGGCAAGTAATTATAGTAGTCATGGTCTTACAAGGACATATCACAACATATGGATGGTTATCAAACTTCAAAGTTTAGAAAAGTCCATCTACCTCGGTTGCTTAGGAAAAAGTGAAAACCTAAGTTAACAATAAATAATGATCAAGGCCTAGAGGGTAAGGAAATTTAGACAATATTATAGGATAGGTTCCGAGTACAAAAGACGAAAATAATACGACAAAAGGTGAGTTGAATGCCGATAAGGTGAGGCATCTTCCGTTTCACGTTGGTAGAAAACTAACCATTACAATTAGCCTTATTGATATATTTTAGGAATGTCATCTTAAAGGATAGGAAAGAACCATCATTTAAATGTAAAATTAAAAGGTCATAAGACCATAAAGGGTTCACATTCCTTTAATCATTCTTTTAGGTATTATCACCTTATAATAGACTATCGTTTTAGACAGAATCACCTCATAATAAATCATTCTTTCGGACAGTGGTCACTTAACTTAGGTTATCATTTTAGGTAGGTTACCTAATAATCATTCTCATATTTAGGCAAGGTCGCCTAATTTAGTTCTTTATTTTAGATAAGGTTGTCTAGCAATCACTTCTCATTCTTAGGTTGGGTTGCCAAATTTAGTTCATCATTTCAAGTAGGTTTGCTAATGATCATCTTATACCCAAATAGGTTTACCAACTTTAGTTCATCATGTAGGAAAGATTATCTAATGATCATCTCATTTCCAACCAAGGTTGTCTAGTTGTCTAAGTTAATTCATTGCTTAGGCGGGGTTACCTAACGATCATTCTCGTATTTAGGCAAGATTACCTAATTTAGTTCATCATTTCAAATAAGGTTGCCTAACAATCACTTCTCATTTTTTGGTAGAGTTGCTAAATTTAGTTCATCATTTCAAGTAGAGTTGTCTAATGATCATCTTAGATTCGGGTAGGGTTGCCAAATTTAGTTCATTATTTAAGTAGGATTATCTAACGATCATCTCATTTTTGGGCGGTGGTTGCCTAATTTAGTTCATTGCTTAGGTAGGGTTACTAATTGATCTTCTCATTTCTAAGTAGGATTGCCCAATTTAGTTCATCGGTTAGTTAGGGTTACCTAATGATCTTCTTATTTTCAAGTAGGGTTGGCTAATTTAGTTCATTATTTAAACAGAGTTGCGTAATGATCATCTCATTTCCAGTTAAGATTGCCTAATTTAGTTTATCACATAGGTAAAGTTGCTTAATAATTTTCTCATTTCCATATAGAGTTGCCTAATTTAGTTCATCATTCTAGGTAAGGTTTCCTAACAATCATCTCTCATTTTTAAGCGAATTGCCTAACTTAGGTCATCCTTTTAGGCAGTGGCTACTAAGTGATCACTCTCAAATCAAGCAAGGTTGCCTAACTTAGTTCCTAATTCTAGGCAAGGTTGCCTAAAAATCATCCCTCATGTTCAAGGGGTTCACCTAACATAGGTCGTCATTTTAGATAAGGTTGCTTAATAATCATCTCTCTTTTTTAGACGAGTGTTCCCTAACTATCATTCTTATATTAGACAAGGTTGCCTAACTTAGTTTGTCATTCTTGATAAGGTTTTTTTAACAAGCATCTCTCATTTTCTAGCAGTGGTCGCCTAACTTAGGAAATTGTTTTAGTGCGAGTCGCCTAACAATCCTTCTCATGTAGGGTTGTCAAACTTAGTTTATAAATTTTGACAAGGTTGCCTAACAATCATCTCTCATTGTCAAGCGAGGTCGCCTAACTTAGGTCTTCATTTTAGGTAGGATTACCTAACAATCATTATCATATCGAGCAAGGGCATCTAACTAAGTTCCATGTTCTATGTAAGGTTCCATAATATGCATCTCTCATTTTTAAGCGATGTCACCTAACTTAGATCATCATTTTAGACAATATTGTCTAATGATCATTCTTATATCAAATAAGGTTACCTAACTTAGTTTCTCATTCTAGGCAAGGTTGCCAAACAATCATCTCTTATTTTTAGATGAGGTTGCGAGCATAGGTCATCATTTAGGTCGGGTTACCCGTAAATCATTTCTTATTTTTAGGTAGTGTTGCCTAACTTAGTTCATTATCTTAGGCGTGGTAGCCAATTAATCATTTTCCTTTCGAGTGGGGTCACTTAGCTTAATTTTTCATTTCGGACAGTGGTTACCTAGCGATTATTTCTTACTTCCTTAAAAGGTGGCCTAATTTAATTCATTATTTTAGATAGGGTTGCCTAGCAATCACTTCTTAATTTTAGGTAGGGTTACCTATATAGTTTATCATTTTAGGCAAAGTTGCCTAATGGCTATCGCATTTTATATTTTAGGACAAGCCACCTAACATAATGAGGCTATTTCATTTTATTTTTCAAGGGAAAGCCACACTTCATAATGAGGCTATTCTATTTTACTTTTTGAGAGTAAGCCACCCAAGCATAATAATGCTATTGCATTTTACTTTTTAAGGGTGAGCCACCTAGTATAGTAAGGTTATCACAGACTTTTTAGTTTGTTGGAATGGTCAACCAAGATGAAAATACCAGCTTTGTTATTTGATTTAATTGTTTTTTATAAACTCACTAAGCAAACTTAATTTAAAGTTCACACTTTAGTTCGTATTTACACCGTGAGCATTGCACGTACAAGGCAACCGATATAACCCAAATTTTCCACCATTTACTTTTGCTTTTATTTTATTTTTTATTTTTTATTTTTTATTTTTTATTTTTTATTTTTATTTTTTATTTTATGATTTTATCTTATTTTTATTTTAGGTGTACTTTATTTTTCATTTTTAGAATTAATCCAAAAGAAAACATAATATATATATATATATGAAAACCTAAAAGGAATTTTATTGCAAATGTATATTTGAATCAAATAAAATTACAATTAGAGTAGTTGAGGATATAATTAAAACAATTAGAAACTAAAGGATTAAAATTTCTAGGTATAGGGATTCAATTAAAAAAATTAAAAGTACATGGAGTACAACGATATGCCTAAGGATACAATTAAAGCAAAATTGGATTCCTAAGGACCAAAATTGCTCTAAGTACATAAATGAATGGATCAATTCAATTCCTTGGATGACCTATCATCCATTTTTTCTTTAAGAGCAATTTTAGACCAAATTCCTAAACAAATCCCTTGCAATTCTTACACCATCCTATAACCAAATTCCTAGAAAAATCTCCTCCTATAACTCACAAATCTTCAACAACTCATGCAGCTCCACAAATCTACTACAAATAAGCAAGTCAACCCTACATATCAAAGCTCCTAAAACCCCTAAACAAATCGTCTACTCATAAAATCCTACAACCGGAGGGACAAACCTTATGCCTTACTACAAATGTCAGCAACCTATAAACATATTGTAACAAAGCGAGTCAACTTTTGACCAAACCTCCTACATAACCTTCTTGTAATCCCCTACATAACTCCCCGCACCACTACAACCAAGCTCTTATATGACCCGATAGCAAACCCATTATATAACTTTTGTAGCCCGTAAACAAACCTTTTGTAACCTACAAATCTCCTCCCGCAACAAGGTAGTCAACCCTTCCCTACAAATCTCCTATAAAGCCTAGACAAAATCCCCTACACTCAATACAACATTGCAGTACTGTCCTTTTGTCTCTAGCAACTTCTAAGGAAAAACATACCCAAAACATACATACAATTAGGCACATCATAAAATTTCCATTAATATAGTTAAAGGGGAGGGAAGGACCTATCCGGTAGCATAAATATAGGACATAAACAATTGAAAAAGAAAGAGGTTTTAAAAAGAGAATCGGGAAACAAAACTAATTAAGAGGGACGAGGTAATATCAATCAATACAAAACAAAAAGAATTGGAACGGGGATTAGAGGCAAAATGGAATTGGGAGTTTTTTTTTTTTTTTTTTTTGAAGAATTGAGCAATTGAAAAGGAAATGAACAAATAGTTTTAAGAGGTGAATTGAGAGATAAAGATAATTATAGAGGAAATTCCGAGGCAAATTAGAGTGGGATTTGAGAGGCAATTAAGGTAAATTTCAAGGGATCGAGTAATTGTCAAAGGTAAAAACCACATAACAAAAGGCAAAGGAATTAAGAATCTTACCATTAACTTTTTTTAAGTCCAGGCTAAAGAAAGATTCTAGGTTCACTAGTTGAAGCAACAACTATCTACTATCATCCATTCCTCCTTAGCTAAGCATTTGAGGTCAACTCTCGGGTAAGCATTTGTTTTTTTCCCATTTTTTTATTATTTCTTTGATCCTTATTCAACTTTAATCACTTTAAAATGAGAGAAATTATTAATGACAATGAAGTCATTATCATTAGGCGAGAATACTCATTACCGAATTACTCTTATACCCATTCAAGTTTGCTAAATTGATAAGGGGATTTTTTTTGTTTAGAGTTAGAAGGATTAGGATTCTAGGTTTAGATAGCTTAATTTTAAGTCTTGAGGTTTTTGCTCGAGAAGAGATGAAGAATCAAGAGCTATAAAGGGGTCCAATTCTAGGTATTTGGTTTTAATTAGAGGGTTTTATCATCTATTTTGATGGGATAAAAACTAAAAATAGATCTAAGGTTGCTTGGGTTTTCAAGATAATGATAGATTATGCAATGTTTTGGAGAACGAGTTTTAAAGGAGTTGAGATTGTTCAACCTCAAATTGGATTAAGTGAATTTAGGCATAAAAGGGGTAGAAAGAAGGAGTTAGGGTTTTGGTTTTAAATGAAAGGGATTGAAGGAAGAAGAGGAAGAGATCGAGTGTTTATGTGGAGAATCGAATGAGAACTAATAAGAGTCCATGGATTTATTGAAGAAGAAAGAAAGAAGAAGAGCTTAGAGAGATAAGAGAGACAGAAGGTTCTCTAGGTTTATCTTTGAAGAAAGTATGAGATAAGGAATGAGAGAGAGAGAGAGAGAGAGATGAAATTAGAAGTTTGATCTAAAATGAATTGGGACCAAATACTAACTTTATTTCTAAAGTTAGTTAGAAGGGAAAATAATAAGAATAGGTTAAGCCAAGTGAAGGATCATGCATCCTATAAAGGAACTAATAAGAGTCCATGGATTTATTGAAGAAGAAAGAAAGAAGAAGAGCTTAGAGAGATAAGAGAGACGAAGGTTCTCTAGGTTTGTCTTTGAAGAAAGTATGAGATAAGGAATGAGAGAGAGAGAGAGAGAGAGAGATGAAATTAGAAGTTTGATCTAAAATGAATTGGGACCAAATACTAACTTTATTTCTAAAGTTAGTTAGAAGGGAAAATAATAAGAATAGGTTAAGCCAAGTGAAGGATCATGCATCCTATAAAGGTGCGTAATAAATAAAAAAATTTCTCCATCTAATAAGCACAAGATCATGCGTTGAATCAACTAACTATATATACACATAAATTAAAGCAATGAATATAGAATTACCTCTTATAGCGCATATCTAAATTCTTTAGTAGAAAAGACATCTAAATGTTCAACCTCTATTGATGATCCATGTAGCCCAAGAACCCATAAAGAAGCACTCAAAATTAGTAGAGTGCTAGCTCCATCTTTTCTGATTTATGTAGTATTTTCTATAAAAATCTAATCTGATCAATTTTGTAACAACCCAAGAGATGAGAGAGGAGATAGCATACAAGGGGTAGGGAGAATAATTTTCTCCCAACTTTTTGTTTTGAGTCGTGTTTCCCTTTTAATTTTCTTTGTTGGCCAAATTTTTCTATCCCAAAAATTCTCTCTTTTTCTTGTGTTCTTATGTGCACCACATCTCTCTCTCCCATATATTTATAAGAGAGACTTTCTTATCCTCTAAGGACATGGAGAGGTGGCAATGAGTCCTTTAAGGAGTCTAGGTTGTTGTTTCCAAATCCTTCAAGGATTAGGATTTATTTTATATGTGAGAATTTTTAATCTTTATCTTTAAAACATTCATCCTTATCCAATAAGGTTGATGTTTATCCTCCAATCAAAATATCTTAAGGCTTTTAATTAAACCTATTGAGCCAAAATCATTATGGTTCAATTAATTTATTTGAACTTTCCAAATAAATAATCTTACGTAGTTTTTAGATGGCCTACATTAGGAAACAAATTTTCAAAAATACCATTTAACCTAAATTAAGAAACTCATTTTCATTTTAGGTTATTTATTTCTAAATTTGGAACCAACTTTCAAATTAGGAAACTGATTTCTAAAATAAGAAACTTTCCATTTTAGAAAACTTTTCATTTAAGGATACTTTCTATTTTGGAAAACTTTCCATTATTGAACACCCTTTTCAAAATTAGAAACTTTCAAAATTATAGGCTTTTTCCAATGTCTTTGCTTCTCTTTAATCATGTGAATACTTAAACTTATTCTTATGACTCCATAGGCTCAAAGATATGTTGGCAATATATCTAGAACAAAAGACTCTTCTTTTATCTCTTGATACATAAATCAAGATTGGCCTCTAGTAAGGCATCATGACTACCTAATTCTCTAGAAGGATTAATTAATCCATTATTGCCTTTTTCAAGCATGGTTATCATATAATTCAGCCCTTATGCCAACTTATCACAAGTGTGATCTCAAACTTGGTTATATGTCTTGTTCGATTATGATCATATAAGTTTTCTTTGATTTCAAAATGTCTTAGCTTTTAGAGTAAACCAACTATGCTTTGTTAGTTTACTCCTACTATGGCCATAGATTTTCCGAGTAGACATTCATCGAAGTGTGATGTGATAACTCCTTTAGCATACAAGAATGACATGTCTAATCTTAGTCACACCTACCTCCATTAGATCCCTAATGCACCCAACGAATCGCTCATGTTCAACCTTTTACCGAGTCCATCAAAAAGAGTATCAAAATGCAAAAATCATTTAATGAGATAACCGTGATGACTTTAAGTATAAGAACCAATTGTACCCATCTCGTGTGAGATTCCCATAGATTAAACCAAATGGGTTCTTATGATGAGTCAAGTCTAGTGATATGTTCTCTAACGTAAATCACCTAATTGCTTACTTTGATATCAATATGCCAATAGGTGTGAGATCTTCTACTATTATTATATAGCATGAGCATAGTGCTTACAAGTCTATCCGTATATAGTCAACGTCTATTCTTGACAATGCTACGACTTGAGACATTTAATGATATCATTTATATGCATTAGTATTTGTCTTACATCTTTCGATCAATCACTATTACAAATGCATATCATAAAGACTTCTATCTAATTCTACTAAATTAATAAACATAAAAGCATAAAAATTACTAGAAAGACTTTTTTTATTATTACTAAAATAAACGATGCAATAATACAATAACTCAAGCCTATCCAAACATGGTTGGATCTTGGGCACTTAATAACACCAAGCCCAACCCACATGAGACTTAAGCTAGGCCGATCTCAACCTAGTCAATCCCAAGTAAAAAATAATAATAATAATAAAGATGAGAAGAAGAAGAGATTCTTGTCAACATAGTGGACTAGCCTACTAGGCCTAGCCTAATGGATAGAGGGCCCATCGACCCCAAAAGACCCAATACCCTAATTTTTAGTCTTTTTTTAGATAAAGTAACCATAACTTCCTTTTATGTGTGTTTCTTTTTTTATGTTTAATTTCAATTTAACGTATTGAATTTTCTTAAATTTATTTAGTTAATGTTAATTTTAGAATTTATTTCAATAATTAGGTTAGGTAACTAATACGTGCATAAAATGTCAATTTTCTTAATTTTTAGGAAAAATGGATACAAAAAAGAATGGGAGTGTTAGGAAAATTAAAAAAAAATTATATAATATTGTTATAAAAAAAGGAAAAAATGAAGAAAATAAAGGAGAGAATGCTAGGAAAAAGAGGAAAAAAATAGAAAAACACTAAAAAAAATTTATTAACAAAGTCTTATATCTAATAAGGACTCGGTGTTAATTCAAATCAATCACTTCTTACTAATTAGGTCACTCTTCGACTTACCGGTTATGTCGAGATCTAAATGGATTCGATGTTGAGCTAACATGTCTTCCAATAGAAGGGTTTGACCACCAATTGAACAAAATGCTAGAAACAAAAATAAAAAACTTACTCGATAAAAAAATAAAAAATAAAAACTTAGAATTTCAACTAGGATTAATTTTGGTAAAAATAGACTTTTTAGGAGATAAATTTTAAGACTAAATTAGATATGATACCTTTACTTAGAAATGGCACTCTTGGGTGATTAATGTCTTCCCAAAAGCATAGCCATGTTATTACCCTAAAATCTCTACACTATTATCTCGTTTTACATTCATAGTTCCTTTAATATCGGATGACAACTCTAAAATTTATAATAACTCACATTCTTAGAATAAATAATAAATAATTCAAAATAAAGTAAATCTTAAATTTTTGAGAGTTTGTGAAAGTTATTTAGCTCAATTAGAGAGTTAAAATCACCTCAAAATGACATGAGGTTGATATTTATAGTGAAATGATTATGATTCTTCATCGTTAGAAACTTATCAAGTCATCCTTGTAAAGATGGTCATATTTGACTTGAAGAAACTAGGTTCTTTTAGGTTAAACTATTTCAACTTACTAGCAAAAGTTAAAAGAAGTAACAATTGAGCTTGTTTTAGCAAACCATACTTTGAGCCCACTAAGCCAATATCTTTAATGCATTCCAATGATAAGGCATGAACACTAGCCTCATTTGAATATTCGTGTCCATCTTTAGTGATTCAAAGACTTGTATTGGATGGGGCTTATTCTCAATCTAATCTATTTATTGTGTAGTTTGGTCCATGTCAAAAACTAGAAAAAATAACATAGATTACCATCTAATAAAAAATATCTAAATTACTTAATTAATTTTAAGAAAAACTCGAGCATATATTTAGCTCCCTACACAAATAACAAGAAAAAAGTGTTCATGTAGTTATATGTGGTGAGATAAACAAAAATAAAGTTAGACAAAAAAAATAGTTTGATAATGATTGTGATAGACTTATCGTGAGTCTTTCAACATAGAGTAAATAAATGAAGCAAGAGATATGCTTATTTTGAGCCTTGTAACATATAGTAACTATATGCAGCTTGTTATAAGTTTCTAATTTAACTAGTAAAAAAAAATCCAAGTAATTTAGGTGTGATTAACATGTATAAATCATAAAGAACCCGAAAGTGGGTATTCGAAATGGATTTTGACCTTAAAAAAAGCGATTGACATAACTCCCGTCACTATCAAGTTGTGAACTCTAAATCGACTTTTCAGCTAAGTAAAGTTTGCGTCAAATGGACAACCACATCAAAAGTCATGATTCATTGACAACAATCATCATGGTTAGCACTACTATTGGTAAACCTTAAAAGCCCTCTATTTTTATTTTTATTTTTATTTTTTATGCTAGCCAATAGTCATTGTGGCTAGCTTTAAGCCCTCCTCCTCCACTTATATTATTATTATTATTATTATTTTGTCGTGCTAGCTAGCCCTTGCTTCAAGTTAATGCCCATCATAGCAACATTGTTGCTAGCCAACTTGAAGCATTATTTTTTTTTTTTTATCAAGACATATCATGGCCATCATTTCTTTTGGTAATCGTATTTTCTTAAAAAAAATGATTTGTATAACTAGGGAACTTGTTTGATAGGTAGGTAGCCTCTAAATTATCGTGGTAAGTGTCTTTCATCTACTAGTCTTTTGCAAAAAAATTGGTTAAGTATAAGGGGAGAACTTATTTGATAAGCAATTAACCCCTTGAGTGCCAAGTTAGATGGCATATCACCTCTAATTCTTTACTAAAAAATTACTTAATTATAAGTAGAGAACTTACTTGATAAGTAAGTAGCCCCTAATTGTCAAGCGAGCTAATGCCCATCATGGTAACATTGTCGTTGGCCAACCTTAAGCCTTATTTTTATCAAGACATATTATGGCCTTCTTTTATTATGATAATCATACTAGCTTAAAAATGGCTAAGTATAAGCAAAGAACTTGCTTGATAGGTAGGTAGCCCCTAAATTGCGATAGTAAATACTTGTCACTTGCTATTCATTTGCTAAAAACTTGGTTTAGTATAAGTGGAGAACTTATTTGAAAGGTAGGTAAACCTTTGAGTGCCATGTTAGATGCCCTTTCACCTACTAGTTCTTTACTAATAATTTACCTAAGTAAAAGTAAAAAGCTTACTTGATAGGCAAGTAGCCCTCCGAGTGTCATGCTAGGTGTCTTATCACCTCTTTGTTTGAATCCAAAAAATTAGCTAAGTGTATTAACTTTTCTCTCTTCTTCATATTGGTTAATATTTGGCAAGAAAGGTAGCCCCTTATTGAGGAGACACATTAGTAAGCAATCCACGCTTGACAAAGATAGGCAAATAGGGCCTCGAGTGTTACATTAGGTGTCATGTCACCTCTAAGTTTAAATTTAAAAATTTGTTGAGTACATTGACTTTTTTTTCATATTGGTTAAGATTTGATAGGAAATGCAGTCCTTAAACGAGGAGACACATTAGTAAAGAACTTATTTGATAGGCAAGTGGCTCTCCAAGTGTCAAGCTAAGTGTCATGTCATCTCTTAGTTTGAATCCTTAAAAATGGTCGAGTATATTGACTATTCTTTCTTTCTTAGATTGGTCAAAATTTGGTAGGAAGAGCAACCCATAAATGAGGAGAAATGGTAGTAAGGAATTCATGCTTAACAACCATAATGATCTCATCAGGTAGAACTCTAAAGAACAACATATATGTGGATCGAGTCTCAAAGTTATAAGTGTTTTAGACATTATTATTTGAGAAAATACTTAGATATAGATAAAAAATATATATATATGGAAATATAATAGTCCTTAAGTTCTTATGGGCTCTTCCCCAAGTTTTTGATAAATCAATTGTTAAAAAAGCAAGAATTTTTGTCTAACGCCGAGTTAGAAATGATGAGATTGAATTTTATGCTCACAACTTAGCCGAGTACACAACTTGACTACATGGAACATGATGTTACCATCAAAGGAAACAACTAAGCATGAAAATTTTTTGGCCTAGCCAAATGGATACAGATATTGTCATGAAAAAGACAAACTAACTATAAAAAGTTATTAGTCCGGGCAGCGTGAAGTTTAACTTGATAAACATGGCATTGCCATAAAAGAAAGGGTGAGCATGAAAATTCTTAGGGCTTAGCTTAAACGCACTTTAGCATATAAACAAGCATTGCTATTACAAAGAAAACTTAGCATGAAATGCTCATAATCCGACTAGTGTGCTGGTTAGCCAAATGAATATGACATTACAATTAGAAAAAAAAAAACTAAGCATGAAATGCTCGGGGCCTACCTAACGCATAACCGATCAACGTGCGGTTTGTTTAGATAGACATGACATTGCCATTAAAAACAAACTAAGCATAAAATGCTTATAGCCTGGATAGAATACAACTTGGCCAAATAAACATAGCATTGCCATTAGAAAGAAAAGCTGAATATGAAATGCTCGGGGCCTACCTAGCCCATAACTTAACCAAATGAATATGACTTATAGAAAATTTAAAGAGTAATGCGCTATGTATCTATGGTACGATATCGATAATATCTTGAGATTTTTCCTATCTTTTTAGGATGTGATTTTCTTCACCCATGTAAGGGTAACAACTTGGTTAGTCGCCTAACAATTTAACAAAGTATAGATCATGTCTATGGTGCAAGAAAAATATAGTGGTAGAATAACTTCCTAGAATAGTGGTTCAACAATCACCCCTCTTGTTCTTCTATATGATCTTCTATTGGGTTACACATCTAATTAGATAACCTTCAGTAAATGAACCCTCTTATACCAATTATAGTAGGAGAAAATTCATTCCTTCTAGAAAGGACAACATAGCTATTAGTATGAAAAATGCTTTTTACTACGAAAGAAAAAATTTTCAAGCCTAAATTTTCTAGATTTATCATGTACTCCTTGAATACGTCTTGGATATATAGCTTGAAAACCTTTTTTTTTTTCATCAAAGTCCTCTTGGATGTCTAAGGTATGGTATTTGAATTATTCAATGTATTCTAATAAATTCTCTCTAGAAATTTGGCATTCTCTTCAAAAGTTAGACATAGTCAGCCTCTTATTTGTAGAGAAAAACTTCTTAATAAACTCGCTTGTGTATAATGGCTTAGGTTTGGGAAAAGCTAGGGACCAAGTTCACATACAAGATGTATGTTCTCTAAGTAAAAAACTTGGAAAATTCCTTCATCAAATCAACCTCTAAGCTATAAATACCATAAATATCCATAATTTTATGAGATTCTCATTGGCATTTGCTTTTTTTTTAAAAAAAAAAAAATCAAACTTAGGACATACATAGTCGTTTAGATTAGGTCTCATGGTGATGTAGATTTAATAAGGAAGTCTTAGATCAAACTCGCCAAGTAGATTTTTTCAAATTTTGTTCGAACGATTTTTGTAAGTCCTTTTTAGTAATATAGTGGCCTTGATCACTCGAATCGACAATGTGATAAAGTGGTTAGTGTGTAGCTATTTGGTAGATGGATGTCTTCTATCATTCAATTCAATAGATGGTATTGAATTATTTTCTCTAGTGATAGTTGGTGTCATCATATTTTGGGTGATAGTAGTCTTGTGGAGTCCATTGGTGCGAAGTAGTTGGTTGATATTGTTAAGGGCCTAAGAAAATGTAGCATTTTTTTTTTTTGAAGTACTTTAAAGACCTACTATTATTCTTGCTATACTTTGAGCTAAGCATCATAAAAAATCTTCACAACTTCGATCATAGTCCGAAGGCCCGGTTAGGTAACAATTATGACGAGCATTAAGTAGTTCGTATAGGCAAGCCACCTACTAAAAAAGTTTGTAAGGTTCCACTCGCCAACTTGGGGGTTTTGACGGTTGTTTCCATTCTTTGTGAAAAATAAGCTAGTGTTGTCGGCATTGTTATTGGAATTAGGTAAGGTACCATCATCGTTACAAATAGTTGAACTAGTTGTATGATTAATGTTCTTTTCTTGTAGTTTTTGAAGGGACTATTATTCTTTCACAACAACTAAGTCCCTAATAGAGTTGTCAAAATATATTAGGAGTTCTTGAGAACTAATCAAATGACTTGTTAACGTACTATTTAGAAAACAAAAGGCTAGTATTATGACTTATAGAAATAATGACCAATCAACTAAGTAGAATGAATGTAAGTAGAGATAGGCATATGAGGAGGAGCATGCAGTGCAATTAAGTGGGCAAGTCGAGTGGCAAGTAGGAGCTTGATCAAAGTTTAAATAGATAGAGTTTTAGATGTTGTATGGTGTGAGTAAATTTTTTTGGAAAAAGTGTTTAGATGTTTTGCTAAATATTAAAAAAATTAAAATTATTTCATAAGGATATGAGGTTAATTAGTATTTATAGTGAAATAAGAATTACTCTCGACTACTAAGATCATGTCATGTCATCCATATTTGAACGGTTAGATTTCGGTTAAAGAAATTAAGTTCTTTTTGTTAAACTATTTCAATTTACTAGCAAATGCTAAAAAAAAATAACAATTATATTTTTTTTAGCAAACTCTACTTTAAACCCACCAAATCAATCTTTTTAATACATCTTAAAGATAAGGCATGGACGCTAAATATGTTATAATATTTGTATCCATTCTTATGTGACTCAAGATCTTGTGCAGGACAAGGCTCGTTTTTATTTTAATGTATTTGTTATGTAATTTGAATTCATGTTAAAATCAAATAAAATAATATAAATTAATACATAATTAAATTAATTAAATTACTTCCATTAATATTATGGACAAAATTGAAACAATACATATATCAATCAATCGAGAAACTAAACCCTTCCGCTCTATGCAAAACATAAAACAAAAATATATAAATATAATAACTTGATTTGAAGAGAACTTAAGGAGATAAATTAAAAAAAAAAAAAAAACCAGCAAACAAACAAACAAACAAACATCCCTTAGTTAACAACCCCGACCTAAGACCTAATGGGTCGAGAATACTACCGTCGTTAATCACATTCGAAGTGCAATGAATGTAGGTTAACAAGGCGTTATGATCTTATTGTAACATATTTGAATATGTTTACGCGATTGACATCTAGTAATAGTGCTTAAGTCATATTTCTTTATTAAAAAATTGCTATAAATTTTTTTTTTCGAGTTTCCTTAAATTACTTACCTTTATTCATTCACCTTCTTACCTTTATTCATTCACCTTGTTAGGTAGTCATTAATGTAATTCACTTACTAAATTATTTGTTACTATTTATTTACACAACTATTACTATTGCATCATTTCCTTATTACTCGGTTCAATTACACACCTTAGTTATTTATATATAAGACTAATTTTATGCCAATTACTACAATATTGATTTATTTTCTTTCACACCATTATCGAGTCATATCGCTTACTCGTTTCATAGCCTTTACTATTGTATAGGATAGGCTAGCTACCTCAAGTACATGTAGACCTATAACTCGTAATAAAATTAAAAACAAGCATACAATGGGTCTACCCGAATATCGAACCCCTATCCAAGATATATACGTTGGGTGCCTCCTTCGATGATTAGCTCTACAAAGAAGTGGGTCATAGTTAGTAACTTATCTACACCATAAGAAACTAGGTGAGCAATAACTCGGTAAGTTAATGGATGCATGTAATATATGTTCATGTACATGTAAGTATGCAACACCGCTTCATGCAAAGTAAGTCTCCTTTTTTCCTCATGTCATAAAACATAAAACAATCTAAAAATCCTTTTTTTGTTTGTGGACATGTCCCATTTAGGTGCTTCGGGGTTTTCATATTATATGTCCAGCGAACCGGACCCGTCTACGAACATGCCCTACCGAGCCTCTAAAAGTGCATGCCGCACTTGCCCGTACTCGAATTTTTACCATCACTATATGGAAAACCCATTAAGTCCTTTCCTCAAAACCTCAAAGTCATGAAAATCTTTTCCTTTAAAATCATTCCGATTGCTATCGGATAACCATGACATAACATATATTTCCATGATTAAAAACACTATTCATGAGCTAAGCATGCATATGCAATTGCAATGAACCAGCATGCTATATGAATTCATAAATGCTTACTTTGAATGGTTATGTAACCAAGTCATAAGGATTGATATAAAATTGGACAACATAACAAAGCATAGATAACATCAATCCAATATAAATCAACACCGCCATCATTGGCACATCAATCATCATAACTCAATTCTTATCATCAATCACATTCAAGCATAACCATTATTCATAACCTAATGCATTCATATAGCATTTGAAAGAATAGAACCATAACATAAAGGGAGATGAACATTTTTGTTCCATTTCTTTGTTTATTAAACTTTCTTTTCACTTTACTTTCCTAAATTCTTTTCCTTAGGTTCTTATTTAGCTTTTCATATTTGGTCTTTACCAAATTAAGTATCATTTCATGTTCGACCTAACTAGGTATTATTTCATTGATTTAGGAGATTCAATTTCGGTTTCGGCCTCAATGGGCCTAAGGCCCAATTTCTCCTAACCTAATTTTTCTTTAAATTTTTATGAGCCCTTTTCATTCTAAACCATCCCTTTACTGTGTTTTGATTCTGAATCATCAAATTTAAGGTAAAACTTGGTTTAAACCTAATTCTTTGAAATTTCCATTTAGGCCTAAACTTGACCTTTTTAGAATCCTAACATTTTCTCCTTGTTTAGTCCCATCATTTTAACACTAAGTAGCCTGGATATGTAAAAACTATAAAAATTAATTTAATTAAAATATGGGACCCGAAATCTGGTCCAAACCCGTATTGGGCCTTAATGAGTCGAAATTGGGCCTAAGCCCATAAAACCTATTTTCTTCAATTTTTAGCAAATTTTCCATTTCTACTCATCAAAACATGCTTATTAAAGTGTGAATGACCCATCAAACTAGAATCAAATTACTTTGAACTCAAACCTTAATTTGCTTAGTTTAGGTCGGGTATAATTCCTAAAAATTAATGGATTTTTCTTTAATCAAAGTGTAATTTTTCATTCCTAAACATTAATTCATGCTCAAATAAGTCATAATCAAGTGCCAAAACAACAATTAAATGAAAGAATTCAAAACCCCTAAATTTGGTTCATCAAGAACCATAACCCTAATTTTTCTTAATTGAGTTTTTAAATTAAATCAAGCAATTAAACATGAAATTGACTTAAAATTAAGCATACTTGTGATGTAGGTGAGATTAACTTACTTGATTTAGCTTTAAATTAACCTTGAAAAGGGAGGTTGCTTGAGAATTCTCTTCCTTCCCTTTTTTTCCTCTAAATTTGAATTAGCTCTTTTAATTTTCTTCTTGAAGGTATTCAGCTATCAACTTAAAATTAAAGCTTAATCCACTTATTTAGAGGGTATAAAATTAGCTAGGATTATTTTGGGTAATGTTTGAGTGAAAATTTTGCTAGAGTTTCCTTTGTGTTTTTCAATTTTCCTTCCCTTTTTAATTTTTCCAGCACCCTTATTTATAGGAACATTTTGTGGACTTGTTGACCTTATCTTCACCCTTAATTTGGAAAAATCTCGAGCCTTAATTCAATTTTCAATCAATTCTTTTTATTTGGCTAAATTTTTGGCCATTTGTTCTTCTTTTTCTTTTTTTAAGCCTTCCATTTAGCTTAATTTCATCCACAAAATTTACTGGAGTCAGAATTAATTAATTCTTTAGGTTGGCCAAATTTGGAAGGAAAACGATAAATTTTGGCCCTCTAAGTTTCTAGACTTTTCCACAGACCTATTCGTTCCTAAATCCCACTTTTATGTAAAAAATCACTTCTAATCCTCCCTTTTCTGTTTTTAGGACTAATGTTTTACCCTTAACATTCCTACATAATTTAATTTGGATTATTAGACTTTTAATTTTATGCAATTAAGTCCCTAATTTTAGATAATTTAGTCCCTACTTTTAAAATTCCATTCTACACTTTTCAAAAATCCAATTTCTTTCCATAATAAATTCAAAAATTCATTAAGAGAGTTTGATTTAAATATTCATAATTTTTTTGCTCTCATTTGGGCCTCCAATTTATTTATTTAGTGTGAAAATTACACTATTTTCTATTTAAAATATTCCCTATACTTATTAAATTAATTTAAATTTTTTAGGCATTCTCACACATCCCATATGATTATTCTATGCTCTTAAAAAAAATTCCTCACACTCTTAATGTGCCTAATTAAATTCTTTACCTTTAAAAGCACTATTCCAACACACCACAATTCTAATAAAATATTCATAGCACATAATAAAATTTATCCAAATACATAAAATAATTCAATATCCCTCTAACAATTATTCTAAGTATACAAATTATTTTTTATTCATAAACAACACATTGTAATTAATTATTTCATATAAAACTACTATTCATGTATCATAAAATCAATAAAATATCTTTTAAGTATTGAAAAATTATTTTAACTATTAAATATATTCATTGAAGTTCTTAAGAATTATTTCACATTCTTAAAATATGTTCCCTTATGTTTAATATTAAATTTTTATTTAATATTAATTTCAACGGATATCTGTTATTATATTTTCAATTTCATTCTGTTTTTATCAACAAATTCCTCGTTGAGGTCAAACATGGGACTCTTATGATTGGTAGATCTATAAATTATCCTCCGTTTCTTCGATGTGTGGGGACATGCAAGAATCTAACGTCACAAATTTTTAATAGTGGGTAAGTGAAAGATGTTACCTACCCCCTAATACGTTAAAAAAATTCGAATGTCTCTATCATTCCATCTTACATCAATAATGACCTGATTTATGGCCCAGTTTGGCAATCTCATTTTTTAGGTATTGTGGAGTACTTATTATTATTATTATTTTCTATAAACCAGTAAAAATGAGTTTGATGAAGTCACCAAAGTTTTTGAGTACTATTTAATTGGCGTAAAAACATTTTATCAGTACAAGAAAAAAGAAAAAAAAAAAAAGGCATTTCGAACTTTACATAGTACACTTTTTACAATCATAGTTATAACAGCCATAATTAACAAGCAATTTCGATGATACCAAATTGTGTACAGTGAGTACCAGACAAGCTAATGTCTACAGTTAAAAGCTACCATTATACCAAACAAGCCTTGATCGACTTTTGGTCAGTAATACCAACTAATTGTGTATTGAAAGAGAAGTCAATAGTTTCACATGCTTAATTTCTAATAACTGCTGGTTTTAAAGACCTAGATTAATTTAATTATATTCTTCCTTTTTCTTTCTCTCTTTTTTTTTTCTTTCTTTCATAAAGAAGGCCACAAATGAAAATTTCCAATAGTCCCTGGATGGACTTCAGCTGGCTTCAATGGTATCTCATACTGAAAATTCTCAGGGACTAGTGTCTCAGCAACATTCTTCGATAAATTATGGGTTTCATCCTTGGTTGCGTCTAGACCAAGCTCATTCTCTAAGTAACGCAGCCACTTCTTATTTTCAACTTCTCCATTATTATATGCATCTCCGAATTTTGAGCTCTGGCCAGCTTCAACATTTTGCAATTGAATTCCACCAGATTGAAAGGAACTTAAGCTATCCAACATGTTCCAAAAATCATAATCCGACTCCAATGGGATTTCAACCCCGATTTCTTCCGGTTTGTTTACCTCCTCTAACGAACTGTGAACATCATAAAGTCCTCTAATGTTCAACAATGAACCCTTTCGATCATCTTCTGGCTTGGAAACATCAACTTGACTAGAGTTTGTGATGTTGGAATTGTTAGAAGAAATAGAGGAACTTGATAATTCATTTGGTTTCTTAGTTGGCCAAAACTGATGATTAGATACTTCCCTTGGTGTTGAGTCCTGTACATTCTCTAGGATACGAGGCTTCTTCGTGGAGGACCCTTGATTCTTTTGTTCATCAAGTTCCATTTCCAAAGTTCCTTTTCCACTTGACACGATCGTACTGGTCGAAGAGGAGGACGAGGAGGTTGATGAGGATTCCTTTGATTCATCTCCTTTAGGATGTTCCTCATCATCTTTGACTGCCAATTTTTTCTTTAAGTTAGTATTCCACACATTCTTAATCTCATTGTCTGTTCTTCCTGGCAAATGAGACGCAATCTTTGACCACCTGCAGGATTGTAATTTGTTATTATAAACGCACTACTAATTAATATATTACACATAAAGCACATACGTGCGTTAAGATTTCTTTAGTCGCATGTGGAGAAGTATTTTACTTGTTTCCCAAAGTTTGATGTAGCATAATTATGGTGTCTTCTTCCTCTTTGCTGAAGTTACCACGCTTAACGTCAGGTCTTAGGTAATTAATCCATCTCAATCGACAACTTTTCCCGCATCGCAACAACCCTACAAAGCCACAAGATTAAGAAACAATTAAGAACAACATTACTTAATACTATCAACTTTTGGCTCCATAAGGACTTCAATTTCCCTTGTTCAACCACTTTGAGGTTGAACTTTTTCCTTATGGCCCTCTACTTTTTTCTACGTGTTTAAATTAAATAGTGAGAGGAAACAAAGTCTAAGCTGCGTGTTAGATTGGCAATTTAGGTTTCAACCTTTAGCTACTAGCTATTCAACTTTTGTCTCTTTACATGACTTGACTATTTATTTCCCATTTCCCAACTGTTATCCTCTAGTCTGAATTGGATTAATTAAAAAGATTATCTAGTATCTTCGTCAACAAAATGGGAAATTTTGGCAACCAATGGCCGCATGGCATTTTGATGTGACCATCAATTGCTGCCTGGCCTTGAATCTAAACTCGGAATATCCATCTTGGCAAGATATGAAATATAAAGTGTAATGAGACTACCATACGTGCTAATGATGACTACATGCTACCATTGCTACAGAAACAAACAAATCTCTCTCTACAACAAAGTCGGTATTTAGATGCAGATCAGTAGAGGCAAAAGTTAATTTGCCTCTCTATATCAGTACATTAACGTCAACCTAATGGTTAACAAACTTTTATCTGCCGCTAGTTCAATTATGGATTTTTTTCCTTCAACCGAAATATTCGCACCGAATCTTAAACTTGCCTTGGAAAACACGGTTCGATTGCAGGCTTTTCTTGAACCTTTCCTTCAAGTTCTTTTTAGAAATTTGTCAAAACATATAGATGCAATCTAGAGGTAATTTTCTGCATCTAGAATGATATTATTAAAGATGGTATCAAAGTTGTAATGTTGGTGATCTTCCATATAACCTAATTCATTGAAGGTGGCAATGAGAAATTAAATGGTGGAAGGATTCATAATATAAAATAATAATATATGTATCATTTGTTGGCTGGCAATGAAAATGATGTTATATATATATATATATATATATATATATATATATGCATGCTAAATGATTTCCCTTGATCTCAGTGCTAAAAATTCAAACTCGTTTGATTCGAATAAGCGTTTCAAAGTTGCCTTCCTTGTATTGTTTGATTACAACATTAGTCAACACATGCATAATAAACCGGTAGATGCCACATATTTCTTACCAAGGGCAAGTGGGTCATACATGCATCTACCCCGGAAAAAAAATAAAGTAAAAGAGATGGGAATCAAAAAAGTAAGACAAAACAAAAATATTGCTTTAAACGTTGGATTGAAATCAAAGAACCTATAGGCTCATCTCGTATCCAGTTGATCCCTCTCCTAAAAAAAAAAAAGGCCCTTTTTTGAGAAAAGAAAACTGTTGAATTAATATTAAGTTAATGAAAAAAAAAACAAATAGTGAATAATTTAAATAAATAAAAAATCAAGGGGTAAATGAGTGATATGGAAAATAGAATCATTGAAAAGATTTGAATTCTGCAACGAAATCTGCATAAAGAAACAATTAGTGCAAAGAAAAGTTTCTCCTTTTAACTCTTAAGGCAAGTTTGATAGCCCTTTCCTCTCCCCCTGCTAATGAATCAAAAAGGAATGATGAATGCATGACAAATCAATATGTTTGGTAAGAAAAAGGAAATGATCGCATAAGATTAGATCTGAGTATGACTAAAAAAAATGGGAATGATATTGAAAAATGCATGAAGAATATTGTTTTGCTTGATTAAGAAGATGGAGGAGAGAAAGAAACAGACCAGCTTGTTTAGGAAGAGCCCTCCAGTTTTCATGTCCGTGTTTCTGAATAAAAGTTATAAGCCTCAAGTCCTCTGCAGGACTCCATGGTCCTCTCTTCACTCGGCTCTTATCACAACATGGTGCTCTCCCTTTGCCCATGATCGATATCTCTCTTCAGTTTGTTACCTATGTCAAGACTCAATTTATTGGAGACTCCTCGTCATCACCTATGCTCTCTTTATATACTGGAATATCTTAGGACATAAATATATATATAGAGAGAGGTAGCCTAGAGCCCACAAGGTTCATGCCATGAAATAGGATGTTATCTGGGGCAATAAATAGGAGGAGATCTGAAAAGATTACTAAATATCTATAATTCTAACATTTAGTTTACTATTCGTTGCTCTGTATTAATGCATACCATCCTGCTCCAGTAACCTCACTCTGCTGTACTTTACCTTTTTGGGAATAGAATTTACTCCTGGTGCGAACATGATTCAATTTGGGATGCTTGACCATATGGGTATATAATCCTACCCATCCATCTGGCCAAAATGGCATCATTTTCCATTTTATTGACATCATCAACTATTTCATTTCTATATACCACATATCGATTGGTTTTGATTTTCCTTTTTCTTTTTTCTTTTCTTGACATGAGTAATGCTATTCTTATATAATTATTTTGTAAAATTCACTTATTAAAAATTATCGACCATTGGATTTATAAGAATTATTAATGAAATCTATTTATTTGATATATAATATATTCATCTAATGGTTCATATTTTTTTAGTATGTAAATTCTATAGATCAAGTATGTTTGAGAATAACATTATTATAAGAAAAAAATTATTATTAAAAGATAAGCATTTTTCAACTATATATCATATACACTACCCATATCTGCGGATTCCTTATCCTCATACTTCTTGTCTTTCCAAGTTGGGCCACATGATTTAAAAAAAAAAACATTATATCTTCTATCGAATCACCTTTGGTAAGTTTAGCAACCAGAGGATTTCTTGCCAATTCAAGGTGATTTAATTATATAATATATCTAGCACGGTAATCCTATATTTGTCAGTTTTTTTATATATAAAAATATATTTATTTATGTTTATTTGATACATAATGTCCTTCATCTATTCCTAGAATTTTAATTACATCTTTTTTGTCTCTTCTCTGAAAAAATTTTAAATATTCAATCCTTTTTTTTATCAAATTTTTTATCATCATTTTTTTATCGAAATATCCTTTGTTAAAATATGAAAAAAAAATTAAAAATATAGAAAACAAAAATACTTAAACTCACATAATCTAGATATTCTATTTTTGAAGTCTTTATATATATATATTTTTTTTTTCAATCAAATACATTTTGGTTAAAAAAAATATTTGATTGGAAAATTAGGCCTGAAGGATAGATTAAATATTTCAAATATATTTAAAAACAAATAAGATACAATTAAAAACTTAGGATAGATGAAAGACATTAGGTATTATATAAAGTCAAACAATTATGTTTATCTTTCTTTCTTTCTTTCTTTTTTCCTGTTTTGCCAATTTTGTCATATTCCATTATACTGTAAGATTGACTTGCTCTATGATTAATGAGGTGCATGGACCTGGTGGATAATTTTGATTTTTTTTTCTCCCTCGAAAAATGATATGAGATATTTGTTTTTAATAATTACTTTTGAAGTAGTCTAAATTTTTTTATACGTACATTTTTAATGAAACCAACCCATTGATCGTGTTAATAAAATACCAGAAAAAAAAAAACAAAAAGCAAAAAACAAAGCTAAACTAAACTAAACAAAGGGAGAAAGGATAAATGCCTTAAATGAGAGATTTTTTGTTAATTTAACAATCTAATACTTAAAAGAATCATAAATGTTACATTCTTTAAAAAAAAAAAAAAGGATTATAAATATTCAAAGCCTATCAATTGATATACTGATAAGGAATTTTATACACGGGATATATATATATATATATATATGGGGGAGTTGTGAGGGGAAATTTTTCTAAATAATGCAAATGAATACCATGAATTCGCTTTGAATTGTTTGTTTGTCTATTATGCCCAAAAAAAAAAAAAAGGCTTGTTCTTTCATTTTCCTAGCAAAATCTTCTTCATGCATTTAAAAATTTTTTCTTTCTATTTAATTTTTTGTTTTAATTCATGGTTGCTACAAAAAAGCATCATGGGCTAAAGATATATAGGATTTAGTTAATGATTCTAAGTTAATACATGCACTCCATCATATATAAATTAAGAAAAAAAGTTCTGTGCCCAAGTTGTTTCAGACCTCTTCATTTTCTTTATAATTACATTCCTTTGATTAAATTAACGACAGCCTTTATCACAATACAAGCAGGAACACAGGGTGCTTTTCTTTTTATTTGACTAATAATCTAAATTGTTAGGATGAGAGGAAATTCAGCTTTCCAATCCAATAAAATATAGTTCCATTTCTTTTTATTCTAGTAATTAAGATCGAACTATGCAATCAAAACTTTTTGTTTACAAATAAAGTAAATAATTGGGAACCTCTTTTGTTAAAAAAGTGGAGAAAAGGAAGGCCACTGTCTCATATGAACTATAAACTAAATTAATACCTAAAAGATAAAATCTTCCGAATGAGTTAGAAAAGTAATTATCCTCCACTTTTAGGAAATTCTATTGGTTTGGAAGTTAATAAAATGACTTAATTTGCAGGGTTTTACAGTAACGCCCACATGGCATACGACCAATAGCCATCAAATCTTGTAAGAAAAATATAATTTATTTGAAGAAATTTTATCTTATTAAATTGCAAGAAGTAAACGTATTCCCTTTTTTTATTCATTAATTGTATTTAGCAAAGCATGAGACCAAATCTAATTGGAGATTAACTTGAAAACCATTCACATTTCAGTAACAATTAATATATATAATTAACAACCCAATTACATATTACAGCTCCTTTCATTTATATAATAATTAAACATTATTGGCTGAAAATGGCTCCTAACCTAAATTCACCCATTTTCCTATATATACAAGCCCTTAAATTAAATATTAAGAACATCCTAGATTTTTTTACTAACAAATAACTAACACCCTTATACTAATAACAAATCTTTTTTCATTAAAGAAATACTTTTCAAATCAACGGCTCTGATTTATAGGTTGATTAAGAGTCATAAAACTCACTCTCTATAGATGCTACTACACAAAGTATTAATTATATATATAGCCCTTTGTCATCAAATCTTTTCATTATAAAACAGCAAGTGGAATGTTTTGAAATATTACTCCTCAGAGATAAAAAAATAAAAAATAAAAAATAAAAAAATAATTAAACAATTGGTCTTAGCATTTAGGTCACCAGCTCAATTTAGTGCCTTTTGAATATAATAAAACTTTTGACACTAATGATGCTCGAGGAAAAATAAACTTTGACACTATCACTAATAAATTATATGCCGAACTCCTGCCCCATGCAAACCTGCTTAAAGTCTAGCAAAACAAGTCTAACCTTTTGAAATTGACAATTGGCATTATTAATTAAGTTTTCCACTTAAGTCTTTTGTTAGGGAAACTAACATTATAAGTCCTTTTTTTTACCATTTGGTACCTAATCTTGACATCTTTCTTCTGGTTAGTAGCCTCACTAACCATTGAAGACTTTTCATGACTACCAAACTAGACAAGTCCAAGATTTTTAAGAGAGGGAGAGAGAAAATATAACCTATTATGTAACATATGCATGACGTGCTGCTTATATACATATATTTGGAGCCATGTGGCATGCCCCTAAAGTTGATGTTTCATCTCTAAATTCTTGGCAGCAAATAGTGACCTTTTTAATAGTAAATAATTGTGAATATGTCCACATACACGAGATCTTGGATTTTCTAATACATGAAAGTACCATTTTTGTACTCGTTTTAAATTAGTGCAAACTGGTGACTAATCCATGCCTTTAATTTGCTAGATTTTCAAATGAAATGACACTAGTCATTCCCGTTACATGTCTTCCTGGCATTGGTACCAGGAAGACCATGCATGTTCAATTTCAATGAAATATACAAGAGAGGCTTCATTTTAAGCCTTTTCTAATTAGGCTGCTTTTATGTTTGCCAATTTTATTCTTATTGTTTATGATGTTGGCAAAAATAACAGCATGCTGCATGGCTTAAGTCTTGATGACGTTTATAAGGATAAATATTGGCATGAATGGGGAAACATTTGCAGCAAGGCGTTCAACGTTTCAAGTTATTGGCTAAGTAACCAGCTTATGCTCTTTCATTTGTTCTCTCCTAGGGAATAATATTTCTATGGGTTTTATGCTTTATATTTACTATGACCTTCTTGTTATTAATGTTAGAGAATATAACATAAATCATTTTAAAGTGATTGATATTACCACCCCTATCTTCTGTTTTAAGTAAAATTTAATAGCACTTAGTTATATTATCCAATGAAAATTTTAAATTCAAGGGATTTTATTAGAAGAAACTAAGTGATTGTCTTTTTTTATTTTTTTCCCCCTCTAGTGTTCTTTCATGACAAAATATATAGCTTGCACCAGTCTAATTTGAATTGACAAAATTAAGATCAAAGGAGTAGCATATCGAAATGGAAACCATTATGGTATACTTGTGTGTGTATTAGATATTAGTCATAGCATTTGCTATGATTTAACAAGTTGTTTGGTGATAAGTTGATAATGGTGCCTCACAATATAGGTTTCGCCAAACTCCTGGCAGCTGATTAAGCTAGAAAGCAACGACAAATTTTGGTACAGAGTCATTTTGTTTATAAGTTTCTTAAGTTCTAAGAACACTATATTTTGGTACAACTCAACTCATCAACAACAAGGGATACAACAAAGCAGTGGTGATGGGACTCATTCAATGAATTGCATTAGCTGCGGAAGATCGATGCACTTGGGAAGTCACAGAAGAATTGGAATTGCAATTTCTTTATTTTAGCTTTGATACTTGAGGACAAATATCTTTTAAAAGAGGGAAGATATGTTAAAGAATTGTAATTCTGTCATTTTGTTTTACAGAAACAATACACTTGGCTATTCTTAACTAACTAGTGACGGGGCAAATTAGTTAGTAAAAGTTAATTACATTTAGTTCATTTGAGTGAGTGAGATTAGTTCTTCAGAAATAGTCAGTTGGAGAGGGAGAGGAGATTAATTTATTCATTTGTACTAGAATCTATTCAATCAATAGACAAATTCTTTCTCTTTATCTCTTCTTCTTTTTCTTCTACATCACTTTGGTAAGGTGTTCTTAACATCTGTTTCTTTTCCTTTACAACTGTCATGGCCTCTACTGGCCTTTCTTTATCACTTTCTTCTAGCAATCACAACTTGGAAGAAAAAGATGATATTTTTTCTTCTTTTTTTTTTTCTTTTTTTGGGAGGATATTGGTTTTGTCAGAGTTGTCAACTCTGCCTTATAGACAAAGTCCTCTGATAAACCAGTTAATAAACTGGTCCTTAAGGAAGTTATGGAGATGGTTTGGAGGCGTCTAGAGTGTTTTTGAAATGAAAAACTATGGACACGGACTCCTTCAATTCTTTTCTTGGCTAAGAGTGTGATCTCCTGAAGGTTTTTAAGGGCGTTCTGTGGCTTTTCAATAATGATTTACTGATTTTGCAACGATGGGTTCGGGTAGAAGTAGTTAATTTGGATGTTTTTCACAAAGTTTATTTTTGGATTCAATTTTGAGGCTTGACCTCTCATTGGCGCACAAAGAAAATGGGGCGAAAACTTGGAACAAATATAGAACATGTTCTTTTTTTAAAACAAAAAAACAAAGAGAGAGAGAGAGAGAGAGATGGAACCTAATGGGTTTTATTAAATAAAAAGCAAAAGTACGGAGTGATCAAGAGAGTATTGTTAAGATCCAGATGAGATTGATATCAACAAAACCCTAAAAGAAGGTACGTACGAGGGTGGCTGGTTTCAATGGGAAAACAATTTTAGTTTGCTTTCAAGGATGAGAGGTTGTCGCTCTTTTACTTATATCATGGATTAATAGGGCATGATGATCGTGTAAGTTCGTTCAAATATCAACAAGACTTACAAGGATTAATCACCAAAAATCCGTTCTCCTCCACAGTTAAAACAGATCAAATGGAGTTTCCTCTCAATTTTAAGGGAGCTAGCGATGAGAAGCATGTTTCTTCTAGTCATCCATCTGCTTAATTAGTTTCCGCTGGAAATTTTCATAGCCCTTTGAATATTTTAAACTCCATGGATTCATTGTCCAAGACTGATAGATTGGGTTTCAAAAATCCTAGAAAAACCAACCATTACTGAGGACGAAATGAGGGTTTTGCGAAAGGAGGTCATAATTCTCGGATGGAGGCCATTCCTACAAATTAAAATCCACAAGCTCAAAGTAATTGAAAATTATCTAGGTACTTTCTCTATTAGAATTACTCACTATTGACATAACCCAAATCTTGGGTTATATTTTATTTTTATTTAATTATTTAGTTTAATATAAAATTTATTTTCTATTATTATTAAAATTTAATTAAAAGGGGGGAGACAAAAGAAAACAATTTTAAAAAAGGGAGAAATACATAAACTAAAATTTGAAGTTAGTAGGGACCTAATTGTATTAAATTGAGTTAGAAGTGGAAGCTAATAAAGGTTAAATTGAAAATAAATCAAGATAAAATTAGGAGCCTAATTGAAAGAAAATTAAGGATGCAATTTTAATTTAAAAACCATGGGGATCTGTTCAGTAATCCGGTGAATGAAACGATGAATTGAACAATTCACTATTCCATTCGAATTTTTGTAGAGATTTGAAAACCAAGAATGGTTTTCAATTCTAGGTTTGTTGCATCCTAGAGTTGATTCCCCGCCAGACATATGATCCGTTGATTGAACTACTATCCACACTACAATAATTGAAGAAATTTGATAACGAAAAGAGAGAGAAATAGGGGAGGGAAATATGGAAAAATTGAAAAGGAAATCAATATGTTTTAGGCTATAAATAGGATGTTTGAGGGACAACAAAAAGGGTGGAAAGATTCGGGGTTAAGAGAGAGTGAAAATCAAGAAAAAGGAAGAAACTTCAAGGGATTTTGGGGATTCTTGGTAGTTGTAGTTTACGGGATTTTTTTGAGTTAGTTCTTGTGTTTTTCATTTTCTTGGTAGCAGTTCCTCATCAGTGGGGCCATTCAATTCTTTTTTCTTAGCTTTTCTAGATTTCGTGTTGAATTTATTTTTTATTCAATGCAAATTCATTAATTCCTTGTGTTTAATTTGCATTTTTTGGGGTTTCCTTCAAATTTTTCTAGGCGAGTTGTTGTTCTATTCTTGGTGTTCTTCAAGTTTTTAGGTTTTACAATCTTTAAGTTTCGGGTTTCGATTTTCTTTGTTCATTGTTTTGTTCATTGGTCTATATCCCAAACACACTCCATTCCAGCCTTTCTAAATCCTTAGTCATCACAAATCTTCGAGTGTTCCATCTTCATAACATCCAATTTCAAGATCATCACAACTTAATCTAATTTTCTTTTTATTCTTTTCGTCAATCTACAAACAAAGAAAGAATAGAGCATTAATATCATAATCAACTCATTCTTCCGTGTCTATATCAACCAGGTAATCTCAATATATTTGTTTTCCATTTCATCAATTTAATATCTATTTAGAGTCAAGTTTTGATCCAAGAATAAGGGATGGTAGCGGCTAAGTTCACTTTCATAATGAGTCATCATGGTTCAAACTCCCCTCTTAGATAGTGACGAACATATAAGAGTTAAGGGAAATGATTCTATGAAATGATTTCTAGGCATGGAGGAAGAAAATTAGGTTGAGAGAGTGAAAAATCAAGAAAAAGAGTAGAATTCTAAGAATTTTGTGAGGGATAGTTGCTGCATTGTTTGAAAAAATTCTAGGTTTTTGTTCATCTATTATTCATTTTTGGGTAGTGTCCTTCGCCCGTGGGGGCATTTCAATTTTTTTTTTCCTATTGTTCATGTTGAATTTACTCGTTTTTTTCAACTCGATTCTTTGATTTCTTCACTATAAAAAAAATGAATTGGCTACGAAATTTAGCGACGGATTGTTTTTCATTGCTATTTAGCGATGGATTACAAAATAATATTTTTTACAACGGTGTAATGACCGATTAACGAGGGATACTTAGTGATTGTTCAAAATCCATTGCTAAATAAGGCGGGAAAAAAGCGTCAAAATCAGCGAAGAAAATTTGATCGCTAAATATAAAATTAGTGATCGAATTTAGTCCGTCACTAGCTCTCGGGGATAATTTCCACCCGAACGTTAGCAATGAAAATCCACTCCATCGCTAATCGGCGTCGGATGGCTAGTCCATCTCTAATTAGAGATGGACGACTTGTCCGTCGCCGAATGGGGGAAATTCCCCCCTCCCAAACAGACGACGAATTCGGGTCCGTCACTATTTTGCTTATATATACCAGCCTCCCTCCTACTTCTTCATTTGTTTCCCTCACCTCCACTACACCTCCCTTTTCGACGCCGACCAAAAAAATAGCGACCCATGCCGCCCCACGCCATTGAAAGTTTTTCCAAAGCATTCAACAAAGTAAGGGATATCTTTCTTCCTCAAAATAAGATCGGATCCGTGCTCTATATACTTGATCCGTTGGGTAAAACTCTCCCTAACTTTTATTTTATTTTTTTAAGCTAGATAAATGTTATATATTTTTAGTTAAATTTATTTATTTATTTTTTTATTAATTGTTTGAATGTTGTCAATTACCTTGTTATGTTAATTTGTATGCGGTAGTTTAAATTTGTTAGTTGTTATTTTATTTTTATAACTCGTTAAATTTATTTTGCTCAGCTTTTAGTTTGTTGTTATTTTAGTTGTTAGGTTAATTTTTAAGTTAATGTAAAGCTTAAAAATATAAATTTTGTTAATTTTCAATTGTTAGATTAAAATTTAATTTTTTAATCTTAAATTGTTAGTATGATTAATTGAATTAATTATATATTTATTTATTTTTAGTGTTATAGGTTAATTTGCTTAGTTGTTTGTTTAAATTTAATTTTAAAATTATATTATTTTTAACGCAGCTTACTAAATTCGAATGTAAATTTTATAAGTAATTTTATTAATTTTATTATTAAAATTAAAATACTATAACATGTATAATGATTTGATCAGATAAAAAAAATGAAAAAGGTATAATTAAAAAATTATAATAATTGTTAAAAATTTTATAAATTTTTTATTAATTAATAGAATTAAATAAATATTTTATTTGAATATTTTTAAGAATTATTTAGGTGATAATGTAAATTAACATTTTTTTGGTTCATAAAGTATAAATTTTATGTATTTTAAGTGAAAATGATACTGTAATTACTTAAATAAATTTAAAAATAAATATTTTAGTTGAATATTTTCATAAATTATTTAGTTCATAATTTAATTTAACGTGTTTTGGTTAAAAAAGTATAAAATTTCATGTATTTTAAGTAAAAAAGATAATGTAATTACCTTAAATTACCTAAGGTAGTTTAAATTATATTAATTGTTTTGTTTAGGTTAGGTTAACGTTATTATATATTGCACTTAAGGTTGAAAATGTTAAAAAATTACACAAAAAATTATTGGATATTAAGAAATTAAGTATTTATTACAAAAGTATAATCATTCTTTATATAATTATTTAAATAGGAAGTAAAATTCAAAAAAAATAATAATAACTAATTACGAGATAATTATATAACTAATATAATTGTTTAATATTTTTTTAAAATAATTCGAAATGATGACAAGTAATTGTTTGCGAGTGATTCCGTTATTTTTACAGCAATTTAAAAAATGAGACCTAATCGACAATGGATGAATTTTAGATTAGTAAACGGATTATTAAATGATGAATTTGTCGGGGGGTGTAGAGCAATTTTTAGCTTTTGCTGCTGAGCATCCCGAATGTATGAACGGAATCAAAATTAGGTGTCCTTGTAATTTCGGTAAGTGTCGAAATCAAAATTATGAAGAGTTTAACACGATCAATTATCATTTTCCAAAACCCATATCAAAGTATGGTAATAGATGCGACCTTAAAATTAGGGATATTATAATTGGGTGCATCATGGTGAATTTGAAGCTTATATGACATCCGAAAATTCTAAGAGTCGGCATGTTTCGGAAAATTATTATATAGGCGAAGGTAGTTCTAGTGAGCTCCAAAAGCCATATCAAAGTATGGTAATGGATGCGATCACTCCATCCTTTGATCCGTCCAACACGGAGGAGGTTCTTAATCCTAGCGCCCAACACTTTTATGATATGTTAAATGCATCATGTAGAGAGATTTGGCTCTGGTTGTGATGAGCAATCGTAATTGTCAACGAGTTGCTCGAATGCTTAACCTAAAAGCCGAATATCATTTTCTAGAAAAGTGTTTCGATTATTTATGTGAGTCGATGAAGGAGTTGATACCGGTTGATAACTCGTATGACATAAAACTTTTATGAAACAAAGAACCCGGTGAAGGGGATGGGTTTACTCGGTGGAAAATATTCATTCGTTGTCATAACGAGTGCATGATTTATTGGAAGAAAAATAATGAATTAGATAAATGCATATTTTTTCAACATTCTCGATATCGAAGTTCTCATCGAGGATTAGGAAGAGAAAAACTTGTTCCAAATAAGAAAATTTAATACTTTCCTCTAACTCCGCGTACGCAACGATTGTATGCATCGAATGCAATAGCCGAGCAACATGATGGGGCATGCTGAACATGAGGGAGATGTTATAGGAGTAATGCGTCATCCTTCGATTCAATTACATGGTAAAATTTCAATTAGATTAATCTTTCTTTTACAACTCGAAATAAGGAACGTCCACTTAGGAGTGTGCACTAATGGGTTTCAACCATTTGGCCAATTCGGTGCGTAATATTCCTCATGGTCGGTCATTATGACTCCATACAATTTGCCACTATTGATGTGTATGAAGGAGGAATATATGTACCTAATAGTGATTATTCTAGGTCCAATAAATCCAAAACATAAGTTAGACGTTTACTTGCAGCCTTTCATATCCGAGCTTATCCGAGTTATAGGAGGTAGGTGTAGTGACGTACGATGTGCACCATAAGCAAAAATTTTTATTGAGAGCTGCAATTATGTGGACTATCAATGACTTTCCTACATATTCAATACTATCCGGTTGGAGTATCGCAGAAAAACAAGCTTGTCCTTACCGTATGGAAAATTCGGATGCTTTCTCCCTTCCAAATAGAAGGAAGACCTCCTAGTTTGACAACTATCGAAAGTTTATTCCTCATAATCATCCATATAGAAAAAATAAGAAAGCATTCATCGCCAAAAAAGTTGTTAAATCCGGTCCTTCTCCAATCCGATCTGGAGCGTAAATGTTACATCTAGTCGAGCAGATGGGGTTGTTGAAGGTGACAAAAGATGATGCGGATAATCATAATAGTAGAATCTCTCGGATATATGGATGGAAGAAGTGGAGTATTTTTTAGAATTTGCCTTACTACGAGTACAAATGTCATCGAGCATAATTTAGATATCATGCTTATTGAGAAAAATATTTTTAATAATGTTTTTAACACAATCATGAATGTGTAAGGAAAAACTAAAGATAATGCCAACTCCAAGGAAGACTTAAAAATCTTTTGTAAACGGTTAGAATTAGAAAAGGATGATGTGTCCGGAAAGTATCCTAAAGCTGCATATACTCGTTGAAACAACAAAAAAGAAGATTGCTTGAATAGGTAAAATAACTCGGTTTCCCGATGGATATGTATCCAATCTAGCTAGATGTGTTGATATGCAGCATAAAAAACTTTATGAGGTGAAAAGTCATGACCGTCACGCCTTCGTGCGATGTTTACTTCCAATTGCATTTTAGGAGTTTTTACGGGGAAATGTTTGGCAATCACTTATAGAGTTGAGTTTATTTTTTCAAGCAATTGACTTCTACAATCATAAAGCAAGAGAATATGTTATGACTTAATGATGAGATACCCATCATTTTGTCTAAACTAGAATGTATATTTCCATCCAGACTTTTTTTACTCCATGGAACATCGTTCAATTCATCTTCCATATGAGGCATCTATTGCGGGGCTCGTGCAATATTGATAGATGTATCCATTTGAAAAGTATTGACATTCAATTTAAAAGTCAAATTAAATAAATTTCTTACTTCCAAACGTTAAAATTATTCATATTTGCAGGTATCTATAAAAACTAAAAAATAATGTTAAGAATAAAGCCAAAGTGGAAGGATTAATATACAATGCATATTTGGTTGAAAAAGCCTTTCTATTTTGCTTACGTTATTTTAAGCCTCATATGGATACAAGGCATCGAAAAATGCCTCATAATTTTGAATTTAACAGCGAAGAAGAAAACCACATTGATGGGATACTATCCATATTCAAGCAACCGTGTCGATCAATTGGTTGATATAAAATAAGAAAATTGACACAACTAAAACATAAAGCAACACATCAATATATATTGTTGAATTGTGAAGAAGTCAAACATTACATTGAGTGAGTTTGACCTATTTATTATATTTAATAATTCATATTAGGAAGATAGTAGAGACTAACTTATGTTTTTTAATAATTCTCTTATCTTTAGTGGATTTCTTATCGAAATGCAACAGAACAATCCGTTCCTTTTCGAGAATGAAGTCGATGCTCTAATTGAAAATGAATTTGCTCGTTGGTTTAATCAATAATTAAGTATGATCATTTTATATATTTAGTTTGTTGATAGCATTAATAGAAAGATAGCTAAATTTAGAGGTGATTTTATATTGAACTTACGGACACAAAATGCACAAGCAATTGACATGAAAGATCGGTTCTTGAAAGATCTCACACAAGGTCCATTGCTAATTGTCAAATCGTACAACGGTTATTTTGTTAATGGTTATATGTTCGACACACTTGAGGGATCTTCATAAATTGGGTCTTTCAATAGTGGTGTTGCGTTAAAGGAAACAATTATAGCTCAACCGAGAGTGACTATCATGGGATGTTGATAAAAATTATTGAAGTAAAGTATCTCGCATTACCAATCAAAAGAACAATATTGTTCAAATATGATTGGTTTAATCCCACACCACAATAAACAAGGGTTTATCCACACTACAAACTTGTGAATGTTAACCGTAAAAGAACTTTGAACAATTACAAACCATTTATTCTAGCATCACAGTCGGCTCAAGTGTATTTCATGAAGTACCCTAGCTTAAGATGCGACAATCGACATTGATAGGCCGTGTGTAAGATCAAAGCTAGGTCTATGTTTGACTTCCCGAATCATCAGCTACCATAGAATAAAAATTTAAACCATTTCATCGGGACGATCCGGAAATTCGACATGAATTAGTAGATGAAGTCGAGGAAATCACTTTGTTGAATAATCCAAATGGATCATTTGTAGAAATAAAAGTAGGTATGGTCGACAAAGAAAATGAATGTCACAATGTTTTAGATGATGAAGATGATAACTTAAACAATTATTATGATAGTTTGAATTAAATTTATATTTCATTTATTGTATTAATAAGAAGTTATGTAATTTTTTTCTCTTTATTAATTTATTGATTTTGGTTTTTCTACCTTCGATAAAGGTTTGTTGTATATTTTGATTGTTTTATATATAAAAAAATGATGTATTTTAATTTATTTGCCCATGAATGGACTCTAATAATATATTTGTTGTATTTTATTTTTTTCCATGGTAGATCATACGAGTAATGACTCGTGGTAATCATGGTTTGTATCGTCCCCAGGAGGCACTATTAGATCACGTTTTGGTAATCGTGGATGAGCATTGCTGTAAGAGGATAGTCCATTAAGATCCCCTACCAGTATCGGTCGTGGGTCTCCAACGATAGGATTTTTTCGTGGATCCTACGGCTCCCATAATCATAGAGCTAGCACATCCGTATTGACATGTGTTTCTATTTCGACACTTGAGGTTCCACTCGTCGACCTCCGAGAGTGGCCCCTCCGCACACATGTCCGACACTCTCGAGAGTTCTCCCAACTCATCATGTCGATAACGTATTGTTTCGTCGATTATGGATCGTATGTATTCATTTTTTTAATATGTAATTTCATTAATAATTACGTTTAAAATATTTATTTCATCGTTTTGTTGTTTACTTGATAGAATGACTCCAAATAATAGAGATTATTCTATGAAGATCTATGAGATTTTTAAGGAACGAGTGGACAAGAAAGAATCGTCATGGAAGGATGTCCCCGACGTCATTAAAGACTTTTACTTTAGTGAATTTAAGGTAAAGTATTTATAATTTTCTTTATAATTACATAAAAAATCATCTCATCAAATAAGTTATATAATTTTTTTTGCTTATGCGGAAATATTTTGAATGGGATGTCGACATCGATCCATTTGTTAGAGGGGCATGGGAGCGTCTCGCTATGAAATGCTATGCTAACTTTGTATACAAGATTAGTTTGATGACTAAATGACCTTAATTTATGAGTCGGGAGGCATAGGATGCGTGGTAAGTTAATTTTAAGCAACCTCGATTGTGTGGCTCGTTCAAAGCAAGCATCGTGTAACCAATTTTCAAAGATCGATGGTTCTAGTTTGGGCTCTTCCGGACATACGGAGGGCTCAATATCTTCACGAGAGCATACACGTCGTTGGTAAATTATACTTTTTATTATTATTTACTTATTTCATAACATTTCAATTTGGGACTTGTTATATTATTTGTAATGTATATATATATATATATATATATATATATATATATATATATATATATATAGGCAATAGAATTAGGATGCCCACCAATGAGTTTTAATTTGTTCCGGAGGACTCATAAGAAACATGATGGTTCATTCATCAATATGTGCTCCTAGCAGACATAGGTTAATATTTTTCAATTTCAAATATTAAATATGAAAATTTATTCTCAAATTTATTTTAATACTATAAAGATGATATTATTATTTTGTTAATGCGGGATCGTATGGAGTAGCTAATCAATGAGGAAGTTGAGGCTCGGAGGGAGGCGGGAATCTTAAAGCTAGAAGTAGAATAGAATACCATATACCTACGAGTCGTCGGGGAGAAAAAGAAAAGATTTTATGGGATCGAGCACACAATCAATGCATTATGTGTCTCGGTCGGGTGGCGACGGCTCTTCCTCTATGACGTCGTAATACATGATCGATCCGGCTAGCGAACGGCTTCGATGGACTACGAGGCCACTAAGGAAGAGGTGATCAAGCTTAAGGAGACTATTTATAATATGAAGTCTCAATACGATTCTATGGTATCCTTACTAATGTAGCTAGCACGGACATCCGGGTTGTTTATAGATCCGTCGATCATTCGAGCAATCTATTGGTCCTTCCACTCGGCCCCGAGTTCAATCTCCGGTTGATCTTTTAGGTGAGCACTCAACACGGCATGAGGATGGGGATATGGGATTAGATGAGCGGGATGAGTGATGTAATATTACGCCACGTTTTTTTTTTTTTTACGAAATGTATTCTAAAATGATTTTGTTCGAGTTATTTTATTTTTCATATATACATGATTACTTATGATTTTTTATTATTAATTTTAATTATTAAATGTTATATTAATAATATAATATAATTTTTGAAAATGTTAACAAAAGCGAAGGAATTGCAAAAAAAATCATTTTCGAAAATAGCGACGAATTGGTGAAAATTTTCTTTTTTGAAATAGCGATGGATTAGCGACGGAATAAGGATAGAAATTAGAGATGGAATAGTGATGAATTTATTATCAAAATTAGCGATGGATTAGCGATGAATTAAATAAGAAAAAGGTGAGTCATCCCACGTCAAGATTAGCGACAAATATTTTGGGTTTAGTAATGAATTTTTTGTCACAAAATTTAGCGATGGAATTAATATTTCATCGTTAAAATTTAGCAATCAACAAATTAGCGATGAAATTTTATCCGTTGATATTCCATCGCTATTTGCAATTAGCGACGAAATTATTGTGTTTAGCGACGGAATGGTCCGGTGCTAAAACAATTTTTTTTTTATAGTGCTTGGGTTTAATTTGCATTTTTTTGGTTTTTTTCATTCAATTTCTCAAGCAAGGGTGTTGATGTTCTTCATATTCAGGTCCGCCTCTTCAAGCTTCTAGGTTCCATTTTAGTCCGGATTTTCATTCGAACTCTCTAGGCATTTGTTGTTTTCTTTTTTCTAGGCTTTCTTTTCATCTTAAGTTCCTAGGTAGCTTGAATTTCTAGGTCTCCTGGTATTTTTCTTGGTTTCATAGTTTATAATTTATGGTAGGGGTTTGTGCTCTTCGTTTTAGAGTTTTGATCTCCTGTTTTTGAGTTCGAATAAGCACATCCAACCTTCAATCATCTAGCAAGGGAATCCGAGCATAATAAGCCTAGTCCTATTTTATCTAGCATCATTTAGGTAATCAAAATTTTCCCTTTTTATTTTCTATTACTTGCCTAGATCACGTTTTTTTTTTTCATCCAAATAAAGGGAAGAGAGTAGTGACCAAGTCACTACCCTCAACAAGTCTTCTTCTCCCAATCCTTACGAAGATGCTTGTCAATGAAAAACTTGAATAATTAATAAATAATTTAAGAATTTTAGTTGAGAGAGAGAGAGAGAGAGAGAGAGAGAAGAGTTTCATGGTAAGAAGAACAAGAGAAAGAGAGTCAAAATTGACAAAATGTCTTATTTGATCTTAAAAAAAAAAATACAATAAGAGGATTGGGTCTATTTATAGATTAGAAGCTCAACCTAAGAGGCTTTAAAGAAAAAAGAGGGGCCAGCTCAGACTCAACCCTAGCTTAGTTGGAAAAAAAAAAAAGAAAGAAAGAAAGAAGGAAACAAGGCAAAAGCTGGTTTCAATCCAACTACGCCCTATATATATATATATATATATATATATATATATTAAAAAAAGAACAAAAAAAGTATATAAAAAAAAACCAAATGTAATAAAATTGGAATTAGTGTAGTTAGAAAAAAAGAAGAAAAAGAAAAGAAAAAGAAGAAAAACGAAAATGAGGATAATTAGAAAGATTAATGTGTCTAGCCCAAAGAGCCTAACCTAATGGGTTAGAGGCTCAATAGATTATTAGCTCGATCTTTTATTTTTAGATAATTCAAGCATGCTTATTTTTGTTTATCAATGTATTTTATACCCAATATTAATTTAGATTTAATTTTCCTTAGATATCTTTTTTTTAATGTATTTAATTTACTTTAAACATTATAATTTTTACTATATTATTTAGATTAAGTACTTACTTGATAAATTAATTGTTGAGTCCTTTAATTTTTTGAGACTAATGATAATTCTTAATGAAATCTCTTATCTAATAGGAATCTGTCGTTGTAAAAAAAAAATTAATAATAATAACCAAAATTCTTGACAAAGTCTCCTATCCGATAGGGACTATTGTTAGCAAAAAATAAATATTTAATAATTAGGATATTCTCTAACACACTTGGTTGTGTCGATGCTTAAAGTGAATTTGATATTTAAACCAACATATTGCTCAACGAAGTGGACCGACAATTGTTTCAATACGACGCCATCCAAACATAAAAAAAATTAGTTTAACTTGAAAATTTAGAGTTCAATTCAGAAATAAGTTGGCACAAAATAAAATACTTTAGGAAAGGAATTTTGAACTAAATTAGACGTGGACCTTTCCGGGAAAGATCGTCTTTGGGTGATCGATATCTTCTCAAAACGTAACAAACTCCTTATCCTAAATCTATGCGAAGTGTTATTTGTAGGTTTCTAGTTCCTTTAATTCTACATCGAACTCCAAAATAATTAATAATTCACATCTTCAAAATAACTCACAAGTGAGATGCGAATCTCGAAAAACCTAGATTTTTTCGAGAGCCACGTCCAACATTAGGTAATGAAAACTATATATATAGAGAGAGCAAATAACGATGGAAATTAGTGACTAAAGTTTATCCATCGCTAAATAGCAAGTAAATAACGACAAAATAGCATTTGTTAGAAACAAAAATGGAATAATAATGGTTTATTAGCGACGAACACTAATCCATTGCTAAATTTGATGATAAAATTTTTTTTGAGAGTTTTAGATACAAATTAGTAATGGATTTATTAGGAACGACAACAATGAAATAACAAATTCATTGCTAATTTCAATGTTTTGATTTAGCAACAGAATATCCATCATCATAGGGATAAATCCCTTGCAATTCGATAATGAAAAAATCTATCCCTAAAGGTGAAAACTAGATAGAATTTGGTGGACTTTTTTAAATTCAAAATTGCAAACATTGAGATGCATTAGTGATGGGAAATCCATCACTATATATGAAAAAAATGGGTGGCCGGCTAGCGAAAATTAGCCATCCATTTTGAGATGGATTGGTGAAAGGCATAAGTGTTCGTCGATAAATAGTGATAGATTAGTGAGGAGATCACATCTCGTTGTTATTTTTCAATCCTTAAGTAAAACCCTTTGTTCTTCCTCCTCTCTCATTTTCTTCTCCTTCTCCTTTTCCAGCCAGTAATTGCCAGACTTCCCCTTTCTAAAATACCATCAAACTCCACTCTTTTATTTTTAATCAATCCACATCCACTTCAAGGTCTTTTCTTTTTTAAAAAAAGGAAAACTTTGCTTTTGCTTTCCTCCTTTTAGTGTAGTTTCATTTGAATTAGGTAAGTATTTTCTCTCTTTTATTTTCTTAATTAAAGTTAGTAATTTGTTGTAATTATTAGTTTAATTTCAACTTTAATTACTTTATTTCTAATTACGTATATATTTAATTGTAATTTTATTGATTTATATTGATTAAATTCTTAATTTTTGTTAATTTTTAGGTTAATTTGTTAATTAATTATAATTTAAATTTAATCAAAATTGATTTTTAGTTAATTAAATTAATTTTATTCATATTTAGTTAATTAATTTCGCTAATTATGTTTAATTGGTTGAATTAGAATAAATCTTTTAATTAATTATTTAATTTCTCTTTATTAAGTTAATTTAACTATTATTTGAAATTGAATTTGGTTAGAATTAGAATTAATTAAGTTAATTTGATTTATATTTAATTAATTAATTAGGTTACTTATGTTTAATTGGTTAAATTAAAACTTTATTAATATTAAAACATATTAATTTATTGTTATTTTAAATTTGATTTAGTTAGAATTAGAATTAATTAAGTTAATTTGATTTATATTTAATTAGTTTAATTATGTTAAATTATTTGAATTAAAACTTTATTTATATTAAAACTTATTAATTTATTGCTATTTTAAATTTATTTGGTAAGAATTTGAATTAATTAATTTAATTTGATTTGTATTTAATTAATTAATTAAGTTAATTATGTTTAATCCAACCAATTAAAACTTTATTCATATTAAGACTTGTTAATTTATTATTATTTCAAACTTAATTTGGCAAGACTTAGAATTAATTAAGTTAATTTGATTTATAATTAGTTAATTAATTATTTTAATTATATTTAATTCTTTGAATTATATATGTATATAAAGAATTATAATTAATTGATTTAATTACATAATTATTGAAATATCCCGAGATACGTCGTAGTATATCAAAATTGAGGAGTCGAAGACTCCCAAGAATCGAGGAGAAATAAGGTTGTTTCAATGCTCTACGATAGAGTTGAAGGGCAAGTTTGTAATTTAATTTCGATTGAGTATCCGAAACAATTATCGATCTCGATGTGAGTAAATTGATTATTGCTTGATTTAATTTTATTAAATGTTTAGAAAAATTATTAATTAAATTTTTTTTGTTGCCAAAAAAATGCGAAATATTGTTGTTCATTTGTTGAACTCGTTTCAAGTATTATTCTTGACTTATGCCTTGTAGATTGGATAGATTTGGCCATGGTGTGAGTGATCGTGGCTCAAATGTTAATTGTGTGACTAATAGTGGCAATGTACGTGGATATGACACTACTATTACAATTGTTTATGTCGCGAGACTTGATAGTGGTGCTAGCACGTTTGCATCCCTTTCAATAGCGCCTTTACCCATTATGCCCCTACCGATAGTGCCATTTGCTTTGGATGATCCCACTGCGGTTTTCTCAACTCAAAGAAATTCTACTAAATCGATGATAGAAAGACCATTTAGGTCATGAATAACCGGTAAGTAATATGTTTTATATGCAATAATTAGTTTTATATTTTTATATATTATATTGAAATCATTAATTCACTTACTTATTATTTATATATTTTGTTTGATAGTTTGGGTTCATCAAGCAAGTGCTCCATAAAAATCATTGTAATTTTTAAGGAGCATTCGGACATAGTTGGCTCTACATGGAAGTTTGTCTCACATAGATGAAAAACTTCTACTTTAAAGAGTTTTGCGGAACATATTAATTATTTACTTATATTTTATTTAAAGTGTTAATTTAATATGAAAAGTACTAATATTTTTTTCATGTAAAAATACTTTTTTATGGGATTACGTCGTTGCTTCGCACTAATTAAAAATGCATAGGAGAGTTTGGCACGGATGATATACTTAACAAGTTAAAGTATAAGAGTAATAGACCTATGTTTGTTAAATAAGATATGTGGAAAGCATGATGCTAGGATTAGGTCACTCCCGATTATGAGGTTTGACCTCAATAGACGTCTTGAAACCGCATGTCGGAGACAAGTGGTGTCTATGCTAGCCCATCCAAGCATACTAGAGGGTCCATCTCTTTAATTGAGCACGTTGAATGTTTGGTAAATTCTATGTTATCTATTGTGTTATAAATTAATTTTTGTATTTATTTCATCTCATATTATTTTTTATTTTTTTTCAACATAATAATTGGGTCATTATCCAAATCTTTACAAGCTATTCGTGACCATTCATAAGCGTAAGGATGGGACATTCATTGACGGCGATCACATACTATAACGGTAAGGTTTTATAGTTTTTTAATACATATATATACATCTACCAATATAATTTAAAAAATATATATTTTGATTTAATGTTACTATTATTTTAATAATATAGGAGCACATGCGATCAATGCAAGAAGCAACTACTAAGGAGCGACATGAAGGTGATTCATCATCTCTAGATATCAACATGTTCAAGATATATTTGGATGCTACAAGAGGAGAGAAGAAGTAGAAAGTGTATGACATCGAAACTTATGTGTTCTAATGCTACTCACATTCGGAGTTAGCTCCTTCTCCGTCACTTCGTGGCATCCCGATGGTAATATCTAAAAGTTTTCTACTTAGTATAAAGATAGAATTAAGAGGATAAAGGCTACCATCCAGCAAAAGGCCAATCAAGTTAGCAACATATAAATTGAATTACGGATAGTTATGGGGTTGTTAAAGTACCTCTAACGGACTAATGTCCTTTTTGCCGACCCTCCTACAACAAAGAAGACAGATCATTCCTCTCAACACCTAACAACTAGAACATGATGCAGGAAATGATTATAATAAAGAGTAGATTTCTAATTTTTAAAATTTTTTTAATGTTTCTATACACCTTAAGACATTTATATATTTATATTAATTTAATTTATATTATTTTAATTTTATTAAATAATATATCATGTTTTAATAAGGTATTGTTTATAGCTATTTATTATTACAATTAACAATATCCGGTTATTGATTTAAAAGAAAAAATTAAAAATTCATTCGTTTAGCGATAGAATTGTAAGAATATTTTACAATGGATACATATATGGTCATTAAATGACGATGGATGTAGCAATAGACTAATGAGCATTTTTGCGACTATTATTTTAGTGACAAGCCACTTTGTTGCTATTTAGTGATGGATATAAATGAAAATAGTGACAACATGGTGATAAATGTGAGACTAGAAACGATTATTTTAGATCGATTTAGTAATGAATATTTGATAAAATATCAATGAAAAAAAAATTATATCACTAAGAAAATAAGGACCACCATATTAGCGATGGAATTAAAATTATCTCTAATCCATTGCTAATGGTATATAGCAACAGATTTCTTACATACAGTAATGGAAAAATGTATCGCTATATATTGGATTTTTTGTAGTGACTATCTTATAGAGATTTACAGAGGTTCAGTTACAAAAATTGTAGCACTAAACAAGATGAACACAAGAGGATAAGAGAGGTAGACTTTAATCTTTAACCTAAGTCCCTCTCTTGATAATATCAAGAGACTAAGTATTCAACAACATAATATTGCGTTGATAAAGCTGAATTTTTTATTTAATTAAGATGGAGTACTCGATTATTCGCGATGACCTAAGCACGAATGCCAAAGTTTTGCTAAGGCCTGAACCGGATATGCCTGAGGACTGGAATGAGGGAAAGTGGTAGACAAGACATAAAGATTAGCATCACTCAGTTTGAAAATTATTGGTTTTTGGTGTACAAGTCCTTTAGACAAAAAAAACAAAAAGGTAAAATTCACAAAACACATTATTATCACGACCTAACCATTGAATAGAAAGCAAATGCAAAACAAAGGTTTATTTTTTTTATTTTTTATTTTGGACATGCAAAACATCTGAAAAAACAAGAGATTTAAAAGGTTTATTGATGCGGGTAGTACCAATATCAGCAATGGATAAGTATTCACCATTTTCCACCTGAAGCTTATATGGACCGTGATACAGTTCATAAGTGTTGAGGGAGGCTAGGTATGGTGTGACATGGTGTGAAGCATCAGTATCTAGGCATCATGAATGAATCGGAGAAATAAACAAATAAGTAGAACACTAAGCTGTCAAATTAGCCGAATGAGCTGTAGGTTGGGTAAAACGATGAGGGCCGTATAATGTTGTATAATTCCAAGATGTGCAGAGTTGACATCTAGTTCTGATTTCCATACTATGCTAAGGGCCCCAAGTATCATGATTGAAATTGGTAGGATACCTGTTTATGGGTCGACCACGAAACATTCAACCTTTAACATGCTGAAAATTGCCGCTAACTTTCTGACTTAAGTTAGCAGTTGATGGAGTTTGCAGAATACCAGAACTTGGAGCAACAAAGGAGTAGTCAAATGGGGAGTCTTTGTTCATGAATTCGAGACCAAGAAGGAGACTATGGATTTCGGTAAAGCTTATCGGATCAGCTCCAGTAGACAAGTTTGTGACTATGTCTTTGAAATCCCCTAACAAACCTTTGAAGAAATATAGATTAAATTCAATCACTTAGAGAGGGCAGACAAGAGCAGTATACTCGTCACTTTATGATTTAGCACACTGGTGACGTGGAAAAATAGGTTCGTTGGGCTCTTAACATAATTTTTAGAAAGCTAGGTGCAATGTCATAATTGATGTGCTTGATGAAGAAGCAAAGGCCTATTCTAGCGCAGTCCAACTTTCATATGAAGTTGAGTAGTACTCAATGATCATGGGTTACACATCGAGAGATAGAGAGGAAATGAGGGTACTCAAAAACAGCTAATCTCGCTTAATCCAACAAGATAGGAAGGAATTTCTTGAGGTAAAGTAGATTCTGCCAAAGTAATATGACGAGGGGGACATATATTAGAACCATCAATAAAGTTGAAAAGGCCCTGTCCAAGTAAGAAAGGTTTCATCTGAGTATGCCAGAGTGAAAAAATAGCAGCAATAAGTTTTAAAGAGAGAGAGTGATGAGCATTGCTTAATTGAGTGATTTGGGATAAGAAGGAGGACAACTGTGTGTTTGTAGTGGTGGAAGTAGGGCTAGAAGAGGCCATTCTTGCAGTAAGAGGGATACGTGTTTGTGAACGAAAAGAAAGAGAAGGAAAAAAGAGAACGAATGCGATAGTTATTTGGCTATGATGCCAACTTAAAATCCACAAGCCGAAAGTAATTGAAAATTATCTGTGTATTTTTCTCTGTTAGAATTACTCCACCTTATAGAGTTTTACGGAAGTTCAGTTACAAAATTGTAGCACTAAACAAGATATACACGAGGATGAGAGAGGTAGACTTTTATCCTTAGCCTAAGTCCCTGTCTTGACAATATTAAGAGATTACGTATTCAACAACAAAATGTTGTTAGGAACGATTCGGAAAGATAAAAGGATGGAGGTGGTGTTGTTGTCTAAAAGTCCTTTGTCTTGATATTTCTATGGTTTTGCTTTTTTATATTTACGATGACCTCTTTGTAATTAATATTAGGGAATATAACATAAATAATTTTAATTTGATTGATATTACTACCCATATCTTCACTTTTAATTCAAATTTAATAGCACTAAGTTATATTATCCCGTGAAAATTTTAAATCCAAGAGATTTTTATTAGAAAAAACTAAGTGATTACATAATATAATATAAAATTATTTTTAACACCTCATTCAATACCTTACCAACCAGTAATCATAACAATTTGACATCGTATCTTTGTAATGATGGATTTCAAGTGACTTGCTTTTAATTTTAATAGCAACGCATATCCCAACAATGACACTGAAAGTTTTAGACATTATATAGATATCAAATTTAAATTAATAAATTTCAAAATGTCTTCGTTATGCATACTTTTTATTTTTTTATTTTTTTCCTCTAGTATTCTTTCATGACAAAATAGCTTGCACCAATTTAATTTGAATTGACAAAATTAAGATGAAAGGAGTAGCATATCGAAATGGACACCATTATGGTATACTAGTGCGTCTATAATTAGATATTAGTCATAGCATTTGCTATCATATACCAAGTTTTTTTAGTGATAAGTTGATAACGGTGCCTAACAATACAGGTTTCGCCAAACCCATGGCAGCTGATTAAGCTAGAAAGCAACGGCAAATGTTGGTATAAAGTAATGTTGTTTATAAGTTTCTTAAGTCCTAAGAACCCTAAATTTTGGTACAACTCACAACCCATCAACAACAAGAGATACAAAAACAAACTTTAAATTCTTTAGGTAAGGTTTTGACGATGATAAGTAGCAACAATCGCTGTCTCTCTCTGTTTGTGAGCATGCCTAATTAAATGCATGGTAGATGCCTAAATGCATTCAACGCACGCAATATAAGTTTGGTGACCCTCAAATGCATAGGGCACTGTCCTTTAAGGTGACAAATTTCAATTAAACATAAAGAGAAATTTGAAGACAATAAAATTTCTCTTTATGTTTAATTGAAATTTGAAGACAATAAAATTGTTGCGACCCAAATGAACTTTTTCTTCTTGAACTATCATATGTTTGCCTTTTTATTATCTCTCTCCCTCTGTATTTTTTTAGGATATATGTGATAATTTTAATATTGAAAAAAACGGATATGAAATTAAATAATATTAACAATTATTCATAGCGTGTATCTAATCGATGGATCTTAGACACCAACTTTCAAAAGTAACTAGTATGTTTGCCCTGTTTTTGGAGAAAATTTTCTTCCAATCATTCAATGATAGCTTCTTTTAATTTTTTAATTTTTTGAAATAAACATTAATAGCATAGTGTAATTTAACAGCTTTGTTTGGACAATTTGAATCGTTTTTATTTATCCATTACTTTTTATAACAAATTATGGTTGCGAAGTAAATTGCTATTTATAAACTTGAAGGAAAGAGCTAGCATAAAGCATATGATAATTGTCTCTCTCATTAAAGTTGTTTTCCCTTACGCCGGGGGTGCTTTCCTTCTGCTAGGATTTTGATACAAGTTCCAATTTCGGACGAAGAACCACGGGAGAAATTGACGGATTGCAATGAAATTCAAGTGAATGTAATGTAAACCAATGCAATGCAAGAAACACGTCAAATGAATACTTCGATTGAATTGAAATGCAAGAAATGTTTTATATTGAAATCGGAGAGAATTTTTTATAGAAAGAAGAGAATCATAGAGAGAAGAAGAGTTTACAAAAATATCAAAGATATTTTTTTCTCATTCGGTTCTCTATTTATATGCTAACTCTAGCAACGAATCTCTAACAACTAACTAATTCGACTAAGCCGACTATCGGCGTATATGCTCCATTACCGCAATAGCTTCATCTTCTTTGTTGCATCTACGGTCATAGTTAGCTATGCTAACCGTTAACTACCGTAGCTAACTTCCTCTCCACATCGCCTAACCGACTCGTATTATTAACTTGTGCTCCTCCCACCACTTGTAGTGATTCTTGCCACATCGGACTCACTTCGACTTATTCTCTACTCTGCTAAAACTCGCTCTAATTCATACTCGTAACAATACCTCCCCTTTAGGAAGCCTTGTCCTCAAGGTTAAAGGTAGGATACTTCGCTGCAAATCAAAAGCAAACTCCCACGTAGCATCCGCAGGTGAGCTATGGGACCAATGAACCGGAAATTTAGTTGCTACCACATTTCCTCGCTTAACCATTTTTTGATCAAGGATGTCTAGAGGAATTGGAGTCACATCTAAAGTGACTTGGAAGTGAGACATGATCGGGCGATTGCCTCTAACTAGTTTTAACCGAGACACATAGAAAGTGAGGTGAATATGCATATGACTAGGGAGGTTTACGAGTACATACTACCTCTCCCACCTTATCCACAATCTTAAAAGGTCCATAGAACCAAGCTAACAACTTATGGCTATTACGGTGAGCCATTGAGCCTTGTCTATAAGCTTGTAATTTTAAGTAAACCCAATCCCCTAACTAAAATACCCAATCGGTTCTATGCTTATCAACCAAGCTTTTCATCCTTTGTTGAGCCTTTTGAAGATGGAACATAAGTAATTCCATAACGACCTCTTTATCTTGCAAAAACTAATCCACTACCTCCACTTTAGAGTCTTTAGGAAGGTATGGTAGATGCAAGGGGGAATAACCATATAAAGCCTTAAATGGGACATTTGGGTAATAGAGTGATAAGCTGGTATTATACCAAAATTTTGCCATAGATAGTCGGCAAGCCTAATTCTTTAGAATTGTAGAAGTCATGCAACACAAATATGTTTGTAAGCATTAATTAATCTCTTTTGATTGGCCATCGGATTGTGGATGATAGGCGGTAGAAAAGTGCAATGAAATACACTACAATGCAAACAATTCTCTGCAAAATTTGCTCAAGAACACCAACTCCCTATCGTAGACAATGGTTAGAGGTAAACCATGGAGTTTGAAAAGATGGTCCATGAAAGCTTGGGTAATAGATTGTGCAATATAGAGATGAACAAGGTCAATAAAGTGGCTGTATTTAGTCAACCTATCAAACACCACCATGATCACACTCTTACCTTGAGACATTAGCAAGCCATCTATAAAATCCAGTCACATCGGTGAAAATAGCTTATGGAATTGGCAAAGGCCGTAACAAGCTCAGGCTAGCGGTAGTTTCATATTTACTCTATTGACGAGTTGGGCAATTGCAAACATAGTTTCGAACCGCCTTTGATAATCCCTTCCAGTAGAAAACCATAGCTACCTTTTTTGTTTTTTTGTTTTTTTTGTAACCTTCACACCGAATGCCCTCCTACAACGGTGTCATGGAACAAGGAAATCAGCTGTGTACACAAACTATCATCGGCTCCTACCACCGAACTTGTCTTTCTAAAAAATCTATCATTAACCAATTGATATTTAGGCTGAGTAGAAGCATCCAATTAGAGTTGATCAATGATAGTCTTCGGATAAGGGTCTTGGTACCAAGAAGCTATCACCTTAGGTAATATATCTATTGAAACCGAGGAAATGGCCAAGGTAGATAATTCCACGCCGGTCATTCTAGAGAGTACATCTATAACCTTGTTTTCTCTACCTTTTTTTTTACTCTATATCATAATGGTAGCCATCGGTTTTACCAACCATATAAGTTGTGAAGCCGTATGTAGTTTTTGCTCAAGCAAATGTTTAAGGCTTTCGTGATCCGTCTTTATCACAAAATGCTTCACCGACATATACTGGTGCCACTTCTTAATGGTAAATAATATTGTTAAAAGCTCTTTCGATAAACGAGATAAGGCTTGGTGTTTTGGAGATAACATCTTACCGATATAAGCTATAGGATGGTCTTGTTGCATCGGCACCACTTCAATACCTCGCTCCTTATGTATCCGTTTCCACCACAAACTCCTCATCTATATTTGGTAGTGCCAAATCGAAATGTTGGTCATAGCTTCCTTCAACTGTTGAAATGCAATCCGAGCTTGTGAAGTCCAATAGAAAGCATCCTTTTTTAATAGATCGGTGAATGGCTTGGCTATCTTACCATACCCTTGAATAAATCTTCTATAGGAGCTCGTTAAGCCTAAGAATCCTCCGATTTGTTTCAAATTCTTAGGTTGAGGCCAAGCTTGAACAGCTATAATTTTTTCATTAGTTTCCACACTTGAAGCGAGAGATGAAATGCCCTAAGTATTCCACTTTTGGAGTGCCAAAAAGAAAATGTAGAAGCAATTAGGAAGGTCGATGCAAGAGCAAACTCAATAAATGCAAGTTTAATTTAAAGCTCTAATGATGACAACCAAGATGGCGATGGTAGAAAAAAGAACTAGAAAATGAGCATCAATCATCACTAAACTCTTCATAAGGAGTAAATCAATCTCAAAAACCAATGCATCCACACTACGAAAAAAACAAACCAATAGCAACAAATAATCTAAAATTTTCATTGCTATTTAGGTTCATCGACCAAAAGCAACCATTGCTAAAATGCTTTTTGTTAAATTTTTTAGCGATGGATTAACTAGTCTATCACAATTTAACAACAAAATAGTCACTATTTTTATACATTTTTTTCATAATTTTATAATAAACATTTGTATGATTAGTGTGAAATTTGTCGCTCTATAGAGATGGAAATCCATCACTAAATGTTATCACTAATTACAAAAGCTATCTATCATTGGTATTCATTGTTAATGATAAGTTTCCATCGTTAATTTTTGTCACTAATAATTAAATTTAAATTATTATTTTTTTATCATTGAGTGTCTCTAATTTGTCACTAAATTAGGGTTTTTTTTTAAATATCATTAATAAGCTTCTAAATGTGACATCCTATTAGCCAACAACTAAAAGTAAAATTATAATACATAAAATATTATTAAATAATATTAAATAAATAATATATGAACACATTAAAAAAAAATTAAAAGAAAACTAATCTTTATTAATTAAGATCAATTGTTGTTTCATCTTTCATATGTTGAGTATTGGGAGGAAATTTTGGTTCTTAGGTAGAGGGAGAGGGTGGGATATAACAAGGGACGGAACTCTTGAGTGTTTCCTATAATATCTTCTCTATCCTCTCCATCCTCTATTGGATATGTTAGTTTTCCTCCTTGTATCTATTCTCCACCTCCTGGATTTGTTGAGTATAGTCACGCTCCATATCCTCCATCTTTTGATCATACTACTCGTTATCCTAAAGCATATGATCGAGAAATCATGATGTGGTAGAGGTCGAGCTAGCGTCTTAATAAGAATAATATAGGGATATCCGTGGTTCGAAGGTGTACACTTTATACTTCTTTTATCCTTTGACAGACCTCAAGATATATCTATGACATGTTGATGCCTACGGACAATCAACCACACTCTAATAGCATGTTAGCAGTCGACGTATATAATTGGTCTACGCGCTTCTACATAATAAAAAATTATAATATTAAATCATAAATATAATTTCTTTGATTAAATTTACATAAAACTTACCCTAACCGCTTAGGATTGCGGATCCATGAATGACCCATCTTGGTGCTTTTGAATTCTCACGAACAACTCATAAAGATCCGGGTCCCGACCCAACTTCTTAGCTTAAAAAACATAGAAATAAATAATATGAGATGCAATAAATTCAAATATTAATTTATAACGAAATAGGTAATAGGATTTACCATCCACTAAGCATGCTCAATCTATAAGATGGAGCCCATTGTATGTTTAGATAGCTAAACACCAATATTATCTATGCAGCTTCTGCATCGCTTGCTTAAAACGAGCTCGAAAATTTAGTGTGTTCCAATCTCGTTGCAATGCATCCCATATTGACTCTAGGAAAACTAGGTTTGTTGGCCTCTTTCTTGTAGCTAATCGGCATATTGGTATACTACTTGCATGATAGATGCTCCTATCTTATCTTAACCATCGAGTTGATGGCTTCTTCCCATAAAAAATGCTTCTACAAGAAAGAAAAATATTAATACTAGTATGTTTCATGTTACTAATTTTAATGTAACATAAAGAAATAATTAAAATATTACTTTAAACTTATTTTAGTACAATTCTTTTACCTCTCATGAGATTGACGTTTACGTGGAGCCAACGAGGTCTAAACTTTTCTTCAAAATTTTAGTGATCGATTAGCACACTTACAAGATGGATACAAACTATTGAACATAACAAATAAATATCAGAAAGTTAATAAATACTTCAAATAATATATAAAATTATAAAATTAATTACTATGTTTAAAATAAAGATAATTTTATTCATAACTATGGACATATTACTTACACGTTATTAACGACATGAATGATTTGTTCAATGTTAGAAGCGTCATCGAGAGCAAAAGAAACCATCGATGTGATATTCACTATTATGCCCGGTTTTGTCACAAGAATGTCCCATGGGGGAGTAGGTAGGGCAGTAGGGGCACTATTATGGGCAATGCCGATGATGGCAATGTAGACATGATAACATCTTTTCTAGGGTTAAAAGCATTACCACAGCCATGACCACAAATAAAAGATCTATTCCGATTGGACGCTGGGAGGTGATGATCCAAACCATACTCATTATACCTATAATATCATATTATATAGTTTAATAAATAAAAAACCTATAATGGTACATGGTTTAAAGGATAGGGTCGAATGGAGTGCGGATGTGTATATCTAGAGGCTTGACAAGGTACGCGCCGATAGACGGATCCGGCTCGCCGGACATACTATGGATGCCCTAAAGTACCTATGATGGGACATATCCAAAAATAAAAAAGTATTTTTAGACTGATTATAAAAAGTATTTATAACATGAAAAAGATTTTATACAAGACTCGTAAATGATTTGTACATACATTTTCATTACATGAATAGTATGCATTAGTTAACTTACTAAGTTATCGCTCATCTATTTACTTGTGGTGTACCTAATATAGATAAAGATATTAATGATCACTTTTAAATCTAATTACCAAAGGGATCGTCCGACGCGTGTATGTTGGTTATGGTTGAAAGATGGATCTAATGCACACCTTGACGATTCTAGAACTTGGTATCCTAGTTTACCTTTTAGTTATGTTTGTGTTTTTTTATGATAGTTAAAGCAATAAAAGAATAGATGACTCACTAGTGAGAAATGAATGTAAATAGTTAATAATCCATTTTTGTAGTAGTTGGCACTAAACTAGCTTTTGTATGTAAATAGTAGTTTATACGTAAACAAAATACTAGTAGTGAAATAGTAGTATAGGCGTAACTAGTGTAGTTATTTTAAATTATTTATTTTCATGTTAGCATTACCAAAGCAATAAGATGATATAATTAAATAAATAATAATTCAAATAAATGATAAATTAACCAAAAGAAATAATTAAGTAATTACCAAGTAATGGATTATGATTAAATAAATTTACATAATTTAATAAAAAATGAATTTGGGAAAACCAAGAGTCATGGATTAAATTATTTTAGTTTAAAGAATTTAAATAAAATAATGAAATGTGAAAAATTCGTAGAGCACTTTCAACTAAAACGTAGGACCTAATTATTATTATTAGACTTTCGTAGCGTAATTTATACCTAAATGCATTAGAGAAAAGTCACGGTGCCTTATTAGCTTGTATTCATTACACTTTGTATGTAGGTTAACGATGGTAATATTCTCAACCCATTAGGTCTTAGGTCGGGGGTGTTACGACCTAAAATCATCAAGTTGCATCAACTAATCATATATTCATGAATTAAAACATTAAATAAAGAATTATGTCTTTATGCGCGATTTAAACCTTTGTAGAAAAAAGTCGTCTAAGTATCCGAGCTTTTATCGATAAATGCCTATATGACATAACTATGATGACTTCAAGTCTAAGGACTAGTTATACTCATCTCGTATGAGATTCTCATCGACTAAAACAAAAAGGTTCTCATGGAAAGTCAAGTCTAGTGATATGTTCTCTAACATAAATCACCTAAGTGCTTACTTTGGCATTATCATGCTAATATGTGTGAGATCCCCTCCTACTATCATATAGCATGAGCATAACACCGATAAGTCTAACTACATATAGTCAATGTCCATTCTTGATAATGGTACGACTTGAAACATTTAATGATATCATTTATGTGCATTCGTGTTTGTCTCATATCTTTCGATCAATCGGTAATGCAAATGCGTATCATGTAGACTTTTATCTAATTTTATTCAATAAATAAATATAAGATATAAGAATTAATAGAAAGACTTTTTTCGAGTAGTGATAAAATAAATAATGCCATACTACAATAACTCAATCCTATTCAAATATGATTGGATCTTAGGCACCTACACTAACAATAAGTAAGAATGTATAAAGTAAATTGAAAAATATTTTAAAAAATTAAATGGTAAAATATATATTGAAGTTAATAGAGTGCAACAAAAAACTATACAATTGATTTCGATAAAATTTGATTATATAAAAAATAAAAAAATAACATATATATATATATGTATTCATTTTTTAAAATTTGATTATATAAGAATCAAGCAAATAAAAATAGGAATGAAAAAACTTATTCAAATCCATAAATAGAGAAAATAAGAGAAAATAAGTCATATTTATTAATAAATAAAATTATAAAAAAATTAAGAATAAAAATTAACTTGATGAGAATTTTAATCGAAAAAATCAATTTTAAACAATAAGAGTATTTTATATTTATTCTAAAATCTAAAAACATATCGTATAAATGTAAAAAAAAAAAATTATATATATTATACAATCGTTAGTTTGTGTGAAAAAAAGTAACAATTGATTTTTCAAAATTTTAAAACCTAATTAAATAAAAAAAAAAAAGAACATAAATTGATAGAAAATAGAAAAGGAAAAAAAAATCATGAGTAGTGCATCGGTTAGGAGATTAAAAATTTTAGAGACCGAAATGAAATAATCTAAAAATTAAATAAAAAAAAGAACCTAAACATAAGAAAAACAAAGAAAAGAAAAGGCAAGTATAGTGAAACTACTTGAAAAAAAAATATTATAATAAAATCTAAAAACATATTGTACAAATGTAAAAAATATCGTATATATTATATAATAGTCAGTTTGTTTCGAAAAAAAGAAAGATTGATTTTTTAAAATTTTAACACCTAATTAAATAAAAAAAAAAAGAAAATAAATTAATGAAAAAAGCAAGGAAAAAAAAAGGCATGAGTGGTGCATCAGCTAGGGATTAAAATTTTTATTTTAAAATTTTAGAGATCAAAATGAAACAACTTAAAAATTAAAAATAAATAAAAAGTACCTAAATTGATGGGAAAATCAAAGGGAAAAAAAAAGCATGTATAGTGAAACAATCTTTTTTTTTTTTTTTCGAAAAAAAAAAACAACCTTACCTACGAGTAATGAATAGAGATTTGTGAGGAGTAAACAATGATTTTCACTCGTTCAAATCCGCGACTCTTTCAGTTATATACTAGTTAGATACCCGTGTTACGTTGCGATTGGATAACCATTATATACATAAAGTCAACGATTCATATGATATAGTACGGATAAAAATCTTATTTCTCGTAATTAATAAAAATCAAATGAATTTAAATCAAATCTATTTGCTGAGCAAAATCATATGATTTATATATATTTATTAACAAAATGATCAATAGTATTAGTATAAAAAATTGTATTTAAATAATTGAAAGATTCTTTTAAAATATTATTTCAATTATTTTATTTAAAAAATATTAATTTTAGAACATAAAAAAGAATAAATAATAAATAATAAATGTTATGTATGCAAATACATATTTAATTTTTAATATATATATATATATATATATATATATATATATATATATATATATATATATATATGATCATATTCAGTAGATTAAAAATATATAGTATAAACAATATTTTCTTTTGAAAAAAAAAACCATCTAAGCCGTATGGAATATATTAAAATTAATAAATTGAAATAAAAACTATTACAAAATTGGTTTCCATAAATTCTTAATTTATGATGAAAGAGATTCTTGAATTGTAAATTAAATTATAAATTAGTTCATCTCATTTTGGAAAATGAATTAATTAATTGTTTTGGTTTCAAAAATACATTATTTAATTTTCTTAATTAGTATTTATCACAAATAATTTATTTTTTATTTTATAAAATGTCTTTTTTTCCTATTTTTACCTTTTTTTCTCTATTTCTTAAAACAAAAAATAAAAATAGAAAAATGGCAAAAATAAAAAAAATTACTTTTCAAATCAAAAAGACTAGTTAATTTATTTCTCAAAAAAAGAGGGATCAAGAAGCAACAAATAAATATATAAATAGGGACATTGAGTGAGGAGCTACAGTAAATGAATAGCCTTACTTCTACTTATTTTAGTTATATAATATTAGTTTTCAAACCAAATAAACTAATTAATTTTTTTCTCAAAGAAAGAGAGATCAAGAAGCAACAAAGAAATATATGAATAAAGACATTGAGTGAAGAGTTACAGAAAGTGAATAGTCTCACCTCCATTTCTTTTAGTTATATATATATATATATATATGCCGTATTGTCGCAAAAGCTCTAAACCCTGTTTGTGGTTTAGGATCCATGCGGTGCTAAGAACAAATGGGAAAACTTTTCTCTGAAACCAGAAATTTTCTTTCTTTCTTTTATTTTTTTCGGATTCCGCTTCCGCCATAAATTTTCTTTAAATTGATATCCAATCTTGTTTGGGCAGCTTAGAAAGCTCAGAGGCCCAAAAGAAAAGGCCAATTCGAGTAACCCTTTTTGCTTCTAATTGTACCTTCTTCGGCCCAGATTGAAAATTTCCAATTACTTTTTCGACAAGATTAGAATAATGGAAATTCAATGGCTTGACCTGCTCAAGCCCGTTTAGTCAAGCCATTGGGGTTTCGGTGACTAAAAGAGTAAAAGCCCATTTCCTTTTTTTTTTTTCTCTCTCTAATATAGGTTTTGCTGCTAAAGTTGAAGATCCTCTTTTTTTTCTTAAAAAAAAAAAATATTACTTGATCCAAGAGCAGCAAAAAAAAAAAAAAAAAAGGCACTATATATATATAACTTCCAATAAATTACAAGTACGTAAGCATTTTATCAATTATGCAAATTATAATCCTGACATTACAAATGTTTTAAACATTGCATGTTAAAAACCTTTTACTCCTGTTTTTATACGTTAAGATAACAAATTAGTATAAGCACACATAATTGCTTACAAATTTACAATATCCTTTAACCATGTTTTAGATTAAAAGCTCATGTATCACAAGGATTTTTAGTCATCATCTGTTCTGGCCTTGGCTTGTAATCTCCTATGGAGCTTCTAACCAAGTGCCCAACATGGAACCAAATCCAGTCAAATAGTGATCTGTTTCAATATGGGCTCCCCGTTTATACTAGAAAAAACATTCTGCATACTCTGAGATCACAAATGCCATGCTAAACAAAACAGCAATGGTTTTAACTAATAAAAGTCATTACTTATGAGCTTAAGCAAATTTATCTAATTATTGCAAAGCCAAACAAAAGAAGGCCTATTTGTTAAACCAAAACTCTCAAAGGATTATGTATGTTCCCATTTCTACTGTTATGTCTCCTCAGAATCACTTTGTCCTTAAGGACTAAAAGTCTAAACAATTCCCTCTTTATCTTTTCCACTAAAGACCTTTTCTTCTCTCTTTTTCAGTAAAATAAAATCAGAAACATAAGCATATAATAGTAAACAGCATACGAGACAACTTAAGTTAAATGAAGTAACAATCCATAGAATTAACTGAACAATTCATGTCCTATCCTCATGTTTATCCACGCATCACAGGCAGTCTCAGTATGTAAATTTCCTAATGATACAAGGACAATCTAAAAACTACCACCCCTGAGGGCAAGCACAAGATGAAGAACAGAGCCACCTTCAATATTGTAGTCACGTGCAGTCTTGTCATCACCAAGCTGCTTCCCAGCATAAATAAGCCTGCAAACCAGTGCCAACGAAAGGAATGAGATCATAGTGAACAATATCATCATTCATGTGTAAGAAAGCACCAAGGGTTATAAAGTGAAACTGGATGATGCTATTGCTGAAGCAAACTAACAAGGTTCTCGCCAGCACATTGATTACACATAGTGTTACTAAATCAGATTAGCTAAGGTTGTAAGCACTATTTTGATCAATGTACTGACCACATTAGCAAACAAATAGTTGTGGATATTTCGAACGGTTTAGGATGCAACTCAATGTAGTGAAATCTAACAGAATGCAGTAATACTACCATCTCTTAAAATTTATACATGCAACGAGGAAGATAATCAACAAATAGATAATGAATATGCAGGACGACCCCTCCATTCTAATCTTGGCTGTTGAAACAAAAATAGAATAAGATCAAATTACCTTTGTTGCACAGGAGGAATTCCTTCCTTCTCCTCAACACGCTCCTTAATGCGATCAATGGTATCAGTAGGTTCAATATCAATCTCAATCTCTTTTCCAGTGAGAGTCTTGACTTTGATCATAGTTCCTCCCCTAAGCCTTAAAACCAAGTGAAGTGTTGACTCCTTTTGAATGTTATAATCAGCAAGGGTCCGGCCATCTTCCAATTGCTTACCAGCAAAGATCAACCTCTGCTGGTCTGGAGGAATGCCTTCCTTGTCCTGTACCATTGACAGGACTAATAGTTAACCACCAATTCACCAACTCCCCCAAAAAAATCCGAATCTCACACCAAAACCTATTTAATAAGGAAACAGAGCTCCAAAGACCCAACAAAGAAAAAAATTCAAACATTCATGTAATCATGAATAAACTCTTATCAGTCCGTTCCTATAGAAAATTATGTGCTGAACTTCAATGTTACATGCTTTCCAAAAGCCAATCTCCATTACAACCTAACTAATTTCATACATTCTTTGCTAGTTGACAACAAATTATCAGCAACATCAAATCTACTATGATTATTGCACGTAGAAAAAGAACCCAACAAAGAGCTCTAAAACTTGATAACTAATTCCACCAAAAAAAAAAAAAAAACCCCTCTTTTCTTTCTCTGGCAAGCCAACCAACATAAGCAAATATAGCTTTTTGCCAGAAACAATTACCAAGAAATAAACTATATATCAAAACAAAGGGACCCATATAAAAGAAGAGATTATCAGCAAGAGACACAAAAGAATCAATCAAAACTAAAGCCATAAAGAAAAGTGAAAAGAGAATTCGTCTACCTGAATCTTGGCTTTGACGTTGTCAATGGTATCACTGCTCTCAACCTCAAGAGTTATGGTTTTTCCAGTCAAGGTCTTAACAAAGATCTGCATCTCTCTTTTCTTTTCTTTTCTTTCTCTTCTTGATTTTCTTCGTTAGGGAAAGAAAGATTGGGTCCTTCTGGTGGATGATAAAACAGAAGAAAACAATGAACTAATATATTGGTGATGCGCGAAGGGTGAGAGGAGTGATCTTATATTATTGGAATTTGGAAATGGTTATTGGTGGACCCCATAGTTATTCCTCAATTGCGTTGGATACAGCAAGTTTCAAGATACTGTTAATTTAACAACGAAAAAAAGAAATATATTCCGATTATTATTCCTAAATAGTGTTGGACAAAATTTTGGCAAGGGGAATATATATAGAGAGAGAGAGAGAGGGTCTTTCTATTATTTTTTTTTTGTTTGTGTTTTCTTTTTTCTTTTTTCTTTTTTTAAATTAAAATTCATATATTTATGTTTAGTTTTTGTTTTAATCATGTATTTTTGTTATTTTTTGGGCTAATGATATTAAATGCGAAACGATTAGTACCACATGATTGTGACACATTATTTTTTTTATCAAAATTAAATATATAAATTTTAATAAAATTAAAATGCAAAAAAAGCTCAAAATCAAAATTGAAATTGTTGAGTGTTGTTTTCAATCTTGGTACTACTGTTAGTCATGTTGTTCTTGTTGTTGGTGACCATAAAGAAGGAAGAAGAAGCTTTTGTTGTTTCGATTGAGGGAAAGAGAGAGTTCGGCTAGAAGAGAAAAAAGAGAGGATAAAGGGTGGCTATCTAGTTGAGAGAGATAGGGCCTTAATGGTGTTGTGCATGCATGTGGTGAAGAAATAAAGAGAGGATAGAGAGTTATGAAGGTGTTTGAGGTTGTTGTGTTGGTTTGGGAGAGAAAGAGGTGGCCGACTATGGTGGTACTTTGGATTGACGGTTGGAAGACAGGGAGGAGGTGATTGGCTGGGTTTTGGTGGTTTAATGGTTGTTGTGAGGAGTTGTCACCGACAGTAAGAAAGAGAAAACATGAGGGAGAGAAAGATCGGAGATAAAAAGGCTCTCAAAATCTGATTTTCTAATCTTGTGAAACTAAGTACTTTTTTTTAAAAAAAATTGTTTATTTAATTTTATTAAAAAAAATTAACACATATTGCAATCTTATGGTGCTAATAGTACAATTAAAGACCATTAGTTCAAAATTTTAATTGAAAAATATGATAAAATCATAAACCAAGCCTAAAAGAATGAATTTAAGGTAAAAAAAAAAAAAAATAAGAAAGGACACAATAAAGATGAAAAAATAAAAAAATAAAAATAGAAGAAACCCTATAAGGAATGGAACTGTTGAAGTCAAGATCATTTTAATGATAAATTTTCATCACTTCTACTATAGAAATACTAAAGAGGAAAAGTGATGTTAAAGAGAAAAATGGGTGTCTAACAATAGACTCAACAATAACATTACATATTTGTATTTATATTGGACTAAAACTTAAAATATTTCATAAATAAAGCCAATTTATATATTATATATTTTATTGATTATACTATTATTTTTAATTAATTAAACGTCAATAAATATCATATGTTATGAAAAATAAAATTAATGTTAGTTCATTGGTTAAGCCATTATATCTAGTTAAAAACTAGTTTACTTTCCGCACTACATTACGAGTAGGATAGATTTGTTGTTCGGACTACATTGAAGCTATATTGCGAGTCTACTTAAAATCAAATATTTAAAAAAAAAATTGACTAAATTCAATAGTTTTTTTTTTTATCAAAATTTTTGTATTTAATTTATTTTTCCTTATGTTTTCCATAATTTTTCTACATAATAATTTTGATTTGTTATTCTTTATGCATCGATTCTTAAATAAAAATTTATAATAATTTAAACAAAATATTGATTCTAAATTTTTTAAAAAATATCCGAATATCTTTTCCATAGGATTGCATCAAGAAAATAAAGCTATGATTAATGTAAAAACTTGTATAAAAATTTACAAATGAAAGAGCATCTTTTATTCTTATTTAATATCAATGAGAGGATTATCTTTTGAAAGTATGTATATTTGATTTTATATTTCTTCAATAATAAAATAATTAATAATATTAGCATAATAAAAGATGTTTGAATCATTGGGTGGCTCTTTTACAATATTATTTTAATTATTTTACTCGAAAGATTCTTTTTTTAGAATATTCAAAGAATGAAAAAAGATAAGAAATGGTTGGTGTTATGGGTTAGATGCATAGTTAATTTTTAATAAAATTGATGATTTTTTTTTAATACATCCTGATTATACTTAGTGGGTTTATAGTATTTAGTACAAAACAAAAACATAAAAAATATATTTAACTTGTAATGAATACATTAATTGAATTTTAAGTTAATAGACTAAAATAAAAATTATTAAAAATTATTTTTGATAAATTTTGATCACATAAAGAATAAGCAAATAACACATGTAAAATTATTTTTTTAATTGATTATTTTTAAAAAATATATTTTCTAAAAATTTGAGATAAAGTATATGAAATACATTTTCAGTCTTTAGATTAAATAATATATATCTATAATTAGGGAACTCTCATATAAAAATCATAAAAATTATATATATATATATATATATATATATATTAATGTATTTTAAAAAAATAATCATATTCTAAATTTTATTTCAAATATGTATATTGAGAAAAAATAAATAATATTTGTTAAAAGATAAAATTTTATAAAAAAGAAAATAAAAATATTTTGAAGAGAATTTTCATAAAAAAATAACAAAATCAAAGAAATCACTCTAAAATCTAAAAACGTATTGTATATATTTCTTCATTGCCAAAATGTATGAAAAACCAAAAGAAAAATATTTTTTTTCCAAACTTTTTACACAAAATTCAACAAAAAAACAATTTTTTCAAGGAAAAAAAGCAAAAAAATAAAAATAAAGCCAAGCTTGCTCCATAAGGTCTACGTAAGTAGGCCCGCATGGCCTAACCATAGTTAAAAAATAATAATAACAACGAACATTTCGTTATTCATTTGCAACTTTTGACTAAACTAAGTTGGCTAGAAACTTCGTCGAAAAATCGAGATTTTCAATATTTGGGGATGAAAACTCAATCTGTGTATTATTTTTACTCCAACACACCTTAAAAATATTGCAATAAGGTTAAAAAAGTCATTTGAAATCTTAACTCATTTTAATATACATAAAAAAAAAAACAAACTTAAGCACTAAAAATATTATGGTATCTCAATTTATCTTTAATCATTTTATGATTTGAAAACTACCATAAACAGTACTCTCATCTCTAAGATAAAGAAATTGAAGGGAAGATCATCTATCAAAGTGGTCGAATGGATCTAACCGTAGCTTTCTATATTCTTCATTCTCTCTTTTCGTCTATTTATCATCTCTAAATTTAAGGATGAAATTATAAAAAAGATAAATTTGGATGTTGAAATAAAAAACTTAAGAAACATCGGGAATTAAATTGCAATATTTGTTAAGGCTAGCATATTATTGGATGAAAATAACATGGAGGTGGGTGGCCTATCACTAGTCTTCTCAAAATGCTTCTCCACTTCATCTTCTTACGTCTCAATTTTTCTTTATTTCTTTCTAGTTAAACTATCCTTGTAGAATTGCATCATTTGCATGCACCTTTATTGGATTAGTTGTAATAGCTAAACCCTTTGGATATCTTTGTCAATTCTTCAAATCCAATGATAACCCTTTTATTTATGTTCTTCGTTTATGTTGATATATCATTTTTATGATGTTCTTAAATAACATTGCTTATGAATATTAAGTATAATGATTTTTGCCATTAAAGAAAAAAAATAAAGGACTCGGGTGAATATAGAATTTTTTTTTCAGTATAAAGGATTGGATTTGAATCGAAATGTTGAATATGAAGGCAATACAGTGAAAAATATGAGGTTATTAATTATGTAAGTCAATCTTAAGAATCACACACATTATGGAATTGAAAGAAAGGATGTCTCCATAAAAAATCAGTAACATCCGGGGATGTCTCCATAAAAAATCAATAACATCCAAGTGGATTATCTTAACAATTTCTTTTTTATTTCAGCTTCGCATTAATAAGTTTTTTCAAATAATTTTAAAAGTATATTTTTACAATAATTTAATACATTTAAGAAAATTTAATAATTTTTTTGAATATCAACTTTAAGATTAGAATCTAAAATTTATTTTTATTTTTGTATAAGTTAAAATAGTATTGAAAATGGATAAATATCTTTGAAAATTGCAATTTATATCTTCAAAGCTCACCTCTAAAAATAAGATATAAAAAATTAGGTTCATTACCATGAACTCCAATTTTATTTGCTTCTTGATTATGATACAATCACTTTAATGATATTTTTTTATTTTAACAAATATTTGATTAACTCTTTTTTTTTTTGGATTCAATATTTGATTAATGTTTGTTGTATGGGAATGTAAAGTGCAAGGTTTTAAGAAAGAAGATTCAAGGTTTGTTAATTTTTAAAAAATAGGACGGAAAGTTGGACCATTTAGATTTTTTTTTTTAGTTTTCCGCTTTAATAATTGATCTTGCTTAAGTTGATTGAAATCACAACTAATTTGGTCTCTCCACGACGCACTTACATGAACAACAATTTCTTGCTTTTTTGAAGTATAGGAAATTTCAAATTTCTTAGAGGTGACAATCTTTTAATTCTTTGCTACAATTTTTTCTTTTATATTCCTTAAACATACATTCGTGATGCGTACCAATGGGCCTTGGGATTTATGAAACAATATGAGCACAACAAATACTAAACAAAAATTGTCAGTCCAATTTTGAGGTTTTTGAATCTAGTTCGATGCCAAATGGGCCAGCGATCAAAACTCATTGGCTTTGACTTTGATGTAAGGGTGATTTTGCAAAAAAAAAAAAAAATTATTGTTTAGGCCCTTAAAATCAACTTTTACAATTTTTTGGGATTTTTCATTAATATTTTTGGATTTTTAGTATTTGTTTCCTTTTTGAATTGCTTTAGGGTTTTGGCCAAAATTTACTATTTATGTATGACTTTGAGGTAGAAAAATGTTACTTTCCTTGGCTAATAAAGTTCATGAGTGAGCATATTAGTTTTATCCCAATTTTTGGCTTCTTTGAATAAACGAACCGAACCCTAGTTCTTGATATTTGTACATAATTCAACAGATTATAGTAGATCGACATATGGATCTTAGATCAATGGTATTAATTATCTTCCTTTTGGTGAGCTTGCACTACATCAATTCGCAATACACTTTTCAAAACATTTACTTTCTCTTCTATTTTGTTTTTTTATTCTAACTTGACTTTTCTTTTGTAATGTCTCTCTTCCTTTCTTTTTCATTACCTTACTCTCTTGCATGATAATAGAATCTCCCGAACCCATTTTTTGTAGGGTTTTCGATTGAAAATTTTACAAAATTTTCAAAATTTAATGGAAAATTTATATCACAAAATCATAAACATCAATCAACAACACATTGTAGTTTTTAAATTGATTTTGGTACATGCATTTTAAGATTTTAGATATTAACAAAGAAAATGATGAAAAGACAAAAGAAATTATTAAAAACAAATCATAATTGAAAAAAAATAGTTAAAAGTATGTTATACATGTAGGTAAATAAAAGTTATTGTAAGAAACTTTTGAATTGATACCACATAAATAAAGTAAAAAATTTCCATTCTCTAAAGAATAGTGAAATTACTATTCTAGTAAACTATTTACTTGAAAATAATATTTTTATTTTGTAATGTGAAAATTAAAAATGCAATTAATTTAGCTTGAAAAACATCTCAAATTATGGAATGCGGATGGACGTGTATAGACATTTATTTCTATAATTGAGTATCTCTTTGATATCATGGAAGACACCATTGATCCTAAATAAGACCTTGGAAGGAAAAAGTAACAAAACTTTGGCTAGAACTCATGATTGTCTTAGGTCAAAGAAAATGCAACCAAATATTTCCTTTGTTTTCTTGTTTTCTCTATTTTGACTTTTTCATTATAAAAGGTATCCACATCACTTTTCTTAACATTTTCAACCGATTTCTCACCATATTCGAGTCTTTAGTTTTAGCAAAAACTTGAAGACCTTGAAATGATATGTTGGACCACCTTATGGAAAATGGAATATACATTCAAAGACCTTTCTTCATATGCCATTGTTGAATGTTTTGCTACCATAGTAGCAACATCCTAAAAAAATTTAAAGGTAAAATAGTTCAATTAGTAACTAATACAAAAATTGAGAAGGCAAGGCTAGAAGCAATCTAATGATGCCTATCCATTAACACCTTTTATAATCGGGTCATAACCAATACATTATCCATGTAATTTTCATTGAGGAAAGGGGCTTGGCAAACTATCCATAACCTAAAATTATTAGAATTAGAAAGGAGGTAGAATTGTAAAAGATGGTTATCAAACTCGATAAACTTTCATGTCAAGTTTATCTTTAAAGTCTTAAGCAAATAGACGTAGATAACATAGACAAGAGTTTGTTACATTTAAATTTAAAAATTTCTAAGCCACTATAAATTGTTAAAAGAAACTCACTAATTAAAAAGTAAAAAAAAAAAAAAAAAACCTATTTGTTTTCAACAAGTTGAAGTTTTCCTTCCTATCAAGATTGTTGAGACATCACGAATTAATAAAGGAATCCATCAATCAAAAATAAAATTTATGTTATAAGAAGCATCGCATTATTATCGTATCGAATTTATAACCAAAACATTTCTATGAGATCTAATATAAACATGACACTATGTAATTGTAAATAGAGTTTTACTTGAGACCAATATGTGATCCGGATGTCGTAAACCTCATGTGTGACGTGTGGTTCGGATAAGGCATCAACCCATTAGCAAACAAACTAATATTTTATAGAGAAAAAGAAAGAGAGCAAAATATTAAGAAAGAAGAAAAAAGATTGGTGCGATAGTTTATTCAAATATGGAAAAGTAACACCAAAACCACGATTTACCTACTACCAATATTTGATCCGGATGTTGTGAACCTCATGTGTAACATGTGGTTTAGATAAGACATCAACCCATCGGTAAACAAACTAATCTTTCCCATAGAAAAAGGAAGAGAAAAAAATATTAAGAAAGGACAAAAAAGATTGGTACAATAGTTTGTTCAATTATGAAAAGTAACACCGTAACCAAGGTCGACTTACCTAGTGTCCAAGATCTTTATCCCTCTCTAGGTTGTTCGAAGTAGTTCTCCTTCTCACTCCTTCTCAATGATGCACTACATTAACCAATAAAGGCCGATAAATTATGTGTTATGAAACATATATTGCTTTATGGTAATAGAGCATTCATTTAACTAATAGCTCTATAATCATACAATAGCTTTCCAATCTCTAGAAAATTTAACAAGAACTCTAAACACTCACATGCATAAAACACTAGATTCAAGCACATGCCAGCTCTAGTTTTATAACAACCGACGTGAAAAGAACAAATAAAGAAATTAACTTTCTCATGCCTTCCATTGTAGACAATTGGATGATACCTTGATGGAAAATTATTAACCCGAAAAACATATGATGATAACTCGATCGTAACACAAACTAAAAAAAAAAAAAAAAGAAGCCAAACAAAGCAGGGGGTAATGATCCAATTTGGAAAAGGTTTGATTTCATCTCATCTACCTACATGTAATCGTAACCATAGCTAGATCTACAAAAAATAAAGGCTTCTTTTCTCCATTTCGACTATAGTGACGAACTCTCCCCCATCTCACAAAACCTCTCCAGGCAAAAAAAAAAAAAAAAAAAAAACTAGCCACACCCGATCTTCTCACACCAAACTCGGCCATTCAAACTCATTAGCACTCACTATACTCTTCCACGCCCAAACCATAAAAACCCACCATCAACGACCTCGTTACCCCCTTAATACCAAATCCTAACCACCAAAACTCACTTCCAACACCCCTCACTGCCGTCGCCTACACAACAATCGGCATGAGTAATTTTTTTTTTTTGAATTACGGATGCATGAGAGAGAGAAGCTTTGCCTATTTTTATGGATTGAAGATTGTTGGAGATAAATCATATGATTTGGCAATAATCTATTGGTTGCTTAAATTATATTATCTCTCTTTAACCAATTAGATTTGCAAAACAAAATAATAGAAAAGAGAAAGGAGATAAAATCATAAAGTCCACTCGTCGTAAAAGGAGAAGATGGAGGATCAATCACTAGGAGATAAAAATAGTAGTAATGAGTTTTGGTCCATGGTAATTTTGGGTTTAAATGAATAGTACATGTATAGTAAACATCTCACATATTTTAGGGAGTTTTTTTTTTTTTTTTTAAAAAAAAAAAAAACAAGGAAAGAAAAGCAGAGGATTTGAGACAATTTCCTGGTGCTATGACCATATAAGTGAATTTCCGGCTTGTGGTGGGGGCATTGAATGGGTTTAACCCCAATCGTGTCATTGGGATTGCATTAGTTAGCTATTGATAAATCCTTTTAATAACAAGGTGGTTAAGCTGCTTTCATGTGTATAATAAAACAGGTATAATCATAAAACAATGTAGGTTTTTCCACTTTTTTTTTATTTTCTATTTTCTGAAAAATAAACTGATTTAATGCAACAAATACTATTAACAAGGTGGTTAAGCTGACTGTATGGGTCATAGATAAGTTGGTCTCTTAAGCGTGTCAATCCAATACACATAACAGTTCATATTATTATTATTATTTTATATGTTTTTTGCGTTGAATTATTTGAATTTTGGAGGTCTATTCGTTCTTGATTGAGTTTGAAAGATTCTAGAGTTTGGGGCGTCAATTAGACTTGTGGCGTTATTAATAATTTCTTGCTTTTGTTACAAAGATGGTCTGCTTATGTGAAAAATACTACAGTTTGTTCTAGGGTCTCAATTATTTATTTATTTATTTTTTATCTTTTACTTTTGGAGAAATATCTAAGAAAAAATAATAAAATTATATGAAGGTTCGATTGAGATAAATAGTTGGGCAGACTAGTGTGTGCTAACACGCCTACATACATTCTAATTGCTAGGTCAATAAATATCTAATACAGAAAAGGATTCTTTCACTTTTTAATAAATTTGTCATGACATTACACAATTTATTCCATTAGCTGGGAGGCTTCTTTGAGGTAAAACATAGAATTGCTAAGTAATAACATAGAAATCTCAAAACTAAAAATGTTCTTATGCCCAATCTGTTGCGGCTTTGGACTTAGGACATATAATTTAGGATAAGATGTGTCAAGGTATTCCGATTTATTGTTCAAAGTGCAAATAGTTCCAGTCTAATTTATTGAATGCAAGTAGTCATTGAGAAAAACAAAAGGAAAAAATTAGTTATTTTGTTAAGTTAGGTTTGGTTTCTTTTCAAATTGGAATTAGTATTTGTCACGTGACCTTAAATGACTTAAATACACGTGATTCTCATGTGAATTTTACATCTCGTGACAAATACTAACTGTAATTTGGATTAAAACCTAATGTAACTTAATGATTATTTTTTACATCCGATTTTCTTTGAGAAGTATTTGTGCCTAATTAGAGATTATTTATTATTTGATCAATAGTTCAAAGGATCCTAGCATATTTTACCCTATCATTTAAAGAAACTTTTTCTTTGTTATATATAGTTGGGGTGTTTTCAAACAATCTTCCATATCAATCGAGATTAAATCCTCTACTAAAAGGATTTTATTGACATAACTCCACATTGGTGTAGTATATATATATTTGAATGCTAGCTCTAAAAAACTCAAGAAGTTAAAGGATGAAACAAACTTTCTTGACTTTCAAGATTGTCCTTAGAAATTATAATTTGAAACGAGTTGGATATAAATTATCCATTCTGACTCTGCAAGGTTACTTACTATAACTTGTTGCCCATCCATAACATGCAAAGATTTAAAACCTATTATCATCTCAAGCTTTGTGCATATTTATTCCTTGCATTCTTTGAATATTTTTTTTTAGATTAATACCTTGTAGTATCTTTATCTTGTTTTGTTACCATTCCTTTGTAATAATGTTGTTAGTTTGGGAGCAAACGTGACACGTTATCCTCCTAAATATGTGATGCGTGTTATATGCAAAACTCATTAGAGGAACTCCATCAATGCAAAATGAGTATAAATTAAAATCAAATTACAATTTTTTTTTAACTTTCATTCTATTATTTTTCTTTTTGAATTTGAAATAGAGTGAGAAGAAATGGTTTGATCCTTTTATTTTTCCTTTTTGAACTAGAGATGCATGAATTGAGATCCTAATTCATATAGATACAAAAGGTCTAATGAGAGCCGAATTCATAAGAATATTCTGTTCAAAAATGAAATGTTCCAAATGTTTATAGAAATTCTTACTCATATTAGAGTGTTTGTATCTATATGAATTAGGATCTCAATTCATAGATCTCTCGGTTCGAGAAAGAAAAATGGTGCTTCTAGTTTTGTCGTTGTTTGAAATAATTTTATCTTCTCCAAATTATTGTATCTCTAGAGTCAATAATTTTATATAAAGAACTACCGAACTCAATCACTTGTTGTCCTTACTCTTCAGTTTTCTATTGATATCTATCCGGAAAAGGTACTCAAATAAGATTAGAAATTGATTTTTAAGTTTTGTTGTAAACTTAATTGGTTATAGAACAAATAGTTAGAGATGTAGTTTCATGAGTTCGTAAATAACAGAATTTCCCTTTGCATTTAGTTGTTATTGCCTTGTCCCGGAGCCAAGTGCTTGTAATCAAGAAGTGGCCCTTATCTCAACTTCATTTTTAATGCACAAACTTATCATATGTGGAATCCCATCACAATAAAAAATGTAAAGAGTTTTTTTCTTAAAAAATTATTGTCGCTACCCAACATTGTGGGACTCCAAAATTTTATTATTTAAGATTTTTGTATTGTTTCATTTATTTTAGGAATGTGAGTTATTTGTTAATTTAGGAATCTCCATCTAGTATTAAAGAAACTTGGAACCTAAAATGGGCACTCGGTTTAGAGATTTTTGGATAAGGAGTTGGTTATACTTTTAGGAAGATATCAATAACCCAAAAGCACTCTTTTCTAAAAAAAGTATCACGTCTAGTTTAGTCTTAAGGTTTATCTCTTAAAAATATCTATTTTTGCCAAGATTAATGCTAGTCAAAATTTTAAAATTTATTTCTTATATCAAACTAAGTTTTTTATTGTTATTTGTGGCATCTTTTTGAACCAATCATCGAACCTCTTCGTCGAGCGTCTTGTTGATTCATCGGATCCAATTAAAATATTGCAATAAGCAATATGTCACGGAACAATCTAATTACTAAATATGATTGATTTGAGCTAATACCAGTCCTTATTGGATATGAGCCTTTGTTAATTTGTTTCTAGTGTTTTCTATGATTTTTTTATTATTTTTTTCTAGTGTTGTCTATGTATTTTTTTTTTGCTTTTTTTTCCCTTTTTTTAATCTTGTCCCTAGCATGTTTTTTTGTCTTTTTCCTACATTTCTTTCTTTCTTTCTTTAAATATATATATTTTTTTTGATTTTGTTGGTGGAGAATCAACTTAGCCCCTAAGAATTAGGAAACTTGATGATTTGTCAACCTACTAGTACAAAAAAATAAAAAATTATGATGGATAATTTCATCACTATTTTAGCAAATTTCATCGCTAAATTGACTTAATGACAGATTTGCTACCAAAAAAATTCATTCTCAAAAACACTTGTCACTAACCTTTACGATGAAATGAATAGTGTCCGTCGTGGATTTAGTGATGAAGTATCCGTTGCTAATTCATTTTATTCCATTGCTAAGTTGATGTCAAAACTATCTTATTTTCATCATATAATAATCACAATTCAATCGCAAATGCGTCTTAAATCCATCACTAAGTAACACCCAAAAATCCATTGTAATTATCCGATACTACTATTGGTTGTTATTTCTTCGTTACTCCGTTATAAACTAGCAATAATTCTTTTAGCGTAAATTATTTTTTAATCTTCATTTCCATTACCAATCGAGTCACTAATCCATTGTTAAACTTATTTATTTATTTTTAAAATTTTTGATATTCTTGGTAGTAACTAATAATTAAAACAAACAACTTATCATAAAATTAATTTTTTATTAAAATTAAAATATTATAAATTAAATTGAAATTATAATAAAAAATTACTCATTAGTACATAATAAAAAGAGTAAAAACATAAAAGAAAATATAAAAGTCTCTCCCTATCTTGATCATTTAATTTCCTTCATCTTTCTAGGATTCACCGTGATGCATGGTGGAGTCTTGGGGTTCATTAGGAGGGACGATGGAGTCTTAGAACTCGAGTGAGAGGGATAGTAGAGTCTTGGCTAGTGGCGGGGTTAGTAGGCAAATGGACGTTTATGCCAGCCAATATAACATCATTGTAATCGACAAAATCTAAGTCTCCATCCCTTGGATCTTCATTTGCTATTTCTTGATAATCTTATTCTACTTGTCTAACCTCACTCGCATTCTCTTCATCTCGCTCTTCACATTGGCTAGAGGGTCTAATCAATAGCATTTTCATTGGGGAACTATGGTGTTACGAAGGACAAGTCGGCACTAGCCGAATGAGATAAATACTACGATGCCTTTGACTCAATCCCATAAACCCTTTTTTCCTTTTTCCCTCCAATAGCTTTGAAGCATATGACAACTTGTGACTCCTCAATTCCAGCCTCTCACTCGCTTCCTAATAGCTTCTAGTATTAACTCCTCCACACACTCTTGCACAATCAAAATAATTATAATGTTAAACAATAATTTTTTAGATTATATTTTCATATGTATAATTTAAAAATTAAAAATACTTACCATTGTTATCTAAGCCTACAAGTCTTTATAACCCATCAATACAAACTCTTAATCTAACATTCATTCTTCCAACCGCAAAAGGAATATGAATTTGATCAAAACTCTGCTATGCAATAGAATTGGAGGGATAACACATTACTCTTGCATCCTCTAGCTCATGCTTAGTTAGCCACGTCATATGGTCGGTTTGGCATTCGATGCGTACAATCTCCGTAGCCATGAGGTGAGGAGAAAGTAGTATAGTTTTGTATTATAATAAGTTTTTCTCTTGTTGGTCCCCAACGGGGACTTTTATATCAAGGATGTACACAAAACTTGTAGTTATCTAATTCACTATCTTCAACACAATAGATCATGTGGCCTCTCTTATAACAATGAATTTTTTTACTAGTAAATCCATCCCCCTTAACGAGCTTCTTTGTTTCATAAAAGCTATCTATTATACATTTATCAATAAGCATCAACTCTTTCATCAACTCATATAACTAGTCGTAACTCTTTTTCAAAAAATAAAATTATGATTTTAGGTTCAACAATCAAGCAATTGTTGACAATTGTAAGTGAATATCATAATTGATCCAAATTTCTCTATGAGATGCATTCGACATATCCTAAAAGGCATGATCATCAAAATTTAGCACCTTCTCCTTATTAGACGGATTGAAGGATGGAGCGGTTATAGTATCCATCACAATTGTTTGATATGATTTTAGGGTTCACCGTAACTTCCTTTGCCTATATGATAATTTTTAGAAGCAAAATGACTAAGAATCATAAGATGCCATATATAACTCAAATTCTCAATGATGTATCCAATCATAAAATCCTAGCATAAAACCCTTATGCCATAATTGGTATTTTACCATTTCAACCTCCTTAAAATTTTGATATTTACTATAATTACAAAGACACCTTATTTTGGTTTCATCCATATATTCATGATGAGTAACAACAAATGTAACAAATTATCCAACTACTTTAACAAACCCATCGTTTAATAACTAATCAATTAACCTAACATTCATCCATTATCATTTAGATCATTTTTTTTTATTTTTGCAAAAATTACAAAACGCATGGAAACAATTCTTGACCAACATTTCTATGAACGTAAAAAAATTTGATAGAATTTCCTCTATAAATTAGACGTTTATCGATTTTCAAATTATTTAATTAATAAATTTTTTAAACATCTAATAAAATTTCAGTAGAGTCTACCCCGTAAATTTTACCTTTCTTAATTAACAAGTAATGTAAATAATCACAAAAAGAATTAAGCACATAGAAACCAATAATTGTCTCGGATACTTCATTGAAATTAAATTCTAAACTCGACCTCTCAACTTCATCGTAGAGCATTGAATCAATCTCATTTCTTATCAATTCCTAAAGGTATTAGACCTTTCAGTGTTCGATACACTACAACATTTCTTGAAACAATTCAACAATTACAAAATAAATAATTAAATTATATAACTCCAATTCAAAGCAAATTTAAAATAAATTCTACTTTAAATACACATAACAAATTAATCAAAATTAACTTCATTACATTTAAAATAACTATTAGTTAGCCTAACAATAAAATTAAAATGTAATAAATTATTATTATGTAAGTTAATCTAATATTCTTTTATCCAAAAAAAAAAAATAGTTAAAAAAGTAACATATTACTATTATTGTGCTTTAGTTTTCTTTAATCTAATTTAATATTTTAGATAAAAACAAAAATAGCTCACCTACTAAAATATTACTACTATTGTGTTTTAGTTATCTTTAATATAATTTAATATTTGGAGAATTTTGATTTTTTTGATTTGATCGATAATTATTTTTAAAAATATTATTAGGTGGTAAGTAGGAACTCGATTTTTATAATTTATTATTATTATTATTATTATTATTTTGAAAAAACATGTGCATTAAAATTAAAATGTGACAAAATAAACCTAATTAAATTTACTTTAATAAAAAAATAAAATAATTAATCAAAATTGATCTAGCTAAATTCATTTAATACTAATTCAAATTAACACTAACTAATCAATATTAACATACTTATTCATTTAAAATGTAATTAATCAAATTAACCTAATTAAAATCAACCTACTTCAATTAACAATAATTCAAATTAATTAATTAAATTAATAAATTCAAATTGGCATAATTCATTTAAACATAATTTAAATTAACCTAACTAATCAACTAAAAAGTAATTTAAATTAGCCCCGATTTAAATTCAAATTAACATAATACAATTTACTATAACTAGCTTAACTTAATTAATCAACTAATAACTATTTTTAATTAACCCTAATTTAAATTCAAATTAACATAATACAATTCATATAAATTAAATTAACCTAATTAATCAACTAATAGCTAATTTAAATTAACCCTATTTGAAATTAACCGAACTTAATTAATAATAATTGGAGTTAATCAACTAAATTAAAAAAAACCTAACAACTAATAAAAATAATAAATTAATCAACTAATTAATTAAAACTAAACTAACAATTAATACAAATAACTAATGGACATGGAAAAGAGGAGAGGGGAGGGGAGAGAGAGAGAGAACTAGCAATGGGGGAAAACCACGGAGGAGAGGATTGAATGGGTGAAACTCTTTGTTTTTTGGAGAGAAAGGAGTGCCGAATCGATTGAAGGATGCTAAAAAGGAAGTAGAATTGCTTTAGGTTGTGGTTTTAGGGCTAGGCTATCAATAGCAACAAGAGGAGGGGATAAGGAAAGGGAAAGAGGAAAAAGAAAATAGGAAAGAAGAAGAGTTTCTACCGATCTAGGGAATAAGAATCATCAATGAATATGATTTCGTCATTAATCCATCACTAATTAATGAAGGATTTAAGTGTTTGTCACTAATATGAAATTAAATCCATAATTTATTTTTTGAGACTTTTTGACATGGGGTAAATTAGCTATTTAGTGACGGAATCGTGTATTTCGTCACTATTCCATTGCTAATTAGCAAGGATTTAGATGTTCACCGCTAATTTGAATTTCAAAGTACTCGCTTCACTTTTTGAGATTTTTAGAAATGGGAATTAGTGACAAAATTGCTAGTTTTTTGCTAATTTCCCTTACAAATCTGTCATAATTCTTTCACTATATGAGATGCGATAATTCCATCACTAGTTTCCCTCACAAATCCGTCGCTATATTAGGTGTATATTTCTCTTGCGCTAGTTAGCGACAAAACTCTATCCATCACTAACTTTTAATCTCAATTGTATCATAATTTTTTTTAAAAACTTATTGGTCACCATTCTATTGTAAAAAGGTGATAAAAGAGCAATGGTTTTGTGTTCGTCATTAATCCATAATTTTCTTATAGTGCATGAATTACCTAACATAACTATTGAAATAAGTCATAAAACTAAACATTTACTAAATAAATTCCAGAAAATTCAAAACATTAAATCTAAATTAAGTAGAAAATTAAAATACATACATAAAAAAAAATCAAGGTAAAGTTATCTAAAAAGGGGTTACGGTTAGAGCATTAGGCTTTTTAGCGTTAGTGAGCCTTGCCCATTGGTCCGAGCCTAGAGCTATTTCCTTTCTTTTCTTTTCATAGGCTAGGTTTGAATGAGATTAACCCGGGCCATTGCTTATGGGTTGGGCCAAAGCCTAGCCCATTCTCTCATTCTCACTTAATAGACCATCATACCCCTCACTAAAACAAGTTTATCCTCCATTCTAATTTTTCTTGGATCAAACCAAATCACTCAATTCTCTCTCATTTCTTTTTATCTCCTTAAACTTTAATCTCCTGGACATTTCACCTCCGGATGGCATGTGTTATCGTTAACAAACTAGTCATTTATTTATTTTTATTTATGGAATCTAACCACAAAGGTGTAGGTAGGATAAGCAAGGATCGAACCCATAAGAAAGTGGTCTAATTACTCGGTTTTTATTATCCGATTGTTCGATAGTGCAATGAAATTAAAGGGGTTTGTGTTATTGCTAATTTATAAGCAATAAAAAATAACTAGAAATAACAATAACGAGATAAGGGCCTTGGCTAAAGTTCTATATCTACTTTTAGTTGAGTCATTGATCATTGATTCAGTTATTAACCTATCCTTAACATAAATATTCATCATAGGATAACAACATATATGTTGTCCCCAAACTTTCCTTATAGCTTCGTTAACCAAATATATGATATTTGATTAATTCTCTAGCTTTCAAAGAATTTAATAGTTACTAGATAGATTTAATCCAATAATAAGATTAAAATAGAGAAAGATAGGTGAAACTAAACCACCCTCCTAGATGCTAAAAAGATGTAATCTAGTTTTATGTTTTCCAATGATTAAACAAAAATGTATTTATAATCATTGACTCCTAGTTACTACCATAGGCAAGTTTAGATAAGTAATTACACGAGACTTGAATACTTAACTAGCAATAGATTGTAATGATCAAAGAACTACCGTGCACTCTAATTAATTAATTATACAACTATAACCAAATCATGAAAAAAATACTTAGAAAGCATAAGTTTAGAATTAAAATCGTTAATATCTCACAATAATTTAACCAAAAGCTTCAACTTTCTTAATTCAAAATGGGTGTTTAATTGTTCATGGTCTGGTTACAATAGAGAAATTTCTATCTATGGTAGATGCTAAAAGAATCCTAAAACAAAACCCTAACATTACTATTTATGGCTAAAATTAGGATTACATCACACATATATCGAGTCCCATATAGTCACATAGCTTACTTAGTAAAGCCACACAACTTCTTCTATTTCACATAGTTTGGAGCCTTGAAGAGTCGGTGTTACATGGTTTGTTGGATAGAGGCACATGATCGTATGCTTTTCTATCTTCATCTTATGTCTTTAGCATCTCGCTCATGTAGAACTTTGCCTTTATCCCATATGGACTTCTTCTAGCTTTGACATGCACAAACGTGTCTCTTCGTTAGAGCATTTTGTGTGCAATGGCCATTGCTCGTGTGAAGCCTATTTCCTCTTGGAAGGTCTTGACATCTACATGGCTATGTCATTTTCTTTGCTTTGGCCATGTGGAAAGCTACTGTCCGTATGACTTTGTTGTTGAACAATTCATATGATTTCTTCCTTTATTTCATATGAGCGAGTGACTTTTTCCTTTTGTAATGTATACGATCATGTGACTCATAAGCTTCCTTAGTGGCTTGTGCTTTTCTTAGCTTTGGTTTTGGGTTCCTTTGGTCAAATTCACCATTTTTTCTAAAAAATTAAAATCGTTATCTTGATCTTAATTTACTAAATATGGTACAATAAACACTAGAAAGTTCAATAAAAAAGTACAAAAATCATGCTAATTATACACTCATCAAATACCATAACAATTAAACTTTGCTAGTTCTCAAGTAAAACAAACAAACCAAAACTATAACTCACTTTTATAGGAATCATGATTGCATTTAGTGTAGACAACAAGCCTTTAAACCCCTAGGTTGCCCCTAGTGGAAGAGTTGTGTCTTGTAAGGGTTTTCAAATGATAAACCCATAAAATTGATTAGATGAATGTCATGCTAATATGATTATCCTTCAAACATTGATGCTCAATTTGAAATTTAAGACAATCAAACGAGTCAAATTGATCAAGTTCAAGACATTATTCTTATATATATATGCATGTCTCTAAATTGATTTATGCATTCCTATAACTAATCACAATTCAAGTATGCAACACTTATTTTGACCTTATCCCTTTTCCACCACTACAAGCAAAGCAATAAATTAAGATTTTCTTTTGATCAAAATTTTTCTCTTTTTAGCATCCCAATCTTTTTCATGGCCTTTAATAGCTCTTCCTTAAGTAATCACTTATCTGTTTATGTGACTACCGACATTTATGATAATGGCAATTAGTTACTTAGCAAGTCATCAACCTCAAGTGTTTTGCATACTCATAATTCAAATTATCATTTGATGTAGAAGTAAACATTTGTGATGAAAACTCCTAGTTACTAAGCAACTCAAATCATTGGAGTAGATTTTTACTCAATTAAGCCAAATTTCTAATTGGAATGCTTTATTTTTCCAAAAATTTTTTAAATTCCATTGTAGTTAGAAATCTCGTTTATTTAAACTATGCTTAGGTCTCGCTTCAAACGGTATTTACAAAATTGGTATCACTTCTTAAATCATGCTCAATCATAAAAACATATAAAGCTTTCTAGCATGTATGCACTTCTACAATAATAATATTCAAAACACTCAATTATCTTATCCAAATTCTTTTAAATTTCATCATCAATCATCAATTAAGAAAAACATTATACTCAACCATGGCATTCATCATTTTTCTTTTTCATTTTTTTATAGGGGAATAACCTAAAAAAAAATAATTAAACTACATAAATAATCATGAAAATATAAACAATAAAAAGAACACCTAAAGGCTACCCCCACACTTAAATTGGACTTTGTCCTCAATGTTTAACAAAATTAATCACAAAACATAAAAGCAAAATGCTAAGATAAAGGATAAGGATCAAATCTATTTTTCTATAGCACTTAAAATGAAGATGGTGGAGGTAGTACAAAATGCACCATGAAGGCGTTAAAGAGGTAGTTGAGCTATTTGTTGACCATCTAAAAAATCAACCACCAAATTATTGTCCACATGCTGTATTTGCACATTCATATAGTAAAAAATAAAAATATTGTAATTGATTTGGAAGTCATCCAACCATGAGGTAAGCTACTTCACCATGTACGATTGGGCATTCGAGGTGTCTACCTACTTATTTAGCTACTCTTGGAGCATCATCATCTTCATTGCTATCACTATCAATTGATCGACTTTCCTCCTCTTGTCGCAGTCTATTGGTTGGCCAAATGAGATACTTTTTTCTTTTCTTCTATAACAAGCCAATCTTGACACATTTTTCAAGATTCGTGCGATCGGGTCCTTTTGTTGGTGTCAATCTTGTGGTGTTCTTGCTAAATAATTTTAACTTTTCAACAATGTGGGTGATGAGCTCACTAATGACAATGCTGCCTTTATTTGACTTCTTGATTACTAAGAAGTGCTCAATTAGGACATGTACAAAATCCACCTTCACCTTCTAGGAGATGAAGAACAAAATCCCTAATTCAACCTTATTCACTACCCTATTACTATTTTCTCTCCCACATAACGTTCATGCCAACACTCGACGTATGAATTAAAATGTCCAGTTGATCATTGCCAAGATTTTTTGCTAAGAAAGATTGTATATCTCATTCTTTGAATCAATAATTTCCCTCCAAAAGGGCCTTACAAAATTGATGGGTGGTTGCCTAGTACCCTTACGTGGCCAACCAAACAAATTAGCTATTTCAAGTTTATCAAGGTTGGACTTTTTATTTGCCACTTTAAATGTGAAATACTTATAAGCTCATAATTATTAATCAGCCAATGTTTCAAATTGAAATAAAATTAGAAATTCCAATCGTAGCTCCTTATTCGAGGGAGCATCCATCTTAAACAATCCAATCCACCCTATTCTTTTTAAAATTCCCCCAACCTCTTCCAATATCTCAGTAACTTCCAAAGCATGATGATCAATGTACCTATTAGGCACTATTCTTCGATTTTTCAACACATTGTATTGAAATTCTTGATCATCATTTGCAAACTCAATAGTTGGGTAAAAAGGGTATTACCATATCGGGATGGATATCCAATCTACCGAGTCATCATTTTTTGACAAGCCATTTTCTTTTGTATGGCTATTTACTTTTCTTTTTCTTTAGAGCTTGACATTATTGCTTATTGGTTTAGATTAAGAGTAGGAAAGACAAAGATTCTTTGGTGTGTTGGTAATGAGAAAGGTGTTTTTTGTTTGAGGGAAACAGAGTAGAGTTATGGCTCCTTATATTTTGGGAAATTAGAGTGGTGTGGTGGCTACTTATAGTGTAGAGGAAACTAGGGTTTGGAGAAGATGAACAGAGGGAAAAGGTTGGTGTGGCTACAGATGATGCTAACATAAAAATATATTTTTGTTTACATATAAACTACTATTTACATATAAAAGCTAGTTTAGTACCAACTACTACAAAATAACTTAATTAACTATCTACATTCATTTCTCTCTAGTTAGCCATCTATTCTTTTATTTTTTTAACTATCATATGGAAAAACATAGACATAACTAAAAATAAACTAGGATAGCAAATTCTAGGACTCGTCGGGGTGTGCATTAGATCCATCTTCCAACCATAATCAACATACACGTGTCGGACGATTCCCTTGGTAGTCGGTCTCAAAAGTGATCATTACCATCTTTACCTATATTAGCTACACCACAAACATATTAGTGAGCAATAGCCGAGTAAGTTAACTTATGGATGTAGTGTATGTGCATATACAAAATATTGATGCATGCAAAATAAACCTTTTCATAAAGTATTTTATAAACAATCTGAAAATCTTTTTCTCGCCTTCGGATAAGTCCCATTTAGGTATTTCGGGGTTTTCATAATATAAGTTTGGTGAACTAGATCCGTCTATGGACGTGCCCTACCGAGCCTCTAAAAGTACACGTCCGGACTTGCTTAGCCCTAATCCATTACTACTACCATATGGAAAACTTATGAAATCCTTTCCTCATGAAATCTTCAAGTCATGAAAATCCATATCCTTTAAAACATTTTTGATCGTTATTAGAAAACCATGACATAAACATGTTTTCATGACTTTAAACTATTCTTCATGAAACTTGGCATACATATGCATTTGAGATCAAAATGCATGATTAATGTGATATCATAAAATGCATGCCTTAATGGACCATGTAACCATGTCATGAAAATGTATAAAATGAACGATATAATGGCGTTATTAATATTGCCTTGTATAAACCTTATCAACCATCACATTCCATACAAAGCCATTCAAACAACATGGCATCACCATCACCCACATTAATCACATACAACACTTACACACCAAAAACATTAAACAATAATCAAGAAACACCATTATGCAATAAAATTATATAATACCAACCAAAGTTCTATATTTCTTCTTTAGGTCGAATTTTACCCTATTGTTACCTAATCATTTCGTTTTTATTTTCAACCTCCAATTTACACCCATTATAGGCCAACTTAATTAAATTAATCTAATTATATGTTATTTAACTAATTATGAGTATTGTTTTCCTATTGGGCCTAATTTCCAACTTCTCCATTTTAGACCAATTTTTTGTATTTGCTAAATTTTTACATTCTCATCAATCTTTCTACACTATTCCAATTTCACTTTGATCATTTTAAGGAGTGAAGTATATTTAGAATTAAATCCTAAGTTTTCTCTTCTAGGTCGAATATTCTCCAAATTAAAATTCTAAGATTTTCTTCTCATTTTATCCTATCATTTTCATACTAAGTGGCCTAAACATACATTAATCATATGAATCAATTTAATTAACATTCAATGTGTAATTTCATGCTAAAACCCGAATTGGGCCTTAATGGGCCAAAATTAGGCCTAAGTCCATTTAATCAATTTTTCTCAATTTTCTTTAAATTTTTGATTTCTACACATCAAAACATACTCATTCAAGTGAAAATTGATCATCAAACCATAAATTCGATGTATGAAACTCAAACCCTAAAAATTCCTAATTAGGCCGAATATAACCCTTGGTATTTTGTGAATTTTTCTTCAATTAAATTAAAAATTTTCATTTCTAAACACTAATTCAAACCTAATTAAGTCATATTCAAGTGCTAGAACATCAATTACATAGATGTATCAAAAACCCCAATTTGAGTATTTAGGCCAAATGGTATTTCTTAGAAAACCAAAGGAATTTTTGACTTTTAAATCTCAGTTTCAAGCCTAATCAACCTATTTGAATCTCAATTTCATGAATAACAAGTTTAATTTCATTTTTCCTAATTTTTGTTTATGAAGAACCCTAACTCTAATTTTTCACAATTTTTGCAATTAATCAAAATTAAGGCAATCAAACATAAGATTGACATGAAATTAAACTTGTTTATGATATAGGTGAAGTTAACTCACTTGATTAAGCTTTAATTTAACCTTGAAAAGCTAGGTTGCATGAGAATTCCCTTCCTCCTTCTTTTGCTCCTAAATTTGGATCAATTCCCTAAATTTTCTCCTTACAAATATTTGGCTCCCAACTTGAAATTGAAGCTTATTCCATTGATTTAAAGTGTCTAAAATTGGTTAGAAATATTTTAGGTGGAATTTTTGCAAGAGTTTCTCTTGTGTTTTTTTATTTTCTTAGAATTTTTAATTTTTTTTAGCAACCCTATTTATAGACAATTTTTGTAGACTTTTTGATTGCATCTTCACCCTTAATTTGAACAAATCTCAACTACTTAAGTCAATTTTCAACCATTTCTTTTTATTTGGCTAAATTTTTAACCATTTTTTTTAAGCCTTCCATCTTGCTTAATATATACCACAATTGTTATTACAAGAATCAATTATGGCTCTAAGTGGGAAAAATATGGGAGAAAAATAATTAATTTTGGTCTCTCAAATTGAATGGCCTATTCTTTCCTAAATCCTTCTTTTATTCAAATAATAACTTTTAACCCTTCCTTTTTAGTATTTAAAACCACTTTTTAACCCTTAAAATTCCTACATAATTTAATTTTAAATTTTAAACTTTTAATTTTGTGCGATTGAGTCCCTAATTTTATGCAATTAAGTCCCCAAATTCAAAATTATATTCTATACGTTTCTAAAATCCCAATTCTCTTCACAATAAATTCAAACACTTTATAAGATAATTTAATGATAATTTACATAATTTTTATACTCTTAGTTCAACCTCCAAATTAATTATTTAGTGTAAAAATTACACTATTTTCGAAAGAAAATATTCCTTATGTAGGGAAAAATCAATTTAAATTTATTAGATACTCGCTACACATCCTAAATAATTTTTCTATGTCCTTTTAAAAAAAAGTTCTCATACTTTTTAAGTGCTTGCCTTAATTATTCTACCTCTAAAACACTATTCCTACACATAAAAATTCAAATAAAATATAAAATAATTTAACACCCCTCTAACAAATATTCTAAGCAAACAAAACCTTTTTCATACACATACAATATGCTCAAAATAATTATTTCACATAAAAGTTACTATTCATGCATCGTAAAATCAATAAAATATTCATTGAGCATGGAAAAAATATTATAACTCGCTTCCGAATATTCTTTCAAGCATTTTTGGATTAATTCATGCCTCTAAAACATTTTTCACATGTTTTTAATATTTAATTTTATTAAATTTTAGTTTTGGCGGGTACGGGTATTATAATCTATCATGCTCCTCTCCATAGGTAACAATCCTTTATAAAAGTATACAAGTAGTAGCTAGTCGTAAATCTAATAGTGTGAGCAATTGGCACATAACTTTTTGAACCGCTCCCAATACTCATATAAAGTTACTCCGTTAAATTGTCCGATGCCACACATCTCCTTTCGTATACTAACGACTCTCGAAGTAGGAAAATATTTCAACAAAAAGGCCTCGCTTCATCCTATTCCATGAATTAATGGATCCTATAAGGAGATCATGCTACCGATACTAAGCGTCCCCGTGCAATGAAAATGGGAATGTCCACGGTTTAATTTACTCCTCTAATACTCCTTGTGGTATGTGGTCTTATGGTAGAGCATACCATATAAAATTCCTTCAAATGTTTATGAGAGTCTTTTCTAACAAGGCCTTGAAATTTTAGTAACAAGTTTATCGGCCTCAATTTCAACTCAAACGCAACATCAAGATTTAAGAACTCGATACACAAGGGTTATTGATGAAGATCAAGAGTAGCCAAATTCTTCAAAGTCTTGTTTGCCCTATTTGCAACCATCATCTCTCCTTCAAAATCACTTGATGATAAAAATTCAAGAACGAGTAGTTATTTTCGATGAAGCGTAAACTACTCTCTCGCATTTTTTAATCCTCTCTATCAAAGCTAGTCTAGCTTCTTTCCTCAACTTGTTTAATTCTATTTTTGGTTCAAGGTTGAAAATTAGGTCGGTTGGTTGCAACTTGGTTATATACCAACTTGGTAAAAATAACGAATAGTCAAAATACTAAAAAATAGTTAACTTGAGCATAATTCTCCTCAACAACGGTATCAAAATTTGATGAAGTGTTGTACCACTAACAAATTAGTAATTTATTTTGTTTCCTCACGAAACCCAACCATAAGGGTGTAAATAGGATAAGGGTCAAACGGATAAGGAAGTAGCCTAATTAACGATTTTTATTATTTAATTGTTTTATAGTGTAAAAGAATTAAAGGAAAGTTTGTATTTGTGGTAATTTATAAGCAATAAAAAATAACTAGAAATAACAATAATGGAGAAAGGCCTTGGTTGAAGTTTCATATACTCTTTGGTTTAGTCATTGATCATTGATTCAATTATTAAACTATCCTTAACATGAATATTCACTATAGGATAATAACATGTATGTTGTCCCCAATCTTTTCTCGGTGATTTGTTAACCAAATATATGATACTTGATTAATTCCTTAGTTATCGAATAACCTACTATACACTAGATACATTTAATCCAATAATAGCATTAAAGTAGAGAAAGACAAGTGAAGCTAAACCACCATCCTAGATGCTAGAAAGATGTAATCTAGTTTTATATTTTTTAAGGGATTAAAAAAAAGTATTTATAATCATTAACCCCTAGTTATTACCATAATCAAGTTTAGACAAGTAATTACATGGATCGGAATACTTAGCTAGAAATAATTGTAACGATCAAAAAACTAATGTGCACTCTAATCAATTAATCACATAATCATAACCAAATCATGTAGAAAAAATAATATACTAAAAAAGGTTAAGTTTAGAATTAAAACTCGTTAATATCTCACAATAATTTAACCAAAAGCTTTAATTTTCTTTAACTAAGATGCACGTTTAGTTGTCATGGCTGATTACAATAGAGAATTTTCTATCTATGGTTGTTGATAAAAGTGGAAATCCAAAAATGAAACCTTAACATCACTACTTATAGCTAAAAATTATGTTACAACACACGCATTTCGGTCTCACATAGTCACACGACTTGCTTAGTAAAGCTACATAGCTTCTTTTATTTCATATGGTTTGAAACCTTAAAGAGCTAGTGTTACATGATTTACTAGATAGAGGCACATAGTCGTGTGCCTTTCCGTTTTCATCCCATGTCCTAAACAACGGCTTGTATAGAACTTTGCCTTCATCCCATGTTACTTTATTCTACCCTTGTGGACTTATTCTAGCTTTGACACACACTAGCATGTCTCTTCTTTAGTGCATTTCATATGGAATAACCATCTGCTTGTGTGAAGCCTCTTTCATCTTGAAAGGTACTCCAATCTTGACATTCACATGGTAATCTTATTTTCCCTACTCGATTGTGTGAAAAGCTACTACCTATGTGGCTTTATTGCTAAGCAATTTATACGAGTTTCTTTTTTATTTCACATGACCAGTGGTTTTTTCCATTTGTAATGCACACAATCGTATGACTCCTAAGTTCATTGGAGGCTTGTACTTCTCCTTGCTTTAGTCTTGGGTTCTTTTTGTCAAATTTGTCATTTTTTTTACAAAATTCAAAATCGTTACCTTGATATTGATTTACTAAATATAGTACAATAAATACTAAAAATTTTAATGTAAAAGAGCATAAAAATCATGCTAATTATGCACTCATCTCCTCCTTCATCTCTTTCAACCAAGCCTAGAGACTCAATTGAGTCGAAGGATCTTCCCTCTTTGTCATCCAAACCCATCTCTTTCTCATATTTTCCTCTAATCTAAACCTTAAATCCCATCTATTCTTCTCCAAAGTAAAGATCTCGATTGATGAAAACCTAACACATACTACTTCTACATCTTTTCCCCTTCAAATAGTGTCCAATCTGTCTTCGTCAAACCATTTCCTCTTTGTTCTCAACCAAATTGAAAATGTCAATCAATATTACCTAATTCTTTTTGTTCTAATTTAAATTGACAAACCTTAGATTTCATCTATTTCTTGAATCGAGCGTCAAAACCTAAAATCGGGCATATTGGGCCTATAATCTAATCTTTGAAAGCCATCGGATCCCTATTCCCACCTTTCTCTCATAAACTTATAAGCCTAACCTACATCATCCTCACTCTCTCACTAGCTTAATCTCTCTTTTTTCTTTAGAAATCTAATCCCCGATCGATTATCTCTTTACATTATAGTTTACCTAATACCTTGATCTTGTTTTATGAAAATCAAATCCCTAACCCTCATAATTAGTATCCGACTTTAGCTCTAAATACCAAAATTGAACCCACAATTGACTAACTGGTCCTAAAATCTACCTCTCCTAAGTCGTCCCAATCACTCCTTGCTCACCAATAATAGTGTGAGGGTGTGTGAAATTAAAAAAAAAAAAAGGGAAAGAGTTACTATGAGATGGCAAGTGATGAGTATCATTGTCACTACTTATTCAAAAAAAAAAAAAAAAACCTAAAATCATGTTGAAATAAATGGAAGTTACGAATCAAAAGAAAATCTTACCTAGAGCTCAAATAGGTAGTGGCGAAGTAGGTGATGTCTAAACTAGTGGAAAGGTCGTTCGAACCTAGAAACTATAAGAGCTATCTTATTGCAACTAGTTCCAATGTCTCCTCATTCAGATTATTTGGTAAGAATTTCTAACTTTCTTATTTATTTATTTATTTGCTTTAATTTCTCGCTCAATTCCTTTTCTCACTATTTCTTTTTAATTCTACTCTAACTCAAACCTTCAACCCACTCTATAATTCCCATGTTCCTTTTCTGCTGAAACCTAAATTCTAGCCCTATTTATACCCGAGAGTCTCCCCACCCTTAGGATCAATTCCCACCTCCTTCATAACCAAACAAACTTTTCTTGCCTACCGTATGCTTTAGCTCCTTATGATTATAGCCAAAATGTGTGTTTAGTGTGTTTTGATGTGCATTTGTGTTATCTATTTATAGGTACATCGTGACGGGAGGAATGTACACTCTAATTCTCTAATGAGAATTGCAGAACAAGGAAGAGTTGGTAGCATTGTCCCTTTTAGCATGTTGTCTTCACTAGTGAAGACAAAATAGAGTCAAAGGGTGGTAGAGTGCGAGAACCGGCATGCTAGATTTTTGTTGAGGAGACTTAAACAATAAGTCATTTAGGTGATTTAAATTAGTCATATTATCTCGCATCTTAGGTTGATTTAGGTCCCTATTAGTTAGGATTTGTTTCAATTGTTCCATTTACGTGTATTAATGTAGTCTCGATACTTTTTAATTTCTTTAATTAAGTCCCTAGATCCGATAATTATGGGTTTGAATTTTCAATTGGGTCCATTTTTATCCCTAATTGCCTTAATTTCGATTTTATTTGATTCAATTATGCCTTTGATGTAGTTATTTTTTGTATTTTGTATTTTTTTATGTTTTTTATATTTTGACTATTAATAAATAATAAAACAAACAAACAAATAAATAAAGATAAGAAAATAAAGGATAAAGTAAATGATAAAAGGGATAAAAAAATTAGGGAGGAATTGGGTTATGAAAATTATAATAACTTAAAAAATAAAAATAAGTAAAATTTTTTTAAAAAACCTAACATCCAATTAAAAAATAGAGTATATATATATTTAAAAAATAGCAATAATGCTAACTAGTAGCTAATAATTGTATTAAAGAAGAAAATGTGGTGCAATCTTTAGTTTTTTAACCCTAATTTTGCTTTAAATTAGTCAAAATATTAAAAAATTTCAACTTTTTGTGGAGGATTAGACTAGTAACTAGGTGTTTATGACGGATTGATATTGCACATCACCATGTTTTTTTTGTTATTAATTGTATGTTAGGTTTATTTTTTTATGTATTATTTTATTATTTTTAATTTATTATAATATTTTTTAAAAAATTTATTGTTTTATTATGATAGAGGATTAGGTTTTAAATAAATAATAACATGGAAAGTAGTAATAATAATAATAATAATGTGATTCATGTTTTTTTTTTTTTTTTTGAATTCTTTTGAATGCATACAAGACGATAATCATATCATGTTAGCTTACAAACTAACATCACTATAATAAAGGAAAGTAGCGAAACAAATGAGAACTAAATAGGCTCAATCAATATAAAAAAGTAAAAATAAAAATGCGAATTTTTTTTTAAAAGAAATATTGAAGAATATATAGATCAAATGTGGGCAAAATGCATTATGGATCAAAGTATATGAATAAATGTAGCCAACACTTCACCTAGTAATGATAATTAAGTTTAGTTTTTCAAATAGTTTGATCCAAATATTTATGAGCCCGAAAAGGTTATAATTCATAGGGGTCGTGAAAATTGTCCAAACATATGCTTAGAAGCTACATAAATAATTAAGTATGAAGTTATGATGTTAAAAAAAATGATGCATTTGATTGATATAATCGATAAAGTTCCTATACCAATTATATATTTCAAACTAAAATCGTCTAGTTTTTTTTTTCTTTCCTATTTCCATCCTTGGTAACATCCTAAGGCGTTTTAGGACTATAATGAAGGATAAATATTCAATGAGAAGCTAAGGCTAAAAGATTGGTGTGTGTGAAAATGATAAGAGTTATTTGTTGGAACTTAGAAAATATTATCTAAACGAATGAACACAATTACCCTCTACAATTACCAAGCTTCAATGCTTCAAATTAATTTATGCATGGTTTAAGTTCAATCCAATAAATGTTAGATATTCTTAAAAAAAAAATGGATATGTACACAATACATATGTAATTCCACTTGAAAAATAGATAGTTCATTGTCATCAACTTGGCCTTTTCACAAGCTAACGTACATCACTTGACTCCTTTCTTAAGCCAAACCATATTAGCCTTACCTTCATATTATGTTGTGAAGTAAAATATATATATATATATATATATATAAAAGAGATATATTATAAAAAATTCTTTGTATTTCTCTCGAAACGCTTACGACTACAACTCTTAGATTCTTACTTTCTTGGATCATGATGACTATTGAATTCACATACTAGTTAATTTACTATATTGAACTCATAATTTTTTCTAGTATGAGCAAGTCCAGATCACATCCTAAGATTGGATGATCAAATAAGTTTACTTAGATTAAAAAGGGATTTGTTTGTATGCAAATTTGAAATTATAAATAAGCGTAAATTAGAATTAGAAAAAGTTACATTTATAAAAAATTTTAGTTCAAAGAGAAATCACACATTCAATTTGTGGATTAATTATAGACACTTAAATACTATCCTCTCATTGAATACTAAGCCTAGGCTTACCTAGACATTAGAATAAATTACAATCTTCCCTACGTTTATTAATTCAAAACCCAAGAAGAAAATGAAATCCTTCTAGGCCTATTAGGTTGGGCCTCCCGGGTAGGCCAACCTTTCCCTTTCTCTCTTAGGCTTGGTCTTGGCTAAGCTCGGCCTAAGCTTATTTATGCATGAGTTAGGCTGAAGCTCAGCCTTGCTCACCCTTCACATAGGCCTCATTTTGCTTTAGCCATCCAAATCTCCACTTCACAAAACATTTTCCTACCTATTCCAATTTTTTTTCCGGATCAAAACACAAGTTTCTCATCTCTCTCATTTTCTTTCTTCTTCTTCAAACCAATTTAGAAACTATCACCGAGATCAAAACGATCTCTTGTCCTAAGTCATATCTTTTCAAATCTTAAAGCAACACCCACAAACTAGATCAATCCCCTTCTTATCTTTCCGTGATAAAAAAAACTCTAGATGATCTTACCTTTCCTCCAAATTTAAGATTGATTGATCCCTTCGTTCTTCTCTCAATCTCTTCTCCTCCTCTTTCGAACCAGAACCCTAAGCTTCACTTTTATTCTAAACCAAGTCACTCTAAAAACCCCTTAATCTCCTCTTTTCTTTTTTTTTTTTTTTTTTTTTCAGATTTGATGCCCTACCTTGCGTATTTTGCTTAAATCTTTCTAGATACATCAAATCCCAAAACCGTAAACTTTTAACTAAACCCATCATACTTTTTCTACTAGCCTAAACCCTAATAGCCCTAAACCGATTAGTCCAATAAATCAACCAAGGTAGGATTCCATGATGAGAGTGACTATGTCACTGTCATCAATCTATCTTAAACCAACTTAAGGAGTCAAATTTCAACATTTAAAGTGAGAAAATAAACTAGTGGGGATAAGGGCTTACCTAGTTTGTTCAATGTGTAGTTCACAAAATGGATAACTAGTGATGGATACTCACCTAGGTGGTTGAATATGGATGTTTACTTAAGGATGAGTGACTGGCAGTATGTGGTTGTTTCTTTAATTGGCAAAATGATGTTCTCTCAAAACCCGTAAATCATAAAAGCTGATTTGGTGATACTAGACTTAGAATTAATCTTCTTTTAACATTCCATTAAGAACTCCAACCTCTAAAATCTTTGGTCCTAATTATTTTTCTTATTGGTTTCCCATAATTCTCTCAAATTTTCACCTTAATTCCTTTCTTATTTCTCTCAATTGTTCCGAGATTCTCATAATTCTCCTCCTTTTACTTTCCCTAAATTCTTTACTCTCTCTTGTCTCTAGTTTGTACTCTTTCAAAAAACCTAATTCCCTTTCATAAACCCTTAAATTTGACCTTTATTTATACCAAGGATCCTCCTTCGACTCTTAGGATCGGTTCCCTAAGTCCAAAAATTCTCGTTATAATCAAACAAACTCCTCCAAATTTGATGTTAGTTTGGCTCTATATGAACATAGCCAAAATAATTTTTTTTTTATGTTTGTGTGTATGTTGGTTTTGGTGTTTTGGTTGTGCAAGTGTAGGAGCCATAATTGTAGGAGTTGTAGGTGTAAGCTAGTTTTACTCCTTTAGCCATTAATGGAGATGAACAATGCTAGAAGGTACCACAACCTATGCCACACAACCCCTCCCCCTTCCCCCACCCTAAAAAAAAATCTCCTTAAGCTATTAGCTAAGAACTAAGAGAACCTTAAAAGAGCCATCAACAACTTTCCTCTACTCGTTGCAATTTCCAACGGCTTCCAAGCCATCCAAACATCCACTCCTCATCTAAAAACCACCACAGTCTAATAGTTCCACTAGTGGCTAGTAACCTTTAAGAGTGGCTAGTAATCCTAAAATTTATCGGTAGCCACTACATCAACACAACCTCGCTAGTGGCAGATTGACCTTTAGAAGAAAATCCAAGAATTTCACCTTCTTAAATATCAAAAAAAGAAAAGAGACATGCTTGGGTTTTAAAGTAGACATCCTAAGCTTTCCTTGTTAAGCTTAACCATACAAATATATTCTAGTTTGGTTGTCAAAGTCGGACGTAAAATCGAGTTAGAAATTCAAATTCCATAACAATTTGAAACACTACTTACTTTTTGGACCACATCTAAAGCTATACAAATTTGATGATGATGATCTAAAAACCTATAAAAAACATCTAGGCCTAAAATATATTGGAAGAATTTAAGACCAAAATAAATCCATATCCGATTCAAAATCAATCAAGATACCACTCTAAGCAACCCTCTTTTTTTTTTCTAGGGGTAATCACGGACAACACTCCCCTCTTTGGTAGCCCAAGTACTGTAGAAAATAGCTTCTTATCACTCTAACCCTAAAAATATGGCCCTATAGCTTCCCTCTCTTGACCAACTTTTCCTCTTTGGGTAACAACATTGATTGTCTCAATTAGAAGGTGAAGAAAGTGGTCCAAGCAAAAAAAAAAAAAAAAGGGACTTCTTCACAACGATATTCCTAGAGGAATTATTAATATATTCAATAATTAAGGTGATTTTTTGACTTTTCTATATTGGGTTTTATGTTTTGAGAGGAAATGTATATGTATGATTGTGCTAGATAAATGAGTTGTATATAGGTAAAGAAATGAGATAAATAAGTGACGTATGATTAAAAATATGGATTTTGAAGTGTTTGAGATGTACGATTATGTATCAAACCCAAAAGGATTAGAGACCTTTGGTACTTTTGAGATGAAATAAGGTGGTGCTCAATGCTCCACAACGAGTTGGAAGGACTAGGAATGGGTTTCCATTTTAATAGTTTATTTAGGATGAGTGTTGATTCTAATGTACATATATGAGAATGATGTTGCTTTTTATAATGTGATTTGAGTTAGGTATAATGTTCATGCCATGCATATTTATGTGATTTAGCTTCGTGATATGGTGTGTGGACATGTTTAATCGATCAAAATTAACTTTGTGAGTTAACACCACATTTTTGATCCACCAATTATAATGTGTGTGAAATACAATAAATTTATCGGGGTTAATTTTGAAAGTTAATGCTATATTCATGTTGAAGTGAAGTGAAGTTGTTAGTGGGTTTCCATTTACATAGACGAAGTCATTACTAGCGTCCTAATTATGTGAATTTAAGCATTTAATGGCTTTCTATTTGTATGGATAAAGTGGTCGGTGTCTTCCTAATTATGTGAATCGAAGTTATCATGGCTTTCTATTTGTTTAGATAAAGTCATCAATAGCTTTCTAATTATGTAAATCAAAGTTGTTGATGGCTTTCTATTCATGTAGATAAAGTCATTGGTGGCTTCCCAATTAATTGAATGAGAAATTGTCAATGGTTTCCAAATTATATGGTCAAAACTATCAAAGGTTTTCTAATTATGTGTCATAGATCGAGACCATTTATGGTCTCATAATTATATGTTAGGTCGGGACCATCATTGCTCTCCTAATCACATATTATGGAATGAAGCCATTAGGCTTTCTACCATAAATAATTCACTTAAATAGGCATCAATTCACAACATATTAAGACTAGACTTTAGTTTTTATGTGTATATTATACAACCTATCTCAAGTAGGATGAGATGGTAGTGATCTTGATCTTCCCTACTCATAACTAATCTCTTACCTACATATTTATCTAGACCAGTTTATTTAGGTTTTATAGCTTTTTTGATTGCTAGGTGGCAATTTTATCCCCTCTCGTGCCTTCGGTCGATAATTTTAGAGACTCCACTAGAGAATATGCCATTCTAGGGTCTAGCTTTGAATACATGTGTTAAATAAATTTTATTTATATGATTATATTTCTATGCATATGTTTATTGATTGAATGATTACCTTTAATTGCTTGTTCTATGTGTGTCGTGGAAATGTGTTTGTATAAATATGTGTTGCTTTTCTTTTTCTTTTTAGTCTTTAATTTCATATTTCAACACTGAATATGGAGTCATGTCCCGGACCAATCACTACATCCGTATGATTATAAATGATATGTATTTTACCTCAAGTTCTAGAGAATTAGTAATGGTGCCTTGATGGGTTTTACTTCAAATAAGCACTTACAAAAACTTAAGTTTCTTACTAGCTACCACCATTGTGATGCGTCATTGATGATTTTTTTGATTGTTAATGTCATCATGGTCGGTCTTAATTAATTCTATTATGCTTTGCTAGGTTAAAAGGTACTATTTTGAGACTTAGTTAGAGATCAACTATTCATGTAAGCTGCTAGGATTGGACCCTAAGATCATCATTTCTTGATTAAATGTATTTGACAAGTTAGATATGATTGAAAAATTGATAGAAACAACTTTTTCATGATGTTTAAGGATGGATAAAAAAGAGTTCAAGTTGGGTATAAGACAATTGTAACCTATCCATCCGAAACCTAGACTCTGCAACATATAGAAGAAGATTCCCTAAGAGTTGGGTTTCAAAGTAACCTTCGAGGCCTTGACTCACTTTTATCTAGTCTCAATAATATCGATAAGCTTTTAGAATTCTAAAAACTCTTAACTCTAAGTGATCAATAAAAATTCAAGAGTGAATATGAGAATCTAGTTGTACTACTAGAGATACTAGTTCAAAAACCAATACTAAGGGCTTTGATTCTATTCTAGGATCCATCTTCCCAATGTTTCATCCTTGAAAACATTAACATGACTCCAATCATATAAGAATGTCATCAACTACTTCAATTGGCAAACTCTTTATACCAAATGTACTTTTACTACTAACATGATAAGGTGGTCAACTAGGTTTAGGATTGGCATAATGAAGATATGAGTTAAGCTCCAGATCAAAAGTTCATTCAAAGGTTGGTACTATCGAGTTTGATGTGATGTATTCAAACAAAGCTTGAAAGATCCCAAAACAAGCTTGAAGAAGTTGAAAGTGCTAGCATTACAAATCTATTGTTTGATCTATTCTCATCCATTACTAGTGTGATTAGCTTAGATACAGCCAATGTCTATATTGAGGCAAAAGAAAAAAAATCAATCCTACTACTATTGTCCTTGCTAAAATAATTCTATCTTTGAATCATTAATGAAGAGTCGGGACAGGTAGAATGAGGTGTTGTTCGGTTATTGTATGAGTGGACCATCAATCATATGGAAACACACACGTCAATATTTTGATCTATCTAGTGGAAAGACAAGAGCCTTTAAGAGAATTTGTGGTTGCAATATTAAAGAATGACATTAAACATGAATAGGCTATATTACTACTTGAACTCGTTTGACATCTTTTTTCTATAAAAAGTTGTATAGATGAACCAAGCCTCATATTTGACTTACCGTGAGATACACCATTAGATCCCTCTTGCTAGAGCAACTAGGTATGTTAGTTATACATCTAGTATGAAATCTAAAAAAATTGGTTATGAGTAATGCATTGTAATAATAATTGGCATGGTCAAATTTTATGTGTGTCTTAAAAATTAATGCTTCATTCAAATTTTTAAAATGCCTAAAAAATGATCGGCTAATACATAAAATGGTCGATAAAAAGATAAATGTTCGAGGGGTATCCACAACTGAAGTATATCCATAATGGCTAGCCATAAGAGTAAAAGATTATAGATGTCAAACAAGCCAAGCTCAAGTTGGAGGAATCTCATCATCCTACCCGTATACTAGTTAAGGAGCTATAATTTCTCATGTTTTTAAGAATCCTCAAGTCCTACTAGATGCTTGGATCATACTCATTTAAAGAAAAAAAAAAGAGTAAAAGATGAGTCAAATAAGGTTCCTTTAGAAAACAAAATAATCAAAAAGGAACTTAAGCAACTTAAAGTTGAGAAAAATAAGTTGTTATATGACTTAGCTAAGCCAAAGAAAAATAAGAGTTGGCCAAGGATAAAATTTACAAATTAGAAAGGGATATGTAAGACATGGCCTTTGAGGATGAGGGTTGGAAAAATTTATGCTAACAATCTTATATAGAATTAATAGAATAGTTTATCCATATTAATGATTTGGTTTGGAAAAATGAACATGCTACGCATGAGTTGAGTATATGCCAAAAAAATAGAATGAACTCCAAAAAAGAAAGATGGTTTGAAAGATATTTTCACTAGAGCACTCAAAGACAATGCCGAGTCCAAAGAAAAACTAAAAGATTGTAACGAGATTAAGAAATCACTTTTCATCCCTAAAAATAGATGGTTGACATAGGAAAAGAGAAAATGTGTTGTGAGTCGACTATTGAAGACTATTTATGTACCGAGAATGCACTTAAAATCATTTGGTTCAAGTGAGTAAAGCATACAAACTTAACCTAGAGAGGTAGAAGCTTAGATTATAGTGGTGACTAAATAAGCCAAAGCCTAAAGTGACTTGAAACATTGCATTAGCAATGAAGAGTAAAAATTTAGAGCCAAATCCTTCACATTATACATAAGGTGACACGAGTATCCGTTAGTGTAGGTGTTCAAGAACTAATCATGTTTAGATAGATTTAAGTTATTGTATTATTACATCATTTATTTTATTAATAATAAAGAAGCCTTTCTATTAATCCTTATGTCTTATATTTATTTTATTGAGTAGAATTTGGTAGAAGTCTTTATTATATGCATTTGAATTAATGGTTAATCGAAAAATGTGAGACAAACACTAATGCACATAAATGATACCATTAAATTACCCAAGTCGTAGTATTATCAAGAATAGATATTAACCGTGTGTAGATAGACTTATGAGTGATATGCCCATGCTATGTGATAGTAGTAAGAGATCTCACACCTATTGGCATGATCATGCAAAAGCAAGCACTTAGGTGATTTATGTGAGAGAACATATTACTCGGACTTGACTCGCCATGAGAACCCATTTGATTTAGTCTATGGGAATCTCATATGAGATAAGTACGTATTGGTACAAATGGTCCCTAGACTTGAAGTCATCATGGTTATCTCATTAGAGAATTTGTGTACTTTGACACTTATTTCAATGGACCTAGTAAGGGGTTACACATGTACGATTCATTGGAAGCACTAGGAATTTAATTAAGGTAGGTGAATGACTAAGATAGAGTATGTCATTCTTTATATGCTAAAGTAGTTATCACGTTGTACTTCGATGAATGTCTACTCAAGAAATTTATGGCTATAGTAGGAGTACACCAATAAAGAATAGTTGGTTTACTCTAAGAGCTAAGACTTTTGGAAATCAAAGAAAGCTTATGTGATCGTGATCGAATAAGACTAATAACCAAGTTCAAGATCACATTGTGATAAGTTGACACGAGGACTAAATTATATGGTAACCATGCTTGTAAACGGTAATTATGGATTAATTAATTGTCTTATAGAATTAGGTAGTCATGATTGCTTGCTAGAGGCTAATTTTTACTTATGTATCGAGAGATAAAAAAGGTATCTATTACTCTTGATATATTATCAATATATCTAGGAGCCTATTCAGATCACACACATAAGTTTAAGCATTCACATGATTAAAAAAAGCAAAGATGTTGGAAAAAGTTTTTAATTTTGAAAGTTTTCTATATTCGATTATGATCAAACAAGTTTTCTTTAATTCTCAAATGTCTTAGCTCTAGAGTAAACCAACTATGCTCTATTAGTATACTCCCATTATAGCCATAAATTTTTTGAGTAGATATTTATCAAAATGCAATAAATAACTCCTTTAGTATACAAGGAATGACATTTTCGATTTTAATAATTTACCTATCTCCATTAGATTCTTAATGTACCTAATGAATTGTCCACTTGTAACATTTGACTAATCCCATCAAAATGAGTGTCAATGTACATAAATCCTTTAATGAGATAATTGTGATGACTTCAAGTCAAATGATAAATTATACCTATCTTGTATGAGATTCTCATAGACTAAACTAAATGGATTCTCATGGCGAGTCACGTCTAATGATATGTTCTCTTACATTAATCACCTAAGTGCTTACTTTGTCATCATCGTGCTAATAGGTGTGAGATCTCCTACTATTATCTTATATCATTAGCATATCACTCATAAGTCTTACTCGCATATAGTCAATAGCCATTCATAGCAATGCTATGACTTGAGACATGTAATGATATCATTTGAAGGTATTAATATTCATCTTATATCAATTGATCAATCATTAATACGATGCATATCATATGGACTTCTATCTAATTCTATCAAATTGTAAATGACAAGAATTAATAGAAAAAGTTCTTTTATTAATTAAATAAAGAATGCAATATTATAATAAGTCAAACCATCAAAAAAAAATTGGATCTAGGGTACCAAGCACTAATAATATCCCACTTGTATTAGAGCCAACTAGTCATGTCCCTTATGCCCAATGATCAAATGAGGATCTTATGTTTTTCGCTATGATAAAGGCTTAGTCAAGGGGTCAATTATGTTATCTTCGGTGTGGACTTTTTTTATCCTTATATCATAGTGATTGATATTCTTTCTAATTAGATAGTAGTATTACGGTACATGCTTGGACCATTGATGAGACCTTAGTTCCTTAGATTGTGCCATGGATCCTTTATAGTTGGCCATCAAACCATATGACATTGGAAGAAATCCTTTCTTTGGTTCTTTTATACTAAATCTTTTAATATCGAGTCAATATACTAGCCTTGGGAGAGTCCTTACATTCTATATGATCTATCTCTATAAATCTCAACACTTAGAATGTATACTGATCTCCCATGTCATACATAGATAAATTCTTGAATATTCAATCTTTTATAGATTGTAACATGATAATGTTTTAATCAAAAAGTAGTTTTTTTCCTCCATATAAAGCAAAAAAAAAAAAAACTACAAAGCTCCTGCTATCCTTTTATATACACAACGTTCATCTTTTGTTTTTGTGAAAATTTAAAATCTTTGATCGTTTCATTAAAACATTGATTCTAATTCCTAAAGGCAAGCTCAATTTCATAAATAGACCTTTGCAATTTATGAATCTTATTTGCATATTTCTTGTCACAAAACCATCGAGTGTGTCATCTATACCTCCTTATTCATTTGCCAAAACTAGAAGTCAATGTTTAACATTGCCTTTTCATAGATATTAGCTTTGTAATCCTATATCGAATACGGATCGCCATGTGTTGATATATGAAGATTATATCTTTTGACTCTTGACAAACTCATTTAAAATTATAAAGTTAGGATATTTACAATGCTTTATAACCCATCAACTTGGGATTCCACTAGTAAAGTGTTAATTTATGAGTCTATTAAAATATCATTGAGTGTAAATTTTCTCCTACTATTTCTAGCATTTATAAATTCCTTCCTAAGGAATATAGCATGCCTATTCAAGAAAAATACTTTGTTCTAGTGGTAGAAAAAATAATATCCATTTGTATCTTTGGGATTCCCATAAATTTTCACTTCATTGATTTAGGCTCTAGCTTCTCTTTGTCCAAATGTATGACGTATCTTTACATCCCCAAATCATAAGGGAAAATAAATTTTCATTTTTTCCTTTTATATCTCATAAGAAGTCCGATTAACAAACTTTGTTGGAATGTTGTTTGAAATAAATATTGCGAGTAAGGAGTGCATATCCCAAAATGAAATAGGGATATCATTTTGACATATCATGGACCGGACCATGTAGATGGTGTTCATTGATAGAGAATCTTATTCTCTTTTAAGTGATCTAAAATTCACTCGCTTAAGTATTCATCACCTCAATCTGATTGAAATGCTTTAATACTTTTGCTAGTTTGTTTATTGACTTTAAGTCTAAATTCATTTTGACTCATCATGGACCAAACTATGTCTAACAAGTGATGTCCATTGATAAAGAATCTCATTCTCTTCTAAGTGATCTAAAATTCATTGGTTAAGTACTTATCACCTCGATCTCATCGAAATGCCTAATACTTGTGTTAATTCATTTCTCAACTTTAAATCTAAATTCTTTAAAATATTCAAATGCTTTAGATTTATGTCTCATTTACATAGCTAAAATATGATCTCGTTATCAATAAAGGTTATCAAGTAATCATGTCTTTCTCTTACTTGGATGGATATGGGCGTAAATACAACTCCATTTTCTAAGGCCTAACAAATTAGTAGCCCTTTCTCCTTTTCTACTAAAAAGGGATTCATGTCATTTTGCCAAGTAAAAAGATTCACAAACATCATCAAACAATTCTATGTATCCATTTATGATTAGTTTGGATATATCATTCTTATTTATATGGCTAAGTTAACAATGCTATAAATATATATATTTATTTAGATCATTTGAGTCTTTTAGCATTTATGTAAAATATATGTAGGAGTTACATTATGTTCAAAACATAAAAACTATTATCAATCAAAAAATTTTCATATAAAAATTCACATTTAAAAAGAATAGCCATTATTTTTATATAAAAAGGAAAAATATCTTGCTCTAACAAGTAATGGAAATAATAGTTATTAAGTCTTAGCACAAGTTCATATGGTAGTGCTAACTCATAGGTGCCTACAACTAATTATCGAACTTTTGATCCATTGCTAAACATGTAGGTCATTCTCCTTTAAAGTACTCTTTTTTTGTTTTCTAATTTCCTACACATTTACATACATGTGAGTACCATATTTAGTATCATATACCAATGAGGTGGAATTTAGAAATAAAAAAGTAGCTTTACTATCATAAATATCGAAGATGGTTATAGAACTTTTTTTTCACCTCTTCAAGGTACTACTTATAGTCGTGCTTCTAATGCCTTTTCTCATAATGAAAGTAGATCGTATCTTTTGGGCTATTTTAAGCCTTGAGATTGTTCATCCTTCTTGTAGGTGCTATAGAAGATTCTTTCTTTTGGTGTTTAGGCTTTTTTTACACTTCGTCATGCCTTTTTCCTTATTAACAAAAAGTTTATCTCGAGCTAAGCTTCCTCGAGTAAGAACAATAACTCTCCAAAAGTCTTTTCCACGTGCATCATGTTGAAGTTCATGATGAACTATCCAAAGTTATTAGACAACAATTACAACACTAGGTTAATGGATAATTCAACATCCATTCTAACTTGAAGCTCGACCAACCTATCAATATAGCCTATCATCTCGGTTATATACTTTTTGACATTGGATCTTTCATCCATTCTAGTCTAAAGAGCTTTGTCATTACCTCATAGCACTCATGCTTAATATTCTCCTCAAATAAGCTCTTAATCTTTGCTATGATATCAAAGGCAATTATGCCTTTATGTTGGTGCCTATGCATTAATATTAAAGTTACTAGTATAATTCTTTAAGAGATGATCATATCATTCCTATGTTTGACCCATACTATATAAGCTTCGACTTGATCCTAAGGAGGCTTAGTTGGGAGAGGTGACTCTATCATATAGAGAATCTTGTCATATTGAAGGACCGTACTTAGATTTATTTCCCAATCAATGAAGTTTATGTCATTGAAGGCATTACTTCTATCAATAATTGATCTTATCAATGTGTTATCGATCAACTATGCAATCCGATAGGATAGAAAGCATACGACTTGGTTAATTGAATTGCATTAATAAAAAAAGAAGCATAAATTAAGAAGTAAAATCTATTTTTGCTCCTACTATTTTCTTCAAGTTCTATAACCTTTAATATCGGACTCAAGAAAACTTTTTAATTCATTTTCCATAGTGGGTTAGGATCCCATCCTCTAATATGCATTAACCTTCGGTTTTCTCAATTAATCATACATGAAGGATTAGGTAGGTAACTCCGTACCAATTATAACTAATACAATTCCTAATCTCATTGGCATGACAACTCCTTATCATCTTACATTTTATGTGAATACCAATCTTTGTTTACAAATTCAATGGGCCTTGAGTTATCTTAACAAGCCCAATAATTCATCTCAAGTAAGACCCAAACATTCGAAGATATCACATGGCCCATGATTTAATTCCCTCGAGGAAGAAGTGACTTTGAGTTATCTCAACAAGCTAACAACGACAAAAAGGTTTCTCTCCTCATAATGTTGGAAGGAAATTAACTTGATATTAATTTAAAAAATTTAATATGGTAGGTCTTATCCTAGTATACATATAAGTTATCAATCGCATTACTTGTATAATGTATACTATCAATCACATAGTAAATACATACATCTCATGCATGAATCTAGTATTGGTGAATGGTAATAAATCTCTACTACTAGTCCCCTCAAGATGTAAGGAAACTAATGGGTCAAGTACCTAGGTAAAAATTTATTATAATTTTTTTCAAGATTGTCTTCTCTTCGGCTTCTTCTCATTACATATATTATAATATTATATCTTCTACTTTTATTTTTTTTAAATAAGAAACCTTAAGTTACATTCGAATGAAGTAAGATAAGAAGGAAAATATATCATAATGATAGAAAAGGTAGGACATACGAGCCTTATTTAATCAAAAATTTACAAACATACATTCAAAAAAACTAAGTTGACAATCCATATCATTCACCCATGCCTCAATCACATTGATAATGGCATACAAATGAAACACATTTTATTTCAATTGTAATTATATAACTATGGTTTTGGTCATTTTATAAATATTATTAAAAATTTTCTAACTTTTAATTTTTGGACTTTTGGATCCTTAGGCCCATTTTAGGACCATGGCCTTTTGAGCTTAGGAGGCCTACGGGCTACCATACCCTAGCCGGCCCCGGCCTAGCGCCGGCCTTGGTAGGGCGGTTAACTAGTGTCCGAGCATTGGCATGGCTGTCCATAGACTAGTGCTCGGCACCGGCCCGGCGTCAATAGGCCAGCACATCTATAAAATGTGTTTGTAAATCAAAAATTGACAAACATACATTCAAAAGAACTAGGTTGATAATCCATACCATTCACCCATGCTTCAATCACATTGATAATAGCATACAAATGAAACACATTTTATTTCAATTGTAATTATAAAAATATGGTTTTGGTCATTTTATAAATAGTATTAAAATTTTTCTAACTTTTAATTTTTAGACTTTTGGAGTCTTAGACCCATTTTAGGACCATGGGCTTTTGGGCTTACGAGGCTACGAGTTGTCATACCCTAGTTGGCCATGGCCTAACATTGGCCTTGGTAGGGTAGTTGGCTAGTGCTTAGCACTAGCATGGTTGTCCATAAACTACTACCTAGCATTTGCCTAGCACCAATAGGCCTAGCGTGCATCAACGCTTATTTTGTTTTCTTTTTTTACTTTTTTTTTTAATTTTTACCCATGATCATTATTGTAGTTTCCCGAACAAGCCCCTCTTACTTGGCATGCTCATACATGCTTGGCACACTTACATGTTTCTATCTTAATGCCTAATGTGCTAATGTGTGAGGCAAGTATGGCCTTGCATGCACCTAGCACACACTTAGCCTTAACCCAAGCATAGCATATGCCCAAGCACATGCCCAGTATGTGTCTAACTTGGCCTTTGTCTTAGAGCACCCACTAGCATGAGGCTTATGACTCAATAGGCTCCTTGATATGTTGATAATGTATCAAGAATAAAAGAAACTTTTTTTATCTCTCAACACATAAATGAAGATTGGCATCTAATAAGGCATGACGACTACCCGATTCTCTAGGACGATTAATTAATCTATAATTATCTTTCATAAGCATGGTTACTAGACAATTCAATTCTCATGTCAATTTATCATAGTGTGATCTCAAACTTGGTTTATAGTCTATTTGATTTTAATCAAACAAGTTTTCTTTGATTCTTAAATTTCTTAGCTCTAGAATAAACCAATTATGTTATATTAGTATACTCCTACTATTGTCACAAATTTCTTAAGCAAACAATTATCAAAGTCCAACATGATAACTCCTTTAATATATAAGGAATAACATATCTTATCTTAATCATGCACCTATCTCTATTAGATTCCTAGTGCACCAAATGAATCACCCATATCCAACTTCTTGATCGAGCCCAATAAAATGATTGTCAATTACATAAATCTTCTAATAAGATAACTATAATGATTTAAAGTCAAAGGACCAGTTGAACCCATCTCATATGAGATTCCTATAGAATAAACCAAATGGGTTCTCATGCTCGAGTCACATTTGGTGATATGTTCTCTAACATTAATCATCTAACTCGTTTGTTTTGGCGTCAACATACCAATAAGTGTAAAATCTTCTACTCGTTATCTTATAGTATTAGTATAGCGATCACAAGTCTTACCGCATATATTCATTATCTATTCTTAATAATGATACGACTTGGGATATTTAATTATATCATTTAAGTATATCAATTGATCAATCATTAAGTATGGATCGATGTGTTGTAGGTAATGCTTTTGCAACGAATGCCAAAGAAATAGGTTTGATTAAGTACCATTGAATGGAGAACTTGTTGATATCAATTTTTAAAAGCTTTATATGAATATGATGCAAATAGTTTTGATTTTCCATTTCTTTTGGCCTCAATGGTGTAATATGTTGGATTTAAAAGTTCTAATTATATTGTCCGTTGTTTAGCATTTGAGCCAACATAATTGTTTTTTTTTTTTTGGACTGGAATTTCAAAAGTATTTTGCTTAAAAAAAAACATCAATTGATCAATCATTAATGCAATGTATATCATATGGACTTGTATCTAATTCTATCAAATTATAAACGACAAGAATTAATATAAATACGTTTTTTATTAATTAAATAAAGAATGTAATATTATAATAAGTCAAACCATCCAAGCAAGGTTGGATCTTGGGCACCTACACTAACATTTATGTTATAAATGGGTGTATCGATATTTAAGATATGTAAACAATTATTAATGTCTATATTTCCAAAGAAAACATCATCTTTATAAAAATAAAAACCTTTATTCTTAAATAAAAATGAAAAACTGTCTTGGTTTAAATAAGAAATGAAAATGATATCCCTAGTTATACTAGGAATGTAATAATAGTTTCGAGAATAAGCATAAGCCCAAATGGTAATGCTAGCTTATAGGTACCTATTGCTAATGGTAAACCTCTTGAATCATTGCCCACACATAGGTAAACCTTCCTTTAACCAATCTTTCTTGACTATTTTAGTCCTTGCATATTTGTACAAATGTGTGCACCATATCTAGTATTAAATACCCATGATGTAGTACTAAAAGTAGAAAAGTTCACTTCAACAACATAAATTCCTAAAGTGCTTTTAGAACTCTTCTTTTAAATCTCATATAGGTACTCCTTATCCTCTATCATATAGATTATTTTTTCATGTTAAAGGACATTCATGTTTTTCATTTTTCAATCAAAGAAGGTTGAGCCATTCATGACATTACTTCTATTAATCACTTATTATATCTATGTATTACTAGTTATACTTTGCAACAACCTTAACAAAATAGAAAAACAAACTATAAATTAAGAAGTAAGATCTATGTTTGCTCCCACCACTTTATTCAAGATCTATAACCTTCATATAGAACTCAAGAAATCTTTTTGATTTGTTTTCGTTCGTAGGTTAAGATCCCATCCTCTAACATGTATTAACCTTGAGTTATCTCAACAAGTCATACATAAAGGATTAGGTCGATAACTCCTTACCAATTGCATCTAATGTGATTACTAATCTCATTGGCATGACAACTCCTTATCATCTCACATCTTATGTGAATACTAATCTTTCTTTACAAATTCATTAGACCTTGAATTATCCGAACAAACCTAATAATTCATTTCAAGTTATGCCTAAACATTTAGAGACATTACATGGCCTATGATTTGATTCCTTTAAGGAAGAAGTGATCACGAGTTATCTCAACAAGTGAATAACAACCAAAAGAGTTGTCTTCTCATAATGTTAAAAGGTAATTAACTTGATATTAATTTAAAGGATTTAACATAGTATAGTATCATCAATTCAATCCTTGCATACATACTAAATATCAATCACATTAATCCTATCATGCATACTATGGATCGTATAATCATTTATATAGGAATTCGATCGCATACATGACTCAAAGACCGATGAATGGTAATGGATCTCTACTACTAGTCTCCTCTAGCCATAAGAAGACTAGTGGATCAAATTCTTAGGTGAAAAATTATTATAAATTCTTCGAATTATCTTCTTTTCTTGGCTTCTTCTCTTTGTATATATTCTAATAAGCTATCTTTTACTTTTACATTTCTTTGAATAAGAAACGTCAAATTACATTCAAAGAGAGTAAGATAAAAAGAGCAATACATCAAAATAATAGAGCAGGCAGTAACACATATGCCCTATTCAACTAAAAATTAACAAGCACATATTCTCAAAAACTAAGTCGACTCATTCATACCATTCACCCATGCTTCAATCACATTGATACATGGCATTCAACTAAAATGCATTTCATATCAATTATAATTATAAATCTATGGTTTTGAATATTTTATAAAACATTAAAATTTTTAAATTTTAATTTTCGGACATTTTAGGCCTATAGACTTATGGGGCTCAAAGGTGTACGGGTTAGCATGCCCCGATTGGCCTATGTCTAGCATTAGCCATTAGTTGCTATTGGCCTAGTAAGCTCATGCATGCTTGGGCTAGTGTTGGCTACTAGCCGAGTGCCTCGCTCTAGCCTTCGCCGGCCGGTTAGTTAGTATCGATGTGAATTGGCCTAGCATGCTTGTGCATGCCTAGCCTAGCACTAAGGGTGTTCGTGCATGCCTACTCTACTACCTAGCATGCATAGGCACGTCTAGACCTTGCACATGTCCAAGTGCATGCCTAGCATGCAAGAGGCACTCCCGGCTTGGTGTTGTATACACCTAACATGCATGATGCGTGGTTGGCCTTGCGATAGACACGGCGTGCACCCAATGCCTTCTCGGCTTGGCGTGCACCCGATACCCACCTAGCCGACATGTTGGTGGGTGCACGTAAGTGCCAACATCTAACATTGGTCTCGTATGCATCCACTTTTTTTGCCAAAAACCTTAGATTTATAATCGGAAAGTAACAATTCATGTAGTTAATTATAATCAACATAACATATAAATAAAAATTCAATGAAGGCTTTAATACCCATTAAAGGATCATACATCCTATGGAGGTATGAAATAAAACAAAAAAAAATTCTCCATTTAAGGATCCAAGATCATGCCCTTGAATCAAATAATCAAACATACATGAGTAAATAATTAAAGCAAGTGTTTACCTCTTATAGTACAAAAACTATCCGTGCGAAAAGATGTCATCCAAGTGTTTGGCCTCTATTAACAAACCACGTAACTAAAATGACGACACAAGAAGTAATTAGAAATTATTGAGTGCTAGCTTCAGCTTTTTCTCGATATGTCTTTTTTCTTTAGAAATCAATTAGGGTTTTTAATACAACAAATCTAGAGAGGAGGAGAGAGGTGGTGGGTTTGAAGGAGAGAAAACTCTTTTCTTTATTTTTTCTTATTTTGCTATCTCGTTTGCTCTTGGTTATTCTTGATGTCACCTCTTTCTTTATTTATATAAGGGGTGGTAGCTTTTTCGTGTAGGTCAAAAAGATCCGACATATATGGGCTTTATCTAACCTTATCCTTATAAACCTTGAGTCTTATCTAATAAGGCTCAAATTTATCTTTCTACCAAAATATCTTATAGGGTTTTAAATTAACCCTATTGGCTCAAACTCTTTTGGCCTAATTAAGTACCAATTAATTTGGACCATCCAAATACATTGAGTTAGATATTTTATGAGGCTCACATTAAGAAATTATTTTCAAATTATCCTTAAATCTAAATTAGGAAATCAATTTCCTTTTTAAGTAATTATCTTTCAAATTTAGAACTGACTTCTAAATTAGAAAACTAATTTCTAAAATAGGAAACTTTTCATTTTAGAAAACGTTTTCCGAAACAATAAACTTTCTAAACTAGAAACTTTTTCCTAAAATAGGAAACTTTCCAAAACATGAAACTTTTTCTCAAACTCTTTGCTTCTTTTTTATCTTTGAAAGTTTAAACCTATGCATATGACTTAATACGTTACTAGATATGTTGGCAATGTATCAAGAATAAAAAAGACCTTTTTATCTCCCGATACGTAATTCAAGGTTGGCCTTTAGCTAGGCATTATGACTACCCAATTCTCTAGGAGGACTAATTAATTTGCAATTACCTTTCACGAGCATGGTTAACATACAATTTAGTCTTCATATCAACTTATCACAATGTGATTTCAAAGTTAGTTTATAATCTATTCGATTATGATGATATAAGTTTTCTTTAATTCTCAAATATCTTAGATCTAAAGTAAACTAGCTACACCATATTGGTATACTCCTACTATTACCATAGATTCCTTAAGTAAACATTAATCGAAGTGCAATATGATAACTCTTTTAATATATAACAAATGACATGTCCAATCTCATTCATCCACCTATCCGCATAAAGTTCTTAGTGTACCCAATGAAGCACCTATATGTAACTCTTAACTAAGCTTGTAACACCTCTAACCTATAACCTAATAAGTCGAGAATATTACCACCTTTAACCTATATTCAAAGTGCAATGATTGCAAGCTAACAAGGCGCTATTACTTATTCATAATATACCTTAGTATCAATTACGCTGCGAAAGCCTAATAATGACAATTAGGTCTAAATTTTTAGTTCAAAAGGCACTATTAATTTTTCGTGTTCTTTTACTTTAATTAAATTCTTTGAAGTGAAATAATTGGATCTATGACTATTAGTTTTCTCAAATTCTTTTTCTATTAATTTATATAAATTCATTTTAGTCATAACCCATTTCTTGATGATTGATTAATTATTTTTTTCATCAATCATCGTTTATTTTAATTGTTATCTACTTAATTATATTGTTTCACTCGCTCTAGCGATGCTACTATGGAAATAAATATCTTAAAGAAAACTACATTAGCTATGATTATACTACCATTTCACTATTGATATTTTGTTTAAGCACAAACTACTATTTACATATAAAACTAGTTCAAGTACTAACTACTACAAAAATAGCTTATTAACTATCTACATTCATTTCTTTTTAATCGACTATTTACTTTTTCATTGCTTTAACTATCGTATAGAAAAACACAATCATAGCTAAAAAGTAAGCCGAATACTAAGTACTATAATTGTGATGACATCCATTCTCCAACCATATCTAATGTACATGTGCCGGATCGATCCCTCATAGTCGGCTCAAAGGTGAAAAATACTATCTTTACTTATATTAGCTACACCATAAGTAAATAGGTGAACGATAGCTTAGTAAGTTAACTAATGCATGTAAATGAAAATGCATGTATAAATCATTTGCATGCTCATATAAAACCTTTTTCATTATCACAAACACTTTTCACGATCGGTCTAAAAATCTTTTCTATCTTGCGATAAATCACATTATAGGAACTTTAGGGTTTTCCATAAAATGTCCATCAAATTAGACTAGTCCGTTGACGTGCCCCGTTGAGCCTTGGTGTACGTCTACACCATTCGACCCATGTAAACCATGAACCATGAAAATAATGGAACCCATGAAGTCTTTTCATAAAACCATGAAAACCATTTCCGTGAGAGTCACGAAAACCATATAACCATAAAGTGTTTTCCAATTGTATCCATAAAATCCTCGCCATAAAATCCTCTTTTTCATGACTTTTAAATCACTTCCATAAACTTAGCATTCATAGGAATTTTATTTTAAATTCATAATCATTATGATTTCATGAAAATGCATGCCACGAGTGAAATGCATTTATGCCATGATATTGCATAGTTTAATAACATAAAAGCATAATAAACATTTTCTTAATAAAATCATTCCAAACCATTACAAATAAGCACACCAATACACAATATAAAGTAGCACAACTTCATCACCATCAACATTGTAACATATACACATTTCAAATTCACCAATTGAAATTTCAAAACTTAACTACACACCTGAATTATGCAAATTAGGTTACAACCCTAAATTTCCTAACTTAGGCCAAATGATATCCTAACCTAGTCTAACCATTTTCTTCCAACCTTAGCATCCATTTCACCTTTAGTTCTATCCAATTTAAACCTAACTTCATGAACTAATTTGATTAAGTGTCATTTGATTAATTGTATGTAGAATTTCCACTTTGGGTCTTATTAAGCCTAAACCTTAATTTAGGCATTCTAGTCTAAATTTCAATTTTTAATGTAAGTTTTCATTCTAACTCAATTCATCACACTATCCTAAGCCCTATAATGGTTAATTGAAGTATTAAAAATTAATTAAAAATGAACCTAAGTTTTGTCCCATTTTGGGCTTAATGTCACATTAACCTTAACCTTGTTATTCCCTTCTCAATTCATCACCAAATTCTAACACTAAGCCATTCAATTACATATTAACATATTAACATTTATAGGTTAAATTCTAACCTAACGATCAATTTCGGCCCATTAAGGCCCAAATTCTAGCACTAAGTCATTCAATTACATATTAACATTAAGGATCAATTTAGTGGACATTTATTGGTTAAATTTAGGGATAAAGCTTAATTGGGCCTTAATGCGTTGAAATTAGGCCTAGGTTAAATCAAGCAAATTTCTTCAACTTTCCCTAAAAAATTCACTTCTACTCATCAAATTATATTCTTTTAACTACCAATTAACTAATAATTCATGAATCAAGTAGAAAAATCAAAATCCTAAAATTTAAAGTTTTAGGTCAAATGCTAACCCTAAGAAATTCATGAGATTTTCTTCAATTTAAATGAAAATTTTCATTCTTAACCACTAATTCAAACTTAATTAAGTCATAATCAAGCTATAGAATATCAATTAAATGAATTAATTAAAAAGCGCTAATTCTCTAATTTGGGTCGAAAGTTCGACTCATCCTAACCATAGAAATGTTTTATTTCTAAACCTCAATTTTATGTTCAATTAACATGTTTCAACCTTAATTGCATGAATTACTACCTTAATTTCATTTTTCATACTTTTTCTTCACCAGGAACCCGAATCCTAATTTATAAAATAAACCTAAAAATCATAAATTAAAGCACCCAAATCACGGTTAATTTCAATTAAACATTACTTATGGTGTATATGAAGTTAAATTACTCAATTAAGCTCTAATTTAACCTTGAAAGGTTGGATGATTTGAGAAATTCCTTCCCCTCTTTTCCTTCACCAATTCGACCTAAACCTTGATTTGTCCTCTTGATAGTTTTTGATCTTCTAGCTTGATTTCCTTGCTTGGTTAGTTAATTTAAAGTGTTTAGAGGTGACTTAGTTGGTTTTCGAGTGGAATTTCCAAAGGAAATTTTGCGAAGTTTCCTTTGGTTTTTGTTAATTTTCTACCATTTTCTTGAATTTCTTGCACCTATATTTATAGCAAAATTTTTATGGATATTTGGCCTCATCTCTACCCTTGATTTGCTATGATTTGGACTGATCCTAACCCTTAAATCAATTTTAAATCCTAGCCCTTCAAATTGATTAATTTTACCCATTAATCCTCCTTTTATTTTTTGTCTTTCATCTTGCCTAATTCTAGCCTCTCCTTTATGTCCAAGTCAAAATTCATTAATTAGCCTCTAATCATATAGCTAAAATTCAATTTGAACGGCTAGAAAAGTTCCCAAAATTTTGCTTAATTTTAATCCCTTATTTTACTAATCTTTCCTCTAATCACTTCTCTATTCATCCTTCAATTTTTCAATCAATTACTTTAGGCCCTTCCTTTAAAGATATCTTGACAACTTTTTAACTCCGTAAGTTCATAACTAATTTAATTTAAAATTTAAAACTTTTAATTTTTATGCAATTAGGTCCCTAATTTCTATGCAATTAGGTCTCTAACACTAAAATTTTATTCTATACTTTTTCAAGATTCAATTTCTCTTTATAGTACATTCAAACACTTTTTAAAAGGATTTTTTTTTCATGATTTACATAAATTATATACCTTTATTTAGGCCTCCAAATTAATTGTTTAGAGTAAAAAATTACACTATCTTTATGAAAAATATTCATTATATGTAGAAAAAGTCAACTAAGCTTAATTAATATTCCTACACATCCTAAATGATTTTTCTATACCTTTGAAATAATTTTCTTATACACTTAGAGCACCTAAACTAATTAATGTACCTCAAAATTACTATTTATGCACAATAAAACCCAAATAAAATATTCATAAAATATCAAAAAATTCATCCAATAACATAAAATAATCTAACACCCCTCTAGAAAATGTTTTAAGTAAAAAAAATATTTTTATACACATACAACATGCATAAAATATTTATTTCTCATAAAATTACTATTAATGCATTGTAAAGTCAACAAAATGCTCATTAAGCATAGGAAAACTATTTTAACTACTCTAAATATTCTTTCAACATTTTTTAGATTATTCCATGCCTTTAAAATATTTTTCATATATTTTTAATACTTTTAATTTTATTAAATTTCATTTTTAGTAGGTACCATGTATTATATAACCGACATGTCCTTTTGTCTTTGTTGAAGAAACTCTTGGATCTTATGGGATCTTACCATGTTGGAGAAATATTTTTCATTAAAAAGTTCCTTGAATAGATTCCATGTAAGTCCCATTTCATCAAGGGATGCTTTCATTATGTCCCATCAATTTTGTGCATTAGTAACCAACATAAAGGTGAAGCATGCTATACGATGTGCATCGCTCAAAATCAAATATTCAAAAATGACCTATATGAATTCAATCCATTCTTTTGCTACATTAGGATTTGGAAAACCTCTAAATTCCTTTGGATTGAACCTTTGAAACTACTCAACTATCTCAATCCTTAGTGGTTATCGTGCTTCAGTTGGACCATGCCTAGTTGTTTCTAGTATCCTCTATAATTGTTCCTCGTGCCTTTCTTATTGCAGCTATCTTGCTACCTTCTAAGTAGCTCCATTAATTCTCTCTCAATCTCCCAACATACGACTTGATCTCTCGTTATTACTAGTGTTATTATTAATAGCCCATTTTGGCGGCATAAGTTTTCCTCTTGTTTTAATTGACAAGAATACAACATAGGCCAAGTCATTCATCTCGCATTAACTTATAGAATCTCATACACATAACATTCAATCACAACACAATAGCATACCATTCACCTCAACAACATACACATTAAGAAATCATAACAATGTTTCAGTAAACATACTTACTAATTATCGAAGGTTAACGTCGGTGTATCTTGGATGTGATTGGTAAAACCTCGCTCTAATACCACGCCCGTAACACCCCTAACCTATGACCTAATAGGTCGAGAGTTTTACCACCATTAATCTACATTTGAAGCGCAATGAATGAAGGTTAATAAGATACTAAGATTATTCATAATATACCTAGGTATGAATTACATTGTGGAAGCCTAATAATGATGATTAGGTCTTATTTTTTAGTTCAAAATGCACTATTAATTTTTGTAGTTTATTATTTTGTTTAAATTTTTTGAAGTGAAAGAATTGGGTCCGTGACTCCTAGTTTCCTCAAATTTGTTTTTTTATTAATTTATATAAATTCATTTAGTCTTAACCCACGTTAGTCATCATTTATTTTAATTGTTGTCCACATAACTATATTGTTTCATTGCTTTAGTGATACTAGCATAGAAATAAATATCTTAAGAAAAACTACACTAGCCACGATTATACAACCATTTCACTACCGATATTTTGTTTAAGTACAAATTACTACTAACATACAAAACTAGTTCAGCGCCAACTATTACAAAAATGGCTTATTAACTATCTACATTCATTTCTTTTTAGTTGACCATCTACTTTTTCATTGTTTTAACTATCATATAGAAAACCACGGACATAGCTAAAAAGTAAACTAGAATACCAAGTATTATAACCGTTATGGCATGAATGAGATCCATCCTCTAACTACATCCAACATACATGCATCGAACAAACCCCTTGGTAGTCAACTCTAGGGTGAAAAAAACCATCTTTACTTATATTAGCTACATTATAAGTAAATAGGTCAACGACAACTTAATAAGTCAACCAATTCATGTTTTTGCAAGTAAATGAAAATGCATGTATAAATCATTCGCATGCTCCTATAAAATCTTTTTCATAATCATAAACACTTTTCATGATCACTCTAAAAAAAATTTCTATCTTTAGACATATATCATTATAGGAACTTCGTGGTTTTCCATAAAATGTCCGGCAAACCGGACTAGTCCGCAGATGAGCCCCGTCGAGCCTTAGTTCACGACCGCACCACTCGACCCGTGTAAACGATGAATCTTGAAAGTTATGGAACCTATGAAGCCCTTTTATAAAACCATGAAAAAAAATTTCGTGAAAGTCATGAAAACTATAAAACCATAAAGTGTTTTCGAATTGTTATTGCAAAATCCTTACCATAAAATCCTTTTCTTCATAACTTTTAAATCATTTCCACAAACTTCGCATGCATATGTATTTTATTATAATTGCATAATCATTGTGATTTCATCAAATGCATGCCATGAGTGAGATGCATTTATGCCATGATATTGCATATTTTAATAACATAAAACCACTATAAACATTTTCTTAATAAAATCATTTCAAGCCATTACAAATAAGCACGCTAATACATAGCATAAAGTAACCTAACTTCATCACCATCAACATTGTAAATTACACATAACACACATTTTAAATGCACCAAATGACGTTCTAAAACCGAACTACACATTGAATTATACAAATTAAGTTACAACCTTAAATTTCTTAACTTAGGCCGAATGATATCCTAGCCTAATCTAACCATTTTCTTCCAACTTTAACATCCAATTAACCTTTAGTTCTATCCAATTTAACCCTAACTTCATGAAATAATTTGATTACGTGTCATTTGATTAATTATATGTAGAATTTTCACTTTGGGCTTTATTGGGTCAAAACCCTAATTTAGGCATTCTAGGCTAAATTTCAAATTTTAATGTAAGTTTTCATTCCAAATCAATCCATCACACTACCCTAAGTCCTAAAATAGTTAATTGAATTATTAAGAATCAATTAAACCTAAAACATAGTTTTGCCCCATTTTGGGCCGAATGCCACATTAACCTTAACCTCGGTATTTCCTTCTTAATTCATCATCAAATTCTAACACTAAGTCATTCAATTACGTATTAACATTAAGGATCAATTTAGTTGACATTTATGGATTAATTTTATCTATAAAGCTTAATTAGGCCTTAATGGGCTAAAATTGGATGTAGGTTAAATCAAGCAAATTTCTTCAACTTTCTTAGATTTTTTTTCACTTCTACTCATCAAATTATATTCATTCAACTAGAAATTAACTAAAAATTCATGAATCAAGTGGAAAAAATCAAAACCTTAAAATTTAAGGTTGTAGGTCGCATGCTAGCCCTAAGAAATTTGCTAGATTTTCTTCAATTTAAATGAAATTTTTCTTTCTTAAAAACTAATTCGAATCTAATTAAGCCATAATCAAGCTATAGAACATCAACTAAATCAAATAATCAAACAGACTCTAATTCTCTAATTTGGGTCGAAATTTCACCTCCTCCTAACCCTAGAAATTTTTAATTTCTAAACCTCAATTTTAATTTCAATTAAAATTTTTCAACCTTAATTACATGAATTACTAGCTTAATTTCAATTCCCTCAATTTTTCCTCACCAAGAACCCTAACCCAAATTTATAAAATTAAAGCTAAAAATCACAAATTAAAGCACACAAATCACAAATTAACTTCAATTAAGCATTGCTTGTGGTGTAGGTGAAGTTAACTTACTGAATTAAGCTCCAATTTAACCTTAAAAGGGTGAATGAGTTGAGAAATTCCTTCCCCTCTTTTCCTTCGCAAATTCGGCCAAAACCGTGATTTTTCCTCTTGATAGTTTTTTATCTTCTAGCTTGATTTCCTTATTTGGTTAGTTAATTTAAAGTGTTTAGAGGTGATTTAGTGATTTTTGGGTGAAATTTCATAAGAAAATTTTGCAAGTGTTTCCTTCGGTTTTTGCTAATTTTTTGTCGTTTTCTTTAATTTCTTGCACCTATATTTATAGCAAAATTTTAATGGATATTTGGCCTCATCTCTACCCTTGATTTGTCATGATTTGGAGTGATTTGAATCCTTAAATCAATTTTAAATTCTAGCCCTTCAAATCGATTAATTTTAGCCATTAACCCTCCTTATATTTTTACCTTTCCATCTTGCCTAATTCTAACCTCTCTTTTTTATCCAAGGCAAAAATCATTAATTAACCCTTAACCATAGAGCTAAAATTTGGCTAGAAAGGTAGAAAAGTTTTCAAAATTTTGCTTAATTTTAATCCCACATTTTACTAATCTTTCCTCTAAGTACTCCTCCATTCACCCTTCAATTTTTCTATTAAATACTTTAGACCCTTCCTTTAAAGATATCTTAACAAATTTTTAATTCCTTAAGTTCATAGCTAATTTAATTTAAAAATTTAAAATTTTAATTTTATATAATTAGATCCCTAACTCTAAAATTTTATTATCTACTTTTCCAAAATTCAATTTCTCTACATAATAAACTTAGAAAAATTTTAAAAGGATTTGTTTCATGATTTATAGAATTTTTATACCTTTATTTAGGCCTTCAAATTAATTATTTAATGTAAAAATTATACCATTTTCTATAAAAAAAAATTCTTATATGTAGAAAAATCCATCTAAGCTTAATTAATATTCCTACACTTCCTAAATGATTTTTTAAGCCTTTAAATTAATTTTCTTATATCCCGAAAGCACCTAAACTAATTAATTTACCTTAAAATTAGTATTTATACATAATAAAATATTCATAAAATATCAAAAATTCATCCAAGAATATAGGATAATCTAACACCCCTCTAGTAAATTTTCTAAGTAAACCAAATATTTTTTATGCACCTACAACATGCATAAAATAATCATTTCACAAAAAATCACTATTCATGCATTGTAAAATCAACAAAATGCTCATTAAGCATAGCAAAACTATTTTAACTACTCTGAATATTCTTTTACCCTTTTGTAGATTATTCCAAGCCCTCGAACATTTTTCATATCTTTTTAATACTTTTAATTTTATTAAATTTCAATTTTAATGGGTATCGGGTATTACAGAGTCCATCAAAATGAGTGTCAAAGTACATAATTCTTCTAATGAGATTATTATGATGGCTTCAAGTCAAATGACCAATTGTACCCATCTTGTATTAGATTCTCATAGAATAAATCAAATGAGTACTCATAACGTGTCATATCTAGTGATATGTTCTCTAGCATTAATCACCTAAGTGCTTGCTTTGGCATCATCATGCCAATAGGTTTGAGATCTCATACCTCTATCTTATAGAAAGAGCATAGCACTAATAAGTCTTAGCACATATTGTTAATCTCCATTCTTGACAATGCTATAACTTTAAGCATTGAATGATATCTTTTAAGTGCATTAATATTTGTTTCACATCTTTTGATTAATCATTAATGCAAAGCATATTATATGGACTTCTATCTAATTCTATCAAATTGTAAACAACAATAATTAATAATAAAATTCTTTTAATAATAAATAAAAATACAACATTAAAATAAATCAAACCATCCAAACAAGATTGGATCTTGACTCTTCAATCTCGATGAAGACCGAATATTCGATCGACCAAGGAGGGAGAATGGATGCCCATTGTTGTGGGTCTTACTTTTGCTAAAAGATGACCGCCAAAAAGCTTGAAACCAAAGACTTGTTATGGAATGCTAGTAGAACCACTTCAACAACTATAGGCTACTACCGGTGTTGGCCAAATATTATGGAAGTTGTTGATGGGTGGTAGCTACTGTTCATAAAGAATGAGGTCGATGTTGGTTGACAAAGTCAATGTCGTTGACCTTTATGGATTCAAAAGCTAACCAGTGGCCTTAGAGATAATTGATAAAGCTACTATCGATGTGGTTTTATGGCGGAGAGCTCATGTGGTGGTCGGGTAAAATGTTCAAAACAACCCGAAACGTCAAGAGAAACTAAAGACACCACTTGACCAAACATGCATTTTAAAATCATTTCATCTAAAAATAATAAAATTGCATCATTCATAATAATTTTAGCAAATTAGATGGATAAAATTAATTTCAAAGTTTACCCAAAATGATCCCAAAGGTATTGAAACTTCCTAAATTGATATCTAGGGTTAGTTCCACTCTTTTCATTCCCGATGAAGACCGAATATTTGATTAGCAAAGGAAGGAGAGTGGATGCCCATTATTGTAGGTCCCGCTTTTGCTAAAAGGTGACTACTAAAAAGCTTGAAATAATATATTTGTTATGGAAGGCTACCGGAACCACTTGAATAGCTATCGGCTATTATTAGTGCTAGCTAAATATTATGGAAGTTGTTAATAGGTGTAAGCTACTATTCATAAAGAATGGGGTCGCTGCTAGTTGACAAAGTCATTATTAGTGAATTTAGTGGGTCTAAAAGACAATTGATGGCCTTGGAGATGACTAATATTAAGGATCATGCATCCTATGAAGGTGTAGAATAAACAAAAAAATTTCCTCCATCTAAAGCCCTAAGATCAAGTTGTTGAATTTATTAACCATACATACATGAATTTAAGGAAATAAATAAAAAATTACCTCTTATAGTGTAAATCCAAATCCTTTCATTAGAAAAGTAATCCAATTGTCAAGCCTCTATTGATGATCCACACAGTCCAAGTATCCACAAAGAAGCACTCAAAATCGATAGGGAGCTAGCTCTACCTTTTTTTTATTTATGTAGTGTTTCCTATAAAATTAATCCTTAACAATTTTATGAAAACCTTAAAAGAGAAGGAAAAAGTATATTTGTGCTAGGGTTTTTGGAGAAAATTCTTTTTTCCTTTTTTCTTCACTTTGTTGTGTGCCCTAGTTAGTTTTTAAGGCCGATCAAATTTTTCTTTTTTCTTTCTCCTTTTTGCTTAGTTATCGAACCTATCTCTCCCCCTTATATTTATAAGAGAGTTTCCTTGTCCTCTAAGGACAAAGAAAAGAGCGGCATTAAGTCCCCTATAGGACTCTAAGTTATTGTTTCCTTATCCTACAAGGATGAGGAGTTATTTTTACATATGGACTTTTGATCATTATCTTCAAGACATTCATCCTTATCCAATAAGGTTAATGTTTATCCTCTCACTAAAATATTTTAAGGCTTTTTATTAAATCTAATAGGCCAAAGCCATTTTAGCCTAATTTATTTATTTGGACTATCCAAATAATCTCGGATTATTTTAGACGGGTCCATATTAAGAAATAATTTTTCAAAATACCCCATAACCTAAATTAGGAAGCTTATTTCTATTTAAGGTTGTTTACTTCTAAATTTAGAACTAACTTCCAAATTAGGAAACCGATTTCTAAAATAGAAAAATTTCCATTTTAGGAAACTTTCTAATTAAGGAAAATTTTTATTTTAAGAAACTTCCTATTTAAGAAAACTTCCAATTTAAGGAAACTTTTCATTTTGGAAACCCATTCTAGAAATCCTTTCCAAAATAAGAAACTTTCAGAATTGAAAATGTTTTCCAATATTTTTCCACCTAGATATGGTAGCAATATATTAAGAACAAAAGACTCCTCTCTTATTTCTTGATACATAAATCAAGATTGGCCTCTAGAAGGCTTCATGAATTCCTAATTTTTTATGAGGATTAATTAATTTATTATTACCTTTCACGGACATGGTTACCATACAATTTAATCATCATGTCAATTTATCATAGTGTGATCTCGAACTTGGTTATAAGTCTTGTTTGATTATGATTACACAAGTTTTCTTTGATTCTTAAATGTTTTAGCTCTTAGAGTAAATCAACTATGCTTTATTGGTATATTCATACTATGGCCAAAGATTTCTTGAGGAGACATTTATCGAAGTGCAATGTGATAACTCCTTTAGCATAAAAGGAATGATATATCATATCTTAGTCATACACCTACCTCCATTAGATTTCTAATACACCTACAAAATTGCCCATGTACAACCCTTAAATGGATCCATCAAAATGAGTGTCAAAGTGCATAAGTCCTTTAATGAGACAACCATGATGACTTTAAGTCTAAAGACCATTTGTACCTATCTTATGTAAGATTCCCATAGACTAAAACTAAATGGGTTCTCATGACGAGTCAAATCTAGTGACATGTTCTCTAACATAAATCACCTAAGTGCTTGCTTTGGCATCACCATGCCAATATGTGTAAAATCTCCTACTAATATCATATAGCATGAGCATATCACTCATAAGTCTATCTCGCATATAGTTATTATCCATTCTTGACAATGCTATGACTTTAGAAATTTAATGATATCATTTATATGTATTAGTGTTTATCACATATCTTTCAATCAATCACTATTACAAATGCATATCATAAGGACTTCTATCTAATTTTATAGAATTTACAAGAATTAATAGAATGATTTCTTTATTATTATTGAAATAAATAATAGAATAATATATTAGCTCGAGCTCAACCAAACATGGTTGGATCTTAGGCACCTATACCGACATGATAAAGCTACCGTCAAAGTGGTTTTGTGATGAAGAGCTCATGGGATGGTCAAATAAAATGGTCAAAATAACCTATAACATTAAGGGAAACTAAAGACGTCGGTTAAGCTACTTAGATTTTTTAGGAATATGAGATGACGATGAAATGCTTTAAAGTTAAAAGGGAACGATAACTATGATTGTTTTTTTTTAGAGAGGAAAAATGAATAAAGGGTCACATGGCCGAGGATGAGAGGTATGGAAGTTTAACGAGGTTTAATGGGCAATGAGAAGGCACAGGTGGTTGGTTTTTTCCAAGTAATAGCTTATCTTTTTAAAGTAAATGAGGTTTAAGCAAAGTTGTTTCGAGCAAGGGTGGTTCGATGATTACTAGGGTGAGGTTTGATGGTGTTTATAGTCGTTTGGTCAGCAATGGTTAGTCGAAGAAAGGAAGAGAAGTGACTACATCTCTCTCTCTCTCTCTCTCTCTCTCTCTCTCTCTCTCTCTCTCTCTCTCTCTCTCTCTCTTAGATTTTTCCTTATTAAAGAGAGAATCAATAGTAGTATTTTTGCTAGTTTTGGTGGAGGAGAGGGTTGTTGATTGGGTGAGTGTGATTATAGTTGTTACCATGGATATGGAGGGCATAACCGATGATGAGGTCTGGTGGTAGTTAGATTTTCGAGTGGTTTGGAGAGGATTTTTAGAGGGATAAATAATGGATGATATAAAATGGGTGAAATGAAGGGTATTTGTTTAGGGAATTAATTAGAATTTTTGATTAAAAAAAAACATTTTTGATCTCTAGTTCATCAATGTTCTTTAATATTAGTGCAAGTTTATTTGATTTTCTTTCAATCATCTCTTGAATTGAAATTATTTAGCCTTTTTTTTTAATTTTCTCAAACCGACCCGCATTTTATCTTCCATTAAGACTCAAATTTTAAAACCTTCTCAATTATATCCCTCAATTTGATTTCTTATGGTTTTAATTTCTCAAATCCTCTTAATTAAACCCTTAGATAATTTTTCAAATAACTCTCTCTCTCTCTTCTTTTCTTTTCTTTATTTTCTTAAAACCCATAAACTATGAGATTCTCTAATAATCTCAACAAAAAAGGTCCAAAATAAGATGAAATAAAAATATCTTATTAAAAACATCTCATTTTACAAACCAAAAAATAAAAGGGAAAAATTAGGTGATAATAATGGTCATGGACTACTCATGTTGTGCAAACACTTCTTTCGTATAATCAACAAAAGCATCCTTTTTGGTATCGTTTTCATTGGTATACCACTCAATTGACTCTACCAAAGTTTGAAGACTAAAGAGTGCCCCATAGTGCAACAATCACATCATGAGATTTCTCCCTATCTTTCTTAGATTGAAAAGTCATAGTCTTCTTCTTAGTGTCTACGACATTTTTGTCAATACCGAATCTAGACATGCTTATTCCTTAAACATGGAACTTGCAATCAAGATTGATAACACTTATCGAGGTTAACTAAACTCTAATACCACTTGACATGGAAAAGGTGTTTTTTCAATCTCACATGTAAGCACTTGACTCGCTTTTCTTTTAAGTTAAACTAGTTAGCCTTACCTTTGTACTAAGTTGTGAAGCAAAAAAAGATTTTATCACCAAATTTTTTACCTCATTTATTCTCATGAATTTTTCAAAAAAAAAATTGTAAAAGTGCTAAAATTAAATATTTTTTAATTTACCTAATTTTACAAAATTTTATTCTTTTTTAAGATATTTAGGAGTTTCAAGACTTTTGTGAGATTAGATGAATTAAAAGAAACAATAAGAAAAAAAAAGAAGCAAAAAGAATAAAAAGAGGAATGAAAAAAATGAGTGAAAAGAAAAATAAAAGCATCACCCTGAGGGGTTAAGGGAAGAAGAAAAATAAAAATGAACTATCCTAAACCAATTTAATTAGGCCTAATCTAACTTGAAGCGCTAAGTCACTCCTAATAATAATTAGGACTCGGTTAAATTTGGGATATAAATACCATTAAAAATCAAAATGGGAGAGGGAACCATTAAAAAGAATAAAAAATAACAAAAAAATAAAAAAAAATCTACACATACTCCTTCATAGACCTACATACCTATAGGGCGACTTACGGATCCGATAAACCCTTTGTCCTCTAAAACCATAACTATCCAACCAACACCACCCTCAATAACCACTATAAACTCAAACATCAACCCTAAATCAGCCTTTCCTAACTAGTGAGATTGGAGAAAAATGATAGAGTGGGTTTGAAATTGAAGGAAGAAGCCACACGACCACCCATTTTTGGAACCACACCAAATCACCTCTTTCAAAACCGAATCGAAAACTCATCAAAATCAACCAAATCAAATAAGAATCTGAATCTTGACCCATTTTTGAAACCTATTTCTGTCTTCCGATTTAGACCAAATTAGACCTCCAAACCACTAAAGACAAACTCATTTGAGGACCTTGAGTTAATTGGTACCTTCCTCTTCCTTTATCGGGGTTAGAATTGTCATCAAGCAAAAAGGATTCCATGATAATCATTAGTGACTATTGTTCTCCATTCTCCGAGTCGATCATGTGTGACACATCCTTTATTGGGACATTAAGGAGGTGCGATCGCTCTTTCCTCGACCAATGATACATCTAATAATGCATGTGGATAAGGTCGAATGGTAACCAACGTAATTAACAATGAAATAAGGGTTTCATAAGTGGTTTGGTAAATTTGACAAGCATGTGTGTGACGAGCACTAGATGCTACCGACTTTCATATTTCATGTCAAAGGTATTTTAGTAATTTCATAACATATTAGAGGTATTTTGGTCATTTAACGAGGACCTCCTCAACGCTTTAAAGGGTAGCTATTTTCTCTTTTCTAATTGATCGAAACAATTCATTCTTCATCAAGATCTAAGAGAATAGAATCGACTCTAAAAAGGTAATTTGATATTTCACACTTAATGATATGTTGATAGTTTTATCACAATACACTTGGTTGCTCGAGTAAGTTTTTGACAACTTTGTTATATTATTGCTAAATTTAAATGCATTTGGATTGACATTATGAATGGATTCGATAGTGTGATATATCCGAGATTTAAAATGTGATTTCCATACATTATTATGTACCAAACTCTGAATGGGTTAAATACTTTGAGTATTTTAGGGAATAATAAAATTGATGAAAAATGCTCTATGATCGAGTTAAGAGGATGAGTTAGAGCTTTAATTTCAATGGTTTATCCAAAATGAGTGCATGTCCTAGTGTGCATATTTATGAATGATCTAGCTATTTATGATGTGGTTTAATTTAAATGAGATGTTCATGCCATGTTTCTTTTTCGTATCATACTTGTCTATCCTAAATAATGTGATTTGAAGTCAATGATGACTTTCCACTAGTGTGAACAAAGTCACTAAATACAACCATGTGACGCCCCCACCTCGATCCACCGACTATTACCCAAATAGAAGTGATTAGGCAAGGTGTGTCACGCCGACACTACCTAAACCCTAATCATGTCTCATATAGTGTACTTAAGAAATTAACAAGCATATTACATAACAAAACGGCATATAGTAAATTTTACATGACATAACTAATTACGAGTAACAAAATATTGCAAATAGCGATTGATTTCGTACAAATTTCATACCCCTAAATTATAGACAAAACCGAGTTTCCAAGCATTCCGTGTTACACATGAGCCTTTTAGGAAGAGCCGATCGCATCCTTACTACTTTTTCTTTTTCTTGTCACATCATAAAAAAATAATGACGGGGTGAGCCGAAGCTCGGTAAGTGGGATAACACACGTAAAATGCAATGCTTTTCTAACTTCCCACTATACTTATTAATTTTAATTCTAGGTACCCCGGGTATTAGCTAGTCTACTCTATTTTTAATCCAAGTGATTATCAAATCACCTTCTGCTACAACGAAAGTATCCCTCGTTGTAGCCACTATTAGCAAAAATTCATCACTTAACGAGTACAGGCACACAACTTAGAGTACGTACATAGCTGGACTCGCTAATACCTATTTTTCCTATTAGGTTGTCATACCTAACCAAGTAAACCAATCCTCATTCAATTGACTTTTCCCATTTGCCCCACAATACATATGATGCATATGATGTTATACGTACCATATTAAACATATCCAATCCATATAGGATCCGACTTTATATATTTTCATAGGTCTAACTCACATAAGGTTTTGACCATACTCATACCCTTTATCATCATGTTTTCCTTTGTTAGAATTAAAGACCGATGAATGATATTAATTTAGTCGTGGGTTTAATTGTGCATATTGGTGTTTTCCTTTTGTTTCCTATCATAATTCTAATCATTAATTTTGTTCCACTATGACTTGAATAATAATTACCATTTGAACCTATTTTCACTCATTTTAAGGTATCTTTTTTACTATTTTTATTTTAAATCTACTTGAGCCTAATTGACCATCAATTACATTATCTTGGTGAAAAGGGATGAAAATCAAGTAAGTATGAAGTAAAAGTGGTGAATTTCGAGTGACTAGTGAATTACACGGGCAAAGATATACCCGTGTGGGAGATCGTGTAACTTGTCGACTAAAGAAAAACACATTTCTTCATTACACGAGCAAGAGCACGCCTATGTGGGAGGCCGTGTAACTCTCTAAATTCAAGAAAAATATATTTCTTCATTACAAGAGTAAAGACACTCCCGTGTGGGAGGCCATATAACTCTCGACTTTAAGAAAAATACATTTCTTCATTAAAAGAGGAAAGATACGTCCGTATGGGAGACTCGTATAACTCTCGACTTCAAGAAAAATATATTTCTTCATTACACGGGCAAAGATATGCCCGTGTGGGAGGCCGTGTAACTCTCTAACTTAACATTTGCTCAAGAAAATCCTAAAATTTCATTTTTCTTTCCTTCCTACTCCATTTTATTCATGCCTATACAAGTTCCAAGTTCGTCCATCATGTTTTGATCAACCACACAACCTAACCAACATAACTAAGCCAACAAACACCTCACAACCTATATACAAGCTTAATCAATTATAATAACATAAATTAAATGGCATGAAGCATTAAAGAAACTTACTTACATAGATATTTCATAATAACAAACAATCTTATACCAACCAAGCATAACAAGACCAACACATTAATATAACACAACATAATTAGAAGCTTAAGTAAGTACATCAATTTTCATAGAAGGATCAAATACATGACATAAACAAAAACCCACTTACCTAGTTTGGATGAGGTTAGGTTCCCTTATCTTTTCTTCCCTTTTTCCTTTCTTTTCCCTTCTCTCTTTCTTTCCTCTTTTTCTCTCTTTCTTTACCATCTTTCTCTTCCTCACACTTGGTTTTTCTTCTCTCCTTTGGCAGCTACTAGTTTTTCCAAAATGTTTTCCATTCCCTTTCTTTCTCTATAAATATGTGTCTTCAATTTCCTTACATTAAATAGTTCTATATGTCTCTTGAATTAATTAGGAAAAGTGTAAAGTAACATGGTGAGTCATGGTGAAGGTGGCACGTTTGTGTGCAAGTTGGGTGAGTCGGCTCTCTTATATTTAATGAAATGGCTTAGGTGTCTTAACTAAGGGATTAGAATAATTAAATACCTTAATTAACTTAGCTTCGAGTAACTAACATATTTCCTTCATAGATTTTCATAAATTCCCCCTCTAAATTTAAATATTCCCTTCCCTTCCATTCCGATATTTTCAAGGAAAATATTCCTACATTCCCAAATTTTTATACACACCCCTATTTCTCGTGTATAATATGTCTCAAGTACTTAATATATAATGAGTGGTAATTAATTAATTTGTTTGAAACTTTATCCCAAAATTCTCACATAAGTGTCCCAAAATTTTCACGTAAGTACTAATTAACCATCATCACTAAATAGTTAAAATGACACCTACAATTGCACTCATACTTAATGTATATTTATGTAAATATTCCAACATATATATATATATATATATATATATATATATATATATATATATATATATATATATATATATATATATATATATATATGTAACCCTCGTAAAAATCTTTAATGATATATATATATATATATATATATATCATTAAAGATTTTTACGGGGTTACATTTCTCCCCTCAAAAGAATTTCATCCTAGGTCATTTTTTTGAGATCATGGTTTTTTCATAAAACTTCAACAAGACTAATCTTCTAATTTCTTAGTCTGTTTGATCCGTCTATCAAGAATCTAGATCGGTCTTTCTTCATATGTTAAATCCGGGGTAAGGTTTGGTGGCTTCATCTCCATAATTTGACTTGGCTCTCCTATGTACTTTCTTAACATAGACATATGAAATATATTGTGTACTCCTACTAAGGAGGGTGGCGACAACGGGCGATGTGCTTTATCTCCTACTCGATCCGAGTATCTCGAATAGTCCTATGGATCACGGGCTTAACTTTCCTTTTTTTCCTAAATCGTAATATGCCCTTCATTGATGAGACTCTTAGAAATACATAATCACCGATCATGAACTCCAAATCCTTCCTCCTTTTATCGACATAACTCTTTTGTCCGCTTTGAGTCGCTTTCATCCATTGACGAATCCGGTATACCACTTTGGCTATTTGCTGCACCAGCTTCGACCCTAATAACTTTCTTTCTTCTATTTCATCCCAATGCATGGGAGATCTACATCGGCGTCCATATAAAGCTTCATAGGGAGCCATCCCAATTGAAGCTTGATAGTTATTGTCCTATGCAAATTCAGCTAAGCTTAACCTAGAATGCATGCTCGAAGCATATCTTCAAGAATCTGGATTACGCATTCGGATCGTCCATCGGTTGTGGATGATAAGTTATACTGAAATTTAACTTGGTACCCATGACTTTATGCGGACTTTTTTAAAACGCAGAGGTGAATCTAGGATCTCGATCCGACACAATCAAAATTGAAATTCCATGTAGTCTTACAATTTCATCCAAGTATAACTAGGCATACTAATTTAAAATGTATGTGGTTTTAACCGAAAGAAAGTGCACCGATTTGGTCAACATATCTATGACTACCCGGATGGCATCCGATCCTCTTTCCGATCTTGGGAATCCCATGATGAAATCCATTATTATATATTTCCATTTTCACTCGGGAATCACCAATGGTTTTAACATTCTCGAGGGTCTTTGGTGCTCTACCTTCACTTGTTGGCAAATTTGACACCTCACCATAGAGTTAGCTATATCCCTCTTCATTCCCGACTACCAATAACACCGTCGTAAGTCTCGATACATTTTCATACCTCCCGGGTGTATTGAATATAGGGTTGTGTGTGCTTCCTTCGGTATCTCATCTTTTACATCCTTTATTATAGGGACACATATTCTTTCCTTGAATCTAATTATTCCTTTATCATCCATCGTAAAATTGGACCCTTTTCCATCATCTATACTTTCTTTAGCTCCTTCGACTTTTCATCCGTTTGTTGCCCGATTTTAATTCTTTCTTGTAACATCGACTCGATTCATAACGTTGATAGCATGCTCTTCGGCTCTATAGGAACTATCTCCAGTTTTAGTTTTTGTAGCTCTCTCACCATCGTCATCCGAATCACCCGCACCGCGATGATCAATTCTCTCGCTTAAGGCATTGATAATAACATTGGCTTTGCCCGGTGGTAATTGAGTATACAATCACGGTCTTTAACCAATTCCAACCACCTCCTCTCGCCTCATGTTTTACTCTTTTTGTGTGAAGATATACTATAAGCTTTTATGATCCATATATATTTTACACTTTATCCTGTACAAATAATGTCTCCGGATCTTCGGGAAAAAGACTATCGTTGCTAGTTCTAGGTCATATGTCGGGTAATTTCGCTCACACTCCTTTAATTGCCATGACGCATAGGCTATTACTTTCCCATCCTACATCAATATTGCTCCTAGCCCATTTTTTGAAGCGTCACTATACACCGTAAAGTTTCCACCCTCGTATGGAATGGTTAGTATAGGGGCCATGACCAACCTTCATTTTAATTCTTGAAAACTTTTCTCACGGGCATTCATCCACTCGAAACTTGACACTCTTCCTTATTAAATTAGTGAGAGGCATTGCTAACTTAGAGAAGCCTTCAACAAATCTCTTATAGTAACCGACCAGACCTTAAGAAACTGTGTACCTCTGTCACACTCTTTAGGGTAGGCCAATTCTCAATAGCCTCTACTTTCTTCGGATCTACCACTATACCCTCCCTCGTCACTACGTGACCTAGAAAAGCTACTCGTTCCGACCAAAATCATATTTCTTGAATTTGGCATACAATTGTTATTCCCTTAGCGTCCGCAAGGTAGCTCTCGGATGCCCTTCATGCTTCTTTTTACTCCGCGAGTAAACCAAAATATCATCTATAAATACGATGATGAATTTATTCGGGAACTCTTTAAAGACTCGATTCATCAAGTCCATAAAGGCGATTGAGGCGATACTCAATCCAAACGACATCACTATGAACTCATAGTGGTCGTATCTCATTCCGAATGTCGTCTTCTTCACATTTTTTGATTTGACCCTCAGCTGGTGATATCTAGACTACAAGTCTATTTTTGAAAATATCATCGCTTCTTGCAACCGGTCAAATAGATCACAATCTAAGGCAACGGGTACTTATTCTTAATAGTCACCCAATTTAATTCTTGGTAGTCGATACACGACCTCATACTACTCGTTCTTCTTTTTCACGAACAATACTAGAGTTCCCCAAGGTGAGGAACTAGGACCTATGAATCCCTCGCCCAGCAAGTCCCATAATCGCATCTTTAACTCATTTAGCTCGACGGGAGCCATCCTATAAGGAGTTTTCAAAATCGAGTTGTTCTTGGTTTTAGTTCAATTTCAAACTCTATTTCCCTTCTTGGTGGTGGCGTTGTCAACTTCTCTAGAAACACATCTAAATATTCCCACAAAATCTCTATATCTCTTGATTTTAACTTTTGCTCCACCCGGCATCTACCACATGCGCTACGTACCTCACACACCCTTTTCCTAGCATTTTTCAAGCTTTGATGGTCGAAATGATTGGTGTAGTTTAAAACTTTGAATTGGCCTTAAATTCTAACTATCGACTCTTGAGTAGCTCAAAAGTTACCCTTTTTCCTCGACAATCTATGTTGGCACCATATCTCATCGGCTAATCCATCCCCAAGATCAAATCAAAATCTTAGAGATCCAACACTATTAAATCGGCTCCTAATCTTCTATCCTCAATCCGCACTAGACACTCTTTAACTATACTATCGATTCCATAGTTTCGCCGGAGGAAACCACTATAAGATATCCTACGGCTAATATCTCGGGTTTGACACTTAAGCTTTTTACTAATTTGCTTGATATAAATGAATGTGTCGCACCGAATCAATCAAGACATGAACAATCAAGTCAAAAATTGAGACATTACCATAAATTACTCGTTGTATCCCTCCGATCCGCTTCTTCCTAGGTCATAGTGTACGCCCAATGAGGTACCCTTCCCGAGCTCGGCTTTTATACCTAGGGGCAATTGTGGGATATGTTCCACGACTTGTGGCATACAAAGCAAGTTCTTACATCCGACCGGCATTCCCTAGTGTAAAATCTCCCATATCTATTTCATTGGGGTTGATTACTCATCATTGGCCTCTATTGATTCCCCGATAGTTTCCTCGGGGCATAAGGTGATGGTCTAAGTAGCTCGTGCATTTACTCGACCACCGGTTCGGTTAAAATTTCTAGGTGAAACTCATCTTTATAGTCCGGAGGTAGAGGCTCCGGTCGAAATGATTGCCTCCTCCGTTGGACTTCCTTTGCAATTTCCCTCTAATCCTCATCCGCCAACATAGCTTTATCTATCATTTTTGGAAAAGTGTTGGTGGTAGACATTTGTATCATGCTTCGTACTCTTAGACTCAACCTTGTTAAAAATTGATTCTTCTTTAAGTTGTCTTCCTTTGTAATAAATGGGACGAATCGACATCCTTGCTCAAATCTCCGTACATATTCACCTACGGATATCCCATCTTGCTTTAGTTCTAGAAAGTCTTGTATCTTTTTATCCCTCACGTTTGTAATGAAGTACTTGTTATAGAAGACCTCCTTAAATGCTTCCCAAGTTAAGGTAGGCACGTCTACTCGTCGGTCTACGCTCCCCCACCATGTATAGGCATCCTTAGTTAGCATAAAAATGGCACACAACACTCACTCCTGGTTGGAAAACTATAGGTACTCGAATATTACCTCTAGGGACTTAATCCACTCCTCGGCTATCATTGGGGTCACTCCCCTAACAAACTCTTGAGGGTTCATTTTATGAAATCTTTCTACCGTATCATTCCTATGCTTTGGGGTGTAGACGGTTGTTGTGTAGCTAAAAGCTATATTATCTATTCAGCATGGACTTGTTATTATTGTTGTAGTGTTTGTTGCTCGCTGCTCCATGATTTCTATCATTCAATTCAACATTTCTTATTGGTTCAAGTTATTATCATTAGAGGTCCTTTCAACTCCTCGCTCGTGCGGGGTTCTTTCTAGGCGACATGATTTATCTTTACATACACATTAAGTTCAAATTATTTTTGGTATAAATTATAACATTTAATATAAATCATTCATGTTCATATAAAATTATACATCTTTATACATACTAAGCATTTCGTACACACATTTACCTTTCGAAGGTTTTTATGTTATATTTACAATCGAAGCACTCTTATTTACATCCTAGAACACATAAAAGACACCACGATGGATGGTAGGGTCCTTAATAACCTACATATCGGACACGTCGAGGGAAAAAATACTCGACTCTCCACCAGTCAATAACGTCATCGGAGGCATGATGTACTATCTCTCGTGCAAGAGGTAACGGTAAACCCCGAGTTGTACATCAATCGAGCATGGGTCCGCCTAACTCTGTATCGGAAGGAAGGCTCGGACCAAATTCCTATAGCAATACCTATCTATCAAACCTTCCCAAACCTTATTTAATAGCTATCGATCTCTCGATGTTAGAGTCCGACGTAAGGTCGACCTCGGAAAGTCCATGCTCTTGTACTACCGGAAGGAAGCATCAACGAATATTATTTGCTGAAGTAATTCATCCACCAAAGTAACGTGGGCTACTATGTCCTAATCCAAGGTCATAACAAGGTTGTTTAGTGTCGTCCGGTAAATGGCTAGAGTGGCACGCTGTCGACGTGTCCTAGTAATACGGGGTGTACGAAATAGATACGACATCTACAACACTAATATTGACTCTTATCAATATTGTCAAGCATAATCATACATCAACATCTAAACATATAATAACAATCATACATATTAATCAAAGAATCAAAATTGAAAATGATAATTGTAAATTTTTTTTATCGAAAAGCACAGCGATCCTCGGGCTCATGTAACACATGGGATTTTATCCGGTTATCTAAACCATAGCTCCGATACCACCTTATGATGCCCCTACCTCGGTCCACCGATCGTTACCTAAATAGAAGTGATTACGCAAGGTGCGTCACGCCGACACTACCTAAACCCTAATCATGTCTCGTACGGTGTACTTCGAAATTAAAAACACATTACATAACAAAATTGTATATAGTAAATTTTACATGACATAACTAATTACGGTAACAAAATATTATAAATAGTGGTTGATTCCGCACAAATTCCATACCCCTATATTACGGAAAAAATAAGTTTCGGCATTCCATGTTACACATGAGCCTCTTAGGAGGAACCGACCGCATCCTTACTATTTTTTCCTTTCACATCATAAAAAAATAACGACGGGGTGAGCCAAAGCTCAATAAGTGGGATGATGCACGTGATATGTAATGCTTTTCTAACTTCCCACCATACTTATCAATTTTAATTCTAGGTACCACAGGTATTAGCTAGTCTACTTTATTTTTAATTTAGGTGATTATCAAATCACCTTACGCTTTAATGGAATTATCCCTCATTGTATCCACTTGTTAGCGAGAATTCATCTCTTAACGAGTGTAAGCACACGACTTAGAGTACGTATATAGCTGGACTGCTAATACCCATTTTTCCTATTAGGTTATCAAACCTAACCAAGTAAACCAATCCTCATTCAATTGACTTTTCTCCATTTTCTCCATAATGCACATGATTCACGTAATATTATACATATCATATTAAACATATCCAATTCATACAAGATCCGACTTCACATATTTTCATAGGTCCAACCCACACAAGGTTTTAGCCATACCGATACCCTTTATTTTCATGTTTCCCTTTGTTAGAATTAAAGACCGACGAATGGTATTAACATAGTCGTGGGTTTAATTATGCATCTAAGTGCTTTCCTTTTGTTTCCTATCATAATTCTAATCATTACTTTTGTTCCACTATGACTCGAATAATAATTAGCATTTGAACCCATTTTCACCCATTTTAAGGTATTCTTTTTTCTATTTTCATTTTATATCTATTTGAGCCTAATTGACCATCAATTACATTATCTTAGTGAAAAGGAATGAAAATCAAGTAAGTATGAAGTAAAAGTGGTGAATTTTGAGTGACTAGTGAATTACACGGGTAAAGACACGCTCGTGTAGGAGACCATGTAACTCGTTTGACTAAAGAAAAACACCTTTCTTCGTTACACGGGTAAGGACACGCCCGTATGAGAGGCCATGTAACTCTCCGACTTAAAGACAAATACATTTCTTCATTACACGGGAAAAGACACGTCCGTGTGGAAGGCCGTGTAACTCTCTAACTTAAAGTTGGCTCAAGAAAACCCTAAAATTTCATTTTTCTTTCCTTCCTACTCCATTTTATTCATGCCTATCCAAGTTTCAAGTTCGTCTATCATGTTTTGATCAACTACACAACCTAACCAACATAACTAAACCAACAAACACCTCATAACGTACACACAAGCTTAATCAATTACAATAACATCAATTGAATGGCATGAAATATTAAAGACACTTACTTACATAGATATTCCATAATAACAAACAATCCTATACCAACTAAGCATAACAAGACCAACACATCAATACAACATAACATAATTGGAAGATTAAGCAAGTACATCAATTTTCATGAAAGGATCAAATAAATGACATAAACAAAAACCCACTTACCTAGTTTGGATGAGGTTAGGTTCCCTTAGCTTTTCTTCCCTTTTTCGTTTCTTTTCCCTTCTCTCTTTCTTTCCTCTCTTTTCTCTCTTTCTTTACCGTTTTTCTCTTTCTCACACTTGGTTTTTCTTCTCTCCTTTAGCAGTCTACTAGTTTTTCCAAAATGTTTGCCATTCCCTCTATTTCTCCGTATATATGTGTCTTCCATTTCCTTATATTAAATAGGTCTATATGTGTCTTGAATTAATTAGGTAAAGTGTAAAGTAACTTGGTGAGTCATGGTGAAGGTGGCGGGTTTATGTGCAAGTTGGGTGAGCTAGCTCTCTTATATTTAATGAAATGGCTTAGGTGTCCTAAATAAGGGATTAGACTAATTAAATACCCTAATTAACTTAGCTTCAAGTAACTAACATATTTCCTTTATAGATTTTCATAAAGTCCCCCTCTAAATTCAAAAATTCCCTTCCCTTCCATTCGATATTTTCAAGAAAAATATTCCTACATTCCCAAAGTTTTATACACACCCATATTTCCATTGTATAATATATCCCAAGTACTTAATATATAATAAGTGGTAATTAATTTATTTATTTGAAACTTCATCCTAAAATTCTCACATAAGTGCCCCAAAATTTCCACATAAGTACTAATTAACCATCATCACCAAATGGTTAAAATGACACTAATAATTACACTTGTACTTAATGTATATTTATGTGAATATTCTAGCATATATATATATATATATATATATATCTCATTAAATATTTTTGCAGGGGTTACACTTTCCAAATGATGTGATTTAAAATTAATAGCAACTTGCTAAAGATTGTGATTTAAAATTGATAGTGACTTTTCACTCATATGGATGAAGCTATCGGTCACTTACTAATATTTGAACAACTTCCTATTAGTGTGAATTGAAGCTATCGGTGGCTTTCCACTCATATGGATGAAGCTACCAATGGCTTTTTATATTTGAACAACTTCTTATTCGTGTAAACCAAAGCTATCAATGGCTTCTCATTTATGTAGATAAAGCTACTTGGTTGCTTTTAAATATTTGAACAACTTTATATTTATATGAACTAAAGCTTTCGATGGCTTTCCACTTATTTTGATGTAGCTATTGATGGCTTTCTAAAATTTGAACAACTTTCTATTTGTGTGAATTGAAACTGTTGATGCTTTTCACTTTTATAGATGAAGCTATCGGTGGCTTCTTAATATTTTAATAATTTCCTATTTATATGAATTGAAGTAGTTGGTGGCTTCTTACTTGTGTAGACGAAGTTGTCATTAGCTTCATAGTATTTGAAAAACTTCTTATTTGTGTGAACTAAATCTATTGATGACTTTCTACATATATGGACTAAGTTGCTAGTGGCTTCCTAATATTTGAATGACTTTTTATTTATGTAAACCAAAGTCGTCAATGCTTTCTCACTAGTATGGATGAAGCTATCGAAGGTTTCTAAATATTCACAGGACTTTCTCTTTATGTGAACCAAAGTTGTCGATCGCTTCCCACTCACATGGATGAAGTTATTAATGGCTTTTAAATATTTGAATGATTTTCTTTTTCCGTGAATCAAAATTGTCGATGGTTTTCCATTAGCATGGATAAAGTCGATAATGACTAAAATTTTTGATGACCTCCTCTTTGTATAAACAAAGTTACCGATGGCCTCTTAATTTTATCAATATAGACTCGTAATTTTTAGAGACTCTTATATTTTTCAATCATGTTTAGAGTCTAGAGGTTAGCTAAAATTTTAATTTCTATCTCCATTTCTCATTTAGATTATGGGTATATGCTTTCAACAAGCCAAAACCCAAAATTATTCGACCAGTTTATCTCAATAAAATAAATTTACTCAAGTAAAGACCTTAGTTTCCCATGCATACAAACAACATACCTAAGATAGGATGGGATGGTGGTGATGTTAATTTCCTCATACATAATCGATCCCTTACCTAGATATTTGGATAGACTAATTTATTTAGGGTTTCCTAATTCTTTTGATTGCTAGGTGGTGAATCTGCTTACATCCTAGCCCTATTAATAGTTTTGGCGACCTCGCTAAAGATTTCTAAGGTTAAGCTTTAAGTGTATGTGTGAATCAAATCTCTAGTTGCGTTTATATTTCTATGCCTTCATGATTAATTATTGAGTGAATTTTATTTTAATTATGTGTTATTTGTATCCGTGTTATGAATATATTTTTTGTTTAGTCTTCTCATATAAACTTTTAGCTCTAGTTTCTTAGTTTCTTTTTTGAGATTTGATATAGAGTTATGCCTTCACAGATAACTATATAAATTATTTGTTTCAAGCACTTGCTTTTTGATCTAGGGAGAAATTATCGCTACCTCGATGGGTTTTGTAATATCCTCGACCGGAAAACCTCTTTAAGTATAAGTATGTTGTAAGAATAATTAATTTAATTATTTAATATATAAATATTTATTTAAGAAATGAATTAATATTTAATCCTTGTATAGAAAACAAATTAATGAATGCATAAATATTATGAGAGATGAATAGATTATATAATGCTTGAATTAGTAAGTTATAATATTAATTGTTGTGATTGTTATAATTTGAGGGTGTAATTACAACACTTTAAGAGGTTTAATTGCTATCATTAAAGGATTGGATACTTGATTAAAATCATTAGAAAATTCAAGTTACCATCATAAATTAGGAAAAGCTAGATTAAGGACTAGATTATGGGAAATTGAAGGTTTAGGGACTAAAGATGAACGACCCGATTGAAGCAATTAAAAAGTTTAAAGACCATTTAAGTTGGTTGCAATTGGTCATTTATATCTAGATTTAAGCTCAAAAAAAAAAATAAAGAGAAATAGAGAGCAATTAAGTCAACAAAAGAAGAAGAAAAAAGAGAAAATATTAAAAAGGGAGAGAAATCTAGAAAGAGCATTTAATGAAAAGATTTGAGATGGAACCAAGTGGAAAAATCATAAGGAGTGATACATTCGGTCGAGAAGAGAAAAGAGGAGGAGGAGCAACCAATAATTCAAGGAAGAATGAAGGAAATTCAAGCCATTTCAAGTAAAATTAAGCCTATCCACCATTAAAAATACCTTAGATACACCCTAAAATCATCCTAAAACCACTTGGAAGAATCAAATAAAGAAGGAGGAAAAAGAGGAGATTAGGCTAAAACTTTGAAGAAGAAAGGAGAAAAAGAAACTTCAAGCTACCAAAAAGAGATTTTGTCGAGTAGTAAATGAATTAAGTGTAGTCCTCACTACATTATAAGTTTATGATAACTTGGATGTTTGATTGTTCATGTTTTAAAATTTTAGAAATTTTAATTAATTGTTCAATTGTTTGGGTTTTGTTGTAATTAAATGATATTAATGGGTTATGGTTGAGATCATGTTTATGATGGTTCATTGATCATGTTAGATGGTTTTATTGAAGTTGGGCTCATGAATTAAAGTTGGGTATTGGATGGTGAAAGTTTTGGCCAAGTTGTGAATTTTGGGAAAAATGGTTAGGCTTCATGATTTTAGGTTAATTAGATATTCTTTAAAATGATTTAAGGTGTTTAAAGGTGTTTGATTAATAAATTTGGGCTGATTACCTCAATTGATGAGTTTGGTCATAATCATGAGCTAGATTAATTGGTTTAATTTATTTAATTGAGTTGATTGTGTGTTTATACTTGATTAAAATCTATTCATCTTTGGATGAGTGATTATTGGTAGAAATGATGGCTAATTATTGAATGGATAATGTCAATTAAGGTTTAATTATAATGGATCATATGTTGAATAAATGGATTAAGGATGGAATTAGGTTTAAATAAGATTTAGGAATCATAAAATTGTTAAATTGATGAAATAATTAGTTGTTAATGTGTTTAAGGCAAATCTAGATTTTTGGAGCATGATTTGTCGAACCTGAATTTTTAGTAAATTGGTATAATTTACATGTTTTTAATGATAATCAAGTTAGTTTTAGTTTATTAAAGTTAAATGATGAAATGTTTATGTTAAAACAAGATTTAGGAGCCTAAAAGTGGTTAAATTCATGAAATTAATGGTTGTTGTTATATTTGAAACAAATCTAGAATTTTAGAGCATGTTAAACAAACCCGATTTTGCATAAATTGGTATAAATTATATATGTTTAATGATAATCATGTTTGATCGTTTATTGATTTAAGTTGAATGAGATACTCTTAGAAGAAAGTTTATTGATTTCATGCTTGATCGTGGTTAAAACAAGTTTAGAGTTCATGGTTTGTTCTTGGTGGTTTCAGCTAAGATTAGCACATTGTATGTGTTGATGTGTTTTGTTATGTTAGATCATAATTGTGTAAGTTATTGGTGGCATGATTATGTGATAGTAAGTTCATGTAATAATTAATTCGTTTCATATTGAAATTGGTCATAGGAATCTTATGATCTTGATGTTCATGGAATGGTTTAATGTTGATTTCATGTATTTTTTATGCTTCATGAAAGTAATTTTTTTGTTCAATTGTATTTGACTTGGCTTATTGGTTAATCAATGTTCATGGATCATATGTCATGTGATTGTTTGTATCCACACCATGAAATAATTATCATCACGTTTATGGTTTTTCAAAGATAAAATCAAGTGCATGGATTTTAAAAAAATTACTAGGCATGTCTCAATCACGATCACATACTTAATCATGGCACAAAAAGAGAATGACCAGCTCTTTGTGGACATCATAGTCGTAAGTTTAATCATGGTTCACAAAGAGGAATGATCTGGTGTATATTCCTTATGAACGTCACAAGCTTCACAAGGGACATGTCTAGCTCTTTTCATGATTTTCACGGACATGGCTTTCATGGATAGCTGAATATATATAAATATATTTGATAGGGTACATCCGATGACAAAAAACGTGTTTCAAAGTCATGAAAATATATTTCAATGCATTATGCATACGTAATATGAATATATGATCACACTAACTAAGCATAAGCTCATCAAGTTATCTTGTGATATAGGTATTCAATAATATATAAAGACTCAACATGAAGTTAATGATGAGGTGAAAGGAGAGCTATTATAGGAGCTTGGTGAAAGGAAAGCTACTATAAAAGCTTGCCAAAGTGTACATTAAAAATTAGTACAAGTTTAGCCAATTTCATTTTATATGGTCCAAGTATCTTTTTTCATTTAGAATATGAATGAATAAATAAACATTTCAAGATGTTTATCAATTAATTGGTCAATAAATTGTTAATTAGATAAGAAATTAAGTTAATTAAATAGAAATTGGAAGTCAAGTCGATAAAGGATAATGACTAAAAATATTAAATGGTTTTAAATTAGTATAAGTTGATTAAATGGATAGGTCAAATTCTAAATTAAAATATTTTTAAAAAGGCAGAGTGAATTATTCAGTTTTTCTTAAGATAAGGATTAGAATATAAAGAGTTTAATTAAATACCTTATCCAAGTCCATCGGATTTCCGAGTTATAAAATGATATCAGAATTTTAAATGTTTCTAATTGATTACTTATGTAATAATGTCATACATATCGAATGGCTTAATAGTCAATGAAAGTTTAAGGGATTATTTAATATTTAGAAATATTATTCCAAAGTAACTTAAGAGGAATAGATTAAATGATGATGAATTTAGACTTTAAGTGGTTTCAAAATAATAAATATGTTTGACATCAATATGTTTTACATAATACATTTTCACATGCATATTTTCAAAAATGTTTTATGCTTTTAGAAATATTATTTTCATAACTATATTTTAAAAAACGTTGTTTTGAGAAATATTATTTTTTTATAAATATATTTAAAAAAAAAATTTTTGAAGTCCAAAGAGATAGTTAGGTTATGGTGATTATGTTATTAAATGAACTTAAGTTAGAAAAATTTTATACCTAAATTCTAATTAAGAATGGACCTAGACATGCGGACTAAATGTGCTTCTACAATAAATATTAATTATTTAGACAAATAATGACATACGGCTTAGTGTCTCATATGAAGGATCATGTATCTTATAGAGATACGAAATAAAAAAAAAATATTTCCTCCATCTAACTTTTCAAGATCATGTCATTAAATCAACTAATTATATATTAACATAATTATTAATTTGAGTGAAAAATTACCTCTTGTAATGTATAAAATAATTAAGTTAAAAGGAAACTGTCTAACTTGTTTGGCCTCTACCGATTATCTACGTAACTTAAATACCCATACAAGAAGCTATAGAAATCATAAAGTGCCAATTTCAATCTTTTTATATATTTTATTTACTTTTTAAAGAAATCGGACGGGGTTTTTTTGGTAATCCTAGAGAGAGGTATGTGCGAGCAACTCGAGCTATTTTTGGGAGAAAACGTTTTCAACATTTTATTTCTTGTTACCAAATATGTATATTAGCTCTCTCTTGCTGCCTCTCTCCCCTTTATTTATACAAAAAGGGTAGCATCGTAGTCTTCCAAGGATAAAGAGTTACAATATATATGGGCTTGTTTGATATTTGCCTTCTAAACCCTAAGCTTTATCCAATAGTGCTCAAGTTTATCCTTCCACCAAAATATCTTGCAAACTTTTAAATTAAATCTATTAGCCTAAACCCTTTTGACCCAATTAATTTGGAACATCCAAATAAATTGGATCAATTATTTTAGTGAAGCCCACACTAGGAAATAATTTCCTAAATTACCTTTAAACCTAAATTAGAAAACTAATTTCCTTTTTAGGTAACTAACTTTCAAATTTGGGTCTAACTTTCGAATTAGAAAACTAATTTCTAAAATAAGAAACTTTTCATTTTAAGAAACTTTTTCTAAAACATGAAACTTTTTAAAACAGAAACTTTCTCTTAAATAGGAAAATTTCCATTTTTTTGGAAATCTTTTTCAAAATAGGAAACTTTCAAAACTATAAACCTTTTCAAAAATATTTGCTTCTATTTTATTATGTGAATGTTTAAACTTATGCGTATGACTCGGTAGGCTTCTAGATATGTTAGTAATGTATCAAGAATAAAAAACACATCTTTTTTCTCTTCATACATAAATCAAGATTAGCCCCTAGCAAAGCATCATGACTATCCAGCTTCTCTTAGAAAATTAATTAATCTATAATTACCTTTCATAAGTACGGTTACCATACAATTTATTCATCATATCAATTCATCATAGTGTGATCTCAAAGTTGATTTATAGTCCGTTTGATTATGATCATATAACTTTTCTTCAATTTTCAAATGTCTTAACTCTATAGTAAACCAGACTATACTCGTGTTGGTATATTCCTACCGTGACCATAAATTCCTCCGGTAGACATTTATCGAAGTGTAATATGATAACTTCTTTAGTCTATAAGAAATGACATATCCTAACTTAACCATCCACCTATCTCCATTAGATTCCTAATACACACAACAAATTACCCACAAGTAGGTCTTGACTAAGCCCATCGAAACAAGTGTCAAAGTACATAAATCCTCTTATGAGATAACTATGATGACTTCAAGTCAAAGGACCAATTCTTAGACTAAATCAAATGGTCATGGCATGTCATTTTCAGTGATATGTTTTCTAACATTAATCACCTAAGTGCTTGCATTGGCATCACCATGTCAATAGGTGTGAAATCTCCTACTACAATCTTATAAGCATAGCATTTACAAGTCTTGTCTTATATAGTCAATTTCTATTCTTAACAATACTACGACTTAAAATATTTAATGATATTATTTAAATGCATCAATGTTCATCTCAAATCAATTGATCAATTATTAATGCAATGTATATAGTATGAGCATCACATAAGTGTTTTCTTTGGCATCACCATGCCAATAGGTGTGAGATCTACTACTATAATCTTATGAGCATAGCATTCATAAGTCTTACCTTATATAGTCAATATTCATTCTTGATAATACAATGACTTGGGGCATTTAATGATAGCATTTAAATGCATCAATGTTTGTCATAAAGCAATTGATCAATCATTAATGCAATGCATATCATATGGACTTCTATCTAATTCTATCAAATTTTAAATAACAAGAATTAATAGAAAGAGTTTTTTATTAATAAATAAAAATGCAACATTACACTATATCAAATCATCCAAATAAGGGTGGATCTTGATCACCTATATTAATAATCTTCCAATTGCATTAGAGCTAACGAACCATGTCCCTTATGTCCGACGATTGAATAAAAATATCATATTTTTTGCTATGGTAAAGTCTTAGTTAAAGGGTCAACTATGTTATTGTTAGTGTGAACCTTTTCTATCATTATATCACTACAATTGATAATCTTTCTAATCAAGTGGTAGCATCATAATACATGTTTAGACCATTGCCGAGACCTTGGTTCTTTAGATTATGTTATGGCTCTATTGTTATCACGAGTATAATACTATTAGATCAACAATGCTAGAAAAAACTTATAGTCCAGAAAAACATTTATGAATCTAAACAGACTTCTTTAGCTACTTCGTGGCTATAATATATTCAACCTCGATCATTGAGTTGGTTACTATTTCTTACTTGGAACTTTTCTAACTAATAACACCACCAATTAATTAGAAAATGAATCCTAACTATGACTTAAAGTCGTCAAGGCTAGTTTGAAAACTAGCATTTATGAATGCTTTCACCACTAATTTGAAAACTAGTATTTATGAATGCTTTCACCACTATTCCATCTCCTTCATAAACCAAGAAAACATCACTAGTTCTTTTTAAGTATTTAAGAAAGCTTTTTATAGCAATCTAATATTTTTTAGCTAGATTAGCTTGATATCTACTATATATGCTCAAAGTATATGAGACATCAAATCACAAACATAACATGACATACATAATAGATCCTATAGTTGATGCATAGGGAATGTGGTTTATCCTTTCCCTTTCAATTTCTAAGTTAGGAAACTCAGTCTTAGAGAGTTTTATAACATGTGACATTGGAATAAGTCCTCTCTTGGATTTTTCCATACTAAATCTCTTTAGTATTGTATCAATATATGGGTGGGAGAGTTTTAACATTCTAAGTTATCTATCTTTATAGATCTTGATTCCTATAATGTAAGCTGGCTCTCCCTCATCTTTCATGAAGATATTTTTGGACAACTAATTTTTTACAAATTGTAATATGGTAATGTTATTACCAATAAGTAGTATGTCGTCTATATATAGTAAACAAAGAAAATTGAGCTCCCATTAACCATTTTGTATACACGAAGCTCATCTTCACTTTGTAAAAAGTCAAACTCTTTGATTGTTTCATCAAAATATTGATTCCAACTCCTAAATACTTACTTAAGTCCATAAATGGATCTTTGCAACTTACAAAGCTTCTTTGCATGTCTTTTGATGAGAAAACCATTAGGTCGTGTCATATACATATCCTCACTCAAGTTTTTAGTTTTAACATCCATCTACCATATCTCATAATCATGATACGCAAGTAATTACAAGCATAATTTGAATGAATGTAACCATAGCTACTCGGTGAAAAAGTTTCATCATAATCAATACCTTATTTTTGACGATACCTTTTTGCCATTAGTCTAGCTTTGTATGTATGTATATACATTTCTATTCAAGTTAGTCTTTCTCTTGAAAACCCACTTACACCCAAAAAGATTTGACACCTTCGGGTGGATTAACCAAAGTCCATGCTTGGTTAGTATACATGGATTTCATTTTGGATTTCTTGGCTCCATGTCATTTTTTGGAGTCAATGACTAACATTGCCTTTTTATAGGTATTAGGTTTATCATCCTTTATAACAAACACATCTTCATTTGTAGAGATAAGAAGGTCATATCGTTTTTCCTCTAGATAACTCTTTTTAGACCTATAAAGTTCTTCTCGTATCAGTTGTGGGATAGTGATAATGCTTTGTAACTTATCTATTTCGGGTTCTTCTAGTAGAGTGTTAATTTGTGAGTCTTCTCAAATCATATCAAGTTCAACTTTCCTCTCACTCGATTCTAGCATTTATAAATTCCTTCTCAATGAGTATAGCATGCCTAGCCATAAACATTTTTTATTCTTATAGTTGGTAAAAGTAATATCCATTTGTTTTTTTTAGATATTCTATAAAATTTGAACTTTATTGATTTGGGCTCTAGCATGTCTCTATTCAAACATTTAACATATGCTTCATCTGTCTTAAATCTTAAGAAAAAATATATTTTTTTCTTTTCTTTTCATATCTCATATGGAGTCTAATCAATAGAATTTGTTGGAACCCTATTCAAAATAAGTGTCATAGTAAAGAGTGCATATCCCTAAAATGAAATAAGGATATCGGTTTAACTCATCATGGAACAGTACCATCTTTAACAACATCATTTTCCTCCTTTTGAAAACACCATTCATTTTTGGTGTTCCAAGCGGAGTCCATTGAGAGAGAATCCCATTCTCTATTAAATGATCTAAAAATTCAATGTTTAAGTATTTACCACCTTGATCTAATTGAAGTACCTTAATACTTTTACTAGTTTGTTTTTCAACTTCAAATCTAAATTCTTTAAACTTTTCAAATGCTTTAAATTTGTGTCTCATTAAAATACATTACCGAAATGCTATATGTCATCAATAAAGGTTATGAAATAATCATGTCCTCCTCTTACTTTGGTGAGCATGGGCTCACATACATCATTATGTATATGGCCTAACAAATTAGCAACTTTTCCCCCTTTTTCACTAAAAGAGAATTTTTTCATCTTACCAAATAGACAAGATTTGTAGACATCATAAGATTCATAATCAAATGATTATAGATATCCATTTTTATGTAGTTTGGATATACAATTCTTGTTTATATAGCCAAGTCAACAATGCCATAGATATGTTTTGTTTAGATTATTTGTTTCAAGTTTTTTTGTATTTACATTATAAATAGGTTTGTTTATGTTCAAAACATATAAACCCTTATTAATTTTAGCTTTTTCATGTAAAAAATCATCTTTATAAAAGGAGAAATATTTATTCTTAAATAAAAACAAAAAAAAATTGGTCTAAATTAGAAATGGAAATGATATTCCTAATTATACTAGGCATATAATAATAGTTTCTAAGTGTAAGCACAAGCTTAGATCGTAGTGCTAACTCATAAGTGCCTATCTCTAATTGTAGAACTCTTAAACCAAGAGAGTTCTCTCCTCATAACTTAACAGGTAATTAACTTGATATTAATTTGAAAGATTTAATATGGTAGGTCTCATCATTTTTAATCGTAGCATACATACTAGATATCAATTGTATTAATCCTATCATGCATATTATAAATCATATAATAATCAAATATATCTCATACATGACTCATAGATCGGTGAATGATAATGGATCTCTACTACTAGTCCCTCGAGCCATAAGGAGTCTAGTTGATCAAATGCCTAGGTGAAAAATTATTACAAATTCTTCGAGATTGTCTTCTCTTCTTGTCTTTTTTCTCTTTTCATCTATATTAATATTCTATCATCTACTTTTATATTTCTTTGAATAAGAAACCTCGAGTTACATTCAAGGAGAGTAAGGTGAGAAGAGAAATAAATTAAACTAATAGAGAATGCAAGACATGTAAGCCCTATTTAACCAAAAATTTAACAACATAGATTCCCAAAAACTAGGTCGATTCATCTAGATCATTCACACAAGTTTAAATGACATTCATACATGACATACAAGCAAATGAAACATATTTAATTTTTATCATAATTATAAATCCATGATTTTGATCATTTTATAAAACATTAAATTTTCCCAAATTTTAATTTTTCAAACTTTTCAAGGGCTTTTAGGCCTAGGGTGCCCACGAGCCGTCACACCTTAGCTCTCCATCGCTTAGCACTAGCCAATAGCTACCATCGGCCTAGCATGCGCACTCACACTTGGCCTAACACCGGCCACTATCTAGTGCCTAACACTAGCCTTGGCTAGCCCGTTAGCTAGTTCCTAAAATTGACTCGGCTTATCATAAACTAGTGTCAAGCATTGGCCTAATGTCAATATGCCTAACGAGCACTCAACATGTGCCTAGTCCGGCCAAAGGCCTAGCATGTTCCTAGCACGTGCATGGCCCGGCTAAAGGCCTAGCATACACCCATCATGTTCCTAGCCCGCCAATGGCCTAGTGCACATGTACGGCTCTTGCTTGGGCATGCCTAGTGTGTTTGAGGCATGCCTACCCTAGTGCATGCTTGGCATTGCTATTAGTTTGGCATGCACGAGGCATGCTTGGCCTATCGTGTAACTAATACTCGATTGGCTTACCCACTAGACCTAGCATGAGCAAAACATGCCCGGCCTGTCATAGGCTCAATGCGGGACTAGCCTAGCTAAAAGGCTTGGTGTGTGCGAGGCACTCTTGGCATATTGTGCACCCGGCGTGTGAATAGCCTAGGTAGAAAGCTTGGTGTGTGTGAGGCATGCCCGGCCTATCGTGTGCCCAATGTACAACTACCTTGTTAATAAGCGTGCATGCGAGCACCAACGTCCAATGTTGGCCTCGCACACACCCACTATTTTATTAGCCTAAAATTAGTTTCAAATATTTATCAAATACTAAAAACCTTATATTTAAAATTAGAAATCAATAATTCATGTAGTTAATTACAATTAACAAAACATATAATTAAAGATTCAATGGAGGCTCTAATACCCATTGATGGATCATACATCCTATCAAGGTGTGTAATAAATCAAAAAAAATTTCTTCATCTAGGATTCCTAAGATCATTATGTTAAATTAACTAATCATACACTAACATGAATATTAATATGGGTGAAAGATTACCTCTCGTGCAATAGAAAAAAATTAAACGAAAAGAGAACCGTTCAAGTATCCGACCTCTATTTATTATCCATACAGCTTAAACACCCATAAAAGAAGCTAAAGAAATCATAGAGTGCTAGCTTCAATCCTTACGTATAGTTGATTTGTTTTCTAAAGAAATCGATCGGGGTTTTTACAATAACCTTAGAGAGAGGTATGTGTAGCAACTCAAGCTTTTTTTGGGAGAAAATGTTTTTCACCTTTTTATTTCTTATTTTTGTGTGTGTATATTAGCTCTCTCTTACTCGCCTCTCTCCCTTTTATTTACATAAAGGAGAAAAATCCTTGTCTTCCAAGGATAAGGAGTTGTAACATATGCGGGCTTGTTTGATCTTATCCTTATAAACCCTCACCTTTGTCTAATATTGCTCAAGTTTATCCTTCCACCTAATATTTGACAAGCTTTTAAATTTAAACTATTAACCTAAACTCTTTTGAAATAAATAATTACCAATTAATTTAGACTGACGTATTTTAGTGGAGCCCTCATTAGAAAATAATTTTTCAAATTATCCTTAAACCTAAATTAGGAAACTAGTTTCATTTTTAGTTAACTAACTTCCAAATTTAGAACTAACTTCTAAGTTAGGAAACTAATTTCTAAAATAGGAAACGATCTATTTCTAAAAACCTTTTCCAAAATAAGAAAATTCAAAAACTAGAAACGTTTTTGAAAATCTTTGCTTCTCTTTTATTATGTGAATGTTTAAACATGTGTGTATGACTCAATAGGCTTCTAGATATGTTGGTAATGTACCAAGAGTAAAAGATAACTCTTTTATCTCTTGATACATAACTTAATATTGGCATCTAGCAAGGTATCATAGCTATCCAATTCCGTAGAAGGATTAATTAATCTGTAATTACCTTTTACGAGCATGGTTACCATATAATTCATTCCCCATATTAATTTATTACGAGTGTGATCTCGAACTTAGTTTATACTCTGTTCGATTATGATCACATAGCTTTTTTTAATTCCCAAATGTCTTAGTTCTAAAGTAAACTAATTATGCTCTATTGGATACTCCCACTATGGTCAAAAATTCCTTGAGCGGACATTTATCAAAGTACAATATGATAACTCTTTTAGCATATAAGGAATGACATGCTCTATCTTAGTGATCCACCTATCTCCATTAGATTTCTAGTGTACCCAACAAATTTCCCACATACAACTCTTGATTGAGCCCATCAAAATAAGTTTCAAAGTACATAAATCCTCTAACGAGATACTTATGATGACTTCAAGTCAAAGGATCGGTTGTATCCATATCGTATGAGATTCCTATAGACTAAACCAAATGGGTTGTTCTAGTGATTCACATCTAATGATATGTTCTATAAAATTAATTACCTAAGTGCTTGATTTGGGATCACCATGCCAATAGGTGAGATCTCCTACTATTATCTTATAGCATGAGCATAGCACTCATAAGTCTTACCGCATATAGTCAATATTCATTCTTGATAGTGCTATGACTTAAAACATTTAATGATATTATTTAAATGCATCAATGTTTGTCTCACATGAATTGATCAATCATTAATGCAATACATATCATATGAAATTTTATCTAATTTATTTCTTCAAATTGTAAACAATGAGAATTAATAGAAAGAATTTTTTTTATTAATAAATAAAAATGTAATATCAAAATAAATCAAACCATCCAAATGAGCACCTACTCTAACATCATTATAATAAAATAAAATTAGTGTCTCTTATAACTTCAATCCTTAATAGAAATCATTCAAATAGAATGAGAATAGCAAGTCCCATATGATTATAGCTTATAACAAAAATCATTCGGACAAAAAAAAATGAAAATATGATCTGTAGCCTATAATAGAAATCATTCAAACAGAATGAAATGGTAAATCCCATGCAACCGCATACCATAATAGAAATCATTCAAAGAGAATGAAAATGATGAGTCTTTTACCACTCTAACCTATAAAAGAAATCATTGAAAATATTAGAAACCAATGGTAACTTCATCCATACAAGTGGAAAGCCATCATTCACTTTAGATCATTAGTTTAGTAAGTCACTCGTAACTTCATCCACATAAGTGAAAAGCCATAAACAACTTCATTTTACTCGAATACAAATTTGACAATCATATTTAGAAGCCACTCGGTAGCTTTAACCACATAAGTACGAAGCCACCGACAACTTTAATTCATTTAAATAGAAAATAGATAAACTATTTTGGAAGCCATATGCGACTTCAACCATAAAGGTGAGAAGACATCAACGACTTCATTTCACTTGAACGAGAAAATTAAGTAATCATGTATTTAGTACATCACATTCAAGATTTTTAATCAATCACATCATTCAATCACAATCATAGATATCACATTTAAATATAAACACTGGTACTAGCATTTATCTTGAATACACCATTGAAATTAAAATCCAAACTCATCCTCCCAACTCCATTGTATAGTATTGATTAATTTTCTTTATTTCACCTCAAAATACCTAGGGTTATCGACCTTTTTGGGTTCAATACACAACGATGTATTTGATCACACTTCAAATCTCAAACATAACCAAATAAAAATATTTCATAATTCATTCATCCACAACATAGCATTTTCATTATTTTTATTTATTATTTTTAAACAATCCTAACAGTTTCAAGAATTATCCAAATGTCATAAGAATGTTACAAGTCCCTCTCTCGAGTCAATTTTACTTCATTCAATCTCGATGAAGATTAATTATTCAATTAGTTAAGAAGGAGGAAGTAATAATTTGTGAGCTTCTTTTTGGTTTTGTTATGCTTGATCCAATATTTCATAACATGAATCAGTTTTGTTTCATCTAGTCCAATATTCTTATTCCTTCTCCGATAAATAAAAGACCAAAATATATAGTCTACAATCTCATATTGTTTCGACCAAATCTTTTGATGTTTATTGTCAAACATTGTTTAGCAGTAACTTTTGGCCTAAAATGGAGGAAAGGGTAGTGGTTTGGTGGCTATAACTTTCAACCTAAAAGGAAGGAGAAGCTAGTGGTTTTGTGGTCGTAAGTTTTAGTCTAAAAATTGAAAGAAAGGGTGGATTTTTTTGGTGGAGGATGAGCTATTTTGTTTGGCTATAATGGAGGATTGTCCGATTGGAAACAAAGGCTAAAATAAAAGAGAATTCAACTTGAAATAAAGACTGAAAATAAGGAAGAGCTAGAAAGGAAGGGTGTTCATTTAGTTTTTGTGGCTGAAATAAAGGTCGAAATGGAGGGTTTTTTTATTGGTTTAATGGAGGAGGAAGTTTTGTTAAGTGGAGGGGTTGTTGGCATGTTTGGGTGCGGGAGGAGAGGTTTTAGCCAAGTAAGGAGAGCTAGTGTCGGCTACAAAATGGAGAGCGATTGCTAGAATTTTGAGAAAGGATAATAAATAGTGCCCGCCATCCTAAGATGACAGAGAAGATGGGTATTTATAGGAGAAAATTAGGATTTTGGATGAATATTAATTTTGGTCTCCGGTTCTCCCATATTTGTCAATTTTGGTGCCATTTTGTTTATCTAAACTTCAATAGCACCCCGTAATTGTAATTAATCAGGACCTCTTATTTAAATCTCTCTCAATTATACCCTTCCTTTTTTTAATTAAGGGTTTGGATTTTTATACCTTTCAATGCACCCTAAATTAGGTTTCCTTTGGTTCTCCAATTTCCTATTTCTTTTAATTAGACCCTAAGAACTAATTTTTAGCCACTTATCATAATTGACTTCTTCTCATTTCATTTCTTTTATTTTATTTTTTTATTTTTTTTGCCTTTTTTTTTTTTTTTTTTTTGCTTTTTTCTAATAATAAAAAAAATAAGGGTAAAAATCATGTGTTAACGACCTCCACAATTCTCATATTTGCACTTGGTTAGTCTTAATCTTCTTGAGCCAAAAGGAACCTTGTTTGAGACCGAGATAGCTCTTACCCATTCATGTAATGACTATAACCAAACTTTAAGATCATCTTTTCTATATAAATTCACTAAACAATTCAGATGTATTGAAACCTTGATGGAAAATTTTGGTCATGAAATTTTCTAGATGGGTGATAAAAGAACTCAAGTTTAATTTTGTACATGTTCGAATATAAAAGAAATACATGGCTCAATCAGAATATGCCAAAGTTTACTAATGAAACATAACTCCATCTTTAAATCAATTAAAAATAAAAAGCAATCCCTCTTACCTGAATTTTTCAAAGTTATAAATGAAATTTTAGTTCATCTTTAAACCTAAGTGTGATAAAGCAAAAGTATCAAAAAATCAACAACCGAATTACTTATTACCCCTATATGAAGGCTATTCCATATCTACTATCAAATGTCTTTATTTATGTCAATATATTATTTATAATATTGTGTTTTGTTATTTTTCCTATCAAAGTAGAGAAACTTAGTCATCCTGTCAAAATTATATTTCCCTTTAAGAATTGACAACTTATGGCAAAGTAAAAAATAGAAAACAAAGAAAAAGCTCAACTTAAGCAAAACCATCGAAAAGAGTTAGATGCTTGAAAAGGAGAAGTAAGGCTAGGTGTTTTATTTGAGTGAAGTCTCCATACTCGCTAATCTGTCGAAGTATCTCCTAATCAAGAAATAAGTCAATCATCTACTATCTTGAGGTGCTCACTATTGTACCTATACCTAGTACTCAAAAGGTAATTTTTATGCCACCCTACTATATTTCACATATGAATGTTGTTACCATTATGAATCCAAATAGCCATGCTACACTTAAGGGCATATATCGGTTAACTCATCTCAAAGTTTTTGGACCAATTCTATGATAGTCATGTACTTTACAAACTAAGGTAGCTCCTATGATTGATTTGGATATTAAGAAAAATGTAAAAGGAAAAATGATTTTCAATATTAAAATTAAGAAGCTTAGTGTCATTGAGGAACTTCTTAAAGCCATTAAGCATGTGAACATGTACAATCCTCTTTTAATTATCATTAGATGTTTAATTTTGAATGTTATGATTTTTAAAAAGTTCAAAGTGCCTAAATTCTTCAAATATACTAGGATTCAATATCCTAGAACCCATTCGACGATTTATTTAAACAAGATGGCAGAAGTTGCTTATGATAAAAAGCTTATGATTCACTTATTTCTTAAAAGTCTTGATGGTGCTGCTCTTAATTGGCTCATTGACCTTAATAAAAAAAAAGATTTAGAAATGGAGGGATTTAGTTGAAGTATTCATGAAATAGTATAAGTTCAACATAAAAGTAGCTCCTAATATGTCAAGCTTATAGTCTATGGAGAAAAGCTTGAATTTATAAGAAAATACATCGAGCGTTGGTGTGAAATTGCTTCTCGAATCCATCCACCTCTACTTGAAAAGGAGCTAGTTACTTTTATTTTTGTTTTCCGAATACTTCCAAAACACCTTATGATGATTACTAGTAGCTCAAATAACTTTGTTGAGATTATTTATGTGATCGATAGGATTGAGCAAGCAATCAAAGTCGAAAGAGTAGTTGATCCTCTAAATCTAGATCAAGGAATAATAGCTTAGAAAAAGGAAAAGACACCAAAGTCTATCAGATTGGGTAGTCTATCTTTAATCTAAAAGGTTGTTAGAATAGTTCTATGAGGCTCAAAAAATCATTTTAATCACGGAATAACATAAATAACTTGGCTCCGTAATTTTATGGTACCTATGAACATAAATTATTTTCCTTAACATCCCCAAACACAAAACTCTCAACCATTCTACAACTAACCAAGGCCATTCAATCTAAATAATCTGCAAAACTTAAACCAAATGAATCATGTGATTATCATATGAGAAACATAAAGAGTTATTGCCTCATCTTCCTAGTTCACTAAGTGATCTCTTTGAACACCTTATGATTATCGACCAAGTAACTTTAGAGATCATACTTCACTATAACCCTCGTTTATTCATTGATATAAGCCTAATGAACCATGTGAGAACCATATTAGGTTAAATGGTTATAATATTGAAAATTATTTTGGTTTTTAAACGAGGTGTAATATTTGATTGATCGGGACCTAATCACATTTGAGGATCCCTCAAATCCTTTAAAAATAAATTTTAATCCTCATGCCATTATTGGTGAAATGAATGTGTTTTCATGGAATCGTGTAGGGTGTGATGAAAAAAGTCAGCTTTGAAAGTCTTTATATCCGACTTGTTTAATATGATGAGTGTTGCAAGCTTTAACAAAAAATCAATAGAGTCTCAAACTCATATTCATGCTAAGTACTTATGTAGGTTTCATAAAGAAGTGGACATGATATTAAGAACTCGTTCTAAATTTTATTAAGAGGTATAGACCTTGCTAGCTTTGGGCACCCTAAAGATAGAAATAAAGGAAAAGAAGCCAAAGAAGCCTTCATATGTTATTGATTTGTGCAGCAATAATCTAGGTTTGAGTCAACCATTCCATGATATGACAGTGAGCATTCTTGGGAAAGAGAAAGTTGATGTTAAAAGTCAAGTCTACAGACCTAGATCAGTACTTGATAGCTCATAAATGATGGGACCTCTATAATTTATCACCAACAAACTTGAAGATGTCTTTAGTATTGACTATTTTGTCTATAAAACCATCATGAAAAAGGAGTTGAATAACTAGTTAAATGAGGAAGCACCTATTATTTCCAAGGCCGAGTATTTTTTTATCATGATTATCTTTACCTTTCTATCATTATAACTCATGAATGCATTGTACAAAATTATTATCATTGCTTTCATAATAATGCTAATTTGTAGAATCATGTAAATTTTCTTCTCAAATTGTCATATTTGCCTATTTTTTCTACCTTCTTTTTCTATTTACTTTGTTTACCTTTTCATTACATCTTTAGGATGCATAATATGATCATAGCTCAAAAATACCAAGGGATTGCACTAAAAAGAGGGTTAGCCTAACTCTAATTATAATGGACAAAAACAAAGTGAGAATTTGCATAAGAATGAATGTGAGGAGAATACATAAAGCTCGACAAAGAAGCATGCATGTGTCTTGATTTTATGAATGAGATCTTATTTTTTAACAAATTTATGGATTTCATCTTAACAAAGTGTTATGATTTTCATGGATTGAATTTGTTTCTTTAAATAGATAAAAAAAAAAAAACTTCTACTATCTTGGCATGATTTATTATTGATTTAAAATCAAGAGATGTTTATTTAGATCTATCATTTATTATTTTATATCATCCAAATAAAAAATTTAGGAACGTTGAATGATGTGAATAGTGAAATCTATCATACAAGTGATAAACTCAAGTTGACATGTCTAAAGTGATCTCAATGGATGATTAAGTGATCTGAATCTTTATACCATCAAACAAATTTTTAGCTTTTTATATCCTTTCGTTCATAAGCTAGAGCCTCAACCTACATTACGTACCTATGGAAACACTTTCCGATCAAAGAAGACTTGCTTGTGTTGATGAGTTTTAGCTTCAAATGAGAAAAAGAAATTTTTTTTTATTTTTGAATAAAACTTGACTTGTATGTGCATTATGAATCATCATTTATAATATTAAATCATGAGTCTTCATCAAGTAATAGAGGGTAAGAAAGAATGAATCTAGTCTTGTTAAGGTAAATTGCCCAACCGAGCCTAATTTTCTTCAAAACCCGTCAAATTCGTAAAATTCATGCCAACCTTTAACTCTTTTCGAGCTAACCTTTGATAATTTCCTTTCGAGAAATGACTTTTTTTTCCAAATTTTTATGTAATCCAAATATATTTCTATCATTTAGCCTAAAGAAGGATCACCTTAAGGGTTACATCACGACATTTGTGTGACATGTTTTGGCTTTTGATCAAGCAAATCAAATATTTCTTAAATGAGATAACATTCATATGAATATCTCTATAATTTTTTTTTTTTTGGATAATTCAACTTGCCTTGATGAAAATCATTCAAATAGATAGCATAATCCATGAAAATAAAAAAAATGAATGAATTTTTTGAGAATTCAAAAAATCTCAAAGGCACTCACATAATCAAGCTCTAAACGTCAAAAGGAGATGGACGACATAAGCAATGTCAATAAGATGTGCATGGTGAATAATACATCATTGCCAATGGTCTCGAAGCATGCTATAATCAAATTTTTCATAAAATTATATTGATATTAGAAGAATAAGCATTCCAACTCCTCTCCTATCTAAAACAACTAGAAGATAATCTAAGTTATGCTAAATATTTATTAGTGTGATCATTTGACTTTACTTTCTTTTATTCTTGATTTGCTCTTACGTAGTATGATTCATAATCTTTTACCTTTCAAAAAAAGATTTCATAAGTATGATCAATCCCTATAAAGAAAAAAATCTTCTTTAATCTCATGCACGTTCTCGCAATTGATATTACTAATGAAATGTGATATTGCATTAAATTGGAATGATGACATGATAAGGATCTTACTTAGACTTAGTCAATAAGAGGTTTTCCTTTATAAAATATGTTATAAGCTTCTTTATGATGAACTATGGACGATCCATAAGAGATCTTCTTTAACCATTTTAGAGCTAGAATTCTTGATGGGTGTTGGCAAAACTTTGAATATTTAAGAACAATACCAAAAGGACATAAAAGAGTAGTGATCTCTCATTCCATCATAAGAACGAACACTATTTAGATGACATGAACAATAGTCGAGTAATCTCTCTAAACAAATACAAGAACCAAGGTTATTGTCGGAAGTGTGATAAATAAGTAGACAAACTCAATTAAAGTAGCCGACCAAGACTTTTAAACCTATTCAACTAGGATGGTAAGCATTGGAAAAAAATAAAGGAAGTAAATTCTTTAGAAGTAATGATTTATATCACTAATATAATGGTAAGATTTCACCTTTAAGTGCTTAACAAACTTATGATTTTACAACATTGTTATCAGTTTGTCATTTTACAAAACTTATGATTTTGCAATGATTTTATCTATTTGTTAGCGATATCGTTATCAATTTGTCATTTTTAAATCATATGACTTTGTGATACCATTATTGGTTCTTCATTTTTCAAATCTTATGATTTTACAATGTCGATATTAGCTAGCTAATCACATTATTTTTGGTTCAGCATTTTTCCTTTTTCAAACTTATGATTTTACGATATAGTTATCGATTCACTAGCAACACGTTATCGATTTACCTTTCTTTCAAATCTTATGATTTTGCAATTTTGTTATCGATTTATCATTTTTCAAAACTTATGATTTTGTGATGTCATTATCGGTTTGCTAGTGATGTTGTTTTTCCTTTGCCATTTTTCAAACTTATGATTTTATAATGTCATTATCTCGTTTGTTAGCAAAGATGTTTTTGGTTTTTTGTTTTTTAAACTTATGATTTTCTCGATGCTATTATTAGTTTTTTTTCCAAATCTTATGATTATGAGATGTTGTTATTGGTTTGTTGGCAACATCATTATCGATTCACCACTTTTCAAACTTATAATTTTGCAATGTTATTATTGGTTCGCTAATGATGTCGCTATTGATTCACCATTTTTTCAAATCTTTTGATTTTGTGATGCCATAATCGATTTGCTAGCGATGTCATTTTTTATTTTTCATTTTTTAAACTTACAATTTTGTGATGTTGTTATCAATTTGCTAGCAACATCATTTTTGTTTTACTTTTCAAACTTATGATTTTATAATGTCTTTATCTGGTTCACTAATAACACTCGTTATTTGATGTTTTTTTTCAAATCTTATGATTTTGCAATGCTATTATCGATTCACTAGCAACGTTGTTATCGGTTCATCATTTTTCAAACTTATAATTTTATGATGCCATTATCGGCTTGCTTGGTGATGTCGTTATCATTTAGTTGGTGATGCCCTTATCGATTCACCATTTTTTTCAAATCTTATGATTTTACGATGTCGTTATTAGTTCACCGACTATGTTGTTATTAGTTCATTATTTTTCAAATTTTATAATTTTGCAATGTTGTTATCAATTTGTTGGCAACATCATTATTGGTTAGTCGTTTTTCAAAACTTATGATTTTATGATATCGTTTTTGATTCGTCGGTAATGCTATTTTCGATTCGTCATTTTCAAAACTTATGATCTTGCGATACCATTTTTGGTTTACTAGTGATGCTTTTATCAATTTGATATTTTTCAAAACTTATGATTTTGAGTCGACATTATCGGTTCCCTCATGATTCCATTTTAGTTCACCATTTTTCAAACTTATGCTTTTGCGATGTCATTATTAGCTCACTCGGTGACACCATTTTCAGCTCACCTTTTTCTTCAAAACTTATGATTTTATGATGTTGTTGTTGGTTCGCCATTTCCAAAACTTTTTCGAATTTCTTGACAAAACTTTCTATGCAAAGAAAAAGAAATATGCTTTCCAATGACTTTACGCCGAAAGCATTGTAAAAATAAAGCAACTATTATCACCAAATTTTTTACCCCATTTATTTTCATGAATTTTTCAAAAACATAAAATAGTAAAAGTGCCAAAATTAAATATGTTCTTAATTTACTTGATTTTATAAATTTTTATTCTTTTTCAAGATTTTTAGGAGTTTTAAGACTTTTATGAGTTTAGAAGAATTAAAAGAAACAATAAAAAAAAGAAGAAAAAAGAAGAAAAAAACGGAAGAAAAATTTAGTGAAAGAAAAAGGAAGAAGAAAAGTAAAAAATGAAGGACCATGAATAAAATTTTAGATTATCCTAAACCAATTTAATTAGGTCTAATCTCATTTTAGGATAGTCTAATCCAACTTGGAGGCTCGGATAATCCTAATAAGAATTAGGACTAATTATGTTAGGGTATAAATAAAATTAAAAAAATCAAAATGGGAGGGAAAAGCACAAAAAAAGATTAAAACATAACAAAAAAAAAAAAAAAGATATGCACACACTCTTTCTCTTTCTCTCATACCCGTTTACCTACGGGTCAACCTACGTACTCGATAACCCTCTCTCTTCCAAAACCACCACTATCCGATTAACATCACCCCTAATAACCACCACAAACTCAAAGTCCAACCCTAGATCAACCTTTTCCAACTAGTTAGAGTAGAGGAAAATAAATAGGTCAAAAATTAAAGGGAAAAAGCTATGCACCCGACTTGTTTTTGGAACCCAACCAAATCACCTTTTTTTTTATCAAATCAAAAGCGGCCACCTTCATAGAAACATCCCTCATCCTCTTAAACGTCGAACCCACCGAAAATCTCAACAAAAATCATTGGAATCAACCCAATCAAAAAATAATATGAATCTCGACCCATTTTTTTAAACCTATTTCTACCATCCAATCTAGATCAAATCGAACCTTCAAACTACTAGAGACAAATTCACCCGAGGACCTTAAGTCATTGGCACCCTCCTTTTCCTTCATCATGGTCGAAATCGTGATTAGGCAAGAAAGATGCCTCATAATTATCGACTATTATTGTTCTCTCTTATCTAGTTAACCATGAGTGACATGTCTTTCGGAAAGACATTAAGTAGGTTTAGTCGCTCTTTCCTTAACCAACAACGCACCCGGAAGAGGTCGGACGATGACCAAAGCTATTGGTAATGAAGTGAGGGCTTTAGGAGACGTTTGAGAAATATTATAGAAAACTCTTTATATTGCTCTCAAATGCTTACAACTTTCTTATACTACAACTTTTGGATCTTTTTTCTCTTAGCTCACAACTTTCTTGGATAGTTTGGTCAAATGAAGGCCTCATCTATTTATAAGACTCCTTTTCCTAAATGAATGGTTATGATCAATTCGATCAAATGGCGATAATTAATTATCTAGAACTCTTGTATCTAAATAGTTACATGAAACACTCTAGACATATACATACTAGAATAATGTGAGACTATTTAGAAATATTTAGGATATATCCAGATTTCTCTTAGACGGTTTAAAAGCTTCTCCAATGCTCCAAAGACTTCTAGAGACTTTCAAGTCTCAAGTCTATTTGGCCATCTCTATTAAAAAGTTGCTCTTTTGTCTTTTTTTTCTAAAAAAATTCAATTCAATCCTTGTAAACCAAATGTTTCTTAGTTTGCCCTTTTTCTTTAAAAGAATTTTTTTCCAAGATATTTCACTTCCATATTGATGGAAAATTTCAAACCGTCTCTTTTTTTTTTCAAAAAAAAAATAAAAATAAAAATAAATAAGTGCTATATGTTGTTTCTTTTATTAAAAAGTTCATTTCCTAAATGGAAGCTTTATATATTCTCCTTCCTAAACGATATTACTTGACATGTTTAAGTACTACAATAAAGAAAAAGAAAACTTGGCCTCCCACGTCTTCAATCCCGGATCGAATACCCACAGGAAAGAGAAAAAAAAACATATAATTTAGAAAAAGGAAAACTAAAGTCTCCTGATTGGAAGTAGCTGAAATAGGAATTCAAACTAAGAAAAATGTTGACCTTATTAAAAGCAAAAGTATAAAAGCCATGGATCTCGAAGTTAGTTCAGAATAATAATGGAATATGAATAAAGCATTTGGATGGACTGAATATAAAGACTGCACAAGAGTTTATACTTGGATGCTGCTCACATTGTCAAGGTATTTATTAATTGCTGTACACATGAAGTTCTTGGAACATAAAACGCCAAATATTCAGATGATCGCAAGTCTCGGGAACTAATGGGGAAATTTGGGCCGCAAAATTAGTTTTCGATCCTTTAATTTTCCTTTTCATGGTCAAACAAAACAGCAAAGAAAAGTCTTATTATTTCCACTCTGTTATGAAGGGGATTAAGTGCATTATAAGTGCATCTATTTTATAAGTTTTCTCAAATAAATACATAATTTTTTTATTTTTTATTTGAGTATATCGATTTTTTTAAAAACTATTAATTAAATTTTTTTTTTTTTTTTTTTACTTCAGTCAATTGTTTCCAAGAATATTCGACAGGAGTTGAACAAAAGATAAAATCGTAATCTAGTTATATGAGGCAAAAGATATATCATTTGATAACAAAGTAATTGACAGGAGTTGAACAAAAAAGTGTTTTATTAATAGTTTTTAAAAAAAATTTAATGTATTAAAAAAAATTATATACTCAATTAAAAATTAATGTAGTTTTAGTGCAATTATTACAATGATCCTTTTATGAAGTGTAAACATAGAATGAAGAGTAAATTAACCCTTACGAGATTCCCGAAATAACAACAATAAAGATATAATTCTTACGAGCGCCACAGACTCTATTTCGGGATTCTTTCTTTGGGATCCTGGGCTTAGCAGTATTCTCCAACAGAAAATTTTGGCAATGATAAAGAATGCTACTCCATGTAATTTTCCAAAAATCTGAATTTTAATTTTAATTTTATTTTCATTTTTCTTATTAAAATTATAATTTCTCATTCGGTTACCTTAAAATGTTAACTTGACATTAAATTTTGTGTGGTGCATCTTTAAATGCTTACCACCATGGCCCAAGAACCAAAAGTCTTATAGCAATGCTATTTCTCGAAACTTATTGCTTTTTGTTTTTGTTTTTTCTTTTACCCTTCTTGTTGAATATCATTTAATTTTTTTATAGTCTTGAATCCATTCATCTTATGGATAAAAAAAATCTGCTGGTTGCATAAAATTTATTAGGCTAAACTCATTATTTGCATCCTGTATTTTTATGAATTTGTTAAAAAAATATATTCTTATATTATCAATTCAGCCAATTGAATTTATATTCTTGATTTCAGTTAAATAAATACGATTTGTCTGAATTGAAAAAATTACAACTCGATAGAGAGGGTGAGATAGGTGATAAGAATGAAATAATAATGAATCGTAAATTCACTTAATTCGTTGACATAATATTCTATTTTATAAAAACTATATTCACTAAAGAGATTGTAATCTAATAGTAGTAAAGATTAAGGGTTCAAATTTTAACGGACTAGCCTAATAGTTATGGTAGAAACTTTGAGTGTGTATTTTAAATGTGTGAATTAAAAAAAATAAAATAAAACTTATACTCAATTAACTGAAATTAACAAATACTCTTGTTTGACCAAATTGAAACAAATGAACTTTTTTTATGAATTGGTAAAAACATAGGGTGTAAATAATAAGTTCAGACAAATCTAACGCAAACATTAAAGGCATTGAGCTTGAAAGTTTAATGCCCAACTATACGAAATAAGGGAAGGCATGGTTATAATACCTTTCGAGTTTTTTTTTTTTTTTTTCAATTTGACTCTGTTAATTATTACTAAGTTTTATTCTCCTTATTATCGTCTTTAGTTCAAATATAAATTAAGAAAAAGTACATTTTCCTTAAATGTGCTAGGTTGGATATGGATTTGTGCCTAATACCTGAAAAAGGTTGTAGTTAATGGTTTGAGAATATATTTTTTAAATATCCATATATGCAATTCTGATATGCTGTGGTAGCATCATGACTTCGTCATCATCTTAAGGGGTTTTCACAACATTTAATGTTGTATTAAATATTTTGTGGTATCTCTTAAATGCTTACACCTTCCTTTGCATAGAAACATAATAGTAATATGAAGACAAAAGTAAATGTATCCTTAGGACTACATGCTTACACCTTCCTTCGAATGGTAGTAATTCTTGTTTTTTTTTTTTTTCATTTTCATAATGAATATTTCTTTCTTCTGATAGGCAAGTAAATGAAGATTTCAAGTCATTAATTAATAATGAACCCCTTTGAATCCGATACCATCTCTAACTAATCAACACCAATACAGTTATGATGACTTTTCATTCCACCCCATTCCACATGCTTGACTAAGAAAATGGAGGAAGTATCCATTCGGCAAAATTCACAGCATGGTCCCTCAAGTTTTGAATTTGGTAAGATAGCCCTTGTTGTTTAATTTTAGGCATAACAACTCCCATAATTCAAGTTCATTAGTTGTCCACCACTTGTTAGTTGCTACTATGTGTAAAACATCTAAAATAATATGTCTAACCACATATTGAAAGTGTGAGGGTTGATGTCTTTAAAATCAAAGTGTAGGGGTTGATTCCATCAATTCTTAAAACTTGAGGCACCAATTAAATGAAAGGAAAATAAAGTAAAAAAACAATGGATTTTCATTTAAAAGAAGGAAAATTTGTAGTAATCTCTTTCAACTCAGATAAGTATCCAGACAGTTCTTAAAACCAGAACTCGAATTATAAACACCTTCCGCCAAAATTTCCTCTCCCATACTCGATTTAATACACATAGTATCTAATTTCAAATTTCTTTTATGAATGAACTTAATTAAAAAAAAGTTCTTTCTTTTTCTCTCTTTTTATATAAAAAAAATTATTTATTTTTGGAATTTAAATGACATGAGACATTCTATTTTTTTATTCAGAGCAATTTTTTTTTTCCAAAAAAAGGGATATGTTATTCATAAAGGGGTCGTACGCTTCTAGTTAACTACATTTTCTTTCAATTAGCATTTATAACATCACCACTCCGTTAATATCATCAAGATATAACTTTTAAGGGATAATTTGCTTATGACCTCGTGAGGAAGAAAATTAATTTCACACAGAAACCTAGGCCAAAATGTCTTTACAAATTAAACCCATTTATAACATCACCCACCATAAAAGTAGGGAAATAAAATATCATTGAGACATTAAATTTGCTACTTTTTTTTATTATATATATATATATATATATATATATATATATAGATATATATATATATCATTCTTGCACTTGTGTCGAAATCAAAACTTAAAAAATCTTTTTGATAATAAAATTATGTGCATATACCACTAACTATAAACTACGACATTTGAACTTCAAAATTTAAATCAGATCAAATTGGCTACTGTTATCACATCATTTGGTCAATGCATCCAAAGATTTGGTTGAGTTGGAGTCTGTCTGGTATAAATAAGTATGCAAAATACGAGTTTAAATCCTATATATATATATATATATATATATAAGTTTATTGTAAATTTTATAGACTTATATGGTTTTAGTTTTATTAAGTGTAATATAATTTGAAGACACCATTTGTCATTAAATAATAATAAATAAATAAAAAGTCCCATCTGTTTTTGGTTTTCTTATCAACTTAATCGAAGTTCCTAGCTAAACAATGTATGTAGATCAACTTGTTTGACGTCAAAATTGAGCGATTGGTTCAAGTGACATGGAGAAAAATGTATTCAATATCTAAATTTAATTGACATCATTTATATAATTTCTCTGTAATTAATTAATAAAGGAGGGAGTTGGGATGATGAATAAAAATATAAGGGGAAAAAAAAGAAGTAAAATAGATAATTTCTTAAAAGCGAAGGGGATACATCTAAATATCAAAAATAAAGAGCCAAAAAGGTAGACTGGTATATCAAAGCATTAAATGCTACCATTAATTAACTTAGGCGCCTCCCTTTCTTTGAATTCTCCTCCTCCCCCAACTTCATCCGCGTACCATTATTAAATCATTAACCAAAACAATAAATGAAACATTTAATAAAGTAGTATTAGAAAATTTAAAATTCCCACAATATAAAAGTATTAAGAATAATAATAATAATAATAATACTCCAATTAATAACAAGTTTTTAAATTTTTTATAGCGTATCATATATATATATATATATAACAAATGAATCTCTATTTAATACAAAGCACCCCACTCTCCCCCTCTCTCTCTCTTCTATCTGTTGAAGAAGAAGAAAAGGAAGAAAAGAAGAAGAAGAGCTTTTTCCTGAAAGTATGGCAGCTGAGTTGAGTTCTCTGGTTAGGCTTTTGAGTGGATACAAGGATGATAGGAACGTTGGGAGGGAACCTGGTGGTGTAAAATCAACAGCTTTGATCACTAGGGACTTGCTTGGTGGTGGTGGCGGTGGTTCTGTAGAGCATGAGTCTCAAGAATTGGACCTGGATTTGCAAGTGCCTTGTGGCTGGGAAAAGCGCCTGGACTTGAAGGTAAAATACTGGTGCTCTCATCTGGGTTCTGTTTGTTTCCTGAGAAAAATAGCAAGGGAAAGAGCATCGAAGGGTTTCAAAATCTTATGTTGATCATTATAATCTTTTCAAGTTTCACGAGATATACTTTTTTATAGTTTCTGGTTTGACATTCCTAAAAGTCAATTTGTATCATAAGAAACAGAGTTTTTGATGTACAAAACGAGATCGTATATGCTTTATATGCTTGTTTACTGTTATGATTCTGTAAGTTTTGTTTTCTTTGAAGGTTGAACATCGAATTTTAAGGGTTTTGCAATTTCTTGCCATTTCTGCAAAGATACCTTTTTATTATATAGTTGTACTTAAATGGTTACTGATTTACTTTGAAACTCTCTGCTTTGTTTAATATCCTCTGTTTTGATCTCTGAGAAACAGGGAGGATTAGGAAATGAGAGTGCAATCAATTTGACTTTTTTTGTACTATTGTGCCAGCTTTTGGTTTTCATGGAATATATATATATATATATAGACACACACAGATTGATATGCAGACACAGGCTTTCTTTTTAAGTTTCTGATCAATTTAATTCCCTAACTTTTCCAGCAACCAAACGGTCTTTATTTATTTCTAGGGGAAACCAAATTCTTTGAATGGACCATCAAATTGTATGGACTATTTATTTATTTTTAAAGAAAGGGTTTAAAGTCTTATGCATCTTTTCAACATTAGTATTCAATTGCCATTGTATCCTTAATGCTCTTCAATGCTTCTCCACTTATTTCCTCCGCCTTCTCTTTAATAAATTCTGATCATCTATTCAATTTTTGATGTACTTCAAACTTCAGAATTAAATCTATCATTAATTTCATGACCAGTAAGAAATTTTATTTTATTTTTTTTCTAATTATTTATTTTTATTAAAACATTACTACAATGTTATACCTTGTATACTCATTCATGTATTTTTATTGGCTGCAGTCGGGAAAGGTTTACTTGCAAAGATGCAACTCCTCAAATTCACCCTCATCATCCTCAGATTACAGGAGCCAAACCAATCAAACAGTAGCAAAGCTTCAAGACTTAAATTTCCCGCCTTCACCTTCCAAGATTACATTAAACCTTTTCGATGAAGGTAACTTGGAACTGAAGTTATTGCCATCACCATCGTCAAGCAATTACCCAAGTGTTTGCACTCTAGATAGAGTAAAATCCGCACTCGAAAGAGCTGAGAAAGAACCGGGTAGGAAGCGATCCTCATCGCTATGGAAATCATCAATTTCGCCGGCGTATTCATCATCATCGTCTTCTATAAGAGAGATTCAAGAGGAAGAAAATGAAGAGAAGGTAGTGGCAGCATCCCCAGTTGCGACAGGATGTCCCGGTTGCTTGTCGTATGTTTTAATAATGAAACAAAATCCAAAATGTCCGAGATGCAATTCATTTGTTCCAATGCCAATGGTGAAGAAGCCTAGGATTGATCTCAACATATCAATTTGAGATCAACTGGATGTTAATTTCTCTTTGATTTTGTAAATAATAGAGGGAATTTGTAGGGGCTTGAAAGAATAGAAATTAACGTTCAGTATAGAAGAGATTTCATGGTTTTATATAAAATTAATAGTAGAAAAATTATTTCTACTGAAGGCGGCTTATTTTATTTATTTGGAACTAAATGCTCATGAGTAACACATGTTGTAATTTTCTTGTTCCCTTTTGTTTCTTTTTTCGTCTTTTAATTAGATATTTCAATTATTGTTTTATCTCCAACGGCTCCCACAAATTCCTCGAACATTAAAACTTTTGCGTGTTGATGTTTAAAGCAATTAATTTATCGGATTTACGTCAAAGAAATAATGCACACACCAATCATCGTGTCCTTTGCAATTAAGGAACTCTGACCCCATTAAGGGGGCTAACAAGGGCGTATAAACTCAGATATAAATAAGTGTACTGTTTATGTTGTGTTGCTTGCAACTTGTAATTGGATGGACAGAGACTCTTTTTTAAAAAAAAAAAAAAAAAGGTTAAACGGTCCTTTCCTGAAATACTAAGCTTTTTAATTTTTTTATTTTAGATTGATTTTTTTGTTAAAACTATTTTTATTAGAACTAGATTCTTCTTAGGTTTTTATTAATTCTAACAATGGTAGAAGCGAACGTTATTTGTATATAATTAACTTTTAATTAATATAATAACTAAAAATATATCAAAACTTATTGATACTTTATTTTTTTTTCAACACTTTTTTTTAAATCATTCTTTAATTACTTGCTTTTTAGCATTCATATAGAAAGAAAAAAAAAAAAAACAAGTTTTGAAAGTAAAAAAAATAAAACATCTATAAGTTTTAATATGTTTTTAGCTATTCAAAAATTACACTTATATATTAGAATTGATGAAAATTTAACAGAAAAATCTAATTTTAGATGAAAAATGATTGAAAAAAAAGTACCTTAAAATTAAAAATTAAAAACATTATTCTAAATATATCATCAATACAATTATATATGAAATCTGAACCGTCTAAAACCCTATAAGAAAAAGAAATTGCTAGGAAAATGTTGACTTAGTTTACCTAATTTATCTTTAACACAGTGTGTGTGTATAAAAGATTCTTAAATAGATTAATCAAATTAATTCAACTAAAAAACAAAATATAAGAGGTGGCAAGTAGCTAGGGTTTTGTTACAAAGTGCTGATGATCATTAATGGGAACCCATTAATCTAAGATTGTGACTTGTATCTATTAATACTTAATATTGTGTGCTCCACAATTTAGCCATCTTACATGCATGCATGGTTTGGGCATGAACTAGTTTTCCGTCAAACCCCCTACCGACTCTTGGTAGATTAATAAAAAGGGATAACGATGTGAAATAGAAAAAATGGTTGTGTCCTAAATGTTTGAAAACTGCATACACCTACACTTTGTCAAATGATGAGATTTATGGTACTGCGTGAGGCTAATTATGGCATTTATTAGACCAATTCATTAATATACCTAACTCACAATAAATGAGAAATTAATTTTATCATCATGGTATTAAAGTTTGCCCACCTAACTTCTCATGTGATTTAAATGCTGCCTTATTTCCTCAACCAATTTAATTATTTCTCTAAATGGCATTCTCTAGTTGGCCTATCCACTGCTTTAATTTGTTGGATTTCAATTTCTTTTAACCGTAGTCTTAACCATATATATAGAATTAGATCAAATAATCAGAATTCAAAATTGATTCCCTACTCACTCCATGATATAAAATATTGAAAAATACTATTTAGTTAGATTTGGAGTGCTTATTATTCAAGAATTCCTAATTGACTTGGATTGAAAACGACTTGGATCGGTGTATAATTCTTTGATTGATTAAAGTTTGTTGAACTAACTTGTTCTCGTTTTTAGATAGCTTGTGAATTTTCAATTGTTGTAGGTCACATAATCATAGAGTTTGTAACTTCCATCCATCGAAGAGTTGATGTGATCAGGCAGCCAATCTAAAAATACTTTATTGCTTGTAAATAAAGTATCCATTCATATAAAAATAAATAAATAATTTCTCTAGCTCTCCGATGGATATAACTATTGTTGGAGGAGGTAAAATTACTTTAGAAGGAGAAAAACTCTCCGTGGAACTTTGAGCTTTTTTTCTTTTCTTTTCTTTTTTCTCTTTTTGTTCGTATCAAATAATTTGGAAGTCATAGATTTCAATTCCAAAGTACTTAAGTTTAAAAAATGGGAGGACTGTCATTTATCCAGACGTTTTACTCGGGATTGAATAAAGCTATATCTCTTACTGAATAAATAATATGTGTGCAAAAGAAAAAATGGAACTTTAGAGGAGCAGAAGAGGAGATGAGAAGGAGGAGGAGAAAAAAACATGGAACTTTAGAAAGCACAATATCTGTTCAGTAGCTCCACTGTTTAATTAGTGCAAATGATAATTGAATGCGCATTAATAAACACTTGAAAGGCTTGAAACCAGAACAATTCAATGTGAAGAACCTGACAAATGACAGAATATTAACTTTTTCAAGCAACGCCATATTGTTGCCAACCAATTGACGAACTCAGTTTTGTAGATCAGATATTTTCACTCACCTGGTACGACAATGCATTGGATATGCCTGTACACACTTCTGACATCTTCAACACAAAGTAATTGCCGCCCATTATTTACGGTTGACAAAAATATGAGGGTAAATTTTAATTTGTCTAGCGTTTGAGGGATTTTTTTCCCTTATATTTTGTTTGTATCAATTACCAATTTCAATATTTATCAAAGTTTCAGTTCTTTTATCTATTACGCTAACAAAATTAATTTATGTTTGAATTTATTGCTTAAAAAATTAAAAAATTCTTCGTCAAATATTTATCTTTTAATCATGTTACCAATTATAAAATTCGATGTTATATCCAAAACTTGATTAGGGTCCGACAATCAACAAATTCTACATTTATTCCTCTTAAGAGAGGTTGGCACTCAAAACCAAATCCATAAGAGTAAGCCCATCCACAAGAGAGGTCTAAAGAAATTTTATGTTCAAAAGACAAAAATATAAGCAAAAAAAATGTGAGAAGTAAAGTTCTATTGAAAAAAAAAGAAAAAAAGACTAACAAGATAATAACGTGAGAATATTACAACAAATGAGTGAGAATATCATAAAACGTAAAACATTGTAGCCTAAGACAAAAATGGAGCATTGTAGCTCAAAAAACAAAGTTAAGTAGCATTGTAATTTAAGAACATGGCTAATAAAGAAGGATATAAAAGAATGGAAATGCTATAAATATCGGTTACAATAAGAAAACAACACATACGCCAAACACAATACAACAATAATACTCTTGTAAATTATCAATTTTAGCTCTCAAATCGTTTTAACACTTGAAACATAGTAGACTACAGCTTGTAAATAGTAATCAAGTAGGTGATAATAGTAGGAAGTAATAGTAGACTAATAGATCATCTCTAGTTCAATTTTCACTTTTGTTGCAACACATGTAGATCTCATCTCTCAATGTTCATAGTTTCAATTGGTGTTTGTTTATTAGTTTCTATGTTCGTAAGTCTTTATATTTTTAAAGTCATTGTCATTTGTAAAAATTTTTAATTTAGTACTTATTAATTCTAGTTTCTCTTTAATCTTGCAATATACAATTTGCGTAATTGTTGTTAATAAAATTTATTTTATATTTTGAATAGAAATTGCAATTAGACATGAATTGAATACTCTTCGGACCTTAAAGAGGCAAATCCAATTAGGTTTTAATCAAATCCTTATAAATGTCAACAACTATTTAGAGTCTAGAATTAAGAAGGGGTCCGGTGATGTTATTACCGATTTCAATCATACTATATCGGAAGTAGTACATAAGATATCCAAGCAAGTGATTTTGGAAATATGAAATCAGTTGGAAGAAAGATTACCTAATGCCATTGACCAACCCGGGTCTTCTAGAATCATCCGACCTAGGAGGGCTTATAGTGACTCTTACAAAGATGTAGGTAGCTACAAGGGAAGAGAGAATTCTCTTTTCGAAACTAAGCAACCTCTTTAGCCAACTTGGTAGAAATACATCACCATAAGTGACACTCATTATGAAAGAGAAACTAGACCAAGCAACCTTGCAAAAACTTATCACTTTAAGTGAGACTAATTATGAAAGGGAACTTATTAGAGAATCTCATAAATAATAAATTTGAGGAATCATCTCTCCACACCTTCAAATAAAATAGCTAGTGGAATGAATAATATAGAAAGTTAGAGATTGCTATCGAAGGACCCTAGGCCGGGACATCAACCATTACAACAAACCTTACAACTAGATTAAGAATATATATTAAGGGTTTTAGAGCAGTGCTTTTGGTACTAGAATCTAGCAAATCTATAGACCAACTTATAGTCGTCCATTTCCCGAATACATGTATAAGGAGTATCTTTATCCATCTAACTTTAGATTTTCTAATTTCACTTTGTTCACTAGATAAGGAATAGTCATTATCTTAGAAGATATAGTCACATTCATATCCCAATGTAGAGAGGATTTTGATTGTGATTATTTAAAGTAGGTTGTTTTCAAACTTCTAAATAAGAAGTGCATTTTTATGGTATATGAATTTACCTCTAAACTTCATTCACTCCTAGATAGAAATGCAAGCTATTTTCCAAACTCATTTAAAAAAAAAAAAAAAAAAAACCTAAATTAAGATTATTAGACATGATAATATAAACCATACCCAAGAGAGTCCGTCAAAGAGTATCTAGATAGGTTCATAAAAGCTAGAGCTAAATATTAAAAAAAAAAATTACGAAAAAAAGTTTGTAACTATAGCCTAACAAGGTCTAAAATTTGAGCTTAAAAAGAAATTTGAGGGAATGAAGTTTAAGAATGTGTAAGAATTAGTAATGAGAACATCCAAGTATGAAAGCTGCTAAAAGAAAAAAAAAGATAAAAAATTCATAGTCTATAGAATCGGAGCGGATAGTAAAGGCCTTAGGGTTCATAATAAATTAGAGAGGAACCTTGCAATAGATTCTCCCCAATGAAACAACATAGGTAATGAAATAGTAGAGGTTTTATAAAATGAAAGTGATTCACAAACAATTGATTACTAAAAAAGAGCTAGTATGGGATGCAATATGATCACTTTATTACCCGCAAAATTTCTTTCTTTATTAGAAAAATCAACATCTTTGGAAGGGAACATAATAGATGACACTCTAGCATCACATGAGATAATGCAGGAGCTTAGAGATCCGAAAGAATGCAATATAGAATACCTTTATGCAAATAGTTCCAATGATGTGGGACCTTCGTCTAAACCGGAGAATGGAAAACAATGCACATCCTTTTACAAAAGCCAAAGAGAAACACCCATGTGCATCTCAAGCCATTATATATCAAAGCTAATATGAATAGAGTCCCAATGAATAGAATCTTAGTAGATAATGACGTTATAGTCAACATCCTCTCATTATACATGTTGAATCTTATCAACAAAATAGAAAAAAAATATTGTACCCACTAAAGTAGTAGTTAGTGGATTTGCATGCAATGTACTAAAAGCTAGAGGCATACTACCGATGAGTCCGAAGGTGGAAACCACTAATATAGCTTCTTCTTTTTTATAATAGCCACCATATCTAGTCATAATGCATTGTTAAAAAGAGATTGGTTTGTATGCAAATAGATGTATCCCTTTTACTCTCTATCAATTAATGTTGTTCTAGAATGGAGAGAAGTTTGAAACTCTACATCTAAATGATAAATCCTTTATAACAAGCACCAATCATTAGAAAGTATGATTTTACATAGGTAAATATAAATGCATCGGAGTACATACTAGTACAATTAACCATAACTCCCTTTGAAACTACCCCTAACAAGGCAAAACAAAGATTTTCTCTATGAATGATACCAAAAGAGTGTGACTCTAAGAGGAAGATAGTCTAACCAACCATTTAGAGATTAGTAGTGTACCTAGCATGAAAGAAATTCATGCTCAAACACTACCTAAATTGGACACCAACTAAGAACCAACCCACCAATGTAAAACATGTGGAGCTTTTTAATAGTATCACAAAAGCAAGGTATACATGAAAGTCGACCCTCTAGAGAAGGTGAATATAAGTGCGAACAATGAAGAGAAAATCACCTATATAAATTCTAATATATATACACAAGATAAAAAAAAATTATGGAACTCCCGGAGTAGTTTAAAGATTTTTTTGCAAAGGATTACAATGATATAACAAGTTTCGACGGAGAAGTAATGGAGTTAGGAATTCCAATGAAGATTCTCAATGAAGTTAGGTGCAAAATCTATTATCATAACCCAAATTTTGGTTTATATATATCTTTCTCTAATTTTATATGTTTTATTTCTATTGTTATTTATTTTATCCTCCTTTATTTATTTTAGTTATTCGTTATTTTTATTTTTATTTCATTTTCATTTGCATTTTTTTATTTTTTTATTTCAATAGTTATTCGTTATTTTTATTTTTATTTCATTTTCATTTTCATTTTTTTATTTTTATGTATTTATATATATTTTTTTTCATTTGCATTTTCCTAATTTTTTATTTTAATTTTATGTATTTATATTTTTTGATTTATTTTTTGAGGGATAGGTTTAATTAAGGGCATAATTGCATTAAATTAGTTTGAAATTGGAAGCTCATAGGGACTAAATTGAAAAAAAGTAAGGATAAATTAAAGGCATAATTAAAAGGAATTAGAGGACGCGATTGAAAAATTTAAGAAACTTAGAGACCGATTTAGAAAATTGCCATTTGAGATAGTGAATGACCATTCGAAAACCAATAATGGTTTTAATCTTTCTTGGTTTTCTAAATGTTTTGATTCCCCGAACTAACTCATTAATCCCTCTCATTTGCTTGGCCCATAAGACGTCCCGCAACAAATGAAAAGGATAAAGAATGTTAGGAGATAACGGAATGAAGGATTAAGGGTTTTATCGAACGGTTGGCAATAAGAGAAAGAAATGAAAAATTGAGTTTGTTAGTAGAAAATTAGGTATAAATAAGAGTGATTTAGTGGTTACATGTTAGGAATTGAAGAAGAAAAGAGAAAATCAAAGCAAACAAGTGCGGAAGGAGGAATCTAGGTATTTAATTTTTTGAGTTTTAGTCGAAGTTCTGGGTTTTCTTTTTTAATTTTTAGGTTTTTGTTCTTCGTTCGGGTTTGTCTTTGTGTTACGGGTTTCAAATAATATCGAAATTATTACCTTCAAGCATTTGTGAATCCTTAATCATCATAACAACAAGTTTTAGATTGCATAATCCTTACAAAATCAATTCACTAGTCATCTTCCATCATCTACAAGCGAGAGGAAAATCAAGACAATCTCACCGAACCTTTCAAGCTCATCCTAATCATTCAAGCTTTCCTCAAGTAACTTGAATCAACTCTTTTGTTCATATTAATCAGTCTTTACTCCATTTTCATATCAAGCAAAGGAAAATGAAAGTTACACAATCATTACAATTGATTAAGTCCTTAACTTAAGTTCATCAAATCATCCGAAAAAAGGAGACCATGAGGGGATCCGAGTAAGCTTAGGAATCTCTTGGGTATCATTGGGTGAAATTCCAATCGATGGAATAGAATTCTTGAAATAACAATAAACTGGACATTCGGTCTAGAGAGGAAGAAAAGAAAGGAAAGAAGAGAAAGCAAAAAAAAAACAAAACAAAAAAGAGGAGAGAAGGTTGGGTTTAGCTTGGCTTAAAGAAAAAAAAGGAAAATGGGTTGGATCTAGCCCGACTCTAGCCCCAACAAGCCTAGCCTAATGGGTTTAAAAGGCTCGATAATCTTATTTTTTAGTCTTTTCCCAGGAAAACTAGTCCCGTATTTTTTTAATATATGCTATTTACTTTCATGCTTAGTTTAAGTTTAATACTTTTGAATTGTTGATTCATTTGCTTGCTTATTTAATCGACATATTTAATTGCTTAAGTTTTATTTCAATAATAAGAATAGATAATTAATAAATTGACAAATCATCAAGTCTCTTATTTTTTAAAGGAATGATGAGGATTCCCCACCAATAAAAAAAAACAACAAAAAAATGAAAAAAAAATCATAAAGAAGAGAAAATTAGTTTAGATAAAAAGAGAGAGTAATTAAAAAGAAAATAAAAAAATAAAAAAATGAAAAAAAGGAGGGACAATCTTAGAACACACACACACACACACACACACACACACACACACACACACCACACTACGGAAAGTTAACAAAGTCTTCTATCTAATAGGAACTATTTTAACCAAAATTTAATCACTTTAGTAATCAAATTGGTCTCCAACACACCGATTATATCGAGACTTAAACCGGATCCGATGTTAAATTGATATGACACTTACGGAGGGGTTTAACAATAATTTGGGTTAGAGAATAAAACTTAGAATTTTGAATTAGGATCAATCTTGGCAAAGAAAAAAAAAGAAATTTTTAAAAGATAAACTTCAGAATTAAACTAGACATGGTAACTTTCTTAAGAAATGATTCTTTTGGATGATTGATATCTTCTCAAAGATATAACCAACTCCTTACCTAAGAATCTCTATACCAAGCACTCATTTTATGTTCCTAGTTCCTTTAATACTAGGTGACAACTTTAAAATTAATAAATAAATCATATAAACAAAAATTTTCAAAAAAAAAAAACATAAAATTATTTTTTTGAGAGTCTCTCTAACATTGGGTGGCGATAAAATGGTAACTCCACTAAAAACTTGGAGTTGGGTCATAGGTTTAGTCCGTTCAAACTTTATCTCCTTTATTTATTTTTGTCATTCGAGTTCTTTATTTTTAAGTAGTTATTTATTGTTTATTTAATTTCAAGTTATTTACTTTATGCAATTTATCTTCCTTACATTTTAATTTCGTACATGTTTATTTTTGAACCGGGTTGGATATACTTACTTTGAATTGTTGTGCACACCATGAAGGAAGCCTATAAAAGTTCTAGACCGGAGTTCAAACACCAATAGGATTTAGATTGAGAGATTTGAAGACAAGTATGATAAAAGTTTACCGATGGTCATTTGAACTCTTGTTTGGATTGAAACTCACCCTATGTATATAAAATTATGGAATGGCCTTCTCATGCCTCTTAGTGTATAAGGTTAAAGGCTGAATTATTTACCGATAATTTAGACAAGTCTGAAGCTTGAAATGACTTCAAAATTAGACAAGTTTTGCCTAAACCCTAGAAAAGTTAGATCTTATCTATTAGAATTGACCCGTTAAGACACAAATTATCTTCAAATGACACAAGTTATAATCCTTACTTTTTACAAGCTATCACCAACACAAATCAGAATTGAAAATGTAGTTGAGAATTTAGGGTCAAATTAAAATAGGCCTAAGTTAAGGAGGGAGATTGTCTCGCCTCTAGACTTTATGTCAAAACTATTAGAAAAAGTCGACTCGTTGATAAGATGGTCAATGTGGGCTCACTCGTAGTTATTGGAAAATGCTTAGTCCTCAAGACAAGTTTGACTTTTAGAAAACATATAGTAATAGAGCCTAATTGCTCAAAATAAAGACCTAGATCTCATGCTTCCAAGCCATGATAGGATATTAGGACCGCAGCACTATTATTTCACCTTTAGAAGAGTGGATTTGTCATCCACACTTGAAGAGTATGAGGCCTTTTTGGCATTTTTTGAATCGATGTAGTATACTTCTATAGTCTATTCGAGGAAGCACTCACTCATTTTGCATGGTTAACCGAAATAGATCCCACACTTGTAAACTTATTCGAAGATAATCTTTGAGCAATTTTAGGATGGCATAAGAATATGGCTCTCTCTCTCTATAGGGATTAAAAGTCCCAAGAGTTTCTACACTCTTTGAACATCGCCTTTCAACCCATAACCTTAAAACACGTAAGGCTCTAAAGATTCAAGTTGGATGTTAGAATCAAAGACATCCAGAGCAGAGTACCTATAAAACCTCAATAAAGGGGAAATAATAGAGTGGATTGAATCAATATAAAATGATTGAGAGGAATGGGCTTAAAGTGATGATCTAGTTATAGAGCAATATTAGACACAAATTGAAGAGGAGAAGAAAACCTCCGATATTTGGATTTAAAAGTAGACATACCGAAAGCCTTGTAAATAGAATGAGGATGAAAGATTAAAAAGGTGAAAGATTAAAGAAAAAAGGAATAGAAACCAATCAAAAGTATAAAGAATGTAGAAATTTAGGAACCCTATAATTGAGGAAGAAGAAAGATTAAAGAGTTTCAATGGAAACTGATTCAACAAGTAAAATGGCAATTGAATTCCCCTCATATTAATACACAATAAATTAAAGAGACATATGAATTCAAATTACCATTGTAGAGTGAAAAGATATACCGGTTTAAGGTATCCGTTACAATGTTAGGACTTAGAGGGAGACGAATGAACGAATGCCAAAATAATTATTTCTTTTCACACATAAGAAGTGACTTCAAACATAAAAAGAAAGAGGATAAATGTTATATCCAAAATCTGATTGGGGCTTGCCAACCCAACAAATTAATCAAGGCCCGGAGAAGCTATGATCACAAAGGTCATATGTATGACTCTTAAAAGTTGCTGGCATGACCAATAACAAATCCATAAGAGTAGGTCCATCTAAAGAGGAGGCGCAAGGAGCTTTATATTTGAAAGACAAAAATATAAGCAAAGAATATGGGAAGTCAAGTCCTATTTTTTTTTTTTTAATAAAAAAAGACTAACAAGAAGATAACTAATTCGAGTGATTGGAAATAGAGATAAAAGGAACGAAGAATATTGTAAGGAATGAGTGAGAATACTAGAAAGTATATAGCATTGCAGCCCAAGATAAACATGAAGCATTGCAACCTAAGAAAATAAGTTATGGAGCATTGTAATTCAAGAGTGTGGACATTAAAAAAGGATGTAGTAAAGAATAAAAAAGGTATAAATATTAGCTATAAAAAGGAAACAACACACACAACAAACATAATACAATAACAATACTCTTACAAATTATTAACATTATCTCTTAGATCATTTGAACACTTGAAACATAATAGGCTATAGTTTGTAGATAGTAATCAAGTAGGCAATAATTAAGTAGGCAATAAGGATAGATAGTAATAGTATATTGATAAACCATTTGTGGTTCATTTTCCACTTTCGTTGCAACACATGCAGATCTTGTCACTCAATTTATGGAGTTCTAATTAGTGTTTGTTCACTAGTTTCAATGTCTATAAGTCTTTAACTTTTCAAATTCATTTTCGTTTGTAAAAATTTTTAATTTAATACTTATGAATTCTAGCTTTGATTCAATTTTGCAATCTACAAATCATATACTTGTTATTATAGTAGTTAGTTTATATTTTGAATAGAGATAATATTGTCAAGTATTTAATATTGATTTTTTGTTATTATATTTGTCATATATTTACACTCCAACCTTGTAACCCGGACTTTTTGGGCGATCTGGAACCCTTCACAAAGGATTCTTAGGTCATTGCATTTTAGTGTAAATAGTAATTTTAATCATCTAATTTAGAGTTTAAGAGATAGACTACCTTTCAATTATTTCAAAATTATTTTTCTTTTTCAAAATTTTCTTAATCGATGCTCGAACAAAAGATTCCACAACACCGTGTCATCCAAATTTGATAAAAAAAAATTAATTAGTATTATTTCAATTATAAAACACAACATCTTTAATTATTAGTTTGAGTATATAAATTTTAATATGGTTCGAAAGATCAATATAAAACTTCAATTATGATTTGGAAAAAAAGTATATGTAGTATATAAGTATTTTTAATTTTATTGCATTAATTTTATGTTTTACACAAGTAAAACTTTTTTTTTTCCTTAAAACAAAAATATGAAAAGATGATACCAAACTATCTTAACTTTTGTTCTTTTATAAAAAAAACTATCTTAACTTGGTATTAGATCCTTAGGATTTTATTAAAATATGTAAGATTTATAGTTTGAGTTTGTGTATTTTTATTAATAATTTTTTATATGTTAAAAGTTTATAAATTTGAGAAATATGATATCAAAAAAGAAAATATAATTCCTATTCAAAAAATAAAATAACAACATCATTGAGAAATGTGTGCTTCATTGAGATTTTTTAAAACTTTAGGAAGTTAATTGAAATATAAAAAATGTTATATCATTAACTATATTAGTTTAATAGATCATGGAATGAAAGAATTGAATTTCTGATAAAAAAAAATTAAAAAATAATTGAAACAAATGAAATTTAAAAAAAGAAGAAGAAGAAGAAGAAGAGAAATTAAAATTTATCCAAAATATTATATAGCTCGGTTGTCAGAAGAGGAGAAAATATATAAAAGATGACTAGAAATTTAGGGTCTATTCAAAATCAGAAAATTACACCTTTACGCACCAGTTATTATATGGATAGACCCTAGTACTGATAGATATCAATGCAAGTCTTGTTGGATATGAGGTAGTGATTTTGTTGACATTTGTTTAGAAAAAGTACTGATCATCATCATGCTGTGTCTCGTGATATTCTCTTGGTGGGGCAGAAAAATATTGATCTGCTTTCATGTCATGACAGTCCTCCTACCTATTTAGTGGATCATATTCATGGTCACTCGGCGTCAAACTGCACCGATGCTTGTTCGTTTGTACAAGGAAAAACAAACGAACAAACAAACACATATCTATTTTGAGTAAGCCTCGAAAGCTTTCATTTTCCATCCCATCTTTTTAAAATCTCCAAGGATATATAATTAGCAAAAATTATTATTTATTAACAAGGATATATAATTTAATAAATTAACAGTGTAATATATAATTATGAATTTTGAGAATTTGAAATGTAATTATTAAAAGGATTGTAGGAAACGTTAATCCCACCATTCCTCAATCCTCTACTTTTAGCAAAGCTGTTTTCTTTGGGGGTAAATAGCACAATTATATGTGTTTTTTCTTATGCTATACTCTTTCATTCGTATAAAAGTAAAATTTATGAATAATTATTACAATGAATTTTATTTTCTACTAGTGAGAGAACACTATATCTGAAGTACTTGATAATTTCTCTGTCAAAACATCTAATTCTTCTTCTTCTTTTTCTTTTTTTTTTTTTTTTAAAAAAAAACAGAAGCCTAAAGGACTTTGGAGTGAAATAGGAAAATCTAACAGTTCAGATTAAAAAATTATTGAATAAAATCGTAAAGCTAAACCTGCATGTTTACATTTATATCATCCTAATTTTGTTGAAATGAAAGGAGCATTTAGCTATATTTTGCAAAATTATGAGAAAATCATATTTTTATCATTTTGTTTTCTAGAGGTATTAAAGCAATTGAATTCATTTGTACACCTAACTTTCATTAAATGCCAATAGAATTACGATAGCTCGATTGTCATTAAAGTTGCTTACCTACCGTGAATATTTGGGGCAAAATACAAACTACACGAATTTTTATGTTGAAAGAAAAAGATCCTCAATAATTCTCATTTCTTTGAGCTATTGGTGTGACATCTTACCAAACAACTATTATACAAACAATTTTATTTATGAGGATCATAATTACTCATTACCATGAATGAGTATATAAGCACCCAAAGATTACAAATCCAATTAAACCTAGCATTAATTGGAATGGGGATTTAGTAAGATTTGATATCAATCACATTCTACTTAGTATTGCACTTGAAACAACTCCTAAAATTTTTCAAAAGCAATGACTATTTATTTCTTGCCACTTTGTCACAACAGGCCTTTAATTCCTGCTCCTTCTTTGGATGAAAAAAATAAAAAATAAAAAATTGCAGCTATATTATACAGATTAGTAATTTTACTTTTACCGAATAAATTTTAAATAAGTTGGTATTTCTGGTACTTACAATAACGATGTGTTACAAGACCCAATTTCTAGATTTCTCTTTTAAAAAGGGCGTAGGTAATTAATTAAGAGAAGAAGCGGAGGTTGACTTCTAGCAAGAGATTAAACTAAAATAAAATAATATAAATAACTGCAGTAATAAGCAAGTAAATGAAGCATACAAATTTTCATCCAAGAAAATAATTAATTTCTAAGTCACATGAATCTGTAATCCAATAACTTCACTTGTTATTTAAGAGAGTGAAAATTATCCCAAAAACAAAGAAGAGGAAGAAAGAAGAGTGTGAAAATTGAATACCGAGGAGCTATAAATGCCTTGACTGTGATGTGTAACTAAGCTACGAAGCCCAATTCTTCGGTCCAAGCTTCAGCAGTGTCGGTCCATTCCTCTTCCTTTTCCTCCTCATCCTAAAATTTGAGGGCACTGAGAGGGAGAGGAGAGAATTCTCTCGAATTCTTGTTAATTAGGTTAGGCATCACACAAAGCAATTAATAAATGACATCTTGAAAACACACAGCAATTAATGGTCCTGGATTTATGATTGCTTATTTGCTAATCAGATGATTAATAGTTAGAGTTAACTATTCTAAGTTCTTCATTTTTTTGGTTCTTCCCCATATTCAAAATTGAAATCTCCGTCATATATTTAGAATTTTATGTGGTAGAAATTATTAGGTATATTGAGAGTTGTACTACTCCACTTTGTCACATAAATATGAGATCATTCATAAAATTAGATAAATAGCTCAATTTATTTTTATGTAACTGGTCAAGTCCCTAATTTGTCTTCATTTTTTTAATTATGTCTATTATTTTTCTATACAATATCTAATTTTTCAATATGTCCTTTAATCAATTTTTCTTATGTAAATTGATATAATTATATTTTTCATTCTAAAACTACCATCGAAGTATACAAAAATATAATTTTTATTTTTTGAAAAAAGTTAATATCTTTATTTAAAAAAAAAAATCTTAATGGTTCAAGTGATTTTGAAACTTTTTATTTCTTAAAAAAAATTTGAGCAATTTTAAGAAAATTTTTTATTGTATTTTTATATAACTCAATGGTAATTTTGAAATAAAAAGTATAATTTTGTCAATTTAAGTGAAAAACTTGATTAAATGACACACTACATATTTGAATACTATACAAGGACATAATAGACATAATCAAAAATATAAAAATATATTAGAGACTTGTGTAATTATGTAAAAATAAATAAAGCCATTTATCCCATAAAATTTATTTATGAATCTTACCTTTATATAAAGGAAAAATAAAAATTCCGATATAATGGGTAATTCCTCTAAATTTGTTAATGAAATGGACATTTCTATATCGTAAAAAAATGATGGAGAAAAAGAAATAGTTATTATAGATTACATTTATTTTTAGCAATTGTTGATTGGAAGCCGCATGTTCAACACATTTATAATACTTAAACTTGAACGGATTAAATCTTGATAGAGCGATTATATGCTTAATTGGCCATGTGATAAGGGTAAGGTGAATACATTTCTTGAAGGTAAAGCAAGAAGGAAAAAGGAGAGAGAAGAGGAAGAAGAGAGGGAGAGAGGGAGAGAAAAAGAAAGTACAAAATTAAAGAGAAAGTATAGAATTTGCAATTGATTCCACTTATATTCTTAATACCATTCTATTACGACCTATTTTATAAATCAAAAAATCAGTTCATCGCTAAGGCAAATAATGTCCAAATAGACTAGCCCACTAAGCCCAATGGCATCTAAGGTTTCCAAACCACAACCTAACTACTACTTAACCTAATATAACTAAAGCAAGCCCGACTCTTAACAAAAATTACTTCAAACCCTAATTGAGATAATTTCTAATTCAATTCAAAATTTCCCAATTTCCTTCACTAACGATTATCATGTATCACTACCTTTCCCTCTAAAATACCCTCATCCTCAAGGGTGCATGATGGAAAATGATGTGTAATCTATTCTCTTTCTCGCAAACTCTCATGTAGCCTCGACAAAGGATAGATCTTGCCGGTGAATTATCCATCGAACCACTACTATGTTTCACTTTTTGATGATGTGTCTATCAATGATAGCTAGAGGATGAGGTGGAGAGTTAGAATGTCGAGTAGGTAAATTCTTTTGAGCTATTAAGGAGTAAAACATGAAAGACTAAGGTGAATTAAGGTCGAAGCTATAAGCTTTAGGTGATAAGCCATAGGTCTAACTTTGTGTTATACCAAAATGGACCATAGTAACAGGCAGAGCTTGTGAACATTGTGTTTGGAAATAGAGTGTTGTTTATAAGCTTCGTAGCTTCGAGTAAATCTAGTTGCCAATTTTAAACTAGCATTCCGTTATACGTTTGTTTGCAATTTGTCACTTGTGGTTTTGTGCACGATAGAGATTATGCTCGATATGAGCTATCATATAGTTGCTTTAGTAATGAGAAAATTATCCACAACTTATACAAAAGAGTATTTGGAAAGGTATGACAAATAAATTAGAGGTGGAAACCCATAAAATGCTTCAAAAGGCGTCAACTTAGTTGTGGAATCAAAATTGGTGTAATACCACCATTCATCCGGAGGAAGCCATTTGAACCATTATGAAAGAGTATCTTCTTCCATACATCGAAGATATATCTCTAGTCAACCATTCACTACTTTAGTTTGACCATTTGTCTAGGGATGGTAAGTTATAGAATAGTACGAGTCTACACCTTCTAAGAAAAAAATTTCTTTCAAAAGTTACTCAGGAAGAAAGTATCTATGTCACTAATAATGGTGGTTGGCCACCTATGTAACTTAAATCAAGGAATAGTTGAGCTACCAATTGAACTATGTAATGATGAGAAAGGCTTATAAAGTGGGCATATTTTGTGAGGTAGTCTACTACTACAAATATGACTTTCCGTCCTTTAGATTTAAAAGGTCCTTTAATGGAATCTATGAAAATGTTAGTAAAGATTCCATATGGTGCGAGTAGTGATTGTAAAAGACGAGAAGTGACAACTAGCCCTAGTTTATAGGCTTGATAGATTGAGAATTCTCTAATATGCTATCATACATTTCCATGTCAACCCTTCCAATAGAAAACACTACCTAGTTTCTTATAAGTTATTGCCATACCCGAATGTTCTCCTAGATAAATATTATAAAACAAACCCTTAATATATGTCCTTACCTTGATATCATTGCCCACAACCTTGATATCGAGCAAAAGTTGAATTGATGGAAAACTTCCATCTCCTAATTCTTTAAAAGATATTAGAGGATTTTTAGAACATGGTGGCTTTTACGGACGATTCAGTAATGATTTTTTCTAAAATTGCAAAACCTTTAACAGACTTGTTAGAGAAAGATATGCCTTTTATGATCGATGATGATTGCATGCATGCTTTTAACTCGCTCGAAGGATAAATTGACTTATGGTCCTATTGTTATTGCTCCTTGTTGGGACTTTTCCTTCAAAAATATATGTGAGATCCGAGAGAAGATACTTTAGATGTTATTTTAGGACAAAGAAAAGATAAAAAATTTCACACCATTTATTATGCAAGTAGGACAATGAATGAAGCACAAAAAAGGTATACCATAACTAAAAAAGAATTACTAGTTGTTACATTTGTGTTTTAAAAGTTTAGATATTATCTTCTTTTGTCCAAGGTCATTGTATTCACTAATCTTTCATCACTTTAATATCTACTAACTAAGAAAGATTCTAAACCTATGTTGTTTAGAGGGATTTTATTGCTTAAAAAATTGACCTAGAGATCGTGGATAAAAAAAGGTATTGAAAATTCAATAGCCGATCATTTATCTAGATAAGATGATGAACATGTGAAATCAATGATTGATAAACCTTTGCATGATAAATTCATGGATGAAAGGTTGTGCTTCATTAAGGCATCATTTTTGCCTTGGTATGCTGATTTCGTGAACTATCTTGCATGTGATATTTTGCTTTCTAATCTTTCTTTTCATCGAAAAAGAAGTTTTTGTCCGACGTTAGGCATTATTTATGGGATGAGCCTAGTCTTTACAAGGAATGCAATGATGGGATGATTTGACAATGTGTACCAAGAGAAGAAATGATAAGTGTTCTCGGTTTTTTACCATGATAAGAAAGATGATGGACATCATAGAGCAACAAAGATGGCTCAAAAGGTGCTTCAATGTGGATTTTATTAGCTCATATTGTTCAAAGATTACCATAATTAGGTAAGTGCATGTGAAAAATGTCAATGATTAGGTAATATTTTTGGACGTAATGAAATGCCTCTAAATAAAATTCTACCTTATGATATCTTTGATGTTTAGGGCATCAATTTTATGAGTCCTTTTCCAAGTTCTTTTAACAATTTATACATACTTGTCGTCATGAATTATGTGAGTAAATAGGTAGAAGCTATTTCCAATCCTACTAATGATGTTAATGTCGTAGTTAAATCCTTAAAAAAAAACATATTTTCACTAGATTTGGAACACCTAGGGCTATAATTAGTGATAAAGGCACACACTTTAAGAATAAAAAATTTAATGGTTTGTTTTTTGAAGTATGGTATCACTCATAAGATTGCTACTCCTTATCGGCCATAAACCAATGGATAAGTTGAAGTTTCTAACGGGTAATTGAAGAGAATTTTAGAAAACGCCGTCCATCTTTCTAGGAAGGATTGGTCACTTAAATTAGATGATGCATTTTGGGTTTATAGGATAAAATTCAAGACTCTTATTGAAATGTCACCATATCATTTGGTTTTTGGTAAGGCTTGTCATTAAGCCGTGGAACTTGAACACAAAGCATATTGAGTCGTGAAATTGTTAAACTTTGATTTACAAGTTGTAGAAAAGAAAAGGCTTCTTCAATTGAATGAGTTAGAGGAATGACAACATTAAGCTTATGAGAACTCTAAGATATATATAAAAACAAAAAAAACAAAAACTTGGTATGATGTTCATCAATCATAAGGAGTTCGAGTAGGTGACAAGGTCCTCCTTTTCAATTCTAGGTTGAGGTTGTTTCTTGGAAAGCTAAAATCAAGATGGAGTGGTCCTTATGTGATTGAGAAAGTTTTAATTTCCTCACGGAGTCTGTAGAGATTTCTCAAGGGAACAAGGGAGCTTTCAAAGTCACTAGGCGTAGACTCAAACTTTATATAGAGAATTTCAAATTCTCTATCGGGATAAAAACTTTGCTTGTAAGAGATCCTTGAACAATAAAAATTCGAGCGAATGATGTTAAAAAAACAACGCTTCTTGGAAGTGAACCCAAGAGTGGCTATTCATCCATCACTAGATTTATTTTCTTACCTTTTTCACTTTTAATTCTATACGTCCATGATTTATTGATTTTGTGCATTACATTAGGGACAATGTAAAGTACAAGTGTGGGGGGAGGGTTTCATATTTTTAAATTTAGTTAGAATTTTAGTGAGTTTTCTTTTATTATTTCTTTAATAAGTGTGCAAAAAAAAAAAAATCATTGTGTGTTAGGTGCTTTTTAATGATGTCAAGATTAATTTGTGTAAGTAATGAGCAGAAGTCAATTGAGTTTTAAAATTGCATAACATGATTAAATAAATTGACTTGTAGTTTGAGGTTGATTAATATATTGATTGATTTTAGAATGGTAGTACATTGAATTTGATAGACATAACCTATGAGATTTTGAGCCTATTAGATTATACATTAATATCAATCTCTAGTTCTTTTATGTAATATTCCATGGATTTGTTACTCTAGAACTTACTTTGATTCTTTTTTAGATTACATTGACACATGCATACATAAATATAATAAAGGCCATCTTTGAAGTACCTATTTTAGCCTAAATAGCCTACCCTATAATTTACCATTGATGGGACTCTTTGAGCTTAATTGACCTTTTTGGTTGTTAAATCTATTTCAAGAATTTTAACTTGAAAATAAATGTCTTTACCTTATCTTAGGCATTAGTATAGCATTTGAATTATTAAGTGGGATGGGTTTTTAAACAAGTGTGGGGGTACATATTGAAAGAAGAATAAGTTAGTTGTTTTGGTTGAATTGTTTGGAAAAGATGAAGGTGGAGGTTTACTATTTTCTAATTAAGACTTGAATTTCATGAGAAAAATTTAAGGAAAAACATGACATGAACTCTAAACTTGAACTAAGTGTTAGAGGGGTGAAACAATGTCGATTGGGCTAATTTTTGAATAGTAGCTTTGTTTAGACCTTATTTAAGTTTTGATAAAACTTTATAATTTTTTGATCAGATGGAGCTATGGTTTCAACCTATGGAAATATTCAGGCTATTTTGGAAATACTGGAATATTATTTCTTAAGAGAGAGAGAGAGAGTGTGTGTATGTGTGTGTGTGTGTAGCACCCCCGACCAATTACCTAAAAGGCATGACTAGGTGTATTATAGTTTAGAGACCGAAGTCTCAAATTTACTCTCATTTTTCCATGGCCAATAAACAAAGTATAGAACATTTACATAACTTTAATGAAGATAATTACAAAAGTCATAAAATATTTGATGTGTTATTTCCCCACTAATAGACCTCATATCCTTTAATTACAAGCAAAAGTGAATCTTATATTTTTCGTATCACACATGAGCCTCTTTTTGAGAGAAATCGATAGCTTCTTTATCAGCACTACCATCACTTTTACCTATCATGGCATGAAATAACAATAACAATGTGAGTCGAAGCTCGGTAAGTATGATGATGCACGTGAATGCAATGTAATCCTATCACTTAGCCTTTCCCCTTTGATTTTAATTCGGGTACCCTAGGTATTAGCAAGTCTGCTATATTCTCATTCCTCGATGATTATCGAATCACCTACTATTAATAACAAAATTATCCCTCATTATAGCACACGGTTAGTGAAATTATCCATCGCCTAACGGTGTATTTAATTAATAGAGTGCGTACATAGCTTCATTACTAATACTTATTTAATCCAATTAGGTTACCAAACCTATCCAATTTCTAAACCAAGTCGATTACTCGAACCTCATCATTTCTTGACTCGAATGTTTTTCTCAAGTCAAACCATCCCCAAATGCATATGATGCACATGATGTTTTGTTTCCCGCATTTCACCATGGGTACCAAACCCTTCATTTCCATACCACATTTAGAATCATCGTGATCACACAAGAAATACAAGGCCCACCTATTAAGGTTAATCAATTTCTGTAATTTAGTCCTACGAATGTGTTGGAGCGCATTTAAAGTGGGATTTCCCTCCTAACCCGAAATTGAGCCTTAATAGTTGAATTTTTATTCTACTAGAACTAGGGTTTAATTTTTATTTTTCTTGCATTTCTTACCTTTTAACACTTCATTTTATACTTATTTAGGTAAAACTGACCCATCATTACGGAGTTGGATGCTTGGAACTCAAGTTCTAAGAATGAAGGGTTTAGGTCGATTGTTTCCCAATCTAAGCCAAAATTTTTGTTCTCTTAGAATTTAACCTTTCGTACTTTATTTTATACTTATTTAGGTGCATTTAAACCATTGATTTACTAATTGGATGAGTAAAACTCAAAGCCTAAATTTTTGGATTTACGCCGAACGGGGTCTCAAAAATGCAAGGGATTGTCTTTTGTTTTTATGTCATTTCTTTTCATCCTAACTCACTACTTTCTACTTCATTGGGTTATCATAGAGTTCTAGATCTTTAATTCCATAAACGAAATCCAAACTTGGCCATTTTGGTACCTAGGCTGAATGGTTCCCTTAAAGATGTCCAAGCCCATTTTGTTTTAACCAAACCCATCCTCACACCTTTAAACATACATCACACATGGATCTCACATGGATACATCAACATACCAACTATCCATCATCACACATGTACAAACCAACTATAAAGTTTCCCATTAAATGGACATCAAACCACCTAATACATATTACAAACATAATCAACATAAACCAAAATAAACAACATAATAGAAAGCCTTCACCAACCACCTCATGTAAGCATATATACAAGAAATTTAGAGCATAACATAAATTAACTTGAACCTACTTAATTTTCTTTAGCTTTCCTAAAGATTTCCTAAGCTTTCCCTTTTTCTTTTTCTTCTTTCTTTCTTTTCTTTTCTTTTTTTCCATCTCTCTCCCTTTTCAAAGCCATTTCTTTCTTTTCCTTTTGGTAGCTATGATTTTATCTAAACAAAAATGTCAAAATTGATGTCTTTCTCACACTCGTTATACCACTTTTCTTCTCATTTATGAGTATTACATGTGTCAAAATGTCATGATATAAAATGTCAAATGATGGAGACAAAGTGGAGGCAAGTGGAGGGTTTGACTTCCAAAAATAGTAAGGTGGCACCAATTGGAACATGGTGGAAGATTAGGTTTACACCTAGGAACTAACAAAGGGTAAGTTAAGGTAACTAAATTAACCAACTTCCTAAGGTCATTTGGTTCCCAAAATTCGACCCATGTATCATGTTTGAGAGATTCTTTCACTTGCATGGTCTTTTAGATATTTGTTATGGGAATAATAAATAATGACTAGTTAAATACCCAAAAGGTTATTACTATAAACACTTTCATGAACATTAGATCTTTTAAGACCACAAAGTATAAAAGAAAGATGTCTCATAAATTACACCTACATCCAATAGATAATTATGGATAGCCCAGGAGATATTTTCTCTAGGAATTAAAATTTTGACATGCCTAAAAAATTATTTTCTTATTATTATTATTATTATTATTATTATTATTATTTGACTTGTTCCCACATTTTGGCACTCTCCACCCCTTAAATAATTTATTTCACTTTATAATACGTTCTAATATATGTTAAAGAAAATATATGGTAACTAGCTAGGTTACCCGATATACATCTCATAAGCCTCACATAAACACTACGCATTGTGAACATCACAAAATATGAAAATGGCACAAGCAATCACACAGAGACTCGAGTATATGCCAATATAAATATTTCAAGTACGTATAACTATGTAGTTAAAGAGTTTCACTGGGGTTACAGAGAGAGAGAGAAAATAAATATGTGTCATGCTTGCCCTTGTTATATTTAAAGAAAATGTGATGATGTTCATGTGCTTGAGAAAAAAAGAAGAAAGTATGAGAAGTTGATAAAAGTTTGAAATTTAAGATGATAGGTTTTGGATCTTAATGGTTTATTTACCCGAGTTTATTTGTCAAATGATCTATTAATTTCTTTGGTTTTACAATCTCATATCATAAGAATTCCTTACCTTTCCTTAGCCCTATTACGACCTATTAAGAAATCCTTTTGATTTGTGTTATGCATGTAATCTAAGTTGTCTAGAGTTGAGATGATATACAAGCCTATGGTAGTACAATTTTATGGAATGAAGTTCAGTGAAATACTTACCTTAAACACTTGGGAGTTGGAAAATTTATCTAGTGAGGGTCTACCAATTTAGTTTACTCTGTTTTAAAGAAATTGCAATATTGATTAATTTTTAAGTTATTGAGATAATTGATTCATGATGTGCTATCAATCTTGAGGATTTGAATTGCCTTTGTGTTCATGGTTTTACAAATTATGATATCATTGAACGAGTGTTTATACATGCATGAAATTTATATAAAGATTTTATGGGTATATCTTTTGAAAATCCTCACGAGATATAACTCATCCACTAGGGGTGATCTAGAGGTTTAAAAGCTTGTTGCATGTGCTAAATGCAATCGTGATTCTCATGAAAGTAAGTTAGAATGTATTTTATTTCATGTAGTTAGTTTAGTTTGTCAATGATGTGCAAAAGATCAAGTGCGGAGGAATTTGATAAGTATAATTTATACATATATTTTATGTAAACTTGGAGCTAAAATTTATTAATAATGCATGTAATATATGTTTCATTTGATATAAATTAATTCTCATATGCTTTGAATTTCTAGATATAAGGAATCAAGAAAAGATTAACGAAGTAAGGTAAAACAAGGATTGAAATGAAAATAAAAACCAAAAGCTAGGATTAAAGAGAAATAATAGTAAAGGTGTTTGACATGGACACTTTAAAAAAGCAATTCATCCTATTCTAAAGGGGATTGACGTGGTTGGCTATTAAAGGTAGTCAAGGGGCTATAAAAGGGAAGAGTGATAGGCAAAACAGGAGAGTTTTTTTTTTTTTTTTTTTTGACGGCATAGAGAAAGCTAAAAAAAATAGAAGGTTTGTACACTAGGAGCCAAAAACAAACGGAGAGATTGGGACGACAGAGCAAAAAAGAAACAGAGGGCTCGGGTACCAAGAAATAAAAGGGAGAAGAAAAAGTATAAGCAAATTGATTCCATAAACAAGTAATTGAGTTTACTTTAATTATTACTATGATGGATTACCAATGTAATATTTTATTTCTAGATCCAAGTAAATTTCTTTATGCGGAGATAAACTCTTAAGTTAGGGATGGATGATTTTAATTTTTTTTCTATTTGATTAATTATTTTTCTCAACTCAAAACTTGATTCTTGATGTATGATGAATTTATATTGTTGTGTTTAATGCTTTAGGAGATTTATCACCTCGGATTGATTCAATGACATGTGCTTGAACTCGAAAAGGAATTATACATGTTAGATCATAGCAATATAAATCACTAGTTTACTCGTTAATCGAAAGATAACTAGTTTTGGCACGATAATGAAAGAGAGAATTCGTGATGGCATGCTTATTGGATATTAGAGGATTCCATTTATTCTAACGTATTTAGATCTTAATATAAGTCACATAGAAATAGGGATGATTTGTCGAGTGAAGAATAAGGTTAATCCGACTAAAGATAGCTTATTAACTTGTTTAAGGAATTCAATCGTCATATATATTAACATAGACCTTAAGGTGGTTCGTTAGTTGAGTTAATATAATTAATTGCATAAGTTAGAATTAAATGAATCTATCCTTAATTACTTTCTTATTATCTTATTAGTAATTTTCATTTCTATAAATTTAAAATAGGGTTTTAATTTAATTTTTATTTGATTAATTGTTTCAATTAATTCAACTTCGTTTATTGCATGATTAGATTAGATTTATTACTTATGTAATTATGCTAAAAAAATAGTAACAAGACACCTAGCTTATGAGGGTCTAGAAGTTGACAAATGAACCAATGTAAATAAAGTGGTTAATTGGTAACAGTTTCTTATTCCTTGTGATCTTCAATTGCTTTTGCGGGTATTTGAGAAGGATATCAATCCATATTATTGAAGATGTAGTCATTATGAGTTTTTCACAATCTCCAACATATGAAATAAACAAGTGAAATGGTGGATAACAAGTCATGCTTCGGTTAATGGAGGTGACCAAGGCTTTCCACCGATCGGAAAAAAGTTAGAGGTCAAACGTCAACACGAAAGTGTAATGGAGTCAAAAGCCACACTTGTCTTCTCTTTAGACCATTGGCAAAAAGATAAAGCTAAGATTCATCCTCATCCGCATAAATGTTGCATGAAGTCGGCATAGCAGAATTCGATTGGGCCGGATTAAAGGTGACAAATAGAGTATTGAGGTGAGCTCTTCGGATAAATGTTTTAAGCTTACTAGAAATATAAAACATCTATATATTTTTTCATAGAGGGTTGGTACAATATTGGTGATGGCAATTACTTGATGTGATGACATACACACAACAAGTTGATAGCCTAGACTTTATCGAGTAGATACCATCCTTAGAGTGATGCCAAAGAAGTCGGTTCGCATGCGACCTATCGCATTTGGAATATTAAGTATTGACCTTGCGCTAGAGTCTTCAAACAATTCCATAATTAATAGAGCATTCTAGTTTCTAGAACTTCTATCTCGTAGATGTGAAACCCATTTGATGTATCTAGAAGAGCGAGTTCTAGGCACCGACTTGAATGGGCGGAAGGTAGGGATCCAAAGATCATGTAGACAATCAATGATAAACCATCGAAGACCGGGATCAAGGATCTTTTTTCCCATCAATATGTTTCACCGACTCTATGAAATGGTAAAAACGTGGTATAAACCGAACAAAAACTATTGGCTAAATTTTGATATTTTCCGACTCTAGTTCAATGCCAAACAAGCGAATGAGCAAAACACATCGGCTATGCATATGACACAGTGGGTATTTTTGGCAAAAAAAAAAATCTTTTAGGCCCTCAAAATTGAGTTTTACAATTTTTTGAGATTTTTCCTTATTTTTGGGTTTTTAATGTTTGTTTCCTTTTTGGATTTCTTTAAGGTTTTGGCCAAAATTTACTATTTATGTATGACTTGGCGATAAAAAAAATACGAGTCTTCTTTGATTAATAAAAATTTATGAGAAAATATCTCAAGTTTATTCTAATTTTTGGCATTCATTGAATCAACGAAATTTGAAACCTATTTGCTGATATTTATGCACAATTCAATAAGTTATAGTAGATTGATATCCGGATTTTAGATCAACGATATTTATTTTTTTCTAATAAGCTTTTGCTATGTAAGTTGGTATTAATGCTCGATCATCATTGTTCTAACCTTGCCGTCGAGGAGATGGCAACGAACGAGATATGGATGAGATCTATAAGCGTACCGATGTTGTACATTTGGAGTAGCGATCCGAGCAGATGAATGATAGGATGTAGCAGCTTATTATAACAGTTGACACATCGGATGAGGCCGTTAACACAAGTAGATGGGTGTGTTAACAATGAACATAGGTAGATGCCATAGGAACCAAGCCCAAAATCATAACTCGGGAAATATTAGAGGTTGGTTTGGATGATGAAGAGGATGAAGAAGATGTTCCATGCATACAACGGAGGATTCTTGTGAAAGAAGTAGGAGGTGAGAGAGTGGAATGCGGATCGAGATCCTCAAATTTAATAGTACCCTCTAGACAAAAGAATTCTTGGACTAGTTATCAATGGTGGAGGAGATTCCGGAGTTTAAAGAGGTTTTTAAGGATAAACGTATCTTTAATAGCCATCGCATTTTAAAAGAGAGTAACGAAGCTAGCGAGAGCAATTGAAACCGACCCGAAAGAAGATGGGTAAACCCAAGATTGGTTCTTAGGGAAAAAAACACATGCATACTTCTTACCCTATAACTTTCGGAGGATGATGTATCAACGATTGCGAGAACCGAGACCGGAGGCCCGATCAATAGATGATTATATATCATTGAGTTTTTTGCTAGCCCATAACGAGTTACAGGAGACGAGAGGATTAGTTGGTGGTGAGGTATATTGGTAGTCCGAAATAGCGAGGTTAGGGGTTCTATTAATATGTTTGATCCCGTATGTCTTTCTATTGCCTTTTTAGAAAGCACCTGCAGGTTAAGAAGTAGTCTCATCGGAGGAGCTTTACTAACCCTTTCAAGACAAGAAGCAATAACAACATGATTGTTGATGGTGGTGTAGTCCGGACAGTGAGGGGAAGGTAGTAAGAACACCACCATTATTAGACAAAATAGTAGGGCATTTGGTATCAATATAAAGTGCTTTAGGTGTGGTGAAGTTAGCCACGTATAGTCCGAGTGTCAAAAGGTAGGGAAAAGAGCACTTCTTGTTGATGCTAAAGATTATGGTGATATAGAGTTGACTAATGACCCAATTTATGATGATAGAGATATCCTAAAAGAGGAGGTTGTGATGGGCGATGAGGGGACAACACTAGTTGTTAGGAGGTCCTACTCGACTACTAGAGTCGCCGATGATGATTGGCTAAAGAGCAATATCTTCTAGTCCACTTGCATAATTCAAAGTAAGGTATGTTGTTTTGTCATTGATGCTGGTAGTTGTGAAACTATTATGTCTATGGAAGTAGTGCGAAATTAAATCTCAAAACAGTAGGGGTACCCTAAGCCTTACAAGTTGGCCCGGCTTAAAAAAGGAGAAGAGGTAACTATTTCTTAACAAGCTCTAGTTTCATTTTTTATTGGCTCCAATTACGGGGATGATGTGTTTAATATCAAGCATTGATTCTCTTTCGTGGTGACTCTTCTAACGATGATGATGTAGATAATTTAAGGGTGAATTTTCTCTTTCCTTGGAGGAATGATGTGGACCAACTGGTCTTGGAATTCATAGAATGGTATGAGCGTGGCATAAGCCGAACAAAAATTGTCAACCTAATTCCGAGGTTTTTCGGACCTAGTTCGATGCCAAATGGACCAACGACCAAAACTCATGGCTATATCCATGATGTAGGGGTGATTTTGGCCAAAAAATATTATTTAGGCCCTCAAAATTAACTTTTACTTTTTTTTGAGATTTTTCTTTATTTTTGGGTTTTTAGTATTTATTTTCTCTTTGAATTGCTTTAGACTTTTGGCCTAAATTTACTATTTATGTATGACTTGGAGACAAAAAAACGTATTTGATTAATGAAAATTTCTATAGGAGTATCTCAAGTTTATATCAACTTTCAACATTTATTGAATCAACATAATTTGAAGCCTATTTTCTAGTATTTATGCACAATTCAATAGATTATAGTAGATCAAAATCGAATTTCAAATTAAAGGTATTTTTTAAAACAGCTTTTGCTACATCACTTTCTTAATGCTTTGACTAGGTTTGATAGAGCCATGTTTCTCTCGCATTGATGAGTACGTAATAATAGAAAATCATAATGCACTTTATAATCCAGCCCACCCAAGTCAAAGCCTAGGCCTTCTATCATCACATTTAAAAAAGACCATTCTACAAGATCGTAGGCTTGACTCATATCAAATTTCAAGGCCATCTCATATAATGTATCATCACACTTATTCTTAAGACAAGTGGATAAGTTCATGGACAACTAAGACAATGGATGAAAGCGCTTTGATTATAGCCGATGATTTTTCCCATTACGCCGCTAAGTTTGGAAGACAAGATCTTTGAGTAATTTTATAGAAGACCGTGCAAAGACTTATGGCTCGAGTTGTTTCATATTCTATGGGTTTTTATCATTTGGAATAAGTGAAATTAGTGTGATTGAACTCCCTCAACATGTGCCCATCACCGAAAAAACTTAAAAAACATCATATACATCTTTTTCAATAAATAACCAATAAATTGGGAAAAAAATTTTCGGTTATACAATCATTGTGAGGTGTTTTTATCGAGTGGATTATGAAAGCGACTCATTTGATCTCAACTTTAGTCACCTTCCTTATCGAACGTTCATATGATGAGAGATCCATCGTGGGCTCATGGTAAGTTATATACAATTTGAGGAGAAATATCCGATGTAGTAGAAGTATATATAAAGGTGAAGTAAGAAACTACCACATCAACAAACGCTTGATGCTTGCCACGCCGGATGCCCTCATCGTTAAATAAGCCATGAATAAAATTCCCGCTACATCTTTGACAAGCTTTAACATGGAAAACTTGGTGTTTTTATCCTTAAGGGATAACCACCGCACCTTAGATTTTTGCTTCTAGTATTATGCTTCTTTTAAGTGCTCTCCACATATTTGCCTCTCAAGTTGACAATCCGTATTAGTATCAAAAGGTGCATCCTTGTCTTTGAGTTCCTTTAGTTCTTGCTTAACCTATATTGCCAAGTATGAGATGATCTAGTCTTCATCCAAGTGAACTAGGTTATGGTGGCAAGACTTTAACTTAGAAGCTAGACAAAACAGATCGGACCTTGTCATCATATATGTCTATGCTTGTTGAACCAATGCTCTAGCATTTTTATTTTGTTTCCATCTAGCATCGAGCTTTTCATTATAATTGGTCTCTGTACAGCTTTAAATTTTTTTATTGAGATCCTCTAATATTTTTCAACTTGATTGAAAACTTTTACTCTTATAAATTTTTTGATTAAGACCCTTCGTTATAATATCATTAACTATTCATCTTACTTAGCAAATTAAAATTAACGGTGAGTAATCACATAATGACATGGGACAATGTGGCCCCATATCATATCAGTATAAATCAAAATGAAACTAAAAAAAGTTTTTAAATGATTTTATAAATTAGAAAAAAGAGTTAAATAAAAAAAATGAAAATATCTAATTAACCTAGCCTATTTAATCCTAAAGTAAATAAATAAACGAAATGAATAGACATTAGATTTATCAACACACACCATCATTTCAAATTCTTCTCCTCTCGTCTTCCTTCCCGACAACTATTTGAAAATTTTCTCCTCTTCTTCTTCCTTCGACAAGATTTCTTTTATCTTCTCTATTTTGTCTTCTCTTCTTTTGTTTCATCTTTTTCTTTCTCAACCCTAAGAAAAAAACCTAATTATTTATCATGATCGATCGGTGAAGGAAGATATTGGTAGTGTATTAGACCGAGCATCCTCTAGGCATCCTTTTCCGGCATTTTTTTCTGTTTGTACGGGGTTAATTAGGTAAACAATCTCTTCTCTTCGTCTATTTCATCTTCTTATTTCTCAATTATAAAAAGAACCCTACTTATTCGTTATGATCTATCGAGTGAAGGAGGATATTGGTAATATATTTGATCGGGCATCCTTTTCTAGCATCTTCATCGGCTTGTACGAGGTTAATAAGGTAAACAATTAAGAAATTTTATAAAATTTTAAGTTATCAGCTTTTTCAAAACTATGTCGTCCGTCATTTTGATTGCATTTTGAATGGGTTTTTATTAATATTTTTGTTTTTTTTAATTGAATAGCTTATAAAAAAACATGCCTTATCTTGGTTTTGTCAATTGTGGGTATTGGGTTTTGAATTGAATTGCTTATGAAAAAAACTACCTTATCTTGGTTTTGTAGTTATAGGTTTTGGTTTCAATAGTTATGGGTTATAAATTTTTTATTGAATGGCTTATGGAAAACACTCGTCTTCTCTTGGTTTTATCAATTATGGGTTTTAGGTTTTGAATTGAATGGCTTATACAAAATATTATCTTACCTTGGTTTTGTCGGTTATGAGTTTTGTTAATGTTGTTGTTTATTGAATTGAATGGATTTTGTGTATTTGTTTATGTTTTGTCCATCTCGGATACTTTATAATTTTTTCTTTGTTTTTTTTTTCCTTTATGTCTCCTCAATAATAATATCAAGTGAAATGTCTAAATTAAGGCTTCATTTTGGGGTTGAATTACGAAAAGGGCTTAGTTTGTCTATTAGTGCAAAGGAGATTATTAAGAGAAAAAATATAAACCCCGACTTAATATAGTTTAAATAATTGTTAGGTATGGCCGAGGAACATGGATATGAGAAGTGTAAGGCGAGTGTTTTATAGAGATATCAATCCTAAATTACCTTTTAAAATAAAGTATTAATGAAGTGAAGGGTAATATTAGCTATTTATCCGTAATAAAAAAAGTTATGTGATGGAATTATTGTTAACTTATAATATGAGAAAAGTGAGTTAATACAATCTTTGCTTGGTTATGATAACCCAAAAATAGTATTTAGTAGGCTTGAAATCGGTGAACATAGGCAGTGGGTTGGTAACCCTAGTTGTGAGCGTAAAGATGATGATGAAATTAAAAAAATAAATGTGTTGAGTTTTGTGGGCAGAGACTTGTCCATATAGGTCGGTTTCTATTATTATGGAACAAGATGAGGGTAGTAAAATCCATGTAAGTAGGTATAGTGTGGTGAATACTAGTGAAGGTAGTAGTGTCCATTTAAATAGGGGTAGCTAGAATATTGCTAAAGATAAGGATAGTAAAATCCATATAGGTATGCATGATATGATGAATACTCGGTGAAGGTAGTAGTGTCCAGCTTTTTAGTAGGGTTAGTCAAAATGTTAATAAAGAGACAGTTATAGAGCTAAATAAGGAGCCATATGATGATGTTGAAGATGCTGAATATTGAGTGAATGTAGAGTGGGTATCTAATGATGAGGAATCAAAAAATATTAGAGAAAATGTTAAAAAGATAAAAACAGTTTCAAGTAAAGTTAATACAACTGTAGAGGGAAATTTAAAGGGAAATGTGGATGGAAATTTAGAGGGAAACTTGGAGGAAAATATGGAAAGAACTACATGTGGGTAGTTAAGTAAAAATAGAGAGAATAATTTTAAGAAGAGAAGGAAATTAAGAGTAGAGTTGGCAAAATTAGAAGCTAAATTGAATGAGTATTACAATCGAAGAAATAGAGGAATACATATCTAACGAGTGATAAAGAACCTAGGATTAAGAAGAAAACCAGATTGGTTAGATATGAGCTAATAATTAAGTTTCCTTATTTTCAACTTTGCATGATTTTTAAGAACTATAAAGAAGTTAAAGCTACCGTGATTAAGTGTTCGATTTATAGTAGGAGAGATTTAAAGCTCCATAAGAATGATAGTTATAGATAGAGGACAGTTTGTAAAGATGAAAGTTATCCTTGGAAGTTGTTAATTTTTGTTGATTGGAAAACTAAAAAATCGATGGTGAAGACCTACTTTAATGAGCACACTTGTGATTGGTCTTTCATAAATTCTAAGGTTAGTTACAAAGTGTTTGCAGGGCATTTTATGAAAAAGTTAGAAAGAACTACATTGTATAAAAAGTTACATGAGATTGTATAAGACAATATGGCAGATTTGAAAGTACATATTATAATTTTACAAGCCAAGCATGCCAAAAACTTGATGAATCTAATGTATGCTCGGATATGCAAAATGAGTTTCGAAGGTTTGAAGATTATGTAGCTGAATTGAGAAGATACAATGCAAATAATACTTTCATTCTTCGGACAAAAGAAGATGAGGAAGGTTTGAATAGATTCAAAAGAATGTATGTGCGTTTTCATGCTATCAAAAAAGACTTCAAAGTTGGATCTAGGCCAATTATAGGGTTAGATAGTGCTTTTTTGAAGGATCCTTTGAAAGGAGAAATTTTATCAATTGTTGGTAGGGATGCAAACAATTAGATGTATCCTTTGTGTTGGGCTATTGTGAAGTGAGAAAAAAAATGAAAACTAGATATGATTCATCGGTTATTTGATGAGAGATATTGAAATTCCATATGGTAAATGATATGGATGGACGTTTATAATAGATAGGTAAAAGGTAACTAGATATGATGTATTAATTTTATGAATTTTAAAGTCAATTTATTTTTTGTAATATATTATTTGTTGTTTATTTTCGACAGGGATTATGTGTTGTTTTACATGATTTAGTTCCTAGAGCGTAACATAGGTGGTGTGCTAGATATATATTTGTAAAATGGAGGAAGGCATATACTCGAAGAAGATGTTGAGAAGCATTTCCGGATATATGTCAAATCAATCATAGTACCAAACTTATAAGAGAATCTTGAGCTATTAAAAAGTACAACTAAGTAGCATTGGAAGCCTTCATGAATGATTGTTTCTCCTAAAATGGTGTAAGGCATACTATGAAACTCATGCTAAATCCGATGTAGTTGACAATAATGTATGTGAAACTTGGAATGGTTTTATTTTAAAAATAAGACACGAGCATATTGTCACACTCGTTAGAGGATATTAGATAGCTTGTAGTCAAAAGAATAGTTGATAGAAGAATGTTTGTTGTTAGTTTTAAAGGGAACTTTGGTCCTAGGATTTGAGAAAAGATAGAAGAATACAAAGACCTTAGTTCAAAATTTAGGGTCTTTCATAATGATGATGATGGGTATGAGGCTATTAACATATACAATTACAATGATAAATATATAGTGCATATAGGGAAAAAACAATGCACATGTAGGTTGTTTGAGATGAATAGTTTACCATGTCCATATTTTGTAGTCTGTTTGTGTTGCTAAAAAATGATAGTTGGAGAGATATGTTCTTCGTTGCTATTCAAAAGATATGTTTATCAATGCATATAAGAATTCTATTGAACTTACCAATGGTAAGAAGTATTGGCCTAGGATAGATAAACCAAAGGTTATTGCTCCCGATATTATCAAACTACCTAAAGGAAAAAAAGAAAAGAATCTTAAAATCATGAGAATCATCAAATGGAATTAACGTATCTAGAAGAGGAAGAATGATGACTTGTAAAATATGCTTCAAGAAAAGGCACAATAGATTGACATGTCTTGATAATCCTATGAAGAAAAAGGTAAATATCTTATATTTTACTTATGTTTATAAGTTTTATCCATCTCATAGACTATAGTAGAGTTGATTAAATCTTGTTTACAAGATGTTGATGGTGCTTCAGTTCCGGATCAACACCCCCTAAACCAACCGATGTTGTGGTTGAATATGGTCATGTTGAAGATGTTTCGAACTTCGGTTATGTTGTAGTTAAAACAGTTTCAACTCATCATGTAAAACTTTTTTAGATGGTTTAAATTATTTTATTTGTTTTGTGTTTGTTTATATTCATAATCTTATGTGAAATCTTTTCTGCATTTTGGGAAACGAAAAAACTAGAAGTTGGAGTTGCATCTTCTCATAAGAGAAAAAAAAATGATACTACTATCAAAATGAACAAAGAAAAAGTTGATAGTGGTGGTCCAACTTTGAGGAGTAGTAAAGGCAAGGAGAAGGTTAATGATGCTTGCTATAACAAAGTAAAAAAGTGTTGGAATAAAGTAGAAGAGTGTTGTAACAAACCGGAAAACAACCGCAATAAAGAAAAAACCAAATTCAAATGTTGATGTTGTTGAAGTCAAGAAATTTACAAGATCGGGGATTACAAAACAAAGTGGTGTTGCTAGTAGTTCCAAAATAAATAAAAGTGGTTCCAAAAGAAATTGATGTTTTGAGGAATTTTGTTAAAACTTGATTAATTTTTTGTAAGGAATATTGTCGAAGGTTAATTGATGTTTTGAGTAATTTTGTTAAAACAATTGATATCCAATCTTGTTGTTAAGGTATCTTCTGTGGTTATGCATTTGAATTTGAAAAAAAATGTAAAATTAGCTTTACAAGAGAGGAAAATGAATGTTTATATTATAATGGGATGTAGCTATAAGAATTAAATGTTTTTGTTACAAATTTTGTTTGCTTAATGATAAAGTTCTTGGAATAGATCGGAATAACAATTCACAAGGTTGATGAGGTGATCATCGGCATCTAGATTTATGCCAATACTATTAATCAACCATCTTCGAAGGTTGGGAAGAAAATCATTTATTAGTCTATCTTTTGCTAAGTCTTACAAGCACCCTCACATTCTCAACTATCTATTTTAATTTTTACCATTGATCTAACCAATTTTCATTAGTTTAGGCTTTGGTCGCAATTCTTTGAGCCTCTCATTATCATTCTTTAAACCAAATTTCAACCAAATTTGAACAAATTACATTGGTGACCAAGCTTAATTTTACACCATCACTATCATTCTCCCCTTTTTAGTCCTCAATAAATTTGACTTATCAATTTTCCCTTTCAACTAAGTAATATATCTATATATGCTAGCAAGAACAAGAGTCGTAAGTGCAATTCTTGTTCATAATGCAATAACTTACAATAATAAATTGAATCATATCAATAACAAATTTACACAAATTGTCAAATTCATTTCAAACCCATAACATTACAATCACAATGACAAATATCATATAAATAAATTTAAGTAAAAGAAATATTCTACTCTTAAACAACATTAAATCACCACATATCAACTTCAAGTCTACATTCTCCAAGTAGTAGCAACTCTTTCTCTTCTTGTTTTTTTCTTATTGTAGGCATTATTCTTAACTATGATAGTCTCCATTTCAATCGGTAGTTCCTAATTCTTATTATTGATGCAAGAATTCTCACTTTTTAACTTATAAATCACTTTATTCAATCTTAAATTCTTTGAAACCAACCTTCGAGTTCACTACATGTATTTGTTTTTGCCAATTTTGCAAGCCCAAAACAATCTCCTTGGCTCTGCAATCTAAATCATCCTCAAACTATATTTTGAAACTACAACCAATATTTTTTCTTCCTTTTGCATTGAATCGCAGTGGGCAAATATTAAATCTAACACCCGAGTGTTCATCACTCCAAGACAATACTTTCATTGTTTTCATCCCACAAAAACATATAATCGATAGTTCTTCAAGCACGTGATTGTAATTCTTGATCACCAAGTGCACATATTGACGATTGTGATACATTTAAATGTTTAGATGATGAAGATGATATGGATGAAATGGTTATGTCTTCCCGGACTGCGAGAAGACACTACAAAAGACAAACAAAAATTTCAACTTAGGGATTTAGGATTTAGAGATATACGGATTCAAGCAAAAGCATAATTTGTGTTGGGTTAGGCATTTAGAAGTTAGTCGAATAATGGAGAAGAAAAAAGAGTTGCACTTTAGGGATTTTGAAACAACTTAGGGCAAATTGCAAGAACAATGGAGAAGTTGGAATTTAGAGATTTTGAAACAAATAAAATGAGAGAATCGGGGCAATTGGGATTGCCAAAAAAATGGAAAAGAAGAGAAGAGTTGCAATTTACAAAGAAAATAAGAGAATTAGAGCAAATTTTGCTAGATAACTAGAGAAAAAGAGAAGGTTGAGAGTTTAGGGATTTTGATACAACGTAACAATGAAGAAGATAACAGATTATATATAAAATAATATGAAGAAGATACAACGTTAACAAATGGTCTCAATTAACAAATTTGTAAGAGTAGAAAGTTTCAATCAAGCTGAAAAATATTAAGGGTATTTTGTTCTTTTATTTTTATTTTTGTAAACTAACAATTTCTTATTTTAATTTTTTTTAAAAAAAATTCCAAATTTTTAAGTTTTGTTTTTCAGAATTATAATCTAAATGGTTACCATCATTTTTTAAGTGTCATGTAGGATTTACGAGTTAACGAATGGTCTCAATTAACAAATTTGTAAGAGTAAAAAGTTTCAATCAAGCTGAAAAATATTAGAAGGTTTAATAAAAAAAAAAATAGAACTATACTGGGAACAATTATGATATAAACCCATATTTAAATTGTCATTTAGTACGAAAGCTGAGATCGGTATTGAACAAAATTGGCCTGCGATCGGAACCTAATTCATTGAAATGTGAAATCAAAACATTGCTGTAGTCTTGCTACCACTGGCAATTAGAATAGAACAGATCTAACCGTTCCTGAATGTTGCCATTGGCAGCCCATCTGGTGTTCCAAGTAAAAAAATGACTTGCATAACCCATATCCATTAGGTTTAAGGTTGTCACGAAGGAGTGAAATTCATCCATCTTATCCTGATCATACGACAATCCTTCACGTTTCTCCCGCTGATAAAGCAGAGTTTTGAAGTCACCCCGGACAGGAAACCAGGTTGATATTCATCCTGGCAATCAAAGACTCAAATTAAGAGGTTCAAGTTACATCCAGACTGCTAGCATAAATTCTATTAAAGTCCTACTTTATTCTTTTTGTACTATCCAAAATTTTGCATTGGATAAAGAAAAAATCATGGGCAATGAGCTGAACATCAAGAGAATCTGTCGATCCAATCACTAACCCTCCCACCGTGCCAACCAAGCCTTCTGGGTTTTTTTTTAAAAAAAAAAATTCTAAATCATACCTTTCTTGATGAATTTTGAAACAGTATTAGGGGCCATTCTACGTTTCCATTAGAAAAACAAAGTCTGGTTATTAGGATCGTAGAATCCCTTCACAATGGTGAACTTTCAGGGGATTCCCCACTCCCTGACAATTCCAGCTCCATTATCTCATTGATTAACAGGGGCCCATTTGTGGCTTGCCACTTCCACCATGTCAGGGCTTCCATGTCCCGTGCACTTCTTTTTCCCTCCTGTCATACTTTCTTTGGACGTACGAGAGTCCAATTATGTGTCGTCCTAAGTCCTCTCGTTGCACCATCCTTAAGAATTCTCGACAGCAGTGCAATATAAATTGTAAACTTGCATACTTTCTTTTTTCTTAATCATACCAAGTTCATACGTGATTCAAATTATATATTTGTTCATCAAAAAATTCTTACAAGAAATACGTTGAAAACTTCGTTTATGTATAAAGGATTATTGCCAATAAAATTGTAGAATTTCAAAAAAAATTATAACTTTATGTTTGAAAAATGATCGGGTAAATATTAAAAAAATATATCATAGTATAAATATCATGATGGTCATGCAATTTATGAGATTCGAAGTTACCGATGAATGTTTTAATAACAATTAACTTACAAACAATCAATAACAAAAATTTATATGTTGTCACATTTTCTTTTTTCTTTTTTCAACCACCATTCATAGAATAAAAAACTCAAGCATAAATCAATAAATATTCATACAAAAATCTAAAATTACTGACAAATATATGTATCACATACTTTTATTATAAAAAATGAATCTTAAATATATAAGATAATAGTAAAAAAAAATTAATAATATGACATTTAGAATACTTACTTAACTCTTATACTTATCCTATTATAAGAACCCGATTAAAACTTAAAATATTTTTTATATTGACAAAGCTCTTATTGTCTCCAATGTCTCATAAATTTAGCTTTTTTGACTTTGCATCTAATATATATATATATATATACCATCTTTGTTGGCTTATCGTTTATTTTGCTAATATGACATCACAAAATCAAAACATTTTCAATGTCAAATATCATTGGCCAATGTAAATAAAGTTATAAATCAAATTTTTAATTTATTTATATTTGCATATACAATAAAATCCACATAAATAAATCAACAATATGGTTAATATTACAAATATGAACTTTCAAAAATATAACTATTCTGCTTGAGTTGTAATATTTGATGGATCATCGTTAGTTATATAAAACATTACAAATCATTATCTTTGTCATGCATATTATGTAATAAACATGCACATGAAATAAATTACCAAAAAATAACATTTATTTTTCATCAATCACGATCTTTGTATCTCATTAGGCAAATGGTAGTGATAGTTTTGCAAAAGTAATATTATCAAACAAACAAAGGACTAACATAAAAAACAAGTTTACTGTCTTTAGTGTTCAAACAAAATAAACCAACTCTTATTGATATGTATATTTTCACAAATAAAAAATTGACAATTCTCCTATAGTAATATACTAGATTGGTACCTGCGCTTCCCCGCCGGACAGGCAGCTGAGTTCTGGGAAAGCAAATAAAATAAGTGGAGGTGGTGATTATTCTTATAAAATTTTCCCTGTTATGGGATACATCTTTAAGTAATGTATATTCTTCTCTTTTTTTATGTGGTTTTCATAAAATATTGATGCATTGGCTTATTAACGAGAATGGTCTAATTCGAAAATGGAACGATGGATTTCTCAACTTGTAAATCAAAAATAGATACATAGATAGTAGGGCTTGAAATGGAAATGAAATTTACATATATTTGTTTAAACATAGGGCTTCCGTAGCTAGGCAGAATAAACTATTTTCAAAGCCATGGGTTATATAGTTACATTGTTATGGCTTTGGCAGTCGATTTGCAGAGTTAGTTCTGCGGTGGAGGCATATGAACTTCATTTGTAGCCTCGTCAATGTCTTCATAGACATTGGTTGTGATGAAGTTGTGGTTAAATGTTGAGCCGAAGTAGGAGGTGCGTCGGACTTCGAAGATTTTAATTTGATTGATTGCTTCGAGCAATGGTTGTGGAATAGACGTTTCGCCAAGCCATCCATAGTTGCGAACCAAGTCTTGGCAATTGTAAGGAAAGTATTTTGTGGCTAGAATTCTAGGAAGCATAACTATAGCTTCAACGGTGTCATCGTTGATTAAACAGGTCATGTGAAACCTGGCAGAAAATAAATTTTGATGGATATGTTATGTGTGATCGAATAAAAATTGCTGAAAGTCTTATTAGGGATAAAATAGAAGGCAAGTGATGCAGTGTGCATACTGTGGTACAGGGTCTGTACGAATTGACCCATGTATTGGACATGTAAAACTGCACCCGTGTGTTCTGAGATATTTATGGCATCGGGGACACGCCAAGTACCACCATCCATATGCTGTATCTCTATGGGTGATACCAGCTCTTACTGTATAAGTGATACGCTGTGGTCATGTAATTTCATAATTAATATTTTATTTTATGGTTAATTTTTTTAATCCAAAAAAGAAAAAGAAAAAAAATTACATAAGGAATAAAGAAGGGGAAAAAACATATCTATATTTTTATATGTCTTTTTGGCTTGGTTTGTGAAATGAAGTGCTGGCCTCTAGATTGTCAATAGGTGGTTATAGCAGGTGTTCAATTGTTGTTCTGTTCTTGTTTCTTGGATGCACCTCATCCATGGTTTCAGACGTCCCGCACAGAGCTTGAAATGTTAGTAGAAAGTTGATAGAAAAAAGGGTATGTTTTTGTTGATAAAGGACGCGATAACAATACGTTAGTGGGTGAAAGATGTGGTGCTTGGTGTATGCATATATAGAATGAAAAAGGAGATTTAGGGGCTATGATGTGTTTTGTTTGCAGATAATGGCAAGATATATAGCTGCGTGATCAATCTACTATGGTCAAAAAGCAAGATGTTTAGGCCTTCGTGCCTATTTGGCATATATGTAGTAAATGAGTTTTTTAATGTTGTATCTATATGTTCGGTGGTTTAATAATTGGTGGCATGGCTGTAAGTTTTTCCTGGACCTGTGTCTAGCTTCTAGGTGAATGACAAAAGAATGGAAAAGAGGGTGTGGCAAAGTCCAGATTTTGAATCCATTTTTTTTAGACGTGGCATATCCTTCTTTAACCCACCATTGATTATGTATTTTTTGACACCTGAAAGATGGTAGTGGATAGTATTTGGATCAAGAAGAAAGTCCAGATTTATTGGACAAAAGGTTTGCGAAGTAGCAATAGCTGTAGAATTAGAATTGTAGGCAGCAATAACAAATAGACCTTTTATTATTGTGAGATTGAGCAATGACATTCAAGCTTATCTGGGAATCAGAAGATGGTGAACCTAGAAGATGGTGAACATTGAAAGTGGAGATTCTTCAATAAAAAATGGATTTTCTTTTTTCAAAACTTTTGAAATTATCAGCCCCTAAAAAGGAATTAAGTTTTGTTCTTTTACGGGAGCTGCTGCTTGACCTCACTGGAATATATGGTATCTCAGCTTGACAAATTCACTATGATCCGCAGGTTAAGAGAAAGTTTTAGGTAATCCGATTTGTCTAATAGGTTGGAAACATGTTAGAGTGGAGCACCAATTTCTGTTGAAAATGTAAATATTAAATTATTTAAAAATAATATTTTAGTTTGATGGTTTGTGGTATATATGTTATAGAGTTAGTGATTGTGCGCGTATTTGAAAAAAGAAAAGGAACTATTAAAGAGAATGTTATGGCCAGTATTTCTCAAAAATAAAAAATAAGCAGTTTTTTTTATAGTAAAAATGGAGAAAAAAGACTATAAGTAAATATCTTTCTTTTTCTTTTTTTTAGTTTAATTTTTTCCAAAAGAATGTGCTTTATTGATTTATTTATTTTTGGGAGTGTAAAAGAAAGTAATAAGAAACAGAGGGAGAAAACTAAGAGAACGAAGATAAGAAATCGAGTAAAAAAAAAGGAAAGCTGTGATGGGTATTTGGATTTTTGTGCCCTGAGCGGATGGCTCTTTGTGTTGACTAATTTGGTTTTGGTAACCTCAGTTATAATTGAAAGCAAATAAAATGCTCGATTTTAGTAATTGTGATAGCAATTATTTTTGTTTTTATCATTAATTTTGCATTTTCCTTGATCACTTAAGGCGACTATGCCTTTATTTTTTTTCCGTAGCAACTGCGGAATGCAGGTGATCAAGTATATATATTTGGTTCATAACTGCGTAGGAAAAAAATATAGAACAAAGCCTACAAAATCATGAAGATTAAATAAGCATAAAGCTCTGCATTTGAGAGTGAAAAGTGGCTGGTGAAAAGGAAAAAAAAGGTGGGTGTTGAAGATGAACTGATATAGTTATATATTTAGGAGATTGAGTTATTCAAAAGATAGCTGCATGTGAATATATATTTTTCACCCAATGTAACCAAAGCATGCTTCATTTTACATTTGTTGATGTTTAGCTGGCATATGACCTAGATGCCATGGAAGTATATATATATATATATATATATATATATATATATGTATATACTGAAGAAGCTATGCCTTTCATTTTTTCCGAAGCTGATGTTTGTTGCTGGGGAGATAAATGCATGTCAAAGGTGGAGGCGGGCCTGTATAAGAAGCAAGCATATGTTTTTAGCGCAATTGTCAAGAAGACAAACAGTTGTAATATATATATATATATATATTATTTTTTATTTTATTTTATTTTTTTTGGCTTAGTAGTTATGCAAACAAAAGATTATTTTTGCGGTTAGTGTTTTATGCTCAGTCAGATTTTTTAAGAGTCATGAGCAATCTTTGTAAGCATAAATTGATTTTATACAGCAGCATTGAATGCAAATTTGGGGCTGGCATGAGTTGTGGTGCTGGGTTTGAATTCCAGTTTACATTTTCCATTTGCATGCACAACTTGAGTGTTTTCGTCTTTGCCTTTTCAGAAGTTTAAGGAAATGCTGAGGGTGGTGAGGCTGTAGACACTTGGTCTTCTATGATGGCTGGAGTCTGCGGTGTGGTTGATGCTTGAGGTGGTTGTCCAATCAGATCGGTGTTTTTTACTAGTGTCATTGTCATAGGGATATTTGGTGCTTCATCAAGCATGAAGGTGTTGTTGATGTTATTGGATGAATGATCATCGAACACATTGTTAACCAGTATATCACAATGATTGTTAGACGATCTGTAAGTGCCAAAACGTACTTGGAAAATGTGGTATTTCATCAGCTTCTCGGCAATAGGTGGAGGAATCTTGTAAGGGTCACAGAATTGTTTGTCAACGACATAGTGATGTGCTAAGTTGCCAAAGAACTTCTCAGCACACTTTCCCATCATCATGAAATTTTTCACATCATCTCTATTAGTTATAATACAATCTAATTTGTACCTGTGTATTAACCTAGTTCAAGTGAGAAAGCACAGCAATATTAAATGTTTGTACTCTGTTGTAGAAAGCACCTATGATATATTTTTTTTATTGATTATATTTAAGATTTCTGGAAAAGCAATGCCATGCAATCCACTTGCGTAAAACACGAAAAAAAATACAGAAATGGAAACATGCATAAATGCATGTATAGCAAGGACAAATGAGGAAAAATATAGAAGGCATGTTCATTTCTCAACAGAGTGAAAATTGAAGAGGGTGTGTGCCTTCTTGACACAACACCTTATTACATGTGGGACAGCTTTTATACCACCAGCCCCAATCTAAATCAAAGTCTGTGATTGAAGCTCGACAAGTGAACCTATGGCCCTGAAATGATTGTATCAAGGTAAACTAGTAGATAAAAGAAGGATTTGTTGTTTTGGAGTGAGTTACATAATCGATTGTTAAAAGTGAGGGGAAAAAAGTAATGTTTATGAGAATGATGATGTTAAAAGATGTAGGAAGGGTTACATTGTAGGGCCATGATATAACAGATGATCAAGTGGGCTTTAAAAGGTTGTTTATGAGGAAAAAGTTACATTGTCCAGAAACCTCTTTTTTTTTTTTTTTTTAAGGATGAGGCAGAACGAACCAAAGTGAAGGTATGAAATTGAGATGTTGTGTGTTTTTAATGAGCCCATATGAAGAGAACAGCATATTATGTGATTTGTTGGTCTTGGTTGTGCTGGTTTTACTTTTCATGAAGAGAGGCAAATTTTGTTTTGTGTGTTGTTTTTTATATGGATAGAGCATTATATAGCTAGTGTGGAGTGTTTTGACCTGATGTTGATAAGGATTGATGCAAAGAAGCTCTCTTATAGTTTTTGGATTACTCATTTTATGTTCCTCGATGCTGCCTTCAGCACCAACTAGCAATGGAAGTCGCTGAATATTTGATGGGATAGCATTGAAGCTAAAAGAAGAGCAAATAATGATGTGTTTGCAAAAAAATCAGAGCAAGGGTGTAGGAAAAATATCATCAGAGTACAAAAGAACTCACTAATGATTGTATGATAGCAGCTCAGGAATGTCAGGATTCAAATACCAAACCGATGCAGTTGTGCTATTGAGAACTGGTTTGCCTAAAAAAGTTATTTCATATAAATAGCATAGTTTAGTTCCTATGACAAAAGAACTGGGCTTTAAATATTTAAGCTGTGCAACATTTGTAGAAGTTAAAATGTTGTTTACCAAGGAATTCACTTGTCTTAAACCCTGCAAATACAACCATAACAGGAGGGTGGAGCACACGAATAGAATTCTCATCTAAGCGTTTTGCAACATCTCCCTAAAGAGTGATACGGAATCCCTACCACTTGGGTGTAGCAGATCACAAGCCTACCTGTAATATAATTTGATTTCTTTTGGGTTTGCCTAAAGGAACAGTTTTAGAGATAGCAGCGTCGGAATTCAACAAAAAATTTCCCTCTACCAAAGTTAAAATGAAATTATGGGAGGAAAAAAAATGACAACATTTTAGGGCCTTCAAAATGATTGAAATAACACCACCAAGAAACAAGCGAAGAGCATCAGCAGGAAGGCTGGACCATGCATGATCTATTAATTGAAGCCTTATAAGCATCCAATTAGAGGACAGAGAGAAGGCATAGGCTGGATGATGCAATAGTGATGTTACGGTATATTACATATATGCACCGATAGCTCGCATTCTCCATTCTCTTAATTGGAACTGAGGTGCACAGTGAGAAAACATGGGAACCACTAGTCTGAACTTAATCTACCTAACCATCTCCTTAGAATAAATAGCTACATAGAAGCTAGACTTCTATCTACAGGCTAGCAAGAAACAGAGAGATCGAGGCAGAGTCAGTGTGTCAAAGGAGAAGATAGCAAGGGAGATTTTTTGGTCATTCATGGTGGCTGGATACAATAAAGGGTGGTCATTGCACAAAATAATCTAACTAATCTTGATTGGAGAAGTCAGACCATGTTTTTGTTTTTTTTTTTTGAAATGCCACTGAAATGTAAATGGGTGTGGATAACTACTGAATTTGGCAACACGAGATTTGGCAACCGGGAAATACTTAATAAAAGCGCTTCCTTCCAAATGCATCCTCAACAATCATTTTTTTATTTTAAAATTATACTATTGCCAGCTATTTCTGGTTATTGGCGAGTAGAAAAATAGTGAAAATGCTTCTTTGATAACAGTTAATGAGGTAAAGCAAGAAAAATCATGCAAGACACTATGATCACATTGTGGTAAATTGTCAAAGTTGCACTTGTTCAGTCAAGCCCATTCTCCTATCACGCTTTGCTCTATGGCCTTTGACACGGGTGACATTCCAGCTCCGTGTTACGCTCCGCCTAAAAGAGAGATTTTTCTAGAGATTCTAGAGAACACTAGATAATTCTGAAAACTTCTAAAAGAGTATAAAGCAATGGAGAAACCTCTAGATAAGGTCGAAACTTCTAGAAGAGTATGAAGCATTGGAGAAGTCTCTAGAATGATCTAGAGAAATCTAGACATGTTCTAGAGAATTTTAAAGAGCCCCTCACTAATCTCACATGTACATATTTAGATAGTTCATCGTAAATATCTAGAGAGGATATTTCTAGAGAAACAATTATAGTCATTAGATTAAATAGATCCTAGTCATCAATTGAGGAGGTGGAAGGCTATAAATAGGTGAGGCCTTCACTTGGCCAAAACACCTAGACATCTACAAATTTAAGAGTGTATTTTTAGAGTTGTAAGCTTTAGAAAGCAATACAAAGAGTTTTTATATCTCTTGTGTATGTCTTTCTTGCTTAGCAACTTTGTGTGACGAAAACTGACTTGGTTTGTCTTAGAGAAAAAGAGAGTCAAGTGCCACACGTGAGCTTGGGAAAGGCCAAATCCGTGACAAGTGGTATCGAGCCAAAATGGTATCGAGTCGAGTTTTATCAAAGTGTGAGTAAGCTTTTCGCTAGCTAAAATGTTCAAAGGAGTAAGCATGTGTAGCTCGGCATGGAGGATGTTGTCGGGGATGCTAGGAATGAGATTCAACCTCCTCAACCTAAGAAAGGAAGGGGGAAGTCTCGTGATGTATTGGTTTCCTTGGAGGAGCGACTCATGAGGGCGAAGGAACACCTTGCCGATTTCAAAGAGAGACTCGAGGAGATAAAGGGAGATGATGAGGGAGAGACACTAGGCATGGCGAGGCCTACGTGAGGTGCTCTCCAATCTCCAAGCTCGAGTGGAAACGGTTGAGAGGTGTGCCAAAGAGAACGCTACCAAAAAGGATGCCTTCATGGAATGGACGAAGGAAAGGTTCAAGCAACATCAAGAGTATATGACCAGGTATGAGCAAACTCTTGAACAATTTAAAAAAGATTGGGCAAATTATCGAGAAGTTATCTCGAATGGTGTGGTCTTGAGGAACACGCCAAAAGTTGAAGTGTCAAGACCAAGGCACTATACCGGCAAGCGAGATGCTAAGGAAGTGGACAACTTCTTTTGGCAAGTGGAGCAATATTTCGAGGCAATGGGCTTGACCGAGGAGAGAAGTCGCGTCAAGACCGCTACTCTCTACCTTTCGGAGGATGCTCGCTTCATGGTGGTGTATGAAGCACCAAGAGCTCAAAAAGGGAAATCTAGAGTTGCCTAGTTGGGATAAATTCAAAGAAGCCATGTATGCTCAATTCTACCCCAAAGAAACCGATTGAGAAGCACAGGACAAGCTACGAACATTGAAGCATACGGAAACTATTAACGATTATGTTTAAGAATTTATTTCTTTTAAACTTCAGGTATGTGGTAAACCCAATTATGATCAAGTAACTTATCCAAGAGCGAGAGAAATGGGTTGATTAGAGCGAAACCAAGCCTTATCGCTAAGACAAGCATAGAGAAAATTTTGGTCTAGTGATTGTAGATGCTTTAAGATGTTCTATCAACAAAAATAAAGTACCACAGTTCTTACGGACATGAATTTTATCTCCCTATGAAAGAGTGAAAAAAATATTATGCTACTAATTATGGTAAAAAAACGTAAAGATGAATTTTCTTTAAAGTTTCATTGTTTTGGTTACGTAATTGAAATTTTTTTTACTTAGGTTGAAGCATAGTAAGAGAAGGCCGAAAAGAAGTACAAAATGCTATTAGTTAGGTAGTAGCAAAATATAACATATGCTAATTAGTTTTTAAAGTTTAGAACTAACTTTTCCTTCTTTATTGGTAATATGCTTGACCCAGATGTTGCAAATGACAGACAGTTGGAATGGACCTTGATGAGGTGATATCAGCTTCATCATTGAATTGATTCTCAGGTTCTTGGACCATGCTATCAACCTCAACATCTGGCATGGTAAATGGGTCGTGGGGAAGACGATGGTTGGTAAGCTGGACAGGTGGTTCAAGGCCAATGTTTTGTGGTTGTGTTGTCCAGTCAGAAGAAGAGTCTAGAGCCATAGTTCTTTGGTAGATTGATGAGGATTCAACAACTAAAAAATGGTAGAGCTGCGCTGAATAACACGTTCCTGATTGGCATTAGAACATTCTCCAAGCTAAGAAAGATGTGTTGTTACGTTTAAGGGCGGAAGGCACGAAGAAACATCTGTGGCAGAAGATTCAAAGTGATGAAAAGGATAAGAATCACTAATATTGCCCAGTCATTGCCTAACCGATGTCAATCAATTGGTAAAAGAGGCACCAAGGTGATCATGTTGGGAAGAGATGGTTCGTTTGTTGGAAGAAGTAGACGCCATAAATAGAATTGATTGATAGATAGTTAAAAGTTGAGCAACAACATATAAGCTATTAAATAAGAACAACTTGATGAGATTAAATAAAAAATAAAGCGTTTGGACAATTTTAAAAAATGGTGAAATCAAAAATATTCATAGATAGCAAATAAATATAAAAATTAAGCAAATTTTATGGAAGAAACTGCGCAAAGATAAAGACTAAAAATGAAGGGTTTGCAACTAACAGTGCTCAACCTTAATTAAATTTAGTACAAACCCAGTTAAGGTTGATTTCTTGTAGCTAACATGAGTAAATTTTCTTAATAAGGAACAGAAAACAAAGTTCTTAAGAAAATGAGTGCATATGGAGAAACAAAGTGAAGAATAAGGATAAAATAAACATACTTGCATGCTCTAGAGTAAAAGATGAAAAGATCAGTGCAGAACTTAAAATCCGCTACATAAAGAGAAAGTGGAATAGTATAAAATATCTTCCCCTCTCCTCATATTCATATATGAAATGAATGAACAAACTGAATGCAAATTTTTATAGCAGGTCAGTTGCGACTTTAGCAAGATGAAAACACAGAGGCATAGGTTTTAATAGTTCCATCAATCACAAATCATGTTTCAATCATTTAAACTGAATACCAAGGAGAATGTAAATATAGTTAATGGTTTCGTAATTTTTTGGTGAACAAAAACTACATCAAGTTTTGACTAATTTAATATGAATTCAAGATATGCCAACCTTCGATTTTACAAAAGTTGTTCACAGAAACAATATTCATGCACTAATTGTTTATCACTCTATTATGTTGGTCATTTAAGAGGTGTGTGTGCAAACACACACACATGTGGAATGATAATGAAAGCATGATTTAGAGCCAAGCCAACCTCTAGAAAATAGTTAAAAATAAAAATTTTATGCAATAACAAAGAAGATAAGGTAAAAATAAAAGTTTTCCATAGAAAACCAAATAAAGAAAAAGAAAAAAAGAAACAGGTGCAGGAACAATGAACAAACAACCTAAGTTGCAAAAAATGGTGGAACAACACAATGAATATTTGTAAGCCATGAGAAAAAAGATATTAGAAGGCTATTTTTAAAATGAAAAAATTTAATCAGTTAAATATGTTATCAATGATCAATAAATGTGCAGTTTAGATCTAATTCAATAGAACATGGACTTGTGATATATTTATAGTACAAGAAATAATTTTAATCAATGAAGACATTTAAAAATAAAAAAATAAAAAATCTGCAGACGCCAATATTGGAATGATAACTTTAAGCAAGGTTCAAAACAAAAAAGATATAGATGGCAAACAAACATAAAAAATAACCAAACTGCCCATTACAAACGACATAGAAAGCTATTATGAAAGTATAGGTTTACTTCCACGAGTGTCCAACTGTAGAATTAAAATTACATTAACATGCATTATTTACCTATAAAAGTAATCGTGGACCAAATTTTAAAAAAGAGATTGAATGCAAGAAAATAATAAAAAGAAATAAAAAATAAATAGGGGAAAAAAGCAATTGCATGAGGATAAACAAAATGGACCAACCAAATAGACAAAGAAATAGAAACATAGAAAGGGGAAAAATTTTGGTCTCCCAATTTCTAGAATTTTCCAATTTTTATTGTTTCATAAACCCTAAAAAAAACTATATTAGATGGAAAAGAAATATATATATATACTTCTGATTTTAATTTTCATTTTTATCCAAATAATTGATCATTTCTCAACACCAACGAATGTGTTCTCACCAAAAAATAATTGTTTTGATTCAGTTCAAATTAAAAATTTAATTCTCATTACTAATAGATAATTAATTATAATTATTTTTTAATAACGTTAGGTTTAGACTTGTTTGATTTAAGAAGGAAAACAGGAATAAAGGAAAGATTCCTGTATGCTTGAAAGTAGGAGCTGAAAAGAGGAATGAAGCACTTAAATTCCACTATACAAATAGGAGGCGAAGCAATATAAAATATCAAAAACACCAGTTTAGAGCGAACAATAATTGAAATGAAAAGCAATGCTCTTTTATAACTAAAGGCACATATCATAATAAATGAAGAAACGATGCAGCATTGGAACCGAAAAACACAAAAGAAGAAACCAAAGAAAGGAAAAATGCAGTAACTGTGCATTAATAGATAGGGTCTGTCAAGCAATGTGAATGAATCATGCAAAAGGTATGTGGCAACGCATGGAAGAGCTTTTAAATGGTAAAACAAAAAACATCACAGCGACATCCCAACTCATAAACTAGAACCCAAAGTTTTGATCGAGGGAAGGAAGACATTGGGCTGTAAAAAACAAAACCCAATCAACCATGGAGACATAACGTAGAGGAGGCAATTCAGTCTAATAGACATCATAATTTTTTTTTTTTTTTTTTACCAATATTTGAAGCAAGCTGTGAAGGGACTAAACATGCTAAACACCTAAGAATAGGAGCAACTCTTATGCAGGAAGCAGGCACGAATAAACATTTCATGCAATAAGAAAGAAGAGAAAACAAAAAAAAAATTCCTTCAACACCAAAACCAATACAAAAACAAGTGTGAAAGAACAATGGACAAGCAATACAACTTGTAGAGAAGGATAAAATGGTAAAATAAACATTCCAAAGGTATGTGAAAATTTTTTTCCAGAACCCAGCATGTTTTCAAAACAACTATTGACAGCATATGCAAGAAAGAAAAATAAAGTGCAAGGCAAATAATGCGAAGAAGGAGATAAATATGTTTCCAAGAAAAATAAAGGATAAATTATGATTACTAATTTATGTTTTCATAGCCAAAACCATTTACACTGTAATTTTTTTAATACTATATTTTACACCTTAAAGTTTAATATTATACTTTACACTCTAAAGTTTATTTAAATAATTACAAATCTGTAATTCAGTGAGTAAAATTGCTATGTTAATGTTTATAATGTCACTGTTGTAACCCAATTAAAGTTCATTTTATTATTATTATTATTCATGTTAGTGAAGTTTTCAAATTTAAAAATTCTGAAGGGAAAAAGAAAAGAAAAATATATGAATTACAAAATCGAGAGCATTAATTATTGCAAAAGGCATGAATGAAATGTAGAAACAAAGAGACTGGGCATCCTACCCAAGAATTATAAAAAAAAGGAGTAGACCAAAGTCACCCCCATTATATTTCTTTCTTTTTTTTAAGTAATTTTTATACGTTATTTTCTTTGAATTTCTTGGCCTTTCCACGTAAGTAGGCTACACATAATAAATGTTAAGCTATAATCATCTTAATTCAAAATATTACTCATGAAAAAAATTGTTTTAATCTATTTGGCCTACAAATCAAGTAAATTTGGGAATCAAATAATTCTAACTAGTTTGGGTAATGCAAAAAAAAGAACTGAGGCTAGTAAAGCTAAGAATAAAAATCAAGAGGTGAGCATTCCCGATAATTTTTTTTGGTAGTGTATCATATTCAACAATAATTGACACCAGGCTTTTCAACATTTTGTTTGTGCATTGTTATCAACCCATTAAAAGCACCTTAGTAGCATATCTAAAAAAAATTTCTCTTTATAGTTGTACAATGTATTACCAAAGTTGATAGTCATACATTGCATTAAAATTCATAAAAGAAAATATTGATTAAAGTAAAGAAGGAAAAAAAATTTATGAGGGCAGAGAAGTCCATCCTTTTTGTGTTGAAGTTTTAGGTTTAGAGCTGATGAAAGATAGCAACAAAAGTGATTGCTAAGTCCTAATTCCAGACAAAAACTAATTTATTAAACCACAAAGATTGAATAGAAATTGACCTATAGTTATGCCATTTCAATCGTAGTTGCGCCAGCTCTACATCATCTGCTCCAAATAATTAGTTTGGTAACAAATTTGTTAAGAAATTTTTTTAATGGCATATTTATATGTCTTGAACTTGTAGTCATCACACTTCAATTGTTACGTTATGTTGTTCCAAAAAAAAGAAAACAAAACCCAGCAGTAGCAGCAACGTAAAGAAAAAACCTCAAGCAATAACAAATGCAGTCAGGCACAAGAAATGCACAAAGCGCACACTGGATAAGAAGAGTATGCGAAATAAGTGTCTAACATAAACATCCAATAGAAACATTTTAAATATGCATGAGTAACAAAATTGAAACACATACATAGATTAAAGAAAAAACCAAAGCAACCAAAGCGACGACACAACAGGTACATAAAAAGCATATGGAAAAGCAAAGAAAGCAGGAATAGTAAGAGCAAACGATGAGTAAATGAACAAAAAATAACCTGAGTGTAGAATCACAGGACACCAACTGAAGGAAAAGCACTAATAACAAAAAAGCAGTAGAGGGAGACCCTGAAACAATAAAGGGACAAAAAGGAAAAAAAGGTATTAATAAGACATTTAAATTAGGCCAAACAAAAAGAGAAAAAAGCATGGTGTGAACACTTTCCATATACTAACAAAAGACCAAAGAAGAATAGAAATACCCATCAAAAAAAAAAAAAAACAGGAGGTATAAAAAGCCTCTATGAAACATGGTTTTTTATCTCTTAATCACTCTGATTTATAATATTGTCATAACAGTAAATAACAATATAATTAAATTTTAAAAAACATATCAGAGACAAAAAATGATATCGGTTTTATTTGAAACACATTCCAAAATCAATGGATGGTTGAGCTCTAGTCTTTGTTATGGAGAAACCAAAATGTTGCATCTTAGAGAAGACAGTGCTGAGTCGAAATTGTGACGAAGCACATGGTGAAACATATGACAGTAGAACTTTGGATGAAATGGGAGGGTGATTCTATCAAATTTTACCATAATGTAATGTTTTTTGTTCAACTCTAGTAATCAGGTACACACACACTAAAATTGAGTACCAATGAGACCATACAAAAAGGGAACGACAATATACAGAAGACATTGATAGATAGACCAAATGAAAAAAAAATTAAAATAGATGAAGTCGGATAACACAAAGAAGACACATGTAGGTGGACCAAATGAAAAAACAATTAAAACAGATGGAAAAGGTTGGCAAAATCCCAAGAGAAAAGGTGGACCTGATTGAGAGAGAAAAGAGGAAGACAGAGTGAGCAAAGAAGAAAACGTTGCAGGAAATGTGAATAACATTTGCTGACTCTATACCGAAATAAGAAGAGAGAAGCAAAAAGGAAAGGGCAAAGGGATCCAAGGAGAAAAGAGAGCACGACAGAAGACAGCTAAGTAGCTGTAACTAAAAGAACTAACGAAGATATCGAAGAGTTCCCAAAAAGTAAGAGAGGCAAAAGATAAGAGAATAAATGAACAATTTGAGCAAGAATAGAAATACTTATCTGATTAAAAGTGCACCAAAACAAATGGGAGATGCAGCAAGTCGATCCAAAAGAAGAGAAACCAAAAAATCCCCAATAATGGCCTGATGTGAAAGATAATTATGCAACATCCAATGATAGCCAGAGGCACCAGGTAGGAGCCACCACTCATAGATACAATATAACCGCTTCGCCTGACAGAAAACAAAAACTTTCCATTTGGTTTCAAACAGACTAAACAAAAATGAAAATGATCAAAAAAGGAGGGCGAACGATACCTACCAAAATAGTCAAGAAGCAACTAAGCTCTGAACAAATAATCATGGGGTGGGCCTTAAGCATTGCCAGTCCTGGAGGATGAGGAAAAAAATGGCTGCAAAAAAATAAGAAAGAAGAATCGATTTTGAGACAGTCCCATTAAATGCTATGACAGGAAAAGAGAGGAAATGGCGAAAGGAGGCCCAAAACATAGAGAAAAAAATGTCATTAAGGGAAATTATTAAAACACGAAAAACAGAGGCTGCAAGCAAAGAAAAACTAAACCGTCGAGACCAAAAGTCAAGGAGTTGAGTAAAAACCAAAGGGAAAAGAGAGGAAATGGAAAACGGGCCCTAAAAGAGAGAAAAACAAAAGTGATTAAGGGAAATTAGTAAAACAGCAAAAATAAAGGACTCAAGGGGAAAAAAGAGAGCAAAATCAGATGATGAAAAAGAAAAGTCAAGAAATTCAAGAAAAACAAAAGGAAAAAAAGACAAAATGGGAAAGAAGGGCCAGAAAAGAAAGAGTAACAAAACTCATTAAGGGCAAATTAGTAAAACACCAAAAAAAGCTAGAGACATGGAACCTTAAAAGATAATTTGTCACATAATGTACCAGAATCCCACCATCTCTATGTACCTCATAACATCTGCAGCAATGATAGAACCATAAACCCACATTTCCACAAAGACTTACAATTTCCAATTAGCATAGCCTGCTGCCATAAATATGTTGGTTTCCCATTTTCTAGGTCTGCTTGGCATTAAAGATAACTTCAAACTTTTCGCTCCCTCTCTGGACGATGGTTTGTTATTTTCTAAGTCTATTTTGCAAAATGAATAAGATGTAACTTTTTTTAGCCAAGGGACTGTGTACATGGTATCATTATAGGGAACATAATCCCAACATGAAAGAAGAAAAAAGGAATCCGGGCAAAGGCCCAGGACAATAGTCTATAAAAACAATATGGATTTTTGGATGCAAACCCTAGTAAATAAGTTTTTAACTTTTCGCTCCCTTTTTGTACAGTGGTTTGTCAATTTGCTGCTCTGTTAAACTGTCATATTTTTTAGCCAAGTTATTGTATACATGGCATCATGTATACGGAATAGAAGGGCCAGCATAAAAAAAAAGAGAATAAGGAAAGCAAGGAAGGCCATAGGATAATAGTCTATAAAATCAATAGAAATTTCTCATTACACATCGAAAAGGAAAAGCATGCATCTCCATATTACTAACAAAAGGCACCTGTGCCCCTTCTCTAACAGCCTTGCTGTGCTTCGTAAAATAATCATGCACAGGACAACTAACTGAATGTGTCTAGGAGGTGACTATCAAGATGTTGTCATCTCGGAAGGTCTTTTGCAAGAAATTTCTCAGCTTGAATACATAAGGTCCCTGAAGTAAATTCAACGAATAAAACGATGCTAACTCAAAAGTTTTCTTATTTTAATAAAAATGCACCAGTAGTTCAACAACAACACATCACTATAAATAGTAAAAAAGGCATCAGAACCTTTAACTACAAAGGAACTTCATGCAATTCATAACAAATTAACCAAAATAATACAATCATATAGTCAAGGAGTAAAATTAAGCATCTATATTCAAAATATCCAGTATATAAAAGTTTTAATCATGAATCACCAGCAGTTTATTGTTTTTGTTCAAAGCAAAACAATTGATCATTCATATATGCATAACGATGTGATTAAGAAGAAATTGAAACCTTGAACCTATAACTTCCATCTGGATAAACATGGCAGTGAAAAATATGAGTTTTTCTATTCTGCGATTTTGCGACAAACATAAGTTGAAAACACTCTATTATATTCTATTAAGCATTCTGTAAAAGCAATTTACACATCAATATTGATTATACCCGCAATTGAAGCACAAAAATAATTCACATTTCAAAACTGAACAAATTAAACAGAATAAGATGCAGAAGTTTTATGGCATATTTACCTTGACACAATCTTCTTCCTTTATATAACCAAACCTAAATTTTTGACCAAAATGTCCTTATTGGGAAAGCTCTCAACCTCCTGATTTGGTAAGTGGATACAACCTCCTCTAAACTCTTTTTGTTGATATTTTTTAAAAATAAATCAAGCATTAACAATCCAGCAGCTACAAAAAAGAAGAAACCAAAAACAAAACAAAACTAACCCTCCGATGTAACTAAAAATGAGAAAAGATTTTCTAAACTGAAGTTCTCCCAAAACCGCCAATTGTTGACTCAGAACCTTTCTGTCTCTATAAATCCATAGTTGAACCTACAAGCCTCGATGAAACTGTAGATTGAGCACCAAAATGACCTATACCAAAACCACCACATGAAAAAATAAAAATATAAATCAACCCAGAACTTCAATTACATTATTGACCTTTACAAACAATAAGCTTGCTGAACAGTGGTGGTTTAAAAAAAAAAGCTGCAAGGAGAAGCAGATTACATGAAGAATTCATTAACGAATGGGTTGGTGTAACGTGGCTCTGAATCTGCTGTTGTTGAGGACGAAGAGAGCATTTGTTGTGAGAAGGCTAAGGAGGAGGAGAAGAAAAAAAAAAAAGCAACATTAACGTTGGAAGAGAAATGTTTAGCCATGTCTAAAAAAAATGTGAAAACATTTTCTAACCTCTTGATCAGGAGACATCTTGAGATATATAAAATCTATATAGACAGCTAAAACCAAAACACACCAGCTATCGCACAATAGAAAAGAACCTACAGGTTGAAATGAAAACACCAATCAATGCAATGAAACCCAGCAAACCAACATTGGAAGCCAATAATCCCATAACCAAATGGCATAATCCTAAGGAAAAATTATTAAATAGAAGTTCAAAGTTGAGTACATGAGGAAATCTAAACTGTGATGGCAATATTCATAAATAATTGAAAAACCCACCACAAAATACAAGGTCAAGTTCGTTGATACTAAACGAACAAGCAAAAAATACAAAAAATTCTGACCAAATGCAAGCTACCTATTAAATTGATTGACGGTGAACAAATCTTTTCTACCTTTTCAACACTTGTTGGAACCAAAGCAATATAAACATAATTAAATTCAACTAACTTCAATAACAAAAACTATAGAAAGCGACTCCCCAGCGTCTCTTTTGTCCCTGCCTCTGTGCCTTGCATCTCTTCTTCCATCCTTGGCAATAGAGAGAAAGAGAAGAATCAATCGAAAGATAAATTTGGTGGTGATGAAGATTCGGGTTATAGGTTTGGGTGAGCGAGATGGTAGCGGTGGCTTGATAATAGTGAAGAGCAATGGAAGGGTAACTATTGACGACTGATCAAACTGCTATTCAGAGGTATGGAGATCGACGGTGGGTGAGGAGTTTTAGGAGAGAGGTAGTTTTGGGTGGACAGTGGAGCAGTTTGTGGGAGAAGAAAAGAGGCACGAAGGAATAAAAGAGAGGAACAAAGAAGAATGGGAATGGGGTTTTGAATAATTAAAGGAACAGTTTTTTTAAGTTTGTATCCACAGTATTTTCAGTCACAAGGACCAGTATTTGAAATAGTAAATCATCATTTTGATTTAGTTTTGTTTGTTAATGGTTTAGATATACAAGTAAAATACGATAGTAAAATGATTTTTTTTCCTTTGATACGGCTAATTAACATTTATAAATTAATTTTCAACAAATCAAATTTACTAGATGGATACAATCAATTAAGATAATAGCAATTTTTTTTAATACTTGATTTATGCTTAGTAAAAACATAATACTTAAACATCAATTATTTCAAAAAAAAAAAAAAAAAACAATAGGTAAGTAGTGACATCAACATTCTAAAAAACATAATAGCAATTTTTCTTATCTAAATTCTTTTCATGATTTTAATACCAAAATCACAAACATCGAATTGTCTCAAATTGTCACTACAAAAAAACTATCAAATAGTGAAAGTATTTAGTAAAAAAAATTTATCTATCACTAAATAGCAAGGAAATAGCCACCAAATAGTATATATTAGAACTAATGACAAAATAATGATGGATTAGTGAAGGTTTATTAGCGATGGATACCAATCCATCACTAAATTTAGTGGCAAAATATTCTCAAAATTTTTAGTGATGGTTTAACGACATATTTGTTTCAAAAAATAGTGATGAAATTGCTAATATCTAGCTATTTTTAATGTCCGGATTTAGCAATGACTATTCCATCGTTAAAAGAAATATCCCTCGCGAATTAGTGATGGGTAAGTCCACTAAAGGTGAAAAATTGGGTGGGCTTTTGAAATTCAAAAGCCAACTAATTGGTGACGAATTCGCAATGGACATTAAAAGTCTATCACCGTACGTAAAAAAAATGAGTAGCCAACTATAATTAATTAGCCCACCTATTTTGTAAAAGAATAGTGATAGACACTTACATTCGTTGCTAATTAGCGATGGATTAGTAACGAAATCGCGTTCATCGCTATTTTTCAATCCCTAATTAAAACCCCTTTCTTCTTCCTCCTCTTTTTTCCCAACCAACCCCCCTCTCAAAATCACCACCAAACTCTACTTTTTCATTCTCAATCAATCTACACCCACTTCAAGCTCTTTTTTTCGAAAAAAAAAACCCATTTTTTATTCGCTCTTCTTAGTGTAATTCTACCCAAATCGAGTAAATTTTTTCTCTCTCTTTTAATTTCTAAATTAAAGTTTATAATTTATTATGATTGCTAGGTTAATTTTAAGTTTAATTATTTGATTTATAATTTTGTATATATTTAACTATTATTTTATTGATTTATTTGTTAAATTATTAATTTTTGTTAAATGTTAGGTTAATTTGTTTATTAATTTGTTAAATTGTATGGTAAATTTTGTTAGTTCATTATTATTTAAATTTAATAAAAATTGAATTTTAATTAATTAAGTTAATTTTATTTATGTATGTTAGCATCTAAATTTTGCTTGTTTATTTTCATAAGTTCTTAAAAAAAAATACAAAATACAAAATGAAAAAAAAGATCGAAAATTTCAATTAAGGGATGCAATTGAAAGAAAAGAAAGAAAAAATGACCAAAAGAAAATAGGTCCATAAGATCAAGGATCAAATCAAATTTTAGACCACAAACCCTAAAAAGTCGGTATAAAACTCCTCTTTTCCAAATCCCGACAACCACTCTTTTCATATAAAAATTTAGAGCTATATTCTCTCTTTATAAAAAAAATTTGGTCACCCCTCCCTAAAATTCCAACAATCACCAACCAACCATAATCTTTCATCCATAGCCTATTGTTGTCTACAAGCCAACCACTTTTTATCACCAATCGAGATGAATGAAAAGCAATCGTCATCACTAATCATCTTTCCTACCGAAACCACCCAATCCGAGACGAATCGAAAGTGACCCACGTTATCGATCATCTTTTTTGCCGAAGTGGTCCGATCTAAGGGTAGCTCCATCGTCGATCATCTCTCGCCATTGCCATTCATCCATAAAGTCTAGTCACAACCGGTGCCACTTATTCCACTATTCCATTAGCCATCATCGTTCATTCTAATGCACCAGTATAGCAAGAGCTATCCAATCCAACCATAACCCATGTCACCGACATCCTCCCATACGGCCACTATCATAGACGAGACAACATCACTATGACTAGCCACTACAAATGACTCATTTTTGTAACTCCTACTATCATAGATCTATTCTAGTAGTAGCAGTTTCTTGCCGTCCCTCATAGTAGTAGCCATCATGTATGGCCACTACCGATGCCTACCAACAACCACACCATTTGATGCTAGATCTAAATCGACAAATACCGGTCATTCCTCCTTCCTGGTTGACTAAATAATCAATGTTCATCGAGATTAAAAACATTGAAATTGACCCTATTTTTATCATTAAAAATTCCTTTGGCCTTTTCACACTTTTTTTAGTAAGTAAATTGTCTTAATCTTTAAATTCAATTCATGTGATTATAAATTAACATAAACTAATTATGTGGTGTGATTTGAGTTATTGAAGTTGGTTAAAGTATTTAAGATGCACCATAGTGTATCGACCTCGAGAAAGGGTCAAAGACCCTAGGTAATAATGATGTGAAATAAGGTGATTGTGTTTTTTTATGAAAATCATGGTACTTGTAATCACATTGGTCCGAACTCCATTTTAAGGCCTTTTTTGTTGATGGTAATGATTAAATTGGTCTTGTCGTTATTTTTGTAAGAATGTTACATTTGAAGTTACATTGGTCCGAACCTCAATTTAGACCATCTTTGTCAATTTTTGCCTAAAGAATTTTTAGTAGCTTGTTTTCTATTGATTTTGCTATTGATTGTTGAAAATTATGATGGTTGAAGTCATGTGAGTCCAAATCTTAATTTAGACCGTTCTTGTCAATTTTTTCTAACATGCCAATTTTATTTGTCAAATTTGCTCGCCATGCATTTGAAAAAAGGGAATATGCTAAGTTGCATCGGTTTGACCCATAATTTGGGTTGTTCTCATCAAGTTTTCCCTTTTAACCTAATTTTGTTTGCTAGTTGATTGAAAATCATGACACTTAAAATCGTGTCAATCCGAACCCTATTTATAGATTGTTTTCTCCAATTTTGATGTTTTACCAATTTCTTGAAAAATTGTGAAGCCTAAAATGTTATCAATTTGTGTCTTGAATTAGATTGTTTATGCCTATTTTGCCCGATTGTGCTTGTCCGTAGAAAAATCATAATGCCCAAATTTGCTTCGATCCTAACCTAGATTGGGATCCCTTTTGTCGTTTTTATCTATTTGTCTAATTTTCCATTTTTGTCGTTGTTTCCTATTTTGTCTACCTATTTTTAAATTATGTTTCCACGCATGTCATTTAAGTGAAACTAGCCATATATTCTTGCACATTCATCATATTCTTTTCATTTCACTTTTATACCTATTCATTTTAGAGTGAGGATAAAGCCCCCGACTGGATCAGTCCTAAATCACTCGTCTACCTAACAAATATTCGAAATAGGTATATATCTTCATCATAAAATAAAAATCAAAAATCAAATTGAGATTTATATGTAATACAGACTTGTCTTAGCTAGGATGGAATAGGGTGATTTTTTATCTTTCTTGCATGTAACCAACCCTTTACCTAGACCTTTGAACAAACCAGGCATATGGTTTCCTAGTAACCTTAATACTAGGTGGCAACTATTTTTTTTTTTTTGTCCATTCCCAATTTCTAAATCATCGTCTCGCCCCGACGTTGCCTTGTGACAATATTTAGTTAATTAATTAGGTTAATTTTACTTAATTGGTTGAATTTTAATTTTACTTATATTAGAAATTATTAATTAATTGTTATTTTAAATTTAATTTGGTTAGAATTAGAATTAATTAAGTTAATTTGATTTAATTTTAATTAATCAATTAAGTTAATTTTATTTAATTGCTTGAATTTCAATTTTATTTATATTAGAACTTGGTAATTAATTTTTATTTTAAACTTAATTAATTTAATTTGATTTATGTTTAATTAATTAATTAGGTTAATTTTTTTAAAATTGGTTTAATTCTAATTTTATTTATATTAGAACTTGGTAATTAATTGTTATTTTAAACTTAATTAATGTAATTTCATTTATGTTTAATTAATTAATTAGGTTAAATATGTTTAATTGGTTAAATTTTAATTTTATTTATATTCCAAATCGTTAATTAATTGTTATTTTAAATTTAATTTGGTTATAATTAGAATTAATTAGGTTAATTTGATTTACATTTAATTAATTAATTAGGTTAATTTTTTTAATTGGTTGAATTTTAATTTTATGTATATTAGAAATTATTAATTAATTTCTATTTTAAATTTAATTTGGTTAGAATTAGAATTAATTAAGTTAATTTGATTTATAATTAATTAATTAATTAGGTTAATTTTGTTTAATGGGTTGGATTATAATTTTATTTATATAAAAAATTGTTAATTTATTGTTATTTTAAACTTAATTTGGCTATAATTAAAATTAATTAAGTTAATTTGATTTATTTTTAATTAATTAATTAGGTTAAATTATAATTTTATTTAAACTATAAATTGTTATTTAAATATTATTATAAAATTAAATTACATTTTAATTTGAGTTAATTTAATTATTTTTTATATAATTATTGAAGTATGCCGAGATACGTCATGGTGTATCAAACCCAAGGGGTTAAAGACCCTCGTGAATTGAGGAGAAATAATGCTTATTTAATGCTCTATTATGGAGACGGGAGGACGAGTTTGAGATTTAAATTCGATGGAGTATTCTAGGCAAGTATCGATCTTGGTATACGTAAATTGATTGTTGGTTGATTTAATTTTAATATTTTGTGTGATCATTTGGAGTATATATTAAATGAGAAATGTGTAATTTAGCAGAGAGACTCTATCAAAAGTTTGTTAGATGTTTAAAAAAATTATTAATTAAATAATTGTGTGTTGCCTTGAAAATATGAAAACAAAAGAATGAGGTCCGATCATGCATGGATGTATGTAAGGTATATCAATGAGTATTTAAATTATATCATTTTGTCTATTATGCATTTTTTCAATGTTTGTTGTGCATTATGGACGTATTGAATTTTGTGCCTATGACGCTTTTAGTAATAAGAAAATATCCAATTTACAAATTTTGTTTGTTTTAATTCAAAACAATTGATAATATATTTTAGTCAAATTGTTCTTCATTTGTGAAATTTTTTCAAGTGTCATTCTAGAGTTATGCCTTGTGGATTGGGTAGATCTAGTCGCGGTGTTAGTCATCATAACTTTGATGGTGACCATGCGATTGATAGTGGCCGTGTACATAGATGTGGCCCTACTAATGTAAGTGTCCGGGGCCAAAAACTTGATGCACCCAAATATGTACTAAAAATTAATAGGCAATACTCGTAAGTATACGAGGTAATTATAGTACTAGTGAGTCACCCAAGGTCGTATTCTCAAGGAGATGTTATTGGGCATAAAATAATTCAATTCCAATTGCAAACAAAAAGAATAAAGTGAAATCCTAAACACTCTAACCAGATTATGTTGTGAAAATATTAAAATAAAAAATATGAAAAGTAACTACCGTAATTGTAACAAAATGGAGAACCGAAATCAAGGTGAGAACATTCTTAAGAAATAACTTCACCAATTAAATCCTATGTTTAATTGAAATTCCTTAAATAGTTATTCTTGCGAATATTAGTAATTGGACATCAATTTAATTAACTAAATACCTTCGTAACTTTCGTATTTAGAAGGTCTAAAACTCAATTAAATTAATTAATCCTTTTACTAATCTTTCTTCACCAAATTATTGGATTTCTCATTGATAACCTAGTGTCTATAGTCCTTTAGTCTAGTATTGAGTTTTATCGATCAATCTCAACTCAATACCACGTATATATATAATTGTTGGCCAAACACTCATATATAAATAGTTTCGTAATCACATAACTAAATGCAAGAACAACTAAATAACCAATTTAATTAAACATATTCAATAACAGGATCCGTTATTCTCAAGATAGAATTTAGCTTATAATTGAAAGATAAACGTCTACTCGATTTAATCAAAATAAATTCCATGTTTTCATAATCAAGAATTGAAGGCAATAAAATCGGAGATTTAGAAGTAATCCGGGTTGTCCGCTTCAGTCGAGGTTGGTCTTCGTTCCGGCTTAAACACAAATCCTTGCCCGGCCTCTATCGTCCGTCTTCAATGGCTAAAAAAAATTTGGCTACCGGAAAGTCTCCCGGTTTTTTTTTTTAGAGAATTTCTCTATGATAGAGAGAATGGTTCATATCTTCACAGGTGGCCAAATACCCCAAACACCCTACTTCGCTTTTTATTTATAGCTCTTATTTCCCAAAATTAAATTGGCTCAAAATCACCACAATCTTCGCTTTTCGTTCGCTAAAACTCTACAAAATTCACCCGTAATCCTAAAGAATAAGAAATCGGTTGTCATGCCCATGTGAATCAAGCCACCGTCGTGACTTGATGGAAGGTCACGCCCTTGTGAATCAAGCCACTATCGTGACTTAATGGAAGGTCACACCCGTGACTAATTGGTCATAGCCATGTGCTTTTCTTCCCCTTAGAATTCATGGCCATGACTTCTTTTAATCACTTTCCTTATTGCGATTTCCAATTTGATCCCGAACCTAAATAAAACATAATTTAAGGATAAAAACATACATATAACTAAAAATAACGATAATGTAAAAATAATAGGCAAATGAAATAAAAACTTACTATAAACCTAGAATTATTCTATAAAAATTAAAGTAAAAGCTACTAAAATACTATGTAAATAATAGATATAACAAAATTTTCCACACTTAAACTTTGCTTACCCTCAAGCAAAGAAACATTGAAGAGCAGAGATTACAGAGATAATTTACATACTTCCCATATAAAACGAAAAGAGTCCCTTAACATTGGCACAAATAGAAATGAGCTTCATGTACTATAAAATTTCATGAACAAGCAATCAATACGGACTCGAACTATACGGATAAGACGAGTTAACTCACGTAACGATCAATTAATCGTACCGAAGTTCACTCATCTCACAGTTCACTCAAGTGTTTAAGGGGTAATGAGATTTCATTTAATGTTCGATTTATGAGAGGAAGCTTCCATATGCTTGCTTATTCATCTAATCGACACTACCGTTATCACATACATGCAAAAATCGAAGGTCTTTATTCAAGGTTATAACGGGATTGGGCTAAAGGTAGGTCATTTGGGAGAAAAACTAAACCACGTAACTAGTAGAGCAATCAAAATTTAATTGAATCAAATTATTAAGTCACGTACAATGATGCATAACTACCTCTAGATCTTGTATTTTTTAAGGTTCGAGCATGTGGCATGCTTTCAATATTTTTTTTTTAAATGAAAATGGAGATAACTAACTTGCTTTTATTCTCCACTCAGCCACTCTAATTCTAACTTACAATGATAGTTTAACCTTCGCATTTCCTCACACATTTTATGTGCATATCCTTCCAAACATGACTCAACTATAAATTCAATTGCTCTACGAACCCTAAGGTTGATGAAGCGAATGAATTAAGAGAAAGTCTCGAGCTAATATTCGGGTTTTGCAAAGAAAAGGATTTCATAAGGCTCAAAGGGGCTTTTTAAAGGTTAAAATAGGGTTGGCTCTTTAAGTCAAGTGGCTAATTCCTAATGTGCCTTCATCATATTTAAACAAACATATGATCATATGTGATTCTAAAAGGTATTCATAAGCAAGTTCTAGAGCATACTAAACATAATTGAACTCTCTTTTTTAAGCGAACTAGAGATTGTCAAAAGACAATAAAAAGATTTTTGGCTAAAAAAAACTTACAATTGATTTTCTAGCACAAGAAATTGATGCTCATAGAATTACAAGTCAAAGCTTTAAAAGTTTAAGCATGTATGAGCATTCATTCAATTATTTTATAATCCTCTCTTCTCAATTTAATTTATCACAAGCCCTAAGGACTTAACATTTTATAGGGAAGTATGATTTATTTATTATTATTATTATTTTTACTAGTGCATGGCATTCCCCCCGCATAAAATCACACACTATCCTCAATGGAAACAATAAGATAAAGAGGAAAAAAATGAAACTCCCTTGAGTTTTAAGATGGTGCCGATTATTGCGAAGGGCTAGGCAAGTTTGGGCCGAGGCGAGCGTCTAAGTTAGCCATGAACACTTACAGTTGTTCCATACCGGTCTCTAGGCGTTGAAATCGAGTATCCATATTGTGTTGAAAGTCACAAAAGTGGGTGTCATGTTCTTCAAAGTATATTTCAAAAGAATCAAGATAGGCCATGATAGATGGAGCTTTAAATGGAGCAAGTAGGAGCATCCGCACCATGCATATCCTTCTCTTGACCTCGTAGTAGTATTATGAGAAGTACCGGCCACATCGGTACATGACCATTTTCCGGTTGTTCGAGTATCATCTCGTGGAGCCAAGTATGACATATCCACTATCTTTGTACTCGAGAGGAACGACGGAGGGACCGAGAGGATAAGCCAACCTCTAAATTCCTTATCTATGGAAGCATGATGATGGGCATGGAGTAGGTAGAACGGGCGGGAAGGCAAGGCGTGACTATGACGTTACCGCTTGTCGGACGAGATCCGTCGTGCCTGGAGCTACGGATGTGATTGCCGAGTCCCACGCGTGAGGTACTTGTTAAATTTATTCAACATGGGAGTGAAGGCTAGCAGAGTCACGGGTAGTCTCCCTCCCTAATCAAGAAGTGCTACGCATTTCTCTTTTGGTTGACGGTACTTATTCCTAGCTTTTGACCAAGTCATGGTTATTTTATCTTCATTGCTCCTCCCGTATCTTTTTTTATTATTTTTTTCTTTTTTTTTCTCACGCCCATGACAACTCGAGTCAATCAAGGGTGTGACCCTTCTTTCTTTCCCGCACAACTCGCATAACTATTGTAAGAGATAAAGAAGCTATAAAACGAAACAGGAAGGAAATGAAAGATTGGGGAGCATAAACTAGGATAAAATAAAACAATATAAAATAAAATAACAACAATTAAAGTAGAAAAATTAAAATAAGTCGTAACAGATTGCCTCCCGTCTAGCGTTTCTTTAATGTCATTAGCCGGACGCAATGAAGTTTCAAGTTTGATGTGGCTCAAACAATAGCACATTCTCCACCGTTTTCTATGCAGTTGCTTCCTCTAAGTATGACTTGACTCCGTGCCCATATACCTTGAAGGTTTCTCAAGTTTTTGAATTTAGTAATTCAACAACTCCATAGGGAAACACTTTCATAATTTCGAAAGGACCCATCTATTTTGATTTTAGCTTTCCCGAAAACAAAATGTAATTGAGAATTAAATAAAAGAACTTTCATGCCAAGGTAGAGAGTTTTACCAACGAGCTTTCTATCATGGAGGTACTTTGTTCGTTCCTTATAGATTTTTGAATTCTCGTAAGCCTCATTCTACAGTTCATCCAATTCGATAATTGAAGGAATTGCTCTTTACTAGCTTTATGAAGATCCAGATTTATTTCTTTGATTGCCCAATAGGACTTGTGCTCAACTTCCATCGACAAATGACGAGTTTTCCCATACATAAGTCTATACGGACTCATACCTAAGGGAGCCTTGTAAGCGATTCTGTATGCCCATAAGGCATCATTTAGCTTTAATGCCCAATCCTTTCTAAAAGGTAACACAGTCTTCTCTAAAATCCCCTTGATTTGTTTGTTACTTGTTTCAACTTGTCTTGATGTTTGCGGGTGATATGGAGTAGCCATCTTGTGAGTTATGCCACATTTTGTCATAAGCATTTCAAAAAGCTTATTACAAAAATGACTACCTACGTCATCGATTATTGTTCGTGGGATGCCAAACCTGCTAATAATATTTTCCTTCATAAATTTAAGCACAACGTTAGCATCATTGGTTCGAGTGGGTATTGCTTCTACCCACTTTGATAAGTAATCAATAGTAACAAGAATGTATTGAAAATTGAGAGATTTAGGGAAAGGACCTATAAAATCTATGCTTTATACGTCAAATAATTCAACAGCTAAGTTATTAGTCAACGACATTTCATTTCTTTTACAAATATTACCACTCGTTGACACTTGTCATAACTTAAAAAAAGTGATGAGCTTCTTTAAATAAAGTGGGCCAATACCAACCATATTAGAGCACCTTAGTTGTAGTCTTTCATCCTCCAAAATGTCCTCCATAATGGAGTTCATGGCAAAATGTTAACACACTCAATTGCTCCTCTTCGGGCATGCATCGACGTATTATCTCATCCTTACAAATGCGGATGAGATACGGATCATCCCAAAAATAATACCTGCTCAAATGGAGAAATTTCTTCTTTTCTTGAAAAGACATGTTAGGCCTTAAAATACCACAAGCAAGATAATTCACAAAATCAGCATACCATGGTACTTTACTAACAATAAACAATTGCTCATTGGGAAAAGTTTTAGAGATGATTTCTTTATTACGTCGCTCAAGTAATTCAATAATAGGGGTGAGTCTTGACAAATGGTCTACTACAACATTCTCACTTCCTTTTTTATCTTTAATTTCTATATCAAACTCTTGCAACATAATAACCCACCGAATGAGTCATGGCTTTGCATTAGCCTTGGTTAAAAGATATCTTAATGCAACATGATCAAAATGAATGATGACTTTCGAGCCCAACAAGTATGATCTAAATTTTTCTAAAGCAAAGATCACGACCAAAAACTCTTTTTTGGTCGGTGTGTAATTTATTTATGCATCATGTAACGTGAGACTAGCATAATAAATTACAGGCAAAGACTTTTCAACTTTTTGCCCTAAAACCGCCCTCATAGCATAACCGGAGGCATCACACATCATTTCAAATGACAAAGACCAATCAGAGTGCAACAATGATAGGTGCAGTGGTCAATTTCTTTTTAAGGGTGTTAAAGGCAATAATGCATTCTTCATTGAAATCAAAAAGGACATCCTTACCTAACACTCGACTCAAAGGAAGACTTATTTGAGAAAAATCCTTTATAAATCTCATATAAAATCCAAGCATATCCAAAAAAACTCCTAATCCCTTTTACGAAGTAGGTGGTGGTAGTTTTTCAATGACCTATATTTTAGCCTTATCTACTTTAATACCCTTACTAGAGACAACATGACCTAAAACGATGCCTTATTTTACCATAAAGTGACTCTTTTTCCAACTTAATGTGAGATTACATTCAATACATCTTCCAAGCATACGAGTCAATTTAAGCAAACAATCATTAAAAGAGTTGCCAAAGATAGAGAAATCATCCATGAATACCTATATAAAGTCTTCTATCATGTCGAAAAGATGGATAGCATGCACCTTTGAAATGTAGCTAGCACGTTGCAAAGTCCAAATGACATTCGTCGAAATGCAAATGTCCCAAAAGGACATGTGAATGTCATCTTTGCTTGGTCTTCGAGAGCTATTGCCACTTGGTAGAAACTTGAAAGACCATCTAAAAAATAATAAAATTCATGTCCAACAAGTTTATCTAACATTTGATTAATAAAAAAGAGAGGAAAATGGTCCTTTTTCGTAACCACGTTTAATTTTCTATAGTCAAAGCACATCCTCCATCCCGTGGTAGTTCAAGTAGGTACTAACTTATTTTTCTCATTTTTTACCACAGTAATGCCTCGACTTCTTGTGGACTACATAAACGGGGCTTATTCACTCACTATCGGACATCGGCTATATCACTTCCTCATCAAGTAGCTTAAGGACTTCCTTTTTAACTACTTCCATCATGTTAGGGTTAAGTCTCCTTTTGGCCTCCCTCACAGGTTTTGCTCCCTCTTATAAGGTAATCGTGTGCATGCATGTTAAGGGACAAATTCCCTTAATACCAACCAAACCCCAACCTATGGCCTTCCTTAATCGTTTAAGTTCCCTCACAGTCTTCTCTTCCTCTTCCTTACTCAATTTGGTAAAAATAATTACAAGAAATGTCTCCCCTTTTCTTAAAAATACATATTTGAGATACCGAGGCAACTCCTTTAGTTCTAGTGTAAGAGGGGCAATTTCCTCTTTTTCAAGGTTCGGTGTTAACTCTGTGATTTTGCAAAGTTCCTTACTCTCTATGCCATTATCAAGTGTGAGTGCTAGCTCCATTCCGTCATCCTTACTATCCTAGAGAAATACATCGAAACTGCAGAATCAATACGATCAATTAAAGAACATTCTTCATATAAAATAGTGGTTGGAATTGGTGTAGTGTCAAAAATAGAAAATCCTACTCGTTTCACCTAAGATAGTCATAGTTAATTTTTTATTTTTTACATCAATAAGAGTATTGGTGGTGGCCATAAAAGGCCTACTAAGAAGTATAGTGTGCTCTCTCTCTTTTGCATTAACCTCACTCATATCCAAAACCATAAAATCCACGAGAACAATTAATCTTCCAACTTGTACTAAAACATCTTCAATTATTCCTTTAGGGTATCGAATTAACCTATCTCGCTAATTACAAACATATTTTGGTAGGTTGTAATCTTTTCAAGTCTAATTATAAATAAACAGAATAAAGCATCAAATTAAACTGGCCCCTAAATCCAACATACCTCGAACCTCATTACCATTTCCCATAGAAACGGTTAGAATGAAGCTATCTAGATCCTTCATTTTTTGTGGTAATTTATGTTGTAAAATTGCACTGGCCACCTCCGAGAAATAACTTTTTCATTAGGTTCAAATTTCCTTTTTTTGGTGCTCGGATCCTTGAAGAACTTAACATACGCGGTATGTTCTCGATAGTAGCTAACAAAGGTAAGTTAATATTTACCTTAGATAGCATCATATATAAGTCAAAAACTCGCTCATCCCGTTTAACGTCTCCGAGCCGGCTTGGATATAGAATTGGTGGTTTGTAAGGGTTTGTCGCTTTGTGAAGTCCAAGGATAGAAGCTACCTTCTTCTCTTAGGTGTCTCGGTAGGGGGACAAATTGTCTCCGGCGTGACCTATTGATGAACCATGAAGGTAACCTATTGGTGGGTCACGCCGGGGAGCGCAGTCCTCCCGGGTGTGACTCGTCGGTGTGTCACGCCGGTGAGCAAAATCCTCACGGGCATGACTTATTGGTGTATCACGCCGGTGAGCAAAATCCTCATGGGTGTGACCCTTCGGGGCATCACGATGGTGAGCTCGGTCATCACGGGTATGACTCGTTGGGTCTTCCGTATCCTTGGTTCGGAAGTTTTGGCCATGTTGATTTCCTTCATCCGATGCCGTACACTCGCTCATATTCTACTTTTTCGTTCATTTTTTCTTTACGTTTTCCTCCATGAATACTTGCATCTTGTAACATTTTATGAGTTTTACTCGTCTTCCAATTTTTTATTAATTACCTTACCACTTCTCAAGATTGTGATGGATTTGGTTTGCTCCGACTGGTTAGGCAATTTGCCTTTTTGTTGAGATCGCATTTCGTTGCTAATTGCCCCACTTTGGTCTTTACCCTCCTCAAAGATGCTTCTAGTGCATCAATATTTTATTTTTAGCCTCTTGATTTTGAGTACTTGTTTGAATAAACGCTTACGTGGTATCTTCCACTGGCGATTTTTTCATTAAATTTTGATTCGATGATTGCCTTTGGAATTGGTTAGGCTTTTGGTAGCCTTGGTAGTATGGTCGTTATTATGGTTGTGCTTGATGGGTTGTTCTTCCATGCAAAATTTGGATGATTTCTCCAACCGGGGTTATATGTATTAGAAAAAGGGTCATTCATATCCCTTTGATGGAAACCATCCATTGCAGAGGCTTGTTCTTCATCACCCGTATAAGAGTCACTAGAGAAAGAACAAATGTTAGCTCCATGACCATATACTCCACATAAACCACATACCTCCCGATTTGGTGTGCCTTGAGGTCCTCGCATGGTAAGCAACTTAACTTGCTTAGTTAATTCCGCCAATTGTGCAGCCATTTCGTAATTTACACCAACCTCATGGGTAGTTGTTTTTCTTCCTCCGACACTCTTTTGTTGAGAATTAGCTCCCAACATTTCAAACAGACTTCATAAGTGTCTTATGCTCGTTTTCTCTCCCATCGCACCTCCCGTCGCATTATCCATGGTGTATTGACATTGTTATGTCAATCCATCACGAAAAAATTGATTTAAGAGTTATAATGGATAATGATGATATGGGCATTGGACCAATAAGAGCTTGAATCGCTCTCAAGTTTCATGGAATGGCTCTCCCTCCATTTGCATAAATGTGGCAATCTTTGTTCTCAATTCGAAGTCTTTTGATAGGAATAAAATTTACTCATGAACTCGTCATACACTTCTTCTCATGTGGCTAGTGAATTGGGTGAAAGAGTCATCGACCATGCCTTGGCTCGTCTTTTAGCATGTAAGGAAAACATCTCATCCGAAGCTCATTTTCGTTCAAGCCTTGCAGTGGAAAAGTTTCAAGTGTAGAATAAAATTCCCTTATGAAGTTCAAGGGATCCTCATTAAGGACTCCGTAGAATGACGACAAGCATGTTATAATGAATGTTCTTGAGTTCATAATTTCTTATAGCCTCAACGAAACGGATGCACGAAGTATCTATGCCAATGATTGGTCCGGCATATTCCTTCATCACAACTCGGTTGATCCCCCATGACTTCGATTTCCACTAGTGTGTCCTCCTCTCGCTTCTTTGTTAATCTGTTCTTCTATATCACATCCTCCCTCTCTAAGTCCTTAGTTCTTTTGAATTCGTTTTATATTATCGATGAAAGGAGCCAACGCGTTCCCTAAAGAGCTTCTACAGGTGCATGCAAAGGAAGAAAAGGGAATAAAGAAATCAACGAAACTTAATTAATCGAAAGGTGCTTAAACCACAAATGTTGATGATTTTTTTTTCAAACAAGTAAGCAAACAAAAAGTATACTAAAGATCGAATAAAATACCATAATAATTAGAATTAAATTAAACAATAGCGCATTACACCTCCTTGGTAATGACGCCAAAACCTTGATGCGACCAAATATGTACTAAAAATTAACGGACAATACTCATAATTATACGAGGTAATTATAGTACTAGTGAGTCACCTAAGGTCGTATTCTCAAGGAGATGTTATTGGGCATAAAATAATTCAATTCCAATTGCAAACGTAAACAAGAAAGTGAAATCCTAAACACTCTAACCAGATTGTGTTGTGAAAATATTAAAATAAAAAAATATGAAAAGTAACTACTTTAATTGTAACAAAACGGAGAACCGAAATCAAGGTGAGAACATTCTTGAGAAATAACTTCACCAATTAAATCCTATGTTTAATTGAAATTCCTTAAATAGTTATTCTTGTGAATATTAGTAATTGGACATTAATTTAATTAACTAAATACCTCCGTAACTTTCGTATTCGGAAGGTCTAAAACTCGATTAAATTAATTAATCCTTTCATCGATCTTTCTTCACCAGATTATTGGATTTCTCATCGATAACCTAGTGTCTATAGTCCTTTAGTCTAGTATTGAGTTTTATCGATCGATCTCAACTCAATACCACGGATACATATAATTGTTGGCCAAACACTCATATATAAATAGTTTCAAAATCATAGAACTAAATGCAAGAACAACTAAATAACCAATTTAATTAAACATATTCAATAACGGGATCCGTTAATTCTCAAGATAAAATTTAGCTCATAATTGAAAGATAAAAATCTACTAATTTAATCAAAATAAATTCTATGTTTTCACAATCAAGAATTGAAAGCAATAAAATTAGAGGTTTAGAAGTAATATGGGTTGTCTCTGCTTCAGTCGAGGTTCGTCTCCGTTCGGCTTAAACACAAATCCTTGCCCATTCTCTATCGTCCATCTTTAATGGCTAAAAACAATCGACTGCCTGGAAAGTCTCCGGGTTTTTTTTTTAGAGAATTCCCTATGATAGAGAGAATGGTTCATATCTCCACAGGTGGCCGAATACCCAAAACACCCCGCTTTGCTTTCTATTTATAACTCTTATTTCCCAAAATTAAATTCGCTCAAAATCTACACAATCTTCACTTTTCGTTCACTAAAACTTTACAAAATTCACCCATAATCCCGAAGAATAGGAAATCGCTTGTCATGCCCATGTGAATCAAGCCACCGTTGTGACTTAATGGAAGGTCATGCCCGTGTGAATCAAGCCACCGCCGTGACTTAATGGAAGGTCAAGCCCATGACTAATTGGTCATGGCCGTGAGCTTTTCTTCCCCTCGAAGTCATGGCTCGAAGTCATGGCCATGACTTCTTTTAATCACTTTCCTTACTCGTGATTTTCAATTTGATCCCGAACCTAAATAAAACATAATTTAAGCATAAAAACATACATATAACTAAAAATAACGATAATGTAAAAATAATAGGCAAATGAAATAAAAACTTACTATAAACCTAGAATTATTCTATAAAAATTAAAGTAAAAGCTACTAAAATACTATGTAAAAAATAGACATAACACCTATAGACTTAATAATGGTGTTGACACGTCTACATCCCCTCCAATAGTACCCTTATTAGTTATGCCTCCATCGGTAGTGCCCCCGACTATGAATGCCCTTACGATGGTTTCCTCAACTCTATGAAGCTCTACTAGATCCGATCTCGGATTCACCATTCGGGTCATGAATAATTGGTAAGTTACATATTTTACATATGGTGATTATTTTTGTAACGCTCCCGCCCTGACCATATTTTTACTACCCAAGTAGGGTATCGGACGAAGTGCGTTACGCCGACATACCCTAAACTCTAAGTAGTTTTCTTATGATATTCTTAGAACTTTAACAAGTACATTACGTATATAACTCCTTAAGATAAAATTTACATAACATAATGAAATACATTAATAAAACATTACATGTAATATTCAATTTCTCACGAACTCCATACCCAAAAATTACAAACAAAATAAAAACTAATATATGGTGCCTCACATGAGCCATTTAGGAGGAGCCAGCCGTATCCGTACCAACTTGTCCTTTTTCGTCACGACATAAAAAAAAATAACAATAGGTGAGTCGAAGCTCGGTAAGTAGGGTCATGCACGTAATATGCAATGTTGTTTTGACTTCCCACCATACTTATAAATTTTAATCTCGGGTACCACAGGTATTAGCTCGGTCTACTCTATTTATCATCCAGGTGGTTCGCGAGATCACTTTCTCGCTATAACGAATTATCCCTCGTTGTAACTACTATTAGCTGGAATCCATCGTCTAACAGAGTGCAAGCACACGGCTTGATTTCATCCAAATGATCCTTGGATCATCTTTTGCTACAACGGAATTATCCCTCGTTGTAACTACTATTAGTGGGAATCCATCGTCTAATAGTGCGGGCACACGACCTAGAGTACTTGGACTACTAATACCCATTTATTTTTAATTCGGTTACCAAATCGTGTCATTTCATGACTCGATGATTTTTCTCAACTTATTCCACCCCTAATGCACGTGATGCACATGATGACATGTTTAATCACATTCAACCAAATTCGGGTACCAACACTTCATTGTCATTCCATACTCATGGTCCAACCCACACTCGGAATTTATCCATTGCTCACATACCAATCATGATACCCACAGCGGAAACACAATCTCTCGCTCATTGATATTGTTCATTATTTTCATTAATTTTTAAAAGAAGGTCAAAGTCCATTTACTTTAATCCGAGCCCATTAACTTTATCCTAGGTCCATTGACTCTATTTAATTTCATTTTATTTAGTCCAAGCTCATTTAGTTTATTCCAAACCTATTAATTTTGTCCAAATCTAATTTTTTTTTTGGTTTTAGGGTTTATTACCGGACAACTCCTAATCGAGTGAATAATTTTCCAATTTCAGAAAATAATTAAATCTTACCCATTTTATTTTAGATACTAGACATATTTATTTATAACATATCCAAATATTAGGTCTAAATACCAAGTACACAATTAATTATAGATTTTTGAAACTTATGGAGCAATCTGCCTAATAGTAGTTGGTCTAGAGCTATACATACTAAATCAGGTATAAATCTTTGTACACGAATCCAATGACCAAGAATTGTTAAAGGGATTTAGCTGAAACATAGATGAACAACTTTTATTCTTTAAGTTTCACCCAGAAATTGACCTAAAATCCTTGAACATACACCCTAAAATTCGGACAGAACTTACTCCTTATCAACACTAATTTATTAGTTCATTCCAAGCCAACTTTAAACATGTTTTAATTCACTTAAATTTAGTCCAAGTTCAATCCAACCTATCACCACATACTTGGACATTTTTGAAAAAATCATAACATCATAAATCATCACAACAAGGCATCCATACATAGATTTATCCCAAGCATCGGGCATATAATCATTGAAAATTATTACAACCCATGAAATAAACACTAACAAAATAATTTAAGACATTAATGAGCCAAAAAAATGAATCCTACTTACCTCTTTTAGGTTTGATTATAGTTTTCTTAGCTCTTTTTCTTTCCTTTTTCCTTTCCTTTTTTCTTTCCTTTCCTTTCTCTCCTCACGTTTTTCTTCCTCTCTTTTCTTTCTTGCCTTTTCTCTCTCAATTTCTGGTACCTACGGGTTACTAAAATTTTTCTCCCATTTTAACACTTGCTATATATGTATATACTTACTTTTATTCAACTACAAGTGTTAGAAATTAATGGGATAAGGTGTAAAGGTTATGGGTGAGTCATGAGGAAAGTCGGTCGCTTTGGAATCCATAATGGGTGAGTTGGCATTAAATTCATTTATTGCATTTACTTAGGTGTCTATATAAAATTTAGACTAATTAAAATCATTAATTAACTTAATTAAAGTAAATAAAAATACTTTCTTTCATAAAAATTCGGAAATTTCCATTTTTAAAATTCGGAATTTCTTTTCCCCCAAAATTCTAGTAGTGTTTCCTCCTAACCCATCTATACTAAAATGTGCATAACTCTTTCTATATGTATCAAACAATTATGAAATTTTATAGAGAGCTAGTAAACCCATATAAAAACAACTTTTATTCTTTATGTTTTTCTCAATAATCAATCTAACAGTATCAAATAAATCTCACAAGATTCGGACAGATTCTTCCCTCAAAATTCCAGCAGAATGCATTTCGAAACAACCCTCACTATAATTGGTATAACTCTTAATGTATAGGTCTAAATATTATAAACGTTTATAAAGATCTATTCAACACATAGATGAACAACTTTCATTCTTTAAGGTTGACCCAAAAATTACCCTAAAGTCCTCAAATAATTCACACAAAACTCGGGTAGAATATAGTCCTTAAAACATAGATTTTGCATATTTGATTTCTTTAATAATTAAACCATTAATCTTAAGCACAATAACTTTAATTTAATATAAATCACATATTTCAAGCATTAATTGCTCATGATGAAATGAGAATTATACTTACTCTTAATATACGTATATATAAAATGATTCTAATACACATCATGTTACGGATAAGGATTTTTACTGGGGTTACAATTTATATATATATTATATTATAATCATTAGTTCACTTTTTATTATTATTTTATTTTGTTTGACAGCTTGATTCCATCAAGTAAGTATTTCATAAAAATCACTATAATTTTCAATGAGCAGACTAGACATTATTAGCTCTATATGAAAGTCTATCTCTATATAGATGAAAGACTTCTACTTTAATGACTTTAGGATAACATTAATTATCTACTTATGTTTCATTTAAAGTGTTAATTTAACATAAAACATACTAATATTATTTTTTTCTTCATATAGAAGTACTTTTTTTGGGATGCGATCAACGACACGTTGATTAGGAATACGTGTGAGAGTCTAGCACGAAGGTGATATGATGACATGCTGAACAAGTCGAAACATAAAAGTCACGGACCTATGTTTATTAAACAACAAGTGTGAGAAAATGGCACTAGGATTAGACCACTTTCGAGTATCAAGTCTAATCTTAGCGGGCGTTTCAAACCATATGTTGGTGTTAGTCTATCTAAGCATACTTGGAAGGTCCATCTCTTTAATTAAGCATGTTGATAAATCCTATGTTATTGTAATAACAGGTCCTAAAAAATAATATTCAATTTAGTAATTAAATAAAAAAATGGAGTGGGTATAAAAACGGGATAGCTTGCTCGCCATTTAAATTTTCTTTCTCCTTCTCACACATTTCTCTCCAAATTTTTTTCTCGATTCCCACTTTCAAATCCTAAGATAAAACATTTTTAAATTAGCTTTGAAAAACCATAAACTATTTGATCTAAGTAGATTTTATTTGGATTAAAACTTGGAAAGCTTGGAGAGTTAGGATTGGAATGGATTAAGGAGTTAATTGTCAAAGATAAGAAATTTAATCATTTGATCTTTAAATTGAAATGTTTAAATGTATTTATTGATGGTTTTGAAGTTATATTGTATTGGGTTTGTTGTTTGAATGAAGAATTGAGTTAGATTAATGTTAGGGTTTTTGAGACCCATTAGGGAAAAAAAGTTAATTAAGCGATTATAAGTGGTTAAATGATATTTAATTGCTTTGGGTATATGGTTTATAAAGTTAAATTGAAGTGGAATGGAGTATATTTGATTAATTGAGAGGTTGAAGGTGATGAATAGTTAAAAATCTAAAATTTGGGTTTTTAATTGAAAAGAATTTAGGAAAAATAGAGAATTAAGATATATAAGCATAGTTAAAAATGAATGAAATGGGAATGGAGTAAATTATAATAGAATTGATGATTTAATGGAGAATTGATTATTTAAAAATTTGCATTGAATTTGATAAAATATCGTATGTATGAAGGTTGATTGAATTGAGGATTGATGATAAATAATTGGATTGTTGGAGAGGTTATAGAGTTTAGTTAAAGTCATCATTTTGAGTCTTATGATCAATTCCATTTGTATAGATAATCATGTATTCCTATTTCTAGAATAATTCATTTGTTTTGAATTATTTCTTGATATGTGATATTGATGGTTATTCCACCATCTTCTATTATTAGATTCTGCGAAGCGAGCAACTCCATCTTAATAGCTTTCATTCCATTTGATTCTTCATTTATACTCGTGATCTGGATACTATATAGTATATTATTCTTTAAAATTCCTTTGATTATGTCTATCATGCATCATTGGTCTAAGTAAAATTTAAGAGTTTTGCACATATCGAGACCTCGTACAATTTGAATTTTTTTATTGAGATCTTAAGTTTTTTTCTATCTAATTTAAGAGTTCTACTCTTATCTTGTTACTTGTTTTAGACCTTAATGTGCCACATAAGCACAAGTGATAAGCTCTAGCCAATGACGGCTTATCACATGTCATGGTGGGCCTAAATTGGATTATTGAATTAGTGACATGACAAGTTATCATTGGCTAGGGGTCCGAAACAACAATAATATAAGAGTAAAACTCTTATATTAGATAGAAAAAATTTAGTGTCTTAATTAAAAAAAAATTAAATTGTACAAGGTCTCAATAAGCATAGAACCCTACGATTTAATCAAATTCCTTAGAACCTAGAAAGAACAAACCCTTGTGCATTTAAAATGATTTTATATCGAAAGTAATTTGATATAATTTAAAAAAGGGTTTGAACTTGTGCTTGAACAAGAGTTTTGTTTATGGTTTGATATGAAATTATGGATTTAAATTTTAATTTCCTTTAGACTATTATTTTTATTATTCATATAATTTTGGCTAAAATTTATTTGATATTGAATTGAGTTATCAATTTGATTTTGAGCATGCATTTTTTTGATATACTTGGATTTGAGTATTTTGGAATATTCATAAGCTTATATGATTTCGATATGTTTTCATGACCTTGGGATACATAGCTACGAGGGGACATAGCCTTTGAGCTTAATGATATGAGGCTCTAGTTAGCGAGGAGAGGTAGAGTGCTAGCCCGTATATTGACTAACATACGAAAACCTAGTCATTAGGCTATGACCTTTGGGTGTTCGTATCTAATGATATGTTATATTCACCCCAAAGGTAAATAAAGCCTAGATATGTGGTTTGAATTGATTATGTGTGTGTGTGTGTGTGTGTGTGTATTTTGATGATTTGATATTGGTTTTGAGCCATTTAAATCAAAATATATGATTTTGTATTTATGATATACGTTTGTTTTGGAAAAACAAGTATTGCATCTTGTATTGAATTTTTAGTTATCATCCTCAGTCTATTTTTCATCCTTATTATGTTATATAATATCTAGTCATTGAGCCGTTGATTTGCTCACCCTTCACCATTTTAGTCTTACGGGGTTTATGAGGGTGCCTTTTTAGCTTCCAATCGACTGCTTGTCTTGAAGTCGGCATATTGATCGTGTGACTCATTTAATTGTAATTTTTTAAAAACTTATGTTTGATTTTGTTGAAATTTTTAGAAGCGGGAGTTATATTAGAAATTGATTATGGATATTATTTTTGAGAAATGTAAGAATATTATCGAATTATAATTTATGTTAGAGTTATAAAGTAATGAGTATTAGGTTAGGATATTATAAAATGAAATGATGTATGATGTAATATAAATTTAAGAATTATAGTATAAGTATTTAAAGCTTACTTGATTCGAGGTGGGCCTCATAATTTTCTTGATTCTCGTATTAATCATGGCGGACTCTCGAGGTCGTGACAAAGTTGATATCGAGTATAGGTTTTAGAATCTCGGGTAATTATAGAGTATAGGTTCTATTCTAATCCATGTCCTTTCCTAGAATTACATGGTTCAATCAACTAGTGTATACCCTAGCTTCTATGTTTATAGTCATAAATTGCATGTGAGAAGTAAGTTTTTATCATGTACGAGTCCTTCACATGGTTTGCTTTATCAACACACATAATCGTGTCAATTTTTCTCTTCATTTTGTGTCTTTTAGCTACTACTCGTGTGGTTTTTCTTTCTTCTTTAAACGACTTTATGGTGACATATGGCCATGTCATTTTTACCCTTCATCCTGTGTCTCTCGACTACTACTCGTATGGCTTTTCTTTCTTCTTTGAAGGATAACTCGATGGTGAGACATGAGTATGTCAATTTTATTGCATAAATTACACTTATCTTTTTTCCAGTGTCTCTCTTCGTGCCAAATACATTCATGAGCATGTCACTTTGATGCATAACTTGTGCTTAACCCTTCCGCCCATGTGCTTTCTTGTGCTAAATACACATACGGACGTGTCAAATTTACTCTTCAAGCTATGTTTACCGTTCTATATGTGTGTCTCCCTTCTTCAACATGGCTTTTCATGTTGTTTTTGTTCGATCCTTCATGTGTTTGGAGTTGTACGGGCCTTGGCTTGGGTTTGCTTATTTTAGTTTGCTATTTTCTTATTGTAAACTCAAAATAGTTACCTTGTTCTTAAGTACAAGCAAGCCTAATGTAAGAGGAAACAAAAATCATATAAGTTATACGTTGATTATTCTATCTTCTTAAAATTATTCCTTTTGAAATATGTTGAACTTAAGCTATGTTTCGTATAGGTCGCTATGGTGAGGACTAGGCTTGGTGATAATAGAGGAGGAGGTATCGAGGTTGAGGCATTATCCGGACCTTCAAGGTCTCATGGTAGATCTAGAGTTAGGAAAGAAGTAGACTTTAATATGATGATGCCGGCTAACATCATGGCTAGTTTTTCTGCTATGTAACATACAATAAAGACAATGGATGAGGGTATTTAACAAACCTTTCGAGCTATAGCGAGGATTGGTACTCGCTAATTAGGGATTAAGTAAAGTAGGTAATTTTATAGTTGGCACCAAATCAAGGTTAGGGAGGTTTCACCTTTATATGGTAGAGTTTTTGAAATTAAAGTTGCTAACCTATTCGGTGATAGGGATGATGAAGATCCAAGACGTTTTATAGATGAGATAGAAAAGAGGCTAATTGTACTTCAATATCTTGATGAGAGAAAGGTTAAACTAACAACATTTATACTTAAAGGAAATACCGAGTGATTGGTGTAAATGAGACAAGAAACTTGATTGGTTTTAGGAGTAATTTAACGAAGCTTTTATAAAGGAACAATTATCCGAGAGTATCGGGAAAGAAATAGCTAAGGAGTTTGAGAGACTAGTGTAAACTTCGATATGACGGTGATGGAGTATGAGAGGAGGTTTGTAAAGCCGAGTCATTATGCCTCGAAATAATATCGACTTAGCGAAAAGGTGAAAAGGTTTGTGATTTGGCTAGTAGACCCACTCTTTATAGTGGTATTTTTCCAAAGGTTTCGCAGTTATTTTAAAGCAATTGATTGTGCTCATAAGCTTTGAGATGAGGAGGATAGAAAGTAGAGAAACTAAAGAGCAAAATAAGAAAGTCAAAAGTGATGCCTCATCATCTAGTAGGCATAAAGGCTCGTAATAATGGATCTAGTCGAGATATGAGTATGTAGAGTTATTCTAGCCCCTAAAAGAGATTTTCGAGAAAGAATAATCATGATCGATCATGTATGAGCATGAGTTAGGGGTCATGTCACTCGGTTCATCAAGGTTCTAGAAGGGGGTACTCTATGTGTCAAGTATGTAGCAAGACCCATCTAGGTATATGCTCTCGAGGACAAGAGCATATTTCTTTTATCATCAATAAGAACATTTGATACATGATTATCTAGATATAAGATGGCATATGGTATTATTTTAGGAGGGATATAGGTTCTTTTTATGGCTAATCCAACCCCGAGTTAGTATGGTGATAGATTTGGTGGCCAGTGCGGTCGAGGGTTTGGCGATAGATTATAGAAAGGTTGAGGATAAGTCGATAGAGGTCATAGAGGCTCGAGATGTTAGGGTCAAATGAGTAGTAGTAGTAGCCAAGCTCGAGTTTTTTCTATCACCTAATTGGATGCTCAAGTATCCAATGTTGTTGTATCGAGTATCCTCCAAGTCTTTTCTTATGATGAAAGGGTATTATTTGATTCGGGTATAAACCATTCATTTGTGTCACATATTTTATTAAGAGATTCGATGTGTGTCTATTTATGTTAGAGCAATTTTTGATGGTGTTAACACCTATGCGAGAAAGCATGATAGCGAATTTGGTTTTTAAAAACTATGATATGTGGATGATGGGTAGAAATTTACTTATGGAGTTAATACTATTAGATATAAATGGTTTTGATGTGATTTTTAAAATGGATCGGTTAGCAAATTATCATGCTTTGTTAGATTGTTATAATAAGGTGGTGTATTTTGAGAATCTAGGAAGAGATGGATTTTCTTTTCAGTGAGAATGGAGTGTAATAACCTCCGACTTAATATTTTTCCTTAAGGTAAGTAAGATGATGAAAAAAGAGTGTATGGTCTATTTAGTATATGTGAAGGAGACAGATAATAATGTGGTTAGTTTGGACGAAGCTTCAATCATTAGGATGTTTTCTAATTTATTTCTAGACAAACTACCTAGTTCACCTCTAGATAAAGAAATAGAGTTCAATATTGAATTGCTTTCGAACACCGAACCTATCTCTATACATAGGATGGTACCAACTCGAATTAAAGTTAGAGGTTCAACTTCAAGACTTGTTGGATAAGGGTTTTATTCAACCTAGTATTTTTTCATAGGTCGCTCCAATTTTGTTTGTTAGAAAAAAGGATGAGAGTTTACAATTATACAAAAATTATTGCCGATTGAATAAAGTGATTGTGGAAAATAGGTATTCATTACCAATGATTGATAATTTGGTTGACCGAGTTAGAGGTTGTAAAATATTTCTCCAAAATTGATTTGAGGTTCGGGTACCATCGGTTAAGGATTAAGAGGAAGGACATTCTTAAAACTTCTTTTAGGATACGTTATGACTATTATGAATTTTTGGTGATGTCATTTGGCCTTACTAACACTTTTATGGACTAGATGAATAGGGTGTTTCGTCGCTTTCTTAATGAGTTTATGATAATGTTCATCGATGATATTTTGGTGTACTTTAAGAATGAGAAGAAACATAAAAATCATCAAAGGTGAGTATTGTAGACATTGAGGTATCGTAAATTGTATGCCAAGTTTTCAAAGTGTAGTTATGGTTAGAGAATGTGGCATTTTTTATGACACATTGTGTCTAAAAAGGGATTATGGTGGACCCAAAGAAAGTAGAGGCAATAATCTATTAGCCAAGACCTACTTTGGTGAGTGAGATTTGTAGTTTTTTAAGTTTTGCTTGAGTATTATCGAAGGTTTGTGTAAGACTTCTTTGGAATTGCAATATTGCCGACTAAGTTAACTTAGAAGAATATGAAGTTTTAGTGGTCGGATAAATGTGAGAACAACTTTCAAAAACTAAAGACATGTTTAACCACAATACTAGTCCTTGCCTTACCTTCGAGAAGTGGTGGATTTTTTATGTTTTACGATGCCTCGAGAGTAAGGTTAGGATTTGTGTTGATGCAATATGGTAGGGTAGTAGTCTATCCTTTGAGAAAATAGAAGAAGCAAGAATAGAGTTACCCTACACATGACTTAGAATTAGCGAGTAGTGGTGTTTGTCTTAAAAATATGAAAGCATTATTTGTATGGAAAGTGAGATCTACATAGAGCATAAAAGTCTAAAGTAGATATTTGACTAGAAGGATTTGAATTTGAGATAGAGGATGTGGATGGAGTTACTTAAGGATTATGATTATTCTATTTTGTATCATTTGGTTAAGGCTAATGTTGTGACCGATGCCTTGAGTAGGAAGTCAACTGGGAATTTAGCTCATTTATCAAAGAAGAAATAATTGTTAGCATCAAAAGTGAATAGATTATGAGATTCTAGAGTGGTGTTTAGAATTAATGAATTTGATGTTCTTTTGGCCCATATTGAGGTTATGCCAATTTTGGTGTATCAAATTTGAAAGACCTAAATAAATGATGAAAAATACAAGAGATTTTTACTAAGATGTAAGAAAGAAAAGTTTGGAGTTTAGAGTAGATGGTAGAGGTACTCTATAGTTTCTTCATAGGTTGTGTGTACCAAAGGATCCATAACTAAGAGAATAAATTTTGAGAGAGGTTTATAATACGACTTATTCTATACATCCTGGCTATATCAAGATGTATAATGATCTTTATGATCACTATTGATGGACTAAAATCAAGAAAGATATCATGGAGTTTGTTTCAAGGTGTTTAACTTATCAACAGGTAAAATATGAGCATCGAAACCAATAGAAACATTATAGAAGTTACCACTATCGAAGTGGAAATGAGAAAGAATGATGATAGATTTTATGACGAGTTTGCCTTGAACCCAAGGAGGATATGATTCAATTTGAGTTATTATGGATAGATTAACTAAGTCTACTCATTTCTTGTCGATAAAGACCACTTATGGGTATGCTCAATATGTCTAAATTTATATTGATCGGATAGTGTCCTTACATGACATTCGAATCTCCATCATCTTAGATCCAATAAACTTCTCAATTCCGAAAGAAATTACAAGAAGCCCTTGGCATGAGATTAAACTTCGGTATGACATTCCATCCTCGGATATATGGTCGGTCTAAAAGGATAATTCGGACCTTAGAGGGTATGCTTAGAGCATGTGTGATGGATCTAAGAGACGGATAGGATCATCACTTACCATTGATCAAAATCTCATATAATAACGAGTCATCATTTGAGTATGGCCAAAAGTGTAGATAGCCAATATGTTGGGCTAAAGCTAGGGAAAAGGAACCTTTAGGATCGAGTTGATTCAACTCACTACCAAGAAGGTGAGGTTGATCCAAGAACGCCTTAGGACTATATATAATAGATAAAAGAGTTATGTAGATCCTAAGAGGAGACATATGGTGTTTCAAAATAGTGATTTTTTGTTTCTTCAAGTTTCTTCGATGAAGGAAGTAATGCGATTTGGCAAGAAGAAAAAGTTGAGCCCGAGGTATATTAGACCGTTTGAGATTATTGATTTAATTAAAGCAATGGCATATGAGTTGCATTGCTGTCAAAGTTTTTGAGTGTGCATCCTGTGGTTCATATTTTCATGCTAAGAAAAAATGTACTCGATCCATCTCACACCTTAGAACCATAATTGGTGGATTTAAATCTTGACTTATCATATGAAGAGCAACCGATGGCGGTAGTAAACCATCAAGTTAAGAAATTATGTAATAAGGAGATCGTGTCTATTAAGGTCGTTTAGAGAAACTATTCGACCGAAGAAACTACTTAGGAGAATGCGGAGGAAATACGGAGAAAGTATCCTCACTTGTTCACTTATTATAGTATGATTAAATTAAATTTGAGGATGAATTTTCTTAAGGGGGAGAATGTAATAACCTATCCTAAAACAATAATATTTAAGTTTGTAATTAAATAAAACATATGGGTTGGGTATAAAAATGGAATAGCATGTTACCCTTAAATTTTCTTTCTCCTTCTCCTCTCTTTCTCTCGTATTTCTCTCCAATTTTCCCCCTAATTCCCACTTTCAAATACTAAGCTAAAACTTTGTTAAATTAGCTTAGAAAAACCATAAACTAGTTGATCTATGTGGAGTTTAGTTAGATTAAAACTTGAAAAAGTTAGAGAGTTAGGATTGGAATTGGGATTAAGGAGTTAATTGTTAAAGGGAAGAAATTTAATCTTTGATCTTTAAATTGGAATGTTTATATGTAGTTATTGATGGTTTTGAAGTTAGATTGTATTGGGTTTACTTGTTTGAAAGAAGAATTAAGTTAGGTTAATGTTAGGGTTTTGAGACCTATTTAGGGAAAAGTTAATTAAGTAATTATAGGTGATTAAATGATGTTTAATTGTTTAGGTGAGTGGTTTATGAAGTTAAATTGAAGTGGAATAGATTAAATTTTATTAATTGAGAGGTTGAAGATGATGAATAGTAAAAAAATTTAAATTTGAGTTTTAAATTGAAAAGAATTTAGGAAAATAGAGAATTAAACTATATAAGCACAATTAAAGATGAATGAAATGAGAATTGAGTGAATTAGAACATAATTGATAATTTAATGGAGAATTAATTATTTAGAGGTTTGAATTGAATTTGAGAAAAGATGGTATATATGAACGTTGATTGAATTGAGGATTGATAAGGGATGATTCAATTATTGGAGAGGCTATAGAGTTTAGTTATTGTAATCATTTTGAGTCTTTCGATCGATTCCATTTGTATAGATAATCTTATATTCCTATTTCTAGAATAATTCATTTGTTTTGAATTATTCTTTGATATGTGATATTGATGGTTATTCCACCATCTTATGTTATTAGATTCTTTGGAGCAAGCAACTCCATCTCAACGAACCTTGATTTTGTTCGAGTTCTTCACTCGTACTCGTGAATAGATATTATATAGCATATTATGGTTTAAAATATTTTTGATTATGTCTATCATGCATCATTGGTTTAAGTATAATTTAACCAAATTCCTTAGAACTTAGACGAGAACGAACCTTTGTCTGTTTGAAATGATTTTATATCGAAAGTGATTTGATATGATATAAAAAGGGGCTTGAAATTATGCTTAAACAAGTTTTTTGTTTACGGTTTGATATGAAATTATGAATTTAGATGTTAATTTACTTTAGACTATTATTTTGATTATTCATATAATTTTGGCAAAATTTTATTTGATATTGAATTACATTATCAATCCGATTTTGAGCATGCATTATTTTGATATATTGGATTTTAAGTATTTTGGAATATGTATAAGCATGTATGGTTTTTGATATGTTTTTATGACCTTGAGGTACCTAGCTATGGAGGCATAACCTTTGAGCTCAATGATACGAGGCTTTAGCTAGTAGGAGAAGTAGAGTGCTACCTCGTGTGTTGGCTAACATATGAAAACCTAGTCACGAGAGGCATGATCTTTAAGTGTTCGCATCTAATGGCATGTTATATTCATTATAAGGGTAAATAAAACCTAAATATGTGGTTTAATTTGATTATGATACACACACACACACACACACATTTTGATGATTTGATTTGAATTGGTTTTTAACTATTTAAGTTACGATATAAGATTTGATATTTATGATATGCATTTGTTTTGGAGAAACAAGCATTGCACCTTAAGTTTAATTTTCAGTTATCATCCTTAGTTCGTTTCCTTTTCTTATTATGTTATATAATATCTACTCACCGAGTTGTTGATTTGCTCACCATCTACTATTTCGGTATTGTATAGTTCGTGAGGGTGCCTTTTTACCTTTCACTCGGTTGCTTATCTTGAAGTCGGCATATTAATCGTGTGGCTCATTTAATTGTAATATCTTAAAACTTATGTTTGAATTTAATAAAATGTTTAGAAGCTCTGCAGCTTATACCTTATAGGAGAAATTGGTTTTGGATATAATTTTTTAGAAATACAAGAATATTATATAGTGTCCCGAGCGAGTCACACACAATAATGGTAATTTTTTATTTTTTAAATATATATACATCTATCGATGTAATCTAAAAAATATATTTATGATTTAATATTGTAATTATTTCAATGACATATGAGTGTATGTAGTCAATGTAATAAATAGTTGCTTAGAAGCGACAGAATGGCGATTCATCATATTTAACTATTGATATGTTTAAGTTATATTTAGAAGTTGTAGGAGGAAAGAAGAAACAAAGTGTGTAGAATTTTGAATCTCTAGTGTCCTAATAATACTCACATTCTAGCTCCAACTCCTTCTCTACTACTTTACGGTATCCTAATGGTAATATCTAGGAGGTTTCTGCGCAATAAGAAGATAGGATCAAAGGAATGGAGGCTATCATTTAGGAACATGCCAATCAATTCGAGCATCGTATAGACTCAAATGTAGACAATGATGGATTTTTTATAGAAACTATAGCAAACTCGTGTCCATCTTTTTGACCCTCCATAACCGAGAAGTCAATTATTTCTTTTAACACCTAATAGCGAGAAAGATTATGGAGGAGATGATGAGGAGGAGGACTAGATTTCTTTTTTTTTTTTTTTAAAGTGTTTAATGTTTTCATACACCTTCACACATTTATATATTTATTTTATTTCAATTTGCATTATTTTAATTTTATTAAATAATATATTGTATTTTAATAAGGTGTTGTTTATAGTAGTTTGTTATTATAATTAACAATATATGGCTATTAATTAAAAGAAATAAAAATTTCTTCATTTAGTGATGAATTAGTGACCAAATTAGAAAGGATATTTAGCGACAGAGACATATACGCTCACTAAATAGCGACAGATTTAGCGATGGAATTATGAGGATTTTAGCGACTATCATTTAACGACACCATTTTGTCTCTAAATAGTAATAGATATAAGTAAAAATAGTGATAGAATCGCAATGGATATAAGACCTTACGGACGGTTATTTTAGATCGATTTAGCGATGGAAATTCAATAAATTAGAGATGGATTTTCCATTGTTAATTAGCTATGGAAAAAAAATGACATCACTAAGGAAACGAGTGATGACTATATTAGTGATGAAATTCACTTTGTCTCTAATCCATTGCTAATTGTATATAGCGATGGAAACAATCGTCATTATATGTCGAATTTTTGGTAGTGTATTGTTCCTAGCATATAAAAATGAATATAATTAAATAAAATAAATCATATAATAGATAAATAAATCTATCATAATTTAAGATGTAAAAAAATTAAAAAATTTTACCTTGATTATTAGAAAAATTAGGGATTAAAATTATGTTTTTGTAGTTTTATAGTATAAGGATGATTAGATCATCAAAGTCACCGAAATTGAACAAGTTGAAGATGACTTAGTTATTACCAATAATTATGAACATGAAAAATATCAAAATAATATTTTTTTTATTTTCTTGGTGACTCGTCTCAAGATATAATCAAGTTATTTTTTTTAGACTATATGCACCGTGAGTATAAAATTCCAATACAACATATCAAATGTATGGTGCATGTCATTTTAAGGATATAACAAGTTCAACTATCTTGTTGTATCTTACAAGTTTGCACTACTTGTAAGATTTAAAACTCAACAAAATTAATACCACCCTTACTCAAATTTATATTATGAAGAATATGGTTTCTAGAGGAAGAATATAGAAAAGAAAATGAAAGATTTTTTTTTCCCTTTCTTTCTTAAGTGAAATTAAAGTAAACAAGAAGTCCGAATGAATAAGTGTTTCTTTCTTGCATTGTATTCAAGTTGAAGTCTTTCTTTTATAATGGTTACAAGTATTGTGTTAGCGGGATTGTAGATATTAACTGGATTCTAAATATTACTAAGCAAACTAATAGACTAGCAACAAATAAACCGATAAAGGTAAGAGTTACAATTTCTATCCACTAGTATTATTATAATACAATAAAAAATTTATGGTTAAGATTGTCGTCGAGAGAACCACTTCTAAAAGTCAAAATTATAGAAGGTGTATGTCGAGTGTAGGTGCTTAAGATCTAGCCATATTTTGGTGGATTTGAGTTATTGTATTATTATGTTATTTATTTTATTAATAATAAAGAAGTCGTTCTATTAATTCTTATGCCTTATATTTATTTATTGAATAGAATTAGTTAGAAGTCTATATGATATGTATTGTATTAGTGATTATTCGAAAGATGTGAGACAAACACTAATGCACATAAATGATATCATTAAATATCCCGAGTCGTGACATTGTCAAGAATGGACATTGACTATATGCGTTTAAACTTGTGAGTGTTATGCTCATGCTATATGATAACAATAAGAGATATCACACCTATTGGCATGATAATGCCAAAGCAAGCACTTAGGTGATTTATGTTAGAGAACATATCATTGGACTTGACTCGTCATAAAAACCCATTTGATTTAGTCTATGAAAATCTCATACAAGATGGGTACAATCGATTCTCGGACTTCAAGTTATCAAGATTAACTCATTGAAGGATTTGTGTACTTTGAGACTCATTTTGATGGACCTAGTAAAGGGTTACAAGTTGGCGATTTGTTAGGTGCACTAGGAATCTAATGGAGGTAGCTAGATGACTAAGATCGGACATATCATTCCTTGTATGTTGAATGAGTTATCACATTACACTTCGATGAATGTCCGCTCAAGAAATATAAGGCCATAATAGGAGTATGCTAATAGAATATAGTAGTTTACTTTAAGAGCTAAGACATTTGAGAATCGAAGAAAACTCATGTGATCATGATTGAAAAAGAATAATAACCAAGTTCAAGATCACACTATAATAAGTTGACATGAAGAATGAATTGTATGGCAACATGCTCGTAAAAGGTAATTACAGATTAATTAATCCTTCTAGAGAATTGGATAGTTATGATGTCTTATTAGAGACCAATTTTAATTTATGTATCAAGAGATAAAATATGTGTCTTTTATTCTTGATACATTGTCAATTTATTTAGGAGCCTATTACGTCACAAGTATAAATTTAAGCATTCATATAATAAAAGAGAGGCAAACATATTCAAAAAAATTTCCAAATTTAAAGTTTCCTATCTTGGAAAAAGTTTTCAAACATGAAAGGTTTTCTAAAATAAAAAGTTTTCTATTTTAGAAATTAGTTTTCTAATTTGGAAGTTAGTTCCAAATCCGAAAGTAAATAACTTAAAAAGAAAATCAATTTCCTAATTTAGTTTTAAGGGGATTTTGAGAAATTATTTTCTAATGTGGGCCACCTAAAATTATTTAACTTAATTTGCTTGGATAGTCCAAATTAATTGAGCCAAAATAGTTTGATCAAATAATTTTAATTAAAAGCCCGAAAGATATTTTAGTAGAGGAATAAATATGAACCTTATTGGATAAGTATGAATGTTTTAAAAGATATGAACCTTATTGGATAAGTATGAATGTTTTAAAAGATATGATAAAAAAGCTCACATGCATAATAACTCCTACTACTTGAAGACTTAGGAAGCAATAACTAAGAGTCATTTTTAAGACTAGTTGCCAATCCTCCTTGTCCTTAGAGGATAAATAGGAGGAGAGGTGTGGCATGAAGGGAAATGAGTCAAGAGAGAGAGACACATGACCAATAGAGAAAATATTTAAGGCTACACGATATTAAGAAAAATAAGGAGAAAAATAGTTTTCTCTCTTCCCTACAAATTATGCCACCTCTCTCCCTTCCCTTAGGGTTGTCGCACAATTACCCTAATTTGATTTGTAAACTAAGCACTAAATAAAGTCGGAAAAAGTGAAGCTAGCACTCTATCAATTTTAAGTGCTTCTTGTGTGGTGCTTAGACTGCATGGATTATCAATAAAGGCTAAACGCCCGACAATTCCTTTCTTTGCTAAAGAATTTAAATCTACACTATAAGAGGTAATTCTTTATTTAATGCTTTAATTCATGAATCTATGGTTAGTTGATTCAACAACATGATCTTGGGCCCTTTAGATGAAGGAAATTTTTGTTTTATTCCACACCTTCATATGATGCATGATCTTTCAATTAGAATTAGAGCCTCCATTGAATCTTTGATTGTAAGTTTTGTTTAGTATGATGAACTACATCAATTAGCTATTTCTAATTATAAATCTTATGTTTTTGATATTTTATATATATTTAAAACTAAAATTTAGGCTTAAATTGAGTGGGGACGCATGAGGTCAACGTTAGACATTAGCATTCGGGCGCACGAAGTTGGTTGCTTGGTTGCGTGTTGGGCGCACGACACGCCGGGCTAATCGCACGTTAGGAGCACAATAGACCCGGTAGTCACACACTAGGTCGGTGACAAGCCGAGCCTATCGGCCGGGTAGTTGGACACTAGGCACGCGATAGGCCAAGCGAGTTGTGTATTGGGCACACGATAGGCTAAAACCCCCATCGGGTAATCCCACCACACTAGGCCTTCGACCAAAGCTAGTCGCGCATGAGACGTGTGATGTGCTAAGCTTACTAGCGAGGCTATTCGAGTGCTAGGTGTGCAATAAGACATATGAGCATTTGGCGTACGTCAAAGCTAAGGCTAGGCCGTTATGTATCTAAAGCACAAGAGGCACGCATTGAGCGTTCGTATAGCTATGGCCTACGACATGCCGGATGCATAATCAAAAGGTCAAAGGCCGGACGTTCGCTCTCTAAGCCACCGGCCATGGTTAGGCCGGGCATACGCCAATGTATTAGGCCCGAGGCTAACGCTTACACATAGAAGGCCGAAGGCATGGGCATCGAAACTCGTGGGCTCTCGAGGCTCAAAAGCCTATGAGCCCAAAGCGAGCTAAAGGCCTACAATGTCTTAAATTAAAATTTTAAGAAATTTTGATAAATTTATAGAATGACCAAAAACATAGATTTATAATTGTGATTTGAATGAAATTTGTTTCATTAGTATATCATATATCAATGTGACTAAAACATGTGTAAATTGTATGGATGAGTTGACTAAGTTTATGGTAATGAATGTTTGTAATTTTTTAGATAAATAGGACTTGTGCGTCATGCCTTCTCCATCGCTCTATTGTATTTCTCTTCTCATCTTACTCCCCTCGAATGTAACTCGAGGTTTCTTAATCAAATAAATGTAAAAATAGAAGATAAGAATTAAAATAGATGGAAAGAGAAAAAGCCAAGAGATGAAGACAATCTCGATGAATTTATAATAATTTTTCACCTTCCACTAGTCTCCTTTTGGCTTGAAAGGCTTGTATTAGAGATCCATTATCATTCATCAATCCTTATATCATGCATGACATGTATGTATTTATTTATACGATTAATATTAGTATGCATATTAGGATGAATATGATTATTGACTAGTATGCATATTAGGATGAGACCTCCAAAATTAAATTTCTTCAAATTAAATATTAAGTTAATTGCCTTCTAATGTTATGATGAAACTCTCTTGCTCGTTGTTGACTTGTTGAGATAACTCAAGGTCACTTCTTCCTCGAGGAAAACAAACCATAGTCCATGCAATGTCCTCGAATGTTGGGTCTCACTAGAAATACATTGTTGGGTTTGTTGACATAACTCAAGGTCCATTAAACTTATAGGCAAAGATTGGTATTCACATAGGATATAATATGATAAGGAGTTATCATGCCAATGAGATTAGGAATTGCATTGGATGCAATTGGTAAGGAGTTATCTACCTAATCCTTCATGTATGACTTATTAAGATAACTCAAGTTTAATGCATGTTAGAGGATGGGATTTTAACCTTCTAAGGAAATTGAATCAAAAAGTTTTCTCATCAAAAAGTTTTCTCAAGTCCTATATTGAAGGTTATAGAACTTGAAGAAAATAGTAGGAGCGAACATAGATTTTCCTTCTTTACTTTATGTTTTGTTTTATTTTATATAATTTAATTAACCAAACCGCACACTTTTTTATCCTATTAAGGTTGTTGCACGGTATGACCGACAATATGTCGATAAGATAGATAATTAATGGAAGTAATGCCTTAAATGGTATAAACTTCCTTAATTGAAAAATTAATAAGAGGAATGTCCTCCAACATAGGAAAATGCTTTATATGATAGATAATAAGGAGAACCATGAGGGGGTGCAAAAGAAGATTTTTAAAAGTACCTTAAGTATTCGTGTTATTGAAGTAAATTTTTCTCGCTTCTAGTCCTACATTATGAGTATTTGATATTGGATATGATGCACACATTTGTACAAATTTAAAAAGACTAAAAAAAGTAAGAAAAACCGTTTCGAGTGAGGTTGATCTACGCATAGGTAATGGTTCAAGAGTTATACCATTAATGGTAGGTACTTATGAGTCGACACTACTATTTGAACTTGTGATTATACTCGAAATAAAAATGATATTTCTAGTATAACTAAGAATATCATTTCTATTTCTTGTTTGGATAAGATGGTTTTTTATTTTTTTTATTTTAAAGAAAAGGTTGTTCCTTTTAGAAAAATGATGTTTTATATGAAAATATTAATATAAATAACGAGTTTATATTGTCGATTTGGCATTATAAACAAGAATCACATATCCAAATTGCATAAAAATGGATATCTAAAATCATTTGATTTTAAATCTTATGATGTTTATGAATCTTGTCTACTTGACAAAATGACGAAATCCTCTTTTAGTGAAAAAGGTGAAAAAGTCGCCGATTTGTTAGGCCTCATACATAATGATGTACATGGACCCATGTCCACCTAAGCGAGGAGGAGGATATGATTATTTTATAACCTTTATTAATGATAGATCAGATTTTGATTGTGTATTTGATGAGACATAAATCGAAGTATTTGAAAAGTTCAAAGAATTTAGGTTTAAGTCGAGAAATAAATAGGCAAAAGCATTAACGCACTTTGATCAAATCAAGGTGGAGAATACTTAAGTACTTATTTTTTAGATTATTTAATGAAAAATGAGATTCTCTCATAATGGACCCCACCTAAAACACCATAAATGAATGGTGTGCTCGAAAGGAGGAATAGGACACTCGCTAGATATGGTTCGGTCCATGATGAGTCAAACCATTATCCCCATTTCATTTTGAGGATATGCACTCCTTATCGTGACATTTATTTTAAATAGAGTTCCAACAAAGACTGTTGATCGGACTCCATATGAGATATGGAAAGAAAAGAAATTTTTGTTAGGATTTGGGGTCGTGAAGCATATAGCAAACGTTTGGACGAAGACAAACTAGAGCTTAAATCAACAAAGTGTAAATTTATGGGATATACAAAAGAAACAAATAGATATTACTTTTACCAACAATAAGAACAAAAGGTATTCGTGGCTAGGCATATTGTGTTCCTTGAGAAGGAATTTATAAAAGCAAGGACTAGTAGGAGAAAAGTTGAACTATATGAGATTCGAAAAGTCTTCCAATCCAATACTCCACAAGAGGAACCCCTAGTAGAAAAGTTACAAAGCATTATAACTATCCCACAAACTAATACATAAAAACTCCGTAAGTCTAAGAGAATTCGTCAAGATCCGGAAAGATATGGCCTTCTAATCTTTGTAAATAGAGATGTGTCTATTATATGAAATGACAAACCTAATACCCATAAAGAGGTAATGTTAGATATTGACTCTAAAAAAAGGGCATAAGGCCACACAATCCGAAATAGAATCCATGTACACTAACGGAGTATGGACTTTGGTTGATCCACCCGAGGATGTCAAACCAAGTATAGACTTTGGTTTATCCACTCGAGGGTGTCAAACCTATTGGGTGTAAGTGGGTCTTCAAGAGAAAGACTGACATAGATGGATATGTACATACATATAAAGCTAGAATGGTGGTAAAAGGATATCGTCAAAAACAAGATGTTGATTATGACTAAACTTTCTCACCAAGTAGTAATGATTAAATCTATTCGGATTATACTTGTGATTGATGTATATTATGATTATGAGATATGATAAATTGATGTCAAAATTGCTTTCCTTGATGAAAAATTGAATGATAATGTGTACATGACACAACCCGATAGTTTTATCACCAAAGGACATACAAATAAGAGTTACAAGTTACATAGATCCATTTATGTACTTAAGCAAGCATCAAGGAGTTAGGATCAATATTTGATGAAATGATAAAAAATTTTGACTTTTCACAAAATGAGGATGAGCTTTGTATATACAAGAAGGTTAATGGGAGATCAATTGTTTTCGTTGTGCTATATATAGATGATATACTCGCTTATTGACAACAACACTACCATGTTACAATATGTAAAAGATTGGTTATCCAAAAAATTCTCCATGAAAGACATGGGAGAGGCAACTTATATTCTAGGAATTAAGATCTATAAAGATAGATCATGAAGAATGTTAAGAAAAAGACTAACATAGATGGATATGTACGTACATACAAAGCCGGACTAGTGGCAAAAAGGTATAGTAAAAAACAAGGTGTTGATTATGATGAAACTTTTTTCACCAAGTAACAATTGTTAAATCCATTCAGATTATGCTTATGATTACTAAATATCATGATTATGAGATATGATAGATGGATGTCAAAACCACTTTCTTTAATGGAAAATTGAATGAGGATGTGTACATGACACAACTTGATGGTTTTATTACCAAAGGACATGCAAGTGAGATTTACAAATTATAAAGATCCATTTATGGGCTTAAATAAGTATATAAGAGTTGGAATCAATGTTTTAAGGGAATGAGCAAAGAGTTTGACTTTTTAAAAAACGAAGATGAACCTTGTGTAAACAAGAAGGTTAGTGGGAGCTCAATTATTTTTATCATGATATGTTAGACGATATGCTAATTATTAACAACAACACCACCATATTACAATCCGTAAAAGATTGGTTATCAAAAATTTCTTCATAAGATAAATGGGAGAGGCGAGTTTATATTCTAGAAATTAAGATCTATAGAGATAGAACATAAAGAATGTTAGGGCTCTCCCAAAGCATGTACATTGATAAAATACTAAAGAGGTTTAGTGTGGAAGAAACTAAGAGAGGACTTATTCCAATGTCACATACAATAATACTTTCCAAGGCTAAGTGTCCTAACACAAAAAATGAAAGGAAATGATAAGTCAAATTCCCTAAGCATCAATCATAAGATCTATTATGTATGTTATGTTGTATATGCGAGCTTTATGTCTCATATGCTTTGAGTATCCGTAGTAAATATCAAGCTAATTTAGGTGAAAAACACCTGGATTATTGTTAAGAGCATTCTTAAGTACTTGAGAAGAACTAAAGATGTTTTCCTAATCCATAGAGGAGATGAACTAGTGATGAAAGGATTCATATATGCTAGTTTTCAAACCGACCATGACAATTTGAAGTCATAGTCAAGATTCATTTTTCAATTGAATGATGAAGTCGTTAGTTGGAAAAGTTCCAAGCAAGAAATAGTGGTCGACTCAATAACTAAAGCTCGAATATATTACAACCATATAAACAACTAAGGAAGTTGTATAGATTCATAAATTTCTATTTGAACTACAAGTGGTTATTAGTGTTGTTGATCCAATAGTATTGTACTGCAATAACAACGGAGCTATAACATAAACTAAGAAACCAAGGTCTCATCAATGGTCTAAGCAAGTATAGCAACATTATCATCCGATTAGATAGATTATCAATCATTGCAATATAAGGATAGAAAAGGTCCATACCGACGACAACATAGTTGATCCATTGACTAAGCCTTTGTACGGTTGAAACATGAGTCCCTTCCTCAATCATATGGATTAAAGGACATGTTGGTCAGCTCTAATACAAGTAGGAGATTGTTAGTGTAGGTGCCCAAGATCTAACTATGTTTCGATGGGTTTGAGTTATTATATTATTACATCATTTATTTTATTAATAATAAAGAAGTTTTTTCATTAATTCTTATATCTTATATTTATTTATTGAATAGAATTAGATAGAAGTCTATATGATATACATTTGCATTATTGATTGATCAAAAGATGTGAGACAAACACTAATGCACATAAACGATATCATTAAATGTCCCAAGTCGTAGCATTGTCTAGAATGGACATTGACTATATGTGGTTAGACTTGTGAGTACTATGCTCATGCTCGTATGATAGTAATAGGAGATCTCATGCCTATTGGCATGCCGATGCCAAAATAAGCACTTAGGTGATTTATGTTAGAGAACATATTAGTGGACTTGACTCGCCATGAGAACCCATTTTATTTAGCCTATGGGAATCTTATATGAGATGGGTACAATTGATCTTTAGACTTGAAATCATTACGGTTATTTTATTGAAGAATTTGTGTACTTTGACACTTGAAGTCATTACGATTATTTGAGTAAAGGGTTACATATGGACGATTTGTTGGGTGCACTAGGAATCTAATGGAGGTAAGTGGATGACTAAGATAGGATATGTCATTCTTTATATGCTAAAGGAGTTATTACATTGCACTTCGATGATTGTCTACTAAGAAAATCTATGGTCATTGTAGGAGTACACCAATAGAGTATAGTTGGTTTACTCTAAGAGATAAGACATTTGAGAATTGAAGAAAACTTTTGTAATCATGATCGAATAAGAGTAATAACTAAGTTCAAGATCACACTCGTGATAAATTGATATAAGGACTAAATTATCTAATAACCATACTCATAAAAGATAATTACAAATTAATTAATCCTCCTAGAGAATTGGATAGTCATGATGCCTTACTAAAGGCAAATCTTGATTTATGTATCAATAGATAAAAGTGGTGTCTTTTATTCTTGATACATTGCCAACATATCTAGGAGCCTATTGAGTTACACGTATAAGTTTAAATATTCACATACTAAAAAAGAAGTAAAGATGTCAAAAAAAAGTTTCCAAATTAAAGGTTTTCTATTTTGAAAAAAGTTTTCAAAAATGAAAAGTTTCCTAAAATGGAAAGTTTGTTATTTTAGAAATCATTTTCCTAATTTGGAAGTGAGTTCCAAATTTGAAAGTAAATAACCTAAAAAAGAAATTAGTTTCGGTTTAAGGGTATTTTGAAAAAAAAATTCTTAACTCCGAGCCACCTAAATTTATCTAGCTTAATTTATTTAGATAATCAAAATTAATTAAGCCAAAATAGTTTGGGCCAATAGGTTTAATTAAAAGCCTGAAAGATATTTTGGTAGGATGATAAATATGAACCTTATTGGATAATGATGAATTTTTTAAAGGATAAGATCAAAAGGCCCACATGCATAATGACTCCTAATCTTTAGAGGTCTAGGAAGCAACAACTAAGAGTTCTTTTTAGGACTATTTACCACCCCTCATTGTCCTTAGAGGAGAAGGAAAAACTCTACCCCTATGAATAGAAGGAGAGGTACGACATGAAGGAAAATGAATCAAGTGAGAGAGACACATGACCAAGAGAGAAAATATTTAAGATCGCACGGTATTAAAAAAAATAAGGAGAAAATTAGTTTTATTCCTTCCCTAAAAATTACGCCACCTATGTCCTTTCTTTTAGGGTTGTTGCACAATTATCCTAATTTGATTTTTAAAGTAAAACATTAAACAAAACCTAAAAAAGTGGAGCTAGCACTCTACCAATTTTAAATGCTTCTTGTGTGGTGCATAGATCGTATGGATTATTAATAGAAACGAACGCTTGGATGACTCCTTTCTCTACTAAAGAATTTAAATCTACACTATAAAAGGTAATTCTTTATTTAATGCTTTAATTCATCGATATTGGTTAGTTGATTCAACGACATGATCTTAGGCCACTTTAAATAGAGAAAATTTTTGTTTTATTTAGGACCTCCATAGGATGCATGATCCTTCAATCTAGGTTGTTATTACTTGTTACTTTCTTAAATCTATCGACTTTCTTAACACTTTTTCACAAAACAGATTATAAGCATTCGCTAATTGTAAATTTATCCTTAAGAAATTCAAAACGGACACTAGATAGAAGCTTTATCAAAGTGTCTATTATTCGATCTTAACTGGAAATAAACTTTATATGTAAGCTCTCCCTAAAAATCATGTCTTTAACAAAAATAAACATTAATGTTGATATTTTGGTATGCGTATGCAACTCCGAATTAAATGCTAAATTTATGGCTATAATATTATCGCACCAAATCATCATTGGCATTTGTTAGGAGACATAAAGCTTATCAAGTAGAGAAGTCACCTAAGAGAGTTTGATAGCCAAGTAACCTACTTCCTTATTTTTGGCCTCTATGGAACTATGGGCAACAATTTTCTACTTAAAAGATTTCTAGAAAAATAGGTTATTATCAAGATAGATAGCATAGCTCCTATGAATTTCCTATCATTTAAGAACCAATCTAATTTGAGTCTTAAAAAAATAAAGAGAATATTTTTATTGAATTTTCTAAAACGAGAGATCATGATTAATAGTATGTTTAAGGTAGTGCAAAATTCTCTTGAAGGCAATCCAATGATCGGACTTAGAATCATGTATAAACCGACATACTTTGTTCACAATATAAGTAATATTAGAACGTTTCAATGTTGTATATTTTAATGCCCGCGTAACTTGATGATATAGAGTATCATCCTTAAATATCGTACTAGTATCCTTAATTAATTTTGACATAGTTAGTATATGAGTAGACATAAGCTAGCTAAATTGCACCTCTACTTAACTAATATACCAATAATGTTTTTTTTTTTTATGACAACAAAATATGTTATGCGGTCATAACCAACTTAATGCCTAAGAAGAAGTCGATGTCTCCAAGCTCTCTTATGGCAAATTGAGAATTTAAAATAGCTATTATAGATTGTAAAAAAGATTGATTATTACATATGATCAAAATATCATCAACATAATTAAAAAGGAATACCTTGTAACTCTCTACACGATAGAGAAACAAAAAGAAGTTAGTCTTGTAACCAACAAAGCAAAAACTAATAAGAAAATACTTAAAACAAGAGAACCACACTCAAGGAAACTACTTCAAGATATAAAGTGATTTATATATTTTACAAACATAGTTAGGAAATTGATTGTTAACAAAACCTCGTGAGTTATAATATAAAGACACCGTCACTCGAGGGTGCTATTTAGAAAGGCATTATGAACAGCTAATTGATGAATTTTCCACACATATGATACTTCTAAGGCAAGAACAAACTGAATTGTTGCTAATTTAATCATTTGACTTAATGTCTCTTCATAGTTTACCTCTTTTTATCGATGAAACTCTTTAGCAACTAATCCGACCTTATAACTTGCAATACTGCCATCTATTTTTTTTTCTTTTTTTGAAAACTCATGTGTCGCCAATTATGTTCATCGAAATAGTAGAAGAAATCAAGGACCATGCACCGGCTTTTAAAGGTATTGATTTTAACAACCATAACGGAGCACCACTTCATAAATTTTCATGCTTTTGAAAACAAGTAGGTACTTTAGGAACTACATTGCTAGATACTCGCTAAAGATGCTTATGGTTGAGATAATATTCCAATAGAGCATAGTACCATAGGATGTGTATGTTGAGGTTCTTGAATTTTTAATTGATGATTATTGTTTTTTTTTTTAGTCAACTCATATTCCCTAAAGTCGAGAACTATGTTTAAGTTAAATGGTGGATGGAAAAGGCCATTATGTAACGCTAGTTGCCCGAGATGCCTTAACTTAAGAGTCATGACCAGACATATCGCTACTAAAACCTATATCTTTTTATTACACTAAAATCTTGTTTCTAATTTAATTTTGTTCACCATTAAACATATCAATTAACCATTGTCATTGATAATATAATCACATAATCATCTCATTAACAAAGCAAAAATATTTTGTTAAAATTTTATCTATAATCTATCTCAACATCATTATTATAATTCATCATGAAATTTCAAAAACATCATTCATCAACATGCAAACATTCATAAATAACCTCTATCTACTTTTCATACTCGATTACTAAGTAATAATTCTCAATATTCATAAACTTAACCTTTTATAATCAATATCCATAAAAGCATTCATAAATTTTAAGCAATCATACATAAAATCATATATATTCATTAAAACATAACACATTCAACATTCCTTTAGATACATTCAAAGGCAAACATATGAGTTACTAGTCACTAAAAGCATCATCATCATACTCGATATATACATCGATACTCGCATAACAGAACAAACATAAGATATGAATATCTTAATAAGTGCAACATGGATTACTTTACATTAAAACCTTTCATTAAATGAATGCCTTTAAAATTCCTTTTTCTCATTTAAGTCCGTTGGAAGAAGCTAACTTAGTGCACCATAGGCCTTAAGTTTAACTTTTCCTTTGTGGGTAAGTTGCCTCACTATGGCTATTAGGTTAGTAGGGTCTAGTCTCAATAAAAACATGTAGTCTACATTAACCTCAATACTTCGAATCAAGCTTAACCTTTAAACCTCAACATATAAGCCTTAATAGGAAATCTCAACTTTTAAATCAAAATATTTAATCTCAATAATTAATTGTTACTCGTAACATTAAAACCTCAACTTGTATTCAAAATATTTGCCACCATAGAACATCATTTACATATGCACCTCATTCATTTACTTAAAATATTTCATGTCATGATAGTTAATATATAAAACATATTTATGCATATAAATGCACCTCAACTCTAGTGTAAGTTAGTTACACTTGATTCGTTTAAAATTATTGTTTACGGTAACCTTTCTCTAATGTCGGCACCTCGACTTAATTCAATACCTTGAATATACACATCATATAATATAAGTAATTGAAATTCATCATATAACTCTAACATTTAATTTTATTAGTTCTTGTTCTTTCTTGTAATTTCTTTCCTATGACATTTAGTACTGTAATTTTCTATTAATTACTTGTATCTCTTTACCCAATTATGCTTCATCATCAATTAATATTCAATTTCATCCATTGAACTCAAATGTTAGAGTTAAATCATCAATTATACTCCAATTTCATTATCAATTCTCAATTAAATCATTAACTTTATTCTAATTCACTCAATTCTCCTTTCATTCATCCTTAATTATATTCCTATAACCTAATTCTTCATTCTTTTCCAAATTTCTTTTCAATTCAAAATCCTAATTAAATCATCAATTTTTCATTCATTCATCTTTAATTGTATTCTTATACACTAATTCTTTGTTTTTTTTTTTTTTTTTTACTTTCTTTTCAATTCAAAACCCTAATTACATCATCAATTATACTCTAATTCACCTAATTATCTTTCCATTCATCTTTAATTGTATTCATATAACCTAATTCTTTATTTTCCCAAATTTCTTTTCAATTCAAAACCCTAATTTTATTAAATTTTCAATTAACTTCCTCAATTCTTATTTAAATCTACTTAATCATCAAATATTCACTATAAGTTTAAGATTCTAACATTAAAATATAATATCCATTTAATCAATTCTAAGTCATGAAATTTCTTAATTCAATCTTACCTAAAATCATATGAAAATATAACCAAATTAAAACTTTTTCATACCCCGAATGTTTAATCACCAAAACCTTAAGTTCTCTTCTTATATCTTTTATTTCTCTTCTCTTCTTGATCAATTATATTGCCTCTCTCTTAATTTTATGTTTTTCTTTATGGTGAAGATAAAGTGGGAGGATTAAGGTTTGAGAGAGAGAGAGCAAGAGGAATAAAGAGAAATGGAAAAAAATGACCAATTCCCATCTTTTTCCAACCTTTAAAACAAGGACCCCAATTTTTTTACTAATAATAGGGGGTCTTTAAGGTTATAGGACCTGTTCTTGCCTAGGAGAATATATGGATAGATGTTGTATGGGAATGCTAGCCCAAGGACAAAAAGGAAATAGGTATATTGGGCCTTTAGAATTGTATTATCAATTATAGAAAATAGAAAAACGCTTTTGACAAAACGAACATGATAGGCAATGTAAAAATGATTAGTTTTTATGTCAATATGATGATAACCTAAATAAGATAGGTTGTATCCAAGAAATAAACATGAAGTAGAACAAAAATCCAATTTATTTTTATTATAAGGTTGTAAATAAAGATAACGGAGACAACTAAAAAATTTTAGAAACAAATAATCTAATTTTTAGTTAAAAACTATCTCAAAAGGTGATTTATTTTTAATAACAAAAGAAAGCATCCGATTAATAAGAAATAGAATAGTTTTAAAAGCAAAATGCTAGCATTTTTTAAGGACACTTGCCTCACCTAACAATGTTAAACCATTTTCAACAATATAGCAATGACTTTTTGCAATAGTGCTATTTTGTTTATGTGTGTGAGAACACATGATATATTGAACTATACTAATACGTTTAAAAAATTTATTCAAACTATAAAATTTTCCATCCGAATCAGCTTGTCACTATTTAATTTGAAAATTAAATTGGTACTCATTCATTTTTTTTAATTAAAGAAAAATATCAAATACATAATTTTTTAACGTAGAGAAAAATACCAAATAACTTTGAATAATGATCAATAAATATGACATAATACTTATGACCATCAACAATAGTAGTAGGTGATGGTCCTCATACATCACTAAAAATTAAATTTAAAAATCTAATATTAAAACGAGGAGAAGAAGTTAAAGGTAAACAACTTTTACTATTAGACGAGCATAAGTAAGGACTAAACAACATAGAAGAATTTGATAAAGTAGTATTTGATAAAATAAAATATAGTTCTTTATTATGCGGATAGCCTAATCCCGAATGCCAAATTTTGGATATGTGTAGACAAAGTACGCGTGAGGACTAGACAAAGTTGAAGAAGGAGACATAACATATAGATTAGCATCACTTAGTCTTGAAAGAAGAGGTTTTTTTTATGCGCTTAGTCCTTTTAAATAAAAAAAAACGAATGGTGAAACTCTCAAAATAAATTATTATCACATGCCAATCTTTTAACGAAAGTAAAGATCTAGTAATATAGAAAATATGAAGAACAACAAATAGATTAATGATTTTATAAGTTATGTGAATTTGACTAGTGTCAATATGCATAATAGGTAAGTACTCACTATTGCCAACTTGTAATAGATTAGGTCCCCGATAGGATTTATAAGTGTTGAGGCTTGTCAAGTCTAAGTGTCACATGGTGTAATGCCACGGTGTCAAGACACTATGAATGAACATGAGGAGCAAAAGAGGAAAAAGTCAACAAATTAAAAAAAGGTTAGAACGGTTGAAAAATAGCGGTGTGGGCGGTGTAATGCTATAAGGTTCCATGATGTGCAAAACTAGCATTTATTTTTAAGCTTATTTTGGGACCAATTATCTCTATTGTTAGCACTAGAGTTATTAGCATACTTGTTGGAATATCCGACACGCCCCTACTATAAAAATTTATACTCCTTACACGATTAAAATTCCCAATATGTTCATTAAAACTGCCACTAGCTTTTCGAATGAGATTAGTAGTTAGTGAAGTGGGCAACATGCTAGTACTTGGCACAAAAAGATAAGAATCAAATTGGAATTCGTAGATCAAGAAATCATGACTAAGGATTAAGAGACATGTTCGTTTTGCTTCCTACACAATTTTTGTAAGGTTAGATGGAGAAGTAAGGGCACTCTCTAGCATAGACAACACTTCACATAAAGTAGTGTAGTCAATAATCATTAGTAACACATCAATGTACATAGATGCAATACGAGTGCTCATAAATAATTGATCTTATTGAACCTAACTAGTGTCTACTCGAAGAAGATGGCAAGAAGGAAAGGTATTGAAATCATCAATAAACCCTGAATTGGCCTTGTCCAAATAGGAATGGTTTCATATGAGTATGCTAGAGTAAGAAATTAGTTGTAGTAGGTTTCAAAAAGATGAAGTAGTGAGCGTTTATTAACTAATTAATTGGGGGTAGAGTGTTTGTTAGTTGTTTGTTTGAGGCGGTAAAGTATTGTTTGAAGTAGCCATTTGTTGTTGCTAAAAACTAAAAAGGAGAAACAAAAGACAGAATAACTATTAGAAAGAAAGAAAAAAAATAAAAAATACGGGATTCTATCTTTTAGTTCGACACTAAATTGATGTAAACAAGAAGTTTGAATAAATAAATATTTCTCTCTTAAGTTGTATTTAGGTTGAAATTCTTCTTTTATAGTGATTACAACTATTGTATTAGCAACGAAACAAACTAATAGACTTACGGGGTAAGAGTTCCTATCTCTATCCACTTAGTATTATATGAAGATGGTAATAAATTGTTGTTAAGAGATAACCCCTTGTGAAAGCCAAAATTGTAGAGGCCGGAGGTTGTTGCTGTTATTGCTTTCTTGAATTCGTCAGCTGTCTTAACAAGTAACAAATATCGATTTTTTTTTTTACTTTAATATTTTATAAAAATAAATGCTAGTAAGTTTCATTATATAAATAAAACTCTTTGAATTTATAACAACTCATGTCACTGTTTTGAAAAAAAAACATTTAAAAAGGGAAAATTTAACTTCAAACGTGAATCAAAATCATATACCTCTTACCATTCCATAAAAAAATAATAATAATAATAATTAAATCAAATAATTCTTTTTTGAACAAAATATCTAATCTTTTGATTTTAGGGCTCTTGTGGACCCAGCTGTGGCCCAGGTGAGATTTCATTTGCAGTTCCAACGGTAATTACCTATTCGGCCTTCCATTTCAAAGGACTTTTGGGCCATAAAGCCCACATTATGGATTCCAAATTGTCCCCCGCTCTATCTCTCTCTCTCTCCCCCTCCCTGCCTTTACCAGTCTAGTCACTCTTTCAACTAACTCCAATACCCTTAAACCCTAAACCCCTCATTCCTTCTTCCTTTCACCCCTGGTATCTCTCAACGAACCGAAAAGGTGCCGTTTCCCTGCTAAGACAATGGGAAAGAAGAACAAGCAAAAGCAGAAAGTATTTCTCCCGCCCGAACTCCCACCGGAAGTACCAGACGATGAAATCGAAGTCTCCGACGAAGACTTACAATTCGTCAACGAGAATCTCGATTACGCTGGCTTCGTTTCTGGCCTAGACACCTCTTCTATCGACAAGTAATTAATTAATTATTAATCTCTTTCTCAATTTAGATTTATAATTAGTAAATGATTTTGATTTTAATTTTTTTTGGTTAGGCATGTGACGCGCGTGGCGGATTTGAAAGAAGATGCATTAGAGAGATTGTACGAGAGGCGGTTACAGAAGAAGAAATTGAAAGAAAAAGAGAAGGAAGATGAGGAGAAGGAAAGTAGAGTTGAAGTTGATCGGGTTGATGCTCTTCCGGTGAAGAGTTTCGACGGAAAAGTTTATTACCGGACTCGTAATTAACAAATCTTTATTTTATTATTTTTTTATTTAGTTATATGAGAAGTTCTTTTATTATTGTTTGTTTTTTATTTTGATGTTTTTGTTGTAGTGTCGGAGAAAAAAGGCGGAGATGTGGGGGATGGGGAAGGGGAAGATGGTGGTGGGGATAAGGGAATAGTGAAGTTGACAAAAGCGGAGAGGAGGGCAAAATTGAAGAAGAGTAAAAAGGAGGCGAAGAAACTTGGAAAGGAAGTTGCAAAAGCAGAAGATGTGAAAGAAACTCCGCAAGCTGCTGTGCTGGTATTTTCTTTTTTTGTTTTTTTTGGTTTTTTTGGAATTGATAATGTGATTTTTTTTTCTTTTTTTCTGCTTGTAATGTGTAGATATTGATTATAAGATAATGAGAATCATTAAGTGAAGTAAGCTTGCTTCTTGCTTTGTAAATATTTGGTTTTTCTTTTTAAAGGTTGCTATGTTGTGCTTGCTTTTTTATGGTCTATGGTTTGTCTTATTACACGGAATTTCAATTTTGTTGAGAACTCTCACTAGAATTTCTCACTGTAGTATGGGGATGAATTTGATATTTTGCCTTCCTTCTTCCAGAAAATAATTTTTCTCAACTAAATGAGTTGCTGAAAAGAATGAAAAATTTACCTTTGTTTTTTTTTCCCCTTATAAACAATCTCTTTAAAATTTGTATGTAGAAGCAACTGTCCTCGTGAACTTTATATGTTCTTGATCATGTTAAGAGGACCCAGTATTTGTTATTAGGATCATGTTGGAACCATGATCATTCTAGTTCTAGGTTGAAATTGTTTGGAATAGACTGGATATCCTGTACTTACATCATGTGGTTCGTCTTGTAATACATTCTGTGTTTTTTTAATAGGCTGAGGTGAAAGAAGATCTCACAGCTGAAGCGACATTTGAAACTAAGAAGCATAAACTTGCAGAGCTTGGAATAGCATTGCTGGCAGATCCAGAGTCCAATATAAAATCTCTAAAAGAGATGCTACAGTTCTGTCATGATTGTGATGACGCTATTGTTAAACTTGTACTGCTATCCTTGTTGGCTGTTTTTAAAGACATTATTCCAGGGTACGCCTATGATGATCTGCTGTGGTTTATTGCTTTATTTATGAAAAATGTTTCTTTCATTGCCTGCAAAACTATTGCAACTTCTTACTACTGTTGTGAATTGATATGACAGCTATCGGATTAGGCTTCCTACTGAAAAAGAGCTAGAAATGAAAGTTTCCAAGGAAGTTAAGAAGATGCGATTCTATGAATCAACGCTTTTATCTGTATACAAGGTTTGTCCTGGAACTCCTTTTAATTGCTATTACAAATCCCGTGCTGGTTGACTTCTCCTGCTGGAACTTGAATTCATTTATGGCTTCACCATGATTGATTTTGATTTGTTTTTCCTAATAGTTCTGTTCAATACCTTCTAACAGGCATATTTGCAAAAGTTGGTAGTGTTAGAAAAACAGTCCAAGTTTCAGCATGTGGCTGTTCGTTGCATTTGTACTTTGCTAGAAGCTGTTCCACACTTCAACTTCCGGGAGAGCCTGTTAGCTGCTGTTGTAAAAAACATAGGTTCCCAAGATGAAGTCATAAGGTTTCACAATATTTCTTTTTTTCTTTTATCATATTGTCAGAATCTTCTTCTGTACTATAATGTAGGGCATTGAAGTAATAAGATTTAAGTTGCAAAGTTCGAAACATGGATACAATTTTAAGATAGTGTAAAATCAAACACGTACAGAAACAGAAGCTTGGTATTTGTGGAGAATCACAGAAGAAAGGGAACCCTTGATTAAATCGTTAATATGAATCGTTCTGCATTCTCAGTTTGTAAATAATAACTATTCCTCCCTCCTTCCTAGTTTCTTTGTCCATGTTTCTATTTTTGGCTGTCCCAAAATGTTTGTCTAGACACTGTAAGAAGTGTTTAGTTTTTTCATCATACCCCTTATTAGAACGATATTATTGTGTTTTTTAATCTTTGTGAAAAGTCAAAAGGGACAAATAAAGGGACAGTATTGGAAGGTTGGAGCAATTTTACATTATGTGGCACTATATTTGTCATGTTTGCCAATCTTTCTGAAAATTCAAAGAGGGAAAACAAACTAGGATGGAGGGAATAATTGATGTTTTTTTATCATTATGTCCTTTACCAATAAGATTGTTATTACCACTATGAAGGCAATTTCTAGCAACTAACTATAATATTTTGTGCTTTGTGCAGGAAGCTTTCTTGTGCTGCCATTAAGTCAATTTTTGTCAATGAGGGAAAACATGGTGGTGTTGCTTCTGTTGAGGCTGTTGAATTGATAGCTGATCATGTTAAGGCTCACAATTGTCAATTGCATCCTGACTCTGTTGAGGTATAAAATGAAGGCTTGTCTTAGTCGTTTTTGTGCATAATATGCATCTGGTAACGACTTTAGCATTCCTCCTCTAAATCAGTTTACCATTGAAGGTGGCTTTTCCCTGTTTGAAAATTAAATAATCAACTGAAGTGGATCTGTTTCAAGAACAGTTTTGATTTGGTTTAATTAATGAGCTCATTTTTGGCTGGTTTTTTCAACTGGATTTTGATTGATCATATAGAATTCTAAGTCCAGTAGTTGCCTGTGTCACGGGGAGGGAGAGGGAGAAGGGAATCCCTATATAAAGGGGTTGTGTAACATGCAAGAGAGTTTAATGATTATGTTTTCCATAGGTTGACCTGGTTTTGAATCAAAGTCCCTTTTCTGAAACTTCTTAGATGGAACCTTTGTAAATCTTTTTTCCACATTTGTGGAAGCATAGGGGCATACTAGAAACACATCATCTATTTAGAAACATTTTTAATTTGTAATATCTTTCAAGGAACCGTCTCAACCCAAAAGCTTAAGTTGTTAGGTGAGGCCTCAAGTTATGATTTATATTATTCTTTAACACACCCCCTCAAGTGAAAGTCCTTTGGGCAAGTTAACATATCCTAGGTGCTATTACATTTCGTAATGTTGTGGGTGTAATTTGATGATATATATGGAGAGTTTTCAGATACATTATTGACTATTACCAGAGGCAAGTTTCCTGCTTCATTTGATCCAGTTGTTACCTCATTGTTTCTATTGCCAATCCTTCTTAGGTATTCATGGCCTTATCATTTGACGAAGAACTTGGGAAGCCTGAAAAACCAGACAAAGACAGCAAGGTTAAATATAAGAAAAACAGAAAGAGAAAGAATGTTGAGGAGCCAAGTCAATTGCAAGAAAATGACAGAAAAAGAAGTAAGAAAGAATCTATGGCAAAGATGAGAGAAGAGGTATTGGTTCTTTAAAAGCAGTGACTTGTTATTTCTTGTTTTGCATTAATAATGGTCAAGAGATTTACATTTATATTGCTTTACGCAGGTTACTGCAGATTATAAGTCTGCTGTTTTTACCCCAGATGTAAAGGAGCAGAGGAGGATGCAGTCAGCTATGCTTTCTGCTATGTTTGAGACATATTTCCGCATCTTGAAGCATACCATGCAGTCAACCACAGCTAGGTTCATTCCTGAACATAAAATGGCTTTAAGAGTGGGTTTGGATTGCAATATGACATCATTACATATAAAAATGGGTTCTGCTTTTTTTTTTTTTTATTAAAAAAATGTGATTGGAGGGGATGCCCTTCCTTGTTTGGATAAATAAGAAGGAAAATGGAGGATAAATAAATTTTCGTTGTTTGGATAGAAAAGTGAATGGAAGGTAATAAATATTAAATATCATTAATGTCCTTTGAGTTAGAGGTAAGGGGATGCAGTGACAAAGAAGATTGGAAAGCTTTATTTTTCAAAAGGATGAAGTTGAGTTTTTCAAGAGGATAAAATAGTAAGTTAATGTCAGAAAATTTTTAAAGCTATTTCCTTCCTTTCCATCACCCTTCAATTTGGGGGGAATGAAGGTTAAAAATTAACCTCCATTCACCTTCCCCTTCATTAAAAAATTTCTTCCCAAACAAAGTTAAGATGTCATTAATTTCCATTCCCTTCCCCTCCTTTTCTTTCCCCTTCATTCACTTATTTCCCAAACAAACTGTAAAATGTTGGCCATGTCATTGTTTCTAACACTATTTATAGTACTTTACTTCAATTTCTTTTCATGTAAAGCTTCTTACTCACGTTTATTTATTTCATTATTCCCAGTTCTGAAGCAAATGGTAATTTAGTTGCTGATGCATCTGGGGCCTACCCCCTGCTTGCTCCATGTCTCAATGGATTAGGAAAGTTCTCCCATTTTATTGACCTAGATTACATCGGAGACCTAATGAGCTATCTGAAAAAGCTTGCTACTGGTGGTGGTAGCTCAGACAGCTCATCTGAGAAATGTGCAAAGGGTCTGACAATATCTGAACGCCTCCAATGCTGCATTGTTGCCTTTAAAGTGATGAGGAGCAACCTCGATGCCCTGAATGTGGATTTACAGGGTTTCTTCGTGCAGTTGTACAATCTCATACTTGAGTATCGGCCTGGAAGGTTTGTATTGTACCCACTGCATAGGAAATCATCTCTGTGGAAATTATATGCTAGTTAGCTGCATTGAGAGGGTATATAAATTATTTCTTGCATGCTTTGGTACAATTGCTATAGAATTATGATTTAACTAAGCGACATATGGTTTTTTTGTGGGTTTTCACCAACTTATTCAGTTGACCAGTCTAAGAAATGGCCTTTTGACATATGTAAGAACATTTTAGTTGTTCTTTCAATTGCTTTGATTATGTTGTTTGACTTGCGCTTTTCTGATCAAACAAATGGAATAGCCATTTACAGTTGTTGATCTGTATGTGCTCTGGTGGAGATATGGACTTAATACATATTATGCATTTTTTTTTCCCTTGTAGGTACAATATGTGATTTATTTATTTATTTTTAATGTACTCATGCATCAATTGCTTGAATTTTCTCATTCTGTTTGTAATACATTTTGCAGAGATCAGGGTGAAGTGCTAGCGGAAGCTTTGAAGATTATGCTGTATGAAGACCGACAACATGACATGCAAAAGGCAGCGGCATTTGTAAAACGATTGGCCACGCTGTCATTATGCTTTGGATCAGCGGAGTCCATGGCTGGTAAGCTATTATTTGATAACCCAGCTAACTAGTTACTAAAATAGTTTTCCCTGATTTTGTTTGTCTTAATATCTTTGCTTGTCTTTGCAATTTTTGAAGCTTTGGTGACTCTAAAGCAACTTCTTCAGAAAAATGTCAAATGCCGGAATCTGTTGGAAAATGATGCAGGAGGTGGCTCTGTTTCTGGTTCCATTGCAGTAAGCTTTCTTTCTGTTTTTGTTCAAAGATACACAAGTTTCTATCATGCCCCAACTTCATTCCAACAAAGCTTTTGGGCTTGCGCCATTGACTCCTCTCTCTCTCTGTGCAGAAGCATCAGCCATATGCAACAGACCCGAATTTAAGTGGGGCACTTGCTTCAGTTCTCTGGGAACTCAACCTTCTCGCCAAGCATTATCATCCTGCCATTTCAACAATGGCTTCAAGCATTTCAACCATGAGCACATCTCATAACCAAGTTTATCTTGTCGCCATGACTCCTCAACAAGCTTTTAGGGATCTGTCTCTTGAACAAGAGTCATTCAACCTAAAACCTGATTCAAGAAAATCAAATCACAAGAGTAGAAGAGGAAATGGGTCTTCCAAATTGGCTAGTATTGAAGAAAATGTAAACAGCACAAGCTCACTCAGCGAAGATGATTTGAGAAAGAAACTTTCTGATCATTTCAATCTTCTTCGTGACTTTAAGCAGAATGAGAAATTGAGGACAGAATTAGATCGTACAACGTCAGCCTTGCAATTGTATGAAGAGTATAAGAAGCTAAAGAGAAAAACAGGAAGGCGAGGTATCAAGACTGGAGGTAAGGGAGTTTGATATTGCATTCGATATTTTGAAGGTGTAAAGGGCAGCATGAAAATTGACACCGTTCTGTTTCATTCATAAGTATAGTACATCTTTTCTCCCCTTCCAATGTTCGCTCTACCATTCAACATTTAAGATTTTAGAATACTAAAGTCTGCCTTTGTTTTGGGATACCATTTACCTCGAATTATGAAATATGAAATATATTCTTCCATAATCAAATATACATAATGAACCTAAATTTTCTTCAACAAAATGGGTCCTCGATCAAATAAAGAGCATCAGAGCATCTACCTATACGTTCATGTGATAAATTTAGTCCATGATGCCACTTCACTAGATAGGAGAAAAGACGAATGTCATTCCAATATCCTTCCTCTACTATCTTAGGAAACTGGAGCCATTAAGATTTATATTTGTATTACTATAAAAATTATCATATAAACCACCTCTAGGCAATAAATTCATTATTATATTAAATAAGAGATTATTTTTAACTTTTCTTTTTTGTCCTCCCAATCACAAATCATGGAGAGCATCCATCAGCCCAACCTATGGAGAATATAATCCTGTTATGAAACGATGAAGGTCCATTTCAATATTTATATATTTTTCATATCTTCAATATCATAATTCTTAATATGATTCAATTTATTATTCAATATGAGAAATTGAAATGATAATGCAATTGATTCAATAATTTATGTATTTCTAATTATTTATAGCCCTTTTCAATTCTCTTTTCTCTTTTGAAGTTTATAAATAAGCTTGATTGTCCATTAGTTTGTGTACAAACATTTTATAAAGATTGAGAAAATTGTTTAGAGTTGTTATCTTTTGTATTTTCTTTATTCCATATTGAAATCATTTCTTCATCATTTTTCTCTCCAATTCTATCATTGTTTTCATTTTTTTTATAACGCGTTGTCGGCATGATGTTCTAAGCAATCGAAATAATGTACCATAAGGTATGTATCTACTAAAAGATTTAATCATTTGTTTTAACCATTAGATTCTTTTCTACACAAGTGCTCTACTAAAAGATCTAAATAATTTAGACCATTAAAAGACATGTATCTAATTTATCATATATTGTAAATCAAATGATACATAGACTATACATTTAAAAAACTTAAATAATTTAAGATATAGAATCTAATGATCTAATATATATTGTTTGAAAAGTTTAAATTTTATTATTATATTTATCTTTATTTAAATTTTATTACTATATTTTGTTTTTATTGTCTAATATTATTATTATTATACTTTGCATTATAAAATTTTTATAATATCAAACCTCATAAAACTTGATTTTATGGCTATTGACATTTTGGACAAGAATTATTGATTATGAGTGCTTGATACCGAGTAAATATTCTCTATTTTTCATGTTTTGAATATGCTCTTCTAGCAAGCATATCGAGAAAAAGAATTTAAAAAATATATTGAATCGATTTCATACTTACTCATGGTTAAATAAAATAGCAATCTATTAATGAAAAAGAATAAATCTTATCCGACTAGATCCACTCCATTCCCCGAAGTGAATATGAGAACTTATAATAATTTTGGACACGAACGAAGACGTGGTCATAGTTATGGACGTGATCAAAATAATTATTAGTATAGTCCGATGACCATAATAATATATCTCATCACTAGAAATGGATAAACTATGAAAAAAAATAAGAAAAGAATAAAAATGGATCAATTCGGTATTTTGAAATGAATGTTATAGTTCGGCACGAATGGATATTGTCGTGTACTTATCGTGCACTAAAACATCTCATTGAGCCTTGTCAAGCCTTGTTAAAAAAGCAAGAGTGAACTATAGCGGTTAACTAGATTTTTTACTCGCGACTACTGCTGCGAGTAGGATAAAATATATAAAATTATTTTAATTTGATACTCGTTTTATGATGTGAATATATAAAAATATATGAAATCAAAGATGAAAAAAATATTTTAAATTATTTAATGTAATTTGAAATTAAATGGATGAGAATTTTTTAAAAATGACAAATTAAAGTAGTAAATTTTAAATAATAAAAAAAATCAACAAAAAAACACAAACAAAATGGAATTAAATTATAATACAATTAAAGTTTGAAATTAAAAAATATATATATTGTATAAAAAAAATTGAGGACCATATAATTTAAAATTAATTGGATGAGAAAAGAATGAATAACATTAAAATAAATGAAAACTATCATTAAATGTAATTTTAAATTAATTGGATGAGAATTTGAAAAAAAGGCAAATCAAAGTTATAGATTTAAAATAATAAAAAAATTAAAAAAATTAAAACAAATGGGCTTAATCACAATGAAATTAATATAGTTAGACATATATACTCTCCCTCTCTCTCTATCTATATATATATAATATTTTTTTTTTACTTTTTAAATGAGTTTTTATTTTTTTACTCAATCTTACCAAATTCAAAATGTTTATTTTTACTCCTATAATTTATGTTGCATTCTTCTTTTTTTAGAAAGTTTAAAATCTGGAAACATTTTATTTTTAGAGTCTAATGTCCTTAAAAGAGATATAGATGACTTTTATCTTGTATACATGTACACTTCTAGGAAGTAGTTTCTTCTTTGTTACCACTTATTTTTTTCTAAGTTAAAATAGTTAATCCAAACTCAGATTTTATCTTGGCCACTATCATCCAGAAGATCAAGAAAAGAGAGACAAAATTTGTTAATTAGCATATGATAGTAAGTTCTTTTTTTTTTCTTTTTTTTTTTCATTCTCTACTCTTAATGGCTATGGCAGCTATAATTACTACACTAACACTCACTCTCACAATCACAACAAAGGGATGGTTTTTTCAAAAGTTTTTTAAAACAAACACATAGTAAAAGCATTCAACGTAATGCATATGAAAAATAAAAAAATAATAATAAGCTCGAAATTATGAGTGGTTCTCAAGTTATAGACACCATTCATAAATTCGAGTTTATTTCTTTATTTATGTGCATTCAATTGAATGCTTTTGCTATCTGTTTGTTTTTTTTTAAAAAAAATTAGAGTGGGCTTGATATATCCATTAATACGGTTCAAAACTTTTAAAAGGGATTGTTACAGTGAGTATTGATATAGTACTTATCTTTTTTTAAGACATTGTTGCTTTTTTCTTTGGACAAAAGTAAAGCGGAAATGCTGGGACAACCACCAGTTACAATGCATCCAACAGGAGGACAACAACCATTGACTCTCTGAATTTTTTTTTTTTTTTTATACCCTTTTGTTCTTATCTTTTTTTCCAAATATTAGCCTTTTAAATTTACTGACAAGATTAGAGGTGTTCGTTATTCTGTTTAATCGGAAAAATATATCAAAAAAACAATACCTTAATATCATTATGATATATGATGTATTGAAAGTATTTTTAGTCTATTTACGTTATTTTATAAAACTGAAAAAAAGTGGAAAAAATTCAATTTAAATCAAAATCAAAAACCGAAATTTCTAATTTTTAACCAAAAAAAATGGAATTACTATTTATTCTAATTTGATTCACAAAAACCAAAACTAAAATATTACAAAATTACACCAAAAAGCCAACTGAATACCGTTACGCATGCTAGCTAATTAATCTATCATTGATTTTTAATTATCAATATTTATAACCGTATATATATTTTATTTTTGTAATTGGTGTTTGCGTAATGGGTGTTTGTTAAGTTGATAGTTTTCTAGAAAATACATAAATAAATATTTAGTTATTAAAAATAAACAACATACACTCTATGTGAACTATATAACAAATTAATTAGTTGTCCAATATCATATGCTTGTTCAGCTTGTCTATCATCACTACTTCAACTTAGCTATTCAAATAGAATTTAATCTCTTTTAATTTTGATGGTGACACGATGTACTCTAGAATTAGAAACCAAAGTAAGATTCATGTAAAAAAGATGGAGATGGATGAGATATTATTATTGATGAACAAAAAAGGAAGAAAAATAAGCAACAGCACATTGAGCGACAACAAAAGAGATAGTTCAAAAAGAAAAAGAAACAAGCACATATAAGTATTGATAGAAATTAAATCTCTCCATCCCAAAGCTCGTCAACCGATTTGTAAGGCCCTTTCTCAGAGACGAATTCGGATGCCGCATATGCTTTTTGTTGCGGAATTTGACTTATCTTTTCTAACTCCTCTTGGCTCAATCTCCAGTCAAATATGTCCAGGTTTTGCTTTATCCTCTCTTTGTTGAAGCTCCTAACAAGCACGCTTACTCCTTGCTCATATACCCATCTAAGACAAATCTTCACACACACAACCAATTAAGTATTAATTAGCTTCCATCGTCGATCATATATATTCTTTCTTTTGAGGCCAAACAATATATCTATATATATATAGAAATGTACCTGACCAATACTTTTTCCTCTAGCAGCAGCAATCTCTTTCAACACTTCACAGTCCATCACTTTGTTTGTACCCCAAAGCATTCCTTTCGCTCCCAGTGGAGCGTAAGCAGTGACGTGTATATCTTTTGCCTCACAAAAATCTCTCGTCTTCTTTTGCTGCCAAAGAGGGCTTAACTCCACCTTGTAAAATAAATTACACATTAACATTTTTTTAAAAAAATATTGTAAATTAATGGCAGCTAAAAAGAGAAAAAAAAATCTGTTAAAAAGAGTGAACATGCAGCTCAACTAGGAACGCAATCCAACCCACTCTGACGTCGACCTACCCCCTCCTTTGGGACAGGTATGGGATGCGAAGTTTTATCCCTAACGGAGCATGAGGTGGGGATATGTTTTTTTCTTTTTTTTTAGCCATCCCCGCCCCCACTCTGCTCTTTTGCTTTTAAAAAAAGTAATCTGACGGAGCCTCGTCCCGCCCCATCCCGCTTGAGGTGGGAATGAAGAGCGAAATTTTACTTCAAACGAGGCACGGTTGAAAATGAGTTTTTTTTTTTAGGGACGAGATGGGGATGGCGATCCCCGCCTGCCCCCTTTGCCATCCCTAAGCTCAACTAGCATCTACAAATTAATATCCCACTCACTTGATTGACAGCCGGGGGAATCTTTGCCGTGGCAAGTAAGTTCTCAAGCTTCTTGCAGGAAAAATTGCTTACACCAATGGATTTTGCCAGGCCAAGGTTTTGACACTCCTCCATAGCTTCCCACACAGACTTGAAATCCATTGGAAGAAGGTCCTTCTCCTTCACGGGCAGCTCATATTCTCCTGGCTTTGAGCTAACAGGCCAGTGGATTAGGTACAGATCTAGATACTCTAGTTGAAGATTCCTGCAAGATCACAAAAATAATGAAAAATATATAAAACAAGAACATCTAAGGAGGAGAATTTCCACAAGTAGTTGGATGGGTCGTGGATTTACTTGAGTGTTTTTTGTATAGCAGGGAGGACATGATCTTTATGTCCATCACAACACCAAAGCTTGGAAGTGATAAATAGCTCATCTCGAGATTTGATTAAACCTAATCGTAAAGCATCTGCTATTGCTTCTCCTAGAGGCACTTCAGATTGGTAAAGAGAAGCAGAATCAAAGTGTCGATAACCTACTTCTATTGCGTTAAGAACGGACTCTTTCATTGTTTCAATCGAAACGCCAAAAGGATATTCCGCAGTTCCATAACCTAGGAGAGGTATGGTCCTACCAGTTGAACCGACGGTGGAAATTGGAATATTAACTCCCATTTTACCTACAGATTGTCAAAAATATCGTACCAACATTGCACATTTATAGAGTGAAGAACTAGCTAGGTAATAAAAATTTACTTGGAAGGTAACACAACAAATTGAAGATCTCTTTCCACGAAGCTGCGATACACGATGATGTGGACTGTACGTACTGTTTTAAATATAGTATGTTTAACTTTAATGATTAAGGTTCTCTAAACTTGATTAACATAATATAACTTGCCATCTCAAACCACTTTTTCTACCCTTTTCAGGCATAATGAGTTGGGAAAAGCAGACCAGTATTCATGTAACAACATGGTGGAAAAAATCTTTATTTCCAGAAGAACATGATTATTCTATTTGTAAGAATAAAAAAATAGTTACAGCTAAATTGAATGTTTTAACCACCTTATTTTTATACTTAGATGTCCACATTCAATTGACTGGTCTTTAGTTTGAACTAGTACCGTAGAATATTTGGAAAGATGACGGAGGTTTTTGAATTTAAATAGAAAGAGTGTAGTGGGATTTCCACGAAAGCTACCTAATCCGAGAATATATTACCTTAATCCTTATAAGAGCAGATGGTTATAGGAATAAGTATTGTATTATTGCTTGGTAAAACTTTTGAGATTATATATAGTAGCTGGTTACAAGATAGAGTTTACCGTAAAAGAAATATGTACAAGAGATAACAAGATATAACAAAAGGATATGAGTCAGTTGCAAAGAGATAATGCTCTCTGGTGATAGAGCTAACTAACGCAGTCCGTTGTTGGCTTAACACACCCCCGCAAGATTGAGGCTCCATTAGAGACTCCAATCTTGGAGCAAAGATCACCGAACCGTTGTCGGCTTAAGGTTTTTGTTAGGACATCCGCAAGTTGATCTTTTGTGAAAATATGATGAACTTTGAGGGCACCGAGTGGCCACACATTCTCGCACAAAGTGATAGTCAAGAGAGACATGTTTCATTCGTGAGTGGAATGCTTGGATTTTCACAAAGATATGTAGCACTTGTATTATCACAATAGAGAGATGCTGACAGAGGCAATCGGATGCCTAACTCGAAAAGCAAGTTTTGCGGCCATATGAGTTCGATATTAGTGTCGGCTACTACATTGTATTCGAGCTTACGAGGAGGATTGAGAGACATATTTTTTTCGTTGGATTTCCATGAAATTGCATTAGGTCCTATGTAGATTATATATCCTATTGTGAAGCGACCATCATCGCAATTGCTACCCCAATCCGAGTCGCTAAAGCCTTTTAAATGCAAGGTAGCTCCCTTTCGTAAGAAGAGGCCATGATGGATTGTACTTTTTAAGTATCGAAGTACATGTTTCAAGGTCGTCCAATGTAACTCGGTGGGCGAGTGCATGAATTGAAAGAGTCGATTGATAGCAAAGGAGACATCCGGACGTATGAGGGAAAGATATTGCGGCCCACTAATGAGTTTTCGATATGGTGTTGGATCGATAGGAATAGTACCATCTTTCGGTAATAGATGGGTTGTGTGACATATGGGAGTGAAGACTTCCTTTACACCTTTCATGAAGAAAGTGTTAAGTAGGTCGGTGATGTGTCGATGTTAGGTGTGAATGACTTTAACGTTTAGGAGCTGGTAAAGCTCCCCAGATCTTTCAAAGAGAAATGCCGAGTGAGCTACATAACAAAAGATTCCGGAAAGGTATTAGTGTTGCCAATGAGGATAATGTCATCAACATATATCAAAAAATAAAGACATATGACATCCTTATTATAAATAAAGAGAAAGGTGTCAACAAGTGAATTTGTAAAGCCTAATTGCAATAGAAAGCCCTTGAGTTCTTGGTATCGGGCCCTTGGAGATTGTTTTAGGCCTTATAATGCTTTCTTCGACTTACGGACATGATTCAACGAGTGAAGGGTGGATAAAGCCTAGGGGTTGAATCATGTAAACATCATCCGAAAGGGTGCCTTGGAGAAAGGCATTGTTGATGTCTAGTTGGCGAAGTGGCCAATTATGAGCAAGTGCAAGACTAAGGATTACACGAATGGTGGTTGGTTTGGATACTAGACTTAAGGTCTCCAAGTAATCTAAGCCGGGACGTTGATGGTAGCCCACGGCAACAAGACGTGCTTTGTATTTTGTAACTATTCCATCGGGATGCCTCTTAATGCAAAAGACCCAACGACAACCGACCAAGTTATGATCTCCTTGGGGAACAAGATCCCATGTACCATTGCGTATAAGCGCATCAAATTCCTCTTACATGGCTGCGTACCATTGTCTATCTTTCATAACTTCGATAAAGGTTTTTGGTTCGAGGGATGGAGGCATTGGGTGAGTCTGTTGTGTGATTGACAAAATTGGGGTTGTAATATTTCTAGTTTGGTTTTTTAGCATGGGTAGGACGCGAGTTATGTGGGGGTGCTTGGAGTTAGTTGGTGTGGCGAAGTTGGCATGGTTTGGTTTTCTAGTGTAGTTGGAGTTGGGTCTAGTGGAGTGATATTAAGTGTGGGTTGTGGTGTTTCGATTTGAATGGGAGACCGAGTTGGAGGTGGTTGGATGAAGGATGAGGAAAGACGTGCTAATAAAGGAGTACTTACTTATGAATTTTCATAGGAAGACTCTAGTACCGACAAGGATGTAATGAGATGGCGATGTCTTGCTTGTATAGGGAAAACATGTTCTAGAAATTTAACATGACGGGAGACATAAACACGTTTGGAATGTGATCAAAACACTTATAGGCTGATTGACTAGTGGAGTAACCAAGGAATATGCATGGTTTGGACCACGATTGAAGTTCGGAAGTGGTGTAAGGTCGTAGCCATAGGTAGCATAAACACTCAAATATTTTTAAATGATGGTAATTTGGCATTTGCTTGAATTATTTTTGAAAAGAAGATTGAAAGTTAAGAACGGGAGTTAGAAGTCAATTAATGAGATAGACTAGCTGTTTAGAATGCATAGGGCCAATGAGAACTGGGAAGAGTCTGTAGTTTGAAGTAGTGCTAAACTTGTTTCAACAATATGATGATGTTGTCTTTCCGATGTGCCATTGTGTTCGGTGTGTAAGGCGGTGTTTTAAAGTGTGAGATGCCATGAGAGTTAAAAATAAATGCTAAAGAAATGTATTCACCTCCATTATCTCGTGTACATAGTTATAATGGATTGGTGAAAGAATTTTTCTACTAATAGCTTGAACCGGGAAAAAAAATTGCAACCTCTAATTTTTTTGCCATAGGATAAAACCAAATATATTTTGTAAAATGGTCAACAAATATTAAGTAATATCAAAAACCATCGAGGGACAAATCTATAGGACCTCAAACATCGAGTAGATTAATTCAAGTGGCTTAGAGCTATGGAGAGAATTTTTCGCAAAAGGAAGACGGTAACTTTTATTAGAATTGCAAGAATTACAATAAAAATTTGGATCTAATGACAACCTAAAATTCAAAGTACTAGACCAAAAAATAGAGTGGATGATAGGAATTGATGGATGACCCGGACGTTGGTTCCATTCACCGAGGCGAGAGGACATTGTGGTATGATTAACTCCGAGGAGTCATTAAGCTAGGAATGCGAGTAGACATCATTAGTGTTCACCCAGCGAAGCACTCGGTGCCCACGTACGTAGATCCTTCACAAGAAAATATAAAGGAAAGAATTCAATGGAGACATTATTGGACTTGTAAAATTTTGAAACAAAAATCGGATTATTTTTAATTGTGGGTGCACACATAATATCATCTAAAGTAAAAGAAGTATTCTTGTAAACAAGGTTGGTAGTGCCAATATGTGATATCTGTAAACCTGTACCATCACCAATGTGGATTTCATCCGGACCACCATAATCCGAATAATGTTCGGGTTATTGACGTTGCCAGTGACATGGTGTGATGCACCGAATCAAATAGCCATGGTTGAGAGTTTGCTTTATGAAAAGAGGCCATGTTAGTTTGTAGGAGTGGACTCGTGATGAAGGAGAGTGCATAATATTATTGTTCTTGAGAAATCGAGCTAACTTGTGGCATTCTTGAGTGAGATGCCTTGGTATCTCACAAAAGTTACAAAAAGAGTCACAAGAGACAAAGGATTTGTTTCCATTGTGCCTATTGGAGTTCCAATTGTTGTAATTGAAAGAGGAATAGCCATTGCCTCGGTTTGTGTTGTTCGACGCGGAACAATTGGAGTTGCTCCCTAACTTATTGCACCAAGAACGATTTGGGTTAGATTGACGACCTGCATAGTTTGTCTGTTGCAATGTTGAGTGGAGTATTGGTGGTGATTTCGATCACTCGAGGTGTCGCTCAAAGTCCTCGAATTTATCAAGTAATTCATCAAAGGTGATTGGGGTATCACGAACACGGACAACGAGCGGTGATGTGATTAAATTGATCTCTAACTCCTTTAAGAACATGTAGGACCACGTCATCTTCGACAATTGGAGAGTCGGCAATGGCAAGGGCATCGACGGTCGCTTTAACATCCCGCATGTATTCCGCTATAGAACGCGTGCCTTGTGGGTTATCATGAAGTTTTTCCTTGAGAGACATAATGCGAGAGCGTGATGTATTCGCAAAAGGACGGAGAGGCGAGCCCATGCTTCTGCAGAGGAGGAGACAAAGGAGATGTGGGATTGTATTTCAGCCACACAACTCCTTAATATGGCGTTGAGAATTAGTTGATCTTGTCCGTACAAGATGAGAAAGTACGGGTTTACAATGATTTTGGTGGTGTCTTTAGGATCCGTTATTTAGGTAATAGGTGGTGGTTGGTTTCCATCAATGTGGCCAAGAAGATTATGGTCGATGAGCGTAGATTGAAGCCGAGTTCTCCAAACGGAAAAATTTGAGTGGATGAGTTTGGTGGGAAGATGTGAAGGGGCATTGAAGGGGACGATTTGATTTTCAAGAACGAGAGGATGTGGAGGCCATGGATCTTTGAGAGAGCTTTTAAACTATTTTAGGCTCGATACCATATAAGAGCATATGGTTACGGGAATAAGTATTGTATTATTGCTTGGTAAAACTTTTGAGATTATCTACAATAACTCGGTTACAAGATAGAGTTTGCCACCGAAGAGATATGTACAAGAGATAACAAAATATAACAAAAAGACATGAGTCATTACAAAGAGATAATGCTCTCTGGTGATAGAGCTAACTAACGAGTGTGTTGTTGGCTTAACAATCCTTAATTTAAAAAAAAAAAGAAAAAAGAAAAAAAAACAATTAGGATGACAATTACCTCCATTATTATTAATTTTCTCTCTCGCCTATATTTTCAAATTATATATATATATATATATATATATATAAACGATGGTTAGCAACCACCAACCGACACTAATATCCACATATCAACTTATTCAAATATAATTCTCAAAGGGGACAAAAAAACATATATATATATATATATATATATATATATATATATATATATAAGAATAAACGATGGTTAGCAACCACCAACCGACACTAATATCCCTATATCAACTTATTCAAATATAATTCTCAAAAGGGAAAAAAAAACATATTTAAATGTAAACGAGATACCTAGTAAATTATAAATTAATACTTCTAGGTTTGAAAAATAAATTAATTAGTTTTTTTTATTTTAAAAAATTAATTATTTAGTCTTTTTAATATATATATATATATATATATATATAAAGAAGATATTTTTTAAAAAATAAAATAATATTAAATTAAAAGCATTGAATATTGGTTAAAGAAGTAAAAAATTAGTTTTTGAGAAAAGAAACATTAATTAATTTATTTTCCAAAATTAAAAGAACTAATTTATATTTTACTCCGTGATACACGATGATTCTTTCATGTGACCATCTTTTTGTTGAATCAAATATCCTAGTCATGGAGACGTGCATATACTGCCAGTTGCAATCCATTCTGTACGTACAGAAGCTAATATTTTAAGAAGAATGCAATATTATATATAGCTAGGTAGGTACGTGGGGTGATCATAAAAAATGATATGTCTAATTATTAGGCTCAATTAAAATAAATTTAATCTTGTTACATATATGATAATTGACCATAAGTACCATGCATGATTATTGTAAAAATAATAATTAATATTAGTGGGATAAAAATTTAAAGATACGATCTCGAATCTGATGAATTCATCAAAAGCAAAATCTGATGAATTCTGCAAAATGTCAAACACGTAAATAATTAAGAATTTATATATTAATTCTCTTCACAATATTGAGATTTAATTATATATATAATGATATGAAGATCTTACAGCTAATATTGTACCAAAGAATCAATATGAATGTGCGAATGTGCTGCCTTTTATACTATCCAGCCCATATTGGGAAGATACGTCTCAGTTGACTATGTAATCCCCAGTTAGTGGGAATTGAGCATTTGGAATTTGTAATCCCCATTTAGTGGCTGCCTTTCTCAACTTCTAAAGGAACTTTCACATGTATACAAACACAGAACAAGAAACACTCCAGGGAGGGGGAAAAAAACAAAAAATGTAACAGAAGTTCGTGTTGCATTTATCGAAGAATAATCTGTAGCCACTACACCAATAGTTCTGAATCCGGATATACAAATGCAATTATTGGCTGATTAGCACAACCAACAACAGCTCACTAAAACCCTGAAGTTGATGAATCTTGCATAGTATGTTCCAGGTGCACAAGAGACTTGGATCTATATCTTCTAAAATCAAGGTTATTTACAGTTCTATCAGATTAATCATCACGATGAGAATCCTTCTCCGCAACATGGTGATCATTACTTCTCAGACTCTTAGCTGGTCCTTGGAAGGATAAAGAACTCTTACAGTTTGTCGCAAGAGTTAAGAACTGTATTTGGACTCTATCATTCAAGATTGGCTGATGGCAAGGAGCATTTGTTTCGGACCTGACCTCGAGTTCCAGTCAAGACACCAGTGTTTGACATCTTAACCATGGACCTGGAAAAGTCTCTTCGAAAGGTTGTTCCATCATCCGAAGCATAACCCCTCACAAACCTTGCAGTATTCTCATCAGCCATCAATTGTTGATCAACAAATAGAAGTCCTCTACCCCTCAACAAATTCTGATAGTAGTGGTTATCAAAACGTGCTCCAGATGGTATAGAAGCAGATAATCGTTGGAAAATCATTGCCGAACTGGAGTTCCTCATCTCCCTTGATGTCATGGAAGCTACAGTTCCATCATCATTGGTGCTGTTGCTATCCTGGCAAGCAAATCTCAATTCATTTAGGAAATCAGGATCTATAGAGGCATCTGGTTGTCCTGTCCCTGAAAAGTTGGTGAAGCGATTCTGGATGAAGTCACAGTTAATTTTTCCCACATTATGAGCACCTACAGAATCAAGAAATTTACTCAGTCCATGATCGATTCTATCATTTCTTCAAAGACATAACAAGAAATAGAGAGAAAGATGCAAAGGACCTAAGAGATTGACTGTTTCTCTTTCATCAAAACCTCTGCGGGAAAAGAGGAAAAGTGTTCGGGTGATGTTATCATTGGGCTTTGGAATCTCGTCCATGGCTTCATCAAAGTAGGATTCGGTACTGTCTCTCCTGCCTGTAAAAACTGGATAAAATGGACCACCAGCCTGCAAGATCAGGCAAGAATGAACACCATGAGCATACTCGATAATGATGCATGAATGGCCCTTCGATGGTGAAGAAAAAGCAGGAACTTGCTAGGAATGATTCAGTTCCTTATTTCAGAAATTTCAATAAACAAACAGAAGAAAAAGGAAGGGAAGTGATGGAAACTTGAATTAAAATAACAAAGGTCCTAATGCTGATCCATCACCTTTAAATGTTTGGGATCACAGACTGCAAAATTTGTTATCTAACTGAGATTTTCACTTGAGGAATCAGATTCAGATACTTGTTGTTAATGAAAGCTCTTCCTAAGCTTTTATTTTTTCTCGAAACAGAAACAACTAAAACCTAAAGAAAACCAACTTTGATTAGTTCAATACCAAACTCAATGATGAAAAGATTGCAGCTACTGAGTGCTAAATCCATATAAACAAAACAAAGTAGTAGAACAGACCAGCACAATAGCATCTCTGGTGGCAAGTGCGAGCGTATCAGCACAAGAAACCACTCCTGGGCATGCATTGTCAAGCTCCTCCTTGATTGTTTCAATCTCATCAAGACCCCTCAAGCTCTTGTTCGGAGCAGCCTGCCTCTCAATGGAATGGTTTTTATTCCCATTTCTGTCATCCAAGAAGACTGAAGCATCGCAACCCTGCTTGCAGTGATCCCACAAGATCAGTAATCAGTAGCAATAGCAAAAGCATTACTATGAATCAATATCCAGTTACATACAATAACAAGAATTCATAGTGTTAATAGCAGAACTCAGCATCCAGATCAAATTTATGATTATCTGCCTAAGAAATTAACATTAGGGAATCCCAATCAATGATAGCTCAACACGAAAAGTGTCTCAACAAAGAATTTAAAGAACGAAAAAACTGAAACCAGCCGAAGGAATGATTGAAGCAAGTAATCTAAGGCCAATACAGACCTGAATAGTTAAAGAGCCAAGTAGCCAACTGCATACAGAAATATAACACCTGTTGAAAACTAACAAACACTAGGCAGGCACGCTTTGCATATAAACAAAACATACTACCACAAGAACAAAATCCCATTCCGATAAGAACCCTACAATCATCAACAAACAAGAAACCAAAATCCCCATTTAGGAGCAACTGTACTGTGATCAAACTCCCTCAAAGAACAGAAAAATTACAGAGAATCCACAAACCACTTGACAAAACCCTCAAAGTACAACAACAAAGAGACCCCAATTGAGCATTTAGAGAAAAGACAAGGCACATAGATTTAAAGAAAAAAAAACCCAAAACCCCACAAAAAGAATCAAGAAGAAGAAAATTGCATACCTTGATGAAGCAATCATGGAAAAGAAGCCTTAAAAGACCAAAAGAAATATCATTTTGCTGTAAGTAAATCCTTGCCATTGTTGATCTAACAATAGACTCAGCTTGTGCACATTTCTGCCGATAAAAATCGTATTCAAGACCGTGAAGCTCAAAAGATGAAGAAACAACACCTCCTGGAGAACTTGTGGCACTCTCTCTTTGTAAAAAAACAGAGAATCTTTTCTCTTCTTTTTCGAGCTTCTCTCTTCTAGCCCTCTCCTCCTCCTCTATTTCATAGGGAAATTTTAAAGAAAGAATCACAGAGATTATGAAAATAACTATGAGTGTCTTTGTCTTTCTTTTCATTAACGTTGCCATTTTCTTTCTTCAATCAATCAAGTTCTTGATTTTCTTCTCTTTTCTTTCAAGAAGCGGGATGAGGGATGGGGAGTGAGGGTTTTGTTGGCACCGAGAGAGGGCGGGAAATGGAGGTGAGGTCGTTTCTTGTTGAATTGACATAAATGCCCTACCAAAATAAATTCTTTACACTATGGTTGGCAAGGGGGTTGGTAATTTGGAAGCTTAATGGAATACTTATTGTTATGAACTCTTCTTATGATGCTATCAATTAATGAAAAATGGAAATAATAAAACATATCAAAATATATAGCTTTGTGTATAGTTAACGTAATCGAACATAAATAACACATTTTAGAATCAAATTAGTTTATGTTAAGATCATATGAAACATGTAAAATTATTTTAAAAAATAATTTTAGTTTGATGATACTTTTTATCCGTCTTACGTAAAGGTCGGATAAAACATGTAAAATTATTTTAAAAATTAATGTTAATTTGATGGTACTTATTATGTTATGAATCTATTAAAATATATCAAATCAAAACTATTTTTTTAATTTTGTGTTTAACTAATTATTCATTATGTTTTTCATAATTTTTTTGCTAAAAAGAACACGATTTATTATTTTATATTCGGATTCTTAACTAAAAACTTATGAAAAAATTCAAAAATCCATGGATTCTTAACTAAAAACTTTTCTTATATTTTTTTTAAAAAAATCTAGGACAAATTATCTAAAAAACACTTTTAATCTTTAGATTAAATCTATATATGTTGTAAACTATTTTTTTTAAATGTAATATATATATATATCATGAGGGAGGAAATTACAATACAAATAAAGTTGTGAATTGAAATAAAATTTATTGAAAAAATGAGGGACTAAAAAATAACATGAGCAAAACTTTAAGCATACAATGCTTGAAAAAAAAATCTCAAAATTACCCAATATATATATATATATATTCAATGCACATTAAAGAGAGGGTGAATAATATTGTGAATAAAATAAATACCTAAAACATATTTAAAATAATGAAAATATAACTACCTTAAAATCACAAAAATGTCATTAAGTGAATAGTGTTATTTAAGAGTGTGAATAATATAAAAAATAATAAAAACTCCGTCTCTTTTAGAGTTTTAATATCAAATCACAATCAAATTTTCTACAGTCCAAGAAATATAGAAACTAAAGAGGGTTATATATATATAACCCTTTTTAGTTTCTATTCCAACCTTATATGACCACGGGGAATAACTTCACCTCCTCAATCAAAGGCCATATTAGTGGCTCTTTGTGCAATCGCATAACGATTGCTTTGGCAATTGTTGTGCAATGGCCAAAGCAATTGATTTCAAATTTTTATTTATTTTTTTAAAACAATTTTGTTGTTGAGTCAATCTGTCATGGGTGATTGGACTTAAACTTTTTTCAACATCCTTAGACCTAATACAATACTCTCGCAATTGTGATAGCAAACTAAGAAGATATATTTTCATACTAACAAATGGATCATGTGACCTAACGAGCATTTACGTATTTTGAGAACTTATTATTATGCATATGTTAGGAATAACATTGTAACTACCAGCTATGATTAATAAATAATATACTAGGCATAATATATCATAAATCTCGCAATATCTCGGACAATTTCTTATATTTAATATCTTATTATCTCAAATCTTTCAATTAGTATATAGTCGATCTCATATTGTATATCTATAATTACATCCATGCCATTCTTAAGTGATACTTCTTTCAAGCAATATTATTGGTAGGCCAATATACTAAATATATTTTTCTTTCTTACTCAAAATTCTTAATTCAAAATTTATCGCTTTTCTAAACCGAGTTTCATAGATCAAATCATACAAGATCACCAAAAAACTAGTTAAGATAGCAAACACTAAGCCTAAATCCTAAATAATAGTAAAAAGTAATAAGGGCATTAGTTGAAGGATATATTATTTCTTTAAAGATTTCACGCAGTGAAAAAGTATGGATTCATTCCCACACTACCTTTTGCAATCATATTAGCACACGTGGTATGAATCACATGTTACAATATTCCTAGTTGTCACATTTTATATACACCGTATAGATCTTAGTTCAATCGTCAAACACAAAACGACTAACCATAGTTCTCAAGGTGATCTCTCTTGAAAAGTATAATCACCAAGATCTCAAATCTAGCTTTCATAGGTTATTTGGATCAATCTTTTCAAATCGATTATAAAATATACACTTGTTTATAATCCCATCTTAATTTTACATTAAGGAAACACTTTCTTATTCTTATCTACGCCCAACTCGCTCTCAACAATATTATAGGATTTTTGTCTCATCTCTACTCACTCCAAACAACACTAAAGACGATTATTCGTGTGAGAGAATCAATTTAAACTTGTATGAATTTTAAAGTTCAACTTTATCATAGTAACATACAAATAATGTTTGTGTGAGTGTGTGAGTGTGTGTGTGTGTGTGTGTGTGTGTGTGTGTGTAAAGAAACATAAAATTGCATTCATAAAAGAAGTAGTACAACATACAAGTTTAACTATTTATTATTATAACAAAGCTATAATCTATGCATTCCAAAAGATTTAACATGTTGAAGAAACACATCTCTTCATATGTATTTTGTGAGAAGATTTGTTATCATTTCATGTATAGATATATAATATGAGCACTTCACATTTTCCAATAATGTCTCTAATGTAGTTGTACTTGGTGTCAATATATTTGGTTCTACTATAATACTTAGGATTATTGGTACAAGCAATAGATGTCCGGTTATCACAATAGACTATAATAGACCCCGATCTATCACTATTAACTTCCAAATCCTGAAGAAATCTCTTAAACCAAACTACTTCTTGCACAATAGCTAAACTTGTTATAAATTCATCCTCCATATTAAACAAAGCTATGTAAGTCTATTTCTTAATACTCCAAGATATAGCACTATTATTGAGTAGAAAAACATAGCTATAAGTGGATTTGTGTTCATCAAGATCTTCTTTTCAATTAGCATTTGAGTATCCGAGTCAAATGTAAGTCTTTTCCTTGATAACACGAGATAATAATCCATGGTGCTCTTGAGATATCTCGGGACCTTTTTCATAGCCTTCCAATGCTCTCAACCAGGATTTGACTAAAATCAACTAGCCAAACCAATAACAAAATATATATACGAGCGAGTACACATCATTGTATACTCAAAACTTCCAACTACGTTTGAATATAGCACTTTAGACATCTTTGCTTTTTCTTGTGGAGTTTTTGGACAAATTTCATTACAAAAGCCTAGCCTTTTGACACAGGTGTCTACAAGCTTACAATTACCTATATGAAAGCATTCTAGAACATTTTATATATAATGCTCTAGTGATAGAGCCAAAAAGTTCTATAAAACAATCTTTAATGATCTTCACTCCTAAAATATAGTTTGTCGTATCCGTGTTTTTTGTGTCAAAATTCATGAATAACCATGCCTTGATAAACATGACAAAAACTTTATTATCCCCAACTATCAAAATATCATTAACATATAAAAATAGAATTGTAAACTTTTCTTCATTTTTTTTAACATAAACATAATGGTCCTTATTAATCATTTTAAAATTATAAGTCATTATCATCTTATGAAAACGAAAGGACCATTGTCTTGATAATTATTTCAAACCATAGATACATCTTTAGAGCTTGCAAACTTTGTGCTCTTGGCTTTCAATAATAAAACTCTATGTTATTCCACGTAGATTTATTCATCTAGCTCTTTATGAAGAAAACGCTTTTTCACATTTATTTGATGCAATTCTAAGTCTAAATGTGCTACAATGGCTAAAATTAATCTTATCAACAAAAATAACAACATAGAAAAAGATTTTCTTATAGTCTATACCTTTTTATTAGGTATAACTTTTAGCCATAAAGCAAGTTTTATATCGGTCAAATGATCCATTTGCCTTTCATTTTATTTTGAGAACCCATTTGTTCCCAATTGCTTTATGGCCCGATGGAAGATCAACTAAACTCCACATCATTCAATTCATCATGGATTTCATTTCCTCTTCTAATAAAACCTTTTATTTATCTTTGGCAAGACATATCGGTACCTCTTTTACTATTCTAGACTCTTCATCGTCTTATGGGATTACAATATAGGCATCATTCTTAAATTTAAATTGTTTTCAAGGAATTCTCGGTTGATTGTTTATATGTAAATAAGAATCATCACTAACACTAATTGAAATTAGATCGTCCTCATTCCTCTCATTCAATAAACATAGTCATAGTGTACTATCAAAGCTTCGCTAGGAAGAAGAGAGTCTTGTAGAACTAGTTATACGTCAACTTTTGGTTGACTTACAACATTACAACAAAACAAGCAATTATCGATCGATTATGTTTCATCGTTAATTAATCATTGAATAGTGACCAAATAGCGACGAAATTGAAAATGCAGCAATTTATGACGGATCGACAACGAAACATTAGCGATGGAAAAAATTATGCTAATGTCGATGACGAAATTGCGATAGATTAACGAGGAAATTTAGCAATGGATTACCGTTTACATTGCTAAAAACCATCATTTGATTGCTAATGAGTGACGGAATGTGCTATGTTGCTAATTTTCCACATTTTTAAAAACTTTAGGCAATTGGACGCTAGTTTAAATTTCAAATTAGCGACGGACACTTATGTTCATCACTATTTAGCGACGTAATAACGATGGAATCGCATTTGTCACTAATCCTAAATTCTTAAAACTTCTAACCCTTTTCTTTTTCCCTAAAATTTTCCTCCTTTCCCTCGTCTCCTTCTCTCCTTCTCTCCTTTCGTTGCCCCCAGCAGCCTCTAACCATTGCCCCACGCCACCTCACTCCCTCCCCGACCCACTCATTCCAATGAGGTGCCCCTCTCTCCCTAAAGACCACTTTGAAACTACTCGTGATAGTCTCTCCTCTCCGTCCACTCCTTTGGTTAGTTATCTCTCTTTTATTTTTATTTTTTTTACCACATGTGGCTTTCATCGATGTGTCATTTTATGTGCTATTTTTATCTAACATGACGAGTCCATCCGTCCATTATTGTTGCAAAATTTGACGAAATCCTATTAGAAAAATCACATTAAAAAATATTAAGAATAGAGAAACTCAATAAATAAAAATAGAAAGACCGTACTAATAAAATCTAAAAAGTACAAAGACAAATCCTATCTTAATCCTATTAATATATTGTTGAAATTTGGGACAATTTTACTTTACGCTCTCTCAATCAAGTTTATAATGTGAAATTTTATAAAATAAGCTTTTACATGCAAGTTTAAGAAAAAGGTTAAAAATTAGTTCAACTAAATATATATTTTTTTAGTAATATTAAATGTAGTTGAAAATAAATAGTATAACATGTTTTTTCTAATTGTATATTTTTAAATATCATAAAAATTAGCTATAACTAAATATAGGTAGGGATAGAATCCAAATTGTAATGACATGAAAAGTTATGAAAATAGTGTAGTTTGTTGTGTTTTAATTAAAGAAGAAAGACATACCTTATTTAAGTACTTATTATGAGGACATGAATTGCTCAAATTATTCGTATTTATAAAATTCAATGATATTTCGTAGATTTATATGTTTCTTTTTAATCAATAATTTTTTATTAGCTATTGGAATTTATGATCTCATATAAACAAATTTTTTTTTTTTAGAATGGAAGAATATTTACAAAGAAAAAAGAAAAGAAAAGAAAAGATCTTGGTATCTAAGCCAAGTTTGTATTCAGACAACAAGTATTTTTTATAATTAACAATTCGCATGTGTAACTGTCAATAATTGATAGTTTTATGGTTAATCATTGTTTTCGTGAGCGTGTAAATGCATTTTGTATAGCAAATTTTGGTAAAAATGAATTAATAGCATGTTTCATCTATGTACTTTGATATTTTCTTAATATAATTTTTTTATTATTTATTTAATATCTATACTCAAAATAGTTTTTTAATGTGATTTCTCCGATAGCATTTTAGTCAATTTTTTGATAACAAGTGACAAGTGAACCACTCACATGTCAAAAAAAAAAAAAAAAAAATTCCCAAGCCCACAAAAAAAGATATTTTTGTCCTGTTCATTTTTAGTTTCATTTTCATTGTTTTTAAATTTTAGAAATTAATTTTTTTTACATGCGCTATTATTTTCTGACAAAAAAAAAATCCCAAACCCTTAAAAAAGATTTTTTGTCCTATTTATTTTTAAAAATTAATATTTTTTTACACGCGTTATTATTTTTTGACGTGACAATCTACAAGTCACTTCTTGTTGAAAAATTGACCAGAATCCTATAAAAGGAACCACAGTACGAAAATATTTAAAATAGATAAATCAAATAAATAAATAAAAATAGAGTCACATTAAGAAAATGTCAAGAATAGATGGATGAAATACACAATTAATCCTAGTAAAAATTATGTACAGTTGGTCTTGGCTTCTTCTTTTTCCCTTTTATATCATAGCATTATTCATTGGTTAAATACATAATAATATTTATCTAATAATTTTTTTATATGTATTTTTTATACATAATGTATACAATATGAGAAACTCTTAAATGTATGTTATCAAAATAGAAACTCTTAATTAAAAAAAAAAAAATTCAATGATCTGAAACAATATGAGAGGTCATAACTAGTATCTGTTTAAACTATGTGGCTAATTCTATATGGTTCAAACATATTTTTGATTAAAGGTGCCATTATTCTCACTTTTTCAGCTGTTTTTAACAAAACACATTACAAAAAAGCCTCTCGGAATTCAAAAGTCTTCTCGTCATGTTTGTAGGAGATTCTTTTCTGATAAATGGCATAATGGTGGATATTACTATTACGTTCTCTTCTTTTGCTTTAAATAGTTTTGATCTCTCACTCTTTTTTTTTTCTTTTTTTTTAATTTTACTGTTTGGGTTTGGGCCCACTATGAGTTTTCTTTTTCTTTTTCTTTTTTTATTGAGTGGCTCCTTTCTTTGGACTTCAAAAAAATTCATTATTCTTGGGATTTTTTTTAGGGAAATAAATTGTTTTTTGATATTTAGTTGTACTGTATATGCATTAAAAAAAGTAAGCTAGAAAATGCTTTTTGAATTTTTTATATAAAAATAAATTTAGCATAATATTGAGTCCTTTTTTAAAAAAATGTTCTCTTTGTGAAAAAAAAGAGAGAAAAATAATAACTTATTTTTTTAGTTGATTGATGAAATAATTCCTTTGATCAAATTTTTTTAAAAAAATATATTGAAGTTTTGATTTATTTTTTTTAATTAATATAAATATTGAAGTTTCAAATAGAAAGCATATGGTACGTTAAAAAAAATATATTAAATAGAATGCATGTATATCATGCTAATGATCCATTTCTTATCCATCTTTGATAAATTAAAGAACTTTATAAAATCTTTTTGTTTATAATCCTTTGGTAGAATAATAATTTTCCCATTAATTCCAAAAGATTTGTAGTTTTTAACTTTGATTTACTTTATTTTGTAATTAATTTTGTTAATTTAAAATTTAAAAATCTAAGTTTTTGGCCCAAAAGCACGCTGCAATATTCAACGTAGGATCTACTTAAGCTCTACACATAATTTATCAAATCAGAAGTAATTTTTTTTTTAGTATTTCAAATATTTACAAGCATAAATATCTAATATTTATATTTTTAATTATTTTTAATACAACAATGCCAAACATCAAGATAATATGACAAAAAAAAGACTCAAAAAATTACATATCGAACCATTAAATCAATAGACTTATGATATCCAATTGTGCTTACTTAAGCCCCAACCAAAAATTACCAAATCTAGAGTAATTTTTTTTTATTATATCAAATACATATACATATAATATCTAATATTTTATTTTATTTTTATAATTAATTTCAATATAAATTCACTTTCAATCATATATGACAATCAACCACTTTTTTTTCTTTTCACAATTACAATTGCATCAAATCTCTAAACCGAGTTACAAACAATTCTAAAATAGATGGGTTTTTAACTCTTCTTACATTGTTCACACACTCACAAAAGACTGTTCATTTGATGGCATTTTTGTAATTCAAATTAATGATATTTTTATTATTTTAAGTGCTTTTCGGACATTTAATACACCCATAATAATGTTCACCCAATCATTATTGTGCATTAAGTGATATTTTTGTCAATTTGAGTTTTTTCCACAAATTTTATATGTCAATTTCTCCTCATATTGTTCTTTTATCCCTCATTTTTTCAATCACTTTTATTTCGATCTATAACTTTATTTGTATTGCAATTTGATCCATAAGCTGTAAGATGATAGAGAAACAAAGAGAGATGAGAGAGGAATCTACATTTGGATTTTTAATAAATTTTGCTGTTGTTTGCTCTTAAAAAATATGATATAATTTATATGATAGATTCTTTTAATTTTTAAATGATAGTAACATGTATTTTTTTTAAAATCATATATATATAATCTAAAAATTAAAAATATTTTCAGATAATTTTTGTTATTTTTTTTAAATGTATAAGAATTTTTTTTAATTAAGAATTCATGGATTTTTAAATTTTTGTACAAGTTTTTAATTAAGAATTCGGATAAAGAAGAATAAATCATATTTTTTTAATAGAAAATTTATGAAAAAGTCAATGAATAATTAGTTAAATACATAACTAAAAAAAAGTTAATGGTTTTTTTTATTTGATATATTTTAATAGACTCATAGTATATCATAGATCATAAAACTAAAATTATTTTTTAAAATAATTTTACGTGTTCTATCCGACGTAACGTAACGCGAATAAAAAAAAAGTACTCTACCCAACCAACATTTTAGTAACTCTACATCTCAAACAATTCCAATTCCCAAAAGAAAAGAAAAACTTTAAAATTATACATGTGAATTTTTAAAAAGAGTTATATAATTTGCCTTTTAATTAGGCTAATATCGTTTGCAAGAAGACATTTTTTAGTAAACATTTTCCTGAATTTTATATTTAATATTGTCAGGAAAAAATGAATAATTTTTTTTCAATTAATATAACACAAAGCTTCCATTGAGAAATAAATTTTATCTTCCCTTCAAGAAAGTAAAATATTTTCTATTGAAAAACCATAAAATTTTAAAAATACTAGTAACACCATATCAGATTAAATTATTTACATCTAAAAGGGAGATATTAGGTTGCACAAATCTTATTTAATTTATTTTTCATTGCAACCATACACTAAAAAATAATTTGGATTATTTTTCATAAAGAAAGTTATATATATATATATATATATATATATATATATAAGTTCTACTTCTCTTGTAATTTTGAACACACATCCCTCATCTCTCATATTTATCTAATGCATTAATAAATTCTTTGAGTACTGATCTTAAAATAAAAAAACAAACAAACCTCCTCGTTCTCAAGCGCCAAGGCTACCCCGATTAGTCCATCTTGTTTCAACAAACGAAAAAATTAGTCTATTTTTTAATAAAAAAATTAATAATTTAATCCTCTATATTTTAATTATATAAATAATTTAATCATTTTATCAATCTTATGTTAGATTAGTGATTTTTTTTTAAATTGTCTTTTTTATGCCTTCTTTCTCTCCTCCACCCACTCTTTTTCTCTCCATTCAAAAAATTAAAAAAAAAGGCAAATTGAAAATGAAAACCATTAATTTAATAGAAAGCTAATGAAATAATTAAGTTATTAATGAAATTAAAATATTAAAAACTAAATGATTTTTTTAAAGGAAAGGGATTGATTAATTGGTTTTTCTGAAAGAGAGGTACTAATTTATAATTTACTCATTGTTAGATGCGTTTTTTTTTTTTTTTTTGTGGTCTTTTCTAAGTTAATATTACATATTTGATAAAAGAGAGTGCTTGTAATTAATTTCATGATAAATTTCCATTGGTTTGAGTTTTTTAATTCAATTTTTTTTTAGTTTTATTTGTTTTATTTTTAACAAAATTGGATGAAAGAATAAAAAGTACATTTTAATTTTGTAAATAATTTAATTTTTTTAATCAGTTTTTTATTAGATTATTTATTTTATTTTTTAATTTTTTTCTTTGATATCTTATTTTTCTCTTTCACCTACTCTTATATATATGTGTTTGTGTGTAAATTTTGAAAATAAAAATTATTAATTCAATAGAAAACTAATGAAAAAACTAAGTCATTGATGAAATTAAAACATAAAAGACTAAATAATTAGTTTTTTTTAATAGACTAATCAATTGATTTTTCTAAACTAGGAGGACTTATAATTTACTTATTATTAGATGTTTTTTTTTTTGGCAGCAGTCTTTTTTCTAAGCCAATATTACATATTTGATAAAAGAGAGTATTTGTAATTAATTTTTTAATTTTTTTAATTTTATCATAAATTTCCATTGGTTTGATTTTTTTAATTCAATTTTTCTTGTTTTCTTAGTTTTATACTAATTTTTTTGCTCACGCTACGCTACGGGTTGGATGAAATATATTAAATCGTTTAGAAAAGTATATGAAATCAAATGCGAAAAAAATTATAAATAACTTTTTAATAAAAAATTTGCATTTCACTATTTCTTATTTGTGTTTTCATAATTTTCCTTTTGAAAAAGGATTTATCCTTGTTAATCCATGGATTATTAATTAAAAAGAAAATTAAATAATTTTTTTAAAAAACTTTAGTATTTCATAAGATTGTGTCAAAAAATATAAATAAAAATTATTGAAACTTACATAGAATTGAACAAATATTTTTTTATTTAATGTTGATGAGGATATCGGTTTTCGAAAAAATATGAATTTAATTTTTATATATTTATTTACAAAAGAATGAATAATATTAAAATAAAAAACTATATTAATTTGAATCATTGAGTGGTTAAGTCAAAACATTATTTTAATTATTTAATTTAAAAATAAATAAATAAATAGTAAATGCTTGGTGTAGAAAAATAATATTATTGTAATATGATCATAATATTAATAACATATGACTATATTAACAAAAATGACAAATTAAAGTAGTAAATTTTAAATAATAAAAATAAAATACTAAAATAAAATTGGACTAAATTATAATCTAATTAAAGTTTGAAATTGAAAAAAATAAGTATAGAAAAATTGAGAACCAAAGTGCTGAAAAAATGACATAAATAATGATTTGTGAGTATGCGAATAGTATTTCAAATAAGAAAAATGAATAATAAAATAATGTTTTAGTTTAGTTTTTTTATAGTAATATTTTGTTTTATTTTTAACGGAATTTGATGAAAGAATAAAAAGTTTTATACAAATGCAAATCCTTAACAAAACATTGATGGGTAGAATCTATAAAAAGTTTTATACAAATACAAAATCCTTGAAAAAGACAAAACTTGCAAATTGACCCAACCCAAGGGGTTAGAAGAGAAAAAAGAGACCCCTGCATTTGCTCCTGGCCAACCGGATGCGGACCCTTCGGCTTTCCACCAAATACTAAAGCCAGATTTTGTGAGAGAGACGAGGACGATGATGATGGCGATGACTCGAGCACATGTTTTGCTTACTAAAAATTCAATATTTTGTCTTCAAAAGAAAATGGGTATTATGGGCTTCTTCTTTCCATCTTCTCACGTACATTTCTACTTATCAGAAAGGAGCAGTAAGGTCTTGTTTGGTAAGAATGATTCTGCCCTAGCTTCTTTCAACGCCATGCTTCGTAGGAAACCTCCCCCTTCTATTGTTGAATTTGTTAATTTGTTATCTTCAATTGTTAGAATGGGACATTATTATGAGACTCTGGTTTCTTTATCCAAACAAATGGAACTTGCTGGAATCACTCATGATGTTTGTAGTCTTAGCATTTTGATCAATTTCTTCTTCCATTTACATCGTGTGGGTTGTGGGTTCTCTGTCTTGGCAAAATCCTTAAACTTGATTTTGAGCCTGATGCCGTAACATTTAATACCTTAGTTAAAAATGGTTCATGCTGTGAAATTTGTTGATGATATGGTGGTGAGAGGATGTCTGCTTAGTGCACAAACTTATAATGTGATAATCAAGTGTCTTTGTAAAACTGGCAGAATCAATGATGCAGTCGTATTTCTTTAAGGAAATAGAAAACAAAGTAGGTTGTGTACCAAATTTTGTTACCTACGATTCAGTGATAGAGATGGATATTGTTCCCAAGGGAAAACGGATGAAGCTACAAGGTTATTTGATATGATGGTCACCAGGGGCTGTACACCTAGTGTTTATAGCTACAACATCATGATTAAAGGATATTGTAAGGTTAAAAGGATAACGAAGCAATGCAACTTATTTGATGAAATGTCTCATAAAGGTTTAGTTCCAGATATAGTTATTTACAATTCTTTGATAATGGGCTTGCGTCAAGCAGGGAGACCTATGGAGACACAAGGGCATTTTAGAGACGTTTGTGCTTGTGGCTACACTCCGTGTTTAACAAGTTACTCAGCTTTGCTTGATTGCTATTTCATCAACAAGGGAATATTGATGAGGCATTGGCACGATTTAAAGAGATTCAAAGAAGTGTTTTAAAGCCTGACTTGGTAAACCTACAACGTCCTTATTGATGGTATGTTCAAGTCTGGGAAACTTCAAGATGCAAAGGCACTGTTTCCTAGACTTCGTATTCAAGGGTTTAAGCCTGATGTTTATACATACAATAAGTTAACTGGTGGACTTTGCTGGGAATGATTTCTAATTAAAGCACATGAGATTTTAAAAAAAAATAGAAGAGGAAGGCTGCACACCTGAAGTTGCAATTATAATGTCCTTATCCCTGCATTTCTTCAACACAAGGATAGATCCACAGCAGTTAATCTTATTAATGAGAAGGAGTCGAGGATTTCCCACAGATGCTGCCACCAGAACCTTGCTGGTAGGTCTGCTCTCTAATGATGAGAGTCCTGCTCAAAAAATTTACTTGGGGCTTTTCGAAGCTTATCAAGATGTGAAGGTGAGCTGAACTATGAAAACTTGATGCTGTTTTGATTACTGCGGCAAATTAATTGTAGATTCTATTGCTATTGTGACCAGTTTTGTCTTTTTATCACATTTGATTTATTAATACAATTTTGCATAAGTCCATTATTATAATTCGTTTGTTTGTTTGTTTTCAATTGGCTGTGCATAGTCTCATGACTGCTAAACTTAAGACGTTGTGTAAATTGTTGCAAAAGAAAAATAGCAACTGTCATTTAATTGGAATCTGCTAGCATTATTCATTTTCTGATTCTTGGTTGGAGTAACAAAACAACTGTCACTTTCAAATGCCTGCATGAGGTAATCGTCATATCTAGCAGTACTTTCTATTGCAATGTGTAATTGCTTCTCTCTTCCCATTAGCAAGTAATTTGGCGCCCTGATAGAAATATAGCAATGATTTTGTGTTTCCTATATTTGAAGAATTAAGTGTCCAGGTGTGTTTCCACGAGCTTTGAAATGGAAGTAAATGGTGCGGCTGCCAAATTTGGCAGGAGGTTCCAACAACACTCATACCCTGAGCATATGTGCAAGCTACAGAATTCACATCTTTCACTGATTGCTTTCATGGGAGGACAATGGGTGCACGTGCTTTGACAAGCAAAGAATGCTATAGAACACCTTTTGCACCTGTTGTGCCTGGAGTTATTTTTGTAGAGTAAGGAAACATAGAAGGCTACAAGAGAATCATTTCAACATGGGAAAACAGCTGCAGCTTTTGTGGACCCCATCCAAGCTGAGAGGCATATACATGTTAAGTTGTGGAGACTGATGTGGATGAAAGCTCGTAATATAAGACGCTATACAGATTCAGCATTGCGGTCTTGCTAGCCGGTTAGTGAGCAGAGGTCAAAAGGGCAGCATCCCTTGTGGAGGCTTGAGGGCAAAGCCTTCGAAAGGTCTATAGAATATTAGGTCAAATATATAGGCCCATTAGGCCTTTTTTTCTTATAACCATAGTTGTCAACGCTATAAATAGAGACAATATCACTTGTATTTTTAACCGTCACTTGACAAAACCAAATAAGAAATCCTAGTGCAGCCGTAAAGTAGGCATCATTGCTGAACAACGTAAAATCCTTGTGTTGTATAATTGTTCTTGTCTCTTATTTTATTCTTTTACTTGATTTGTTTACTAAGAATACAGTGCAAGAAAGGATTATTATTATCATTATTATTTTTGGGTTCCTTTTAGAATTACGGCAGGCTGCTTGTTATGATGTGGAGTCTCTTCTGATCTTATATGAGGTAATCAACAATTGATATGAATCTATATAAGCGTTTCTAAATAAGAGAAACTAAACATTGTATTTTATGGCCAATGTTGATTATTTTGAAATTGGAAATTGCATTTTAGCATGTTTATGCAGTGATGCAGACATATCTTACACACATACCGCTTGGTTTTCCATTAAAATTGTTCTATATCTGAATATACTCTGGAAGTGCCAATTTTTTGTTGAACTTGGATGCTGATGATCACAGTATAGGATCTGCTAGTTTTTTTTTATTATTTTTTTCCTCCAAACTTAAAAACCAAAGGCTTTAAAGAAGGAAAGAAAGCCATGGAAGTACATCTGCTGGTGGTTTCCCTTGTTTGTCATGCAGAATTTCTGCCTGAAGAAAATCTCAAAATTGGAATTTAGCTAGTGTGTATAAGAAAGGGCTGCAGTTCAAAATAATTTGTGGCAAAAGCATAGTGGAGAAGAAATTTGATCCTGCAGGCTTCAGCTACTGGTTAAATTCTTCATTCTTGTAGTAGGATCAAGTTATGGTGCGACTTTTGTTCAATCAGAATGCTATTTTTGTTATAGAAGAAAACTGTATTTAGTAGGCTGTATTGAGAGTATGAGTTGGACTAGTATGGGAGCAGATTATGACTCCACATGGAATGGAAGGTTCAACTACTTTAGCAGTGTAAAAGAATATTATTCTTGTTTTTGTTAATGCACAGGTATTTTATAATAGGAGAAGGGAAAGCAATTAATGAGCATGTTCTCAGCTGCTATTTCCTAACCTTGCATGAATTTTCTCTTCTTCATCTTTCTTTCTCTCTACGCTACCCCCACTGAAATGAAATGAAATGAAAAAAAAAGAAAAAAAAAGGGTACCTTTTTGTGGATGGTATTATCATGTGTATTTTAAAAACCTTTAGAATTGAATCTCCTAAAGCGAGCATGCATTAATGAATCACATTATAACTTGAACCTTCTAAAGTGATAATTGATCTTTACAAACCATAATAATGGGGAAATAAGAAGAAAGTAAGCCTTAAAGGCAAGTTCCTCTCAGTATGCAACACTTGTCTTCATTTGTCCCCCGTTTAGAACCTTCCGCCAAAGGAACCTGACCCCTCTTTGTTATTCACATCAACCAAATTAGTGGTGGATTTGATCCCTCCACTTTCTGTTTTATCTTAGTTTGATCGCCTTACTTTCATTTGTCTTAATATCATCCTCTTACACTTCTATTTTGTAGTCGTTTGGTCCTTCTGTCATAGCAGCCTTAAATCCCAGTGTTAATTGTCACGTTTCGTTTAAAAATTGATGCCGTGTGGTATCTGTCGTCTATTGCCAACATACTAGGATTTAACTCCTACAATGACAGAGGACGAAATAATTATAATTTTAGAGAGTTGGAAACAAGAATAAGACGAAGGGATCAAAATAAGGAAAAAAATGAGGGTAGAGGGACCAAATATGATATTAACCCCTTCACGTGACCCGTACCGTATTTTGCCACTTGCCACCAATTTCAAACTCGAAACACAGAACACACACGCAATATAAATCTTCTCTGTTTCTCTAATTAATTACTGATTGAAAAATCAGATTTCAAACACAAAAATTAGTAGATTTTAGAAGATCCCTTTCTTAAGATTCACTAATCACCCTTCTATTATTGCTCATCTCTCTCTAAACTTCTCGTCTTTCTCTCCCTACCTTGACCATTCAACTGTTACATCTCAACAAAATCTCTATAAAGTTCTTATCTTTCTTGTTTTTCAAATATCTTGGGTCTTGATTTTTGAAGGGTGTAATTGTAGGTTAGTTTTTGGTTTGCTTTTTTTTTTTTTACCTTTTGTTTTTAGTTTTGATGGTGGTGATGGCAAACAAGATTGAGACAGCACATCAAATGTACAGAGATGGGAACTACGAGGAAGCACTTGGATTTTACACAGAAGCACTTTCCATGGCTAAAACTAAGCCACAAAAGATTGCTTTGCATAGTAACAGAGCTGCTTGTTATTTGAAATTGCATGACTTCAAAAAGGTATTGACTATCTTTTTTAATAACTTTTAAACAAAGGGTTGTTGTAATTTTTTGGAAAGGAAGTGATTTGTGATGTAAAGTTCGGATTTTTAGATTCTGGGTTTTGATGGGTTGGTTTTATTTTTGATGCCTGAAAGTGTTTTGCACTGTGGAGATTCGACTTTTTGGTTCTGGGTTTTGATTGTTTACCACCGAAGTTTGATGTAAATAGCTATCTTTATTATAGATATTTTTTAACTAAGCTTTTGTGAATTAGGTGGGGAGATTTTTCTAAGTGTTTTTGTGATTTTCTGAGACTAAATTTGATCTGGAATGACCTTTAACATGTCTAACAGATGTAAAATGCATAGTTTCTGCCAAATTTGCTGTACTTCTTGTCGGTATTGGAATTGAATTTATTGGTGAAATGGGAAAGAAAGGAGGAAAATTGTGTGTTGATGAGGATAGGGAGAACTTAATTATGATAATTTTTTTCCCAATGGAATAGAATGTTTTAGCAGTGGTTAGAAGTATGAATATGGAAGATTGGAAACGGATTTTCATTCTGATGTATGGAAGTGCTTCTTTGAAACTTGCTTGTTGATGAATATTAATCAACATCACTGTTGTTTGATGATTTTATCGTAGGCAGCTGAAGAATGCTCATCAGTGCTTGAGCTTGATCACAAGCACACTGGAGCATTGATGTTGCGGGCACAGACACTAGTCACCCTTAAGGAGTACACCTCGGCACTCTTTGATGTCAATAGGCTAATGGAGCTGAATCCTACATCAGAAATTTATCAGAATCTTGAAGCTCGTCTGAGGACACAATTGGTATACCTTCCCCTCTCTCTCTTCTTTTTTCGAAATATTATCTTTTTCTCCAATATAATTTAGGATATAAAGTAGACATGTGCATTACCAATGGGAAGAACATGATGCCCAGTAATGTACTGTCATATTGTGCTGAATTTTACTTACAATCTGCAATACATGTAGTCATTTTCCTTATAGTCATAACCTCTGTTTTTACTCTAGATTGATTATCCTTTTGTCATGGGACCTTTCCTTGAACTACTTATGGGCAATATTTTGGTCATTGTAGCTTGTTATAGAGAGATGCCACCTTGGTCTGACATGACAAATAGGGGGTCCAAGTTTCCTATAGTTTTTGGTGCTTGTGTGAGGATGCTAAACTTGTGCTCTATAAGAGTTGACATTGGGGAGCTGTTTGAGAATTTCAAGTTGGGCGTGCTTGTAGGCAAACCTATTTTGCCATTTTTTTTGAAGCTATGCATTTGGAAGGCCAAAGAAGAAACAGCTTCTTTGGGCTCATTACATAGCGATGGTTAGGATACTTTATGACCAAATTCCTAATTGTTATTTTTTGTGGAAATTGTACTGAGACTAATCTGTATCTTTTGTGGCAAAGATTATGATTTTTTAGATATTAATTCTGTGAGTTAAGAAATTATTATTATTTTTTTCTTTTGCTCAAGGAAAGTCACTTGCTACAATACCTGAATCTGAAGTGGAGTTAGAAGAAGAGGAAGAAGATGAAAATGAAGCAGAACTGTTTAGACATGAGGAAAAGCAAGATGCAGCTACTGCGCTAGTAGACACAAATAGCAAAAATGAGCCTTCTCGGACAACGAATGATGCTGAAGTTATTGTCCCTAAAGCACCAGACATCAAGGAAATTTATGCGGAAAGCACAGATAAAAAATCTGAACCAAGAAAGACTATTGCTGCTGAGGTTATTGCTCAAGCTAGGAAGAAAGTTGAGCCTAGAAAAACAATTACTGCTGAAGTTATTGCTCAAGCACAGCGGAAAGCTGAGCCTAGAAAGACTGCTTCTGCTGAAGTTAATACAAGGACCAAAGAATCATCTAAACAGAATTCTAATGGATGGCAAGCAATCCCAAAACCAAAGGGACACTCAACTCTGGATTATGCACGTTGGGATAAAGTTGAGGATGACTCAAGTGAAGACGACGACGACGACGAGGAAGAGTGTCAGCCTCAATATCGGTTCTGTGTAAGAACAGTTGGTGTGCGATCAGTGAAGTGAAATGGGAAATACCCAGCACTGACATAAATGTCAGCTCTAACTAACATCAGACCACAGTGAGAAGTCAAGATATGGAACTGGAGAGTGGCAGATGCAGAAGCTCAGTTGGCTCTAGCATGTCAAAACTTTGAAAATCAGAGAATGCATCTTTTACATGCATTTAAGCTTGGTAACAGTTGAAATATGACAGTTGCTTAAGCGATGGAAAGGAGATCTTGTATTTGTTGAGCAGGTTTCCCTGTTTTAACTTTGGCTTTGTAATGCTTATACTAGACATTGCTAAATGATCAAGTGAAGAAGTTGATGGAGCCGGTGTGGTTACATTGACTGGGTCCTGCTTTGCAGTTGGGTAATTATCGTTGGTCATTTACTTTGCACGGAAATTCCCAGCCCTATTTCAAGCCAGCAAGGATGAAGGGGCAAGGAGGGAACCGAAAATTTGTAGAACTATATTTGTTATTAGGGTAGCAATTTGTAACCTTTAACTTTCTCTCCGAGAACATAATATTTGATACTTTCTAGGAGAGTATTTTTTTCATAATATATTGAGGTAAGAAAGTACATATTTATAAACAGAGAAAAAGTGTCATTTGCATCATAAGGAAAGATTCATATAAAATTTCTAAATCATACAGCCAGTTAGTATTTAGAGAATTAATCTCAAATATTTAGGAGACTAATGATCTACTTTCTAAATAAAATAATTTCTAGATAATTGAATAATACAAAATCTTTTTACACTTTCGCTTAGGTAGGGGTATATGTGTTGTATGTGGATCATTTCCAGCTTACTTAGTATTCAAAGATTGGTTTATGCAAACTTTTAGTTAGAATATTAATTGTTTGCTTTTTAGTAGGAATATAAATCATGCCCACATTTTCATTGTCAATCTTCTCCTTGATGAAGGATCAATCAATCTTTATACGTTTTGAAGTATCTATCAATCTTTATATGTTTTGTTCAATCATTATGGATTGAATTTTGAGCTATATTTACTACTATTCTGTTGTCACAATACGACTTCATGAGAAAACTATTAGACATCTTCGAGTTCACTAAGCAATCTCTCTAACCATATTCCTTTACAAATACCTTGAGGTCAAACTCAAAACTCGAGCTTATACACTCGCTTTTAGCAATCACGAGGTTACTTTTTACTCTTCCAAGTTAAAAGATTACCCCAAACATATGTGTAATAACTAGAAGTTTCTCTTTTATCAAAGGAAGAACTTGTTCAATCTGCATTTGTATAAACTTTTATCATTCCGTGTTCACCTTTCTTAAAGAATAAGTCCCTACCATAGTATTTTTTAAATACCTTAAAATTATTAGTGTTGGTGCTCAAGATCCAATCTTGATTGGATGGTTTGAATTATTGTAACATTGCATTATTTATATTATTAATAATAAAGAAAGTCTTTCTATTAATTCTTATCGTTTATATTTATTTATTAAATAGAATTAGATAGAAGTCTATACGATAGACATTTGCATTAAGGATTGATCGAAAGATATGAGACAAACATTAATACACTTAAATGATATCATTAAATGTTTTAAGTGGTAGCATTGTCAAGAATGAACATTGACTATATACGGTTAGACTTGTAAGTCCTATGCTCATACTATAAGATAGTAGTAGGAGATCTCACACACATTGGCATAGTAATGCCAAAGCAAGCACTTAGGTGATTAATGTTAAAGAACATATCACTAGACTTGACTCGTCATAAGAACCCATTTGATTTAGTCTATGGTAATCTCGTAAGGTTTAGTCTATGGGAATCTCATACGAGATGGGTACAACTAGTCATTTGACTTGAAGTCATCATGATTATCTCATTAAAGGATTTATGTACTTTGATACTTGTTTCGAAGGATCCGGTAAAGGATTGTACGTGGGCGATTCATTAGGTGCACGACGAATCTAATGGAGATAGGTGGATGACTAAGATAAGACATGTCATTCTTTGTATACTAAAGGAGTTATCACATTGCATTTCGATAAATATTTGCTCAAGAAATATGTGGCTACGGTAAGAGTACACCAATAGAGTATAGTTGATTTACTTTAAGAGCTAAGACATTTGGGAATCAAAGAAAACTTATGTGATCATAATTGAATAGACGAATAACCAAGTTTGAGATCACACTCGTGATAAATTGACATGAGAACTGAATTATATAGTAGCTATGCTCATGAAACGTAATTGCGGATTAATTAATCCTCTTAGAGAATTTGGTAATTATGACATCTTGCTAGATGCTAATCTTAATTTATGTATCAAGAGATAAAAGAGGTGTCTTTTATTTTAGATACATTGCCAACATATCTAGGAGCCTATTGAGTCACACTTATAAGTTTAAGCATTCACATAAAAGAAAGAGAAGCAAACAATTTGGAAAAAAGTTTTCAATTTTGAAAGATTCCTATTTTAAAAAAGTTTTTGAAAATGAAAAGTTTCCTAAAATGAAAAGTTTCATATTTTAGAAATCGAGTTTTCTAATTTGGAAGTCGGTTCCAAATTTAAAAGTAAATTACCTAAAAAAAAATAGTTTCCTAATTTAGCTTTAAAGGTAATTTGAGAAATTGTTTCCTAATGTGGACCTCCTAAAAATATCCGAACTAATTTATTTGGATAGTCCAAATTAATTAGTACTTAATTGGACCAAAAGAGTTTGGATCGATATGCTTAATTTAAAAACCTATAAGATATTTTGATAGGAGGATAAATATGAGTTATATTGGATAAGGCTCAAGGTTTACATAGATAAGGTAAAACAAAGCCCATATAAACCACATCTACTAAACCTATTAGAAGATGTTACTGCCACCTCCTAATATATAAAGGAGAGAGGTGACATCAATGATAAGAAGGAGAGAGTGATACACGATAAAAAGAAAAAAATAGAGAGAAAGAGTTTTTCTCCCCAAAAATTGGAGTTGTCGCATTCTTTCTTAAAAGGCCTTGAGTTGTCGCATAAAGTCCAAATTTGATTTCTAGAGTAAAAATAAATATACAAAAGGATTGGAGCTAGCCCTATGTGAATTTTGTGGCTTCCTTTGTGGATGTTTAAGTCTGCGTGGATTATCAATAGAGATCGGATATTTAGACGAGTTCTTTTTTTGGAAAGGTTAAATTCTACGCTACAAGAGATAATCCTTAACTTATGCTTTAATCATGTATATATGATTAGTTGATTCAACAGACTTGATCTTAGAAGCCTTAGATGGAAGTAATTTTTTATTTTTTATTTTGTACCTCCATAGAATGCATGATCCTTCAATTTGTATCAAAGCCTCCGTTGAATCTTTAACGGTATGCTTTGTTAATTGTAATTAAGCTGTATGAATTATCTATTCATGATTATAAATATGATTTTTTGGTATTTTATATATGCCTTTTAAACTGATTTTTTGGTTTTAAAAGGGAAGGGCACGCAAGGCCAATATTAGACATTGGTGCTCATGCACGTAGCAAGGAGGTTGACAATCGCGCGCCGGGCACGCGAAAGGCATGGTTGTTCTTGTGTTGGGCACGCAACATGCTAGACACCTGGCTAGGATAGCGCATGATAGGCCATGCCTCTTGGCAAGCCAATTGCATGCTTGGAATGCGATAAGCCGAGCTAGTCGCGTGCTAGGCACGTGATAGGGTATGCCTCGCGTATGCCACGCCCGTTAGCCAAAGCTAGTTATGCGGCTGGACGCAAGACATGGAAGGCGTCCATTGGGTATGCACTAGGGCAAGATATGCCTAGTGCATGTCAACCATGAGTAGGGCTCGTGAAGGGCGAGGCCTGCAATAGGCTAGGCATGCACACGTACCAAGTATCAAGTCGGGTGTGCACGAACGCCCAGTGCTAGTGATTATTAGTAGGCTAGGTGCACGCAAATGCGTCAAGCCAATGGCCATTAGTAGGCTAGGTACACGCAATGTGCCGGGCTTAAGGCCGGAGGAGACAATGCACGTGTAAGCATGCTAGGCCGGTGACTTAGGCGTGGTAGCCCATGGGTCCTCGAGGCCCAAAAGCCCTTGGGCCCAAAGCCCGAGGGCTACGAGATGTAATCTTTAACTTATGCTTTAATTCATATATGTATGATTAGTTGATTCAACAACTTGTTATTAGGAGCCTTAGATGGAGGTAAAATTTTTATTTTATTTCGTACCTCCATAGAATGCATGATCATTTAATTAGTATCAAAGTCTTCATTGAATATTTAATAATATGATTTATTAATTATGATTAACTGTAAAATTATTTATTCGTGATTATAAATATGATGTTTTGGTATTTTATATATGCCTTTTAAATTGATTTTTTGGTTTTAAAAGTGAGAGGTGCATAAGGCCAACATTAGACATTGGTGCTCATGCACATAGCAAGGAGGCTAGCCGATCGAACGTTTGGAAGTGTGAAAGGTATGGCTATTTACGTGTTGGGCACGCGACAAGCTAGACACTCGGCTAGGCTAGCTCACGATAGGCTAGGCCTCTTGGTAGGCCAATCACTTGCTTGGTACACGACGGAGCCAAGCCAATCACGTGCTTGGGCACGTGACGGGGCATGCCTCGTGTATGCCGATCCTGTTGGCTAAGACCGGTCGTGCGTTGGACACATGATATAGAAGGTATGCGATGGGCGCGCGCCGGGCCAAGATATTCTTAGTGCATGTCAAGCATGCGTAAAGTACGTGTAGGGGCGAGGCTTACGGTAGGCTAGGCACGCATGCATACATGGTGTCGAGCCGAGGCTTACATGAGCGTGCCGGGTTAATGATTATTAGTAGGCCAAGTGCAAGTAAGTGCGCTAGGCCAATGACCATTGTTAGGCCGAGTGCATGTAGTGTACTAGGCCTAAGGTTGGCACGAGATAAGACGTGTATAAGCATGCCGAGTCGGTGACTTAGGCATGGTAGCATAAATACATTCTCTATAATTTTATTGTATTTCTCTTCTCATCTTACTCCCCTCAAATGTAACTTAAGGTTTCTTATTCAAATAAATGTAAAAGTAGAAGATATGATATTAGAATAGATGTAAGGAGAAGAAGTCAAGAAGTGAAGACGATCTTAAAGAATTTGTAATAATTTTTCACTTAGGTACTAGACTCATTAGTCTCTTTGTGGCTCGAGGGGACTAGTAGTAGAGATCCATTACCATTTATTGATTTTTGAGTCATGTATGAGATGTATGTAATTATCTTATGATTGTTAATATACATGATAGGATTAATTTGATTGATGATCGGTATTTATGCTAGGATGAGACCTATCATATTAAATCCTTCAAATTAAATATTAAATTAATTATCCTCCAATGTTATAAAGAGAGAACTCTATTGGTTATTGTTGGCTTGTTAAAATAACTCAAGGTTACTTCTTCGAGAGAGAATCAAATCATAGGCCATGCGATGACCCCAAACATTTAAGTCCAACTTAAAACAAGTTATTCGATTTGTTAAGATAACTCAAGCTCCAATAAACTTATTGGTAAATATTGTTATTCATATAAGATGTGAGATGACGAAGAGTTGTCATGCCAATGAGATTAGGAATTACATTGGATGTAATTGGTAAGGAGTTACCTACCTAATTCTTCATGTATGAATTATTGAGATAACTCAAAGTTAATACATGTTAGAGGATGAGATTCTAAATCAATTAAGAAAAACGAATCGAAAATTTTTCTCGAGTCCTATATTGAAGATTATAAAACGTGAAGAAAATAATATAAGCAAACATAGATCTTACTTCTTTAATATATGTTTTATTTTTATTTATACAATTTAATTAACCAAATTATATGTTTTTTATCTTGTCAAGGTTGTTGCATAGTAGATCGACAATACATCGATACGATCGATGATTAATGAAAGTAATTTCTTAAGTGGCATAAACTTTCTTGACTAAAAAATGAATAAGAGGAATGTCCTCTAATATGAAAAAATGTTCTATGCGATAGACGATAAGGAGTACCATGAGAGGGTATAAAAGAAGAGTTCTAATAGGACCTTAAGTATTTATATCATTAAAGTAAACTTTTCTACTTTTAGTTCCACATCATGGGTATTTAATACTAAATGTAGTGCACACATTTGCACAAGTTTGAAAGGACTAAAAGAAGCAAGAAAAACTACTTCGAATGAGGTTGACTTGTGCATAGGTAATGGTTTAAGAGTTATACCATTAGCGGTAGACACCTATGAGTTAGCACTACCATTTAAACTTGTGCTTATACTCAAAAGCTGTTATTATATTCCTAGTATAACTAAGAATATCATTTCCATTTCATGTTTGGATCAACATGGTTTTTTATTTTTATTTAAGAACAAAGGTTGTTCCTCTTGTAAAGATGATGTTTTATATGAAAATACTAATATAAATAATGATTTATATATTTTGAATTTGGACACATTTGTATATAACATAAATGGAAAAAGACTAAAAAAAATGATCTAAACAAAACTTATATAAAGTATTGTCAACTTGGTCATATAAACGAGAATCGTATATCCAAACTACATAAAAATAGATATCTAAAATCATTTGATTATGAATTTTATGAAGTCTATAAATCTTGTCTCGCTTGGTAAAATAACAAAATTGCCTTTTAGTGAAAAATGTGATAGAGTTTATTGATTTATTAGGCATTGTACATAGTGATGTATATGAGCCTATATCCACCCAAGCAAGAGGAGGATATGATTATTTCATAACCTTTATCGATGATAGATCATGTTTTGGTTATGTATATTTGATGAGACATAATTCGAAGCTTCGAATTAAGTTAAAAGAGTTTAGGTTTGAATTTGAGAAATAAACGAGCAAAAGTATTAAGGCACTTTGATTAGATCGAGGTGGAGAATACCTTCGTATTGAAATCGTAGATCATTTAAAAGAGAATGAAATTCTCTTTCAATGGACTCCACCTAGAACACCACAAATGAATGGTGTGTACGAAAGGAGAAATATGGCACTATTAGATATGATCCAATCCATGACGAGTTAAACTAATATCCACATTTCCTTTTGGGGATATGCACTCCTTAACGTAATATTTATTTTGAATAGGATTTTAACAAAATTTGTTGATCATACTCCATATGAGATATGAAAGGTAAAGAAAGTAAATTTGTCTTTCCTTAAGATTTAGGATTGTGAAGAATATGTTAAATATTTGGACGGAGACAAGTTGGAGCCTAAATTAACAAAGCATAAATTTATGTGATATCTAAAAGAAACAAATGGATATTAATTTTACCAACCATAAGAACAAGAGGTGTTTATGGCTAGACATGTTGTATTTTTGAGAAGAAATTTATAGATGCTATAGAACTAGCGAGGAGAAAATTTGAACTTGATGAGATTTAAGAAGAATCACAAATTGATACTTAACTAGAGGAACACCAAGTAGATGGGCTATAAAGTGTTGTAACTATCCCATAAGCCGATACATAAGAACTTCATAGGTCTAAGAAGATTCATCAAGAGTGAAAAAAATATGGCTTTCTTATCTCTACACATGGAGATGTGTATGTTATATGAGACGACAAACCTAATACATATGAAAAGGAAATGTTAGACATTGACTCCAAAAAATGGTGTGAGGCTATACAATCCGAAATATAATCCATGTATACTAACCAAGTATGGACTTTGGTTAATCCACTTGAAGGTGTCAAACCTATTGTGTGTAAGTGGGTCTTTAAGAGAAAAACCGACATGGATGGATATATGCATACTTACAAAGTTAGACTAGTGGCAAAATGATATCATAAAAAACAAGGTGTTGATTATGATAAAACTTTTTCACCGAGTAGCAATGATTAAATCCATTCGGATTATGCTTGTGATTGCTACATATCATGATTATGAGATATGATAGAGTGATGTCAAAGCCATTTTCCTTAATGGAAAATTGAACAAGGATATGTACATGACACGAGCTTAATGGTTTTATCATCAAAGGACATGTAAATAAGATTTACAAATTATAAAGATTCATTTATGGACTTAAGCAAGCAAAGGGAGTTAGAATCAATGTTTTGATAAAACGATTAAAGAGTTTGACTTTTTATATAATGAAGATGAACCTTGTGTACATAAGAAGGTTAGTAGGAGCTCAATTATTTTTATTGCACTATATGTAGACGACATACTACTTATTGATAATAACACTACCATGTTACAATCTATAAACGATTGGTTATCTAAAAATTTCTTCATGAAAGACATGGCTTATTGTAGAGACAACTTATATTTTAAGAATTAAGATCTATAGAGATAGATCACGTAGAATTTTAGGTCTCTTCCAAAGTACGTACATTGATAAAATACTAAAGAGATTTAGTATAGAAGAATCCAAAAGAGGATTTATTCTAATGTCACATGGCATAAAAATTTCCAAGGCTAAGTGTCCTAACACACAAAATGAAAAGGAAAAAATGAGTCGTATTCCTTATACATTAGCCATAGGATCGATTATGTATGTCATATTATATATGCGGTTTGATGTCTTATATGCTTTGAGCATATATACTAGATATCAAGTCGATGCGAGTAAAAGACACTAGATTGTTATAAAGAGCATTCTTAAATATTGAGAAGAACTAATGATGTTTTCTTGATATACGGAGGAGATGAACTAGTGGTGAAAGGGTTAATAGACGCTAATTTTCAAACTAAATATGACGACTTTAATTCACGATCGGGATTTATTTTTTAATTAAATGGTGCTACTATTAGCTAGAAAAGTTCCAAACAAGAAATAGTGATTGACTCAACGATCGAGGTTGAATACATTATAGCAGAAAAAGTAGCTAGGAAAGTCTGTTTGGATTTGTAAATTTATGTCTAGACTATAAGTGGTTCCTAGCATTGTTGATCCAATAATATTTTATTGCAATAACAATGAAGCTACGGAACAAGCAAAGGAACCAAGGTATTATCAAAGGTCCAAGCATATCTTTGCGACGTTATCATTTGATTAGAGAGATTATCAATTGTGGTAATATAAGGATGAAAAGATCCACACTAACGATAACATATCTAACTCGTTAACTAAGCCTTTGTCACAATCGAAATATGACACCACTTACTCAATTGTCCAAAATAAGATACATGGTCTGGTTGGCTCTAGTGCGAGTGGAAGATTATTAGTGTTGGTGCCCAAGATCCAATCAAGGTTGGATGGTTTAAGTTACTTGTAACATTGTATTATTTATATTATTAATAATAACAAAAGTCTTTCTATTAATTCGATTGTTTATATTTATTTATTGAATAGAATTAGAAAGAAATCCATATGATATACATTTGTATTAATGATTGAACAAAAGATGTAAAACAAACATTAATATACTTAAATGATATTATTAAATGTCACAAGTCATAGTATTATCAAGAATGGACATTGACTATATGTGGTTAGAATTATAAATGCTATGTTCATGTTATAAGATAATAGTAGAATATCTCACACGTATTGACATGGTGATGCCAAAATAAGTACTTAGGTGATTAATGTTAGAGAATATACCATTGGACTTGACTCGCAATGAGAACCCATTTATTTCGGTTTATGAGAATCTCATACAAGATGGGTACAATCTGGTATTTTGACTTGAAGTCATCATGGTTATCTCCTTAGAGGATTTATGTACTTTAACACTTATTTCGATGAATCTAGTAAAGATTTGCACGTGGGCTATTCGTTAGGTGCACTAGAATTCTAATGAAGATAAATGGATGATTAAGATAGGATATGTCATTCCTTATATGCTAAAAGAGTTATCACATTGCACTTCGATAAATGTCCGTTCAAAAAATGTCGTGACCACAATAGGAGTATACCAATATAGTATAGTTAGTTTACTCTAAGAGCTAAGACATTTGAGAATCAAAGAAAACTTGTATGATCATAATCAAACAAACTAATAACCAAGTTTGAGATCATATTATGATAAATTGACATAAGAACTAAATTATATGATATATATACTCGTGAAAAGATAATTATGGATTAATTAATCCTTCAGAGAATTAGGTAGTCATGATGTCTTACTAGAAGTCAATCATGATTTATGTATCAAGACATAAAAGAGATATCTTTAATTCTTGATACATTATCAATATATCTATGAGTCTATTGAGTCACACGTATAAGTTTAAGCATTCACATAAAAGAAAGAGAAGCAAAGATGTAGGAAAAAAGTTTTCAATTTTGAAAAAAGTTTTTCGAAAATGAAAAGTTTTCTAAAATGAAATTTTTCCAAAATGGAAAATTTTTTATTTTAGAAATCAATTTCTTAATTTGGAAGTCGAGTTCCAAATTTGAAAGTAAGTTACCTAAAAAAGAAATTAGTTTCCTAATTTAGGTTTAAGGGTAATTTGAAAAATTATTTCCTAATGTGGACCTCCTAAAAATATCTAACCTATATCATTTGGATAGTCCAAATTAATTAGTAATTAATTGGGCCAATAGGCTTAATTTAAAAGCTTATAAGATATTTTAGTAGGAGAATAGACATAAGCTCTATAATGATAAGGCTCGGGGTTTACATGGATAAAGTAAAACAAAGACCACATAAGCAACACCTTTTAATCCTATTAAGAGATGTTGCCACCAACCCCATATATATAAAGAGAGAGGCATCATCAATGATAAGAAGGAGAAAGTGATGTACGATAAAAAGAAAAAAATAGAGAGAGAGTTTCCCTCCCCAAAAGTTGAATTTTTCGCATCCTTTCTTTAAAGGGCTTGAATTATCACATAAAACCTTGATTTGATTTTTGAAGTAAAAATAACTATACGGAAGAATTGGAGCTAGCACTCTGTGAATTCTATGTCTTTCTTTGTGGGTGTTTAAGCTATATGGATTATTAATAGAGGTTGGACACTTGGATTGCTCTTTTTCTATCAAGGTTAAATTCGCACTATAAGAGATAATCTTTAACTTATGCTTTAATTTATGTATGTATGATTGGTTGATTTAACGACTTGATCTTGGAAGTTTTAGATGAAGGTAAAATTTTTATTTTATTCTACATCTTCATAGGATACATGATCTTTCAAAAATCATATAAGCTGCAGTTAAGATGCTTCTTTTTAGGTTAATGCATAACTTGAATAATCATACTTATTAGAAAAACAATGTCTAGTCTTGTGTGTGATAAGTAAATCGGCTTCCCTACAAGCTTTTGATATCGTTCTCAATCAAACTCTCTACCTCCTTAAATATCTAACTTAGTATTTGGATCTATAGGTTTCTCAACTAGTCCGCAACCTAATATACATGTATCTTAAAGAAGATCAAGTATATATTTACGTTGTGTAATTGTAATCTCTAATATGCTTCTATCATCTTCTATACCAAGGAAGTACCTTAGAGCCTCCAAGTGTTTTAATTCAAACTCTTCTATAAGGTATTTCTTCAAAGAAGTCAATTATGTGTGATCATCCCTTGTAAGGATAATATCATACACTATAAGGATGGTTATTTTTTCATCTTTAGAGTGCTTATAAAATAGTATGTGGTTAGATTGTGCTTGAATAAAAGTTTTTTTCTTGAGAACTTGAATAAAATTTTCAAACAACTTTTTGGACTATTTTAACCCATAAAGAGATTTTTCAATCTACAAACCAAGTTGTCCTTTCTTTCAAATCCGGGAGTAGCATCCATATAGACTCTTTCATGTAAATCATCATTCAAGAATGCATTCTTTATATCCAATTATTGTAGTGGCCGGTGGCCAATCAAGATTAGAGGATAAGGAGAAAAGAACTCTTACTTGTATTTAGCTTAGCCGATAGAGCAAAAGTCTTTTGATAATCGATTCTATATGTTTGGGTAAAGCTTTTGGCCATAAGCTTTGCTTTGTATCAATGATACTACCATCGGCATTTAACTTCATGTGGAAACCAACTTATAACCTACTGTATTTTTCCCTTCAAGTAGTTTTATAATCTCCTATTACTATTTTTGTTCAAGGCACCTATTTTTTCTTGAACAACTACTCTCCACTTTGAGTTAACAAGTGCTTTTTGTATATTTTTTGACACCTTTTTTCTTAATAATAAAGTAGTAAAACCATGAAATTCGGGAGAGAACCTTTAATAAGAAACAAACCTTGATATAGGATGCTAAATACATGACATGGTTCTTTTTTTTATGAGTAATTAAAAGATCCATGTCTAAAGTGTGATTTTAAAGCTCAATATCATGCCGAACAAGTTTACTATTATCTTCAAAAGCAAGATTTGTACTGCGGTCAGAATCTTGACCATGTTGAGTTTCGGGTTTATCACTTTTTTGAGAATGCTTCTTGTGTGAATAAACAAGTAACTCGTGGCTAGGAGTTATCTCTTCTTGTTTTCAATGTTTACGTATGTGTGTTGAGTGGCACAATAGGGTGAGATTCAATATTAGGAATTGGAGTTAGAATTAAAGAGAAAGATAGGGATAATGATTCTCTTTCAAGTTTATCCTAAGACTTATCTTTTTCGAAATCTCCCTCTAAAGATAAGTGTTCTGAAAAAAGGATTAAGATTTATAGAAAGAGACATCCATGGATACAAAAACATGATAAAATGATAGAGAATAACACTTTTACCCACGTTGAGTAGGAGAGTACCTAATAAAGGCATATTTGATTGATTTTGGATCAAGTTTAGAATAGCTTTAGACATGTACAAAAGTAGTACAACCTAATGTATTAAGTGGAATGGAAGAAATAGAATGAAAGGTTGGGTAAGTTGTTATAAAAGTTAATAAAAGAGAGTTAAATTTAAAAACTCGAGAGCGCATTTAATTTATGAGGTAAAAGGTCATTAGAACGGCTCCCCTATAGATATTTTAGGATTTGCATGGTAAACATTAAGGCTCTAGTAACTTCAAAGAGGTGATAATTTTTCCTTTTTACCGCACCTTTCGTTGAGGTGTGTCCGGACATGAACTTTGATGAATTATTCCATTAGTTTCAAGATAATTTTCAAGAATTATATTAAAAAATTATTTTTCATTTTCGGTTCTTAATGTTTGGATAGAGGTGTAAAATTGAGGTTTTATCATTAAATAGAAAGTTTGAAATGCTTTTGTAGCCTCGTAGTTTTCTTTAATTAGATAAACTTAACAAACTTGAGTGTAGTCATCGATAAAAGTGATGAACAAGCTGTGTTCTCGAGATTTTTTTATTAGAGAGTCCCCATATGTCATGAATTAAGAAAAAAAGACGAGACTTTTGGTATGGTTGGATTCGGGAATGATGTATAAGTATGCTTAGCAAGATGACAAATTTCACAATTCAAAGAACTACGATTTTTATTGATAAATAAACTTGGAAATAGATATTTGAGATAATGAAAGTTGGGTGTCCTTACCTACGATGCCATAAAATTATTGTATTATTATTGGAAGCGAGTAGTAGAGTTACTCTTAACCAAAATTGCTTGCTTAGCCACATGTTTGTCATTCCCAAAATAGTAGAGTCCACTTTTTTCTCTAGCATCGCCAATCATCCTCCTCGATTCCAAGTCTTGTGGTATACAAAAGTTGTAAAAAAAATAATATTGTTAAGCTCATGAGTAATCTTGATGATAAAGATCAAGTTACTAGCAAGATTTGATACATAAAAAACAAAACTCAAAGAAATCTTGTTTGAGAGATGAATTAAATCTTTTTCAATAACAAGAGAAAGAGTACCATTTGATACTTTAACTTTGAAATTCTCATGATAAGGAGTATGAGAATAAAACGAGAGATGGCTTATCTATCATATGGTCAAATGCTCGAGAATCAAGCATTCGAGGTATTTGTATTTTGAGCATAAAGAGTTGTACCTTTATGGGTTGAACTATTAATAGTTGTATCACCCATCGTTGATTGACTCAACAATTTACGCAACTATTCCAATTGAGGCTTGCTTAGAAATACCCCATTTACTTGTTGCTAGTACAAGTTTCCTTAGTTTCCTCCTCCATTATTACTTGAAAATCTTTTTTATTTGTTCCTCGAGACTTCTAATTCATTGGTTTTTCGTGGATATCCTAATAGGTATCACGGATATGATCGGTTATGTTACGATGGTTGCACCAAAGACGTCCCTCTTGTTGATTTTTTTTTTTTGGTCTCCACTAAGTCTATCATAGTAATTGCATATAGTAAGAACTGTTCTATCGATAGACCTTTCCCTAGCCAAGACAGACAAGGAGTCCTTTTTTCCTTCAATCATATCACGTCTCCTACTAGCTTTTTGTCTTATGCAAATGCTTCATCAATAGATGGTAGTGGTCTATGCCCCGGTATCCTTCCTCGTACCTCATCAAGCTCTCATGTGAGGCCAATCAAGAACTCATACGAGTCTTTCCTTCTCTAAATGCCTTTTAAATTTTAGATTGCTTTTAAGGTCTCCCCAATTTACTTTATAATATGCATATCCGAGTTGTCACCAAAGTATTTGTAACTCATTATAATACTCGGTTACATCCATACTACCTTGTCATATTTCCTTTAGTTGAGTTTTAATCTCAAAGACTTGAGATGCATTTTCAAGGCTGGAGTAGTTCACATTAATAACATCTCAAATTGCTTTAGTAGTACGGAGAAATAGGGAAGTGTGAGCGATGTGAGGTTCGATTCGGTTGATTAGTCATACCATGACTAATGAGTTGTTGAGTTCCGGTTAGCATGGTTGGATCCGTTATATGAGGTCGCCGAGTATCTCCGAGTAATGTATCCCAATTTCTCTCTCTCTCTCTCTCTCGGATAACCAAGAGAACTAATTGGGACCATTGAAGAAAAATCTTACCATCTAACCTATGGTTGGTGATTTGTAGTGATGATCCTTCGAAGGACCAGTGAAACCATTGGTGATTGAGTGAGTTCGGATGTGGTAGACGAAGACATGCTTGAGGTCTCCTTTCTTGGACTCATTGTGTGGTGGCTTCAAAACACAAAACACAAGGACAAAGATTTGAGGAATAAACAAAAAACAATGGGCTAGACAACAAACAATCAAATAGGATAATTAGACTCGATACCATGATACTTTCTATGAGAGAAAGTATTTTTTTTCATTATACATTAAGGTAAAAAAACTACATATTTATAAACGAGAGAAGAAAAGTTTCATCTCGCTTCACGAGGAAAGATTCATATAAAATCCCTAAATTATATAACCGAGTTAGTACGTGGAAAATTAACTCCAAATACGTAAAAGACTAACGATCTACTTCCTAAATAGAATGATTTCTAATTAAAACAGTTTAATAATACAAGATATTTCTACAATATTCATCATTTGTTTATGTATCATAATCATAAAGCATGTATTCTGTTATGTAAGTCAGTTTCGGAAAATGCTTAGTTTTGATCAATATCATGTTATCTTGGAGTAAAAACCTTCGGTTTTGACTAGCGATCAAAGACTTTGAAGTCGAAGTTTGTTTCCATGAATTAATTGGTTAGTGTGAATGATTCCACTCAAAAAATGATGAACGTTGAATGACCACTTATATTTATCTAAAATGATTCCACTATTTATTCCGTGCATGTTCTTGCTAAAAGAAAGCTTCTTCGATGCCATAATTGCTCGTTGCTTGATCGTTCTTTTGCTTAGAGACCTTGTTAGGCAAACTCATATAATAACCTATAGACTACACAAATGAACATAAGACATATAATGAATGCATTCCATATAATGAACACAAGTCTTTCGAGTGATGCGGTAGACTAAATTCACTTGACAACTCTTTTTTAAGCTACTTGTACATTATTTCTATAAACAAAGAAGGTGGTAACACGGGATTGTATCACTTTTAGAAAAAGAACTTGTGCCTTATTTAAGCAAGATTTCGATCCATTGGGCGGAGATTATATATATATAGGTCTGTCTAAGATATAAAAGTGGCTTAGGAGTTTTAATTTTGTGAAGACTATAAAAGGGTCGAAATAGGGTTGCTTTTTGCCCCCATAACAACAAAGTGGTTGCCATATAATAACCAACAATAAGGTGGAACAACCTGAATTTATGAATAACTTGTGGAATATCTATTAAAAAAAAAAAGTGTGGATGAGTTCCTTTCTGCAGATTATTTTTTGAAGTTAATGAATATATCATATGAATAAATTTTAATTTTTGTGTATTTCTGGAAATAGATAGAATTTTTTTTTTTTTATGATCACATTCCCAACTCACAAGAAATACTATAATTTAAGATTTTGTTATATAAATAAAGAATAGTGATAAACATAAAGAAGAATTTTATTTATTTATTTAAAGTAATCTAAATTTTGAGAAATATTTGATTGATTGGTCTCATGTATGGAATTTAAAATTAAATAATCTATATCTATATATGATTGATTGATTTTATATGAGATTTAGGATCATATAACTCACACCTTTTAAATTAATAAAAATGTGTTGATAAATTTATCATTATAAATTTTTTTTTAAAAAAAACTATAATTTTGATTTTGATTTTAGAAAAAAAAAGTCTAATGATATTAAAAATTCAAGTTAAATTCTTTATTCTCTAATGGTTAGCAAGAGGGAGAGATTAAAGGTGTAAGCCAAACAATAAAATTAAGGAGGGATTGCTGACCATTAAAAAAAATGATTAAAATAAAATAAAACATAACAAACTCAATAATTAAAAAAACAAATAAAACAATTGGCCATAGCACAGTAGAATCGCAAAATCTTTTATCCCCCTTTCATTTTTTCCTCATTTATAAACCCTAATATTTTCTACAAACTCCCCTTCTCTTTACTCACCTTCTTCTTCTCTTCTTTGTGAGGTAATATCCTCTTTCCTTCTCTATTATTTGGTCAGACAAACATGTTTTTGGTTTATTATTTATCTCGTTTTCTTGGTTATTGCAGAGAAACTCAGTAGTTTTCTTTTTTCTTTTGTTCTGCTCTCGTGACTATACAAGGTAAAATTCTTCAATTTTTTCTTTTAAATTGGACATGGCATCTGGGTTTTTCTTTGTTTGATTGAAAGTAACTTCCTTTTTGTGAAAGATTCGGAAGATATCATATGGGTCAGTTTTTATTTTTTATTTTTTTGTTTTAGTGTTCATATTCTGGGCTTTTAAAGAAGACACTGCTTTTTCTTTAAATTTCTGTTTTTTGAATTGGTTCTTGATTAGGAATCTGGCTTTTTTGTTTTGGAGTTTGTTGAATTTATGTCCTTGGCTACAATTTTCCTACCAATACTTCAGTTTGTATGTTGCGACTTGCCAGAAAGCTCTATAATCTTAATTGGTCCGGGTTTATGATTCGCTTTATAATTTATCCTGTGGAATGGTTGACCTTTTGATTGAATGAGAGAGTTCTTAAAGCTTAGCAGGGATTTAACTTCCAATAACTGCAATTTGTTTGGAAAATTTTTGGGTTGAAATTGAAGCTTAAAGTTTATAGTATTGATAAACTTTTGAACTTTTTTTTCTAGATTCAACTTTTCAATTTATAGTTCTTTTTTAATTCTACTAAAAGAGGATGCTTTGATAAGCTATTTGGTTTTTGATTTGTATTGGGAATCTGTTTGCAGGGTGCTATTACCTGGTGGCTCATTCTCAGTTCATATTTGGGCCTTTATAGACTGTTCATAACATTTGGTGGTCGCTAACACATATGGCAAATTTAATGGCTGGCGAGTCATCTCATTCTGGAATGAAGGATGGTGGACCGTATAGATTTTCTCAGGAAAAACTTGAGGAAGTTGGTCGTTGGTACTTATGTAGAAAGGAAATTGAAGAGAATTCTCCGTCTAAACAAGATGGTATTGACTTAAAGAAAGAGGCTTATCTACGCAAGTCATACTGTACGTTTCTACAAGATTTGGGCATGAGACTTAAAGTGTGAGTCTTTACACATGTTCTTTAGTTTGAACTAAATGCTTAATGTCTGTATTTTCAATTGGTATTATATGATTGGATTGAAATTTAGTTTATATGTTCAAGTTAAGAATAATTTCCCGTCCTCTTTGGTTGCTAAGTGTTTAAGCACACTCTATATAGTTGGACTCCGTCCTCTTTAGTTTATATGCTCTTGTCTCTCTCTCTTTCTCTCTTTTTTTTTAGATAGTAGTATACAGGGCTTAGTAATCTTGAATGTGTAGAGTTTTTGGAGAAAGTGTAAGAAAGAATTCAAACAAGAAAAAGAGATGGTGAGACAGAGAAGGTAGAGTTTTAAAAGGAGCTTTGGTTCTTCTGTTTACACTAAATAAACATTTAAGGGGAGCTGATGTGATTTATTGTTGTTGCATTGATATTGAATGTACACGATTCTATGTAATTATGTGTGATATAATCCTGTATTTCTCAAAATGCAGGCCCCAGGTAACAATTGCTACTGCAATAATTTTCTGTCACCGATTCTTTCTTCGTCAATCCCATGCGAAGAATGATAGGAGGGTGAGTCAACATCCCTTAATAAATGTCAAATATCCTTTTCTCCTTCTTGGAAATGATTATTTAATACATATCTAGGATGACATGTAGCAGATATGATAGCCAGTGCAATTTTTTCTTCCTTTTCTCTTCTTCACTTTGGTGCTTTGCTGAGATAGTATCTGTTATCTGAATCTTAAATGACCATCTTGTCTAATTTCACTCAAAATGTCTCGCAGACTATTGCTACAGTTTGTATGTTTCTTGCGGGGAAGGTGGAGGAGACTCCTCGTCCGCTGAAAGATGTTATTCTCGTTTCTTATGAAATTATACATAAAAAAGATCCTGAAGCAGTTCAGAGGATCAAGCAAAAGGTATATTTTATCTCCATGTTTTGATTGGGCAAGGATGTTTTCCACTTCTTCTGTTACTTGGGTATTTCTCAATTCATCACTGGGATGAGATTTGGCTTCCCTCCCACCACTCCTCTCCTCACTTGATTTGTTAGATATGACTATGATTTAGTTAATCCACTCCACCTCACAAGTTTAGCTAAAGCCAAGTGTGTTGTGTCTGAACTTTGCTCAAGATGCCAAACGGTATTGTCTTTTCGCCAATCCCTTGGACCATACAGATTACAATCTGCAACACTTTTTTGTTTTATTTTATCTTTTGAGTGTTTCAATGCTCAATGTCTAGCAAATTTATTTATTTATTATTTTTTTCTTTTTACTTTTTGTATATCCATATCATATTCAGTTGTCATTTACACGCTGCCTTTGTTCTGTTCCAGTCCTTTTTTTTTCTGCTTAATTCTTTTTCTTGCTCTTAACTCACTATCTATTTTTCCCATGCAGGAGGTATATGAACAGCAGAAGGAAATAATTTTACTTGGAGAGAGGGTTGTACTTGCAACGCTTGGTTTTGATTTAAATTTGCTCCATCCATATAAACCTCTTGTTGATGCTATAAAGAAATTTAAGGTTGCTCAAAATGCCCTTGCTCAAGTTGCATGGAATTTTGTGAATGATGGGTATGGAAAACTGCTTATTTTAAGTTATGTACCTTTCTTCATTGTCTCTTCTTGATTGGGGGGATGCCGCATGCAGACTGCGTACATCTCTTTGCCTGCAATTTAAGCCCCACCACATTGCGGCAGGTGCCATTTTTCTTGCTGCAAAGTTCCTCAAAGTAAAGCTCCCATCAGATGGCGAGAAGGTCTGGTGGCAAGAGTTTGATGTCACCCCACGCCAATTGGAGGGTTGGTGCTTTGCCTTTTCCTTACAATCATATATATATATATATATATATATATTGTTTTCATTAATAATTACATGGTGTTCATGAGAGCACTGTCTTTCTCACACAATTCGTCATCTTGGGGGAATGAAGCTGGCTGGGGGGTGGGGGTTGAGTGGGAGAACTGCCCCATGTAAATAGATAACACATAATCCTGTGACAATGTTTGCTATTACAATAGCACTCTTGAATTTGGTGGATTTCATCTTTAATTGTGGAATTGATTCTTGCAGAGGTAAGCAATCAGATGCTGGAACTGTATGAACAGAACCGATTGCCCCCTTCAGCTAACAGTGAAGCTGAAGGGAGCATTGTAGGTGGAGCTTCTCATCGGGCCACATCAAAAGCTTCATCTGGCACTGAAGAACATGTGGCACCTAATAGTCACTCTCAGACTGGAGGTATTAGTTCAAGACCTGGAAACTCAAAGCCAATGACTAGACCAGTGCATGAGCAACCTCTTGCAGATAATCATGTTGGCCCTCCAAGAACCAACCAAAATCAAGGTAATGATCATGGAAATGCAGAGATGAGAAGTGCCTCAGACCATAATATGGATGGTGAACCTAAAGATGATCTGCCCTATGAAATAGAGACCTTGCCTTCCCAGGATAATATGAGGGAAGGCCAGACCTCGAGGCGAGCCTCGGATGGGTTTGGAAATGAAGATCGAGAAAGGAATGTTGGAAGAAGTGAAATAAAAGATCCAGGAGAATCAAAAGATAAACATTTTGGTCGAATTGTGGAGCATAGAGAGAGTATGTTAGGTCAATCACCCCAAGATGCTATTAAAAAGATTGATAAAGACAAACTGAAGGCAGCTTTGGAGAAAAGAAAAAAGTCTCGTGGTGACATAACTCGAAAAACTGACTTCTTGGATGAGGATGATCTCATCGAGAGGGAACTGGAAGATGGAATTGTACTGGCTGCTGAAAGTGAAAAAAACAAGCGTGATAGGAGACAAAGCTGGTCCAAGCCCTTGGACAGGGAAGAATATGAGAACTTGCATCATGGTAAGAATATGGATGCAAGGGATGAACAGCATCATGGAACGAGAGGCCAGTTATCTCAAAAACCAGATCTGAACAACATTGAAGATGGGGAACTGTCAGCTCCTGATGATTTGGACCAGGGTTTTCCCTCACCGAAGTCAAGCAACCGCAAACGTAAGGCATCAAGCCCTCCTGACAGGAAGTTTGAGGGGAAGCATCGGAATGATAATGTGCCTGGGTCTCACCATTATAATCATCATGATTATGCAGATGATCGAAATAGGATGAACCGGCTTGGTTATATGGAGAGAGATCATAAAAGGCATGTCCCAGAAAATCATGCCTGAGGTGTTACTGTTTGCTGGAGCATCTTGGTGTCAACCTGTCTCGGAAGCTGCTAACTGTTTGAAAGATCATAATCGCCTTGTATTTCCTTTGCAGTTAGTCGAAGCAATATGTCAGTTGTTAGTGGATCCTGTTCTGAAAGGATGATTCTATTGAGGTCTAAGCCCTTTAGGAGCAATCTTTTAGTTGAGGGTTGGATTAAACCCTTCCACATAATTTATAAGAATGGAAGCGGGGTTTTGGATATTAATTGATTGGCAGTGGCATGTGCTTACCCTTTGATCTCCTTGTAGAATACTTGGGATCATTATTCATGTGCAATAACGATTATGATGATAATCTAGTAATCACAATGGTTTTCGATTACAAGCTTCATAGAATTCATTTACATTTTCAATGATGGTTAACTCTGTACATTTTTTCCCCCGTTTTTCCCTCTATTTTCCTTCACGTTCATTTGGTCCTCTGGTTTAATTTAACTGAATCAAACATGGGAACTTTATATTTCGACAAAAAAATCAACAATGTTTCCTTGGACAGAAAGAAACCCTCCACGCCATTTAACCTGACGCTCTTGCTGAAGGCTATCGGTTACTAGTTGCGACAATACAATAAACCCACAAGAACTCTCAACTGCTACCATGATCCAGTGTCAGTAAAAAGGTATTACAATTGAAGGGAATGTCTGGTGGCCCTGTAGAAAAGGGATGAACAAGTTAGATTTCTCACCCAAAAAAGGACGTTTGTACGAGCAAAAAAGGGAGACTATAGCTGCCCAAACTAAATGCACAACATCCATTGAGCCTTGCGTTTCAGGCAGGAAAAGAGACTCAAATGTATTTAGCGTGGAAGTTAAATTTTGAGGGTTGCATGTTTTAACTGAGCTCCACAATATTCAGAAACAAGAACAACAAAACCAATGCCAAAATAGTACTGCATGTCATATTTGAGCTTGTCTCCTTTCGTCATCTCGGTTCCTCCTGTCTCGATCATAATCATGATCGTCACTTTCTGAACGTCAACGTCTATGTTCTCGCTCATCCCTCTTGCCCTTATGGTTATCATGATCTCTATGACCATCTGAACTTCTCTTTCTGTAATCTCGATCGTCTTTATGGCTATCATAATCTCTCTGACTATCTGAACTTCTCTTTCTGTAATCTCGATCATCTCTTCTTTCATTACTTCGGTCTTTTCTTCTATCCATATGCTTTTCTCTATCAATCCCCCTGTCAGAATATCGACTTCCTTTACTTTCAGGATACCATTTGTTCCCTTTGTGTCCTCTATCCCTGTCACTCTTCCTGTACCTCTCGTTTCCATCTTTCTTTTGTCTGTCAATTTGGTAATCTGGATCATGGTGTCCACGTCTCTTTTCCGGCCTTGGACTTTCTGGAGTGTCGCCATCAAATACCATTTCATATCTGCAACAGTTTGTTTCCTGTTAGACAAAAATATACAGATGAAGGAAAAGAGGAAAATGAAAGATTATTATTAACCTTGAATTATTATCTCCACCACGCTGCATATGATCGTCCTTTAGTATGTATTTTGAAGGCTGATGTTTGTTGGCAGGATCCCCAGTGCAATCCTTGGCCATATGATCAAGAGCACCACATTTGAAGCAACCTCTTCCCGCTGTCAATAAAAAAGAAAATAAAAACAACAATTATGTTTTAAGCCTCTGCTTATTTGACCATCAATGATAGGGCTTCTGAGAGAGAGTTTATATTTGGCAGAATTCCTAGAGAGTAATTGGTTGTTTCTAGCTCATTAGGCATTACATTTACAATCCATTCCCTTATCTTCCTTATCTGAAAAGGGGCTGCTCGCTTTATGCCCATTCAGTTCTTTTGCACTCAAGGTTTTATTCATTATGAAGTTCCTTTTTCCCCTCAACATATGTGTATATAAATGAAATATTAATCACATCGCAAACTTTACCTTTATCCAGTTGGTTGTCTTTGCGCCTGTATTGAGACCATAGTTTGGCAACACTTTGACTAAAATCCACATGAATCCTTCTATCATCAATCAAAGCATTATCCATCTGCCATGAAACAATTAAATATAAATTTCAATTGGAATACAAAAATACCTCATGATGCATCTAGTTGATACCCTAGGAACTATGGACTTATTGAAACAAGCACTTCAGAGCAATCAGATATGCTGAAAGAAGCATACAAATCAAGTTATTTCACAAAAAAAAAAAAAAAGAAGATTTTCTCAGTCCTTCCAATACCTTAAAATATGCTTGCTCGCATGCCTCTCTGGTCTCAAACTCTGGATTGACAATAAATAAATAAATAAAATACATATGTAATCACCAACTAAAAATTAGAGGAACATATCTTAACATGCCAAAAACAAGATACAAATACAAAGACCACATAAAATTTGATCACTACGGATCAACAGAAACGGAAGAAGCCTTTAACACATGCAACAAATACACATATAGATTGGGACAAAGAAGAGACAAGAGTTAATGTTGATGATAAGTGATCCATTCCATCATAGAGCAATAGATCATCTCAAATATGGGGATATCGATAATCGTTGCTAGCATTCTCCAGCATGAAGAAATTACTCTGGACATTATTTTCATACTACTTTGAACATTTCAATTTAATTGGATATACTGTTAGTGTGGCATATTAGTCTTCAGGACAAGACATTAGCTATTACAAAGCCCACATATCCTCAATCCTTAAAATTCTCCCCATCTGCATACAACTTTTGGCTCATCCAAGTACTAAATAACCTATGGTAAACTTGCCATGGAACCTAGAAAATAGCTCCAAGATATGAACTTAGGCCAGTAAAATTCTCATAGTTAACTGAGAATGGATTAGCACAAAAAGAACCACGAAATTAAATTATCAATAGGATAGGATCAGTCTGAAAATACTTGATACTTTTATTTGTCATCTTTCTCCATTTTAGCCTTAAGGTTGCATTTTTTAAAGATTTAAGTAAAAAACTAGGGTAGCTGACTATCTGAAGTAATCCCAACTTCTCTTAAACCGCTAATATACAGACAATGTCCTACATGTGAAAGAATATTTTACAGCAGGAACATGTCAGTTTTGAAGTCATAATGCAGCCCTATAACAATGAATTTTAAAATCAGTTTTGAAGTCATAATGCAGCCCTATAACAATGAATTTTAAAATCAATTTTGAAATTGTGCATGTGATCCAAGTAAGAAGGCAGGAAACATCAGGGATACACACGAAACATAGGTCCTGAAGTCTTAATGCCTCATGTACCACAAGTAAAAGAATACGTATTCCCTAGCAAGATGATCTATCTATGAGGGCACACCCACCAACACATAAAATGAATAAATCTAGTAGAATGTGCAGATGACAAGATTCCACTCACCTATAAATGCATAACACAAGCTGTCTCCAGTCTTATAATCACGAATTATATCAGCCCTGCCATAGTTCCCATTATGAGAATTCAATTTTCATCTTAAAACAAAAGCCTAAAAAGATAATTGTTTTTAGAAAAGGGATTCAGTTTCTCACGATATAACAGTTCCAAAGCGTGAAAAGATTGTATGCAAGTCCTCATCCTGCACCAAGAAATCAGAGCAATTCAACAGGACTTTACAATGAAAACTGCAGTAAGAAAAAAATAAAAATAAAAGCTTACTCGTATACATCCCTAGGAAAACAGAAGACTCACCTCAGTGACTGGATTTAGTTTACACACAAATAGGACATTATCTGGAGGCTTTATCTCAGCTTCAGGAATATCCCCAATCTGTCGTACAAGAGAAAAAGAATAACTATGCAGACGAAATTTGAACACTTGGATCATTGTTTGTATAGGTGCTTACACTCTCAAGCACAACTGCACTAGAATGTGCTTCCTTCGATCGAAGAACCTCTTCAATCTCCGCTGCACCTAATTGCTCATCCATGGGCACCCAATCATCTTCAAGCCGCACCTCATCATCAACCTAGTTATTATAATATGCATGTTAAGACAGGAATCCAGTGAGACAAGCAAAATTATCGTTTAAACCAAAAGAATTGAAAATAACATAAAACAAAGAACACAGATTCTGACATGATTTGGGTGAAGTCACTTTATATTTTTTTAATACAGAATCATCAGGTTAAAAGTATTTCTCTGTCTGAGTTGATATTACTCTTTCCTTGTCTTCATGTCTTTTTAGGTCTATCATTCTATTTCTTCTTTTTATTTTGCTTTAAATTCCATACTCCTTCATGTTAAGACAGGAATCCGGTGAGACAAGCAAAATTATCGTTTAAACCAAAAGAATTGAAAATAACAAAAAACAAAGAACACAGATTCTGACATGATTTGGGTGAAGTTACTTTATATTTTTTTAATACAGAATCATCAGGTTAAAAGTATTTCTCTGTCTGAGTTGATATTACTCTTTCCTTGTCTTCATGTCTTTCTAGGTCTATCGTTCTATTTCTTCTTTTTATTTTGCTTTAAATTCCATACTCCAGTATTTGTTTTGTTTAGTATTCACATTAGTAATCAATTTTCTTCTATTCCTTCACATTAAACATCGATGTTATTGGAGGAGATCAACATCAATTCCCACTCCAGGATTTGGCTTTTAAGTCCACTGCTAATCACTCTGATGGTGCATGGTTCAAAGACAAATTTCTCTCTAAATGTTAGACACTGTGCATAAACATTAGATAAACTAGATCTGCCCATTCTTCTGAGACACAGACAACCATCCTAGGTAATGATGAAAAATCCTCAAGGACTAATTTGTATGGTAATATTCTGAGGAGATTATATACTCTTAAAAGTTCAAAATCACATATCATCAAATGGCATCAACTATTACCTCATCCTTTGGTTTTCCTTCGGGAGAAGCTTCAGGAATCAATTCTGCCAGCTGGGAAGGATCATCAAAAGGATCATCGAGTATATAGGTGTGTTTGATTCTGGTCAAAGACAATGGGGCATGTTAGCATGTTACTAAACAGAAATTATAAGCAAACTGTAAATAACAAGTTCATTTCGAAGAAGAACCAACCTGATATTTTTAAAAGGTCTATTCTTTTCATCCACATAAGCTTCATTGATCCTCGCTAAAGTTTCAAGCCCTTCAGCTACCTCTCCAAACACCTACAACAGAGAAATAATTTTGTGACTATATAGAAAATGGAAGCCAGATAGTTACTCTTAAGGGGTATAGGAACCATCCTGACCAAATAACCAAACGATGCAATTTCTTTATTTAGATACAATTATCAACTCATAAGTCACTTTATTTCAAACATTTCACACTTCAACCGTGCTGCAATTCATATCCTTCTTCCAACAGAGAGACTTACAGTGTGCTTCCCGTCAAGATAGTCCAGATCATCACGCAAAGTGAAATAGAACTGAAAACAAGAACAGTTTTATAAGCCCATGAATGGGATAATCAACACATACATAAAAATTAAGAAGTACTTAAATTGCTTCCTGTCGACCATCAAGCAAGGAAAACAAATCTTATATACCTGGGATGCATTCAAATTTTCTCCAGCACTAGCCATTGCAACAGTTCCCGTCTTTGAATGTTTTAAGTCAAGATGAATTTCATCGCTAAAAAATCGAGCCTGATCACCATACAGAAATCTGGAATAACCAAAACACATGACATTACATGAGAAATCAAATTTACTTAATTAAGTACCAAAAAACCATAATAATAATAATAATTAGTCAAACCCCATATAAAAAACCAAACTATACTATAAAAAAATTAATAAAATCTAGACAATTCAAGTATATAGTCAACGCATATAAGTCTCTTACTTATAGACAGAATCACCACCAGCTCCAGTACCAGTAAGGTCACCGGTCTGTGCAGTAAAATCCTTCTGAACTGTGTGAAATAAGCAACCATTATAATACTTAATCCTGCATCACAAATACAGAACCAAAGATATCAAAAGATCAAACTTTACATCCAAAACACAAAGAAAGATACAAACTTCTCACAGAATTTGCTCAAAGTTGATAACTTAAACAGATTTTTATCAAGCCCCCAATATTGGATTCTTGAAACCCTAAAATGGGCTAAATGAAGAAATAACAAAGACAATAGCAGAAAATTAGCTAAAAGATAGCAGTTTGGATGATGGGATTAGGACGTACTTGCAAAGTTTCAAGAAATTTTTGCAGGTTAACGGGCACTTGTCTGCGTATAAATCCACCACTATGTCACCTAAACTTGTAACTAATAATACTGACATATTTTCTTTCTCTCTGTATCAGGTCTGTGTTTGGTTGCTGAGAAAAAAGAGAGCGAGAGAAAAAAGAAAAAGCTATCCCTCGAACTCAAGTGAGTTCTCCTTGGGTCCGATAAGGATTGATCAGGTCGAGTACAGTTAAAATGGGCTAAACCCGGACCCAAGCTTTCAAACCATTTTATGGGAGCTGGGTCTCCTTGTATGTATTCTGTTTGCACGTGGGTTCAGTTCCCGTATTAGGTTTTTCTTAATTACAAAAGACTCTAAAATACGTAAGAGTAAAACTATTACTAAATTATTTACCCTCACTCATTATACTGTAGACCAAGACTCAAGCATAATTATACACCGTTTGATCTGCCTGCTCTTCATGCTGTCGCTTTTTGAGTCGTTGGATCTCCAGTTTTTGATTTGCAAATGATTTAAATATTCTACACGCATGTAGATTTCGTCCTTTGATTTGTAACGTTTAGTCCTTTTATTTTTTCCTTTTTGACTTTTGATCCTCATGAGCCCTTTCTTTTGCCCTTAGATTTTTTCATTGTTTACTTTTTATACCATTAGGTTATCCTATCATTACAGTTTTGCCCTCCCTTTTCTTTTTGTTCTCTTGGCATTTTCATGCCTTTTTTTGTAATTTCCCAAATCATTATCATTTTTTTCAACACACCTCTTTCTTCAACCCTTGTCTCTCTCTCCTTATTCCATAATTGAAGGAAGAAGAGTCGAGTCGGTTTAGCTTCTCTCTAAAAAAATTCATAGATTTCTTCATATTTTTCTTTTCAATTCTCTCTAAATCGTCTAACACTCTTACTTCTCTCTCTATCTCTCTCTCTTTGTATTTGTCTCTATTTTCATATTGAAAAAGTCACCGAGGATTTATTGATGTTGGGTAGGCCGATCAAAGAATGCGTAGAGATAAAGGATGGCGTGGTCGGGTTCAAGTGAGTCCGGTGGTTCTTGGGTTTACGAGAGAAGACAACGATGGGGAGTGTTGGCTATGCTAGGTTTATGAGAAAGGACGGTGAGGAGGCAATCGAAGGGTCCGTGGATGTAAGCGGCATCATGGTTGGGTTTAAGGAGGTTTGGTGGTCGTTAGGTTCATGAGAGAAGACACCGAGGAGGGGTATTGGCTTTGCTAGGTTTGTGAGAGAGGATGGCGAAAGGGCGACTTGCTCAACCGGGTTTGTCGGAGAACACGACAAAGGAAGTGTGCTCGATTGGGTTTGTCGGAGATGACAATGAGAAGGTAGCATGCTCGGCTAAGATGAAACGAGAGAGAAAAGTGCTAAAATCCAAAGGGTTATCTCATCTTAGCCCACTCGAAAAGCCAAATTATATATGGTTGCTATGAGGGTTAGAGATGTATAGTAACAAAGCTCATATCTTTTTTTTTTTTTTTCTAGATTCTTAGGTTAGTGATTTTTAAAATGAATAGGGGATTATTTGTTTTTTGTTATAGGTTGTTGAACTTTTTCTATTTTTACTAAATTAGAGTTGTTATTAGATTTTATAAACATATCCAAATACAAAACTATCGGCTTTTTTGATGATTTGTTTGATTGTTGAATCCTAATATTAGTAGATTCCTTGGGTTTAAATGCGGGAGACAATGGAATTTAGTTATATTAATATTATTGTATAAGGAGAAGGAAGGATTGATGCTCTCAATCTCCAATCCTTTTATTTTGATTTTTGATTTCAATCTAGATCTTAATTTTTATACTCATCGATTTTTATTGTTTGTTTAACAAATCTTGTTTTTTTATTTCTTTTATTTGTGCAATTTTTGGTGTTGTTGAAACAATTAGATTATCAAATGCTATAGATTTTAAATTATTGGGGAGGCATTTTGTTTTTTGAAAACTTCTCTCAATGCATATTTATGCTCCAATCACTCGCTGACTTTTTCATAAAAAATTAATTTATAACATATAAACATTACATTATTTGTGTCTTTATTTTAATGTAGAATTTAATATATCAAACCGATAACATTAAGAATTAAAAAATTAGTAATATTAAGAATTAAAAAATTAACCACGAGCAAGTTGTTCGTCGTTGCTTAATGGTCGATATCCAAATTGCTCATTAAGCGAGTACTATATTCCAACTGTCTAAGGCTCTTTGGTTTTAGAATTATTAAACCATTAGGTCTCCTATAGGAAAAAAATAATCCTTAATTTGTGTATGGTATAATTAATTTTTTTCAAGCTTAGGAGTTTTTGATATATTTTAGCTGAATATATATATATATATAAAGAAACCTAAAAAAAAAAAAGATGTGGGGTTTTTATTATTCTTAGATTGTTCACACACTTACAACATTTTTGTTATTTTAAGTTTTTTTATGCATTCATTTTGCTCCTATTACTCGTTCACTCGTATTACTAATTTTGAGGTTTTATTAGGCATTCTATACGTAAAGTTTTACTATGTTCTTTTTTCTTCTCTCATTTTTTTAATAATTTTTATTTCGATTTGTAATTTTATTTATATTGTAATCCGATTACTAATTGCTAAGAGAAGAGAGATGAGAGAGGAGAGAAAAATCAATGTATGAATTTTTTAATGAATTTTTAGAATATTGTTATTTGTTCATTAAAAAAAAATTAATATAATTTATATGATATTTTTTTTAATTCTTAAATGATAGTAGCATGGTTATATATATATATATATATATATATAAAGATTAGAAGTATTTTTTAGATAATTTATCTTATATTTTTTTTGAAAAAAAACTATAAGAAAAGTTTTCGATCAAGAATCCATAAATTTTATAATTTTTATTACAAGTTATCGGTTAAAAATCTGGATATAAAAGAATAAATTGTATTCTTTTTAGCGAGAAAATTTATAAAAAAACATAATATATATTTTGTTAGACACATTTTTTTAAAAAAATAATAGTTTTGTTTTTACCTTCTATTTGATATATTTTAGTAACCAACAATATAACACATACCATCAAATTAAAATTATTTTTTAAAATAAAATTTTATAAGTTTTGTTTGAACCCGCAACATAACAACGATAGAAACCTAGTTTGTACCTATAACATGTGTGCTATCTTATGTATTTAGATTTGAGGGATTATTCAATGTTTCTAGGATACTATAAAGTTGGACTTACGAGTAGTTATCACAATAGATCCTCGCTTTTTAGAGCGAGAGGATCTATTGTCATACGCATATAGAATTTGTACTTGGGCTTATACCCTAATGAAGTAGGTTGCTTAAAGTGTCCATCTTTTGGTTATTGGATAAATAATAAGGTTAATACCCTTACTTATCCTTATATAATACGTCAATTTTTTAATCTTTTTTTTAAAGCCTTCAATATGTCCTTATGTTTTGAGCTTGTTTCTAATTTATCTTTTTGGTCAAAATTTTTGACTAATTTTCATAAATTAATCTTTATATTAGTAGATATAAATTACTTATGTTAAATAATATAGATAATTTTATTAAATCACATGCTTAATTTTACTTAATTTAACTGAAAATTTTAACTAAAAAGATAGATTAAAAACAACTTAAAATATAAGAACAAATCGAAGCTTTTTTAGGGACAAATTGGAAAATTAGCATATTATATAAGGAAAATAGTCATTTCGTCCGAGAAATGTTACCGTTTGTTTTGGTGTATATAATGCCTTAACATGTCAAAACATATAACTTCAACACAATATTAAAAATCCAATTCAAAACACCCAACATCCAATTTAAAATACTAACATTTCAAGCATTTCAAAACAAAAAACCCTCCTCATTTTTCAATGTCAACATCATCCTACAACAATGAAATCTCTTTCTCTAACACCATCAATCAACAAAATTTTCATGAATTAAGATTCAAAAACATTAGGTGCAACAAATGCAATAAACGTGTCTTTGTAGGGATCTTAAAAACTAATAAAAGCAAAAATAGATTATTCTACATGTATGATGATACGTTTTGTGATAATTCATCCATTTATTGGTATGAAACTATTTAAAATGTGGATTAAGAAAATAGTGGAGTGCACAAGATTAATATCCAATCTATTGTGGATTATGTCCCAAAATGAGAGATGAATTAAAGAGACTATAGGTGAAGCATCATCTCTTATAAGGCAATCTTACAATTTTCAAGTATCTCTTAGTAGCTAACATAATATGTGCAATACGAATGTATGCATTGGTATTAGTGTTAATAGTGAATAAGTAGTTAAAGAAAACCTTATAGTGTTAAAAACCAATCTGATTGCAATGTAATGCTAAAAAAGAAAGCTTATCCACATTATTTAACATACCTACAATCTCTAACATATCCACATCGTCCAATAAGAAAGGTAAATCAAAACCAATCTAAATGCAAAAAAATTCACACAATCATACTCCATTCACCACAAGAACAATGTTAATGCATGATTAGAACAATATGAATGAACATGCACAAGAACACTCGTGAATACATGATTAACACAATTAGTTCACTAACTTATTGGTGTTCCATCTCACTCGCTTACAAAAGAAACAAAAAATAGTAATTAAACTTGTAAGTATCTTAGGTTATAATATATCAATTAATGTATTATAAAATCATATATGCCAAAAGAAGTTGTTAACTATATAAGAAAAAAAACTAATATGTACCCCTAGAATAGTATATATAGCATAAGTATTAATCCTTAATTAATGGTCGCCACATCCAAGCACCACCACCACTAGTTTCATTTCTTCTATTTTCTCGTTAAGCAATTTTTTTTTAAAAAAACTCAATTTATCAAATTTTTATTTTCAATATTTAGGCAATACAACACACAATTCAATATTACATGCAAGCGAATATGTATTATCTTTTTTACAGCAAAAATAATTTCAACATTTATAATGCCACCTCTTCTACCACCGTTAGCCCCGCCACCTCTATTTCCACCATTTTCAAGGCTACAACCTTCACTAATTTTACCTTTTTCATTGTTAGTTTTTTTTTCCACTATTGTCATCAACTTCTACCAACACCATTGACACCTCTCTTACAACCAACTCATTTCCTATCATTTTTATTACCTTTTCTACCAATACCATCTCTATTTCCACCATGTAGAACGTTGCAGCCTTCATTACTAACTCTTGTTTCACTATTGCTATCTTTATTTGAGTTGCCACCAATACCACTACCACCTTTCTTACTACCAGCCTCCTTTCTTACCACCCCTACCGCCTCTTGTGTGACTAACCTCAGCCCTACCTCCTCTATTTCCACCATCTTAAAGGTTTGAACCTTCACTAATTTCACCACCCATCCTTTCAATATGAATAAGCAAAGAACAAGTCAAAAGTGTTCAAAGAAAAAAAAACCAAAAATATACAACAATAAAAATAAAATAAAAATTGGCATTATATTGAAACCAACAATAACAAATATACTTAAAGGCCTAACTCACCTCTTGTATTTTTTCATCAATATCTCTTTGACAAGTCCTTGAGTTATGTCCAAATTATTTATGCATGTTGCATTTAATAATGCTTCATCTTTTCTTTGTAGTGTTTGGGGCTTGTTTTTCTTGTTCTTTTTTTATTCTTTCGTAGTCTATAATACCCATCTTCGTAACACGAGGAAACATAACATGTTCTCCTTTCTAAGGTTCTAGGTTTGTTTCGTGCAATGGGTGAATCATTTCAACATAAGTCTTGAGAAAACTAGGGATTGTATAGCAACAATCACAATAATCTTCTAATTCACCTCTTTTATGAGATAAACAAGCTTCTACATGTTTACAAGAGATTCCAATCATACTCTATTCACCACAAGAACACTAAAAAATCTTAAAGTTAACACAAATCCTTTTTACACCATCATAAACTTGATATTCATCTAAACTAGCAGGTTTCTTCTTAGATTTCTTGCCTTGCCAAATACCTTGTCAAGAACCATTCTCATAAATGTAGTTTTGGTCTTCCAAGATGATCCTTTCATAAATCTAGTATGAAACTTTTTGCATTATCTTCATTCTAATATTTTTTGGCAAACTAAATATACGTAAGCTCTTAAATTTCCTAATCCAATGATTTAAACATTCTTCCATGTTGTTGGTCATATGATTATTTTTCACATTCATATCAAATACATGCCTTGACCATATTTGAGAAGGTATTTTTGCAACTACTTAGTTGCCTTAGAATTGACTACCATAATAGCCTTCATATGCTATTTAAATTGAATTGAAGAATATGCCTTACTACCTCCAAAACCCCAACTTTATTTCGAAACTAACAAATCCTCTTCTTTTTTTTTCTTTTTTTTTAAGTTGGCATATATATATATATATATATATATGTTTGGCACAATTTAAAAAAGTTATTAAATTTTACAAGGAAGAGTTCAACAAGTTAGCAGAATCTTTGTTACACTTTATAAAACTAAGTAAATAAAAAAAAATTATAAAATATATATAGTGTTTATTCATTCCTTTGCCTATCGGACATAATACATAAAGTTTTGTCTTGAATTTTTTGTTTATATAATCATATAAAACTCATAGAAACTATTTGTAATTGTCATTATGCTCAACATAAATAACAACGATAAGCCAATAGGAATAGACCATTGTTTGTATCAAAACACACAACTACAAAACGAACTCCTCTAAATGGATCCTTTAGATGAAACTCATCCACTTCTATAAATCCTCTACACCCAGTCGAGAATCCATCTTGCATTACCTTCAAGTAAATAAATATCCTATTAAACTTCTTAGGTGATGTAACTTCAAAATTAAAAATAGGATCATAGCCCAAATAAACAACTCGAACTATGGTTAGTCCGTCTTAATAACTCAATATGTTTTGGCAATAATTTATATGTTTTCTCATTACTACCCTCAACAACTTACTTAACGTTATTTCTTGCCCTCTATAATCGCATCGACTTGGGTTATAGTCTATAATTTGTTTCTAATATTATCTTTGATGCTACATTAGGGATTTCAATATCATTATTAATAAAAGTCATCAATCTCTTTAGAATCTATGTTGAGTTAACAACCTTATTGGTCTATGGTCTTATGCATCTATATTTTTTCTTCAATATTTTCATCATAAAAGTCCTCTCATCGAGTAATAAAGATGTATAAATACTATAATTGTAACCAATACCTTCATATTATACATTAAACTTGTTTTTTCTATTATATTTCTTATTTAATTCATATTTTTCTTTGACCTTATACAATTTTTGCATATCCGTAAAAGTATAGACACTCTTAAAAATCATACACTCTTCAAAAACTATATTTCCATCTTCTTTGAAAGTTAACCTTTTGGTCGTTATCTTTTTAGTTAGATTAATAATCCTTTTTTCCTTTTTATCCGTTCCATCACTTCTATCACTCTTACATATATCTTGCTCATTAGATTTATCCTCGGTGAGCTACCACTCTTTATCACCCTCATATTCTTCTACTATCTCTTCAATTTTTTTTTGGTACTCATATGCATGTTCATGATTCATTTACCTTCTTCATCATTTCCAAACTCATACTCACCCTTATCTAAGGGTAAGTAATCATTATTAGAATTGTCACTTCTAATAAAATTATCTAACTCATCATATTCATCAAAATATGGTCTCATTATATTTTCTTATTTATCTTAGTTTTATTGATAGGCACATTTTCTTGTCTAACCTCTTTTTTTACTATGGGTTTTTTCTTTTAATCTCCACTATGTTTCTCTATCTACATATATTAAACTTCTTCATTGCTTTCTTCGGTATGTTCTAATAATCTTTCGAATACTTGAATCATTATTGTACTCACTACCAATCACACTCTAACTCTCCACATATAGATCATTATCCAAACCCTATTTTCTATCAATCTAACTACCCATTAGTTTATTAACAACGAGTAAATTATTGTCTAAACTAACACCTCTAGTCATAAACTAAACAACTCTCATCACCACCCTTAATAGATTTTTGACCTAAACTAACACCTTTATTTACATTGTCATTCATACCTATCTTATTAACATCATGTTGAGGACTTATAGTTGGGCTTTTTTCTCTTGTAATTCTCACAAAAACATTCGACATTGAAAAACCTACTCTTCAAAAAAACTATTAAATAATGACGAACATAAGTTATCGACATACAATGATGGATTAACGAATGAGTAACGGATATTATTAATTTTTCAACATTTTTGGGTAAATAGTGATGGATTACTAACTAATTAATGATAGAATTTCAATAATTAAAGATAACCATTGCTGATTTATGAGGTAAATTTTTAATGATTAATTCAATGACAGATTACCAACTAATTTGTGATAGATATTAACAACGAATAAAATAATTCGTTGCTAATTTTGGGCATGACATGAGGAGATGATAGAACTAAAATCAATTATGAAAATTTCATTGCCAATGATATATAGAAAAAAAATAATGGCGAGAATGGAGTCCATCGCTAAAAATCGGCTATTAAAATTTCCTAAAAATGACAAAATTTTAAAATTTCAGAAAATGACAAACACTAATTTTTAGTGACAAAATTACATCCATCGTTAAAAGAAGCCTATATTTAGCAAGCAACCCTTGCTTCCTCTCTCTCTCTCTCTCTCTCTCTCTCTCAGTGTAAAAAATGAGGACTTTAATGCTAAGTCCACCAAATCCTAATCCATCTCTCCCAAGAACTATCTAAGGTTTTAGATTGTAAAGCATAATTACTAAACGACCCAACAAATGCATAAACCCTTCCCTCTAGAGCCTCGTTCGGTGTTAAAGTAGTTTTACAAACAAAAATATCTTTGTTTAATTATTATTCCATTCGATCACAATAAAAGATAAATTAGGGTTTCTATTTTGGTATTTTTAGTTCTCTCTTTCACTACTTAAAGAAGCCGAGTAGCGACATATTAATTGGTGTTTCATTAGTGAGGTCATTGTTAGGATTCCAAGATGAAACAATAGCCGTTGTTGAGGATGATCAAGAGAAATCAATATTATCTTCATCACTCGTATGACTATAAATTGATCATGTAGTTAAACTAGAACAAATAGGAATGTGTTCTCTCTTTTCCAACTCTTAAGATAAGATTCATTCTACTATTAATAGAGTAAGACCTAACTCTTTTTCTCTCTTTAAATTGAGTTTTTTGTTACTTTCCTAAAAGTAAGGGAAAAGTATCTTATTTTAGTTTTTAATTATTTAACTATTATCTTATATTTTTCACTACTTCGATTCTGCTATTAAAAATGAATATTTTATTTCTAATTATTATATGATTTTATTATTTTAAATTAGTCTCATTTGCCGGTTTATGTATTTTTGATTTTGATTTCAACATGGCAAAACAAAGGATGTTTACCGGTAATGATTGATGTCATAGCTTCGATCATTAAAGTTCAATGGAAGAATCCTTCATACTTGTAATTCTTTGTTTCCAATTTCGATGGGCCATGCACGAGGTCATTTTGTTTTAAATTGTTTGCTTAATTCAAATAGCCTATGTCAATTCTTTAAATTATAATGACCATGTTAGTTCTTGTGCTTCTATGAGACTACGATCATATGCTTATAGTTGTGTATTTTTAGAATTTCCTTTTTTTTTTTGTATATTCTATTTTTTTTTAATTGTAGACGGGGCATACTCGATGATGCTATACATTTAAAGCAAATGCTAGCGAGTGATGCTATATATTGCTTTCAAACTGCCAACTCTCCTAAAAACTCTATAATGAGTAATCGACCAAGAGAAGTTTGAAAAATCTTGAGCTTATAGTCTTGATAAAAGGTTTGCTAGTGTTAATGAAGTAGCTAGTTATTACTGTATTTGATTGTCATCTATTGACAACAATTGGTCATTTTAATTCTTGAATTAATGATGTTGATTTAGAATAATTGGTAGCTTTTATTATAAAATGCTCTTACAAGTTATTACATGGAATCAAGGTGGAGAGATATAAAAATATATAAAAAGTGATGAAATGTTGTATCACATTTATATGTGGCTAAATTAAGCTTATTATGGCAAGAGAAAATACAATTATTAAAAAGAAAAATTCTCTTTATAATCCAATCAATGTTAGCTCTGTTTTTTTTTACACAATAATATTTCATGTTATAATTTCATTTTTAGTTTTTTGGTACTATAATTAAATATTAATAACATTAATAACAAATGAAAAAAATTACATTTTTTACATTAGCAACGGATAAACAACCAACTAATAGTAGAAAAATGACTAAATTACATCACCGCGATGGATTACCGAACTAATGGAGATGAATTAGTGATGAAAAATCACCGATAAAAATTTCCATCGATGATTGGCGAGTCTCATTAGTGGCGAGATTATGTCTTTATAGCAGACGAACATATCCGTCGCTAATTTCATCATATTAGCGAGAGATATACTTCACTATAGCAATAACTTATCCATCACTAATTTGGCAACAATTTATAACTCATGTCATTAAAATTATTATCGACAAGCATTTTATCAACGGATTGGTTTCATTACCATTCCGTCACTAAAAGAAACTAATGATGAAATATATAGGTTTAGCAATGGAGAAATCCATGCTAAAAACTTATTTTTTTGTATTGCTATGGGCTCTTTATTAGGCTCATATAAATGGATAACCTATTCCATTTAATGGAAAGACAATATTTTAACGAGTAGACTTGTCATCACATATTTTAACTTCACAATCATCTCGAATAGCAAATCTTTTCAAATCCACAACCAAGCTTTGTTTGGCCGGGAAAACCATGTCTAAGTAAATAAGGCAATTCGTAGATGACCAATGCTCAATGAAGGTTTGTTATCCATTATGAACATGCATTTGAAACATTATGTAATCCGCATCCAACATAACATATAATAAAAAATCAATTTCTCCTAAAAAAATCAGCATTAAACAATTAGGGTTTTTTTTTTTGAGTTTCAAATTAACAACTTAAAAAACCTTAAAAACCCTAAATTTTTTAATGGGTTCTGCTTTAAATTAGAAATTAAAGTATAAACAATCAAATTCTCTTAAAAAAATTAATGTTAAAAATTTAGCCTTTCTTGGAAGTTTCAAATTAACCACTTAAAAAACCTTAAAATCTCCAAATTTTTTTAATGTGCTTTACTCGAAACAGTTTTTTTTTTTTTTTTGGAATTTTCAATCATGAATGATCGAAGTTTCAAAGCTCGGTAAAAAATTTTTAAGTTTTGCTCAAAATTAGATAAATATAATGTTAATTCCAGTATTACATTTTTGTTTCAAAAATTTAAAAATTAGGTTACATTTTACATACCTCATTTCAACTTTAAATCAACCTTGATTAGTCTTTAATTCAACTATAAACAGATCACATAAACTTTTAATCAACAATAACACATAAGAAAATAGTATGCTTTTAAGAGATTTGGTTGTTAAATTCAATGTTTTCTTTTAGGTTCCTCTATCTTCAAAAAGAGAGAGAGAGAGAGAGAGAGAGAGAGAGAGAGAGAAGAACATGAGAGAGAAACATAATTTGGCAATGGAATGGATTATACACAACTAGCATGTAAGGTATAATTATATATATATGAGGGCATTGTTGTCATTTCATAATGTAGTAGCTTTAAAATTCGTTGTAAGAAAAATAAGATGTAAAATGCAATTTTTTTTAAAATAAGAGTGTAAAGTGTTTTGGCCATCAAATTACAATGTGTTCAAAATAATTTACCATATCAAGAGCAACAACAATGATCATTGATCATAAGTTCATCAAATTAATGCTAAAAAAAATCGATAATTTCACTTAGGGTAGTTGTATAAATTTAAACTCTCTTTGGCTTTTTTATATTCTTAAAATGGGTTGAGGTTCTTTTATCTATAATACTTTTTAATGTACGTGTATAATAAAAATTATGTTATGAAATAAAGTGTAATAATTTTTTGATTTAACAAGGTATAAGAATGCAAAACAAAAATAATATTGTCTAATGGTTTGGATTAAGATGAATTGAGTGGTGGGTATTGGAGCATCAAAAGTGTCCACTTTCTATATTTTGTTGAATCTAGTAAAAAAAATAAGTTCGATTTTTCTAGACTAATTATGATAAGTATTTTGCGAGTCAATTCAAATTTTGGTCGTATTATAAAAATAAAAAGATGATAAATTACAAAAATATAATTTAGTAATTTATCTAAATATACGTAAGAGTCGATCAATTTAATTATTTAAATAAAATAGAATTCGAACTACATCATGTTTTTCTCTTCAAATGAAAATTAGATTGAGTAGTGGTATTTAGCTTGACATATCCATTCCAACCTAGAGTTCCTAATATACCAATTAGGAAAAATGATTGAAGATGAATAACGATTACGCAATCTATATCACTCTAGATTAAAAAAACAAAGCAAAAAAAAGCCACAAGTCAATCTATATCACTCTAGCTTTAACCCTTCATCTCTACCACTAGATCTTAGGCTTAGATAATAGTTTAATAGTAAGTTTTGCCCATAGTCTATTGTGATTTGACAATTTTGAACTTATAGTATCAAATCATTAGGGGTGAGCAAACGGTTAAACGGTTCGATTAAGCTTAATTGGGTTCGGTTTTCGGTTAACCGAATTAGAAAAAATGAAAATCGAAACCGAACCAAACTAAATTTGATTAATTTGGTTTGTAACCGAATTATTTTGGTTCGGTATCGAAATAATTCAGTTATAACCAAACTTTTATTCTCGTGAAAGATTTTTATTTTAATGGTATTAGAAACTAATTTACTATTAAAAAATGTAATAGTACATCCTAAAATGGTTTGCAAGTCATTTATAAACTAAGATGACAATGAAAGTTCCAAAACATTCGACGAGAAGGTTCCAAGGATAACGGGATTGATGACCATAAATTGGATGCTAACTCGCTCTTAAAGTCCCTCAACCGATTAATCACTCGCTTGATGGTTTCCTTTATTGCTAAAGTGTCATCTTCAGCCCACAACATCCGAAAAATCACATACATGCAAATAAATACATTATAGAAAGTGAAGCCACGAGTTTCAATTTACTATCAACTCGCCACTAACGAGAGGCATGAGTCGCTTTCGGTAAGGTTATTGACCATTCATATAAAGAAACAACCACAAGGCTAATATGTGATTGGCTAATTGGCCACCATCAACCATCATGACAAATATCAACATTGCCCGTATAATAGAACCAATCCTAATCACCCAACAAACAACAAATTAAAGTCTAAAATTGCAAGAAAAATAAACAACTCATCTAAAATCAATAAACTTAAGAATAAAAAAAATGCACTAGACTCACCAAACCGGACGCGAAGCAACCGAAGGCACTAGCGAAGCGGACATAGACACGTAGCAATCGAAGGAAGTAGATAGAAACACCGGAAGGCGAGACGGCATTAAGCGTAACTAATCAACCGGACACATCGAAGCACCAAATAGGCAAATATTGACATATACAAATCATACAACATTCAACAAATATGGAAATATGGAAAGCAACATTCAACATTCAACATTCAACATTCTTACTTAGACTTTGAGTCTTTGACTACCAACGATCCAACACCTCAAAGAACGTAAAAAAAGAAAAAAGTAAGAAAGATTCATCAACAATACAACATACTTACATACCAAAATCTAGATTAGAAATTATTACACATCCAAAAACCATAAAGAAAATTACCCACAATAAAGAGTCTTGCTTGTAACCTTGGACAACCTTGAGCCCTCGAGCCTCCTTCAACGATCGGTCGGCACTGGAGCCTTAGACAACGTTAGACATCCAATGGACACTTGGACAGCCTCGATATGTGTAATGAAAATTTAATTCAAGGTCGGTAGGTAGTAGGCCGGTAGCATTGACCGAGTGTAAGTCAAACATCCAACCATGCATAAGTAACGAAATAAAAAAATCAAACTTAAAAACTTAATAACTTACACATATCATTCAAAAAGCCAAAACACTATCGAGTAATCAACCCATCAAACATTTGTAGTGGAGTTAGTGGCACCGGCAATTAGTAATTCTGAAAAATAAAAGATAAAAAAATTAACCCTTTATCATTAATATATATGAAAGAAATAACAAATTAAATGATAAGAGTTATAGAAATTACCATTTTATATTTTCTCTACATCTTGTAAATTTTCTTCAATAATAATTGGCATCGATGAATTTTTAATCCAATCTTGAGCACATATAAGAGATTCCACTAAGGTAGGAGTTAAAGAACTCCTAAAGCGAGTCAAGAACTCTTCCTCCGGTGCTAAATGTCGATTCCGAGGAGACTGTAGAAACAGGAACCGCTAATACATCCCTAGCCATTTGTGAAAGGATGGGAAACCGAAGAGCATTGGTTTTCCACCACTCTAAAATCTTGAAATCAGCACTATTATTTTTAGCACTTTCATCAAGATATTTGTCCAACTCCATTTTATTTCCTCTATTTCCAATATCATACTTATATTTTTCAAAACGCATCATTATCTCCTTTTTTATTCTATTTTCTTCTTCATCAATCATTTACTTATTTGCATAATCCACATCTATTCCCCAACTCTCACTAGTTTGGCCAATTTCATCTTGAGATGATGAACGACAATATAAATCATACATGGCATTTATAGATCCCTTCATAATATTTGACATATTTTGACCCTCTAAATCACCATACAATTCCTTGATTGAAAATTCAATAAATACAAGTTTATGCCTAAGATCAAGTATTGTCGCAATATAAATCAACTTATTCATTTTCTTAATATCCCCCCAATACTTCTCAAACTTTTCCTTCATTTTATTAGCCAATGCAAAATCATCCAAATCCTCACTTTGTTGCCATTTTTTGAAAACATGTTCAAGCGCATAAATCTCTTCAAAAAAACAATTTGAAGTCATATACAAGGAACCCGAAATGCGCAAAGTAACGTTGTAAAAAATTTTCAATATGCCCACCATCTTCTTACAAGTCTTCCAATCATCCACGTTAGGTGGCCCAACAACATTATCACCAAGATCTACATCAAATTCACTCCTATATAAAGGATCAATTTGCTCATATCTCTTAAAAGCTCTCTCAAACTTTAGAGCCGACTCTAACATCAAATATGTCGAATTCCACCTAGTTGCGACATCTAGTTGTAACAAACTCTTAGAATCAATTTTCTCAAGTTGAATGCATTCCTTAAATCTTCTCAACCTAGCTGGAGATTGCCTCACAAACCTAACAGTCGATCGAATACGAACGATCGAAGGATTAAAATGTTTTAACTCATCAGCAACAACTAGATTCAAAGTATGTGGCATACACCTCATATGAATGAATTCTCCATCTAAGATGTTATAACCCCAATTCTTAATGACATCTTTTAAGTGTCTAATTGCCACATCATTCGAACTTGCATTATCAATCGTAACACTAAAAACCTTCTCAATTCCCCAATTAATCAAGCACTTCTCAATGGCAATACCTAAATCTACTCCTTTATGACTATCAATCGGATAAAAATTCAAGATCTTTTTATGCAACTTTCAATCATTATCAATAAAATGAGCGATTAAACACATGTAATTGATTCTTTGAATAGATGTCCATGTGTCCATAGTGAGGCTAATTCTTTGACTATTTTGTTTCAAAAATTGCTTCAACTTTATTTTCTCATCTAAATAAAGTTGATAGCAATCTCTTGAAATCGTAAAACGAGATGGAAGTTTGAATCTAGGTTGCAAATTAGACAAAAAAAATTTGAATCCCCTACCCTCTATATGCTTAAATGGAAGTTCATCTAGAATGATCATTTCAGCTAAATCTTTTCTACTAACAATTTGATCAAACTTCCGTGTGCTAAGACTATTTTCTCCCACTTCAAGCCTTCTAAGGTCTAATTGAGTTTGTGTAGAGTCAATACAACTAAAAAGGTTTTTTTTACAAGTCAAAATATGAGACCTAAGTGAGGTTGTCCCATTTTTTGAAGGATTACAAGCAAATACCTTAGCACAATAGTTGCATTTAGCCTTCATGTCTTTATTGTCATCTTCAAACTTTGTGAAATGGTCCCACACCATTGATCTTGGCTTTATTGATTTCCTCTTCTTTCCTTTGACATCTTCGTGTTGTTAATTGAAGTTGAACCTACGCCTACACTTGATTGTGTATTGGGATTGCTTGAACTCATATGTTCATAATTCATCTCTTCGGATTAAGATTGTGACATCTACATAAATAACAAAGGAACAAGAGTATTAAGCTTCACACTCTTAAATAATCAAAAAAACATAATAAATATACATAAGTTGCCAAGTTGGTAGCATAATATGGAATGGAACCGCCTACTCGTTGATAACCACAAAAAAGTAGTCTAACCCTAAAATCAAATATAGGCGGATGCTGCTGCCTCTGCCTTAACAAAAGGTGTATCCAACTATCCATACCGAAGAGTGAAGACAGTTAGACACTTAGACAGTAGCAAAATTGGGTAGAATTCTAGAAGATCCTCCCCTAAATCAGTAGCAAACCAAAAAGTAGTCTAACCCTAAAATCAAATATAGGCGGATGCTACTGCCTCTGCCTTAACAAAAGGTGTATCTAACTATCCATACCGAAGAGTGAAGACAGTTAGACACTTAGACGATAGCAAAGTTGGGTAGAATTCTAGAAGATCCTCCCCTAAATCAGTAACAAACCAAAAAGTAGTCTAACCCTAAAATCAAATAAAGGCGGATGCTACTACCTCTCGCCTTAACAAAAGGTGCCTTAACAAAAGGTGTGTCCAACTCGTCCATACCGAAGAGTGAAGACAGGTAGACACTTAGACAGATACCAAAGTTGGGTAGAATTCTAGGAGATCCTCCCCTAAATTAGTAGCAAACAAAAAAGTAGTCTAACCCTAAAATAAATAGCTTAATACCTTTCATACACCAAACAAATGCTATTAAAATTGCACGGGTATATGAAAAAGTATGTTCATTTTTTTTTGAATTCATTCAATAATTAAACTCTACTAATTTAATTATGTAGAAATTTTAAGCATTCATTTCATCTATCCAATTTTCGGTTATATGTATGTGATTAAAAGAGAGAAAATGAGAAGATAAATGAAGAAAGATTGCTTAACAACAATGGACGACTCTTTGTGGATAGGAATTTAGCTTAGTTTTACTTATGTGATGCCAAATTCTAAATGAAATGATGAATTACGAGGTTTTAATGATTCTTTCAAGACTAAATAGAGATTAACAACGAGTTAAATATTTTAACAACTATCAATTTTAGAATTATTTATGCAAATCAAGAACCAAGAAGAACAAAAAATAAAGTAATAAACAGAGAAATCAGCAAGAAGAGTAAATTCAATGTTGATCTAAAATGACAGAATAGCTCTTTTATAATGAATTACTCATGATTTATACGGTGTTTATTTCTAACTAACTTTCCCTCTCAATCTAACAGACCATAACCAACTCTTGCCATGTTAGCTAACTAACTCAACTCCCTCTCTAACGGATACCATTCACATCCTCACGTGCTCTTTAGTCTTTCCTTTCAACCGATTCCGGATTTCCATACATCCATTTGTCTGCCTTATTGATTGTTTCCAAGCTTCCCATTTCCCGCCCTCTATATGGTAACCGGACTAGCACTACTAGGGGAGGATCTATGTTAGCTAAAATAGATCGATCATGACACTATTATACTAATAAATTAGACTAACAAACTCACTAACCAATCATGACACTATTTAATCACATGACTGATAAATTATACTAACAAACTTACTAACCAAATCTGCAGAGTTTAGGTTTTGCTTTGGAACTTGGAAGCTCGAATAGTCAAAGATCCATCACATGCCTCACACACGAATTTTGAATTGGACGAAGAGATAAACCTTCTAGTCCAAAAGCAAAAACAAAAATATTAGAGAAAATCTTTCTTCCTCCCTCTCGTCTCTCTATATATATGCTATTGTAAGCAAACATAACTAGCCAAGTCCTCATTTTCACTCCATAGAAGACATGTTATGAGCCAAGAAAGCAATGAAATTTAACTCGTTTGAGATCGGTTTTTGCTATTATCCGCGCAATGTCCGCACTAGTATCGCTTCTCTCAACCGGGGCTAATTTAGCTCAAGCAAAGATCCTGCCACCACCTTCTTTGGCTTCAACAAAATCACCAACCTCTCAAGTTCTTGTAAATTCAAAGTCACACAAAAACGTGCCAAACACAACACGGACAGTCGCTCCTAGCCTTGGAAAAATACCTCCTAGTGGTGCTAATCCCATCAAGAACAAGTAATCATTTGAAAGGAAAGAAAGGAAAACAATCAATAAAAGAGAAAACAACATAAAGTGCGGAATGGGAAGCTTGATAACCATGTTAGCTAAAATAGAAAAATCCCGAAACAAACAAAGAAGAGAAAAGAAAATAGGAGTTAGACATGAACAAATCGTCACCCTTACCCTGACTAAAACCAAAACATAGCTTGATAACCGAGACTAACGCAAATAAAGTGCGGAATCACATACTCCAAGCAACCAAAAAGGAAAACGGATGCCAACGAGGACACAATAAACATTTCAAGGCAAGGCTTCGGGCTTCCAACCAAGATAACACCATAGTGCGGAACAAAGCATATCAATTATCAAAGCTCACTAAGGAATCTAAAAAACAACATAATCTATGCCTAATACATTGTTGTTATCACAAATCGAGCAAAAAAAATTAAAATAAAAGAGACTAACCTTGAAAGACACGAAGCTTGACGAAGGAAGATTAAAAGAGGATTGGAGCTGGAGCCTAGAAGACTTGCTGTCACCTTGGAGTGAAGAGTGAAGAACGAGAGAAGAAGAGTGAGGCTTTGAGAGTGCGAGATCCGTGAAAGGCCGAGAGTCTAAAACTTATGTTGAGAGTGCGAGAGACGAGAACGAGAGAGGCCGATTCTGCTCGTTGCTAACGGGCTTCGTCGGAATGCTCGGGCTACGACGGTGGGCTGCTGCGTGACTTCGTCCGCCTCAAAAGGAAAGGAAAGACGAAAGAGGCGGCTAAGGGTAAGGGAGACGAGGAACATGGAGAGCCGGAGGCGGAGAGGGAGTTACTAAGTGTCCGAGTTAGGGACTTAGGGTTCGATGATTAGATATTTAGATCTTATTCGGTTATTCAAAATTAGAATTAGGAATAAAAAAACGATTTTCGGTTCAAACCGTTTCCTAAAAAAAAAAACCGAACCAAACCGAAATTATTTCGATTTTTTTGATTCGGTTATAAATTATATATTTTTTAATTTATACCCATACCCAATTTCACAATTCGGTTCGGTTAATTCGGTTTTCGATTAACCGAACCGTTTGATCACCCCTACAAATCATGTAATTTGAACCTTAAATTATTAGAGATTTGGCAAATGTTATCTAAATTGGTCAATCTCCTTTACGTATAATGATCAACCCGAGTTAATGGTTACTTGGAATATAATTTATAAAATGATCATAATATTTTATAAGAAAAAAATATCAAAAAAATTCAAGATTAGGGGGTATAAAAATATTTTTAAAATACGTTTTAAAATAACATAATTAACGAGTGGAATGCCAAAACGATGTTATTTTGGCATTTTAAATAATGATCAACCTAGTTGATCGTTACACATAAAGAAGATTGGGCAATTTGAATCATATTTTTTTTAATTTCCAATACTATGGAGCTCAAATGACACAAGTTAGTACCATGGGTTCGAAATTATCCAATCACAATAGAATGACGAAATTTTTTTTAGGAAACCCTTAAATAACCATTGTCGCTACCCGACTTTCAATGGGACTCCTAAAAATATGATTACAATTTTATTTTTTTTGTAAATTTAGGAATGTGAGTTATATATTAATTTTGATAGTCGTCACTTAATATTTGAGGAACTAAAAACCTAAAATAGGCAGCGATTAAGAGATTCTAGGATAAGGAGTTGATTATGCCTTTGGGAAGATATCAATTATCTTAAAGCATGTTTTCTTAAGAAATGTACCATGTCTAGTTTAGTCTAAAAATTTATCTCCTAAAATATTTTATTTATGTTAAATTATTTTCAATTCAAACTCGTAAGTTTTTATTTTCTAGGCCAAATTTAGTTTTTATTTTTGTTTGTGGTATCATGTTAAACTAATTATTGGATTTTATCATCAAGAGACATATCAATTTAACATCGAATCTAGTTTAAGTTTTGACATAATCGATATATCGGAGAACAACCTAATTACTAGGGTGGCTTAATTTAGCTAATATCAATCCTTATTAGATATGCGATTTTTTTAATTTTTCTTAACATTTTCTATGATTATTATTTTTATAATCTTTTTATTTACTTAGGAATTTCTTTTTTTCTTTTTTCCTTATATATATATATATATATATATATATATATATATATATATATATATATATATATATATATATATATATATATATATATTCATTTTTCTCATTTTTCTCTATATATTTTTATTATGATGTTTCCTTCTTTTTTTTTACTTATTAAATTTTTTTTTGGTTATTTTGGTTATTGGTGAGGAATCATTATCGGTCCTTCAAAATTAAGAGACTCAACAATTCTTAAAAGAAAACCTAAATAATTAAACATTTCTATTAAATAAGCTAATAAATAAATCAATAATTCAAATATATTAAATTTAAACCAAGTATAAAAATAAAATAAAACAAAACAAAACTTGTATAAAAAAATTCGGGCATGATTCTCTAGAAAGAAAAAAAAAGGGATATTTGGCCCATTGAGCTAGGCTTGGATTGGGTTGAAGGCAACCCTCTTTCTGTTTTCATTTCTTTTTTGAGTGGGCTAATCCCAGCCTAACTTATTTATTTTTTCCTTTATGTTAGGCTAGACACGGACCATTTTCTTTTTCTTTTTGTTTTCGAGGCTAAGCTGAGCCTAACCCTCTTCCTCTTTTTTTATTTCTTTCTTACTTTTCTCCTTCTCTTCTTTTCTTTCCTTTTTTTCTTCTTTTGCTTTTGGACTAAATGTCCAGATCACTATTGCCTTATGAGCTCAATCCATTGATTGGGGCTTCACATCCTAATAAATTATAAGTGATTTTTAAACCTCGTCTATTCCCTTCACAATTTCTTCTTCCAGGTGAGTTGGATGGATTTGAATATTTAGATTCAATCAATGGTAGTGACAATGTCACTAGCGTTTTCCTTTACTTCAAATAAATCATGGACTAGAGCTGATTAACTATTGACAAAGAGTGTTAAGATTGTCTAAGGAAAGCTTGAGTGGTTAGAATGAGATTGAAAAGTAGAGTAGGATTGCTTTGAGTTCCTTTTACTTGCAGGTGATGGGTGATGATTGGTGGAATGATTTCATAATGATTGTGCATTCTAAAGCTTGTTGTTGTGATGATTACGGAACCATGGTCGATTGAATAGGACAATTTCGATGTTTCTTAAAACCCAAAACACTAGAGCAAAATAAAAAAAATTCCAATGCTTATAGATGTTTGATAGATTGATTTAATGAAGATCGAATGATCTAGGGCTTGTTATTGAGATGATTAATGGCTCATAAATGAATGAAAGGATGGTTTATGGTGTTTCTCAAAACCCAAAATGCTAGAGCAAACCTAGAACGAAGAATGAAACCTAGGTGTTCAAAGAAAAAACCTAGAAAATTCAAGCAACACTTAGAATTTCAAGAACACTATCCGGAACTTTAGGCAAACCTAGAAAATTGAATGCCCGGAGTTCCCCTCTTTATACTCTCTCTCTCTGCTCTTCATTCTTATCTCTCGATTCTTCTTATTCGACCCCTAGAAAACTCTTATTTATACCTAATTTCGACTAACAAAACCAATTTCCATTTCCTCCCTTTATTGTCAATCGTTCGATCAAAATCTTTGTTTCTATTATGTTATTCCCTATATGTTCTAATCCTCTCAAATTTTTACAACATGAATTACGAAGCAAATGAAAAATTGGTCAAGGGAATCAAATTATTTAGAAAACAATCAAGAATCAAAACCATTTTTGGTGAAATGATTTTGAATCACATTAGTTCACTCGTCTCAAATTTTGATTTTTTGCAATTTGTGAATTCAATCCCTCAACTTCCAATTTTTTTCAAACGTATTCTCTAATTCCTTTCAATTATACTTTTAATTCATCCTGGTTTTTTTTTATTCAATTTAATCCCTATTAGCTTATAATTTTAAATTGATTTAATTTGATTATGCCCTTGATTAAATTCATCTATCAATTTTGTATTTTATGCATTTTTTATTTTTTTGATTTTTTTTCTTATAATAAGTACTAAAATAGAATACATGCAATAGTTATAAATACCTAAAAAATGAAGTGAAGAAATAGAAAATGAAATAAATAAAGAACAAAATAGAATAATAACTAATAATAAAGAATTAACTAAAATAATAAGAATAATGATAGAAATAAATTTGATAAAATTAGGTAGAAAGTATAACCCAAAATTTGGATTATGACGAGTTGCTCCTTTTTTTACAATACTCACAATACAAATCCTAGTTGAAGTATAAATTTTAGATTGGCTTTACTTAGTGAGTCCGTAAATATCAAAATAAAGGTGAATTTATTGGCAAAAATGACTTATTTGACGTGGATGGTTTGGTTTGTGAAATTAAGATGTGATACGATGACCTTATTACCAAGGGCGACCTGCTTGTGAAAAGTAAAATGCGGTGACTTTATTATCAAAGGTGGTCTCGCTTTTAAAGTAAAGATATAATGCAATGGCCTTGTTGTCAAGGATGCCCTATCTTAAAAAATAAAATGCGAGTGCAATAGCCTTGTTGCAAAGGATGATCAAGTGGTCTATCATAAAAAATAAAAATACAATGCGATGGCCTTGTTATTAAAAGTAGCGTGTCAAAAAAGAAAAATACAATGTGATGGCCTTGTTGTCAAGGGTTGCTTCCTTAAAAAATAAAAATACAATACAATGACCTTGTTATCAAGAACGACTTGCTTTAAAAAATAAAATGCAATGCGATGGCTTTATTGTCATGGACAATCTGCCATGACAAATAAAAATACGATACGATAGCCTTATTGTCGGGTGGCCCGCCCTAAAAAAGAAAATGCAATGATCGTTAGACAATCTTATCTAAAATGATGAAGTGATTTAGGCAAATGTGCTTGGAAATGAGAATTGGTTATCAACTTTTGAATTTTACGCTTGGACGATGGTTTGTTGTGAGGCGACCTTGGTTGAAGTGAATTCACAAGATTTGTTTCTTCACTTTTTCCTTAGAATTTCTTTATTTTGGACTCATAAAAAATTTCATCTTTTCCTTTGTGTTATGATGTTCCGAAACAAGACTCAATACGATGGTTAGTTAAGGTACATGTAAAAAATATAGGCTAACTTGCTATACTCCCTCTTTGATAATTCTCTTTCAATTATCAAGGCTCTAACGTTGGATTATGATTTATGATCCAAAAACCAAAACTTTACCCCTTTTGATTGTGTTTATCTTTTTTGTAAACTTGGGCTTGCATGTTCTCCTAGTTGGCTATTGAGGTAAATCGATCATCCTGTTTTGTTGAAGGTAGTGGTTGTTCCTTATTACGATCAACTACTAATTGACTATTTATACTAGATAATATCATACTTGATTCATGTTTTATTTGGTGGTTTTCTTTGTGACTTGGGATCCCATATGCATCTCGAAATATTTGACAATTTTGAATTTTATGAATTTTTCCTTCATAAGGAAAGCTAGATAGATTTCAATAAGAGATTTTGGATTCAAGGTTTAGATAAAGCCTATATACGGTTTATGGACTCACCATGCAAACGTTACGGTAAGGTTGATTTTGGGGTTTTCTTTTTATTTGTGCTTCAATGTCACACCTAACTATGAAAAAAGTTATAGGTTTAATGAGAAAAAATATTGTTTGCCTTTTATGTATTGTCCTTTGGCACCAACCATGATTTTGTATGGCTTATGTTTTAATATTGTCTATCTGTTTTCAAAAAAAAAATTTTATAGTTGCTCAAGAATCAAATACTTATCTATTAGTAGTTTTTTTTTATTTAAAAAGGAATTTTATTGATATGTAATACAAGTTATGGCGTGGTTTTCTTGAGAAATGGGTGATATAGGCTCAAATAGTATTTTAGAGTGTTCTTGACATAGAAACACTTTTTGAAAAGCTTTATTTCCTTTTTTTCTTATAAAGACACATATGATGATGATATTCATCATCCTAACATGCTTTCTCTTTGTTGAATATTTATGGTGTGAGTCATTTCTCTCTATAATGCAAGTGGTGTCATGTAAAAGATTTTTTTTTTTGGCTCGCAAGGTTTGACATGATTATAATTTTCTCCTTTTGAATTTGAGTGTTTTAGAAAAAAAATAATTTATTTGGTGACATGTCTCTCAAATTTGATTCCTTGAACAATCAATTTTTTGCCTTCGAGTGTGAGGGGTGATCCTAGTTTATGTTTCATAAAAAGAAACATAAAGCTCAAAATTGGTTTTCAAGGGATAGATTTGAATTGAGTGAGATAAAATTTAAAAAATGGCCTTCCCTCATTTTATCGACAAAATACGTAACCTAACAAGTTTTGTTTTAACAAGCTCTTTATTGGAATAATGTTCAAATAAAACCCGTGAATTTAGACACCTACTATGTAATCATTATAGGAGGCACCGAAAGAGTAATTTGGGACATAGATGAGTATATCGAGTGTGGTTTATTTTCTTTTATTTTATTTTTTTATGTTTTTTTTTTGTTTTTTTTAATTTTTGGATCATCACATATCATGTTTGCTTGCCAATTTCTTAGCACCAACTAGATGTATCTGTTTCTTTTTACTAGATTCATCATTTTATTTGCCTAGTATTTTGGCTAAATAAAAAGTTAAGTGATTACCTCCGACTAAAATCTTGGTTGCTTTGCTTAGTCGAAGTAAATTCGATCATACATAAAACGATCAGTCTAATTTGAAAGGCATAAGAGATTTCAATCTAATTCGAAAGGCATATGAGATTTAAGTCATTTTTAGGTTCATTGGAACTTTCATTTTTTTTTAAAGATAAATTAAGCCTACTATTTTTTAAGTAGAGTACGGTTGTAACATGTTATTGCCTTGTATATCAATTCATAAATAGTATTAATTGAGATCATGTGCTTGATGAGAAAAAATGATGGGTGTTTGTGAAGTTAACGATAGAGATGTAAAAAGAATACAATATATTTATTTAGTCCGAATTTCATCTTTTATTTCATGGAGAAAAGCCTAAAACATCTCAAACATAGTATTTCTTCACTACATCTAAGTTCATGGGTTTAACTATACTATCCCCATCCATATTGGGTAAAAAGAGTGCCCCTCCAAAGAATAATTTTCTAACTACATATAGGCTTTCATAATTAGACAACCACTTACTTCGTCTTTCCCAATCATTGATAGAATTTTTATAAGCATTAGATTTCCTTCTCAAAATTTTCTTAGTTAGATCTTTTTGTCATAAGAATTAGCCATTTTTATGCATTTGTACATGACAAATACCGGTATTGAGTCACTATACACCTCAAATTTAGGGATTCCTTTCTCTCTAAACTATGTATGCATGCCTCATATTTTGCTATATTGTTTGTACAATCAAATCGGAGTTGGATGGCTATTGGGTATTACTTACTATTTGGAGATATTAAAAATGCTCCTACACCCTTGCTCGACACATTCACGAGCACCATTAAAACACATAGTCCATTTCTCATCATTAGATTTGACGACCTAACTTCGGATGTCATGATGTTTGTGCTAGGAAAATTAAAATTTAACAACTCATAGTCATCAATCAATTTTTTTGTTAAGTGGTCTATGATTGCACTCCCTTTAATTGACTTTCTAGTCATATAGACGGTGTCGTATTTAGCTAACAATACTTATCATCTTACAATTTCGCTCGATAGATATGACTTTTTGAAAATATATTTGAGTGGATCTTTTTTTAAGATCGGTTATATTATGTAATACAACATATACTACCTAAGTTATTGGGCAATCCACACCAAACTGCAATATATCTTTCAAGTGTATTGTATTGAGACTCACAATCTATGAATTTCTTGCTCATGTAGTAGATTGCCCACTCTTTCCTTCGATATCATCATGTTGACCCATAACGCGACCCATAGCCGACTCGGTGATCGTCATATATAAAATCAATGATTAATCGGGTATAAAAGGAACAAAAAGAAGAGGATTTTATAAATATTGCTTGATCTTATCAAAAGTTGATTAGAACACATCATCTTAAGTTTTTGGATTTCTTTTCCTTAAAAGTCAAAAGATAGGCTCACAAGTCACTATAAGTTGGGAGAAAAATTTATTTTTGTAGTTCGGTCGGCCTAGGAAACCTTTGATCTCCTTTTCATCTGTTGGGAGTTGGCATTGCCCGGATATCTTTAATGTTGTCGTGGTCTAGTTTTATTCCTTTATTAATTATAACAACCCGAGTAGTTTTTCCGACTTAACTCCAAAAGTACACTTAGTAAGGCTTAACATCAATCGATACTTCTTTAATCATTCAAATAACTTTCTCAAAGTGTAAATATGATCTTCTTCGGGTTTTGTTTTAGTAATCATGTCATCCACATATACTTTAATTTTCTTACGTATCATGTCATGAAAGAGAGTAATCATGGCCCGTTAATAAGTTACCCTTTCATTTTTTAAACCGAACGATATGACTTTATAGCAAAAGGTTCCCATGGCATGATGAAAGTAGTCTTCTCTATATCTTCCTTAGCCATTTTACTATGATTGTATCCTAAGAACTCATGAAACATTAAGTTGAGTTCTTTGATGTATTATCTACTAGCATGTCAATGTGTGATAATAGAAAATCATCTTTAGGACTCGGTTTTGTTTAAATTTCAAAAGTCGACACACATTCGATAATCTCATTCTTCTTTTTACTACCACGATATTTGACACCTATGTCGAGATTTGATCACCTTTAAAAATCCTATCTTAAACTCGCTTAATGACTTTTTCTTTAACTTTGACGAGGATATTTGGTTTTGTTCTTCTCAATTTTTGCTTTATTAGCTTTTAATCAAGTAATAATGAGACCTTATGTACTATTATGTTTGTATCTAGACCATCTATGTCTTCATATAACTAAGCAACCCCATATGCATATCATATAATAGAGCAATCAATCCCATTCTTTCTTCTTCGATATCATGGTCCCAATTTACGGTTCCTTTCTATTTTCTTCTGTTCCCATATTTATACTTTCTAGCTCTTTGTAGTGAGGCTCTACGAATCATTCGGACAAATCGAGCTAGGTAAATTCATTCACTTCCACTTCCTCATCCTCAAACTCCTCTTCATCTATTACAATTAAAAGTTCATCAAATTTAGGCCAAACATATTCGATATAATTATTTTAGAAATTTAGAAGAAGTTGATTTTCTAAATCCTTGAAAGTAAAGAATATGAAAATAAAAAGAATGAAAGAGAATGGATGCAAAGTAAAAAAAAAAAATCATGAGCTCATATTAATATTATAAATAAATCTCAACATAAGTTTTTTTCGGTATCTTGAGCTACATTGTTGAAAGATTAAGATGTTGAAGTAGTAAATTACTTAAGATTATAGACCAGCTAAATTTCCTCTTTGTTCTAGTTGTTGAGTCCCTTGCCTAATGCACACTATTTGACCAACTGGTTGGTTGACAATATTTCCTCAAAAGTGTTGATAATCAATTACGATAGGATCATAATCTAGAGAACAACCATAATCAATTTAGGAGATGACCTTATCGGTTCGACGGACCCATAATTTTCATCCCTAAGTTCATTATCTCCTTATTTAGGTTAATGATATAAGTAGGTTAGGGAAAAGTTGTCCGAATATGAGGAATAAGGATCATTTTCTCATTTGGCCCTCGACCTTTGATTCTAGCCAATCTCTTTTATTTTTTCTACTCAATAACTCTTAGGTAATCCTTTCTACTAGGTTTAAACCTCGACTCAAAATGATGATCGATACTTGATCCTTTTAGGGTACTTATTACTCCCAACATTCCATCATTAAGATGATGGTTCAAATGAGATATATATTTCATTAAATATTTAGTCGCCATCTTTATAGCTCTAAGCAACTCTGGATTTCTTAGTAAAGCATTTTTAGGCATTAACTTTACATTCATAATTTCAAAAGCATGTAAATTTTCATCATGGCTTTCTTCAACTTCAATAAATGACATGAACATATTTTGAATAATGGTAATGCCTCTTTTATTATTACTATAACTAGCTTACCATTAGCCATATATTTTAGCCTTTGATACGAGTAAGGATGGCATAGTTCTAGCTGAATAGATCCATGGTTTGCCTAAGAGCATGCTATAGGATGGTTGGATATCAATGACCTACACAATGACTAGAAATTGATTTGGCCTAATGTCCGGATTCATATCAATGTCTCCAATGATTTTCCTTGAAGAACCATCATATGCTCTTATCATCATATTCCTAGGACGTATATGAGAAGCATTCATAAACAAGTGATCCAGGATATTCTTAGGCAAAACATTCAAGACGAACCCATTATCAATCAATATTTTAGCAATTATATAGTCTTTACATTTGATCGTGATGTGTAACGATTTGTTTTAACTAATATGTTTTAGATCTAATTTATCATTAGAAAGTGATAAATAGTTAGAGGCCTAAATTCCCCCTACCAAATGTTCTATAGCATCGAAGTAACATCCCGAGGAACATATGCCTCGTTTAATATCATTTGTAACACCTTCCAATATGGTTCGAACTTAAGGTCACTAATAGTAGAGAGATTTTAGCAGGTGTTTTCTTTAATTGATTTACCACACTATAATCATTATTTTTTATTATCTTTAGGAATTAACAATTTTTTCATCATCAACTAGCTTGTTCATCTCTCCCACTTTGGCGAGATCTACTATTATTTTACCTTTCACATTTCTTTGCTCTTTTGGAGTAAAGCACCTCCTGCTTCGAGTAAGACTAATAACACCGAGTGCTAAATGACATATTTGTTACTCGGATATGTGTGACTTATAGCATTATAAGGTAGAGAGATCGACGTAATCATTTTCTAAGCCCATTATTTGTATATTAGTATTTACATACCTTAGTATGTTCTATTTCGAATGATGAGACCACTCCTACTATCGGTCCTTCTTAGATTTTTTTTACTTACAAAGTTCTTAAAATCATCATATTTTCTACCTTTTTGTATAATTCCTTATATTTATTAATATCATATCCTTACATCCGATGATGTCTAGAGTATTAACTTTTATCATTTCCACTTTGACTACCAACTAGTTTTCCGAGGGAACTAGTATGTGATAACATTGAGTATAGCCTATCTATCGATACTTTCATACTTCTCTTTTCCTCCTCAAACTTGGTCAATTTGAAAGTTATCATGCTTATATCACTTTTTCCGAGTAGCATGATTGTGAATGGATTACTAGTGACATTTGAGGTATTTAGATCATCAAAACTTATCCATCTATGCTTAATGAGAACTCATAGTTTTCTCTTAAATGCCAAAAAATCCTCAATTAAGTTCTCATAACACCATTATAGTATTTACAATGTTCATCCTTCTTATACGATAATGGAAATTGAAGTCGTATGGATTACGTTAGGATAGGGACCACTTGCTTATACTAATCAAGCGATGGAACAATTTTCTCAAAGAGAATGGGAGGGAAGGTAATGATTCAAAATCCTCTCTATTGTATGTGTTATTATGGCTAAACTAGTTATGTAGTGTTTGGTTGTTAAAATTTAGAAGACTACGAGGTGGTCTAATTGAATGAGAAAATTGATTGGTATGGTAGGCTAGGATAGTGGGGTAATAGTGATATGGGTTTAGTGGATTGGTTTGGTGTATTGGTCGTATTTGGATGGTAGGAAATGTGACGGTTATTGAGGCTATTTGGTGGAGTGGTTAGGTCCGGTAATGGAGTTGGTAAGTGTATTATCTTTAATTAGTGATTCTTGGGTCAACTTGATGAACCTCTCCCTCTCTTTTTTGATTCCCATATTGATTTTCTTCTTTGCCCTCTAGACATATTTCTTGCCTTAATAACTAGTTCAACTCTCTTAGTAATAATCACAATATTGATAAAATTTGATGAGGCATTATCAATTAAATACTCAAAGTACGGTGCTTTGAAGGTATTTGAAAACATTAAGATCAATTCTAATTTTGGAAATGGTGGATGAAATTAGGCGACCACTTCGTGCCATCTTTACGCATAATCTTTTACTATTTTCTTTGGTCCTTTCTCCATTTCCTAAAGGTTAGAATGATTTAAAGCTACTTTCATATTGAACTTATACTACTTAATGGAGGCATTAACTAAGTGTTTCCACGTTTTAATCTTAGCTCCTTCTAATCTCATTTACTAGTTTAATGTTGATCCTCCCAAACTCTCGTGGAAAAAAAAATGTATTAGTAACTTTTTATCATGCATTAATTTAGTCATTTTACTACAATAAGCCCTCGAGTGAGTCATATGACATTAAGTTCTAGTATATTTAGTGAATTTTGGTACATTGAACTTCTTTGGAATCACTACGTTAGGTACCGGATACATCTCGAGCAACTCTCACGGAGTCATAAATATCAACCCCTTTTATAACCCTTAGGCGTTCCTCAATAGTGAATAGTATATCCATATTCGAGCTTTTATTACCTTATATTTGTAAGCCTCACTAGTGTGATTTGTAGTGGGAACACTTTGCACATGGAGAACTTATGAGTCATTGAATAAGCAAATACCCTAAAAGGATAGGAAGTCTTGGCATGGAATGTTGTTGCCCTCCGGTTAGTGATCGGTATTACGAACAACCTAAGTTGTAAATTGGACAACGGAATAGCATATGACAGGTCATGCTAGGCTTGCACATGAGTTGGATTACTTTCCCCATCTAGAGACTTTCTTTAGTAAACTAGTGAGTCGAGCAACCTCCTCTTTTATAGACTCAAGCTCTTATTGGCAAGCCTGTTCTAATCATGCTCTTGCCTCATTTTCCATCTAGAAAGTCCTAAGTCGGGTGTAATGGATGTGAAAAGGGAGTTTAGTTTTAGCAGAGTGGCTTATATTTCAATCTCTAATGAAATATATATATATATATATATATGGTTTTGAATTAGGTTTGAAGCATTTATTTATCTATTGCACTTCAAATCATCACATAATTTATGTCGAGGACTAGTTAGATCGAGTTTAGTACTCGTTAAGGGTAGAACCCTACGGATACTTAGGTGATTCAAAAGATATATTTGCCCTAATTTCAATCATCATTTAAGTAATTATGAATCTTGTAATATAATGAAGAGGTTGAATCCATGGAAAATAGTATTAAAGAAATATGAAATTTAGACTTCTAGCATATTCTAAATGTGACTTAAAGCCATTTTTATTGAAGTAAAAAGAAGTATAACTTGCCTCTAATTACATTGATTGAAAAGAAAAAAGCACTCCTATTACATTTATAAGGAAGTCTGAAATTCGAACTTCTAGCACATTTTAAATGTGACTTACAATCATTTTTCAAGAAGAAAAACTATAAACATGGAGAGCCTTATTACATGAAAGTTCCTACTCCATATCTCACCATAACCTTAAGCCTTCATAGGAATCTGCACTCGGTTATAAGTTTCTTGAATCTTTCGTAGAAAAGTTGGGCTTTCTCACCGGCCAAACATATGCCATCAACTAAATGCACAATGGTGGGTCGAATCTACTTGGTGTAATTTTTGGCATTCGAGCTCGTAGGTGGTACTTTATGGTTTTAGACCCCCATTCAGCTATTTTTTTCCTTAAAAAACCTCACTTTCCTTTATCGTTGTTTGGATAGTCGAGTTATGCTCTTTTTAGGACTTGGCCAATCTTTCTTGGTTAACTTTATTTTCCTCTTTAATTCCTTTACACAAGTATTTAGATGATATATTATATCAACTTGGTTTGTCATCCGTTCGGAGTAGCATCTTTGAATTCTTTAAAACTAACCTTTTCACTTATGAGCTTGTCAATCTTTATTTCGAGCCCCATCTTTACATCATTAAGATTGGCCAATTCTTCCATCGGGGAGGTTGCAAGATCGAGTTGCATTTTAATATTTTTATGTTCAATGATTGACGATCTGCTAGTTATTGTCTTAGAACTTCTTTTGTTCATTGAAGTCGAGCACCTAGCCCTTTTTTTTTTTTGTTTTTAAGATACCCACTATATGGTCCTTAGTATTGAGGCTCTCTTATAGCTTTCTTTTCTTCTTCATTAATTTTGTCACTTAGAGTTTAAACTTTCATAGTAAAGTCGATGCTCTGGACATTTATCTCCCGATTGACATCCTCCATCATCTCATTCATTTACCGAGATAGACCCTCAAATTACCGTACATGGTATCTTTTGCCTCTAGTGTGTTACCATTTTGGGTAATGTAATAACTCATCCTAAAAATAAGATCTAAGTTAATATATATATATATATATATATATTTGGGTAATATATAAGGAAAAAAAATGGGATAGCTTGTTGTCCCTTTTTTTTCTTTCTTCATTCTTTTCTTTCTCTTCCTCATCCACTCTTTACTTCCTCCCATTTCCCTCCTCCAAATTCTAAGTTAAAATTTTTCCCAATTAACCTAGAAAAACCACAAAACAAGTTTATTAAAGTGGAGTTTAGCTAGATTAAAGCTTGGAAGGCTTGTGGAGTTTAGGATTGAAATTGGGGTTGAAGAGGCAATTATTAAAGATAAGAATTTTTATCATTTAGTCTTCAAATAAAGATATTTAAATGTGTTATTGATGATTTTAAGGTTAAATTGTATTGGATTTTTTGTTGGAATGAACAATTTAATTAGATTTATGTTAGGGGTTTTGAGACCCGTTTAGGAAAACGTTGATTAAATAATTCTAATTGATTAAATAATATTTAATTGTTTTAGGCTAATGATTTATGAATTGAATTGAAGTTGAATTGGGTAAATTTGAGAGGTTGAAGATGATAAATAGTAAAATTGAAATTTGGGTTTTGAATTGAAAAGAATTTGGAAAAAAATAAAGAATTAAGCTATATAATTACAATTAAAGATGAGTGAAATGAGAATTGAGTAAATTATAATAGAATTGATAATTTAATTGAGAGATTCTTAATTTGGTTGGGATGATGAGTTATAGAGAAAAGATGGTATATGTGAAAATTGGTTGAGAATTGGTGATGGATGATTAATTATAGTAAAGTGTAATTATTTAGAATCGATTGAGAGGGTAAGAATTTAGTTAGAGTTATCGATTTGAATCTTTTCGATCAATTTTATTCTTATAAATTATCTTGTATTTTGATTTCTAGAATAATTCAATTGTTTTGAATTATTCTTCGATATGTGATATTGATGATTATTCCATTATTTTGTATTATTAGATTCTTCGAAGCGAGCGACTCCATCTCAACAACCTTGATTTCGTTCGATTCTTTGATTGTACTATGAGTGGATAGTATATAGCATATTATGTTTTTAAATTCCTTTAATATATTTGTTATGCATCATTGATTTAACTACGATACAAGCACATTCATTAAAACTTAGATGGGAACAAACTCCTTGTGCATTTGAAATGATTTTATATAAAAAATGGTTTGATATAGTTTTAAAAAGGGTTTTGAATATATGTTTGAATAAGTTTTTTACTTATGGTTCGATATATGATTATGGATTTAAATACTAGCTTAATTTTGATTATTTATTTTGATTTATTCATATAATTTTAGTAAGTTCATATTTGGTATTGAATTGCATTATAAAATCTAATTTTGAACTTGAATTGTATTTAATATATTGGATTTGGGTATTTTGAAATATGTATAAGTTTATGTGATTTTTTATTTGATTGGTTACCATGGTAGACCTAACTACAAGAGGGAGGTAGCCTCGTGAACTCACCGATAGGAAAAATCTCCGGCTAGCAAGAGAGGTGTAGTGCTAGCCCATGTATCGACCAACATACAAAAACCTAACTATAAGGGTGTAGCCTTTGGGTGTTCACATCTAATTATATGTTATATTTGTTTCACCCAAGTGTAAATTCGGATATTTGATTTAATTTGATTATGTGATATATACATTTTGATGATTTGGATTTAAACTATTTAAGATATGATATATGTTTTGATATATATATGTGTGTGTGTGTTATGCATTTGATTTTGAGAAATGAATATTGCATATTGAGTGGGTTTTAAATTATCATCTTTAGTCTCGTTTTCCTTCCTTAGATATGTTATATAATATCTACTCACCGAGCTATTGATTTGGTCACACTCCACGATTTCAATTTTACAAGGTTGTGAGATTGCATTTCTATTTCCATTAAGTTCGTTTTTCTTGAAGTTGGCATATTGATCATATGACTCATCTACTTGTAATCTCTTAAACTTGTAATTTGATTTTATTGTATTCTTTAGAAGCTCGAGTTATACTTGTGGGAGTTGTATTATAATTTGATTATGGATATTACTTTGCCGAATACTATAGAATTATCATTTGTGTTGGAGTTATAAAGTATTTACTATTAGGTTATGATATTACAAATTAGCAATTATGTTTGATATACTACATGTTTGAGGATTATAGTTTAGATATTCGAGGCTTGCTTAAGTCAAGGTGGGCCTTATCATTCTTTTGATTCTCATGTCGGTCATGATCGACTTTAAAGTTCGTGACAAGTAACCGGATGAAGTCTTCCCATTCATTCTTCTTCTTATTAGGATGATGACCCCTTTGTTCCCCCAAACAATCTTAGCTTCTTCTAAAAGTTTCCTAAAAACTTTTAGATATTTATAGTGCTTGAGTAACTCGATCATTCTTAAGATGAACTACTCAAACTCTAATTACCTCGTAAATATATTTAGGTAGTAACTAACGCAACATCGAGTTTTAATTGGTGTCACCTAAGGAAAGTTGTCATGGCAAGCTAGATAATGTCGAAACAATACGTATTATGCCCTTTAGTAAAATTCTAACTTCTCCGAGCTAAAAAACACTCCTATCCATATGACTACCTAGCTCATTGAAAGAATGATTGGCAAAGTTCTTTAGTTTAGTGTACAAGTGCCATGGTGCATGAAAAATTCTAGTGATCTTCCTAGTCACTACATGCCTAATAGTCCATACAAACAAAAGTTGGACACAACACCTGCAGATGCCCATCCCTTTTTCTTTGATAGAAATTTAGTGATGAGAGTGTTTATGTCAAGATTGCAGCTACGGGTTAACCTTGAAGGACACAACACTCTTGAATACATTGACTACCTCAAAGTTGATCATGCCTTCAGTTGATGGTAATAATACCAACCATAAATAGCTAGTGCTAGAATTCGAGCTTGATGTTGTTATTATGGCCCTATAATTGTCTTGTGAATTTAGCTTGAAGAATGTTCTAAAACCATCTTCGACTTTGACCCCTCTTGGTTGCTTGCTTTTCTATGATAGCGAGACCGATTCGATTAACCATACAAAATAGGCAAGAGCTTGCTCGAGTGGATTGTAAAACTAAATTGCTTTTATTTTAGGAAATACCGGTAAGGCCTCATACTCTTTAAGTGTGGGTGACGGATCCACACTCCTAAAGATGAAGCAGAGGTATTCTAGATCCTAGTACCATATCATGTCTCGGACTCACGAGATCCGGGTCTTTATTCCGAGCAATTGAGTTATGTCTCCATATGTTATCCGAAAATCAATTCTATCTTTAAGAGTAAGCATTTCTCAATAGCTAGAGAGAGAGCCCACATTGGTAATCTTGTTAACGAGTCTTACCTTTTTCCGGCGACTTTGACATAAAGTCTAGAGGCGGACAATCTCCTTTTTCAACCTAGGCTCGTTCTAATTTGAACCTAAAATCCTCGACTATATTTTTGGTTTTCTCTATTATGATTTGTGTGGGTGATAGCTCGTAAAAATCGAGGGTTATAATATATATCATTTAAAAATAGTTCTTGTCTTCATGGGTCAACCCTAACGAATATGATTTACCTTTTTTATGATTTAGGAAAATTTTGTCTAATCCTAAAATCTTTTTAAGTTTTTAAACTATCTAAATTACGAATGGGGTAATCCGACCTCTAGCCTTATGCACTATGAGATAGGGGAAGGTCATTTTACCATTTCCTATGCATGGGGTGAGTTCTAGTCCAAACGAGAGTCCGGACGAATATCAATAGACTTTTATCATACTTACCTCCGGATCTCTCCATCTAAATTCTAACAAGTTTTTAGCTCAAGTCTAGAGTTTTTATAGACTTTCTTTGTGGTATGTGCAACAATTCAAAGTAAATATATCCAACTTAGTTCAAAAATAAAATATGTACAAAAATTAAAATGCAAGAAAAATAAGTTACATAAAGTAAATAACTTGAAATTTAATATACAATAAATAAATGCTTAGAAATAAAGAACCCGGATATAAATGAAAAAGATAAAAACAAAGACTAAACCTATGGCCTAACTTTAATTTTCTCGGTAGAGTCACCATTCTGTCGCCACTCGACTTTTGATAAGACTCTTAAAAATGTGATTATGGTTTTGTTTTATTTGTAAATTTAGGGACATGAGCTATTTATTAATTTTGAGAGTTGCCACCTAGTATTGAAGGACATTGGCTTAGAGATTCCACGAGTAAGAAATTGGTTATGTCTTTGGGAATATATCAATCACCCAAAAGCATCCTTTCCTAAGAAAGGTACCATGTCTAGTTTAGTCCGAAAATTTATCTCCTAAGACATTTTTATTTATGTCAAATTATTTCCTATTCGAACTTTAAGTTTTTATTTCCTAGGCCAAAATAATTTTTTATTTTTGTTTGTGGAATCATGTTAAACCAATCGTCGGATTCATTCATCGGGAGACACATCGGTTTAATATTGGATTCACTTTATATCTCGATATAACCGATATATTAGAGAACAACTTAATTACTATGGTGGTTTATTTTAGTCGACATCGGTCCCTATTAGATAGGAGACTTTGTTAAATTTTTCTAATATTTTATATTATTTTTATTTACTTAGAATTTTCTCCTTTTTTTCCTTATATATATTTCTTTTAATTTTTCTCTTTTATCTCTATATATTTTTATTATGATGTTTCCATTTTCTTACCTATTATTTTTGTTATCTCTTTTTTTTTTGGTTATTTTGGTTATTAGTGAGGAATTATCATCAATCCCTAAAAATTAAAACACTCGATAATTCGTTCACCGATTAATTACCTATTCTAATTCTTGAAAGAAAACCTAAATAATTAAATATTTCTATTAAATAAAATAAAAAATAAATTGGTAATTCAAAAATATTAACTTTAAACTAGGCATGAAAATAAAATAAAATCGAATAATACACATATCAAAAAAGTTTAGGCATGATTCTCTAGGGGAAAAAATAAAAAAATCCCATTGGGCTTTCAACCCATTGCGTCGGGCTTGGATTGGGTTGAAGGTAGCCCTCTTTCCTTTTCTTTTCTTTTTCGGATGGACTAGTACTAGCCCAACTCATTTATTGTTTCCTCCGGGCATTTTCTTTTTCTTTCGTTTTTGGGCCAAGTTGAGCCCGGCCTTCTTTCTCTTTCTCTTTTTCTTTTCTCCTTCTCTTCTTTTCTTCCCTTTCTTTCTTTCTTTCTTTCTAGACTAAATGTCCCAATCACTATTGCTTTGTGAGCTCAATCTATTGTTTGGGACTTCACACCCGAATGAATCATAAATAATTTCTAAACTTGGTTATTCCCTTCACAGTTTCTTCTTTTAGGTCAATTGGATGGATTTGAATCTTTGGATTCAATTGATAGTAATGATAATGTCATTGCCATTTCTCTTTGCTTCGAACTAATTATGGACTAGAACCGATTAACGATTGACAAAGAGTGTTTAGGATTACCTAAGGAAAGCTTGGATGATTGGAATGAGATTGAAAAGCGAGTAGGATTGCCTTGAGTTCCCTTTGCTTTCGGGTGATGGGTGATGATTGATGGAATGATTTGGTAATGATTATGCATTTTAGAGCTTATAGTTATGATGAATGAGGACTCACAATCAATTGAATAGGATGATTTCTTATATTTCTTGAAATCCAAAACGCTAGAGCAAACAAAAAAAAAAAAATTCCGAGTGCTTGTGGATGATTGATGGATTGATTTAATGAATATCGAATGATCTAGGGCTTGTTATGGAGACGATTAATGACTCACGAACAAATGAAAAGATGATTTATGTTGTTTCTCAAAACCCAAAATGCCGAGCAAACCTAGAATGAAGAATGAAACCTCGATGTTCAAAGGAAAAACCTAGACAATTCAAGCAAAATCTAGAATTTTCTAGAAAATTATCCGGAACTTAAAGCAAACCCGAGAAAACTAAATGCCTAGATTTCCCCTCTTTATACTCTTTGCTCTTGTTTTTGTTCTTCTCTCTCAATTCTTGCCCTTCTAACGTCTAAAAAACTCCTATTTATACCTAATTTCAACTAACAAAACCAATTTCCATTTCCCCCTTTTATTGCCAATCATTTGATCATAATCTTTCTCTTTCTATTATGTTATTTCCTAAACGTTCTAATCCTTTCGAATTTTTACGAGTGTAAATTACGGACCAAGCAAAAGAAAGATTGGTCGAGGGAATCAAATTAGTTAGAAAATCATCGAGAATCAAAACCATTTCCGGTGAAATGGTTTTGAATCATAGGAGAACGTTCACTTGCTCAAATTTTTATTTTTTGATAATTCCAATTCAGTCCTTCAACTTTTAGAGTTTTTCAATTATATCCTCTAATACCTTTCAATTATGCCCTTAATTCATCCTAATTTTTGGTTCAATTTAACCACTATTAGCTTCTAATTTCAAACTTATTTAATGCGATTATGCCCCTAATTCAATTCATCCATCAATTTTGTATTTTATGTATTTTTTTGTTTTATTTATATTTTATATTTTTTTCAATTTCTTTATATTTTTTTCTTATAATAAGTACTAAAATAGAATAAATGCAATAACTATAAAAACCTAAAAAAATGAAGTGAAGAATGGAAAATGACATAAAATAAATAACAAACTAAAATAATAACTAATAAAAGAGAATTAACTAAAATAATAATAAAAATTGAAATAAAATGAATAAAATTATAAAAAAAATATAACGCAAGATTTGAATCATAACAGCCGTCACGAGTTTGATAATAAGTTTTGCCCGTCTGGAGGGAAACCCTCCAAAATTTGAAACCTTGACAAGAACGCCCAATCCCAAATTCAAATTTATACCTGTCACCAACACAACAACAACCAAGCCAATCCAAGACACACACATTCTTAATAAAAAGGAAAAAAAAAAAAAAGCCTTTCTTTCCTTACCAAAAACAAAACCCCATTTTAATTATTGTCCAAATTCCCCTCTACCTCTCCTGCACTAAAAACACAACAGAGCACCATCCTTAACCAAACCAAAAAAACCCACAATTTCATTTTTGTACTGATCAGCAACAATGTCACAGCTTACAACAGGAGGGACTGATTTTAGCTTACCAGATGAGATCTTAGCAGTGATACCAATGGACCCATATGATCAGTTAGATCTAGCACGGAAGATTACATCAATGGCAATTGCATCGCGGGTGTCCAATTTAGAATCTGAAATGGGTCGCATGAAGCAGAAAATGTTAGAGAAGGATCGGGTTATTTTTGAGCTTCAAGAGAAATTGGATCGCTTGCAACGTGTCTGCCAGGAATCCGAGTCTAAATTGAGTCTCACTCTTGATGAAAATGTGAGTAGATATGGAGTTTTTAAAGGCTTGATTGACAGAAAGTTTGTGAACTTTTCATTTTTTGGTATATTTTGATTGATTTTGATGGTGGGTTTTTTGTATTTTGTCGGCCAAAGGAAGAGAAAAGATCAATTATTTTATTTTATTTTAAAGGTTTCAATGGGAGTTTGAAAAAAATGGGTTGTTTTGTTTAATTTGATTGATTTTTGAAAATAAATTGTGGGCTTTTTGTTACATGGGCAAGGGAATAGAAAAGATTGTTTGGTTGTTTTTGTTTTTTTTTCCTGATGTTATTTGGTAGCTATTGCTATTTGTTAACAGAATTGAATTTAATAGTTGTTTTGTTGCGGTTTGTTTTGATATTAAATGAAGGCGAAACTTTCAAAGGAAAGAGATTCATTGGTAATGACCGCAAAGAAACTTGGACGTGATTTGGCGAAGGTGAGATTCCAGTTACTCAAAATGCTTGTATTTGTTTGTTTTCTGTTTTGCTTGCATGGGTTGTTTCTGTTTAGGATTCTGTTAACAACTTACACATAAGCACAGCAATAAAATAGCATTTTCCTGACTAGCCTTCACTGTTTCATCTTCATAGAACTGTCTTTTTTGTATAACTACTAAAATGTTTTGAGTATTGGCAGTTGGAGACATTTAAGAGGCAACTGATGCAGTCTCTGAGCGATGATAATTCATCGGTAAGATGCTGCATTTAGCTATTTTAGGTTATATCTGTCTTATAATTCAGGTTAATGATGATTCTTATACTTAGAGTTTGTTTTTGGAAGTTCAAGAGATACTAATTTGTTGTATTTCTTTTAGCAGCAAGCTGAAACTGTGGATATTGGCACTTGTGATCAGCCAGTTCCTAGAGCCTATCCTGACGAAGGTACTATTAACCTGGCTTGATAAAGCTTTTTTATTAACTCTTCGAAATAAAACGATGATGCATACCAACTGTTTGCTCGTTTTCAAGGAAATTACTCATTTTCTTATCCCCATGCTTTCTTGTTTTGTAGTTGAGGGGACAAATGGCTATGTGACCCACCATTCTTCCAATGGCTCTACTGACATGAGAAACACTGATGAGGGTATTGGACTGGTCTCATTCCATGCTTCTATATATAATTATGTTTTTTTCTAGAACAGATCCCATAATCAGTTTTGGTATCCTGTATTCAAGTGTATTTATTTTGATTGATGTAAGTAGGGTTCAGTTTCCTTTTGTCCATTCATTTTTAGCTACATTTCTAACGTAAACAAGAAACTGCATTTGTTAAAGTAGTAAAGGAGCACTGTACAATAGCATCATCTAGCATAGTAAGAGTCTCACAAATAAGCATCTGTACAAATCATTCCAATTTCAAAATACAGTGACATTCATGATGTAATGAATTAGTGAGCCATCATTCAGATGAAAGGTCTTGTTCAAATACCACTGCCTAAAAAATATCGTGAAACCTAAATGTGGTTATTGGATTTTTATCTTAATTCTCAAAAACTTCAAAGTATCAAGAAAGTTGCTCTTTGTATTATGCTCTACTGTTTTATCTAAAAATAAAAGTTAATTTAACTGAAATAAACCTCAGCTCAAATGTATTTGCGGCCTGTTGTATAGTGGGTTTTTTCTTCCTTCTACTGTGATAAATTGTGATTTGTTCTATTGCTAAATGCTACCACAATATGCATCTTGGAGTATTTTGTATTCTATAGTAGTTCCTTTCTTATGCTTATATATAGTAATTATTTTTTAAGCTAGAGTATTGGTTGATTGATGTTAAACAGTTTAGCTTTTATGAAATCTGGTTGGTTTCTTGTGATTATATGAGGCTATTGTTGAATGATAATATTACTGCAGAGGGCTAATTATACTTTTATTCATGAATTATGAGCTGACTGTTTGGTCTAACAGCTTCAAGTCATGCTGGACAAAGATTTTCTATCACTCCATATATCACACCACGGCTTACTCCAACTGGAACTCCAAAAATTATTTCTACCAGGGCTTCTCCTAAAGGTTATTCTACTGCTGGATCTCCTAAAAAAACCTCAGGTGCAGCATCTCCTACAAAGGCTCAATATGATGGACGAGCTGCCCTTTCTTCATGGTACCCATCAAGCCAGCAATCATCAGCGGCAAACTCTCCTCCCTGTGGACGTCCAATTCCAGGTTTATATCTCTTATGATCTCAAAGTTTTGTATATTTTACAAATCAATGTTGGACCTTTTGCAATTTGTTAGCCTAGTCTCCTCTTACAGCTTACAAAGCCAAGTATCTGTTCTGGTGCTCATTCTGTTATTTGGTGATTGAAGTCTATGGAATCATACAGTCCTATCTCAATTTAAAGATAATTTTTCTCTCATCTGACATTATTTGATTTTATAATGGAATTTTCTTTAGGGCGCGCTCCACGTATGGATGGAAAGGAGTTCTTTCGTCAGGCCAGGTTAGTCTAGTATTCTGATTGTATCATTTATTCAAATTTATAGCTCTATTTATGTTCTTCTAGTACTGATTTGGTCACATTTGTACTTTAGGAGTCGCCTATCATATGAACAGTTCAGTGCATTTCTGGCAAACATCAAGAAACTAAATGGTCAAGAGCAAAGTCGAGAGGTTGCCTTAAATCCTTCAATTACAAAATATATTGATGCAATTGAATGTTTCATATTATATTTGTTTGTAGGACTAACATGCTTTTGTATGCTATCTTCCAGGAAACTTTAAGGAAAGCAGAAGAGATATTTGGGACCGATAACAAAGATCTTTACTTTTCATTCCAAGGATTGCTTAGTCGGAACATACACTAGGCGTCAAGCTGTCAAAGTAGCCAGGAAGGTTTAGATAGAATCAGGTAGGCATTTTCCTAGTCTTCAGTCTGTGTATGCCAATATTACTAGATGAAACCTTGTGGGGCTATCTCTCCTTATCATCTGGGTCTTTGAATGGTGGTGATCTGAACATTGTATCAAAACTGACTCTATTTAGATTGTTGCCATGGTATTGCCAATATGTCTGGATTACTTGAATATGGACCGAGTTTCCCTGGTTCGAAGCTGCCTTGCTGGATTTGTGATAAAGACCTTTTTTTTTTTTGTAGTTTATTATTAATGGCCATATTTTATGTAGTTTATTAGTGCTCGTTTCAAATATTTATCATCTGAACAAAGATTTGAAACAAAGTTCTATTTGGATTTTGGACAATTTGATGGATTCTAACTCTCCACTGATGACCATTGCTTTGCAGGTCGTGGATCAGACTCTTTCCCATCTTCTATGATGATTGCTTTGCCTTGAATTCTCCAAGGCCTGTGATTTGTCGAAACAAAAGAGAAAGATATTAGCTGTTTATTTTCAGCAACTAGAATTATTAGGCTTATTCTGTGTAAATAATCAGAGTTTTTCTGCGTGATCTGCTCGACCGTAAGTGCTTGTTGGCATTAGACCTTGGCAAGATTTTGATTTCTTTACTTGCATATAAGAAGGAATTTTCTTCAGCGTGGCATCATCCGTCACCGATTGCCCCATCTCTCTCTCTCTCAGTTAAGCTCTTCTGGTTACTTCAACAGTAACCTGCAATCAATATAGATCAATCAAGAGGGGCCTTTTGAAGTTGCTTCTTAAATTGTGAATTGTCAAAGCAGCAGATATTATCTGCTAAACCCATTATTTGTCCTATGTGTTTTCACTAATTCATCAAAAAAGTTTCTTATTGATTTGGCTAATCGAGTACTTGTATTTTTTTTATTTTAATCGATTGATATAATTTATTTAAATTGTTAAGAGAACTACTAAATAAAAAAGGTGGGATGAGTGATGATTTTAATAGAAACGAAAAAAAATATTCAATTAGTTGATATATATATATTGTAGTTTAAAATATACATTTAATTGATTAAATTAATAACATAAAGGTTTTTTTTTTTTTTTTTTTCTTTTTTGACGAAAACATGAAATGGAAATAATAGATTTAGCGGATGTTCTCAAGTGATTTTAATGAGAACATGCACCCTCTAGTTTTTTCCATTCATAAAAGCAATTGAGTGACAATTAAGCATAGATATCCCTTTGCTATCATGAGGAATATTTGACTTATGAAAGCTGTCTGCTAAAACAGACCATTGGCTAAATACTTAATTTGTTTGGTCATAACATCCCAACAGCGTTTCATGTGGGATTATCTTTTCTGCTTATATATATTTTATCTTCTTTTTTTTTTCCCCCCTTATCCCAAGAACACTGCTGTTTCAGTCAAATCTTTTACCGGATTTGCACAAGAAAAGCAACCTGATCTGAGGGGGCATTGCCAAGCTGCTTGCACAAGAAAAGCTTGGCAAATCTTTGAACAAAGGATCTCTCAACTTGCTTAAGAGAAAAACAAAAGCAGTGTACTCTATGGAACAAGAATACTTCTAGGGTGGAAATAAATAAAGAATAGGTAAAGTGCCGTAGTGATCTTATGCTTAAAAAAAGATCAGCTTAGATTCACTTCCAGGCCTCATGCACCAACATGAGATTGTTGGACCATGAATAGCCCACTTGAAAGAAAAGATAAAAAGGACATCAGATGGAATTATGTCAGATCATGGCAGTGCATTTCGCCCCCTAAGTCCCTAAATTTTACTGTCACAAATAACCGTGATCAATTCTCTCAAGGATTTGTTTGGCTCTTTCGTGAATTGAAAGAATATATATCAATGACAATGGTGGCAAATGAGATGTTTAGAATAGCTCCATACAAAATTATAGCTGAAAACTATGGTGAAAACTGAAAAGTATCATACATACTTGGGAGCAAAAAAGAAGAAGCTGCTTTATTCAGTCTCTACAAGCTCAAATCTGAACCATTTTTAGGCTCCTAGGATTTTTGGCGTAGCTAGGTATTGTTGTTACCCTCTGGAATATCTACAAAAAATTTGAGAAATAAGAACGTTGCTTAATTAAGGAGGGAACCATTCTTTAAACACAAGTTGGCAGTAAAATCAGAGGATTGCTGGCTGAGTTAGTTGATGGGATATGAAGGGGCAGACAGAGGCACCTGATACTAAGTACTGTCTAACCAAACAAAAATCCTAATCTTTCTTCCGTTGTCTCTATCCTCATTTTGCTTTTTGTGGCAAATAGCTCAGGAAAAGATAAACCTTTGAACTAGAAGCAACCCCCTAGTCCCACTGTCCTTTGTTTAGTAGTTTCAATGTATATTTTTTTATTCCCATGCATGTTGCCCGTTTGATTTATCTAAATTTGTGCTGGTACAGTGGGGAAACCAGGAATCTGTTTTTTTTCCCTAAAGATAACAAAAGATTGTGCAATATGTTTAGATACTTCTTTCAAAGAAATCTTTTTGAACCAGATACCCCATTCAAAATTTTCCGAACAAAGCTTCCAAGAAGTGTGTGTATATATATATATAAAGCTTTTCTATACAAATAAGTAATTCAGGGCACACACTTTCAATGCAATTGTCTTACTGTCTCAACAATATCTTAGCAATGTAAACATATGAATATGTACATTTAGTGATTGCGATGATTAGATTTCGTTTTTATAAAATTAAATATAGTGAAATTCAATCGTATGAATATGCTTCTGATGAACACACTGAACAGATTGAGGTCATTAGGTTTGTTTACACACACACACACCAAAAGTGGAGTATTTATTGGTCCATTCATGGCATCCATTATTTATTGGTATTATGGAGAAGGCAGAAATTTTCAATACGGGGGCGAATCTTTTTATTTATTTATAAATATGATTATAATTTTTGGAAACAGACATCTGTATATATAGAATCCATTGACATAATTATAAGTTATGTGAATAATTTAGTTTTATAATTTTTTTTTTTTTGATAATTTTGATCTCGTCCTAGCTATTCATTAGATTTTTAGTTAGAAAATAAGCAAGTCAAACACACACAATAATTAAAACCACAAAATTAATCAATCATAAGAGTATGACCACAAGAACACTAGATTTGTGTGGAAAAACTCTCTCTATGGTACAGGAAAAAAACTATAGGATCAACTCTAAAATAATCCACTATAATCAAGAAAGTAATACAATCACTTAATTTTTTTTTTGAAAAACAAAAATATTGATAATAATATAAGTTACTTATCCGACTAAATCCATATCATCACGAAAACATATAATCTACGCAAATCTCTATGTTTCAGTAATCGTGTGGGATTATCATCATAAATACCATAATTCTCGATAATTGTAGTATCCAAAAGTCAATGATAGAGAAAATCACAATATTTATTGCACAAAACATCCTTACTTTCTTCCTATAGGATTCATCAAAAAATAAGAAAAACTCTTGTTTTCTTTTCTTTTTCTTAAATTTCTCTCTTTTGGCAACTATTGCTTTAAAGAAAGACAAACTGTTTCTTTTATATGCAAGTCTCGACTAAATAAGAAAAACAAAACAAGAAAAAAAACTTTTCATTTCTAGTTTCACAATAGTGCTTTTCGTATTTAATTTCTTTTTCACTTTAGTATTTTTCCTAATTTATTTTTTATGGGTTATGCTAAGGTTACTCATGGATTGGACCCATAATATATAAACAAATCTCCTTCTCTAGTCTAGTGAGGAAAAAATCTCAAGTTATCATTCGAGTTCATGTCAACAACATTGGCACCCAACCCATTCTTCTCGCATGTTATCAATTTTATTGATATATCAACATGATCTTTATTTTGGAGAATCATTCTCAACATCATCAATTGTTTCTCTATTAACTCACAAAACCAATGAGATAGTCGATCGTTGACCTTTGATTCTTGACCTTCACATAAGTCAAAATATTATGAAAACTATTTAGCTTCTCCTCGTGCATCAACAATACATTATTAGAACTAAAATTCTTGATAAAAGAATAATATTGACTAGTAAACCTATTTGCTTAAAGCTCTACATCCTAAAGTGGAAGGTCTTGCTCTCCCTTTTGTCTGTCTCATCATCATTATTGTCATGACCTTGGGAGTGAGCCATGATCGGTGCGAGGATCGAAGGGACCGTGAGGCCCACTTGACCTAAGCAAGTCTTGGATACTAATCTAAAAATTGTAAATATCATATCATCAAATATCATCTCAATTTACATTACCATAACTTAGCAATCAATTTTCAACCTTAATACAATTCATAATTCCAGTGCTATTCTCATTTCAATAACCAAGATCAATATTCATAATCAAATATTAATACATTACCCACAATTATAACCGTAGAACATCTAAGATAAAACAAATCAAAACATACATAGGTTTTAAAGAAATTACAAGAAAATAAGTCTGCATAGTCAAGGTGCTAACTTCAAATCTAATAACCAAGAGGAAACAATGCGTTATCCCTCAATATCCTTCAAGAATGAAATAATGAAGGGTGAGCAAACCACCAATTAGTGAGTAGACATTATATAATATATTGAGGAAGAAAAATAGACTATGGATGATGTTCTCAAATCCATGTCAAAATGCAATGCTTATTTCTCAAACATATGCATATCGAAAACATACTTTATATTACAAATCAAATGGTTCAAAACATTTTGTATCAATTCATTGAAACACATATCATTTACACACACACACACACACATATTTTGTATTTATATGAAAACACATATATATAGGTTTTATACACCCATGGGGTAATAATGTATCATTGGGTGTGAACACCCAAAGGTCATACCTCCCTTGACTAGGTTTTTGCATGTTAGCGGACATATGGGCTAGCACTACACCTCTTCGCTAGATGGAGCCTCATATCATTGAGCTCAAAAGCTAACCCCGTGTAGCTAGGTTTCCTAGGGTCTCAAAAATATTTTCGAAAACCAAACATATTTACACATTTTTAAATCAGTAATTCAAATATCATGCATGCATTTTAGAAATTATACGGATACTTAAAATAACGGATATAACATATTCATGTTCAAATCCAAAAACACATATCAAATCTATTTACACATTCAATCTCATTTCAATTCATACCAAATCATTTTGATACGAAAACATTTCAAAATTTATGATGTTCGTTCCCATCTATGCTCTAATAGAATTGCTTATAAATCATTCATAAATAATGATGCATAAATGAACAAATCAAGAACTCAAAAACATAGTACATAATATAGTATCCACTCACATTACAATTTGAAGAATCGATAGGAATCAAGGTTGCGATGGAGTTGCTTGGCTCCGAAGAATCTATCATCATAAAATGATATATCATCCATCAATATCACATGATAAGGAATAATCCTAATAGTGGACTATTCTAGAATTAAAATACAAGATTATCAAATAAAAACAAAATTGATTGGAAAGACTCAATTCGATAATCTAACTAAATTCTATAATCCTTCAATCAATTCTAATCCATAGCTCACTAAATCTCATCATTACCAATTCTTAATTTAATCATGAATTTCCAATTTAAATGATCCATTACATTCTAATTCACCAAATACTTATTTCATTAATCTTAAATTGCATGTATATAGCTTAATTCCTCATTTTCCCTAATTTTTGAATTTATCACTATTCATCATCTTTAACCTCTCAATTTCTCAAATTCATTTAATTTTACTTCAAATTAATTCCTTAATTCACTTGCCCAAGATAATTAAGCATCAATTAAACACTTAGGATCACTTAAATAAACTTTCCCCTAAATGGGTAATTCCTCAAGCAAATCAATAACCTAAAGCAATTTCCATTCAATATCATCATTAACTACTTACAAAAATTATAATTCAAATATCAATGGATCAAAATTCTTACCTTTACATAATGCTCCTCAAATCCCAATTTCTTCTTAGCTTTCCAAGCTCCCGTGCTCTAATCTAGCTATACTCACTTAAACCAACTAATTTATGTTTCCCTTAAGCTAATTTAACATGAATTAGCTTAGGAATCAAAGAAGAGGAATCGGGAGAAAAATGGGAGAGAATTGTATAAGGGAGAGTAAAAAAAGAAAGAAAATAAAGGGACAACCAAGTCTGTCTCATTTTTATACCAACCTTAATTTTTTTTTTGTTTTAAATTCGGGTTATTACATTCTCCCCTTAATAAAATTCATCCTCGAATTTTGAGTCTACCCAACCTTAGTAGATAACCAATTGAGGATACTTCCTTTTCATTTCCTCATCGACCTCTCAAGTGGCTTCTTTGATCGAATGGTTCCTCCAAATGTGCTTGATGGATATAATCTCCTTATTATGTAATTTCTTAACTTGACGACCTACTAAAGCCATTGGTTGCTCCTCATATGATAAATCGGGATTTAATTCCACCATTTGTGATTCTAGGATATGAGATAGGTTGGGTACATATTTTCTTAGTATGGAAATATATAACATTAGTGTAAGCTCAAGAATTATGGTGGCAAAGCTAATTCATAAGTCATTGCTCCTATTCAACCCACAATCTAAAATGGTCTTATGTACCTCAAGCTTAGCTTTCTTTTCTTGCCAAACCGCTTTACTCCCTTCATCGGAGAAACTCGAAGAAATATAAAATCATCAATTTAAGACTCTATATGTCTCATCTTAGGATTTGCATAACTCTTATGTCTACTATGTATATTCTTAAGGCATTCTATAATCAACTTTACCTTCTCGGTAGCAAGCTGAATCAATTCGAGTCATAAGGGTTCCTTTTTTCTAGCTTCCGCCCAACATATAGGTGATTTACACTTCGACCATACAAGGCCTTATACGGTGCCATACCGATGTTAGAATGATAATTGTTATTGTATAAGAACTCAATCAATGGCAAGTGACGATCTCAACTACCTCCTAGGTCCATCATACATGCCTTAAACATATCCTTTAAGGTTTGAATTATCCTTTTCGATTGACTATCTCGTTTGAAGATGAAATACCGTATCGAAGTCTAGTCTTGTACTAAGTGCTTCTTGTAACTTTCTCTAGAACCGAGATGTAAAATGAATACCTTGATCCGAGATGATAGAGATCGAATACGATGTAAAGACACTATCCGATCCATATACGAGTTCGACATATTGAGCATACCCATAGGTAGTCTTTACAAGTAAGAAGTGGGTAAACTTAGTTAATTTACCTACAATCACCTAAACAGAGTCATACCCTTCTTGGTTCGAGGCGAACCTATCACAAAGTCCATTGTCACTCTTTTCCATTTTCATTCGGTAGTGACAACTCTTGCAGCATCCCTACCAATCTTTGATGCTCATACTTTACATGCCGACATGTCAAGCATCGTAAAACAAAATTCATGATATCCTTCTTCATTCTAGTCCATCAATAATTATCATGAAGATCCTTATACATCTTAACATAGCCGAGATGCACATAATATACTATACTATGAGCCTCTATCAAAATCGTTCTCTTAGCTATAGATTCTTTAGCACACACAGACCTTCGATGAAACCATAGAATGCCTCCGTTATCCACTCTAAAATCCAAAATTTTTCTTTTTTGCATCTTAATAAGATATCTTAGATCTCCTCATTATTAACTTGAGTCTCTTATATTTGATCTACCAAAATTGGCCTAATCTTCTTATGGGCCAAAAGATTACTCGACTCATTAACTCCAAACACCACTCTAGAGTCTCACAATCTATCTACTTCGATGCCAATGATTGTTTCTCCTCTAATATGTGAGCTAAAATTTTGAATGATTTCCTACTCAAGGCTTTAGCTACCACATTAGCCTTACCCGGATGGTACAAAATAGTATAATCATAGTCCTTTAGCAATTTCATCCATCTTCTTTACCTTAAATTCAAATTCTTCGATCAAATATATGCTTAAGACTTTTATGATCCGTAGAGATTTTATAAGTTTCTCCATACGGATAGTGTCTCTAAATTTTCTAGGTGAAAACCACCGCCGTCAACTCCAAGTCATGTGCGAGTAGTTCTATTTATGTCTCTTCAATCGCCTCAAAGCATAAGCTATCGCCCTATTATGCTCGCGTCAATACACATCCTAATCCCACTCTCGAGGCATCACAAAATACTAAAAATTAACCACTACCCAAAGGTAAGGTAAGGATTGATGTAGTTGTCAAAAATGTCTTCGGCTTCGAAAACTCTCTTCACACTTATCCGACTATTGGAACCTCATATTCTTCCGAGTCAACTTAGTTAAAGGTGCTCGTAATCCTTGAAAAGTCTTACATAAATCTTTGGTAATACCTAGTCAAAACCAAAAAACTTTGAATCTCCTTCATCGAAGTAAGTCTCGACTAATGGCTTATTGCTTTTACCTTTTTGGATCAACCATAATTCCTTCTTAGGACATAATGTGTCCTAGGAATGTCACATTCTCCAACCAAAATTCATATTTTTAAAATTTAGCGTATAACCTCCGATCCCTTAATGTCCGCAATACTAGCTTTAGATGATTCTCATGCTCCCTCTCATTCTTAGAATACACTAGGATATTGTCGATAAACATAATCACAAACTTATCGAGGAATCGATGAAACACCTCATTTATTAAATTCATAAAAGTCGCTGGAGCATTGGTAAGGCCAAACAACATCACTAGAAATTCATAGTAGCCATACCATATCCTAAAGGTAGTTTTGGGAATGTCCTCCCTCTTAATCCTCAATTGATGGTATATGGACTTTAAGTCAATCTTAGAGAAATGCTTCGTACCTTATAACCGATTAAAAAAATCATCTATCCTTAGTAACAAATACCTATTCTTCACTATCAATTTATTTAACAAACGGTAGTCAATGCATATCCTTAAACTTCAATCCTTTTTCTTGACAAATAAAATCAAAACACCCAATGAAGAAATGCTCGATCGGATAAATCCCTTATCCAATAAGTCTTGGAGCCGAACCTCTAACTCCTTCAATTCAGCTAGTGCCATCCGATAGAGAGGTATAGAGATAGGTTTGATGCTCAAAAGCAATTCAATACCAAACTCTATTTCTTTATTTAGAGATAATCTAGGTAATTCATCTGAAAATATATTGAAAAACTCTCTAATGACTAGGACTTGGTCTAACCTAACCACGTCATTATCAATTTCCTTCACATAAGCCAAATAGGCCACATATCCTTTTCTCATCATCTTAGTCACCTTAATGGCGAGATAGTAGGTTAGAAGGAGCTACACTCCGCTCTCATTGGAAAGAAAATCCATCTTTTCTTAAATTTCCAAAATGTATTATCTTATGATAGCGAGTCTAATAAGGCATGATGATTAGCTAACCAATCTATTCTTAAGATCATATCAAAGTCATTTATGTCTAATAAAATCAAATCTATAATCAAATTCCTACCTATTACCAATACATCACAATTCCTAAACACCAAATTAGCTATCATGCTTTCCTTCATTGGTGTTGATACCATCAAAGACTAATCTAACACACATGGTTTTACATCAAACCTCTTAGCGAAATACCGAGACACAAATGAATGGGGTCTACTCGAGTCAAATAATACCCTTACATCAAATGAAAAGACTTGGAGGATACTTTACACAATGGCATTAGACATTTGAGCATCTTGTCGGGTGATGGAAAAACCTATGTTTGGCCACCACCGCATTTGTTTGACCTTGACCACATGAGCTTTCATGACCTCTACCAGCCTGTGCTCAACCTTACCGTGCTCTACCACCAAACCCTCGACTAGACTAGTCACCAAATCTACCATCATACCGACTCGAGGATGGGTTAAACATAGGAGTAGTCCGTACCCCTCCCAAAGTAGCAGCTTGTACCATCTTATATCTAGGACAATCTAGGATTAGATGACTTGTTGATGGAAAAAGAAGCATGCTCGCCTCTTAGAGCTTATATCCGAATAGGTTTTACCACACACCTAATAGACCGAGTATCCTCTTTCAAAACCTTAATGGGTTGAGTGAGATGATCTTTGACTCATAATCTTTCGGGATCCACCATGGCTACTATGTTTAGAATATCTCCTTTAAGGGATAGAGTAACTCGCATACTCACATCCTAAGTAGATCTACTACTATGGCCTTTATGCCTACCGGATGATGAGACATCACTCTTAACCTTCTTCTTTTGATCCTTATTTATCCTACTCTCCATCCTTTTCATCTCGAGCTTATGAATACAATCAATGGCTTTCTAATAGCTTTAAAACATTTAGGGGAAACACTACCGTGGAAAGTGCATCTATTAATTCATTCATAAATCTCTTCACCCTTTTTGCTTCAAATGGTATTATTTCTAGAGCATATCAACTTAGCTTGGCAAACTTTCTCTCATAATTCATCACCATCAAGTCGAAAGTTTGTACTAGTCTTTCAAACTCCTTAGCCTTTTCTTCTCTAATACCTTCCAATAGTTGCTCATGTAGAAAAGCTTCCTTAAACTCGTCCCCATGAACAGTTATATCTTCCGTTTCGTTTAAACCATTCACTTGCACTTCCCTCAAGCATGAATGCTGCCAACTCAACTTTTTTTCCTTAAGACATCGAAGCATTACCAATCTCTTCTCTATCTCATCAATGAAGTGCATCGGGTCCTCATCATCCCTATCACCCCGAATAAGTTGATGGTTTTAACTTCAAGAACTCTACCACATATAGGTCAAATCCCACTAATCCCGATTAGATGCCTACCGTAGAAATACCGCTTCACCCAATCCTCGATTGGCGTACATTAATCCCGCCATAGTCTAAAACTTTTACCGAATTCCCTCGACCATCATCTCTATGGTGTGCTCGCATAGTACGAAACCTAGCCATGACATCATTTGGCATTATCATATCGTGGTCTTCTTCCTCTCTAAAGCTAGTTCTACTATGAGATTGTGAAGGTCCGGATGATGCCTCATTCTTGGCACCTTCTCTATGATCACTTGACCTAATCCTCACCATAGGAACCTATACGAACAAAATCCAAGTTTAGCATATTAAAAAAAAGCAATCAATCCGTACGTAAGTCATATAATTTTTCTCCCCTCTTTTCTTAGGCTTGCTTATACTTAAATGAGATAATGATCTTAGGTTTACAAGAAAAATTTAACAAATCAAAATGAGTAAACCTAAACCAAAACACGTACAAATCAAAGAATACAAGGAACAAATGAACAAACATGAAAAATTAAGTTAAAAGGAGAAACACATGGGCGAAAAAGAGACACACGGTTTGAAGAACAAATCAACATGCCCTTATATGATTTAGCTTAAGAGGTCACAAGGGAAAAAAGGATTAACCATAGTTTGTTTTTAAAGTCATACGTCCGTGTGTGAATTTGGTAAAATAAGGGACATGGGCGAGAAAGAAACTCACGCGGTTTGGAGAATAATTCCATCGGCCATGTACATAAGTTAATTGAAACATATCTTTCAAGGAAAAAGAGTCACATGGCTAGTATATATCTCACATGGTTTGAAGGCAATTGTCAAACGATCATGTGTGATATTTCAAAAAAAAAAAAAATCATTCAAAAAGGTAAAGAGGCATACGACCATAATGCATGTCACACGATTTGAAGAGAAACGTTACATGGTTTAGGAAAGATTTCACATAGGCTAGAATCATTTGTATAGCTTGTACATGATTTGAATCACTTCTCATTTAAGATTTAAATGGCCATGGATGCCTATTCCACTTGAACACACACACACACACACACACACACACATTTTAATGTAAATATTCTATTTTTAATAAATGAATACACTTATATGCATGTTCATTTTAATGAAAACTTATCACTACATGTGACTATGTGCATATATTTTAAAGGAAAATGGATACACGAGTGGTGGGTTTGGTAACAATATGGAAGGAAAATTACCACACCCGTGTTCCATGTAAAACCTCTTTTTCACCTATATTTCTCCCTTATACATTTCTATTCCTTAAACTTATCAAGTGAACCTAAACTAGTATGTACACTCGTCGATTGATCCATGTAATTCAAGATAAGAACATAGATTAGAATATAACCTATGCTCCGTAGTTAACCTAGACTTTAAAACCTATGATCCGATACCAACACTTGTCATGACCCTAAGAGTGGGCCATGACCGATGCAAAGATCAAAGGGATCGTGAGGCCCACCTCGACCCAAACAAGCCTTGGATACTAATCTAAAAACATCAAGTATCATTTTAATTTATGTTATTATAACTTAGCAATCAATTTTTCAAAATTAATACAATTCATAATTTCAAGCTATTCTCATTTCAATAACCAAGATCAATATTCATAATCAAATCGTAACACGTTACCCATAACTATAACCGTAGAACATCTAAGATAAAGCAAATCAAAATATACATAGGTTCTAAAGAAATTACAAGGGAAGAAATCACACGATCAAGGTGCCGACTTCAAATTTAACAACCAAGAGGAAACAATGCGCAATCCCTCGATATCCTGCAAGACCGAAATAATGAGGGGTGAGCAAACCACAACTCAATGAGTGGACATTATATAATATATTGAGAAAGAAAATGGACTACGAACGATGTTCTCAAATCTATATCAAAATGCAATGCTTATTTCTCAAACACATGCATATTGAAAACATACTTCATATTACAAATCAAATGGTTTTAAACCATTTTGTATCAATTCATTGAAACATACACACACATATATAGGTTTTATATACCCATGGGGTAATAACGTATCATTGGGTGCGAACACCCAAAGGTCAAGCCACTTGTGACTAGGTTTTCGCATGTTGATCGGCATGCGATCTAGCACTATACCTCTACTATTAGATAGAGCATTATATCATTAAGCTCAAAGGCTACCCCCTAGTAGCTAGGTTCCCAAGTGTCCGAGAAACATTTTCAAAAACCAAACATATTTAAACATTTTCAAATTGGTATTTTAAATACCATGCATACATTTTTAAAAATTGTATAGATACTTAAAATAGTGGATATAACATATTCTTCTTCAAATTCAAAAACACATATCAAATCCATTTACACATTTAGTCTTATTTCAATTCATACCAAATTATTTTGATATGAAAATATTTCAAAATTTATGGCATCCGTTCCCATCTAGGTTCTAATAGAATTGCTTATAAATCTTTCATAAAAAATGATGCATGAATGCATAAATCAAGAACTCAATAGTACACAATATAATATCTACTCACAATATGATTTGATGAGCCGAACAAAATCAAGGTTGTGATAAAGTAGTCCGCTCCAAAGAATATTCATCATAAAATGATGGATCATCCATCAATTTCATATTAGAAGGAAGAATCCCAACAATGGATTATGCTAGAATTAAAATACAAGATTATCAAATCAAACGGAACCGATTGGAAAGACTCGATTTGATAATCTAACTAAATCCTATAATCCTTCAATTAATTCTAATCCGTAGTGCACTAAATCTCATCATTACCAATTCTTAATTTAATCATAAATTTTCAATTCAAATGATCCATTACATTCTAATTCACCAAATACTTATTCCATTAATCTTGAATTGTAGGTATATAGCATTATTCCTCATTTTCCCTAATTTTTGAATTTAATACTATTCATCATCTTCAACCTCCCAATTTCTTAAATTTATTCAATTTTACTTTAAATTAACTCCTTAATTCACTTTCTCAAGATAATTAAATATCAATTAAACACCTAGGATCACTTAAACAAACTTTCCCCCAAATGGGTCTCAAGAACCTTAATCTTAATCTAAGCAATTCCTCAAGCAAATCGTTAACCCAAAGCAATTTCAATTCAAGATCATCATTAACTACTTGGAAACGTCACAATTCAAATATCAATATATCAAAATTTTTACCTTTGCACAATGCTACTTAAATTCTAATTTCTTCCTAGCTTTCGAAGCTCTCAAGCTCCAATCTAGCTATAATCCACTAAAACCAACTAATTTATGTTTTTCTTAACCTAATTTAACATGAATTAGCTTAGGAATAAAAAAAGAGAAATTGGGAGAAAAATGGGAGAGAATTGTATGAGGGAGGGGAAGAAAAGAAAGAAAAAGAAAAGGATAGCCAAGTCTGTCTCGTTTTTATACCAACCTAATTTTTTTTTAATTCGAGTTATTACAATTAATAATTATTGGCTTAAATCAATTCCATGTTCTTTATTCAATGCTCTCTTATATGTAGCTATCTCATTGGCAAAAGTAACATAAGACTTTTTTCAATTTTTTTATTCACTCGAGTCTATCATTTAGACCATAACTTTAAACAAAATTCTATATCTAACTACATTCTTCTCGAGTATGATCAACTATACATTTGTCCCGTATAGTTTATATAAATATTATCTCCGGCAACAACTATTGATTTCTTAGTGAGTTTTCATATTTCACTACCAAAATGATTATAGTATCCGATAATTTTAAAGCATGAGTAGAAATCGGATTCGAGTGTAGATCTAGTACATGTAGCACATACCTCAAAATTAGTGTACAACATGTACATATTTTTCTACACACATCATCAACTCTTAGGATACTAATATAACTATTATTGCCCATATTTACTCTATCAAAGTCTACTATTTTATACACGAGTAAAGAATTTCTTCATAAAAGTAACGTGATATGTAGCCACTAAGTTAAAAACCTATTCAATACAAGAATCTATACCTTACACTTACCTTTTTTATATGAGAATATCATCAAATCTCAATCTAAAGTTAATATTAAAATGATTTTCTCATTATCTTCAGCCTAATTCTTTAAATCTTTTTGTTTTTTATTCCTTGCATTGTAATTTCTTAATGTGATATTCTCTTTTATAATGATGATATTTAAAACTGTCACTAGATTATGATTTGCAACTCGTATTTACTCGTGCCCTTTAAATTTCCTATTCCTACTCCTTTTTCGAGCTTTTTGTGATAAGAGTCGTACATCATCCATGATCACTATACTTTTATCTTTTTTTTTTTAATTAAACAAGCTATTTTTAATAATGGATAGCGATAAAACACCATTTAGAGTAGAATTATCAAGTGCCACAACTAAAAACTTTCAACCGTCTAGCAAAATTTCTAAAAACAATAGTGCTTGTAAAGCACCATCTCATACTATTTTTATAGTTTTCAACTAATTAGCCAAACCTTAAAAACCATTCAAGTATTCAATAGTACACCTTCCATCTCTAGATTTTAATTTCATAAGCTTTCTAATAATAATAAAAAAAAACTTGTTCCATTCAGTCTTTTTTTCATACACACTCTCTAATTTTTTTTCCATGTTTCTAGGCATTAATAACTTTAGATACATGGTGAAACACACTATCGTCCATCCATTATCCGATATCCGTAATAACTTTATTATGATTTTTTTCAGCATCATCGGTCTTAATGGTTGGTATAACTTTATATAATTCAATCGGATCAAATAAATCATGGTAATTAAATAAATATTCCACATCGGCTTCTAAATTGAATAATTCATGGTTCTCGAATTGTTTTTCTCCATCTAATTTATACAAATATTCCAACCAGCGCTTTGATATCCAAGTTGAGAATTTAATCCCACTTCTTAAGAATTAGTTTTAATGAGAAAATAATCAAGTTAAATACATACAAGAATCAAGAGTACAAAATAAATCAACAATAAGAGGACAACTATAAAAGCACTAGATTTACATGGAAAACGATCTCTATTGTAGAGGAAAAATTACGAGACCCATTTCGAACTATCTACTATAATCAAGAAAACAATACAACCACTCAAGTTTTTTTTTCGTGAACTTGAAAAGAAAAAATATTTATAGTAATAAAAGTTATCTCTCTAAGTAAATTCGTATCATTACGAAAACCCGAAATCCGTGCAAGTTTGTATATTTCCGTAAAATTCAATACCGTATGACATCATCACCTTGAATACTATAATTTTTTTTGTGATTGTAGTACTAAAAAATCAATGCTTGAGAAAACCACAATATTTGATGCACCAAAAAACGTTTTCTTTCTTTTTTTAGAATTCGTCAAAAGAATAAGAAAATGTCTTACTTTTTTCTTTCTTTTTTCTTCAATTGCTCTATGTTGGAAAATATTACTTTTTTTTAAAAAAAACAAACTCTTTGTTTTATATGTGAGTCTCGGCTAAACAGACAAAAACATGGACTTAAGAAGCAAAATATTTATAGTAATAAATGTTACCTCTCTAACTAAATTCGAACCATCACAAAAACATGAAATTTGCACAAATTTTTATATTTTTGTAAAGCCGAATACTATGTAAAATCATCACTTTAAACATTGTAATTTTATGTGATTGTACGGCTAAAAAATCAATGATAGAAAATCGCAATATCTAGTGCATCAAAAATCAATGCTTTCTTTCTATACAATTCGATAAAAGAATTAGAAAAACCTCACTTTTTTTTTCTTCTTCAATTGCACTCTCTTGGAAAATATTGTTCAAATTCTTTCTTTTACATGCAAGTCTCGGATAAGAAAGGGAAAAAAAAATACAAGAAAAGAAAAATTTTCTTTCTCATTTCACAATAATGCTTTTCCTATTTAATTTATTTTTGCTTCAATTTTGTTCTTAATTTTTTTCTGAATGGTTTACCCTAAGATCACTTATGGAGTAGACTATACTCCTATAATATATACTCAACATAAAATATATTTGATATAAATTATGAAAATGTAATGCATAAATAAAATAAGTAAACATTCAATGTTTCAGAATCATTAAGTCCAATAATTGGTTTATTTATAATTGAACCAAGTAAAAATTTATAATACCCCTTTCATAATTCAAAAAACCAACGAGGGAAGCATAAAAAATATGGAACATGTGCAGTGAGGAAAGTCTCTTAATCCTTGTGGATTTGAGGTCATCTAACGACTAATCCTTTTTAACTCGACTAAACTTGTGGATTGATGATTAGACAATTTGTGGTACCAAATGGAAAGACCCTTCCTCAGTTAGTCAATTTTGCTTTAATGTCCTGGGACATTACCATATGGCAAGGATTTCCGTGGATGTTGACAGTATATCTAGTACATGTACAATTTTTTTTTATATCATCATCTCTTCTGGAAGTAGCTTTTGCCCTTGAGCAATCTATTAGCTGACACTGCTAAAATTTACTTTAGATGTAACGATAAATAAGGGAAGGTAATTGCATTTCAAAGAATTTAATAAGCAGATGGAAAATCAATAAGAATCTCTGAGACATATGATCAACAAAAGAACATGTTCTTTAATCCTCACGCAAAAACGGAAGTCCTGTCAAGCAGCTTATTTTGACCCTTCTAAAGAATCCCGCCCTTAGAAACAAGGGCAGTCCATTCAACGTGTCATGTAGATGGAAATAAAAGGTACATCATGTCTAGGGCATATCTATCCTTTCATTCTACATGGCAATGTAACTGTAGTAACGGTGGTTGCAGTGGTAATATAGCTGTAGAAAGAAGGGTAACTATCTGAACCCAAAATATTGGGGGATATATGTTTGTACTTGCTCTGTCGATGCCAATCTTACAAGTCCATGTGTTAGATTCTTGGGCTAGGAAGTAGGCTACCTCTTTAACAGTACCTTGCGTTGTCCAGCTCTAGACAGTATAAGAATAGTAATCACAGTGGCACATGAGGAGGCCCTCTATGCTGCCTTTTTGTCTATCAGGGTGTCAGTTCAGCTTTCTTTCCAACTTGTCCTAAATCCACACTTTAGCATTGATCCCATCTTATTTTATCATCTCGATCGGCTTGTACATGCCTCAATTTTCACATAAATATTGCCTTTAATTACATTGATTCTGTGAATCATAACAAAATTTTTACCATAAAACGATCATGCAAGTTTTTTTTGTTAAATTTGATATATATATATATATATACACACTACTACAGTTGGGGCTGAGAAGAGTGACTAAACCCAAAACCCAGCTGTCTTCTCATTTTTTTTATCCTTCTGCGAAAGACAGAAATTTCACTGAATTAATTTTTTTTTCCATTCATATGAATCATACTCTTTTTTTTTTTTTTTTTAACAATTTGTTTAGTAGTTCTGTTACCTTAGAACTCATTTTTTGAATTGAACAAAAAATTTGAATACTGATTTATTAGCAATCTATATATTTAAAACTGTTATGGCAACAAAGACCCGTAAAAATATAAAAAATATAAAAAACAGAAAAAAAAAATTCAAACCACAACTTTAATAGAAGAAAAATACCTGAAAAACTTGACAAACGTCAAATCTAATAGAAAGAATACTGGATCTGAAAGTATTGAAATAAAACATTGAAAAAAGTAAAAAAAATGCTACAGCCGGTTGTGGCAGACAGCTGAAAAAAGAAAAAAAAAAAAACTCAAGGTGAGAAAAGAATGTTTTGCTTTTAATTTATAATCTTCATCTTTAAGCTTGACAAGTTAAATACCCTTATATTTGGATTGAATATAAATATTGGTCCACATCACAATAAAGCTACCTTGATTACAAGGAGATGACTCCAACTTCATATTTTCGTCACAAAAAATTTAAAGGTCAATATCATGTTTTTTTTTTTTTTTGGGATTTTCAAAGTATCTTAGTTTTAATGATTCAAATTAATTAATTACTTCGTTATTCTCTTTAATGCATTCGACATACAATTATTAAAAAATTTTCTAAATACATAAAAATTCAAAACCAAAATTATTTATTTAAATATTAATTTTTTTTTTTTTTCACTCAAACCAATCCGTTTTGATTTCATACCTTGGATTTTGTTACTTGTATTGATAGTTAAAAAAAAATAATAATAAATATTGGAAAATTTACATTAAAGAAACGAAATATGCTTCACTCCATTCTATAAACCATACGTAGAGGAATTATGGATAAGTTGTTATTTGGAAAAGATTTGGATATGAAGTTAAAAAACCACACGTCTAATGACCATACATGTCATAGATTAACGGTTTTGGATCCAAAATTAAACTGTACAATTGAATGATCTTTATTGGATAATTAATCAAAATGAATCTTAATTTTTTGAGGGGCATGCAACAACCAAAAACCATCAAGCCCTAAACGTGCTGGCAAGACTAATTTTGGCCAGCAAAAAACAATAAAATTTTGTGTTGTACGTGCGGTGACTGGTGACACATAAGGGCAGAATCAAAATATGGTCAAGATAAATTACAAAAAAGGGCAGTTGCTAAATTTATTAATTTACAGCTTAATAAAACAGCACAGCTAGCTAATTACACACAGTGTCAGTTTAGTTAGTTAGCTACCTCTTGTTTCCCAATTATGTCTTAAGCTAATGTCCTATGTCCTACCCGGACAGGTTCCGGGCAGACAAGTTGCCTAAAGCCAGTTCGCAGTCCACACGCGCGCCCACACACACATATATATATATGTATGTTGTGGCCTTAATGGTCTAGTGACAGACACGGCAGGAAAAGGAAAAAAGCTAGAACCGGTTCCATATCCTCTCTTCAATGGCTTCCATTCCTCATTTCTATTCTGATTATCAATTTTCTCCAGATGAATTTTCAGCGATTTCATCTGTAATGGCTCAAGATCATAGATATGCTAGAACTGGTTCATTTTCTAGCACAAATGTATCAAGTGGTGCAATTTCTAGTCCTAGTGGCGGTGCAATGCTGGGTGATCATCAAGATCACAGTTTTCCAACATTTTACGATCATAACAAGGGAGGCGCACTTGATATTTTTCAAGGGGAATCTGAGATCATGTCACGGATTCCGGCAACGAATTCATTGCCTGAAAGATTTGGGATTTCGGATATGGTTGTGCCCACATTGATGGATTATAAATTGGGGTCTAATGGTGGCATTGCAAAAATTCAGAATTTCGGTGGCGGATTTCAGTTCTCGGATGTGTGTGACTATGGGGAGGATTGTTGTGGTTTTTTGCCAAATTTTACGCCTGTTATCTGTCCTGCTGCTGAAGAAAATTGGGTATGCACTTTTTTTTTTTTTTTTTTTGAAGATTCCTAAGCATGCATGATGATATATAGGATTTTTATAAAAAGTTTTTTTCCTAGTTCTTAATTTCTTTTTGGTACACATGATTTGGAAATTCTTCTTCAGAGGCTTGAATATAATAACCGACTCACAGCAAAAGAAAGCACAAACACGGTCAAGGTTGGCCGGTACACGGTGGAAGAGAGGAAAGACAGGATTCTAAGGTATTTGAAGAAGAGAAACCAAAGGAACTTTAACAAGACCATCAAGGTAATTAACTTTCTGTTAAACCCATTTCATATCTAATCCTATATTTAGAAAATGTGAACTTAACCTATCTATAATTCTTGAAACAATATTGCAGTATGCTTGCCGAAAAACCCTAGCTGACCGGAGAGTTCGCGTTCGCGGGAGATTTGCTCGGAACAACGAAATATTTGAAGAAGAAACTGAGGTTAAGAAGAATGACGATAACATTCCTTATGATCACCATCATGAAAAAGAAACGTATTGCAGTAGTGATGCAGTCCAGGTACTTTCTGGCTACAAAATTTATATTTCTTTTTTGGTTTTTAAGACTCGAGTTTACCTTAATTTATCATCTTTCTTTCTTTACTACATTTTAGTTTTAGTTGAATTAATCTGTTCAAGTTTCTCCTCCCCTGTCACCAAAAAAATATAATAATTTAAGCATGAAAATTAATACATGCTGTGAAGATCGATTAAATGTTTATGAATCTACTTAAGAATTATTGTGTATATACTTTGCAGATCAAGAATGACTATGATGATGATGATGATGAACGGTGGCTGCAAGAGGCTTTGTCAAGTCTGATGTATGTACCGTATATTGCTGGATGACTTATGTCTAATATATATAGACAACTAATTAATTAATATTGTAGGAATGTTGGGAGATATAGCATATATATGTTTTTACTTTTGTAAAAGCACTTTCTAACCAAGCTAGCTAGCTGGTACTGTTGGATTTGTTATAACGACATTAACATCACTTTCATGATCGATGGGTTGTTTTCGAAACTTTGAGTTGGATTTGAAAAGGAAATTCGTAGTATTACAAACACACACACAGTATCACCAATATAATAAGTCTATCTTTATATTAATTCCATCAACAAGCTGGACATCAAAGCTTAGTGCATGTTGATAAGATACTTTTGCAATTAATTAATTAATTAATTAATATGTTGTAAGTGATCAGGGCATCAAAGGTTGTCTTAATTGGTGTTTTTAATTATTAGCTTGTTTAGTATGGGTTAATTAATTTGATTATATTAATTAGTACCGATTCAGTTCCATATTAATGGTTGGTTTAAATATATGGTCATAGAGCTAGCTAGCTACCTACTATCAAAGAAATTTGAATCCATTATTGCAACTGGTGGCAGTGGCATCACATCCTTGTTAAGAATCCATGGATGCCACAAATTTTAGATTTTTTCTTTTTTAAAGTTATAATTTACTAAATTATAAATTAGTCCCTTTAGTTTTTAAAAATAAATTGATTAGTTACTTTTATTTCAAAAATTAATTATTTAATTATTTTTGTCTATTTTATTTTTCTTTTCTAATTTTTATTTGTCTTAAAAAATAGATATTATGAAAAGATTGATGAGAAAAGAAGAGAATTTTTTTTTTATAAAAAATAAAATAATATTAAATTAAGTCTGATCAAAACTAAAAAAAAATAATAATAATAATAATTAGTTTTTAAAATAAAAAAATAATTAATTCATTTCTCAAAACTAGAGGGACTAATTTATAATTTACTCAACTAAAATTATATATGAGTAGCAGCTAGCTAGCCTCGCTAACTTTTGGAGAGGCTTAAATATGCCATCTTGATCAACTGAAGCAACTCATATTTATGGATTCATGTATTATTCAAACCATTCAATATCAATAAACATATTAAGTATAATAAAAATTGTTAAAAATTCAGAGATAAAACATTTTCAGAAAATTTCTTTTTGTATCTCTATGATTGTTTACTAAGAAAAACGTCCGTTTAATGTCTGCACAAGTAGTGTACTATTTAATTTTAATTGATCATAAGGTATCTTCTAACAGGTGCATGTGTGGTTTTATTTTATTTTTCCTTATTTTCTTTTGTTAACTGTTTAGGGTGGAGGTGGAGGGGTCGAATTCAAGAAAGTGAAAGGTTGATCTTCAAATTGTCATCATTTAAAATTATTCCACTATATATGTGTGCATATATAGATATACTTAATGTGTTATTTGACTGTTATAGCTCCAAGAAATGATGACTATCACGAATGAGGAAGGATTTATTTACCTTTGTGATCAGTTTATCAACAAAACAACTTTAGTGGAAAACATGGTTTTGATCGATTGAGAAATAGAAAAATTGCATCTTTGTCAAAGATCGAAATGCATGTTTAATTTGGGCGATACATTTTATGTTCCAAACCTTTCCGAAGGAATAACACCTGAGGAACTGTTAAGAATTAAAGAATAAGTACTTTTTTAAGGTTCCAAAAGTGAATTACAACAACTTTTTTAAGATGAAGAAAAATATCCACAATTGTTATAATGAAGCGAGAAAGAATATTGGCACTACGTACGTAGTTCATACAAGTGCTTGATTATATATATATATATATATATGCTTATTGGCTGCTTGATCTAGTGCACTGATCTTCTTATAGTTTCCTTAATAAATCACATTAAAAAAAAAAAAAAGAGAAGGAGAGAGAGAGAGAGAGGAAGGGAGCTGGGAATATTTTACAATTCTTTTCATTTCAAAGGACTTGTAATCGTAGGGCCAATGTTCTTCATATATTTTACGTATTCTCTTTGAAGTCAAATATTCTCTTAGCTTTGGTTTTGCATAAAAAGTAAAAACTCATGTAGGGCTGGCCCGGCAGGGACTAAATTCTTAATTCTCCAATAGTACACTTTTTGAAGAAAAATCCGACCAAGGCCTAAATTAACCAAAATACACCCCTCTATCACAAAGTCGATAAATTTTGTCAAGTTAGATATTTCTAAATCCGATGAATTTTGTCATTTTCTTCATGTAGTGTTGACAAATTTAGTCATATTTTATCAGCCAAAAATCACAAATTATCAAGATAAAGTTTTAAAAGTACCTTTTAATGTCTTTGTAAGACGAAATTCTTCGTGTCAATACATAAAATGTGAGGGATTTCATCATACTTATTTTTATAACATGATAAATTTTGTTATTTTTTATAGAGTAAAATGACTAATTTTATCACGTTTTATCTTACAAAATCATTGAAATTTGTCATTTTAGTATTTAAGACATCCTCTCAATATGATCTTCAATGACAAAATACTACAAAAAAAATTAGTAATTAGAGATGGATATTAGCGACGGATACCATTCCATCTCTAATTGGAGATAAATTAATGAGAGATTAGCGATAGACGAGAAAAAGATGATTTTTGTGAGTAAACAATGACATAATAGAGAGGGATATTCAACGACGGAATTAAACCCGTTGCTAAATAACGCGGTAAAAAAAAACCCCACATTCGGTGAGGAATAGCGACGGATTTCCATCATTAATTTAGCGATGGCAAGAATATCTATCGCTATCCGTTTGTAAATAACAACGGATAGTTTTCATTGCTAATAAAGGAACCGTTTGGGTTGATTTTGGGGTTCAAAATAGCGACGAAACGAGTTTTTCATCGTTAATTTGAAATTTAAATAGTAATAGATTTCAAAATCCGTTGCTAATTTAGCATTTTTCTCTAAAATTCCGAACATCGATGCCTTTTCGAGTTCAAATTAGCGACGAATACTTATTTTCATCGCTAATTAGCAAGAGATTAGCAACGAAAATGTGTCCATTGCTAAAAAAATCCCTATGTCCGGCGGTTTCTCTCCTTCTCCTACACCAAAACCAGCCCCTAACCCCAAATCACCTCCCCACGTCGCCCAATGACAACCATTGCCTCCCCAAGCCATTTAACTTGGTGATGCACATTTTTCTCCCTCAAAATCCGACGCAATCTCTACTTTCTCTCGTTGATCTCTTTTGTAAATTTTTCTTTCTCTAAATCTTTTGTTTTATTTTTTCTTAAAATTAAATTAATGCTATAAGTTTCTATGTTAATTTTGTTACTAGTTAGTTGATTAATTTTTTGTTTAATTTCGTTATTTATGAGTATAATTTTTTTTTAATAATTGTTTGAATGTTGTTAAATTTTATTGTTATGTTAATTTTTAATTATGTTAATTTGTATGTTAATTATTTGCGTAAATGTGATAATTTTTTTACTTAATTTTGTTAATTATTAAAATAATTTTGTTAAGTGTTACTTTTTAACTATGTTAATTTTAACCTAAAAAATTTAAATATGTTAATTTTTAGGTTGAATTTTATTTATGTTATGTAATTTTTTTAATGCAATTTAGTTTAGGTTGATTTATTGTTATTAATTTTTAGGTTAAAATTTATTTATTTTAAAATAAATAATTAATTAATTATTTGTGTTCATTATTAGTTCAATTTTGTTAGTTGTTTATTTTATGTTAATTTTTAATTATATAATTTTTGGGTAATTTAGTTAAATTTTGTTGATTATTTCTTAAGTTATTTTTAATTTATTGGTTGGTTAAAATATTTTTAATTTATTGTTAAGTTGTGATGCTGTTTTTTTGTTTGAATTAGTTACTAGCTTAATATTTTTAATTTGTTTGTTGTTATTTTTAAATCTATATATTATTTAAATTCAAATTAATGTCATTAGTTTATATTAATTTAATGTAATTAATTTGATTTATGGTTAGTTTGAATATAAATGCTAGAAGTAATTGTTATAGCTTAATTATTAAAATTGAAGGAAGATAACATGTATAATGATTTAATCGTTTGAAAAATAAAAAAATTAGAATAAATATGTAATTAGAAAAAAAATTAAAACCGTTCTTTAATTAAAGATTTCATCGAAATAGTTTAATCATAATCTTATAATTTAAGATTTAATTGAAAAAAACACATAGTTTTGATATACAAATATCAACTTGATTGTAAAAAGGTTAAAATTTAATAAATATTTTATTTAGGATTAATTAAATTAAATTTATTTGAATTTATTTTAAATTAATTAAGAAAATTTAACAAACATAAACGTTTTTAGCTTCAATATAGATAACTTTTCATTTATTAGTAGAATTTTTTAAATTTAATTTAAATTATGAAATATAATATTAATTTTTGGAGGGTTCTTTTATTAGAGAAAATAAAATTTAATGAAAGTATTTAAATGGTATAATAAAAAAGACAAGCATAAAAAAATTAATAAAAAATAAAAGTTCAAGAACTCGATTGAAATAAAGTGAAAATAGGTGTACTAATAGCAAGATAGGATAGAAAATATACAAAAATAAAATTACACAATAAATCATTGAATATTATAAAATTAAATATTTAAGAATACTAAAAAGAAAAAGAAAATGTAATCATTCTTTATACAATCAATAAATATAAAGTCAAATTCTTGAAACAAAATTCATAACTAGTATTGTTAATTACACAACTAATATATATGCTTAATTTTTATTTAAAATTTATAGGAATGATGATAAATAATTGTTTGCATTGGTTGTATAATTTTTATAGTAATTAAAAAAATGAAATCCAATTGACAATGGATGAATGTTAGGTTAGTTGATGGGTTGTTAAATGATGACTTTGTATCAAAAGGGTAGAATAATTTTTAGCTTTTGTTGCCGAGCATCCCGAATGTATGGATGAAACCAAAATTAAGTGTCCTTTTAATTACGGTAAGTGTCGAAAAAGAAATTATGAGGAAGTTGAAATGGTAAAATATCATTTGTGCCATAAAGGATTTATGTTGGGATATTATGATTGGGTACATCATGGGAAATTTGAGTTCTACATGATATCTATTGATTCTAGGAGTCATTATTTTTTTAAAAATTATTATGTAGGTGAAGGTAGTTCTAGTGAACCTCAAAACTCATATTGAACTATGGTAATAGATGCAGTTGGTCCATCCTTTGATTCATCTAACACGGAGGAGGTTCCAAATCCCGACGCCCATCAATCACTAAAAAAAAAAAAGGATTAGCAATGGTCTAGACCATCTCTAATCCTATGAAAACGGTCATTAATTTTATTTAGAGATGGTTTTGCGATGGTCCAAAAAACCTAAAAAAAAATGTAAGTCGATAAATTTTACGATGGTTTTAGATCGTTTCTAATTTCTACGACGTAGTAGACCCGTCCCAAAACCATTGTAAAATTGTGACGGTTTTGTGATGAAAAATTAGACCGTCGCTAAATAAATAGAATTAGAGATGGTTCAATCCGTCTCTAATTCCGTCGCTAATTACCTATTTATGTCTTTTTTAAAATCTCAATTTAAAATTAAAAAAAAACCTAAAAGATAAAATTTTAAAATTGAATAAGTTTATTCAAAATGTAAAACATATTATTGAATTAATAAATTCTCATAAACATTCGAAGGTTTGTTGTTATAACAAGAAATAAAACATAATAAGCTCGGATTGACCGAGCATGATCATCACTCGGAGGTTGGGTGGAATTGTCCGGAGCTTAGGTGGAATCCTTGTCATCGTTAGGCACAAAATATGAACTACTTGAATGCCTTTGTTGCATCCGTGTCATCATCACTTGTTGTTATCGGTTGTACTCCTCTAATCTTTTAGTTGTAGCCACCAATGATGTGACAAGTAGACTCTAGTTGGCTATATCGATCCCCGGTCTCCTTTCGTTGTGCCTCATCACCAATATTACGACGTAAAGTTGTCAAAATGGATGCTATATTGATGTTGGAGTAATAGTGCGATGCGTGTGACCCGAGTCCGTACATCCTCTTCCTCTTGCTATCTCCCGCACCAATGACGATCCTAAATATCTCATTAATGTTGAGATCGGACGATGAACTCCCACCGGTCATCGGTAAGCAACCTCATCCTCAATCATTCTTTCTACGATCTCTTGTATAATTGTGAAATATAAAATATTAAACAACTATGTTAAATAACGTTAAAAATTAATATATTTGATATGACGTTATAAACTAAAAGCTTACTCTAATAACTCTTGATTGTTGATTGACAAATACGTATTGATCATCAACGTTTTTCCGATGGGTCCTTTTGAAAACCTCGTACGGATCGGGTTCATAACCCAATAACTCACGCTGAAATAAATATATATAAATTTATGAAATATACTTAGACTTTTAATTAATTATATTGAAATCATGAAAAAAATTATTATATATAAATATATTGACCATGTGTATTGCGTGCTCTTTATGGCTAATTGACCTCCTCATATGCCTTGAAGGACTAGCTCGGTGCCACCGGTCTCACTCTTGCAATTTCATGCCACTATCTCGGATTGAGCGATGGCCTCGGGTTTTGCTCATTCTACATGCCATGCATCCCATATGTTCTGTGAGATATATGCGGCTTCAAGCCTCTCTTGAGATGAAAAAGAAAATCGAATACCGCTTCGTGCCGGATGTTCCCATGCTATCTTAACAAGTGAACTCGTTATCCTCCCACGTAAATGCTCGTTGCAAGAAAAAAAAATTCATTAATATATTTAATTAGATATATATTTTTTAAATATGAAGTAACATAATAAATTAACTAAATAAAATAGTACCTTAAACTCTTCATAGTAGAATTTTTTTGTTTCGGACTCATTTTCTTCCACATCCATCCGAAAATGTAAACATACTCACGAAATGTTTTAGAGATATGTCGAGCGCAAACATTCAAAGGATACAACCTATGAAAGTAGCCATTAACTTAACAAATAAATGAATATATAATTATGGTAAAGAAGAAAAATATTTTCTTAAAATTATGCATAGAATATACTCATTACAACCAACGAGAATGATCGAAACTCATGGATCATGGGTCCGATAGGTTCCAAAGTCGATGGACGAATCACGTTCTACGACCTTACTTGTTCGAGATCGAACGGATGTCTTATTGTGACAACGAGGGCACCGACGACGAGTGCACCGACACCGATGAAGGAAAATATGTTTAGGGACATTAAGGTCTAGAAGGAAATGGCTCAAGCTCAAGCCACGAAGGGAATGAAGTGGTATATCATGGCGGAACCGGAAGGATGGTACATAGGAATTTGCATGGGGGGTCCATCCAATCTGGAAAGGAAGAAGAATAACATCCATGTCCATGATCACTACCTGAATTAGTATTTGAACCGCGACCCTCACCATATGACATGAGATAGTGAGGTCGAGAACGTCCCGTACTTCGAGGCATTTTAACTCGCACACTATTTCATTCATTAGTATTAAAATAAAATATTAATTACATAATATTACCATGTAACATTCATATTAACATAAATAATTTTAAACATATTTAATTTTTTTTATCAAAACAGGGATGGTACCTCGAAGATTTATTGAAATAAGGTAAAAAATCATATGGAGGGGCAAAACCGATCTAGCCTAACAACATGGGAGGACAAGGTTACCTAAACTCTTATTTTCTACTCGGAATTATATAAAATTCTAGTTGACAATATAGGCATTGAATATAAAAATCAAGATTACATAATCTAATAGCTAGGATCTACCATATCGCTAATCAATTTCATGGTCATCATTGTCACATTCTTCATCTAAGTCTTCCTCAACATATGTTTCAAACTCAACTTCATTCCGTACATTAATTTCACTATCTTCTAAATCTAGTAACACTCCAGTTGGATCATTTAATGAGTGATCTTCATCATCATCAACTTGGATGACATTATGTTGGCTTTTCATTTCGTTTTCTTGAAAGGGTTCGATAATTATTTGATCGATGGTAATAGATGATTCGGACACATCCATTGTCGGCCTTGGTTTTACCTTACATACCACTAACCAATTATGTCCGATGTGCTTCGATGTTGGATATGTTACATAATACATATGATGTGCTTGTGTTGCTAGTATGAAGGGATTAGATCTATTTGACGTCCTACGGCTATTGACCTCCACTAGTCCATAATGATCATGAACTCTTGTATTAATGGCAAGTGTTGTATCATACCAATCACATTTGAACAATATGGTTTTCTTGATTGGTAAGGTAGGATACTCAAGTTTTAGTAAATCAGTCAACCTATTATAGTAGTCATTTTCCACCACACTCATTTTGATAGATCTAGTAAAGGATTGCATGTGAGTGATTTATCGGGTACACTAGAAATCTAATGAAGATAGGTGAATAACTAAGATATGACATGTCATTCCTTTTATACTCGAAGGAGTTACCATATTGCACTTCGATGAATGTCTATTTAAGAAATCTATGACCACAATAGGAATACACCAATAGAGGGTAGTTGGTTTACTCTAAGAGCCAAGACATTTGAGAATTGAAGAAAACTTGTGTGATCACAATTGAATAAGACTAATAACTAAGTTTGAGATCGCACTATGATAAATTGATATGAGGATTGAATTATTTGGTAACCATACTCATAAAAGATAATAACGGATTAATTAATCCTTATAGAGATTTGGGTAGTCATGATGCCTTCCTATAGACTTATAAAGAGATAAAAGATATGTCTTTTGTTTTTGATATATTGCTAACATATCTAGGAGCCTATTGAGTCTTATGCATAAATTTTAAGCATTCATGTGATTAAAGAGAAGCAAAGATATTGAAAAAAGTTTCAAATTATGAAAATTTTCTATTTTGGAAAGGGGTTTCGAAAATGGAAAGTTTCTTAAAATGGAAGTCTCCTAAAATGGAAAGTTTTCTATTTTAGAAATTAATTTCCTAATTTGGAAGTTAGTTTTAAATTTGGAAGTAAATAACCTAAAATAAAAATGAGTTTCCTAATTTAGGTTAAAGGGTATTTTGAAAAATTACTTCTTAATGTGGGCTACCTAAAATTATCTAAGTTTATTTATTTTGATAGTTTAAATTAATTAATTGAGCCAAAATGGTTTTGGGCCAATAGGTTTAATTAAAAGTTTGAAGATATTTTGATGAGGGATAACATGAACCTTATTGGATAATGATGACTGTTTAATAGATAAAGATCAAAAGCCCACATGTTAAATAACTTACAATATTTTGAGGATTAGGAAGCAACAACCATTAGTCCTATTTAGGATAAGTTACCACCCATCTTTGTCCTTAGAGAATAAGGAAACTCTCATCTTATAAATAGAAGGAGAGAGATGCGATAACTAATAAGAGAAAAGAGAGACTTCGACCAAAAGAGAAAAAGGAGAGAATTTAACCAAAAGAGATTTTAAGGTAGAGATTCGACAAAAGAGAAAAATTCTCTTGGGCACACGACATAAATGAAATAAAAGGAGAAAATAGTTTTCTCCTAAAAAACCTAATACACGCCACTCTCCTCTTCCTTTTTTGGGTTGTCACAAAATTATCCAAATTAAATTTCTATAAGAAATACTAAACAAATCGGAAAAGGTGAAGCTAGAGCTCTACCAATTTTAAGTGCTTCTTTGTGTTTGCTCGTATCGTGTGCATAATTAATAAAGGGTAAATGCTTGAATGACTCCTTTTTTTGTTAAAGAATTTAGATCTATGCTATAAGAGATAAATATCTATTCATCACTTTAATTTATAAATATATGTTTAATTGATTCAACGACATGATCTTGGCCTTCTAGATGGAGAATTTTTTTTTTTTTGCACAAACCATAGGATTCATGATCTTTTAATTTGGTCATCGAGGCACTTGTCGGAGCGACATAGGAGGTTGTGGCAAAAAAGTTCTATGCTGACTTCATTTACAATTATAGTTTGTTGGACGATCACCCCGTTTATATTATATAGGAGGTCCGGGATGCATGGTGAACGGATTTTGTAAGACTCGATTGCATCGCTCATTCGTAGCAAGCATCATAGAACCGATTGTTAGAGATCGATGATCTTGGTACGAGTCCTTCATGGCATACAAGGGGCTCCATATCTATGGCAGAGCATGCCTATCACTTGATAAATTACACACTTTTTATTATTAATTACATATTTCAAAAAAATTTCAATTTTCTTCTTATATATATATATATATATATTTTGTGATGCATCTTTTCTAGAGACAAGATTGGGTCATGAGCTAATGAGTTTTGAGTTATTTCAAACAACTTATAAGCGAGTGAGATGCTTTTTTTATCGATCTACGCTCCTAGCAAACAATGATAAGTACTTTTCAATTTTAAACATTTAATATGAAAAGATAATCTAAAATTTATTTTAATCTTATAATCATGATATCATTATTTTGATTACATAGAAGCGTATGGGATATCTCATTCAGCGAGCGATTCATAGAGTAGCAGAGCGGAAGGAATCCTAGAGCTAGAAATCGACAAGAATGTCATATACCTCAAGGTCGTTAGGAAGAAGAAGAAAAGGCTATATGGTGTAGGCACATAAGTCGTGCATTATTTATCCCAATCGAGTAGCAGTAGCTTTTCCTCTATGACGTTGCATTATACTATCGACCCTACTAATGATGAGTTGGAGAGGGACTACGACGCTAGGAAGGACGAGATGAAAGGGATGTATGTGAAATGAGACAAGTTCCAAAACCCGGTCATAGAGTAGCAGAGCACTATACATAGTCTTGAATCTCGGTATGACACGATAGCCTCCTCGGTGATGAGGCTTGCACGTACAACCTGGGGTGCCCGTAGATCTATCTACCGACTCAAGACTCTATCATTCGTTCCGGGTAGTCTCCTATTCAGCCTTCCCACCGAGCCCTCCATATAACATTAAGAGGAGGATGGGGATTAAACGAGCGAGGATGGGGGGTAACACATACATTTTGTGACTTCATTTTTTTTTCTTTTATCGAATGTACTACTAAATGTTATTGTTAATATTAATTTATATTTAATCTATGCATTATTACCGATAATTATTAATAATTATATACAATATTAATAATTTAAAAATAAAAAAATGTATAAAATATTTTATTTTTTTCTAAAAAAAAGAAATAGTGACGAAATAATGACGAATTAGTGAAAGATTCTTTACTACATCTAGCGATGGAATAACGATGACTAAACTTAGCTTTGGATATTAAATAATTGGTCGGTATTCAACAATGGAATTAGCAATGGATTAGTGATGTTAGCCACGACAAGTCCGACGATGAAAACAACAACGAATTATTGAATGTTAGCGACGAAAATTCCATTGAATGCTAGCGATGAAAACTCCATCACGGATATAGCGATGGAATGGATTTGTCCTTCGCTAATTATATCGACTAACGATGTAACGATGAATAAATCTTTCATTGCTAAGCCACATTAGCGACCAATTTTAGCCAATTAGAGATGAAATGATCCATCATTAATTGCCTTTTTTTTTAGTGAAATTCATCATGATGTGTTAAGAAATATGATAGATCACATCATATTATTTTTTTAATTAAAAAAACATTGTCATAAAAATTAATAAAAAAACATTGTCATTTTATAGAGGAAAAATGATGAATCACTTAAGTAAAGAAAAATTTACTAAACAATATCTTATTTGGGTATCCAAGTGGACAACATTCATCATTATTTGCTCCCTTAAAAGAAAAAAAAATCTTAGAGACTCTATGATGACACAATTTATTATTTATGTTGTAAAACTTGACAAATTTTGTTAGCTTTCATAACAAAAGAATAAGTTTTTTCTTTTGTTAGTTTAGCATACAGAAAGTAAGTAGAAAAACCATCTTTTGATATTTAATTTGCAATTTTTGTGATTCTTAGCATACTAAAATGATAAAATTTTATATGTGAATTCTCGTTAAAGAACTATCTTAATTTAAAATCTTAAGCTATTAAGTGAAGTTCATTAACGCATTTATATTACTCTTTAATACACTCTCTCAAATGAAAGTTATTTAGAATTGAAACTTACATAGACTCACCACTAATTTGTGCTTAATTATAAAGGAAAAAGTGGGATTGTAGGCTTCAAACTCTTGATCATTTGGTCGGCAAGATTTTGGTATCAAGTTAAATAACTATGTCAATCCAAAAACTTTAAATTGTTGGGTAAGGTTTCATAAAATATTTTATATTACTCTTTAAAAATATTTATAGCAATGAAACTTGTCATTTTCTAACTTCTATTACGATGAATTTTGACAACTCAAACATTAAATATAAAAATTGTCTTAATATATTATCTAACGATCATTATAAAAAATTCGGCATATAACGATAAATTTTTCGTTGCTATATACCATTAGCGATGAATTAGAGATAATTTTAATTTCTTCACTAATATGGCGATCGTAATTGAGTTAGCGATCAAATTTTTTTTCTATCGTTATAATAAATGGATTGTTTGTTGTTATTTTGTTGAATTTTCATCGCTAAATTGATCTAAAATAGTCTTTTTTCTAGTCTCATATTTATCACCATGCCATCACTATTTCCACTTATATCCAATACTAAATAGCTACGAAATGGCCTCATAATTCCATTGCTAAATCGTCACTATTGAGTGATCGTACGTGTATCTATCACTAAATTCATCATTAAACAAATTAATTTTTATTTTTTTAAATCAATAGCTATATATTATTAATTATAATAAAAAACAACATAAAACACACCCTATTAAAATATGATATATTATTTAACAAAATTAAAATAGTGTAAATTAAATTAAAATAAATATATAAATGCATTAAGGTGTACAAAAATACTTAAAATTTTATAAAAAAATTTAGAAATCTAGTCCTTATTAACGTCATTTCCGTGTGATCTTTTGGCTGCTGGGTATTGAGAGAAACAACTATCTTCTTGGTTATGGGAGGGTCGGTAGGAGAGATATTAGTATGCTCGGAGGTTATGTAACAACCCCATCACTCTCTACAACTAAATCAGTATCGTCGCTAATTTGACCGATCCGTTGATACATGGTAGCCTCCATCCCTTTGATCCTATCTTTGTACTCGGCGTAAACCTCCTAAATATTACCACTCGAATATCGTGAAGTGTTAAAGGAGGAAATGGTGCTATAGAGCCGATGAATTATCCTTCGTCGCTCCTTAGCAATTGCTTTTTACATTGACTACACGTGCTCGTATATCATTAAAATAATTGTAATATTAAATCATAAATATATATTTTTAGATTATATTGATAGATGTATATATAGTTAAAAAAATATAAAATCTTATCATTACTATCCGCAATCACCTATCGATGAATGTTCTATCCTTCCGCTTGTGAGTGGTTATGAATAGCTCATAAAGATTTGTATTATGACCTAATTTATTATGCTATCAAAAGTAAATCAAATAATGTGAGATGAAATAAATGTAAAAATTAATTTATAACATAATAGATAATATAGGATTTACTAAACACTTGGTGTGTTTGATCAAAGAGATGAACCCTTCAAGTATGCTTGGTTGAGCTAGCACCGATACCATTCATCTTCAACATATGGTTCCGAGATGCTCGCCGAGATTGAGCTTGATACTCGAGAGTGGCCTAATCTTGATGCCATGCTTCTCACACCTCATATTTAACAAATATAGGTCTATTACTTTTATACTTCATTTGTTAAGCATGTTATCATACCGCTTCCATGTTAGACTCTCCCATACATCCTTAATCAACGTGTCGACAACGAGCATCCCATAAAAGTATTTCTACTTGAAGAAAAAAATAATATTAGTACTTTTTATGTTAAATTAAAACTTTAGATAAATATAATCAAATAATTAATATTTTATACTAAACTCATTAAAATACAAGTCTTTCATCTTCATAGGGATAGACTTTCATTTGAAGCCAACGACGTCCAATCGCTCCTCAAACATTACGATAATTTTTTTGGAGCACTTGCTTGATGGAACCATACTATCAAACAAAACAAATAAATAATAAATAAGTGAAATAATGATTTTAATATAATATATAAAAATATAAAACTAATTATCATATGTAAAACATATTTCTTATCAATTATTCATGACCCAAATGATCCATCCATCATCAAATCCAATAGAACTTCTTTGAACTAAGAAAACCATAGTGAGATTATCCGCAACAAAGGGCATTACCGACGAGGGACACTACCGAAGGGGATGTAGACATGCTACCACCACTATCGGGTCCGCGAGCATGTATAGTTACACTAGCGGTGTCACGTCCACATACACCATCACTATTAGTCGCACTGGTCAATATCGAGCCATTAACACTAACACCGTGACCGGATCTACTCAATCCATGAGGCATAACTCAAGAATAACACTTGAAATAGTTTGATAGATGAATAATAAGTCATTTAAAAATATATTATAAATTTATATGAATTAAAACAAATAAAAGTCTATAAATTTGATATTTTCTTGTTACTAAAACGTTGTCGGTACAAAATTTGACACGTCCAAAATTTACGAGGCAACATAATATTATTTAATTAATAATTCTTTTAAACATCTAATAAAATTTTAATAGAGTCTTCCCCTATAAATTGCACCTTTTTCAATTAATAAATACCGTAAATGGTCACATAAACAACAAATTAAATCAATTAAGAATCAATTTACGCACACTAAGACTAACAATTGTCTCGGATACTCCATCAAAATTAAATTTCAAACTCATCCTCTTAGCTCCATCGTAGAGCATTGAACTAAACTTATTTCTCCTCAATTCTTGAGGGTCTCTAACCCCTCGAATTTAATACGATGTATCTCGACAAACTTTAATAATTATATACAAAATAATTAAACTAATTAATTCTAATTCTAACCTAATTAAGTTTAAAATAATGACAAATTAATAAGTTTTAATGTATATAAAATTATAATTCAAGCAATTAAATATAATTAACTTAATTAATTAATTATACACCAAATTAACTTAATTAATTTTAATTCTTACCAAATTAAGTTCAAAATAATATTAAATTAACATGTTTAATGTAAATAAAGTTTTAATTCAAAAAATTAAACATAATTAATCTGATTAATTAATTACAAATCAAATTAACTTAATTAAAACTATTTTTTTTTTTACCAATTTAAGTTTAAAATAACAATAAGTTGACAAGTTTTAATATAAATGAATTTTTAATTCAAGCAATTAAACATAATTAACCTAATTAATTAATTAAATATAAATTAAATTAACTTATTTAATACTAATTCTAGCAAAATTAAATTTAAAATAAAAATAAATTAACAATTTTTAATATAAATAAAGTTTCAATTCAACCAATTAAACATAGTTAACCTAATTAATTAATTAAATATAAATCAAATTAACTTAATTTATTCTAATTATAACCAAATTAAATTTAAAATAAAAATAAATTAACAAGTTTTTATATAAATAAATTTTAATTCAATCAATTAAACAAAATTAACAAAATTAATTAATTAAATATAAATAAATTTAAATTAATTAATTATAATTCTAACCAAATTAAATTTAAAATAACTATTTCTAACATAAAAAAATTATAATTCAACTAATTAAATAAAATTAACCTAATTAATTAATTAAATATAAATCAAATTTACTTAATTAAGTCCAATTCTAACCAAATTAAATTTAAAATAAAAATTAAATTAATTTAATTTAGAAAAATAAATAATTAATCAATTAACAAAATTATAGTTAACTAACAAATTTATTTTAATTCAACCAATTAAACATAATCAAACTAATTAATTAACTAAGCATTACTAAAATTAACTTAATTAATTAAAAACCAAATTTGATTAAATTTAAATTATAATTAATGAAAAAATTAACCTAACAATTAACAAAATTTATTGATTTTACAAATTAATCAACAAATTACCGAACAATTTAAAAAAATTAACAATTTAACAAATAAATCAATAAAATAACAATTAAATATATACACAAGTATATATATCAAGCAATTAAACTTAAAATTAACCTAACAATTATAACAAATTACTAACTTTAATTAAGAAAATAAAAGAAAGAAAAAAATTATTTAAATCGAGTGGAATTACGCTAAGAGGAGTGAAGGAAAAATAGGGTTTTTTAGAAGAAAAGACTTAGAGTAGGTGGTGGTTTGAAAGGGGGACGTGCGGTGGTCGCTGGCTGGAGAAGGAGAGGGAGAAGAAAATGGGGGAGTAGGAAGAAGAAAATGGTTTAATTAGAGATTGAAAAATAATAACGAAAACGATTCCTTCACCGATACGTCTTTATAATCCATCTCAAAATGGGAGGCCAATTTCCTACAGCTAGTTTTCCATTTTTTTCACATATAGCTATAGATTTTTCATCGCTAATCTGTCACAAATTTGGTGCTTTTGATTTTTAAAATGTTCGCTCAATTTTACCCAATTTCCACATATAGCAATAGATTTTTTTGTCACTAAATTTTGAGGGATTAGACCTTTAACGATGTATATTCCATCACTAAATTGAGATATTGAAATCGGAGATGGATTTGCTATTCCATCGCTATTTTTTCTAGTAAATTTGTTACTAAACTGTCTCTAGAACTCTTAAAATGATTTTACCATGAAATTTAGTGATCGATTAGTGTTTGTCGCTAATAAACCATCGTTATTCCATCGTTATTCCGTTGTTATTTCTAATAGATATTATTTGTTGCTATTTGCTTGCCATTTAGTTATGGATACTATTTTTCATTTTTTTTTTGTAGTGAATATAAAAATTTTTCAACATTATTGGTCTTGAATTTGACAATATTTAGTTTGCAAGCTCAATCTTGAGCTTTTTTTTTTTTAAATATCAACACACTTAATTCCGTAATACGTAGGTGAAGTTTTAAAAATAAGTCTTTTTATTTAAAAATACGAATTGTGATAGGATTCATCACCACCTTTTCTTCTAGATTTTTTTACACCCTACTCTCATGTAAAATTTCAATTCGGAGAAATATAAAACTATAAAGAGAAGTGTAAAATAACAAAAAAGGACTTTGTTCCACAATTATCTAGCATCGCCGACCATTAATCCAAGTGTTTGAGGTTACAGGTCTTATATGGTGTAACATGGAGAAAGAAAAATATAACACAATAAAATTTTTTGGGATTCCTCTTTTATATCTAGATCAAAATCTCTCCATTCTCCGTATCAATTTTTTTTTTTTGAGTTTAGCATGTGTGTGTGTGTATAATTAATTAATTAATTAATGTGACTAAATTCTTGGTTATAACCTTCAAAAAATTTGAACTCTTTACTCGATCGATGCACTTTTTAAGATAACTCATCTTTTGTTGAATCTTTTGAAGAAGAAGAAGAAGAAGGTAAAACAATTTTCTTTTTCTTCAAGTTGTCCTTCTTTATTTAAGTTGTATTAAAGAAAAGAAGATTGGGTTAGAAAAATAGTTTGTAAAAATCGATGAAAACATAAAAGGTAAAAGACTTATAAGGTTTTTTTAGATGGTTTAGTTTTAATTGATGGCGATCTTCTCACTATCGACATGCTACCAATATCCTAGAGCAGTTTTTGTCCATCTATCATAGAGAAGTTATTGTCTTAAAATGTTGACTATATCGCAATGAAAGAGGAAGTCACTCTAATATTTGGATGATAACCATTAAGGTTCCGAACCTTGGCATAAGCCATTGATTCTCTCTCAACAACCTATTCCAAGAAATCTCAAATGTTTTATCTCTTATTTCATAGCTCGATTGATGGTCAAAATCAATGGTCTCATCACTATTTGGATTAATCCAAATTACCAACCATAGAGGTTGGGGCTATAGGCTTTAGTGAATACAAAGTCTCTAAGAGAGTAAGTCAAGTCTCGATATACTAAATACCGCACTTCGGACTAATTGTTCATCGATAAAAAATTGTATCTTGTGGAGTAATTTATTTAAGAAAAATCATAGCAACCTATAGCTATGCATATGAAATGGCATCTAGTCTTTTAATGCATATCATCAATGCTTAAGGTCAAGGATATGCCTTAAAGCATTCGAAACAGCTTAGAGGTTGATATGGTACCTCAATAATAAAGGAGTGATCATAGCTATCTAAGTCTTTTTTTTGACAAATTTAGATTGACCTAAAGTTGAAAAGTAAAAATCTCCCCACAATTGAATAAACCCAAAGGGATAAGATAAGGTCTTAAGTCCGTTGGTCGATGCATCATGAAGTCTTGCATATCCACAAGCAAGAAGGATTAGACCCATGATGACTCTATTCATCCCATCAAGTGAAGCTAATTTGGTAGCCCAAGGTAGAAAGGATTTAATTGGCTTTTTTGACTTCAAGCCAATGATGTATTTGCAAATCCATAATAGATAGAAGTCAATCTCTTCATCATGATATATTTATGCCCTTTCTCCATAACAATTGACTAGGTGTTCATAAGCTTTGGAAAGCTTGTTCTCTTGGATTTTGTGGTCCGCACCATTCGCTTTGAAAGCTAAAGTCCGGCCAGTTGGATATAAACAAATGATGGCCATAACATTAAGTAAGGTGTTTGACATATGCCCTTCTAGGAACTAGAATTGATTAATGTAGGGATTCCAAAAGGTGGCCACTACAGATCACTAAGCTAGGATTTACGAGTGTAAGAGTGGGTTGATAGAAGGATGGTCTTGTAAATTTCCATTACATCCTATTTTTTTTTTTAACCTAATTGAGGGATAATTATTTTCTTAGCCCAGTCTTCATATTTTATGTTTGGTTTTGGGCACACAATATGGAAAGCCTTAGCAGATTAGGACTAATTTTAGAGAGTTAGGTAGGGTTTAGGGAAAAGAGTATTCTAGTATCACAAGTTTTAAGAGAGACTTGGATCGATCATCTCTATAAAATGAACTACTTTAGTGTTAATAGTAAGACCTAATATTAGATAAGAACTTTTATATGGGATCTTATGTGCAATCACAACATCGACGATGTCATTATTAGTGATAGTTTGAAATAAGCATCTAATGAGCCAAAACTATTTTAGGCCAATTAATTTATTTGGACTATCCAAATAAATATTCTTAGATTATTTTGATGAGGTCCACATTAGGAAACAATTTCTCAAAATACCTTTTAGCCTAAATTAGGGAACTCTTTTCCTTTTGGGTCTTAATTTTCAAATTTAAAACTAACTTTCAAATTAGGAAACTAATTTCCGAAATAGGAAACTTTTCATTTTAGGAAACTTTCTATTTTGGAAACTCTTTCAAAAATAGGAAACTTTTATAATTGGAAACCTTTTTCTAATATCTTTGCTTCTCATTCGTAGTGTGAATACTTAAACTTATGTGTGTGACTTAATAGACTCCTAGATATGTTGGCAATGTATCAAGAATAAAAGACTCCTCTTTTATCTCTTCATACATAAATCAAGATTGACATATAGCAAGGCATCATGACTACCTAATTCTCTAGGAGGATTAGTTAATCTATTATCACTTTTCACGAGCATGGTTACGATATAATTCGGTCCTCATGTCAACTTATCAAAGTGTGAGCTCAAACTTGGTTATTAGTTTTGTTCGATTATGATCACACAAGTTTTTTTTGATTATCAAATGTCTTAGCTCTTAGAGTAGACTAACTAGTGTACTCCTACTATGGCTATAGATTTTTTAAGCGAAAATTTATCGAAGTGCAATGTGATAACTCCTTTAGCATCCAAGAAATGACATGTTCTATCTTATTCATACAACTATCTCTATTGGATTCCTAATGCACCGAACGAATCGCCCATGTACAACCCATTAATGGGTCCATTGAAACAAGTGTCGAAGTGCATAAGTCTTCCAATGAGATAACCATGATAATTTCAAGTCTAAGGACCATTTATACCCATCTCGTATGAGATTTCCATAGACTAAAACCAAATGGATTCTCATGGTAAGTTAAGTCTAGTGACATGTTCTTTAACATAAATCACCTAAGCGCTTGCTTTGGCATCACCATGCCAATAGGTGTGAGATCTCCTACTCGCTATCATATAGCATGAGCATAGCACTCACAAGTCTATTCGCACATGGTCAATGTCCATTCTTGACAATGCTATGACTTTGGACTTTTAATGATATCATTTATGTGCATTAGTATTTGTCTTACATCTTTCGATCAATCATTATTGCAAATGCATATCATAAGGAATTCTATCTAAATTTACTAAACATGTAAACATAAGAATTAATAGAATGACTTATTTATTATTATCAAAATAAATAATGGAATGATACATTAACTCAAGTCCATCCATACATGGTTGGATCTTGGGCACTTACATTAACAATCTCCCACTTGCATTAGAGCCAACCAGCCACTTCCCTTAATCTCAAAAATCGAGTAAGGGTCTCATTGTTTTGTTGTGACAAAGGCTTAGTCAAGGGGTCTGCTATGTTACCATAAGTGTGGACCTTTTCTATCCTTATATTGCCACAACTAATAATTTCTCTAATCGGATGATAGCGTCGTAATACATGCTTGGACCTTTGATGAGACCTTGGTTCCTTGGCTTATGTAATAGCTCCATTGTTGTTACGAGTATAATACTACTTGGATCAACAATGCTAGGAACCACTTGTCATCCGGACAAAAATTTATGAATCCAAATAGCCTCCTTAGTTGTTTTTACAACCGTAATATATTTAGTCTCAATTGTTGAGTCGACCACTATTTCTTGCTTGGGACTTTTTCAACTAATAGCACTATCGTTCAATTAGAAAATAAATCCTAACTATTATTTGAAGTCATTATGGTTAGATTGAAAACTAGTATTCATGAACCCTTTCACAACTAATTGATCTCCTCCATAAACTAGGAAGGCATTCTTAGTTCTTCGTAAGTATTTTAGAATACTCTTTATGGCAATCCATTATTTTTCACCCGGATCAGCTTGATATCTAATACATAGACTCAAAGTATACGAGACATCAAACCACATGCATAACATGACATACATGATAGATCTTATGGCCGATGCGTAAGGAATACGACTAATCCTTTCCCTTTCATATTTAGTGTTAGGACACTCAGCCTTGGAAAGTTTTATACCATATGATATTGAAATAAGTCCTCTCTTAGATTCTTCCATACTAAAACTCTTTTGTATTTTATCAATGCACGTGCTTTAGAGGAGACCTAACATTCTTCGTGATCTATCTTTATAGATCTTGATTCTTAGAATGTATACTCGCCTCTCTCATGTCTTTTATGGAGAAATTCTTATATAGCCAATCTTTTATAGATTGTAACATGGTGGTATTATTTCCTATAAGTAGAATGTCATCTACATATAGTATAACAAATATAATTAAGCTCCCACTAGCCTTTTTGTATACACAAGGTTCATCTTCGTTTTATGAAAAATCAAACTCTTTGATCGTTTCATCAAAATGTTGGTTCCAACTCCTATAAGCTTGCTTAAGTCCATAATTGGACCTTTGTAATTTATAAATCTTATTTGTATGTCCTTTGGTGACAAAACCATCATGTTATGTCATGTACACATCCTCATTTAACTTTTCATTAAGGAAAGCAGTTTTGACATCCATCTCGCCATATCTCATAATCGTGGTAGACAATAATTGCAAGCATAATCCGAATGGATTTACCTAGTGAGAAAGTTTCATCATAATCAACACTTTATTTTTGATGATATCCTTTAGTCGTCAATCCGGCTTTGTACGTGTGTGCATGTCCATCTATGTTGGTCTTTCTTTTAAAGACCACTTACACCCAATAGGTTTAACACCTTCGGGGAGATTAACCAAAGTCCATACTTGGTTAGTGTACATAGATTCCATTTTAGATTTCATGGCCTCATGCCACTTTTCGAGTCAATGTCTAACATTTCTTCTTCATAGGTATTGGGTTCATCATCTCATATGATAGACACATCTCCATATATAGAGACTAAAAGGCTATATCTTTCTAGCTCTTGACAAATCCTTTTAGACCTATGAATTTTTTATGTATTGGTTTATAGAGTAGTTATAACACTTTGTAACTTTTCTAATTGGGGTTCCTCTAATTCGGTGTCAATTTGCGAGTCTACTCGAATCTCATTGAATTCAACTTTTCTCCCATTGCTCTTAGCATCTATGAATTCCTTCTCAAGGAATACAACATGCCTAGCAACAAACACCTTTTGTTCTTGTGGTTGGTAAAGTAATATCTATTTGTTTCTTTTGGATATCCCATGAATTTACACTTTATTGATTTAGGCTCGGGTTTGTCTCCATCTAAACATTTGACATATGTTTCATAGCCCCAAATCTTAATGAAAGATAAATTTGCTTTCTTTCCTTTCCATATCTCATATGGAGTCCGATTAACAAACTTTGTTGGAACCTTGTTCAAAATAAATGTCGCGATAAGGAGCTCATATCCCCAAAATGATATTGGGATATTAGTTTGACTCATCATGGATTGGATCATGTCAAATAGTGTCCTATTTCTCATTTTGGACACACCATTCATTTATGGTTTTCTAAGTGGGGTCCATTGTGAGAAAATCCCATTCTCTTTTAAATGATCTAAAAATTTAGTGCTTAAGTACTCTCCACCTCAATCCGATCAAAGTGTCTTAATACTTTTCTCGGTTTGTTTCTCGACTTCAAACCTAAATTCTTTGAGCTTTTCAAAGGCTTCGATTTCTATCACATGAAATGCACATAACCAAAATACGATCTATTATTAGTAAAGATTATGAAATAATCATATCCTCATCTAGCTTGGGTGGACATGGGCCCACTACATCACCGTGCATGAGGCCTAACAAATTAGAAGCTTTTTCACCTTTTCCACTAAAAAGGGTTTTATCATTTTTCCAAGCAAACAAGATTCATAGATATCATAAGATTCATAATCAAATGATTTTAAATATCCATTCTTATGCAGTTTAGATATGTGATTTTTGTTTATATGGTCAAGTCGACAATGCCACGGATATGTTTTGTTTAGATCATTAGTTTTGAGTCTTTTTGCATTTATGTTATACACTCGGTGTGTCTATGTTCAAAAAATATAAACCGTTATTCACATAAGCACTTCCATATAAAACATCACCTTTATAAAAGAAATAACTTTTGTTCTTAAATAAAAACAAAAATCCATCTTGGTTTAAATAAGAAATGAAAATGATATTCCTAGTTATACTAGGAATATAATAATAGTTTCGGAGTATAAGCACAAGTCCGGATGATAATGCTAACTCGTAGGTGCCTACCGCTAATGGTACAACTCTTAAACCATTACCTATGCGTAGGTCAATCTCACAAGAAGTAGTCTTTCTAGCTTTTTTTATCCTCTTAAGTTTATGTACATATGTGCACCACATCCACTATCAAATACCCATGATGTTGGACTAGAAGTAGAAAAATTTACTTCAATAAAATGAATATTTGAGGTGCATTGAGAACTCTTTTCTTGTACCCCTTCATGGTAATCCTTATCGTCTATCGTATAGAGCAATTTTCCATGTTGGAGTACATTCCTCTCATTCAATTTTCAGTCAAGAAAGTTTATGTCATTTAAGGCATTCCTTCCATTAGTCATTGATCTCATTGATCTATTGCCAATCATACTCGTGGAACAACCTTGGTAGGATAGAAAAACGTATGGTTTGGTTAATTAAATTGCATAAAATAAAGCATAAATTAAATAAGTAAAATCTATGTTCTCTCTATTATTTTCTTTAAGTTCTATAACCTTCAATATAGAGCTCAAGAAAACTTTTTGATTTGTTTTCCTAATGGGTTAGGATCCCATCCTCTAACATGCATTAGCCTTGAGTTATCTCAAGCAAGCCATGCATGAGTAATTAGGTAGACAACTCCTTACCAATTACATCTAATATAATTCCTAATTCCATTGGTATGATAACTCCTTGTCCTTGTCACATCTTATGTGAATACCAATCCTTGCTTACAAGTTTATTGGACCTTGAGTTATCTCAAGAAACCCAACAACTCATTTAAGTTAGACCCAATATTCGAAGACATCGCATGGCCTATGATTTGTTTCCCTCTAGAAAGAAATGACCTTGAGTTATCTTAACAAGACAACAACGACCGGGAGAGTTCCCACCTTACAACGTTGGAAAGTAATTAACTTAATATTTTATTTGAAGTATTTAATATGATTGATCTCATCCTAGCATGCATATAAAACAATAATCACATTATTCATAATCATGTATACTAACATTGATCTCATCATATTCATATATCTCATGTATGACTCATGGATCGGTGAATGGTAATGGATTTTTAGTACTAGCTCCTTCAAGCCACAAAGAGACTAGTGGCTATGACTCAATTTCTAGGTAAAAAATTATTACAAATTCTTTATGAATGTCTTCATTCCTTAACGTCTTTTCCTTGTATCTATTCTAACTCCTATCTTCTACTTTTACATTTATTCAAAATAAGAAACCTTGAATTACATTCAAGGAGAGTAAGATGACAAAAGAAAGACAATAGAGCAATAGAGAAGGTAGGACATGCGAGTCTTATTTATCCAAAAAATATCAAGCATTCATAAAACTAGGTTGACTCATCCATACCATTCACCTATACTTCAATCACATTGATACATGGGATACTAATGAAATGATTTCATTCATAAAATGATTATAAATCTATAGTTTTTGGTCATTTTATAAATTTATCAAAATTTGTCTAAATTTTAATTTTAAAACCTTTTTGGGCCTTAGGCCAAGTTTAGGCCCATAGGTTTTTAGGCCTTGAGGGTTCACGGGATTCAAGTCTAAACCCTTATGTTTGCATGCATCCGTTCGCGACCATTAGCCTAGTACGAAAGTGCCTAGTCAATGACTCGTTGCGTTGCCGCGCTGCTAGTGCGTAAGATGGTAGGCCACCACGTCCGGCGCGCACGCGAGGTGCGGCCCGGTAGGTTAGTAGCCCGCTTGGCACATGGCTAGTGCGTGGCCCGATAGTCCAAGTAGCTTCGCTTGTTGTGCGCTTAGCGCACTACCGATTTTGACCCAAAATTTTAGTTTCATATTTATATAAAACACCAAAAGCACAATATTTATAATCAAGTATAGCTAATTTATGGAGTTAATCATAATTAACTAAACATATAATTAAATATTCAATGAAGGCTTTGATACTAATTGAAGAATCATGTATCCTATAGAGGTACGGAATAAATAAAAAATTTTCTCCATCTAAAACCATAAGATCAAACCATTACATAGATGAATAATAAGCTATAAGTCAAGGATTACGTTTTGCGAGTGTAGATCTAAATGCTTTTTTAACAAAGCCATCCAAGTGTTTGGCCTCTATTGATGATCTACGTAGTCCAAGTATCCATAAAGAAGCAATCAAAATTAATGGGGTGCTAGCTCCATCTTTTCCGATTTAGTATTTCTTCTAAAAATCAATCCTAAGTAATTTTGCGACAACCTTAAAAGGGAGGGATAATGTGTTTCTTGTTAGGGTTTAGGAGAAAAATTTTTTCTCCTTGTTTTTCACTCTTGGTCGTGTGCCCTAATTTTATTTTTAGGTTGACCGAATTTTCTCTCTCTTTTTTTATGTTGGTTGAATTTTCTCTCTCCCACTTATATATTTATATGAGAGTTTTCTTGTCCCTCGAGGATAAGGAGAGGGGAGGCTATGAGTCTATAAAAGACTTTAGTTTATTGCTTCCTTATCCTGCAAGAATGATGAGTTATTTTATATGTGGATAATTTGATTATTATCTTTAAAGAATTCAACTTTATCTAATAAGGTTAATGTTTATCTTTAAAACATTCAACCTTATCCAATAAGGTGGATGTTTTTCCTCCCACCAAAATTATCTCAAAGCTCTTAATTAAATCTAATAGGCCAAAATGATTTTAGCCTAATTAATTTATTTGGACCATCTAAATAAATATTTTTTGATTATTTTGATGGGGTCCACATTAGGAAGCAATTTTTTAAAATATCCTTTAACCTAAATTAGGCAACCCCTTTCCTTTTGGGTTCTTAATTTCCAAAATTAAAACTAATTTTCAAATTAAAAACCCGATTTCTAAAATAGAAAACTTTCCATTCTAGGAAACTTTTTATTTTGGGAACTCTTTCCAAAATAGGAAACTTTTATAATTGGAAACCTTTTTCCAATATCTTTGCTTCTCATTTGTAATGTGAATACTTAAACTTATGTATGTGGCTCAATAGGCTCCTAGATATGTTGGGAATGTATCAAGAATAAAAGATTAATCTTTTATCTTTTGGTACATAAATCAAGATTGGCCTCTCGCAAGGCTTCATGACTACCTAATTCTCTAGGAGGATTAGTTAATCCATTGTTACATTTCATGAGCATGGTTACCATACAATTTAGTCCTTATGTTAACTTATCATAGTGTGATCTCGAACTTGGTTATTAATCTTGTTCGATTATGATCACACAAGTTTTTTTCGATTCCTAAATGTCTTAACTCTTAGAGTAAACTAACTATGCTCTATTAGCGTATTCCTACCGTGACCATAGATTTCTAGAGTAGACATTTATCGAAGTGGAATGTGATAACTCTTTTAGCATACAAAGAATGACATGTCCTATCTTAGTCATACGCCTATCTCGATTGGATTTGTAGTGCACCATAACTCTATCCGCATATTGTCAATATCCATTCTTGATAATGCTATGACTTGAGATATTTAATGATATCATTTATGTGCATTAGTGTTTGTCTCACATCTTTCGATCAATCACTATTGCAAATGCATATCATAAGGACTTCTATCTAATTCTATTGAACATGTAAACATAAGAATTAATAAAATGAATTTTTTATTATTTTCAAAATAAATAATGCAATGATATATTAACTCAAGCCCATCCATACATGGTTGGATCTTGGGCACTTACTCTAACATCAAGCTTAAGGGACATGGCTCGTTGGCGCTAGTGCAAATGAGAGATTATTAGTGTGGGTGTCTAAGATCAAACCTTATTTGGATGAGTTTGACTTATTATATTATTATATTATTGTATGATTTATATTATTTATAATGAAAAAAATCTTTCTATTAATTCTTGTTATTTATATTTATTCATCGATTAGAATTAGGTAAAAGTCCATACGAGATGCATTTGCATTGATGTTTGATCGAGAGATGTGAGACGAGCACTAATGAACATAAATGATATCATTAAATGTTCTAAGTCGTAGCATGATCAAGAATGGACATTGATTATATACGATTGGACTTATGAATGTTATCCTCATGCTATATGATAGTAGTTGGAGATCTCATGCTTATTGGCATGATGATGCCAAAGCAAGAACTTAGGTGATTTATCTTAGAGAACATATCATTGGACTTGACTCATTATGAGAACCCATTTGGTTTAGTCTATTTGAATCTTATAGGTATAATTGGTCCCCGGACTTGAGGTCATCACAATCGTCTTATTGGAGGATTTATATACTTTGACACTCATTTTGATAGACCTAGTAAAGGGTTGCACGTGGGTGATTTGTTAGGTACACTAGAAATCTAATGGAAGTAGGTGGATGACTAAGATAAGACATGTCATTCCTTGTATACTAAAGAAGTTATCACTTTGCACTTCGATGAATATCTGCTCAAGACTAATAACCAAGTTTAAGATCACACTATGATCAGTTGATATGAGGACTCGAATTGTATGGTAACCATACTTGTAAAAGATAATTTTTTATTAATTAATCCTCCTAGAGGATTGGGTAGTCATGATCCCTTATTAGAGGCCAATCTTAACTTAGGTATCTAGAGATAAATGAGGTGTCTTTTATTTTTGATACATTACAAACATATTTAGGAGCTTATTGAGTCATACGTATAAGTTTGAGCATTCACATGATTATAGAGAAGCAAAGATGTTGGAAAATGCTTCCAATTATGAAAATTTTATATTTTAGAAAAGGTTTCTTAAAATGGAATTTTCCTAAAATGAAAAGTTTCTTATTCTAGAAATAATTTTCGTTATTTGGAATTAAAAGAAAATAGCTTCAAATGGAAATGAGTTTTCAAATTTAGGTTCAAGGGTAATTTAAAAAATTTCTTCCAAATATGAGCCTCCTAAAATTATCTAACTTAATTTATTTAGATAGCCCAAATTAATTAATTAGACCAAAATGGTTTTGGACCAACGAGTTTAATTAAAAAGCCTAAAAGATAGTTTAGTGGGAGGATAAATTTGAACCTTATTGGATAAAGATGAATGTTTTATAGATAAAGATCAAATGCCCATTTATTAAATAAATCCTAATCCTTAGAGGATTGTCAAGCAACAACCAAGAGTTCAATAAAGACTAGTTGTCACCTCCTCTACTTATCCTTGGAGGATAAGGCAAAAGCCAAGGTGAAAAAGTGAGAAGAAAATTCAACACACATAAAAATAATAAGAACACACGACTCAAAATAAAAGCTAAGAGAAAATTATTTTTTCCCTAACCCTAGCATAATACCTTTCTTCTCTGTCTCTTTGAGTTGTCAAAAAATTACCCCGATTAGATTTCAATGGAAAAAACTAAATAAGTCGAAAAAATGGAGCTAAGACTTTACCAATTTTAAGTGTTTCTTTTATGGTTGCTTAAATTGTCCGAATTATCGATAGAGGCTAGACACTTAGATAGCTCTTTTCTACAAAGGCTTATATCCGTGCTGCAAACGATAAATTCTTTATTCATTGCTTTAATTCATGAATATATGATTAGTCGATTCAATGGCATGATCTTGGGACCTTTAGATAGAGAAATTTTTTTTTTATTTCGAAACTCCATAGGATGCATGATCCTTCAAGGAAACCATTAAAGAAAAGAGCTAGAAGGGCCATTGAAGGAGCCGGCATTTATGACCCTATAAAAGCTACCGAGATGTGTTTGGTACTTGATATGGTAATCGCTTAGAAATTCGAGTACCGGAATTCATCGGATTCACTACTACTTAGTGTCCCATGACCAACTTGAGGGTTTACTATAGTAACATGGTTGAAGTAATACATGACGAGAAACTGTTGATTCACTTCTTTCATGAGAGCCTATGAGGATCAACTTTTACTTGGTACATGAGACTAAACAAGTCAAGATTAAAATGAAAGGATCTAGCTAAAATTTTTATCAAGTAGTATAAGTTTAATAGAGGTGGCTCTAAATCGAGCTGATTTGTATGGTATGAAAAAAGGTCTTAGAAAAACCATCATGGAGTATGCTTAAAGGTGGTGTGAGGTGGCGGCCTAGATTTATCCATCACTTGCTTGAACAAAAGTTGATCGTTATTTTCTTAAATACTTTTAAGACACTATATTTGAGGTATTTAATTAGGAACTCTTTATTTAATTTTACTAATATTGTTATCATAGTGGAGAAGGTAGAACAAGCAATCAAAGATGAAAATATTCTCGATGGTTCTAAAAAGAAGAGAATGAGTTGTATTAAGAAAATAGATGATGAGATACACTAGGTTGAGAATGAACCCTATATATCTAGGAATTGAGAGAGTAATTAAAGAAAACATGGTAACCATGGCAATCTTAGTAACACCAAAAGCCATTAATATACCCAACATTACCTTTACCACTCATACAATTGTATAAAAAGAACTATGAGTAACTACCATTCCCACCTCTTTCATTGGGTGAAATATTTAAAGGCCTAGTGATTAGTAGCTAATCGCCAAACCAAAGCACCCTCCTTATCCTATATGGTACCAATAAAATGAAAGACACGAATATCATTCTTATGTTGGTGGACACAATATCTATAATTGTCCTATTTTCGAAAAGAGGCTTTTGGCTTTGATTAAGAAATAGTGGATCAATTTTGATGGTGGTCTAAATATTCTTGATGTTAATATAAATTAACTACCAAACCTTACGGTTTCTAACATACGGAATACGAGAGCTGAGTGGGTTTGAAATATATAGTAACAAATGCCATCTTTTAGTTTTTTGAGTTTTCAATACTATTTCCTAAATGTTTTGGTTATGCATGAGTTAAGTTGCATCTTTAAATGAAAGAATGTTTTTACTTTCTCTAGCCAGTTCATATTGTCTAATCTAAAATATAAAGATATTCATTTGAAAATATTATTTTGGTATTACATTTTCCTCCACCAAGAAAATATAATAGCAAATTCTTTCAATTTTTTTTGAAAAGATTGGTTAAATTTCAAACCATGACAAATAGATACTAGAAGCAATTGTTCAATCCATTGAGGCCAAAGATGCATTCTCATTTCCTAATGAATCTATCTAAGCAAAAAGTAAGAGGGTAATCCTTTCTTTTATTGGAACCAAAACCAAAAAGAAATCTATTATCCTTTCTTAATTGAACCTCAAAGGAAAGTTTTTCTTACAAAAATATCGTGAAGCCCAAAATTGAAATACCGAAAGCTTAGTATTCTAAAACAATGATGCATAACACATCTTTAAGTCATGAATCGAAATTTCTTTAATCATTTCTTTGATTAATCAAAAGGTCTTTTTAAATTAATCAATGTTTTTCAAAAAAATATTAGCATTTATCATCATTGACAAATTAGCTTTTGAAATAACAAAAGACCATCTTTCAAATATCTCATAAAAGTTTCATCTTTTGTTATCCTAATTTGAGTCTAGATGATTTCTTTCATGATAACCCAAATTATGATCACCCCTCACACTAGGGGCTAGAATGCAAAGTCTATAAATGATTAGTGAAACTCTTGAAAATTCCTATAAAAAAAAATCCCATTAATGGCTCAAAAAGAAAAGAAAAAGGAATATTCAAATAGAAAGGAAAAAAAATCCATAAGACATAATTTCCAAATTAAGAATGGAGTTAAAATTTAAACAAACTAACAATGAGAGTTTATGCTAGGAGACAAACTCAACAATCAATATGACAAGTCACCTCGACAAGCTAAAAAAGAAAAAAAATTCTCAAAGAGACATAACGAACTTAATTTATGGCTAAAGTGACAAAGTCCATGTGGCATCACCTAAAAGAGACTTCTATGAACAATAAAATGATTTTGTGTTATAAGACCCATAAACACTTTTGAACCTTTATATCCTTTTTTTCTTGATTCCAAGCCATAGCCTACATTACATGCTTGTATGAGCCCTTTCTAATCAAAGATAGTTTGTTTGAGTTGTTGGATACTAATCTCAAAAGAGAAAAGAGAATTATTGAGAAAAATAAAAAAATATGACTAGTTGGTGTGTTCCTCATTTTTACGATATCAAATTATAAGTTTTCATCAACTAACTTGGGGGCAAAATAAATAGAATCAAGATATTTTTAGGCAAAATTATCCTTCGTAACTAATTTTTCAAAATACCTTCCGAGCAAACCTTTTCTTTTACCCATAATGGACTTACCATTTAACTTATTATCTTCAATCACATCAAAAGCTAGTTTTTTTATGCAAACTTTACATAATCTAAATATATTTTTTCTTGCTTTAGCCCAATAACCTTCTAGAGAAAATTAAATTATAGCATTTGAAAGTCATGTATTGACTTTCGATCATTCGACTTGAATATTTTTACAAATGAAAATAATTTAATTAGAACATCATTACTTTTTTTATCAAATGATCTAAATTGTATTTAGGGGAATCATTCAAGTTCACAACTTCATCCATAAAAATCAAAATGTTTACTCAATAATTTCTCTTAAAATATGATGAAAATTTCAAGACCAATTTATAAATTGTGATGCGAAGCATCAAAAGATGAAACTCAAGCATAAATAATGGTTGTACCAAGAAAATGGCAAATGCTTGATTTTGATCATTACTTAGAGGTATCAAATAACTCAATCTAAATTTAGAACACTTAGGGGTAAGACCAAGGACCTAGCAAGTCTAATCAAGTCCAATAACTAGTTAGATAATGACATCACTAAGCTAACTAGAGGAATAGAGGTTTAAATAGTAAGCTTCTAAGCATAAATAAAAGTATTCAAAACCATAAAGGTAGGGGGAATGAGTAATCATGATGGAGGGTATGACTCGATCGAGTATGATAAGCAATCAAAGAAGTCGGGCATGGTCTCGTAGGGGCATATCACAAAAAATGGATGGTTAACCACTTTAAATTTTAGAAAAAAATCCATCCACCTCAATTGGTTGGAGAAAGTAAAAAAAAAAAAAATCAAGTTTATAATGAATAGTGATCAAGGCTTAAAAGGCAAAGAAAATTCTATAGAACTATTTTTCTCTCGGGTACGAAATGAGGAGTTAAGTGCCGACAAGGTGAGGCACCATATGTTTCTCTTGAGTAAGAATCTAACCATTGCTATTAACTTTGTTGATATATTTCAGAAGTATTAACGTAAATTAAAAGAAGAAACCATCATTCAAGTTAAAAATTAAAAATAGAGGTTTACATTTCTCCATACATTCTTTTAAGTAGGGTCACCTAAAAATAGACTATCATCTTTGGTAGGGTCATCCAATAATACACCATCATCTCTAGTAAAGTTGTCTAATTATAGACCATGATCTCAAGTAAGGCCGCTTAAAAATAAACCACCATTTTCGGTAGAGTCACATAAAAATAGACCATCATCTCTATTAGGATCATTTAATAATAGACCTTCCTCTTAGCGAGCTCATCTAAAAATAGGCCATCATCTTTGGTAAGGTCGTTTAATAATAGATCATCATCTCGGGTAAAGTCACTCGAAAATAGATCATCATCTTTAGCAAGGTCATCAAATAATAGACCATAATTTCAAACAAGGTCACCTAAAAATAGATCATCATCTTTGGTAAGGCCGTCCAATAATAGACCATCATTTTAAACGAGTGTCGCCTAAAAATAGATCATCATCTTTGGTAGGGTCATCCAATAATAGACCACAATCTCGAGCGGGGTTGCCTAAAAATAGACATCATCTATAGCAAGGTCACCCACTAATAGGCTATCATCTTAGGTAGGGTTGCCAAAAAATAGACTATCTTCTCGGGTAGGGTATCCTAAAAATAGATCATTATCTCAAACAAGGTCATCTAAAAATAGACGATCATCTTTGGTCGAGTCATCCAATAATAGACCATCATCTTAGGCATGGTTGTCTAAAAATAGACCGTTGACTTTGGTAGGATCATCTAATAATAGGCCATCATCCGAGGTAGGATTGCTTAAAAATAGACAATCATCTCGGGTCGAGTCATCCAATAACGGACTATCATCTTAGGTAGAGTCACTTAATAATAGACCATTGCATATTTAATTTTCAAAATAGGTCACCTTAACAAAATGGTCACATACTGCATATTTAATTTTCGTGATAGGCCACCTTAACAACATGGCCATAGACTACATATGTAATTTTCAATGCAACTGCATGTTTAATTTATAAGGCAAGGCATCTTAACAACATGGCCAAGCATCGCATATTTAATTTTCTAGATAGGCTATCTTAACAACATAGCTAGGTGTTGCATATTTAATTTTCAAGGCGAAGTTGCCTAAACAACATGGCCAAGTATTGCATATTTAATTTTCAAAGCGAGTCGTCTTACAAATATGGCCATGTACTCGCATATTAAATTTTCAAGGCAAGCCACCTTAACAACATGCCCATATACTGCATATTTAATTTTTAGGATAGACTACCTTAACAACATGACCATGTGTTGCATATTTAATTTTCAAGACAAACCATCTTTGACAACATGGCGATATGCTACATATTTAATTTTTTAGATAGGCTACCCTTGACAACATGACTATGCACTCGTATATTTAATTTTCTAGGTAAGTCGCCCTTGACAATATGGTCACATATTGCATTTTTATATTTTTGGAGCATGATTGCCCTTAACAACAAGGTTGTTGAACTCCAAATTTAAGTTTTAGGGTCGTACTGTCCTTGATAATAAGGCCATCGTATTATATTTTTAAAATTTTTAGGACATGTTACCTTTGGTGATAAGGTTATCACATCACATTTTGATTCCGCAAAACAAACCATTTTCACCAACCAATTTATTTCTTACAAGCTCGCTAAATAAACCTATTCCGAGGTTTACACTTTAACTAGGATTCACACCATAAGCATTATAAAAAGAGGACAACTATCATAACTAAAATTTTTTCTATATTTTTGTTGTTTTATTTGTTTCCTTTTTTTTAATCTTATTTTAATTTATTTTATAATTTACTATAAAAATAAAAAAAATTGAAAAAGAATCAAGCAAATAAAAAATATAAAAAATATAAAATACCAAAAAAAAAAAATGAAAGAGAAAAATGACTCATCCCCCTAACCTAAAAACCACCAATAAAACCAACTTATTTCCTTCTTTTTGAGGAGCCTCCATAACTCCCCAAATCAAAAAAAAAAAAAAAAGAAAAAAAAAGAACCTCTCGCTCATCTCTCTCTCCACCCACCACCAAGCTTCCTTTCCACTTGACCAACCACCATAATACCCCCACACACCCAACCACCCTCCATCATCTCAAAAACCTCCATAAAAATCATCATGAAAACCATCCATTGAAAAAAGGCAAAAAAAAAAAAAAAAAAAAAAAAAAAAAAAACAAAACCCAAAACCCATTAGTTGACTCGTTTACCCGACCACAACTTCCTCTTTCAATTTAGCCACCTTAGGATCGATTTTGACTCCATTCACAACCACTAAGGGATAGCCCATCACCGGATCCATCCATCCCAATTAATTAGAGATGGAGTAGATGTTAGAGAAGGTTGAAATTGAGGAGAGAAGGTTGAAATTGAGGAGAGAAGGTCAACAACCTAAGCCAATTTTGTACTCGAAAAAATTATTCAATTTTGACCAAAACACTAACTCCCACTATGATAAACTTGGTCATCTAAATCCCGTGAATGGTTCCCCTTTGAAATTATCACCAAAAGTCACCCGAAAATTGGATTAATCGATGACGACCCATTTCGATCCGTTTTGTGCAACCTAAAACATTTGTCGATTCCAGCCAAATTAGGCCCCCAAACCACCATAGAAATACTCTTCTTAGCCTCATGAGTTGATTTGTATCCTTAAAACTCCTAATTGTTATCGGAACCATTATCGAAAGAGGAGGCAATATGATCAAAACTTTCCATCCAATCTAGACGGCCAACACCTCTGTTAGACTCGTAACAAGATTATCAACTGTGTGAGGTGATTCACACACTTGAAGGGTGGTCGGATGGTAAATGGACACTCGTAGTGGCATTTTGGTAATTTTACTCTAAGGGCATTTTGGTCATTTCTCAATAGCATCGTCGTGGCATTTTGGTTAGTCTATAATGACCATTTGGTTTATTTCTATTATCTATTTATTTTTATGAGTGCATGTTTTTTTTTCTTCTTATTATTACTATTTTGTGCTTAGTTTAGATTTACTATTTTGAATTTCCTTAATCTATTTAGTTAATGTAAATTTTAGAATTTATTTTAATAATTAGGTTAGATGATTAATTGGTGGATGAATTGTTGAGTCTCCTAATTTTTAGGGACCGATGATCATTTTCCATTAAAAAAATGAACAAAAGAAATGAAGAAATGTTAGGAAAATAGGAAAAGAAAATTCTATAAAAAGAAGAAGAAGAAATGTTAAGAAAAGAGGAAAATTAAAAAATGAGAGAAAAAAAAGAGAAAAAAGTTCCTTAACTAGAAAAATAATAAAAATTAAATAAAATGCTTAACAAAGTCTCTTAACTAATAGGGACTACCGTTGATAAAAAAATAATAACAAAACTTAATTAAAACTCTTTACGAAGTCTCCAATTGATAAGGATCTGTCGTTGATAAAAAAAAATAATAAAACTCCTAGAAAAATCTCTTATTTTATATGGACTATCATTAATTAAAAAAAAACAACAAAAAAATTAAAATTATTAACAAAGTCTCCAATCCGATATAGATTGTTATTAACAAAAACAAACAAAAATTAATCAAAATTCTTATTAAAGTCTCGTATCCGATAAGAAATGTTGTTAGCCAAAAAATCATCATTCAATAATCAAGATGTTTTTGACACTCCGATTGTGTCGAGACTTAAAGTGGATCTAATATTTGAATTTATGTGTCCCTTGATGAAGGAGTCCGATGATCATTTCAATACGATGCCACAATAAATAAATAAAAAAACCTAATTTGGTTTGAAAAATTAGATTTTAAATTTAAAATAATTTGGCATAAATAAAATACCTTAAGAGATAAATTTTAGGACTCAACTAGACGTACTTGTCTTTTTTAAAGGGTGCTTTTAGGTGATCGATATCTTCCTAAAAGTATAACTAGCTCCTCGACCTAGAATCTCTACACTAGTACTATTTTTAGGTTATGAGTTTCATTAATACTAGATGGTGACTCCAAATTCAATAATAATTCACATTCTTAGAATAAATCATAAATGAGATGCATATTTTCTAGAGTCTCGTTTGATGTCGGGGTAAATACATCATTTACCAACCATGATAGGCCTTTAAAAGATGAAATTCAACACTTTTTATCGGTAGTTTGTTTCCACTTCGGGTAGCTAGGTAAAGTCTATCCATCTACCATCCTTGCTAGGGTGATGATCCATTTGTTTCTCCAAGCAATCTTAACTTCCATTAGGAGTTTCTTGGAAATTTTAAAGTCTTCATAGTACTTAGCTAATCTATTGGTCTTTAGGATGAACTACTTAAACCATAATTATCTTGGAAACATTTTTGGGTAGTAGTTAATGTAACATCTAGCTCCAATCAATGGTACCTAGGGAAAGCTATCATAATAGGCCTAGTAGGAGTGGAAGAATACATAATATGCTCTCTTATGAAATATGACCCTTCTAAGTCGAGGAACATTTTGGTTCTTGTGTTAGTGTAGGTGCCCAAGATCCAATCATGTATAGATGGGCTTGAGTTGATATATCATTATATTATTTATTTTGATAATAATAAAGAAATCATTCTATTAATTCTTTTGTTTACATGTTTAGTAGAATTAAATAGAAGTCCTTATGATATGTATTTGTAATAGTGATTGATCGAAAGATGTGAGACAAACACTAATGCACATAAATGATATCATTAAATGTCCCAAGTCGTAGCATTGTTAAGAATGAACATTGATAAATGTGGATAGACTTATGAGTGTTATGCTCATGCTATATGATAGCAGTAGGAGATCTCACACTTATTGGATTGGTGATGCCAAAACAAGCACTTAGGTGATTTATATTAGAGAACATGTCACTAGACTCGGACTCACCATGAGAAACTATTTGGTTTTAGTCTATGGGAATCTCATACGAGATAGGTACAAATGGTTCTTATACTTGAAGTCATCATGGTTATCTCATTGGAGGACTTATACACTTTAACACTCATTTCGATGGACACATTAATGAGTTGCCCGTGGGCGATTCATTGGGTGCACTAGAAATCTAATAGAGGTAAGTGTATAGCTAAGATAGGAGATGTCATTCCTTGTATGCTAAAGGATTTATCACATTAAACTTTAATAAATGTCCGCTCAAGAAATCTATGGCCATAGTAGGAGTACACCAATGTAGCATAGTTGGTTTACTCTAAGAGCCAAGACATTTGGGAATCGAAGAAAACTTATGTGATCATAATTGAATAAGACTAATAACCAAGTTTGAAATCACACTATGATAAGTTGACATGAGGACTAAATTATATGGTAACCATGCTCGTGAAATGTAATAATAGATTTACTAATCTTCCTAAAGAATTAGGTAGTCATGGTACCTTGCTAGAGGCTAATCTTGATTTATGTATCAAGAGATTAAAAATGAGTCTTTTATTCTTGATACATTGCTAACATATCTAGGAGCCTATTGAGTCACACGCATAAGTTTAAGTGTTCACATTACAAATGACAAGCAATGATATTGGAAAAAGTTTACAATTACAAAATTTTCCTATTTTGCAAAGAGTTTTCAAAATGAAAAGTTTCTTATTTTAGAAATCGGTTTCCTAATTTGGAAGTTAGTTTCAAATTTGAAAATAAAGAATCTAAAAGGAAAGGTGTTTCCTAGTTTAGGTTAAAGGGTATTTTGAAAAATTATTTTCTAATGTGTACCCCGCCAAAATAATCTAAGAATATTTATTTAGATAGTCCAAATAAATTAATTAGGCTAAAGTAGTTTTTCCCATTAGATTTAATTAAAAAGCTTAAAGATAATTTTGATGGGAGGATCAACATCAATCTTATTGGATAAGGTTAAATGTTTTAAAGATAAACAACAATCTTATTGGATAAGATTGAATGTTTTAAAGATAACAATCAAATAGTTCACATATAAAATAACACCTCATCCTTTGAGTATAAGAAAGAAACAACTTAGAGTACTTTATGGACTCATAGCTACCACTCTCCTTATCCTTAGAGGACAAGGAAACTCTCCTATAAATATATACGAGAGAGGGAAAATTCAGCCAACACAAGAGAAGAAAAAGTGAGAAAATTTGGCCGACCCTAAAATCTCTTAGGGCATATGGCCTATAGAGAAAATAAAAGAGAAAATAGTTTTCTCCTAAACCCTAGCATGAAATATTCTTTCCTTCTCTTTTAAGATTGTCATAAAAGTTATCCGAAATTGATTTATAGAGGAAATACAAAATCAAAAAAAGGTGGAGGTAGCACCCCATTAATTCTTAGTGCTTCTTTGTGGATACTTGGATTGCATGGATCATCAATAGAGGTCGAACACTTGGATGGCTTTGTTGGAAAAGAGTTTAGATTTACACTACAAGAGGTAATCCTTTACTTATAGCTTATAATTCATTTATATATGGTTAGTAGATTCAATGGCTTGATCTTAAGGCCTTAGATAGAGAAATTTTTTTATTTATTTCGCACCTTTATAGGATACATGATCCTTCATCTAGTAGATTCATAGAGTTCATGAAGAAGGTAGTTAATAAAGTTCTCTAATTTAGAGTACTAGTGCTAAGCTAGTCAAAAAATTCCATTGGCCTTTCTAGTCACCATATGGCTCACAATCCGGACAAACATAAGTTGAACACAACACCTCGGATATCCATCATCTTTTTTCCAATAAAAATATAGTGATGAATGTATTTCTAGCAGGATTATAGCTATTGAGTTGACCTTAAGGGACACCATACTTTTGAATATGTTGACTACTTTGAAATCGATCATGCATTCAATTGATGGCAACAACACCAAACCATATATCATTAGTGTTAAGATTCTTAGTCTCATATTGTTATTAGAGTCATTCGGGTTTTTCATAAACTCTATTTGGAGCACATTTTAGAAGCAACCCCGATTCGGCCCCTATTAATTGCATATTTTTTTGTAGCTATAAGATCAATTTTGACCAATAATGCAAAGTTGGAAGGTGCTTACTCAAGTGGACTAATGAAGCATATTATATATATTTTAGGAAGTGCCGCAAGGCCTTATACTTTTTTAGTATGGGTGACGGATCCCATATTGGCCATTCTATTAGCAATTCGACCTTTCCGGGTAGCTTTGACACAAAGTTTAGAGATAGACATTCTCTTTCCTCAAATTGAGCTCGGTTTGATCTTACAATAAAATCCTTGACAATATTTTTTGTTCTCTCTGTCATGATTTATTTTGGTGGTAGCCTATAAAAGCGAAGTTTAGAACCGACGTCATTTAAAGATACTTCATGTCTTAAAGGGTTAATCCTAATAGATAGGATCTAGCTTTTCTAGGGTTTAGACAAAGCTTGTTCAATCTTAAAGTCTTTTCAAACTTTTGGGCTGTCTAGGTTACTAGTGAGGTAATCTAACATCTAACCTTATACACTAGGAGGTGTAGGAAGGTCATTCTATCATTTTTTATGCATAGGGTGAGTTTAAGTCCAAATGAGAGTTTGGATGAGCATCGATAGACTTTCGACATACTTTCTCTTGAATTTCTCTAACTAAATCCTATAAGGTTTTAGCCCGTGTCTAGAGCTTCTATAAGCTTTCTTCGTGGTGTATGCACTAGTTCAAAACGAGATAAATCTAACTCGGTTTACAAAATATGTATAAAAATTAAAGCATAAAAAAATAAATTGCATAAATTGAAAGACTTAAAGTATATACAAGAATTTAAATAAATTAATTAAAATTAAATGAAATAAATAAATAAATGTAATAAAATAAAAAATGACTAAACCTATGGCCTAATTCTAAATCTTAGCGGAGTTGCCATTCCGTTGCTACCTAAGATTTAGGAGACAACAAAAATTTAATTATTTATTATCAATTGAAAATTTTATTTGTTTGGGGATATGAGTTATTATTAATTATAAAGTCATCACATAGCATTAAAGGTAACTATAAACCAAAAAAGGGATATTGGTTAGAGATTTTAAGGTAAGGAGTTTGTTGCTTACCTTCAAAAAGATGTCAATCACCCAAAAACCATATTTTCTTATGAAATATACCATGCCTAGATTAGTCTTAAAGTTTATCTCCTAAGAAATTCTATTTTTTTACCAAAATTATTTCTATGTAAAAATTCCAAGTTTTGTTTCTCAAACCAAATTAATTTTTTTTTTAATTTTTATTTGAGACATTAAATTGAATCAATCATCAAACCTATTTGTTGGGAGTCTTATCAATTCAATATCGGATCTAGTTTAATTCTTGACATAACTGGTATGCCAAAAAACAATCTAATTACTAAAATATGATTAATTTGAGTTAAAATTAGTCCCTATTAGATGAGAGACTTTGTTAATTTTCACCTGGCATTTTTTATATGTTTGTTTTTCTTTTATTCATTTTTTTCTTTTTTTCATCATTTTTTCATCATTTTTTTTTCATTTCCTCTCCCTTTTTTTGTTCTTTCCCTCCCCCCCTTATATCTCTCTTTCTTATCATCGTTTCGTTTTTTTTTATCATTTTATTTTCTATCTTTTTTATCTTTTTATTATATTTTTGTATATTTTTTTATTGATGGGGAGTCATCATTAGTCTCTAAAAAATTAGGAGACTCAACTACTCATCTACCTATTAATCACCTAATTTAATTATGAAAAAAAAAACACTAAACATTGGTCAAATAAATAAATAGGAATAAAAACTCAAAAAATTCAAAAAGAAAAAAAAAGAAAAGAAAAACTAAATCTAAACTAGCCATATAAGTAAAAGGAATGTATTAAAATTTTAAACAAAATTTTCTCATAAAATGGCTAAAATTAGAGTTATTGGGCCTTCCGGACCCGACCGACCTTCGACCCATTAGGTTCCCTTGTTGGATAAGCTAGCCTTTCTCTTGCACTTGAGCTTAGGTTGGGCTAAGTCGAACCGAGCTTCGTCTCAAATGGGCTCGATTGAAGCCCAACCCATCCTTTTCTCACATAGGTCGGGTTAAGCCCGACCTGACCTCTTTTTCTTTATTTTTTCTATAACCCGAATGTCTCACCTGTCTTTTTCTTTTCTTTCTCCTTTCTTCTCTTCCTCTTTCTCCCTCTCTACTTCTCTAGTCACTCTTTTCTTTCTTTTCTTTTTCTTCTTCATCGACCGGACACAATGTATTTTTCATACATCATCATCATTCTAACCATTTGATCCCCACACCCATTCTCTCATATTTCATTAATAATGAATCAAAAAACCAAAAAGGGAAGGGAGGAAATAACTCAAGCCTATTGTTGGTGACGAAGTCACTGTCATTTTAAACAAATAGGAAAAAATAAAAATCAAAACCTTTTCTTGCTAAAATCAAAATAAAACTAACAACTACTATTTGTGAACAAAATAAAAATCGAGCCAAAATGAAATATGTGTGTAGTGTTTGGTTTTTTGTGTGGGTGCAAGTGGTGTAGGGATACAAACGGTGCGGACATGACGAGCGATTTTTGGCTGGTATGAATGCCATTTGTTCTCCCGGGAAGAAGATGATGAATAGTATAATGGAATTGGTTCTAGTTTGAAGCAAATGACAGATTGTTCACTCACGTTTTGTTCCTTTTGCTTACTCATCAACCTCAATTTAGTCCTTGTGTGTTTCAATTATTTATAATTATACCCTTTAGGCATACAAATTTAGTCCTTGGTTCTTTCTATTTGGACACATGTATCTTTTAATTTCAGTTCTAAAATTTTCAATTATTCCCATTATATCTTAATTATTTAAATTTCAATTTCGATTTTGTTCAATTATGCCCCTAATTAATCATGTCATGCTATTTTTGTATTTTATATTTTTGATTCATTTTCTTTCTTTCTTTCTTTTTTAATAAAAAATAGAATTTGATTAATTAACTAAATAAAATAAACCTAAGAGGAATAAATTTTGATGGAAAAAATATAACCTAAAACTTAGGTTATGATAGGTCGATTGCCATGTCCAAAGAGATTTTTGCTTTGAAAGCCAATTGCACTTGGACACTTATGTCTTTACTACTTAGAAAATGTGCCATTGATTCTAAAGGGATATACAAAGTTAAATTTTACTTTGATGGCTTCATGGAAAGATACAAAAAGCTTGCCTTGTTGTGAAAGGATACACTCAAATTAAAGGTATTGACTTTAACAAGAAATTTTCCTCGGTTGCAAAACTAGTTACGGTTCATTGTTTTTTTTTTCTATTACCTTAGTGAGCAATTGAGCTTCACCAATTAGATGCCAAGAATGCCTTCTTACATAGTGAACTTAAATAAGAAATTTACATGAAAATTCCTCAAGGTTTTGCTAAAAAACAAGAGCAACATGTTTGTTGTCTTAAAAAATCTCTCCATAGGCTTCAACTTTGATAAGTTTTCCATAAATGGTATAAAAAAATTTACTCAATCGTTACTTATAGTATGGTTTCTTTAGCAATCTTCTGATCACTCTTTGTTTACTTTTTCTCGACAAAGCTATTTTATTGCTCTTTTTATTTATATTGATGACATCATCATCATCTTAAGGATCGATATCATTAAAATTTAAGCCTAGGTAAAATGAAATACTTTTTAAGCCTTGAAATTACATGATCTCCGACTAGCATTTCCTTGAGTAAGTATAAGTATGTTCTTGAAAGTTTAATCAAATGTGGCCTTACTAGTTGCAAGTTGTCATCCTCATCGATGGATCAACAATATAAACTTAGTCTAGATGTTGGCTCTTTTTATGATGATCCTAGCTAATATCATCATCTTGTTAGATGTTTACTCTATCTCATTATCACACATCCGAAATTAGTTATGTAGTTCATATTCGAGTCAATTCATGCACCAACCAAGACAACCTTACTTTGATGTTGCCATTTGAGTTTTGCACTATCTCAAAAGAGCTCTAAGATATGGTATTTTATTCCCCTCCACCAGTTCATTATCCATGCGAGGTTATTGTGATGCTAATTGGGTTGGTTGTGCCATTACTTGATGATCTACTACTAGTTTTATCATGTTTCTTAATTCTTCTCCAATTTCCTAGTAGTCCAAGAAGTAGTTTGTTATTTCTCATTCCATGGATGAAGCTAAATATAAGGCCATGGCAGCCATTAATAGTGAAATTTTTTTAAGTGTTCTTCACCTTAATCCTCGTTTCATTTTTTTGTGACAACAAATCAGCACATCATGTAACACCATCAATCTAGTTTTTCACGAAGGTAGTAAGCATGTTGAGATTGACTTGCATTTTGTTCAATAATACATTCAATCTAAGCTACTATTTCCTTGATCGATTTCATCTTAGTTCTAATTGATTAACATCTTCACTAAGGCCCTCGGCAGGGATTGGTTCCTCACATTGCTAGACAAGTTAGGCATTTCCATTCTTTAAGCTCCAACTTAAGAAGAGTATTAATAGAAATTATATTTTTCATTTAATATGAGATATTTGGTGTTTATTATGTAATCTTTATTATCGCTACCCGACATCGAACGAGACTCCTTAGAAAAAATAGTCTAAAGTTAATCATTTTGTTAATTATTTATTTGCAAAATTATTTATAAGTTTGGAGTTGCCACCTAGTATTGAAGGAACTCGGAACAAAAAATGAGCATTGATTCGGAGATTCTAAGATAAGGAGTTTGTTATACTTTAGAAAAGTTTTTTTAATCAACAAAGTGTCCTTTATGAAGAACGGTACCTTGTTTGGGTTTAGTTCTAAATTTATCTCTTAAAATATTTTATTTGTGCCAAATTATTTTTTCGATTTGAAACTCTAATTTTCCAAGTTGAATTATGTTTTTCAGTTTTGGGCATGGCACCGTATTGAAATGACCATCAATCCCTATCGCCGGGTGTCATGTCGGTTCAAATATCCGATCTACTTTAAGCCTCGACACAACCGGTGTGTTAAAGAACCTCCCGATTATAAGTGTTGATTTTTTGTAATGACGAGTCCCTATCGGATAGGAGACTTCGTCAAGAATTTTTATTATTTTTTGTCAAACGAAAATTCCTATTAGATAGGAGACTTCATTGATAACTTTTATTATTATCTTGGTCAAATGACGAGTCTCTATCAGATTAGAGATTTCGCTAATAATTTTTATTAATTTTTTTTTTGTCAAACAACGAGTCCCTATTAGATAGGAGACTTTGTTGAAATTTTTTTATTATTTATTATTTGTTGATAAAAAAATTATTATCAATTCTTAAAAAATTAGGAGATTCGCTAATTTTTTTATCAAATAATTTTCTAACCTAATAACTAACATGAATTCTAACATTTAAGGTTAAAAAAATAAAAAATAAAAAATTGAATCTAGATTAATGCAAAAGAAGAAAAAAATACAAAGGAAAACCAAAATATTCAAACTTAAATATAAAAAAAATGGAATTAAAACATTAAAAAAAAAAAACCTTATTAAGCTCCAAACCCTTAGGGCTAGGACCATTAGCATATGCCTTATTCCCTTCCACCTATTTTTTTTTTTTATTCTATTCTCAAATAGACTAATTTAAGTTTATGCCTTTTTTTTTTAATCTTTTTCTTATATATATACACACACACATTAGGTGAAGTTGGGCTAATTCTAGGTTCTTATTTCATTTTTATTTTTATTTTTTATTTTTTGTTTTTTCAAAGGAAAAGGGAGGAGGTTGGCCTTTTTTTTTTTTTAATCGATAAGCCAAGGCTGAACTAACTTAGTTCAACATGGTTTGGGCTTGGCCTAACCCACATTTTTTCTTCTTCTTCTTCTTCTTTTTTTATTTTTTTATTTTTTATTTTTTACCTAGACTGGGCTAAGACCCAAAAACAAAGCCCTTTCCTTTATTTATTTTTTATTATTTTTTCAATCAAACAACCCTTTTATCTAATTCTAACTCCTTCTTTCTCATGTTCTTATTGTTCTTCATTTCCTCTTCCTATTTTTCAGTTTTCTCCGAATCAAAATTTTTTTTAAAAACAAAACAAAGATCATTGACTAAGTTATTCTCCATTCTTCCATCTCGTAGCATATATTGAAATCTAAAGGCTTAAACAACAAAAGAACTTAAATGTAAAAAGTAAAAGAAATTGAAATGAGAGAAATGAAAAGGAAAACAAAATAATTTGAAGTTTCGAAAATAGTGATTATTATCTTATGGGCTGAATTGAGAACAAAAAGAAAGGTTTTGGGATGATTTTTAAGCAAGCGAGAGATTCTTAGTTGGTGTGAGATGCTTGGATCATGTCCAAAGTCCAAGAATCAATGTCTAGCCGGAACTCGCAAGGATGAACACAAACCCGGAAAAAAAAACCCGTAACACCAAACACCCGCTTAGAAAAATTTCAAGAGGAAACCAAAAAAAAAATGAAACTTGCAAAACTTATAGATTTGAGTTAGGAATCTCATGATGATTGAAACCAAAACTAAAATAACGAAAAACGATTTACTCACGAGTCCGAGTAGTGGATGAACTCGTGACCGAATTGAAGAACATGAAGAACACTCCCTAGAATTTCCAAGAAAAGTAGCAATTGGAATTAAAAAAAAAAAAACTCCCTTTTCCCGATTTTTACTCTCTCTCAATTTAGAATTCCTTGTATTTTCTTGATGTCCTTGCTTCCATGTCAATGGAAGCCTTTTATAGGCACAAATTAGCTCGAATCTCTCCATGAGAATCCAACCGTTCACATTGGATCCAATAGTTAAGGCAAACAATTTGCCTTTGATCAAACAAAATCGAGGCATTGATTGTGTTAGGGCATGATCCCTAGCTGGTATCAAATCTAGCTAAGGTTTGTATCATGCACAAATCAACTCGGAACTTAATGCTGGGAAGATTTCTCCACGGGGAAATATTGAGGAACAATCCCATGAGAGATTTTTGGGTTGGAGCGGACGACAAGTAGTTGGCTAGACTTTGATTACGTCGTTTGCTCCAACATTTCAATTTAGTCCCCGTGAATTTTAATTATCCACAATTGGACCCTTTTGCTATGTAATGTCAATCCTTGTAAAAAAGAATTTTACTAATTGAGCCCCTACACAATGTAATTTAGGTTTCAAATTTCTTCAGTTGATTTGATTGTACCCTTAATTACTTCAATTATACTCTCCTTTAATGCAATTATCCCCATAAATGTAATTCATGAGATTTTTTTGTATGTTTTATATATTTCTTTTTTTTTTTTTGAATTTTTTTTTTTGCTTCTTTTTTAAAGAAACTATATAAATTTCTAAAACAAGTAAATAAAAAATTAAAATTAAAATGATTAAAATTAAAATTGTGATATTTTGGTTATGACATTTATATTAAAGGTAATCCTTTTGCATATGGTAACTTCCACATTTATTACTATATTATTGGAAGTAATTAGTTTATATAGTTACCCTAAATATTAGGTAGGTTAATTCTTTTATTATTGTATATATCTCTACCTATTTGTCTGTAATAAATATACTGTGATATTTTAACATTCTACAGCATGCCAAGTCAAACGATATTGACAAGAAAGCTCTAATCCTTCCAAATTTTTGTTGAAGAAAATATGGTCAGTATTTTGGCAGTTTCACACTTGCATTTTATATACAAGTCAGCCTGAACATAACAAAGCAATGGAAAATAAAGCCTTTTTCTGCTTCTTTGTTTATATTATTTCCTTAAATTAAGGAGTTTGAATAAAACCCAAAAATGCAAATGGGTGTCACAAGCAAGCATTCTGACAATCGTAAGAAAGCACTAACCTGAAAGTAATCGTCTTGAAACATCCTCAAGTTGTCATTGTCATAAAGGGACGCCATTTCAAATACATTCATATACAATTTGATTGGAAGCCTTTAATCATTTCTAGTGACATTAGGGTTTTGAGTAGTAGTCACATGTTGGTATTTGACTTAGTCTTACAATTAGTCACAACAATGTGGAAAAAAACTTGTGGATGAATAAATTTTGGAATCAAGAGTTGTGATGGGCATTGAAAATAAGGAGAAAAAGAAAACAGAATACGAAAAGAAAAGTTGTAAGTGCATGGTTTGGTTTGAATTGAATTATGAGTTAGAATGGAGATCGATTGAACCATGTTTGAAATTTTGAAGTAAGAAAAAATTGTATTTAATGTATTTGCAGCAAACCAAGTTATAGGTTGTGCTTGAGGAAAAAGGGCATGTTAATTAGCGGGCTTAAGAATTCAAGACATATTACAACCAAAAGAAGCATCTAAACTAGAATCGAACAAGATTAAGAATGCACATAATTAATGAAAACAATGTCAACATAAAAGTCTAAAAAATTTTCCTTTTTCCTTTTTCCTTTTTTTGGTTTGTCCAAAAACCTATTAAACTTTATGCCATATAAATGGAAGAAAACTTTATATCATTATGTAATAAATAAATAAACTGAAATCGTTAAAAGTAAAACCTAATATACTAAAAGGAATTCACTAAGTATACATCTACTAGAATATGCTTAGTTTCTAGTAGTTGAGAAAGCCTGGTTTATTTTTGACCATCATGACTGAAACTTCTAGCTCTAAGCCATTAGCCACATCAAATTTAATGACCAAAGAACATCATGCATGTAGTTGCAAAACAAACACAAACCCCCGAAAAATCTGAACGCTATAGAATCTTGAACCAAGCCATGTTTTATTGTTTATACAAGGAGCACTTGATTTTCTTCCCAACGATATAGGAATGTAGTGGTGTTACAGTAGGATCGATCTTGAACTAAGAATACAAGTTGATTAATTTCTTATCATATAGGCATTGCTATTATATATTCCACTTAAAATTGGGACATCCCTACCTATTTAGAAACGAGAGTCTAAGTCCTTGTCGATGGTATATGTCAGAATTTGGAACTAAGTGGCCTTTCAAGGGGAGGGAGAGTTAGGATAGATACTACCGGGGGTTCGAGCCATATATAATACCATTATGACAGGGACGAATTTCAGCCATGGAGTCCGAAGGCTAGATTTGTCGGTGATAATAGGCTTATCTTCCCACATTTATGTCCCACACAGAGAGAGATTAGAAATAAGAAGCTGTGGTTGCCACATTTCTGTGCTCAGGTCCCATGGGATCACAAAGGAACTATGTATTGGTTGACCTTAACTCCCAAGCTTTCATATTTAGAATTTGAGGGCAATATTCTTAAGGCAATGTTGCAGCCAAAATTGATTGAATTAATTAGTATATGGCACTCCCGTTGAGATGACTACTTAGAATTTTCAAACTTTGTTTTTGATGTAAGATATATATATATATATTTTTTCATTCTTAGGTCCAATAAGTCATGGGTTATCCAATTTAGAGATAGATTTGACCTACAAAGCATGGCTCATTGGTTGAAAAATGAGATAAGAACAACTTCTCAAACCACGTGGTTCAGCTCTCACCTTCTATACAATTTACAAGAATCCGATTGGCACTTACATCGGCTGTCTAAATCTTCTATCCGAGTTTCTCTTAGCTTTGCATTCTTCCTAAATCCCATATTTCTTCCTTTGCAAAACCTGAATAGAAGATTTCAAAATTGAAACTTCAATTTTAACTGCCAACCGTTTCTTTGGAAGCTACAATTTTTAGCTTCGAACATATAATTTGCTGATAGATGATTATATATATATATATATATAGTTCTTAAAGTTTTCAATCAACTTGGTTAGATATTGTGGTCACGATAAATAAATAAATAATTTTAGAGAAACTAATAATTTTACGAACACTTTTTTCTAGTTGAGATAGCAGCTTAAGAAAATATTACTGTACTGGCAATTTAGGAATAAAATAAAATAAAATAAGGCTTATGATAAGGCTCTAGATGCCGATGGTGGTACTGTATATTTATGCTTTTGTAGTCAAACAGATTCTAAGATCTGATCCCATATCGATGTCGCAATTATGGCATTGATGAATAACGAAGTCAATGATAAGAGCACTATGATGGTAAAAGAAGCACCTGTAACAATATCGTTGATGAATGAGCAAAAAAGCTCGTACTGAAAGGAGGTCAAACAAGATGCCATATTAGCATATATTTTCTACCATTGTCATGAGTGTCTATTTATCATTTCCACCATCTTTATGGTGTATGTATCCGATTTATTCCTAAAATTAATTAAATATTTTAGCTATTTTTATGCAATAATTCATGATGATACTGTTGTTAATTATTATTATTATTATAGTTTTTTACTTGGATTCAAACATTACAATAAGTGGATCATACTAATAATGGATTTATTCTAACACAAGATTTTAGACCGTCAAGAATGTACACAAATATTCGGACAATATTAGAGTTCATATCTTATTTTTGGAATACAATATAAAGATTAGCTTGGTGAGTTTAAAACAGGACTCGCTTAAAAAAAATTAATTACTACTTTCTTTCACTTTTACGAATATGTTGAAATAGTTCAGCTCAAAAGAATATATTTTTATTTTAGCCTATTTTCTCCTATATAACTCAAATCTATTATTCAACCTAGATGACATGGTGTGATGTTAGCAATCAAGAGCTATCTTTTTTTTTTTTTTTTGATCAAAAGGAGAGCAATAACTCTAAGCAAGAGAATTAACTATTACACAATTTTGGAAAAGTTTTCCCCCAAATGTCCTTGTGTAGGAGTTTCACACAATCATCCGGTGCATTAGGAAAATATATGATACCACGGGGTAAGAAAAAAACATAAGATGCTAGTTGATCCGTCAATCTATTCGCTTCTCTATAAAGATGAGTGAGATGCATACGCGAGTCTCTTGCAAGAGTCGCTTGAATTGTGAAAACATGAGAATCATAAGTATCCATCCTCCTTATTGGTGATTGCACTAACTAAATAGCTATCAAAAAGTCTATCTTAGCAAGCACCTAACAATAACCCATGTTCCAAACCATCTCCAAGCCAATAAGGATACTTCATAACTCTACACATAGAATAGAACACAAGCCAATATTTTAAGAGAAACCATTTAACCAACATCTATTGGAATCCCTAAGGAGCCTATGCTTGAAAGCCTCGAATCCAAATGCAATGCCTCATCGGTGTTTAGTTTCACCCATCCCCTAGCTAGAAATTGCTAACTAATTAATTTTTCCTATCAAAACTGAATTGGTCTACCCAAATTATCAATCATTATCACACTATTCATTATTTGCAAAGCAAAATGAAAGATAGTGTTTATTAGGTTGTTGGGCATCACAAACCTATTGTCAAACAATTTTTATTTTATTTTATTTCCATGACCATAAGAATTGGCAACATGTCCGAAACCAAGTACTCTATGGCACCGTACGCATAAGAAGACTCATGGTGTTGTTAAGGTTAGTCCCAAACCAATCCCTTAAGCCTAAATTAAAGAAATGCTAAAACTTTTAATTAGCTCCACATTCGATCCATAGTTGCTGATCAAATGGGTAGTCCCAAAGAACATGCAAAGTAGTTTTAGGAACATAAAAACATGCGAGTAGGAGCTATCTATGCTCAAATGGTGATGTTGCTTTTGAGTATTGGTGAGTAAACAATCCTATATAGCCAGCCATAGAAAGCTATGGATTCTTTTAGGACCTATCCATCTCTAAATCGGATCCTAAAATAAAAAATTATTATTAGTGTTTGTGGATGAAATAGTCGAATAAGTAGAGTTGGTAGAAAAAGTATCGTCACTAGTGTAAGCCCAACATGGGCAATCTTCTCCGCTAGTAATTCAAAATGGAAGGGATCCTGTAGTTCTCAAAACAATGGATGATGGAAGCTAATGCATAAATTTTTCCCATAACTAAGCTCCCTCATTTGAGACATATTGGTTAATTGTATCATTTAGTGAATCTTCTAAAACCGAGCATTAGCTAATTCCTATAAATGATAAAAGCACGATAGCCATTTATCCTTCCAGAACTTCACCCTATTGCCATCTTTAATAAACCAATGAATACTCTCATAAACATGACCCCATATTTGACTACGCCATAGACTAGATGCACCATGCCTTTGAATTGAGCTAGGAAGATGAGTGTTTGAGAATTTATATTTATTGCATAACATATGAACCCACCAAGTAATCCTATTTGATAAAATATTACATCCTATCTAGATTAGCAAACCTTCATTGACCCTACTTAAATTTCTCAAGCGTAATCCCCTTAATCTCTTAGGTTTACAAATGTTTTCCTAAGAAACTAAGTGCATTTTTCATTGAGAATCAGAGATCCCTCACATAAAATCATAACATAATCTATCAATACAAGTCACCATAAAAGTTGAGAGTTTGATAGATCGCATACTATACATCGAAATAGCCAATAAAATTGATCGATTTAGTGTTACTATACATGCAAAAGAAAGATGCTTAGCTTGCCAACCAAAAAATCTTTTAGCAACTTTGTCTATCACAAAGCCATATGTCTCTTTGTTAACTCTGTTATGATGCAAAGGAATCCACTAGATAACGTCCCAAGTCATTTGTTAAATGAAAGCCAAAGTTCATGTTAAGCATTCTTGCCTTATAGTTTGGGACATTAACACCGCAAAAAAGTTTTTTTGTCCTATAGTAACTCTTTGCCCCGAAACATAACGGAATTTGCAAAACACTTCCATAATTACCTTTAGCTATTTTGAATTAGCCTCAACATAAAGTATAAGATGATCCAAAAGAGAGAGAGAGAGAGAGAGAGAGAGAAATTGAAGGACCATTTCAACTCAAGAAAATGAGCTTCTAGTTACCATTCTAAACTTTTGTATTTATCGGGTGACTTAGCCTCTCTATGCATAATACAAATAGGTAGGGGAGAGAGGATCACCTTGTCAAATACCTCGAGTTAGGACAAAGATTTTGAAGTTTTACCATTGAATGAAACTTTAAGAGGTACCAATGATAGACGCTTATGAAGGACTCCTACATCCATTAAAGTATTCAGAACAAAGTCTCATCTTAGCCTATCATAATCTTTTTCAAGGTTAATCTTTATGGCCATCCACCCTTTTTTTTACCACTTTTCTTCCATATCAAATGGATTACCTTTTGTGCAATAACTATATTATCCGTAATCTTTCAACTAAGCATAAAGATGACTTGGTTGGGAGTAATAACAAAAGGAAGGAAACTTTTCATCTAGTTAACGAGTTACTTTTGTAAGCACCTTATATGAAACATTACACAAGCCAATAAGATGAAATTGAATTGTTGTTTCTAGTGCTTCAACTTTTAGTAGCAGCACTAAAAGAGCCTTGGTTAATTTGGACTCCCAAAATTTATGTAGAAAAATCTTTTAAATTAACCGAACAAAGGTCGACCTACGATATCCCATTCGGATTGGAAGAAAGCAACCTGTAACCTATCTAGCCCAAGAGCCTTATAAGGCTTCATATCAAAAAATGTGTCTTAGACTTCGTTATACTCATAATGGTTGATAAGGAACCGACCATTGCTATAAGAAAAGTCATAGTTAGTGACGAATGTTTCCATCAACGATAAGGGAATAATCATTACTAAAATCATGTAGCAACAACTTAACAATGAAATTTATTCCATCGTTAGTACACTAGTCATTAACCTTAGCGATGGTAGAAAAATATCCATCGCTTGTTTTGACGAAGGTCTTTTCATTACTATTTTAATGATGGTTTTTTTCATCGCTAATGTCACTACCCAATGTCGAACAAGATTCCCTAAAAAAAAATTTAATTTTTCTACATGATTAAATTGTATTTACATAATTATTTACAAGTTTGGAGTCGCCACCTAGTATTAAGGAACTAGGAACCTAAAAGTAGCATTGGTTCATAGATTTTATGGTAAGGAATTAGTTATGCTTTTGGAAAAATATTTAATCACCAAAAATGCTCTTTCCAAAGAAATGTACCATGTCCGATTTAATCCTAAGTTCATCTCCTAAAATGTTTTATTTATGCCAAATTCTTTTTAGATTTTAAACTCTAATTTTTAAAGCCAAAATAAGTTTTTTAGTTTTGGGTGTGGCATCATATTGAAACGATCGTCGGTCCGCTTCATTGGACGACATGTCAATTTAAATATCGAATCCACTTTAAGCCTCGATACAAGCTGGTTTGTCGAGAGAACATTTTGATTATAAAGTTTTTTTTTTTTTTTGGTAATGTTAGTCCTTATCGGATAGGACACTTCGTCAAGAATTTGATTATTTATTTATTTTTTGTCAAACGATAGTCCCTATTAGATAGGAGACTTCGTTCATAATTTTTATTTTATTTTTAATTTTTTATATTTTTTGGCTCAAAGACATTTCCTTTTAGAAGGAGACCTCATTGGGAATTTTCATTATTTATTTTTTGTTGATAAAAAATTTATCATCAATCCCTAAAAAATTTAGTAGACTCGATAATTCTTTTATCGAATACTTATTTAACCTAATAACTAATGTAAATTCTAACATTTTAAGTTCAAATAAATAAACTAAAAAAACAACATCTAAAAAGTGAATCTAGACTAATATATATATGGAGTTAAGTAAAAATGGAATCCAAACATTAAAAAAAGTAAAAAATAAAATCTTATTGGACTACAAACCCATTGACCTATACTTTATTCCTTTCTATATTTCTTTCTTTTTTTCTTTTTTTTTAATCTGTTTATTTTATTTTATGTTTTTAGAGAAAATGGTGGGGAGGTTGGACTGAATTTTTTTATTGCAAATACTAGCACTGGATTGATAATCTAGCCTTTAGTTTAGAATGAGTTGGGCCCACATGTTCCTTCTCTTTTTAAAACCCAAACTCGGGTTAAGACCTAAAAAACAAGCCCCTTTCCCTATTTTTTTTTTGATCGAATTGGAATTTTCAAGCCTCACGCCCTCATGCTCACTCGTTCTTCGCATTCTTCATTTTCTCTTTCTATTTTCCAAATTTTTTAAGAATTAAAGCTTTGTTCAAGACGAGACAACATACCATGTTCATGTTCTAATCTCAATCAAATACCAAGTCTAAAGCTTAAACAAATAATTAACTATCATTTGAAGCAAAAGTTCATAGAATCAAAACTAGAAACAAAGAAAAAATGAATACCGACCTAGTAGGCTTAAACTAATAATTATTGTTCGAAAAAGCAAGACTTGGATGAAAATTGATCCTCGGGATAATTCAGGAGAACTTAAGGAACTCGTCAATAGATTATGGATACCGAAACGAATTCAAGATCGGAGAGCTAAAGTTCAACAACATGAAGAACTCCAAAACGCAAAACCTAAAACACCAAAAACATTCAAACGAGTGCCTAGAAAATTTGGTGGGGGGAAAAATACTAATCAAAAATCAAACCCAGAAATTGAAGTTAAGAAACCTGTGATAATTGAACCTAAACCAAGAAAGATCAAGCAATGAGTCCAAAAGAGGATGAACTTGAACCTAGAAATGAAGAACACCCAAACAAATGCCTAGAAAACCCGGAAAATATAAAGCAACTATTTCCCCTAAAATTCTTGGATTTTTACTCTCTCTTAGCCCATAATTTTCCTCTTTTTTCTCTTCCTCTGTCTATGAATTCGGACCTTTTTACAATCACAAATTTTCTTGAATTTCTCCTAAAATCAAACGATCAATCCAGAATTTTACTATCAAATCTCAAATTTGAGATTCATTTAGCTAATCAACAAGGAAAAGGATTAATAATTGCATGATTCTCTGTTGATATTAATCCTACCCAATAATCATGATAAATGTGCAATTAAAATAGTAATTGGTGGAGGATTTGGACAGATTTTCTCAAAAGATTTTTGGAGAGAATTTGTGTTAGAGTGGACAATAGGTCATCCTCTCCACTACGGTCCCTATGAGTCCCTATTAGGTGTAATTTTGATTTTGAATTTTCCAATTGGTTCAATTATATTCCTAATTACTTTAATTTCCCCTTCCTTTAAGTGCAATTGTGCCACTAGATGAATATTTTTATATTTGTTTTTATCTATTTTCCTTTTTTTCTTGTAGTAAACTCCAAAATGAAATAAAGAACAATAAAATGAAATAAAATAAAGTGAGAAAATTTTGGGTTATGACAGTTGCCCCCTCTTTGCAATGTTTATGGAACAAAGTCATATAAAAAAGATATTTTTCAATGACTTTGTTTAACAAGCTTGTGAAGAAGGTTTTTTTTTTTTAAAGATTAAACCTAAAAGTAAGGCTATGATGGGATGATCTTATTATGACGGGTGACCCATCCGGAAAATTAAACATGCAATGTGTGATCTTGTTGTTAAGGGCAACCTATCTAGAAAAATTAAATGTGCAATGCATGGCCTTATTGTCAAAGGTAACTTATCCAAAAAAATTAAACATGAAATGTGTGACCTTTTTGTAAAGGGCAACCTACCTTAGAAAATGAAAGATGTAGTACATGGCCTTCTTGTCAAGGGCAACCTATTATGAAAATTAAATATATAACATGTGGCCTTTTTATCAATGGCGACCTCTCCTAGAAAATGAAAGATACGAGTACATGGCCTTGTTGTCAAGGGCAACCTACCTTAGAAAATGAAAGATACGAGTATATAGGTTTATTGCCTAGAACAACCTACCCTAAAAATTAAATATGCAATGTGTGACATTTTGTCAAGAACAGACCTACCCTAAAAATAAAAGATACAATACATGGCCTTGTTGTCATGGGTAGCCTACCCTGAAAATTAAACGTGCGATGTGTGACCTTATTTTCGAGGGCAGCCTACCCTAAAAAGAAAGATGCAATACATGGCATCGTTGTCAAATGCGACCTACCTAAAAAATTAAATATGCAATGTGTGGCCTTATTGTCAAGGGTAGTCTACCTAGAAAATGAAAGATGCAATGCATAGCCTTATTGTCGAGGGCGACCTACCTAAAAAGTTAAGCATGCGGATATATGAACTTGTTCTTAAGGGCGACCTACCCTAAAAATTAAACATGCGAGTAATTACATAGGCAACTTTACTTGTCGTGATGATTTAAGTTAATCGACCTTACTCGAAAGTGGTCATTTAACTTTGGATTTTGCACTTGGGCCGTGGTCTCGTTATGAGGTAACCTTACTTAAAGTGGATTGTAAGGAGTATTACTTTTCCATTTTCTTAGTGTTTTGTCATTCGGGGTTTGTTCTAGCTCTCTCTTTCCTCAAGGTTATAGTGTAACCGAAACAAAGCTTGGCATAGGGGTTAAGCGATTACCTATGAGAAACATAGGTTGCATTTTGAAAGCTCAACTCTTCCTTTGTCGGATTGGTTAAATTAAACTATTCTAGGAGTTCAACTCTTCTTTTTTCGATTGCTTAATCTGAATTATACTAGTTTTCCAGCCATTGATTTGTTTAAGAAAACCCTCATGTCCTTCGGTTTGACTACTTTACATGTTTGATTAATAACCCTAGCACTTGCTTGGTTGGACCCTCACTACATTAGTTGACTTTATGGTGTCATTGTTTGATTAACTAAATCCTTAACTTTGCTCCCCAAGTAATATAGTTTTGTAGTTTACCAATAAGATTGGGTCATAAGATAACCCCAAGTACTAGTCAAGATCATACATTTACAACTCTCTCGGCCTAGACACCGTTGGTGTTTGCATCACGATTTACAAATTGATCTTAAAATTTTATCATCTTTTGTTGGACATTTGGTTTTCATGGATAAAGTCGTACACTTGAACGAACCTCTTAAAACAATTTAGATTATTCGATGAAAGCATTTTCATTCATGAAGGTGTTCGAATTTATTGATCAAAAGTCAAAATATGATATTTAAATGCTATGATGCAATTTTCTCAATAAGGTTGTAGGGTTAAGTCTGGTAAATGTGTTTAAACCATGTAAAGTTTCTATAAAAAATGGTTTTGGATGCTTCGAAGATAAATATTTAAATGACAAGTTTGTTTTGGTGAATGGAACAAGTTGAACGGAAAGTATTTCGAGAAAATTAGTTTTAATGGATAATTTTACCCAAAAATATCTTTATTTTTTATTTTTTATTTTTTTCCCTTAAGTTAACTTAATGAAAACTTATGATCGAATATCATGATGAACAACACACCATCTCTTTAAGTTTTTTTTCAATCATTCTCATTTTTCTTTTGAGATTAGTATCCAACAACTTAAGCGAAATGCCTTTAATCGGAAAGAGTTTGTAAAAGCATGTAAGGTAGGTTATGGCTTAGGCTCATAAAAGAAGGGTATATAAAGGCTCAAAAGTGTTTAAGGATCTTATGACATAGGATCACTTTGTTGTCCACTTATGACATAGGATCACTTTGTTGTCCATAGATATTTATTTAGGTGATGCCACCGAGCTTTATCACTTTAGCCATCAATTATGCTTTGAACTTCATGAAAAGATTTTCTTTCTAGGCTTGTCAAGGTGGCTTTATCATTTGACTTTGCTTCCTAGTCTCAACTCTTATAATCCGGTTATCTGGATTTTAACTCTTATCTTTCCTTCTTCTTCTTTTTTGTTCTTTTTTTTTATCTTTTTTATCTTCTTTATCTTCTTTTTGCTTTTAGGATCACTTATGGGATTCTTTTGATACAAATTTTTAAGAGTTTGATTGACTATTTATAGACTTTGCATTTCGCACCTATCTGTGAGGTGTGATCCTAGTCTATATTATCATGAAAGAAAACATCTTGGCTCAAATTAGGATGACAACGGATTAAAATTTTATGAGATACTTGAAAGATGGTCTTTCCTCGTCTCAAAAGCTAGTTTCGTTGATAAAAAGGCTAATCTTCTTTTGAAAAAAGAACGATTGACTTGAAGAACCATTAGGTGAACCAAAGAAGTGATGAAAGTAACTTGAGATGAGTTGTAGATATACTTGTCATTGTTATTTTAAGACACCAATCATTTAGGGTTTTTTTTTTCAATTTTTTTCTTTTTTCTTTTTTTTTCTTTTTTTCTTGGGTTTGATGATAGTTTTTTTTTATGCAAAACTTTCCTTCAAAGGTTTAGTTGGAAAAGGATGATGGATTTTTTTTTTTTATAACAAAATGGAGGATTTCCCCATTACTTTCTTCTCGGAAAGGTTATTAGGAGGATCTATCTTCACTTTTCATGAATTAAAGAAGCTGTCCCTAGCATTTATCCGTCACACTTTGAAATTTGACCAAGCTATTTTTGTTTTAATGAATGAATGAATGAATTAGCCATTATATTTTCTTGATGGAAAAAGATGTAATGTCAAATAATTCTTTCAAATGAACATCTCGTTAATTTCATATCAAATAATACATAATTGCAAAAGAAAACAAAAGCATTCTTTCATTCAAAAATACATCTTAAATTGTGCATAACCAAAACATTCTAAAAATAGTATCCAAAATATGAAAAAATTAAAAAATGGTGCTAGCAAATCGGTGAGCATACATCTTCATAATATCTTTCAAGCTCACTCAGCCTCTTCTCCTCCCGGGTTGACGATTGCAAGATTTGGTAATGGATTCACGCTCACTTTAGGAGTATATAGACCATCTTCAAAGCTGATTCGTACCTTTTTAATTAGTGCTAACAACCTTTTCTTAAGAGCAAAACAATCTCAATGTTGTGTCTAGCGACAAAAGAATGATATTTGCACCTCTCATTAGCTTTGTACCATGTAGGATAAGGAGGATGCATCGGGTTAGTGGGGATTAGATTGATGCGCTTGATATTTACTAGATACTCAAATATCTCACCCAATGGAAGAGGTAGGGTGTTAGTTATTCACACTCTCTTGAAAGATTGTTAGTTTTGTATTTGATGGCTTTGTATAGGAAAAATCGGAAGATAAGAATTTTGAGTGTGCCCATCCTCTTTGTTATCAAAAAATTGATTTGACCCATATACTTTAACCCCTTTGCCTTTCTCAATCTTATTGGTGTGCAAGGATCCGAGTTTGAGACAAGTGATTTGGAGAAAAGGTCATATGCTTTGAGATGAAGCATGTAAGAGTGGAGACTTCTTGGTAATGGCCGGATGAAGCAATTAGAGAGGGTCTTTTGAGGTGAGATACTATCATAGAAGAAGTATAGAGATATGGCATGTCGAACGAAGGAAACTACACTACAAGAGGAAAGAAGGAATCTTTCACCATTGAGGCTTTCTTTTCCAATAGTTTGGGCTAAAGGGCCTTCTCAAGCAAACTAGTTAAACGAGAAAATTTATCTCTCACGATGACCATTTCTTATTGGATACTTGCTCTTATTGGATTTCATTTTGGTTTTCCATCTTGGCGAGTTGTTGGTGTTTAGGTGAGTCGAGCTATGTTTAAGTGCGATCTATGTTTCTTTAGATCTGTTTATTCTCACAAAGCAATATATACGGTGAGGGCTTAGAACCATTCTCATTGAAGGCATACGAAGGGCTTAATTGCATTTCATGAATTTAAATGAAGAGCACTACAAGTTTTAAAGGGATCAAAATCCAAACTTCCAACACATTCTAAATATGACTTAAAGAAAAATTACAAAGGAAAACCCTAATACATATGAACCCCTATTCTATGTTTGGCCACAACCTTAAGCCTTCGAGAGATTCTCATAAAAGAGTAAAGTGTTTCCATCTTCCGGACGTATACCATTAGCTAAGAGCTCTATATTGTGCCACATCTCTAAGGCATAATTCTTACCATTCCGAGCTTGTAAATGATACTTCATAGTCTTACGTCCCTACTTAGCTACTTCATTTCTCAAGGCATTTTTTTTTTCACTACTCATATAGCTATGTCGTGCCCTTCTCTAGATCTAACCAATCATTCTTGGTTGACCCTATCTTCTACTTTGAATTCTTCTACCCAAGTATTTCAATGTCATATTATGTCTAATTGATTTACAATTTGCCCTCGTGTAACATCTCCGAACTTTTCAAGGCTATTCTTCTTAATCCTAAGTTTACCAACAACTCCTTTTATCATTTAGAGTTGACTACAATTTTTTTTTCTTTTTCTAGATCTTTCATTGCATGATCTCCGGTATCCAAAATCTCTTCCAACTTCCTCTTCTTTTGCATTAATTCAACCACTTAAGCTTTCGAGCCTTCAAATGGCATTCACCTCTTAGCGAACATCCTCCATTGTCTCATCCATCGGTCGATATAGGCCCTTAAATGGCAGCACATGATATCTCTTCTCTCTAGTGCTTTCCCTTTTTAGATATCCTATTGAGGTTCTTTCATCCGCTCTTCTTTCAAGAATAACAATCCCTCTATTTCTCCAAGTAGTCTTAGCCCTCTCTAAAACATTTTTAGAGACCCTCACATCCTTATAATACTCGGTGAGACTAATTATACTTGGGAACAATTGCTTGAACCCTAACTATCTTAGAAACATGTTTGGGCGGTAAGTTATGTACTAATGAGGTCTAATTAGAGGTAACTAAGGAAAGTTTCCACAAAAGGCGGAGTAAGTTCAAAAAAAGCATATCGCGCTCTCTAATAAAGCTCAAACTTCTCTAAATTGAAGAATAACTAAGCCCACATTATTTTACCTAACTCATTGAGGGCATGATAAGTAAAATTCTCCAACTTAGAATGCGGGTGCCATGGGGTATAAAAAATGTCGAAGGCTTTCCTAGTCATTATGTGGCTCACATTCCATACAAACAACAATTGGACACGACACTTCAAATTCCCTCTTTCTTTCTTCAATAGAAATTTAATGAAGAGAGGGTTTTTGTTAGAATTGCTATGGTAGGATTAATCTTGAGAGATACTACATTTTTAAATATGTTGAGTGCCTCAATATCGATCATGCCCTTAGCTAATGACAACAATACCAAGCTATATATTGCTAGCACTAAGATTTAGAGTCTAACTCGACTATCGGGATCTTGTAAGTGCTTTATGAATTCTGCTTAAAGAATGGTCCAAAACCAACCTTGAGATTGACTCATCCTAGTCGGTTGTCTCTTGGCTAAAGTGAGATCAATTCGGTTAACCATGTAAAACATGATAGAGCATGCTTAGGCGGACTATAGAAGTAGACAACTCTGTATTTCAAGAAATGCTAGCGAGCCTCATATTTCTCGAGTGTAGGTCGCAAGTACGCACTTCCAAAAGTGAAACAACGATAATCTAAGTCCTAATGTCCTATCATGGATTGAAAGCATACGATCCGAGCCTTGATCTTGATTAAGTTGGCTATATCGCCATATGTTTGTTAGAAATTGGATCTATCTTTGGGAGTGAGTATTTCCTAATAACTAAGAAGTGGGCTCGTGTTGACTATTTTGTCGACCAATCTAACATTTTCCGGCAGTCTTGACATGAAATTTGAGGGTAGATAATTTCTTTCATCATTTTAGGCTCACTTATATCCGATCCTAAAATCTTCGACTTCATTTCGATTTCTTCTATCATGATTTAATATGAAGGATAACTCTGTAAGAACCAAGGGTTAGTATCAACATCTTTTGAGAATGATTCATATCTTTCTATGGTTAGGCACGACTTGTCTAGTCCTAAAGATTTTTCAAGTTTACGAACTACTTAAATTACCAATGGAGTAATCTAGCCTCTAGCCTTATACACCTAGAGGTAAGGAAAGGTTATTCCATCATTTCATATGTATAGGGTGAGTTTCGGTCAAACAAGACTTTGGAAGAGCATCGGTAGACTTTCGCCATACTCGCCTCCAAATCCCTCTATCTAAATCCTATAAGAGTTTAGCTTGGGGTCCAGAGCTTTTATAGGCTTCCTTTATGGTGTGTGCAACAATTTAAAGAAAAAACATACAACCTAGTTTTAAAATTAACGTACATCGAGAAAATAAATTATAAGAAAATAGATTGCAGAAATTTAAATATATACAAAAGTAAATGAATCAATAAATCAATAAAAAAATAACATAAGAGATAAATTAAATAGACTAAACTTATTGTCTAACTCTAGTCCTCGGTGGAGTCGCCATTCATGTTGCCACTCGACGTTGGACGAGACTCTCCAAAAATAAATTTAATTTTCTACAAGATTGAATGTTATTTACATAATTATTTATAAGTTTGCAGTCACCACCTAGTATTAAGGAATATGAACCTAAAAGTAGCAATGGTTTAGAGATTCTATGATAAGGAGTTGGCTACGCTTTTGGGAAGTTATTTCATCACCCAAAAGTGCCATTTTTTAGGAAAGGTACCATGTCTAATTTAATCCTAAGTTCATCTCTTAAAATCTTTTATTTATACCAAATTATTTTTAGATTTTAAACTCTAATTTTTAAAGCCAAATTAAGTTTTTTAGTTTTAGGCGTCGCATCGTATTAAAATGATCGTCGATCCTTTTCATCGGATGACACCTCGGTTCAAACATCGGATCCACTTTATGCCTCAACACAACTGGTGTGTCAAAGAATATTTTTATTATGAGATTTTTTTTTTTTTGTAATGTCAATTCATATTAGATATGAGACTTCATCAAGAATTTTTTTATTTAATATCTTTTTACGTCAAACGATAGTCCTTGTCAAATAGGAGACCTCGATGAGAGTTTTCATTATTTAATTTTTATTGATAAAAAATTTATCATTATTCCCTAAAAAATTTAGGAGACTCGATAATTTTTTTATTGAATACTTATTTAACTTAATAACTAACGTAAATTCTAACATTTTAAGGTTAAATAAATAAAATAAAAAAAATAACTAAAAATTGAATCTAGACTATATATATATATGGAAATAAAAATATTTGGACTTAATTAAAGCTGGAATGAAAACACCGAAAAAAATAAAAAATAAAATCTTATTGGACTCAAAGCTCATTGGGTTAGGCCCATTGACCTATACTTTATTCTCTTCTATCATTCTTTTACTTATTTTTTATCTTTTTATTTTATTATATTATATATTTTTTTAGAGGAAATGGTAGGGAGGCTGAACCGAATCCAGTCTTTCCTCCTAATTTTTTTATTGCAAAGAGACCTTTAGTTTAGTGTGAGTTGTGTTCGTTCTTTTTTTAAAACCCAAACCCGGTTAAGACCCAAAAAACAAGCCCATTTCCCTATTTTTTTTATCAAGCTGGAATTTTCAAGCTTCTCACCCTCTCTCTCTCTCTTATTCTTCGCATTCTTCATTTTCTCTCTCTATTTTCTAGTTCTTTTAAGAATTAAAGCTTCGTTCAAGATAGACAACATACCATGTTCATGTTCTCATCTAAATCAAGTACCAAATCTAAAGCGTAAACGAATAATTAACTATCATTTTAAACTAAAATTAATAGAATCAAAAGTATAAACAAAGAAAAAATGAATGCGGCCGGTAGGCTAAAGCCGATAATTATTGTTCTAAAAAGAAAGACTTAGATAAAAATTAATCCTCGAGACGAGTTTTAGGAGAACTTAAGGAATTGTCAATGGATTGTGGATGCTCAAACCAATTCAAGATCGGAGAACTAAAGTTCAACAATATGAAGCACTCCTAAATGCAACACCCAAAACACCAAGAACATTCTAACGTCGCCCAAAAAATTTAGTGGGAAAAATAAAAAAAATACTAATTAAAACTTCAAGCCGAGAAATTGAAGCTAAGAAACTTGTGATAATTGAACCCAAACCATGAAAGATCGAGCAATGAGTCCAAAAGAGGATGAACTCGAGCCTAGAAATGAAGAACACGAAGAACACCCAAACTACTACCCAAAAAGCCCAAAAAAAAAAAAATTAAAGCAACTATTTCACCTAAATTCCTTTGATTTTTACTCTCTCATAGCCTAGAATTCTCCTCCTTTTTTCTCTCTCCCTCTATCGGTGAATTTAGACCCTCTTTATAGTCACAAATTTCCTTGAACTTCTTAATTAATCAAACCATCAATCCCTAATTTTATTATCAAATCTCAAATTTGAAATTCGATTTCGTTGATCAATAAGAAAAGAGATCGGTGATTGCATGATTCTCGATTGATATTAATCATAGCCAAGAGTCGTGGTAAATGTGAAATCAAAATAGGAAATTAGTGGAAGATTTGAATAGATTTTCTCGAATGATTTTCGAAGAGAATCTAGATTGGAGTGGATGATAAGTGATCCTCTCCATTACAATCCTATTGTTTGCTCCGAAATTGGTTCTTATGAATTTCAACTATCCACATCATGCCCTTCTTCGTATAATTTCAATCTTTGTAAAGTACAATCTTATCAATTGAGTCCTTGTAGGGTGTAATTTAGGTTCGAATTTTTCAATTGGTTGGATTATACCCCTAATTACTTTAATTACCCCTTCATTTACATATAATTGTGCCCCTAGATGAATATTTATGTATTTTCTTCCTATTTTTCTTTTTAGTAGTAAGCCGCAAAATGAAATAAAGAAAAATAAAATAAATAAAATAAAATGAGAAAATTTTGGGTTATGACAACTAAGACAAAATATTTCATCTATAAATTAGTCAACCAAATCGTCGTATCAAGCATCGCTGAGTCATCCCAAATTCCATCATTGATTGGCAATCGATATTTTATCACTAATATCCAAAGCTAATATAATTATAACTATTCAATCGTTATTTTCATCGTTAAGTTTCAAAACTAATCCGTTGCTAAGATTTTTTATTACTTGTTTTTTTTTGCTTGATAATTGTTTTATTTGTTTTCAATTTTATGATATTCTCATTAGTATTTACCAATTCAAAAAAATAACATATTATGAAAATTTAAATATTATGAATTAAATTTAAATTAACATTAATCAAAAAAGATTCGATAGTACGTAAGAAAGAAAAAAATACAAATAAAATATTAAATGTCTCTTTTAATCGTCATCATGATTATTTAATCCCCTTTCCTCCTCCTTGGCTTATTAGGAGGGACGAGTTGAGTCTTGATCGGTGGATGGATCTATAAGCAACTCTGGACATCGGTTCAAACCTAGTCGACATCGAGACTAGTGATTCATACCGAGTATTCAGCCTATGTATGGTCTTTACTACTGAATGAAAAGGTTTTGTAGCTTATCCTATTGGACAACATCCCTTGCATGGCCTTCTTCATCTCCTCATACTACCTCTAAACTTCCTTATGAGAAACATTACCAATATAATACAACAATACAAAGGACGAGCTAGCACTACTTGACTAGGATAAATAATGTGATTCTTGTGTGCCTACACCATATAGCCTTTTCTTTTTCTCCACGACAAAAATGATGTATATGACGTTCTTGCTCACTTGTGGCTCTACAATTCCTTCTACCCACTTGTTTCTCAATAGATTCTCGTATGAGCTCGTCAACATGCTCCTGCGTAATTTAAACAATTTAATTATAATGTTAAAAGATTAAAAAAACTTTTTAGATAGTATTTTTATCATACAAAATTTAAAACTTAAAAACACTTATCGTTGTATGTTGGGCACATAGATCGATATGAGAGCTATCTCATCACATCCGAGTGGCCCCAAATAGCTTTCACACCCTAATTTTACGAGTTTGAAAAAATCACAAATAATATAAGATAAAAATTAAACTTTCTTAAACAATTAATAGTATGAGATATGATTTACCAAGTTGCAAGCTTGCTCTTTCGAAAGATGGAACCCCCGTATGTCTAAAAGGGCCTACACTAGGGCCAAGTGTCTCCGAGCATCCGGTTATGCCATACATGCTCCAAGGGAGCCTTGTGATCAAGTCTAGCATAAATTTGATGTCATGAGTCTTAAACCTCTTGCCTAAAAGAAGTAAGTCATTTGGGTTACGAACCATGGTTGCAAACGAGGTTAATGTAGCGCTTCCTTTCCAAAACCTCCTAAGCTTATGCACTTAATAAAAAAATAATATTAACTACTTAATTTAATGTTAAATTTATACTTTAAATATAATTTAAAAAATTAATAATTCTTTATCCTAAATTCACCGAAGTAGAATTATTTAGTGAGCTCTAAGATGGATTTCTATGTCGATCCATCAACATCCAACCACTCCTTAAAAATCATGGTTATCCTTGCAAAATAATTTCTACTAGGTAGATTAAAGCTGTTGCATATCATAAAAAAAGGAAAAAACAATCTGTCATTATTAAAATGATATATAAAAATATAAAATAATTACATCGACTTTAAAAAATGATATATCATTTACAAGTGGTAGAAATATGCCACTAATTGGAAGAGCTTTGGGAGCTCTCCGGTGTGGTAGACACATCAATGGATATGGCACCCACTACGGCTAGTGCTTGGAACCTCTAGTATCGGTGTGGGACCATTTATGGGTAGGGGAACCTCTAAGGTTGAAAAAGCTATAGATATGCTACCTTCATGGGGAGGAAAAGAAGAATATCCGTGTCCATGAGATCTATAGGACCCATATACAACATCTAAAATGGGAGTTCCTTGATTGATGCTAGTTTGGGATCTTAGTGGGCCACTATCAAATGAGGATACATATCCATGACTATCGAAAGTGATCCTATAGTGATTATGGGGGGTCGACCTAAACCGCATGTCATAGCTAAATTATAAAAGTTAATAAGATAATTAAAAAAAACAACAAATATATTATCAATATCAAGCATTAAAATTTAAATATTAGGCATTTTCTAATTAATGAATAAAAAACTTGTTTTAAACACAACATAATCAAAATCCAAAACAAAATTTTTAAAGATGTATTAAACTCAATATTATATACTGCATGTAACAAATAAAGAAATTTAAAATATATCATTTGTTACTAATACAAGAAATAAAACATATGTTTAATTACAACCATCATAATCACTATAAAAGTTATCATCTTCGTGAGCTGATGCATTTTCACATTCATTCTCATCATCTTCGTCATCCACTACTACTTTTATATCTACAAGCAATCCATTTTGATCATTCAACAAAATAACTTCCTTAACTTCCTCTATCTATTTGTGTCGAATTTCTAGATCATGCTACTAAAATGGTTTAATAGTTTGTTAGAGTGCAATAGATGATTGAGACAAGCCAAAAAAACCTAGCTTTGATCTTACAAACGGCCCACCAATCTTGATTCTTACACCTTAAGCTAAGGTACTCAACATAAGACACTCGGAGCCAAATGTCATGCAAGGACAAATGGTTCGTAATTGTTTAACCTTCTCTTATAGCTAAAAACCACCTATCCGTACTACGGATGAATCTTCATTCCTTTTCTCTTGATTGGTAAGGTATGATACTCTACTTCAAGAATTTCTATTAGTATCTCATAATAATCAATCTCATCTATTTTGTAGTTGGTTCCTTTAATGCATACATCACTATTGAAAATTCCTATTTTCGAAGCTCCTTCAAGTCTGCAAAACCTATATCCACTAACAAAATAATATGTGTATGATCTAACGATAAGCAATTGGCCTTATGCAAGATCTTTTAAGAATTAGTCTGTCATGTTCCTTGCTTATGCATTTTCTATCTATAAATTTGACATCAAATTCCTTAAAAGGTTAGTTACCTATTAATTAATGCTACCAACTAAAAAAATACAAGTAAAATGATGGTACTCACATATTGACTATACTAGGAGGTAAACTCGGTTTCAATTAGAGCATTGGCAAGGAAGGGATTATTCAATTGCATTTTTACAAGGAATCCACTAACAAGGATTAACAATAAACATGAGTACGTGTCTATTATGATTGCTAATATTATGATATATAATTAAATATTTATGATTTAGAACTTGAATGTTGATAGACTCACTCAAATTACGGTTTTACTTCTTCACAATTTAACAATATATATTCATATACTACTTTTATTTAACTTCTATCAATTTTCGTTTTGTGTGGCAATCGGTTGGTCAACCTTATTGGTTGAATACGGATAGCATTCCTTCAATTCGGTTGCTCTCTTCTTGAATACACTTAATATTGCACTTGTACTTTTTGATGTCTAGTATGCATATGAGGCTTGAAATAGTATGAAGAAAAAAAAAGAGGCTTCTTCAACCAAATATGCATTACGTATTGATCCTTGCACTTTAGCCTTATTCTTAACATTATTTTTTAGCTTCCGTAGGTACCTACAATATAAATTATTTTAATGTTTGATAGTTGGAAGTTAATTATTTAATTTTATCTTAAAATTCAATGTTAATACCTTTCAAATGGATACATCCATTGATATTGCACGAGTCCCGTAATAGATGCCTCATATGCTAGGTGGATTGAAGGATGTTCCATGGAGTATAAAAAGGTATGAGGGAATATACACTTTAGTTTACATAGTATGATAGGTATCTCATCATGAAGTTGTAGGATATCTTTTTTTCGATCACTATGGAAGTTAATTACTTTAAGAACAAACTTCACTCTATAAATGCTTGCTAAACATCTCTCAAAAAAAGCCCCCAAAATGCAATTTGAAGTAACCTCTGTATAAAGACGTGACAATCATGACTTTTCATCTCATAAAGTTTGTTATTTCATAAATCAATAGTTTTACCTAGGTTAGAGATATATCCATCAAGAAACTTGAGTTGCTTGATCCACTTAAGCAATTTGGTTTATTATTGTTTGGAAAAGGTAATAGTAGTGTTATGATACTTCATAGATGGATCATCCCTTATTAATTCTAGTCTTTTATAGAAAAGTTTCAAGTCTTTTCCGGAGTTAGCATTGTCTTTAGTCTTACTTGGTACATTTGTGATTCCGTTAAAAATATTGTCAAACATATTTTTCTCAATATCCATGAAATTTAAATTATGCCGAATGAGATTTGTACTCTAGTAAGGCAAATCCAAAAAAAAATACTATGTTTCCACCATCTATGCATTTGAGAGATTCTGCTATTATGATCATCTCGTACAATTTACGTCACCTTTAATAATACTCACTATTTTACCGGATGTAACATGTCGGTATTAGATTGAATTGGAGGAGGGATAGATCTCATAACCTTTTTTATGATGAAAGCTTTCGGTTTCTTCTATTTGAGTGATCATGAGGAAGAAACTTTCGATGGCTATCAAACCACGAGGTCTTCCTTCCATTAGGAAGGGAAAAAGCATCTAAATTTTTCATGCGGTAAGAACAAGCTTATTTTCTTACGGTACTCCAATCGGATAGCATCGATATGCAAGAAATTCACTAACAATCCACATAATTGTAGCTCTAAAAAAAAATTCTACTTATGATGGACATCGTGCATCACAACACCCCTTTCCACAAATGAATAAGCTTGAAAATCAAAGGCTGCAAGTAAATATCCAACTTATGATTTTGATTTGTTAGACCTAGAACAATCAATTTTAGGAACATATATTCCTCTTTCATACACATCTTGGGTGGCAAATTATAAGGAGCCATAATTACCAACCACGAAGAATATTACTCACTCGGATTGACCAAATTGTTAAAACCCATTAATGCAAAATCTTAATTTGTTGTTCCTTCTCCTAACTATAAGAGGAATAATAATTTAATTGAAACTTCACCATGTAATAGAGTTGGAGGGATGATACATTACTCTTGTATCAACTACCTTATGTTGGGTGTGCCATGTCATATGCTCAATCGTGGCATTTGATGCATACAATCACTATAATTGTGAGGTTAGGGGAAGGTGGTACATTTTTTTAATTGAAACATGTCTTGCTTTTGCTGATTCTTGATGGAGACTTCGATATCAAGGATGTTTACATAAGTTAGGTTTATCTAATTAATTATATTCCTTACAAGAGATCATACAACATTTCTTACAATAATGAATTGTTTTCGTTTGTAAATCCATCCCCTTGACCAGCTTTTTTGTTTCATAAAAGCTATATGTCATACTATTATCAAGAGGGATCAACTTTTTCACCAACTCATATAACTAGTCGAAACACTTTTAGAAAAATGATATTCGGCTTTTAGGTTTACCATTCAAGCAACTATCGACAACTTCAAGTGCTTGTCACCACCAAGGCAAATCTCTCTAAGGAATGCATTCAACATATCATAAAAATATTGAGCATATAGATTTAGAACCTCCTCCGTGCTAGATAGATTGAAGGATGGACCGATTGTATCCATTACCATAGTTTGATATGGGTTTTAGGGTTCACTAGAGCTACCTTCACGTATATAATAATTTTCAAAAACATAATGACTCCTATAATCAAACGATACCATGTAGGACTCAAATTTTCTATGATGTATCCAATCATAATATACCAAGCACAAAATCCTTATAGAACAAATGGTATTTAGCCATTTCAACCTCCATAAAATTTATGTTCGACACTTGTTGTAACTACAAGAACACCTAATCTATGATTACGTTCATACATTTAGGATGCTTAATAGCAAAAGTAATAAATTGTTCAAACCCTTTGACAAACTCATCATTTAACAACTCGTCAACTAACATAACATTCATCTATTGCCAATCGAATCTTCTTTTTACAATTATTGCAAAAATTATCAATGCATATAAAAAATTCTTGATCAATATTCTTTTAAATTTTAAATAAAAATTAAGCAAACTGGTTATCCAATTAAGGGTACTTATTATGATTTTTATTTCAAGAATTTGATTTTTTTTAAAAAATAATTATTTAAAGAATGATTACTTCTTTCTCTTGCTTTTGATTTTTAAAAATTGAATTTATTATATTGTTGTTGTCAATCTAGGATGATCTATCATGTCTAGATTTTATTAGTGTAAGTGAAAGGTTTTAGATGGTAAATAGTAAGTAATTTAATTGATAAAATTATTGATTTAGTACATACAATATTAAATTATTTATTTGTTATTATTCTTTTTTATGTAATTATAATTTCATGAATAGTTGTCCATTAAATTTAAAGGACTAATTAAGTTAATCATCCTAAATGTTAATCCTAATTCACATCAAATATAATAAAATTAATTCTAATTTTATTAAATTTTAAATACCGATATTAATTAAAAAATTACAATATTATAAATAAAATTTAAAAATTGAATAAAAACTTACTTACTTAATTTAATAATAAATTCAACTAAACATAATAAAATTAATTCTAATTCAAACGTTTATTAAATTTTGAATATCGATATTAATTAATAAATTACAATATTATAAATAAAATTACACAAAATAAATCAAAACCTACTTAATTAATGTAATAATAAATTCAACTAAACGTCATAAAATTAATTTTAATTCAAAAATTTATTAAATTTTTCATATCAATATTAATTAATAAACTACAATATTATAAAGAAAACTTACCTAATTAATTTAATAATAAATTCAACTAAACATAATAAAATTAATTATAATTCAATTTTTTGTTGAATTTTAAATATCAATATTAATTAAAAATTTACAATATTAAAAATAAAATAAAAAAAATTAAAATTTGCCTAATTAATTTAATAATAAATTCAACTGAACATAATCAAATTAATTCTAATTCAAACATTTATTAAATTTTAAATATCAATATTAATTAACAAATTACAATATTATAGGAAAAAATCTCCAAATTAATTTAATAATAAATTCAACTAAATATAATAAAATTAATTCCAATTCAAACATTTATTATATTTTAAATATAAATATTAATTAAAAATTAATTAAAATTACCACAAAAATTATCATAAAAATAAAAAATTTACAATTAATTAATAAAATTTTAATCTACCAATTAGTAAAAAATAACTTAACTATTAATCAACCAATGTATCAAAATTGCCTCAAAAATTACCTAATTAAAATTTAACCTAACACTAACAATTAACAAAATTAAAGTAACAATTAAAAAATTAAACTAGCAATTAATAATCTAAAAATTTTAAAAATTAACGTAAGAACTAACCACATTAATCTAATTAAAAAAAATAAAAGATCTAGAAAGAGAAAAAAATTACCAAATGAGAGGATGGATAAGAAAGACTACCAATAGATTTTGGGAAGAAAGTTATGTCTCACTGGATTGAGTGGGTTAGGGAGGGAGTGGGGTTGCATGGGGTAATGGTTGGAAGCTATTGGGGGTGGCGACGAGTAGTGGAGGAGAGGAGGAGGGGAGGGAAACGAAGGAAATAAGGGGGAAGAGAAAAGATTTAGGATTAGCGATGAGCATGTTTTCATCACTAATTAGTGAGGGAAATAAGTGTCCGTCACTAATTTGAATTTCAAACGTCAACTCAAATTGTCCAAAAGATTAAGAAAATTTTCCAAATTACGATGAGCATGTTTTCTTCATTACTCCATTGTTAATTGGCGATGGAATATTGGTCTCCATCCCTACACTCGAATTTTACCTAATCACCAATTTTGTTTAAAATTTCCATAAATTTGTGCAATTATTGATGGAATAAGATTCGTTGCTAATTTATGATGGGTAGCGATGAATAATTTTTGTTACTTGGTCAATGCTATGTGTAGCGATGGAATTTGTATTCTGTCTCTAAAGTCCCTTACTATTAGTATTGGTGCCCAAGATCCAACTATGTTTGGATGAGCTTATATTAATATGTTATTGCATCATTTATTTTAATAATAATAAAGAATTCATTTTATTAATTCTTATGTTTACATGAAAGAGGAGTCTTTTATTCTTGATGCATTACCAACATATCTAGGAAACTATTGAGTCACACGCATAAGTTCAAGTATTCACATTACAACCGAGAAGCAAAGATATTGAAAAAATTTTCCAATTATGAAAGTTTCCTATTTTAGAAAGAGTTTGTAAAATAAAAAGTGTCCTAAAATGGAAAATGGAAAGTTTCCTAAAATGAAAGCTTCCTATTTTAGAAATCGGTTTTCTAATTTGAAAGTTAGTTTCAAATTTGGAAATAAAGAACCTAAAAGGAAAGGAGTTTCCTAATTTAGGTTAAATGGTATTTTGAGAAATTGATTTTCGAAGTAGATCCTGCCAAAATAATCTAAGAATATTTATTTGGATAGTCCAAATAAATTAATTAGGCTAAAATAGTTTTGGCTCATTAGGTTTAATTAAGGTTGAATGTTTTTTATAGATAAACATTAAGTAGTCCACATGTAAAATAATTCCTTAACCTTTGAGGATAAGGATGCAATAACCTAGACTCCTAATTAGAGACTTAGGCCGCCCCTTTCATTGTCTTTGAAGGACAAGGAAACTCTATTTCTATAAATAGGAGGAGAGGTGCGGTAAAATGGGGTTAATGTATACATTGAGATTCGACCAAGCTAGAAAAAACATATAGCAAAAATTCGCATGCCCTAATACCAAGCTAGGGCAAACGACCAAGAGAGAAAAAGAGAGAAAATAGTTTTCTCCTAAACCCTAGCAAGCCATACTCTTTCCTCCTTGAATACGGTTATCACAAAGTTGCTCGGGATTGATTTCTAGTGAAAAAAACTTAATTACAAAAGATGGAGCTAGCACCCAATCAATTTTGAATGCTTCTTTGTGGATATTTAGGTCTGTGTGGATCATCAATAGAGGTTCGACACTTGGATAGCTAATCAAAGAAAAGAAATTTAGATCTATGCTACAAGAGGTAATCCTTTACTTTTATCTTGTTATTCATGTATGTATGATTAGTTGATTCAACGGCATGATCTTGGGCCCATAGATGGAGGAAAATTTTTATTTATTCCGTACCTCCATAGGATGTATGATCCTTCACTTGCTAGTCCATCATAATTCTGTTGTTGAATTTGGCATGGATTTTTACCATGCTCTATAATGATAGAAAACATTCCGTCATTAATTTTTCATTACAAAATCATTGCAAATGATTTAGTTTTGATTTCATCTCTATTCGATCACAATTCGGTAGCTAAATAGTGATGAGAATAAATCTATTACTAAATTTTATTACTAATTACCCATTTTCTTATAGTCCATATTTGTTGTCATGTGAGGAAAAAGCCCCATGTTGATAGGTTGAATCGATTGTCCGTCTTAACTATGAAAAGACTCTTATAGTAGTTAAGAACCAAAGATATCATTTTCTCTTGATTAGTGCATAAGGTTCCATTCCCATCTTGCAATCTTTCTATTCATGAAGCCCTTTTCTTAATAAGAGTAGATGTATGGTAATATTTTGTGCCATCGAAGTAGAGCGACAAGAGAGATAGGCAAAGGGGAGGGAAGTCTTTGAATATGTTGGCTTGAGGGTTACAATCTTCGTATACCAACCATTCACATTTGGACTTCTAATACCAGTAAAACTCTTCCTTCAAAAGTATATCTTCATATTCATTCCTCAAATGCTCTTCCAAATGAGAATAAAAAGGGTTAAGACCTTTCCTCATTGCTCTCTCAAATCCGAGTAACTTGGCATTGAGACACCTTTTCATAATAAATATATTACCAATGGTTTCTTAGTTCCATCATGTAACTTGCGTAATGAACTTGTCTATAGCATTAGTGAAAGGAGCGGACATATCTCATACATGCTTCACAAATTCTAATAGGTTTAGGTTTAGTCACCAAGTTCGCCTAGAATTTGAAAGACTTTTATGGCTCGACTAATCGATCGCTAATAATTAGATTCTTAACCTACCACGTGGTTATTTCAAATACAATCAAACATGATAGCTTTGGAAGACCAATAGAAAACAACTCTCATATGCTCATTTGGCACTTTTGAGTACAAATGAATGCCCTTTGGTCTTTGTAATTCTCGGGCCATATTTTAAAGATGTATGGTATGTATTTTTTAAGAATATTTGGAGAATAGCATTAAAGTTTTTATGGATAACATCACTTTTCATAGAGATTCATTTCATACATGTCTAGATAATCCGAACTATGTTCTTGAATGATGCATAGAAACTAATATTGTTCTAAACTTTAAAAAATATCATTTTATAACAGAACAAGGGCTAGTTTTAAGACATGTCATTTCCTCCAAGGGAATTGAGGTTTATGAAGCCAAGATAGACATTGTTTAAAACTTACCTTACCCCTCGAATATGAGGGAGATTTGTTCATTTCTTAGTCATACAAGTTTTCACAAGAGGTTTATCAAGGACTTCTTAAAAAGTTTCTTACCCCTATGTTATTTGTTACTAAAAGATGTACCATTCAAATTCAATGAAGGGTGCAAGGAAGCTTTTGATAAGTTAAAAGAGAGGCTAACATCGACACCCATCATTCAACCTCTAGATTAAAGCCGACCCTTCGAGATCGTATGTGATGCAACCAACTTTATTATAGGAGCAATCCTTTGTTAAAGAATTAGGAAAATGGCACATGCCATTTACTATGTATCTCGAACCCTCGATCTTGAACAATGTAATTACTCTATTACAAAGGACGAATTTTTAGCCATTCTATTCACATTTGATAAATTTATACATTATTTACTAGATTCAAAGGTTATTGTTTATTCTAATCATACAAGTATTGAGTTATCTCTTATCCAAAAAGGAAGCCAAACCAAGGTTTATCAAGTGGATCCTTCTACTTTAAGAATTTGATTTGTAGTTCAAAGACAAGAAGACAGTGGAGAATCTAATTGTTGATCATATATGTTGAACAACGGAGGAAAAGGATGCAATACCCCTGCAAGATTTGTTCCTAGATGAACAACTACCGACACTTTATGGTAAGGACCTATGGTTTACTAATATTCTAAACTATCTTCTTAAGCATGAAATATCTACCGATCTTAGTAGGGCTCACCGAGATAAAATAAAGAAATGATGTCAAATATTATTTATGGGCTGACCCTTATCTTGGAAATGTTACTCGACAAGTGATTAGGAGATGTGTGCTCGAGCATGAATTTGAGTCTATTATAACATTTTGTCATTTATACACTTATGATAGACATTTCAAGCCCAAAAAAGCTAGTAAGAAAATACTCGAATGTCGTTTTTATTGGCCAAGTTTGTTTTATGATTCCTAAATATTTTGAAAGTATGTGAACAATGTTAGAAGGGGGTAATTTGTCCAATAGAAATTGAATGCCTTTATCACCAATAATTACATGTGAAAATTTTAATTTATGGGGTATTGATTTTATGAAACCTTTTCCATTTCATTTGGTTTTGTTTATGTTATCTTAGTTGTAGATTATATGTCAAAGTGACTAAAAGCTAAAGCCATCTCGGGCTAATGATGCTAAACTTGTTATAGATTTTGTTAAAACTAACATTTTGTTTAGATTTGGAACACTAAAAGTATTGATTAGTGAAAGCGAGTATGCATTTTTTGCTATTAAGTGGTGGAAACTTTCGTTGAAGAAATACCATGTTACACACAAGGTATCCATGACCAATCATCCATAAATAAATGGGCAAGCTAAAATATCGAATAAAGAGATTAAGTCTATTTTAGAGAAAATGGTAAACCAAACCATAAAGATTGAAGCGAAAGACTTAAGGATAATCTTTGGGCATATCAAATAGCCTTTAAAGCACCGATTAGCATGTCTCCCCGCCACTTGGTTTATGGAAAGACTTGTCATCTTTTGATGGAGATTAAATATAAAGCCTTTTGAGTGATCAAACAATACAACATGAGAATGGATAAAGAAGGTGAACAAAGGAAATTGCAACTACAAGAGTTTGAAGAATTAAGGCTTGACCCTTACAAGAATGTGAATATCCACTAGGAGAAAATAAAGATATTTCAAGATAGGATGATTGCTAAAAAGACTATTGTTAGAGGGCATAAAGTTCTCCTCTTTCATTCTAAAATTAAGCTATTTCAAAGTAAGTTATGTTCTCGATGGGTTGGACCCTTTGTTGTCACTAGCGTGTTTCCTCATGGTATAATTGAAATTCAAAGCCTAGGGACTAATAAGGTATTCAAAGTGAATGGTCACCGATTGAAACCCTTCTATGAAGGATTCTAAGTACAATAAGAAGAAATGATGGTATTAAAGGATCACTATTATGAAGACTAAAAGATACCAACATCAAGCTAACGATTTTAAACAAAAGTGTTTATTGGGAGGCAACCTAATGATTTTTATAAATTTTATTATTTTAAGTTAATTTGCACTTTATGTTTAATTTTGCTTTGAATTTCCCCATACTTAACTTGATTTGGAGGATTCTTATAGCAATAAGTGAGCTTTATGAGTTAAAGGAAGAAAAGAAAGACATATACGAGCAATACGTTCTTATATAGTTTGTGAAAGCAAAAACCATACACGTATGAGTGTTTGGCTAGAAGTTCAAGTAGAAAAAGGAGACACAACATGGGTAGTAGGTTCTTATACGAGTTTGTTCGGATAAAAAGCACATCGGTGTGTGTGTGTGTTTGGTTGGAAGTTCAAGCAAACAAGGGACATACAACACGGGCGAGTGCATGAAGGATTTCTACGTTCTAAGGATAGAGGAAAGAAACTCACCAACTTTCATACCTTTGCTATTAGACATACCTTTGCTATTAGACGGACCAACTTTCATACCTTTGCTATTAGCGGGAATGAAAATGGATATGCATAAAGGAATTTTAATGATGAAATTTGATGGTGAAATAGTTCGCTTCAACATTATCGAAGCTTTGAGGTATCCTAGTGATGTTAATTCTATACCTTCGTTGATATTCTTTATTGCTTGTCACAAGATATGCTTGATCTAGAGAGTAAGGATAAGTTAGAAGCTATAATAAGTATGAGTTTAGAATGAAATATCTTACGGACTTCTAACTTTACTTTTGATGAAGAGACGAAGAAATAGTGTTGGCCTTAGATTCTTTGCCTCCACTCATCGACGGGTTTGAAGTTGCTAAAATTGATTTACCTTTATCCCCTCAAAATTGCTACCTTTTATTATACAAGCACAAGTTATTGAACTTAAACCATTGCCAAGACACTCGAAGTATATTTTCTAAAAAGAAGGGGAAATAATTTTGGTAATCATAGCAAGCAACTTAACTACCTTACAAGAGGAGAAAATCATTTGAGTGCTTAAAGAGCACAAAACCAATATAGGGTGGACCATAGCTAACATCAAAGATATTAGTCCCTCCACATGTATCCATAAAATACTTATAAAGGAGGGTTCGAAGCCAACAAGAGAAGCACAAAGGTGGTTGAACCCCCCAACGATGGAGTGGTAAAGAAAGAGATCCTAAAATTATTAAATGTGGCATGATCAATTCGATTTTAGATATTAAATGTGTAAGTTCAGTTCAAGTGGTCCCAAAGAAGATAGGAATCCCAATGGTTAAGAACCAAAATAATGAACCGAGTCCTATAAGAGTTTAGACTAGATGCCATGTTTGTATGGATTATCGAAAGTTGAATGCCACGACACCCAAGCATCACTTCCTTCTCTTATTCATTAATTAGATTCTTCAATGATTAGTAGGTAAATCCCATTATTTTTTTCTTAATTACTTTTCCTAAATATAATTAAATATGATAGCTCTAGAAAACAAAGATAAAACTTTCACAAACTCATTCAAGCACCTTTGCATACGTACAAATGCCTTTTGGTTTTTGCAATGCCCTGACCACATTCCAAAGGTGTATGATAAGTATTTTTTAAAAAATATATGGAGAATAGCATTGAAGTTTTTATGGATGATTTCACTATTCATGGAGATTCATTTGATGCATGTCTAGATAATTTGAACTATGTGCTTGAACAATGTATAGAAACTAACCTTGTTCTAAATCTTGAAAAATGTCATTTTATGACAAAACATGGGATGGTCTTATGACATGTTATTTCTTACAAGGGAATTAAGGTTGATAAAGCCAAGATAGACATTGTACAAAACTTACCTTACCCTCAAGTGTGAGAGAGATTTGTTCACTTCTTCGTCACGTAGGTTTTTACTAGAGGTTCATCAAGGACTTCTAAAAATTTCCTTACCTTTATGTCATTTGTTACAAAATGATGTACCATTCAAATTTAATGAAGGGTGCAAGAAAGCTTTAGATAAGTTAAAAGAGAGGTTAGCATCGACACCCATCATTCAACCTTCGATTAGAGCCGACCATTCAAGATCATGTGTCATATGAGCAATTTTACTATAGGAGCTATCTTTAGTTAGAGAATTGGGAAAACGGTACATGCCATTCACTATGCATCTCGAACCCTTAGTTTTGCATAATGCAATTACTCTATTATAGAGAATGAATTTTTTTCCATTGTATTCGGTTTTGATAAATTTAAATATTATTTACTAGGTTCAAAGAATATTGTTTATTCTAACTATCCAAGCATTAAGGTATCTCCGATCCAAAAAAGAAACTAAAACAAGGCTTATCATGTGGATCCTTCTACTCCTAGAATTTTATTTAGAGACCAAAGACAAGAAAGGGGTGGAGAATTTAGTGGCTGATCATCTAAGTCAAATAATGAAGGAAGAAGATGCAATACTCTTGCATGAGTTGTTCTTAGATGAACAACTACCGACACTTCAAGGTAAGAACCTATGGTATGCTGATATTGTAAACTATTTTATTAAGCATGAAATAAAATATTATTTATAGGATAACCCCTATCTATAGAAATGTTACTTTAACCAAGTGATTAAAAGATATATGCATGATCATGAATTTAAGTCTATTCTAATATTTTGTTAGGTATATGCTTATGATGGACATTTCAAGCCCAACAAAACTACCAAGAAAATAATCAAATACGACTTTTATTGGTGAAGTTTGTTTCATGGTTCCTATATATTTTTCAAGGCATGTGAACAATGTCATAAGCAAGGGAATTTGTCACCAATAATTGCTTGTGAAATTCTTAAAGTATGGGGTATTGATTTTATGAAACCTTTTCCCTCTTCGTTTGTTTTTATTCATTTTATCTTAGCTATGGATTATGTGTCTAAGTAATTAGAAGCTAAAGCCACCTAGACTAATGATGCTAAAATTATTATAGCTTTTGTCAAAACTAATATTTTTGCTAGATTTAGAACACTAAAAGTATTGATTAGTGACAATAGGGTATGCAATTTTTGCTAATGAGTGGTGTAAAATTTGCTGAACAAATACCATCTTACACAAGGTATCCACAGACTTATCATCCATAAAAAAATGGGTAGGTTGAAATATCGAATAGAGAGATTAAGTCTATTTTAAAGAAAATGGTGAACCTAAACCACAAAGATTAGAGCAAGAGACTCAATGATAATCTTTGAGTATATCAAATAGCTTTAAAACACCGATTGGCATGTCTCCCTACCACATCATTTATGGAATGACTTATCATCTTCTAATGGAGATTGAATATAAAGCCTTTTGGGTGATCAAAAAATACAACATGAGAATGGATGAAGTAGGTGAATAAGGACAACCGTAACTACAAGAGTTGGAAGAATTAAAACTTGACTCCTACGAGAATACAAATATCTACTAGGAGAAAGTAAAGATATTTCATGAATGGAATTCTTGATGGGTTGGAGTCTTTGTTATCACTAGTATGTTTCCTCATGGTGCAATTGAAATTCAAAGCTTGGAGACTAACGAGGTATTCAAAGTGACTAGCCACCGATTGAAACCTTTGTATGAAAGATTTAAAGTACAACAAGAAGAAGTGATGGTATTAGAGGATCATCGTTATGAAGACTAAACGTTAAAAAAAAGTGCTTATTAGGAGGCGACCTAATGTTTTTTATAAATTTTATTATTTTAATTTCATGTGCAATTTAGTTGTTTAATTTTGCTTTGAATTCCCTCATTCTTGACTTGATTTGAAGGATTCTTTCAGCAATAAGTGAGCTTTGATATGTTAAGGGAAGAAAAGAAAGACACACAAGAGTAGTAGGTTCTTACACGGTTCGTGCAAGTAAAAAACACACTCATGTGAGTGTTTTTGGTTAGAAGATCAAATAAAAAGGGAGTTGCAACATGGGTAATAGGTTATTACATGGTTTATATAGGTAAAAAGCACATTCGTATGTGTGTGTGTTTGGTCGAAAGTTCAAACAAAAAGGGAGATGCAACACAAGCAATGCCTTGACACATGGTTTGCACACTAATGACGATACACCGTATGTCTTTTAACCACCACTTTAACTTCCAAAGGCATACGGAGATACAAGTAGTAGGTATCCTCATACTTGAAGGATCATGCATCCTATAGAGATGCAAAATAAATAAATAAAAATTCCTCCATTTAAAGGCCCAAGATCATACCGTTGAATCTACTAATCAACATACATGAACAATAAGAAAAAAGTAAAGGATTACCACTTGTAGTGCTGATCCAAAATTATTTTCTTTGATTAGCCATCCAAATGTTCGACCTCTATTGATGATCCATGTAGCCCAAATATCCATAAAGAAGCACTCAAAATTGATAGGGTGCTAGCTCCACCTTTTCCGATTAAGTATTTCCTCTAGAAATCAATCTCGGGCAACTTTTCAATAACTTTAAAGAAGAGGGTATGAGAATTTCTTGCTAGGATTTTAGGAGAAAACTATTTTCTCCCTTTTTTCTCTCTTGGCCGTGTGCCCCTTTTTTGTTCGGAGGCTCGGTCAAATTTTTTTCTACCTTTTTTTTTTTGGGCCAAAATTCTTTGTTATTATCTCTCTCTTCTTTTGCTACCCCTCTCCTCCTATTTATAGGGGAAGAGTTTCCTTGTCCTCCAAGGATAAGGAAAGTGGCGACCTTGAGTCCATAAATGACTCGTAAGTTATTTCTATCTTATACTCCAAGGATGAGGAGTTATTTTATATATGGACTACTTGATGTTTTTCTTTAAAACATTCATCCTTATCTAATAAGGTTGATGTTTATTCTCCCACCAAAATTATCTTAAGGCTTTTAATTAAACCTAATGGGCCAAAACTATTTTAGCCTAATTAATTTATCTAGACTATCCAAATAAATATTCTTAGATTATTTTGGTGAGGTCCACATTAGGAAGTAATTTTTCAAAATACCCTTTAACCTAAATTAGGAAACTCCTTTCCTTTTAGGTTCTTTATTTCCAAATTTGAAATTAACTTCCAAATTGAAACTTTCATTTTAGAATAAAACACCTTCGGCTTGCTTCAACAAATGACCATGGCAAGCAAATGCCTACAAAACCCAAACCGAACCCCGGACCGAGCTATAGTTGAACGCCTTATAGCAGGTTTCTCTAGCCAATTGAAAGGATGGTGGGACTATAATCTCATTTCCTAATAACACCTAGAAATCCTAAACTACATACAAACTAATGTAGATGGGTTACCTATCCTAGATGACTTAGGAGAAACCATTCAAGATGCAATTTCAACACTTATCTTGACCATTTCCCTACACTTCATGAAGATCCCTCTCACCTTGAAGACAAGAATGTTGAACTCCTACGTAACCTTAGGTGCAAATAAGTGACTTTCAATACTACAAAATGGTTCTTTGTGGGTTTCATCAAGCCGAAATGCTTGAAGTTTACCGAGCTAGAGTGTTCGAGGATTGCCATATAATAGGATAGTGGTTTGGTTAAGTCCTATGGTTTAAAATTCCATCCAGGAAAAAAACCTTTTGAATTACCATAGAAGGGTTTTGATGATAAAATCCATCTTCTACAGAAATAATATTTTGAAAATGTTTTTTCATAAAATACTTAGAGTCCGATTTTTTAAATTTGTTTTAGGAACAAATGATTTGAGGGTTTTGAGAAGAAATTTGTAAAGATTTATTTAATTCCTAAGAAAGCGGTTTTGAGGAGGAAAAACCTTTCTCAATTTTTAAATTAGGTTGAGAAGACATACCCGAGATTGTTTGTAAGGCCGGGAGGAGTTCGGTCGGCTGGAAAGATTTTGGACCCAAGTTTCAACCATTTGAGCCTTTTAAGGAGTTTCTTTTTGGTTTGCAATAACGTCCGCCCATTGGATTATGGTTTGGGCTGAAGATACGGGTTTTGGAAGCGGGGAAATAAAAATGTATGGCAGAGCCGACCACCAATTTGTAGATTGGTATGTGGCGTTGTTTTACCATGGGTAATCTTTGGTATCAAAGCCATGTTTTGTTTGTTTGTTGGTGGTGGTATGTTTATATGTTTATTGTTTTCATAATTAGATCTTGCTAGTAGCATGGGTATAGATAATTGGGTTGGTGCCATAGTCATAAGTCTTAGAGGCGATAAATCTGTTTTTATCACCTTCATAACCTCGCGTACCTTTATTACAAAACAAAGTCTAGGTATAGATTCCATATTCCGTAGATCTACCTCCTTCTCAAACTCGTCTACCTCTAAAAAATCGGACTCTAGGAAGATAATAAATAGTGTAGAATATGTTATAAAATATTTTGAAAAATAAATAGATAATTGAGAAATCCCTAAGGTACATAAAGATGAGATTTATAAAACCTTTAATTATAATTTGTTTAAGACAAACTACACCATTAAAATTGAAGAATGAGATATCCAGACTTTCAAAACCATTTGAGACCATAAGTCTTCTCTCTTCCAAAACCTTACAAAAACATAGAGAGAAGAACTTCAAATACATCCATATAGGCTTAGTCCAGTGGGGATTAAACCACTTACAAAAGAAGGATTGAACACCTCAATCCTATCGAGTCTTAAAGACAATAGGTTTTACTAGTTTTCGGGATTCTTTACGTAGTTTTATCGAATCCATTCTATGTAATGGACCTATATCCTTTGATTGTTATCCAAACTTCACAGTTCCCTTGAATGACAAAAACATCTTAGAATCTTTGGTTTTACAAATCAAAATCGATAATTATAAAATGTTAGAAGGATTGATCCCGATTGCATTGATTCTAAAAGTCCATTACAAAGAAATGACCTCTCCCTTTGCCTCAAAACACAAGAGACAGTCCACCAAAGGTGAGACTCTCCTTTAACAAGCGAGATCCGACCGGATCCAACATTGTCATTCTCGGACCTATCGAGTGGAAAGACATAATTCTACTAGATGAATGGATCTTAGAAGGCATAAACCAACCAGAACCTTTTCCCATTCCCGAAATCCCAAAACCAAATACCCAAATCAAATCCATATCCCAATAGGTAGATGGTAGTGTAAGACTTTCCTTTGACAGGAGATTTACTAGTAGTAGATTCTCCGATAAAGCTTATACCTATGAAACCTTTGACATAGGTAGAATTTCTAAGATTCCCATTGTCATAAATCTCCCTTTTTTCCAAACCTAGGTATTCCACTTCGGATGTACCTAACCCTATTTTACAAAATGTTGACTATTGTATAAATATCCTAAAACCTAGGAATTAAAACCAGGATGATTCTCCACTCGAATCTTTTATCGCTTCGCCATCACTAAAAACATTGCCAATGAATGTAATGTGATTGAAAAAGATGATTTTAAAGTAGATAAGAAAATCTGCATGATGATTTTTATGCAAAACATAATTCGAAAGACGAATTTAGTTCTTTAAAAACTTTCTTAACAATAGGAAAAAAATAGAAATAAATTTTATGAATTTATGAGTCTACATAAAGTTCATATTTTGTTTTTTAATTGGTTTGAAGTATATGTTTCGCAAATGATATTTCTTATCCTTTCAAATATGTGAACCCTATTACCACTAGGAATAAAAACCCGATATGGGAAGTAGATGGGAAGACCATCCAATCGGGACATCTTCCTCCTAAAAACTTACCTTTTCCCATAAAGAAGCTAAGATAGATGCATGTCCCTACAAATTGGTAAAGGATGATGACTCGCCAAGCATCTAAAATATTGTTCAACAAAATAATTTTACATATACCAACCTACAAGCCATAGAAAAACAGCTAGGAAGGATAGAATCCCATATGCAATAATTAGTTGTTTTACCTACCCTAAAACCAATCGTTACGTTAGAAATCGCATACCAAAAACTCAAAAATCCAGTCTTCAAACCTTTCCAGCATTTCTAAGACCAGCCAATAGCAAATACAAACAAACAAACCCGAGTTTTTGAAAGCCATTAGAGACTAGCTTATCAAGATAGAAATATCCTCCGGTATAGGAACCTTTAGGCAAGAAGTACTCGACACACCTAATTCCCATAGTGTCAACGTACTAAATCAAAACTCGGATCAAGAACCTCTCCATGAAGTGAACAAACTTTATTGAAAAAATTCCTTACCTATGATTATCGCTCCTAACATAGGAGAAATGCCAAACAAGTTTGCCCAACCAAGATTCAATGCCTCTTCTATCTATGAATGGAACATAGATGGAATGTTAGAATAAAACATCTTAAGTTTGCTTCAACAAATGACCATGGCAACAAATGCTTATAAAACCCAAACCGAACCCCGGATCGAGCTATAGCTAAACTCCTTATAGTAGGTTTCTCCGGCCAATTGAAAAGATGCCGAGACTATCATCTCATTGCCCAACAACACCTAGAAATCCTAAATTCCATACAAACTAATGCGGATGGGTTACCTATCCTAGATGACTTAGGAGAAACCATTCAAGATACGGTTTCAACACTTATCTTGACCATTTCCCTATACTTCATAGGAGATCCCTCTCACCTTAAAGACAAGAATGCTGAACTCTTAAGTAACCTTAGGTACAAAAAACTCGGTGACTTTCAATACTACAAAACCACTTTCCTCACCGAGTCATGTTAAGGGAAGATTCCAACCAACCATTTTGGAAAGAAAAGTTCCTTGTAGGTTTACTAACCCTTTTAGGAGAAAAGATTAAAACCCGTATTAAGGATGCTTTTGGTGACCAAATCCCTTATGACCAATTGACATATGGTGAATGGATCAGTTTAACCCGAAAAGAAGGTCTTAAGATTTGTCAAGACCTAAAGCTTCAAAAACACATCAAATGGAAAATAAGGAAAACCAGAAAAGAACTTGGTAACTTCGTAAATAATTTGATATCACTACCACAAAACCCTCATCCTCGATTGCCAAGGAAATTGCGATAACAAGCCTCATAGGAAGCCATACAAAAAGCCCTATTGTCATCATAAAACAAAATCAAAGAAGAACCTTACTATACTAAGCCTTCCAAACAACCCAAAAAGCCTTTTAGGAATAATTAGTTTAGGCCCGAGTCTAAAACCAACCCAAAGGACTTTATCCGTTACAAATATAGACAGAAAGGTCACATATCCAAATACTATAGGATAAACTCTAGAATATAGGAACTCTAGTTAGAAGAAAAAACCATTAGCAAAATCTCTACTTTTCTTATCAAAACATCCGATTCCTCATACCTCTCGATAGTGAAAAAACATTCCAAATAGATGAGCTTATTACTTCTTCTAGTTCGAACCCTAGTTTAGACATAGAGCCTAAAACTAGCATAAAACAAGTCGATGTATTGACTAAAAATCAAGACTTTATCCTTGATTTTATTAGATGTATAGATGACCCGCAACTACAAAAAGGGTATCTAGACAAACTCTTAAAATCTATTGAGGATAAACGTGTAGAAAAACCAAATCCTTCAATTCTACCTTTTACTAGTATCGACACGTATGACCTTACTACTATCCTAGATAAAAAAAAAACAAAAATCCAACAACCACTATCTAAGAACTATAGGTCGAGATCAAAACCATCAAAGCCGAGTTTAAGGAGCTCAAAGAAAAACAAACCCAAGATTCGGGACTCCTAAAACTCCTTCTAGAAAAACATGCGGACCAAGAGTCCGATTTTGAGGATGAAAACCCGGATATACAAAACCTAAAAAATCTAGAAAAGGTTCCAAAAGATTTTCTTTTTTTTTTACGAGAAGTAACTTCTCGTAAATACTTAATCAAAATCACTCTTGTCTTTCAAAATAATTTTCAAATTGAAACTATTGCCTTGTTTGATACCGGTGTTGATTTGAATTGCATAAAAGAAGGCATAGTTCCAAAACGGTTTCATATAAAAACCAATGAAAAACTTTCCGTAGCAAACAATTCTAAAATGACCATATATGGTAAGACGAAGCCTCCGTGGTCAATGGAACAACTACTATCAAAAATCATTCTTCGCTTGTTGAAAATATGTATCATACAGTAATATTAGGCATTGCCTTTATTAACCTCATAACCCCCTACAAGGTTAATGATGATAGCATTTCTTTCAAATCCAAGCATACAAAACTTGTTTTCCCTTTTATTGAAAAACCAAAGACCAAAAATCTTAATATTATAAAAGCATGTTCTATTTATAATTTTGAGATAAATGCTTTAATCAAAGAAAAGCGAGTAGCATCTTTTTCATCTACGTCAAGATGTTTGTTTTCAAAAAATACAACTCCAATTATAAAATGATTTGATGAAAAACAAGATTTCGATTTATAAAAACTTATTGAGAATGAAATCGTTCGATTTACCAAATGCCTTTTGGAATAGGAAGCACCATAGTGTTAACCTTCCCTATGAAAAAGACTTTGATGAAAAATAGATTCCTACCAAAGCTAGACCTATCTAAATGATTGCTGACCTTGAATAGCATTGCGAGTTAAAAATTCAGGACTTAGAATCCAAAGGTCTTATCCAAAAATCTAGGTCACCATGGTCTTGTATAGCTTTCTATGTTAATAGGAATTCCGAAATAGAAAGAGGAATACCTAGATTAGTCATCAATTACAAACCCCCGAACAAAACCTTAAGATGGATTAGGTACCCTATTCCTAATAAGAAGGATTTGTTACAAAAGTTGAATTCTACCTTTGTCTTCTCTAAGTTTGATATAAAGTTGGCCTTCGGCAAGTCCGGATCAATCCTACGGATAGATACAAAACTCGCCTTTACTATCCCCTTTGGACGAGTATGAATGGAAAGTCATGCCCTTTGGTCTTAAAAATGCTCCTTGTGAATTTTAAAAAATCGACATTCCGTATTATTTACATAAATGATGTTCGATATTTTCAAATTCCATTAAACAACATTTCAAGCATTTGAAAATATTTTTCTATGTGGCTAAACGTAATGGTTTAGTAGTTTCAAAATCCAAGATTTCTCTTTTCCAAACCAGGATTCGTTTCTTAGGCCATTACATTACCCAAGGAATAATCACCCCTATAAAGAGATCTTTAGCAAATAAGTTTCCCGATAGAATTCTTGACAAAATCCAATTACAAAGGTTCTTAGAAAGTCTAAATTATGTGCTAGATTTCTATCCCAACATTAACCGTATTGAAAAACCCTTGCATGATAGGTTGAAAACCCCAGTTCCCTAGTCCGATGAACACACTAGGATAATTCAACAGATTAAGAAACGAGTCTTAAAAATCCCATGTCTTCATCTTGTAGACCCTCGTCTACCCAAAGTTGTAGAACCGATGCGTCCGAATTAGGATACGGTAGGATATCGAAACAAGTTTCTTCGAAAAAAAGAAAACATTCTCCAGTTCACTTCGCACATTGGAATGAATATCAAAAGAACTACTCTACCATAAAAAAGAAGTTCTTAGCATTGTCATGTGCATACAAAAATTTCAAAGTGATTTACTAAATCAAAAATTTCTTTTACGCATTGATTGTAAATCTACAAAAGAAATTTTATAAAAAGATGTTCAAAATATTACATCAAAACAGATTTTTGCTAGAGGGTAAGCCATCCTTAGTATTTTTTATTTTGAAATCGAATTAATTAAAGGTGAACAAAACTACATTCATGATTTCTTAACTCGAGAATTTTTACAAAACAGGACATGATGCCTCATAAAACAAAAGGAAAAAAAGCCTATACAAAGTCTAGATACCCCTCAAACATAAAACCAAACACATGCACCAACTCCAAAACTTGTATCTTCAGCCCAAAGCATAATCCCATGAGCGAGATGTTGTTGCAAACCAAAAAGAAACTCCCGAAAAGGCTCAAATGGTTGAAACTTGGGTCCAAAATTTTCCAATCGACCGAATTCCTCTAGCCTTACAAAAATCTCGGGTATGTCTTCTCAACCTAATTTAAAAATTGAGAAAGGTTCTTCCTCCTCAAAACCCCTTTCTTATAACTCAAATAAATCTTTACAAATTTCTTCTCAAAACCCTCGGATCATTTGTTTTCAAAAAAAATTTAAAACATCATGACTCTAAGTATTTTATGAAAAAACATTTTTAAAATATTATTTTCATAGAAGATGGATTTTATCATCAAAACCCTTCTATGGCAATTCAAAAGGTTTTTCCTCCTGGATGTAATTTTAAACCATGGGACTTAAACAAACCAGTTGTCCTATTAAATGGAAATCTTCGAACACTCGGCTCGATAAACTTCAAGCATTCCTAGCTTGATGAAAACCATAAAAAACCAACCTATTCCATCAGCCATATCTTAAAAATCATCCATCCAACAGACTGGAACCAAGACCTATAAAACCAAAAATTATCCCGACCAACTTCAAAACCAAAATTAGCCATTGCCAATCTTATAGCTACTGGACTACCAAGCAGGTATGGTTCAATGTTTTCCTCTTACAAAATCGAAAGGTAGCCACTCCTTGCTTTCCTATTTTGATACTACCATAAACACTTCAAACCTTCCCCTTTGGTTTATCCAATGGTGGAATTATTATGGTTCCATTTTTTGAAACTTTCCATTTTTCATTTTAGGAAACTTTCCATTTTGGAAACTCTTTCCAAAATAGGAAACTTTCATAATCGATTGTTTTTTCAATATCTTTATTTCATATTTGTAATGTGAATACTTGAACTTATGTGTGTTACTCAATAGGCTCATAGATATGTTGATAATGTATCAAGAATAAAAGACTCCTCGTTCATCTATTGATATATAAATCAAGATTGGCCTCAAGCAAGGCATCATGACTACCTAATTCTTTGGGAGTAGTAGTTAATCCATTATTACCTTTCACGAGCATGGTTACCATACAATTCAGTTCTCATGTCAACTTATCACAAGTGTGATCTCAAACATGGTTATTAGTCTTGTTTGATTATGATCACACAAGTTTTCTTCGATTCTCAAGTATCTTAGCTCTTAGAGTAAACCAACTATGCTCTATTGGTGTACTCCTACTATGGCCACAGCATTTCTTGAGCAAACATTTATCGAAGTGCAAGTGTGACAACTCCTTTAGCATACAAGGAATGACATGTCCTATCTTAGCCATACACCTATCTCCATTGGATTCCTAGTGCACCCAACGAATCGTCCACGTGCAACCTATTAATAGGTCTATCGAAACAAGTGTCAAAGTACATAATTCCTCCAATGAGATAATTGTAATGACTTTAAGTCTTAGAACCATTTGTACCCATCTTGTATGAGATTCTCATATACTAAAACCAAATGGGTTGTCATGGCGAGTCAAGTCCAAGTGATATGTTCTCTAACATAAATCACCTAAGTACGTGCTTTGGCATAACCATGCCAATAGGTGTGAGATCTCCTACTCGCTATCATATAGCATGAGCATAACACTCACAAGTCTACTTGTATATTATTAATGTCCATTCTTGATGATGCTACGACTTGGGATATTTAATGATATCATTTATGTGCATTAGTTTTTATCTCACATCTTTCTATTATTCACTATTGAAAATGTATACCATAAGGAATTTTATCTAATTCTACTTAATTTATCAACATGTAAACATAAGGATTAATAGAATGGCTTCTTTATTGTTATTAAAATAAATGATGCAATAACATATTAACATAAGCCTATCCAAACATGGTTGGATCTTGGACACCAACACTAACAATTTCCCAGTGAGGGATTGATGTTTCAGTTATGATAAATGCTTAGTCCGGGTTAGTAGTGTTATCGTACGTGTGGTTTTTTTCTATCCTTATGTTATCATGACTCTTTTATCTCTATAAACAAGTGATAACATTGTAGTACTTGTTTGGGTCGTTGATGAGACCTTGGTTCCTTAGCTTATACCATGGATCCTTTGTTATTGGTCATCAAGCTATACAACATTAGAACAAAACTTTCTTTGATTTTCTATACTAAACATTTTAGTATCATGTCATTGTAACTACCTTAGGAGACTCCTCATATTTTAAGTAATCTATCTTTATAGATCTATACTCTTAGATTATAGGTTCCTCTCATATGTCATTCTAAGGAAATTTCTTCTAGATTCCTTAATCTCTTGTTTGTAACATGATATTATGATTGAGGTGTAATTTTGTATCGAATAACCATGACTAGTAGACTCCCACTAACTTCTTATATAAACAAGGTTTGTCTTTGTTTTGATGAATAATCAAACTCTTTGATCATTTCATAAAACGTCAACTTAAATTCCTAGAGGCATGCGTAAGTCTATTAATAGACCTTAGCATTTTGTAAATCTTATTTGTATGTCCTTGGGAACAATTAGGGTGTGTCAAATACGTATCCCTTTTATTTGCCTTTTACAGGAATCAATGTCTTACATTGACATTTCACAAGTATTAGCTTCGTCATCCCTTTCAAGGCTCACCTCACCATGTGTCAAGACATGAAGATCATATCCCTTTTTGTCTTGTGACGAATTTCTTTTACACTCATAAAATTCTTATGTTTTATTTATGAGAGTGCTACAACTCTTTATGATTATTCTACTTTAGGATTCCTTTATTAAAGTGTTATTTGTGAGTCTACTCAAATCTTATTGAGTTCAAATTTCTTTCTACCATTTCTAGCATCCATGAATTCCTTCCCAAGGAACATAGTGTGCTTAGTAGGGAACAACACTTTGTTCTAGTGATTGGATATTTATATCCTAACCTTACTTTAGGGTATCTCACAATCTAACACTTCATTGATTTGAGGCTTCATTTTGTCTTTGTTAAACCCTTGGACATACACTTTATAGCCTTAAATCTTTAAAGGAAGATTATTTTTTTTTTTTACTTCCCATATCTCATATGTGATCTATAGCAATAGATTAGAATCCTCATTCATTTCAAAGGTCATACTAAGGAGTATTTATTCATAATTAGGGATATTAATTGGACTCATCAAGGACTGATCATGTCTAACATGTAATGTCCATAGAGAATCTCATTCTCGTTTAGGTGATCTAATAATTTTTGCATTTAAGTATTCAGCTCCTCGATCTAATCGAGATTCTTTAAAACTCTTGCTAATTCTTCTCATGAATTTTCAAGTCTAAACTTTCAAACATTTTAAATGTTTTGGACTTGTGTCTTATAACCATAATATGATCCATTATCATTAATGGTTATGTGACATGCATGTTCTCCTCTTGCTTAGGTGAACATAGGCCCATATACATCTCTATGTATGAGGACTATATTTATTAGTAACTCGTTTCTCATTATCAACTAAAAGGGGATATATGTCTTTATGTCAAGTAAGCAAGATTCCTTAGACATTATCTAATGATTCTAAATATTCTTTTCTATGAGTAGATTGGATATAGGATTCTTGCTTTTAATGTTGGTTACTAATTAATGTTTCTTTAGATCATTTAAGTCTTCTAATACTTATGTTATACATTTGGGAGTTATGTTTAATGCATATAATCATTATCAAAATATTTTCCTAAAACTCATTCTTAAAAATAACTATTATTCTTAAAAATGAAATACTTATTCAAAATAAGAATTGGAAATAAAATCTTTAGTCTCTACTAAAATAATAATGATTGAGTTGTAGCACATCCCAACATGGTAGTGCTAGCTCATTAGTACCTACATCTAATGGTCCAACTCTTTGATTCATTGTGATTATGTAGATATTCTCCCTTGAAGCTATCTTCCTTCCTTTTTTAAGCTCCTGTACATTTCAAAAATGTAAGCACCATATTTAGTATCATATACTTATGAGGTGGAATTTAGAAATACAAGAATTAGCATTAATAACATAAATACCCGAGGTGGTGGGAGAACTCTTCTTTTGCACCCCTTCTAGGTACTCCTTACAGCTTGTGCTTCCAATGCCCCTTCTTCTTGCAATGAAAGCAAACTACATCCTTTAGGCTATTCTGAGCCTTGGCCTTTTTCACTTCTCTAGTAGGTACAATTAAAGACTTTTTCTTCTTTTAGGCTTTGTCTTGCCTTTTACTCGCACGCTTTTCCTTATTAACTAGAAGTATAGAACTTTTGTTCTTCTTGTTAATTTTGAGTCGAGCCTCCCTTAGCATGGACAATAACTCTTCAAGAGTCTTTTGTATGTGCATCATGTTGAAGTTCATGATGAACTTTCCATAGCTATTGGGCAAAGATTACAATACTAGGTCGATGGGTAATTCAAGCATCCATTTTAACTTCAAGTTCGACCGGTTGATCAATATAGCCTATTATTTCTATGACATGCTTTTCGACATTGGATCCCTCATCCATTCTATCCCTAAAAAGCTTTCTTCCTATCTCATAGTGCTCATGCCTAGTATTCTCCTCAAATAAGCTCTTGAGCCTTGCTATGATATCAAAAGCTTGTGAGCTTTTGTGTTGGTGCCTATGCTCCAATGTCATAGCGAGCAAGCATGATACTTTGAGCAGTGATAGCATCATCTCTATGTTTGATCCATGCTTTATGAGCTTCGACTTGAACCGGAGGAGGCTTATCTAGAAGAGCTTTCACTATCGTATAGAGAATTTTCTCATGTTGGACAACTATCCTTAAATTCATTTCCCGATCGATGAAGTTTGTGCCACTAAAAGCATTACTTCCATCAATTATCGATCGTATCGATGTGTTGCTAGTCATACTTGTGTAATTTGAAAAGATAGAAAAGCATACGGCCTAGTTAATTAAATTGCATAAAACAAAGCATAAATTAAAAAAGTAAAATTTCTGTTCGCTCCTACTATTTTCTTCAAGTTCTATAACCTTCAATATAGTACTCAAGAAAAATTTTGAATTTATTTTCTTAACGGGTTAGGATCCTATCCTCTCACATGCATTAGCCTTAAGTTATCTCAACAAGCCATACATGCAGGATTAGGTAGGTAACTCCTTACCAATTACATCTAATATAATTCCTAATTCCATTGGTATGATAACTCCTTATCTTTATCACATCTTATGTGAATACCAATCCTTGCTTACAAGTTTATTAGACCTTGAGTTATCTCAACAAACCTAACAACTCATTTAAGTTAGACCCAATGTTTGGGGTCATCGCATGGCCCATGATTTTTTTCCCTCGAGGAAGAAATGATCTTGAGTTATCTCAACAAGCCAACAATAACCAAAAAAGTTTCGTCTCATAACGTTGGAAAGCATTTAACTTAATATTTTGTTTGAAGGATTTAATAAGGTTGGCCTCATCCTACCATGCATACTACACAATAATCAAATTATTCCTAATCATGCATATTAACATTCATCATATTCATACATCTCATGCATGACTCAAAGATTGGTGAATGGTGATGGATTTCCGATACTAGTCCCTCGAGCCATAAGGACACTAGTGGGTCAATTCTTAGGTGTAAAATTATTATAAATTCTTCATGAACATCTTCATTCCTTGGCATCTTCTCCTTGTATCTATTCTAATACTTATCTTCTACTTTTACATTTATTCAAAATAAAAAACCTTGATTTACATTTGAGGGGATTGAGATGAGAAAAGAAATAAAATAGAGTAATATAGAAGGCGAATACACGAGTCCTATTTATCCAAAAAATACCAAACATTTATAAAACTAGGTCGACTAATCCATACCATCCACTCATGCTTTCAATCACATTGATACATTGCATGCTCATGAAATAATTTAAATCTTAAAATGATTATAAATCTATAGTTTTGGTCATTTTATAAATTTATCAAAATTTCTTTAAATTTGAATTTTAAAACTTTTGGACCTTGGGCCCACTTTGGGCCCATAAGATTTTAAGCCTTGAGGGTTCACGTTCATTCGCTCGTAGTGAATGGCCCATGCGTTGGGCTATGGCTCGGCCGTTGCCACGTGCCCATTGCACGCTTGGCGGGCCAAGCCACCGTCACGTGCCCGGTAGGCCACTAGCCTCGCCTGCTAGCGATGGGTCCGCCACGCATGCGAGTTTGATGTCCAACGTTGACCTCGCTTGCTCTTACTCGATTTTGATCCAAAATTTTAGCTTTATACTAATAAAAAATACCAAAACATAAAATTTATAATCAAGTATATCTTATTCATGTAGTTAATCATAATTAACCAACCATACAACTAAAGATTCAATGGAGGCTTCGTTACTAATTAAAGGATCATGCATCATGTAGAGGTATGGAATAAATAAATACATAATTCCTCCGATAGCGTAGATCTAAATTTATTTTCTTTGATTAGTCGTCTAAGTGTCCGACCTCTATTGATGATTGACGCAGCCCAAATATCCACAAAGAAGCACTCAAAATTGATGGGGTGCTAGTTTCACCTTTTCCGACTAAGTATTTTATCTAGAAATCAATCCCGAAAAGCTTTACGACAACTTTAAAGGAGAGGGTATGAGAATTTCTTGCTAGGGTTTTAGGAGAAAACTATTTTCTCCCATTTTTCTCTCTTAGCCGTGCGCCCTTTTTTTGTGTGGAGGATGGCCGAATTTTTTTCCTACCTTTTTTCTTCTTTTTGGCCAAAATTCTCTATTATTATCTCTCTCTTCTTTTGTCACCCCTCTCCTCCTATTTATAGGGAGAGATTTTGCTTGTCCTCTAAGGATAAGGAAAATGGCAACCTTGAGTCCATCAATGACTATAAGTTATTGCTTCCTTATCCTCCAAGGATGAAGAGTTATTTTATATTTGAACTACTTGATGTTTATCTTTAAAACATTTATCGTTATCCAATAACCTTGATATTTATCCTCCCACCAAAATTATCTTAAGGCTTTTAATTGAACCTAATGGGCCAAAACTATTTTAGCCCAATTAATTTATCTAGACTATTCAAATAAATATTCTTAGATTATTTTGGCAAGATCCATATTAGGAAACAATTTCCTAAAATACTCTTTAACCTAAATTAGGAAACTTCTTTCCTTTTAGGTTCTTTATTTTCAAATTTGAAACTAACTTCCAAATTAGGAAACTGATTTCTAAAATAGAAAACTTTCATTTTAGGAAACTTTCCATTTTCCAAACTCTTTCCAAAATAGGAAACTTTTATAACTGAAAACTTTTTTCAATATATTTGCTTCTCATTTGCAATGTGAATACTTGAACTTATGCTTGTGACTCAATAGACTCCTAGATATATTGGCAATGTATCAAGAATAAAAGACTCCTTTTTCATCTCTTGATACATAAATCAAGATTGGCCTCTAGCAAGGCATCATGACTACCCAATTCTTTAGGAGGATTAGTGAATCCATTATTACCTTTCACGAGCATGGTTACCATACAATTCAGATCCTCATGTCGACTTATCATAGTGTGATCTCAAACTTGGTTATTAGTCTTGTTTGATTATGATCACACAAGTTTTCCGTGATTCCCAAATGTGTTAGCTTTTAGAGTGTAGTGTGAAAACTCCTTTAGCATATAAGGAATGACATGTCCTATCTTATCCATACAGCCTATCTCCATTGGATTCCTAGTGCACCTAATGAATCGTCCACGTGCAACCTATTAATGGGTCCATCAAAACGAGTGTCAAAGTGCATAAGTCCTCCAATGAGATAATCATGATGACTTTAAGTCTAAGGACCATTTGTACCCATCTCTTATAAGATTCCTATAGTCTAAAACCATATGGGTTCTCATGCTAGTCAAGTCGAGTGCTATGTTCTCTAACATAAATCACCTAAGTACTTGCTTTGGCATCACCATGCCAATAGGTGTGAGATCTCCTATTGCTATCATATAGTATGAGCATAGCACTCACAAGTCTATTTGTATATTATCAATGTCCATTCTTGACGATGCTATGACATGGGACATTTAATGATATCATTCATGTGAATTAGTATTTGTTTCACATCTTTCGATCAATCACTATTGCAAATATATATCATAAGGACTTCTATCTAATTCTACTAAATTTATCAACATGTAAACATAAGAATTAAAAGAATGACTTCTTTATTATTATTAAAATAAATGATGCAAGTAACATATTAATATAAGCTCATCCAAACATGGTTGGATCTTGGGCACCAACACTAACAATAGTTTGCTAGAGAAAATTCACACCCATATGGATAATAAGCTTGTGCAAAGATAAGAGACAAAGAAAAGAGCACGAGCAAAAAAAGCAATGCACGATTTATACACTAAATTAAGCATAGACGAGTGTCTCAAGCTTCGTTTCCATCTTTCCCACCACCTCCTCTTTTACTACTATAATTCCATATTTTCTCCCTTAAACTTTCCCTAATAATTTTATATGCCTTTGGTCAAGTCTATATTGAACATCGAAGATAATATCTAATTTAAATGTGCGGGTGCATTTAGCATTTAGGTTTTTTTTTAATTATGTTTGTTGATGAATTTGGTATGTTCATTTTTAGGTTATTCCCCTATATAAATATAAAATTGAAAACTAAAAAAGATGAAACGAATGCCATGGTTTAGCATGATGTTCTTCCTAAATGATGTTTGTTGATGAGTTTGATGAAATTTGATGAGATAATTGAAATTGTTTGAGATATTATTATTATAGAAGTGCATGCATGCTAGAAAGCCTTATGTGTTTTTATGATTGATTATGATTTAGGTAGTAATGCTGACTTTGCAAATACCATTTAGAAACTAGACTTTACATGGTTTAAATAAACGGGTTTTCTAATTTTTATGGAAATTTGATTAAAAAAATGAAAAGCATTAAAATAGAAAAATTTGGCATAATTAAGTAAAAAATTCTACTCTACTAATTTTAGTTGCTTAGTAACTAGGATTATTCATGATAAATGTTTACTTTTACGTTAAATAGTAATTTGAATTATCAGTATGCAAAGCACCTTAAGTTGATGACTTGCTAAGTAACTAGATACCTTCATTACAAATGTCTATAATCATGTAAAAAGGTAAGTGATCACTACCGAAAAATCTATTAAAGGCCTTAAAAAAGATAAGGATGCCTAAAAAGGAAAAGTTTTTTATTAAAGAAAATCTCAATTTATTGTTTTTCTTGTAGTAGTGAAAATAGAAAAAAGTAAAAATTGGTGTTGCATGCTTGAATTGTTTTTGGTTATAAAGATGCATATATTAATTTAGAAACATGCATTGATATGATAACAATGTTTTGAACATAATCAATTTGACTATTAGATTTTTTTAATTCTAAATTAAGGATCAATCTTTGAAGAATAATCATACTAGTATGACACTCATTTGAAGATTATATCGGTTTATTGTCTAAAAATTCTCACGACACATAACTCATCCACCGAGGGTAGCATCGGATTTAAAAGGTTTGTTTCATATGCTAAATCTAACCATGATTCCTACAAAAGTGAGTTAGGTTTTTTTTTTTTTTTTTTTTTTTTTTTTTTGCTTATGGACTAACAAAGTTTAAGTGTGGGGTATTTAATGTGTGCATAATTAATATGATTTTTATGCTCTATTATATTTAAGTTTTTAGTGTTTTTTTATATTATATTAGGTTAATTAAGACCAAGATAACAATTTTGAGTTTTATAGAAAAAAAAATGAATCGGAGTAAGAAAAATCAAAACCAAAGGAAGGAGAAGGAAAATCACCAAGGGGGTTTAAAAAGAGTTACATGGCCATGCCATTTACAAAGAAAAATAGCTATTGGCTATGTGACACACCGAAGAAACCATATGGATTACTTAGCAACAAAGGCCACAAGGATAGTAACTTTTCACACGAGCTTAGGCAAAGAATCTAACTCGCCCATATGAGTGTCAAACTGAATTATCTTCTAAGAGAAAAGAAGAAGCATAAGAGCAATAGGCATTCCACAATGAATGTATTGAAAAGAGACATGCTCATGTCTCAAAAAGCCGAAGAGGTCTACATGGGCATAAGGAAGTAACACAAAATGAAGAAAAAGGCATACGGCCATTCCGCCTCTAGCCGCAAACCGTGTAACACCAATTCTTTATGGCTCTAAGCCATGTGAGATTAAATAGAAAACTATGTAACTTTCTTAAGTAACCTGTGTTGCCATGTGTGGCTGACATATATGTGATGTAACTCTATCTTTTAACAATAAATAGTGATTTTAGAGTTTTGTTTTAAGATTTCAACTTTCAACAGACTACCATATATAGAAAACTCTCCTTTGTAACCTATTATGAACAACTAAACATCCATCTTAGTTAAATCAAGTTAAAGCTTTTGGTTAAATCACCGTGACATTATGAGTTTCAATTCTAGACTTATCTTATTTGAGTTTTTTTTTCTATATGATTGTTTTATGATTATGTAATTAAATTGATTAAAGTGCTTGCTAGGTATTTAATCATCTTAATTTATTAATAACTAAGTATTCAAGTCTCGTGTAATTACTTGTCTAAACTCGCATATGGTAGTAGCTAGGGGTTAATGATTATTTTTCACATTTTTGCTTAATCTCTTAAAAAATATAGAACTATATTACATCTTTCTAACATCTAGAATGGTGGTTTAACTTCACATGTCTTTCTCTAATTAATATTTTTATAGTATTAAATCTATCTAGTGTCTAGTAGGTTGTTTAATAGTTAAGGAATTAATTAGGTATGACATATTTGGTTAATGATTCAGTAAGGAAAGACTAAGGATAATATACATATTTTTTCCCTATAATAAATATTAATGTTTAGGATAAGTTCATAATTAAATCAATAATCGGTAACCAAACCAAAAGCCAATATTGAAATTCAATCGTGGTTTCCTTAATATTGTTATTTTTAGTGATTTTAATTGCTCACAAACACATCAAACACAAAACCTCCCTTCACTACTTGTGCACTACAAGAACAATCAAGAGAAATCATTAATGAAACCTCCTTGTTATAGGTTTGACCCTTACTTTTTCTATTTACACCATAGTGGTTAGGTTCCATAAGGATAATATAAATATCGAATTTGTTACTAGTACAATATGCCATCAACAAGTGACAAACCTCTACATTAGGGAAGGTGATTTGCCAATCATTATTGTACATCACTCTATCGGGATGCTCTTGTAGATTACCTCTTTTCCATGTATAAGGAGGACCTTTGAAACCTAGATCAATCAATCTGCAATCCTAAAGATATTGCTCAAAACCCATACTATTATACTAATTAAAGTCTCTATCACCTGTTTTCTTCGTTTTATATAGAATAGCATTCAAATTTCCTCCCACTACCTAGGGCATATTGCTCTAACTTGTCAATTTTATTAACTCCTTCCACAATCTAAATTGAATGTGAACCTTCAAGTTTGCATACACCACCATGAAAAAAAAATCTCTATCCCTCTAATTAACCTTCATGTATGTAAATTGATTATGGTTCTATAGAATTTGGATTAAAAAAAAGCCCCTTCATTCCGGATACCAAGATGCCACCTAAAAATCTATTCACTTTAATATAATGAGAGTTAGAGAGGCTTAATCTCTTTGTGACTATCAAAGCATTAGCACCATTGATTCTTAGTGCCATAATAGCCATCACATTTGGTATATGTAACCTAGTTAACTCATAAAAAAAGACTCTAAACAACTTATGCTTAGCACCTTAGCAATTCTAAAATATAATACTTAATGGATTAATGAGTCAAAAAACTAGAAAATAGATTAAACCTGTAGGTGTTGACACATTTGTTTAGCCCATGCCTCTAACTCATACCCATAGAGTCTAATAACATGGTCTCCTCTACTGGATTCACTATCATAATTTACTTTAATTTAGAGTTTATATTTGAAGAAGAGATAGTATTCTTTTAAATTGGCTTACGAATTGAAATTACTAGCTAAAATTCTCCTTCATAGTTTTGATAGTCTCTTTTTTCTTCTTTCTTACTATTATCATTAAAGTTATGTATGGTGGGACATTGATTTCCACTTGTTGAAGATCACCTTATTTAGCTAGCTCGATCTCAAATGGCTTTCTTTGGTTATCTTTGTAAGTACTCATTGTGGAATCCTTATCAATTTCAACTTCTTCCTCCTCTTTTGAAACATCCTTCGTTTCATCCGGAATGACAACTCGTGTGGTTTTCATCTTCAATGGTAATAGGTATGTTTTAGGTCAAATTCAATTTCATAGTAAAGGTGAAATTTTCTTGGTTTGTTGTGGTTTCGGATACAAAAAGGGTAGATATGGATTATCTCGTTAGGTTTAGCTAGGCTAGGGGTTTCGATAATCTTATGGGCTATTATTTTTGATTGAGTGTTATCATTGGTAGAGATAGGCTTTCCAATTTGAAACTAGGCTTACCTTGAGTAGGTTGAAACTTGGTTAAAGGTTATAGAGTGATCTGTTTGGGCTAAGGAAGGTTCTAATTCTACAGGATTTAAAACCATAAAATAGGACCCATTACTCGGCTCACTTCGGGCTCCTATATTTTTCAAAAATGAAGGTGTATCATCATTTAATAATCTTTTTTTGTTCTTTGATGGAGCATGTATCTAGGGGCCATAGTTTCCATTTTTATCATAGCCCACTTGCCCACATGTGTAGCAAACTTATGGTAGCCCTTTATAGGTAACCATTTATGTCATCCCATCAATCCATATGGAACTTTTCACTCGGTGCTTCAATGTTGATGTCCATAACAACTCTTGGAAACTTAGCTCTTGAGTTAGTTTGCATAATATAGCCTATTTTTATGGTTTTCCTCAACATGTTTCTCATGGTTCTAAGAATACTAGGATGATACCAATCAAAAGAAAGATTAGGGAACCCGACCCATACAACTACTTTTAATTCTATAAGCTCTATAATAATGATCCTATGGTGGTGAGTCAAACAATGATCAAGGATAATCCAAGGCCCTTCCACCAAAGCATAGAGGTAGTCCTTTTTATAAGAGAATTGGACTTTGTAGAATTCATTTTCCATGTCTATTACCCAAAAAGCTTTAGTTGCATTCCATATTGTTCAAAGTCTAACACATAAGGCTTTGTACCCTACACTCCTCTTAAGGACCATTGCTACCATAGAAAGCTCTCATGGTTTTCGCAAACACTCTTTGAAAGCACTCGACAACTCAATAGACTAAACATGATCCTTCTCTATTATAGTGATGTCTCCTTCCTCCATTATAACCTCTATGATAGACATCCATTCAATACTTTTTAGCTTTTCAAATTTATACCATCAGTCATTGCATGCTTGAAATTTAAATATCCTATAGGCATTAATGTGTCATTACAACTTTCCAAGTTTAGATCTTTTCCTAGTATATGGACTTTTTTATGGTACACCCGGATCTAGGGTTTTTAGGATTTTTTAGACTCTTTAGTAGGGGGAGATAGTTAGGATTCTGTATAGAGCATATTTTTAATTAAAGAATTCTTCCATTGGCTTAATTATTAAGAGCTATTCTTTTTTTCACTATAAATACCAAACTCATATTAATTGTGAGGGTACTCCAATGATTCCATAGCTCCGTTAGCTAAACCTCTAAAATCTCCCTCTAAGGGCTCTCCAATCAAAACTAGACAATATATAAAGTTTCACTTCCTTGGATTTTGACCACCCACCTACCTACTATCTATCTATCACTCTAATTATCATCTTGTTAGCATGATTGACTTTCTCCCACGACTCTTACTACTTACTCTCATTCTACTTGGTTTACGGGCATTGCTTTTACAAGTCACAATATTAGCTCTTGATATTTGACTTGTTAGCTAACCTATCATTACCTTGTCCTTAAGAACACGAGTACAAGTAGATTATGGTGACTTTGCTTAGAGAGTTAATGATTGTGAAAGAATAATGACCCATTCTAAGACTATCAAAAAGACTACTAATCTTGCAATAAACACATCTATGGGCTATAATTGAGGGATCCTATCCGATCCTACTAGCAATGCTAATACACCATCTTCTTATATTGATGGTGACATCAATGGCTAAGTTCTTCAAGCATTGTAGTGGAAATTTACAAATAACTCTAGGAGGTGGCTTGCCTCTACCCACTACTTAAGTCCCTACCATGATTACCGTATAACTAGGTCTTTCGATTGTGATTATGTTTTGAATATTTTTCAATAGACCTAACTCAAATTGTAATAAGACTAGCAAAAAGTCTTCAAAGTTCTTTAAGATCTCGTTAGCAACATTATCCAATTACTTTCCATAGCTATAATGCCTCATACCATTCTTTCTTAAATAAGTGGTGTCTTAAACCATTAATGTTAAAGATAACTTAACACATTATGTTTAACCAAGTGATAATAAAAACATCCTACCACAAAACATCCACCATGAGACTATGCCTAACCACTAGACAACTCATGTTACCGATGCTTCTAGTTACCAACATCACTACCTCACTAAAAAAAAAAATTAAAAAAGATATTTTAGTGAAAGATAGTAAAATCCATTAGCGAGTTTGATCTCAAGCTCCTCTATCTAACCCATATGGCTATAAGACCTAACCAAAAATGTTATATGAGGCCTAATTTCAAAGTTTTTGATGGAAAACCAAATAATGTGAAGGAGCATCTCATGAACTTTATGGAGACCCTAGGCATGTACAGCCTAGATGATGAATTAAAGTTGAAACAATATTTTAAGTCTTTTATAAACTCGGTGTATGAATCTAGCCTCTAGCTTTGTGTAGATATAGACAAGTATGTGTAAGTTGTTTATTACGAAATTCTTCTTTATCTATAACGAGGTAACAATGTCCGAATTAGGGATAGGTTGCTAAAATTCAAGAGAGGGTTTGTTTATATAAATTGAATGATTTCAAGATTGTATCCTAGACATACAAAAGGGTTTTGATGAGAATGAAGTAATTAAACTACATTTCTAAGAAATGTATAAAAAAATGCTTTATCTACTAGGAAAACATAGGTCTAACCATGTTTTCCTACCTTAGTAAAAAGTGTTTGTTGGACTAGTAACTCCAAGTGTATTTTCAACATGAATAACTTAACCCCTATTATTAGTGGTATCAAGAGGGATGCTTTAGTGAAGTCATCTTACTAGACAAGTAACCTAATAAAAGAATAAGGGTAGCAGTTGTTATGCCAACACCTTAGGAAGTAAATCCATAACCCAATAAATAAACTTGTTGCACATTAAATAAATAAACAATAGATGAATAATATATAAAGTTAAGAATAAACCACTCACTATAAGACTTAAGTTTTTAGATGGAACTCAATCTCAACTATCAAATTTAAAATAATATCAAAGCCTTAAAGAGACATAGCATTTTAATAAAATCTCAAAAAAAAAAAAAAAAACTCAACGACTTAACAAATCCAAGAGTCTAAGTCATATGAGAGATTCTAAAAGATTGTAAGTGAAGAGGAGTATTAGTGAATATATCTCATATTAAAAAAATAAAAAATATAAACTAATATGAAAGATGTTAAATGAGTCATCTATCAAAAGGCTTAACTCTTTTGAATGAAAATCAATCTCAAATATCAAATTTAATATGGTATTAGAGCAAAAAAGAGATCCAATGGTCTAGTAAAGATTTTAGAACCCAAGGTATTTGACTTATTCTAAAAAATGAACTACAAGTGAGAGAATGTGTTAGAGAACCTACCTTTTATTGAATAAATAAACAATAGATGAGTAATATATAATATTGAGAATGGACCATCCATGATAAGATTTAAGTCTTTTGGATGGAACCGAATCTCAACTATCAAATTTAATATTATATCACGGCCTTAAAAAGCCTAATGGTCCAATAAAAATCCTAAAGTGTAAACCATTTGACATATGAATTACCCATTCTTAGTCTTATATATTATTCATCTATTAGTTATTTATTTCATATGAGATAGGTTCTCTATCACTCTCCCTCACATACACTCTTTTAAGGTCTATCAAGTGACTTGGATTTTAAGATCTTTGCTAAACCATTGAACCTCTTTGAGACTTTGATACCATATTAAATTTAATAGTTGAGCTTGATTTTTTTAAAAAAGCATTAAGTCTTGTGATGGATGGTCCATTTTTTATATTAATTTATATTTTTATATTTATTCAATTTAAGATATGTTTACTAACAATCCTCTCACATGCGATCTTTTAGAGTTTATCAAGTAGCTTAGGCTTTAGAATTTTTGTAGAACCATTAGGCCCATTTAAGGCTCCTATACCATATTAAATTTGATAGTTGAGATTATGTTCCATCTAAAACACTTAAGTCTTATAATGGCTCATTTTCAATTTTATATGTTACTTATCCGTTATTTATTCATTCAACGTGAGATAAGTTTTCTAATACTCCTCCTCTCTTATAGCTTATGTTTCGGGGTATATCAAGTAGCTTACATATAACACCTATAACCTAAGACCAACATAGGTTGAAAATATTATCATCGTTGACCTACATTCGAAGTGTAATGAATGTAAGCTAATAAGGTATTGTGTCTTTCCTATAGCTTGACTAGGTATGGATTATGCTATGGAAGCCTACTAAATAACCAATAAGTCTTAAATTTTAGTCCAAAATGCACTCGCTAAATTTTTTTTTTAAATATTTTATTTAAATAGTTTGGACCGAATTGATCGGATATGTGTCTATTGGTTTTGCCAAATTCTTTTTTAATAATTTTGTATAAATTTATTAAATTCATTTAGTCAATACCCATTATTTGTTGATTTAATCATTTATTACTACCATTTTCTTATTATTTTTATGGCCACTTAATCGTTCGGTTTATCATCAATGTTGACAAGCAAATAATTAATTAAAAGAAACTACTACTACTACTACGCATCACTATACTATTACAATATTATCAGCATGTCCAAATTTTGGTTAATATACAACCTATCCATATTTTACCACCTATTACAAAAGTCGTTTATTTATTTATGAACTATTTCTCATCACTAACTAACCATTTACTTATTCATAACTTTTAGTATCATATAGAACAAGGAAGCCATATCCAAGTATGTATACTAAAATATCAAGTACCGAGTAGAAAAATGGTGTGAAGGAGGTACAATTTACACTTGCAAGTGAGATATATGCGATGAACTAACTGGGATGATCCTTCAATTACGACCTCAAATAGAAACATTGCCATTAGTCTTTACCTTTGGTTCCTATATGATAAGAACTAAATGAACAATTGCTCGGTAAGTTAATCATGCATGCCATGTATGAATGCAAGTGAAATGCGGATGAAAAATTATTGTCATGTTTATTCCGAAATCCTTATTCCACGCTAGGAAATTCTTTTCCATAACCATTCCGAAAAATCTTTTCTTTGCTTAGACATACCTTTCCAACCGTCTAAATATACACGTCCGTACATGCTCGACCCTCTTTTCCCGAGCATTTCTCCTATAGGGCAATTATCAATTCCCTCACAATCAAGGCCATTAACGGTTCCCGACAAGAAAAATCAATGATAGCTCCCACTATTTCTTTCAAGTTCTATAACCTTCAATATAGTACTTGAGAAAAATTTTCAAATTTGTTTTCTTAGTGGGTTAGGATCCCATTCTCTCACATGCATTAGCGTTGAGTTATCTCAACAAGCCATACATGCGGGATTAGGTAGGTAACTCTTTACCAATTACATCTAATGTAATTTCTAATTCTATTGGTATGAGAACTCCTTGTCTTTATCACATCTTATGTGAATACCAATCCTTACTTACAAGTTTATTGAACCTTGAGTTATCTTAACAAACCCAACAACTCATTTAAGTTAGACCCAACATTCGGGGTCATCGCATGGCCCATGATTTGTTTCCCTCAAGGAAGAAGTGACCTTGAGTTATCTCAACAACCCAACAACGACCAAGAGAGTTATCACCTCATAACATTATAAAGCATTTAACTTAATGTTTTGTTTGAAGGATTTAATAAGGTTGGTCTCATCCTAGCATGCATAGTAAACAATAATCACATTATTCTTAATCATGCATACTAACATTCATCATATTCATACATCTCATGCATGACTTAAGAACTAGTGAATGATGATGGATTTTTAGTACTAGTCCCTCGAGCCACAAGGCAACTAGTGGGTCAATTCTTAGGTCAAAAATTATTACAAATTTCTCATGAATGTCTTCATTCCTTGGTGTCTTCTCCTTGTATCTATTTTAATTCCTATCTTCTACTTTTACATTTATTCAAAATAAGAAACCTTGAGTTACATTCAAGAGAAGTGAGATGAGAAAGGAAATACAATAGAGTAATAGAGAAGGCGGGACATGCAGCTCTTATTTATCCAAAAAAATATCAAGCATTCATAAAACTAGGTCGACTCATCCATACCATTCACTTATGCTTTCAATCACATTGATACATGGCATGCTCATAAAACAATTTCAATCTTAAAATGATTACAAATTTATAGTTTGGTCATTTTATAAATTTATCAAAATTTCTCTAAATTTCAATTTTAAAACTTTTGGGCTTGGGCCCACTTTGGGCTCATAGGCTTTTGGACCTCGAGGGTTCACGGGTTTTGAAGCCCAAACCCTTGGGTTCGTATGCATTCGCTTGTGATGCTTGGCAAGCTTGAACGCTATCGCTCGCTTAGCGCGCCGCTCGTGGCTTGCCTAGCACACACTTGGCAAGCAAGTAGCTTACCCGGCGCACGCCATGCTAGCTAGCGGCACGCTCGCTAGTAGTAGGTATGCCACGGATGCGAGGTTGACATCCAACGTCGACCTCACTTACTACTACCGATTTTGACCTAAAATTTTAGTTTTATACTAATACAAAATACCAAAACACAAGATTTATAATCAAGCATAGCTAAATCATCCGAGTTAATCATAATTAACCAATCATATAATCAAAGATTCAACGGAGGCTCTTATACTAATTGAAGGATCATACATCCTATGGAGGTACGGAATAAATAAAAAAATCTCCTTCATCTCAAGACCCAAGATCATGTCATTGAATATATTAATCATACATACATGAATAATAAGATAAAAGTAAAGGATTACCTTTTGTAGCTCGGATCTAAATTTCTTTTCTCCGATTAGTTATCGAAGTGTCTAGCTTCTATTGATGATCCACGCAGCCAAAATATCCGCAAATAAGCACTCAAAATTGATGGGGTGCTAGCTCCACCTTTTCCGATTAAGTATTTCATCTAGAAATGAATCTTGGCCAATTTTGTGATAACTTTAAATTTTATTATTTTAATTTGATGTGCACTTTAGTTGTTTAATTTTGCTTTGAATTCCCTCATTCTTGACTAGATTTGAAGGATTCTTACAACGAATAGGTGAGCTTTAATATGTTAAGGGAAGAAACGAAAGACACACAAGAGTAGTAGGTTCTTACACAATGTGTGCAAGTAAAAAGCACACTCGTGTGAGTGTGTTTGGTTAGAAGGTCAAATAAAAAAGAGAGATGCAACATGGGTAATAGGTTCTTACACGGTTTATATAGGTAAAAAGCACATTCGTGTGTGTGTGTGTGTGTTGATCGAAAGTTCAAATAAAAAAAGGAGATGCAACACAAGCAATGCCTTGACACATGGTTTACACACCAATGACAATACACCCGTATGTCTTTTACCCACCACTTTAGCTTCTAAGGAAATACGAGAGAAACAAGTAGTAGGTATCCTCTTAGTTGAAGGATCATACATCATATGGAGGTACGAAATAAATAAATAAATAAAATTTCTCCATCTAAGGGCCCAATATCACGTCGTTGAATCTACTAATCATACATACATGAATAATAAGATAAAAGTAAAGGATTATTTCTTGTAGCGCGGATCTAAATTTCTTTTCTTTCATTAGCCTTTCAAGTGTCCGGCCTTTATTGATGATCCACACGACTCAAATATCCACAAAGAAACATTCAAAATTGATGGGGTGTAGCTCCACCTTTTCCGATTAAGTATTTCTTCTAGAAATCAATCCCGAGCAACTTTGTGAAAACTTTAAAGGAGAGGGTATGAGAATTTCTTGCTAGGGTTTTAGGAGAAAACTATTTCCTCTCATTTTTCTCTCTTGGTCGTGTGCCTTTTTTTTTTTTAGAGGCTGGCCGAATTTTTTTTCCTATCTTTTTTTTTTTGGCAAAAATTCTCTATTATTATCTCTCCCTTCTTTTGCTGCCCCTCTCCTCCTATTTATAGGGGAGAGTTTCCTTATCCTCCAAGGAAAGGAAAGTGGCGGTCTTATCCTCTAAGGATGAAGACTTATTTTATATGTGGACTACTTAATGTTTATCTTCAAAACATTCATCCTTATCCAATAAGGTTAATGTTTATCCTCCCATCAAAATTATCTTAAGGCTTTTAATTAAACCTAACGGGCCAAAAATATTTTAGCCCAATTAATATATCCGGACTATCCAAATAAATATTCTTAGATTATTTTGGCAAGGTCCACATTAGGCAATAATTTTTCAAAATACCCTTTAATTTAAATTAGGAAACTCCTTTCTTTTTAGGTTCTTTATTTCCAAATTTGAAACTAACTTCCAAATTAGGAAATTGATTTCTAAAATAGGAAACTTTCATTTTAGGAAACTTTCAATTTTTTGAAACTTTTCATTTTTCATTTTTCATTTTAGGAAACTTTCCATTTTGGAAACTCTTTCCAAAATAGGAAACTTTTGTAACCGAAAAATTTTTCCAATATCTTTGCTTCTCATTTACAATGTGAATACTTGAACTTATGCGTGTGACTCAATAGGCTCCTAGATATGTTGGCAATGTATTAAGAATAAAAGACTCCTCTTTTATCTCTTGATACGTAAATCAAGATTGGCCTCTAGCAAGGCATCATGACTACCCAATTCTCTAGGAGGATTAATTAATCCATTATTACCTTTCATGAGCATGGTTACCATACAATTCAATCCTCATGTCCACTTATCACAATGTGATATCAAACTTGGTTATTAGTCTAGTTTGATTATGATCACACAAGTTTTCTTCGATTCCTAAATGTCTTAGCTGCGAGAGTAAACCAACTATGCTCTATTGGTATACTCCTACTGTGGCCATAGATTTTTTGAGCGGACATTTATCGAAGTGTAGTGTGATAACTCCTTTAGCATACGAGGAATGACATGTCCTACATTAGTGATACACTTATCTCCATTGGATTCCTAGTGCACCCAATGAATCACCCCGTGTAACCTATTAATGGATCGATCAAAATGAGTGTCAAAGTCCATAAGTCCTCCAATAAGATAACCGTGATGACTTCAAGTCTAAGGACCATTTGTACCCATCTCATATGAGATTCCTATACACTAAAACCAAATGGGTTTTCATGGCGACTCAAGTCTAGTGATATGTTCTCTAACATAAATCACCTAAGTGCTTGCTTTGGCATCACCATGCCAAAATGTTTGAGATCTCCTACTCGCTATCATAGAGCATGAGCATAGCACTCACAAGTCTATCCGTATATTATCAATATCCATTCTTGATGATGCTACGACTTGGGATATTTAATGATATCATTTATATGCATTAGTGTTTGTCTCACATCTTTCGATCAATCACTATTGCAAATGTATATCATAAGGACTTCTATCTAATTTTACTAAATTTATCAATATGTAAACATAAGAATTAATAGAATGACTTCTTTATTATTATTAAAATAAATGATGCAATAACATATTAACATAAGCTCATTAAAAAATGGTTGGATCTTAGGCACTAACACTAACACAAACCCCAATAAACACAACCATAGCCACACCCACGAGACCCTTGTCTCTCCATTAATGATCAAAGTCACCATCTTTAGCTTCACCATGATACAAGACAAAAAATCTTACTAGCCATCCTCACTCCTACAAAACTTAACGATAGCAGTGGTAGTAGCCCCCATTATCCCTCCCTATTACCATAGCCACAGTCATAACCACACTCTCACCTTCAACAAGCTAGCCTCACTTAATCGTGATACCTTATTCCCAAAACCAGTTTCATCCTCCTAACCAAAAAAAAAAAAAAATACCCATGCCAACCTAGTTAGCTCATCCAACCATTCCCCCACAATCATAACGGTTGTTCTAGCCATCAAGCCATTCTCACTATCAAAACGCAAACACCTAGCCAATAGATTACCCTTCACCAAGAAACACAAACACCAAATCCATCTTCCTTCACTAGGTCCTCCAATTGCCATTGAAATTCGTCATTTTCTTCTCCACATAAACACTCACCTAAACACCCTACCAAAATCAAGCCATGAAATCGCCACCTCTCTACGAGACCAACTCACAACAAATGGTACGCATACCTTCTAAAAACCATCATCCTCCACACCCAAATACCCAATAAACCAGCACTAAAGCTACCCCCAAGACCATGGAACGAGAGATTTAACCAAGAAACATGAATCCTTAAAGGCAATGAACTCAAGATCCCTATTTCGGATAACAACATCAAAGCAATCATCATGGGTTGAAAGAGAGAAATGGAGAAGAGCCTGCAGGATCTCGATCGATTTCACAAAATGGGAGGCTGAGAAAGAAGAGAAATTAGGGAGGTATAAATCTTTTGTTTTTTGATCAATTAAGGGTTGGTTGGGAGAAAAAGTTACTAGGAAATGATTTTTTTTTTCTTTGCTAAAAAAAATGAAGAAGTCCAGCTCGTGAGAGAGGGTTAAACTTGTTTAGCCTCGCATGTCCAAAGGCTAAGTCGAAGCCCCTAAAAAATGGAAAGAAGGCTTGTCCAATAGGGCAGCCCAACAACCTACTCCAATGAGCCCATGGCCCATAAAAGAAAAAGCCAATTATTTTGTAGTTTTACTTGTATTTATTTATTTTATTTTAGATAATTTGTCTTCAATGTTTTACATAGGCATGCTTTTTTTTTTTAGATTTTAATATTTTAGCTTCCTTGAAATTGCATTTAGTTAATTTTAACTAATTTTATTTTCACAATTAGGTTAGATAAATAAAAAATAGGTGAATGAATTGTCGAGTCGCCTAATTTTTAGGGGTCGATGACGATTCTCTATCAACAAAAAATAAAAAATGTAAAATACATATATTTTTAACTTTGTTGTTAATTAGTTTAGATAATCCAATAATAGATGAATTGTCGAGTGTCCTAATTGTTAGGCACTAATGACAATTCTCCATCGATAAAGAAATAAAAATATATATATATATATATATATATGATAGAAAAAAAGAGAGAGAAAGATTAATAGTTAACTCTTTAGGATTTTGTTTTAAAATTAGTTTAGTAGATAATAGGTAGGTGAACTGTTAAGTCTCCTAAATTTTTAAGGATCGATGATGATTTCTCATGAAATGTCAATAATGAGACTAATAGTTAATAAAAAGGTGAACTATCAAGTCTCCTAAATTCTTAAGGACTAACGACGATTTTCCTTTGAAATGTCAATAATTAGTTTAGGTAATCTAAAGATAGGGAAATTGTCGAGTCTCCTAAATTTTAGAGACTGATGATGGTTTTCCTTGAAATATCTATATTTTGTTAATGGTTAATAAATCTATGAATTGTCGAGTCTCCTAAATTCTTAGGGACCGATGACGATTTCCCATCGAATGATAGGTTACTAACATTTAAATTTGCTCAAAAAATTAGAGTTCAAATCGAAAACAACTTGGCACAAATAAAAAATTTAGGAAGATGAATTTAAAACTAAACTAGATGTAGTACCTTTCTCGGGAAATGGCATTTTTGAGTGATCGTTGTCTTCCCAAAACGTAACAAACTCCTTACTTTAAAATCTCTCGCATTAGTGCTATTTTAGGTTCCTAGTTCCTTTAATACTACGTGGTGACTCCAAACATAATAATAACTCGCATCCTCAAAAATTTCTACAAATACGATGCATTTCTCTAAAAACCTTTGAAAACCAAAAACTTTTTAAGAGTCCCGTCCAACGTCGTGTAGCAACAAAATGGCGACTCCATCGGGAAATTAGAGTTAGGCCATAGGTTTAGTCTATTTAAGTTTATCTCCTGTGTTTATTTTTCCCAATTATTTTTAAAGCAATTTATTTTTTTTATTTAATTTTGAGTTATTTATTTCTCGTAAATATTTTAAATCTTTTAATTTTAAGCAATTTATTTTTTCTTGTATTCATGTGCATATTTAATCTTGAACTAGATGGGATGCTTATCTTGAATTGTTGGACACCACAATGTAACGTACAAAAGCTCTAGACCCGAGCTAAACCTTGTTATGATTAGATAGAGAGATTCGGAGGTAAGTATGACAAAAGTCCACTAATGCTCTTTCGAACTCTTATTTAGATCGGAACTCACCCTATGCTTAGGAAATGGTGGAATAACCTTCCCCTACCTCCTTGTGCATAAGGTTAAGAGGCTAAATTGCCCCAATGATAATTTAGACAATTTAGAAACTTGAAAAGACTACAAGATTAGAGAAGCTTTACCTAAACCCATAGAAAAGCTATATCTTATCTACTACGAATCATTTTCAAAACATGTTTGTTGTAACCCTTATTTTTGTAGGATATCATCAAACAAATTATGACGAGAGAATGCTATTGAGAATTTTAAGGCCGAATCGGAATGTACCTAGTTTGATAAGGAAGGATGTCTACCTCGGATCTTATTCAAAAAAAAAAAACAAAAAAACAAAAAAAAGGGATCCTCAAACAACAAGTACTTCATTGAAGATGAGCTTATAATAAGATTCAATATTCATATAGCTCTTACTCGCCTCAAGCACGGGTCCGAAATTGTAAAGGGTAAAATAGGGTTCTGTTTGTATTGTAAATGTTATAAACTTTGTAATGTAAGTCGTTGTTATTAGTAATTGCTAAAAATAACTACACTTTCTTTTCATAGAAAATGATTTTAAGTCATATTCAAAACGTATTGCATTCCAAATTTCAAAGTCTTCCGTATATGCTTGTCACAAGATGAGCTCATCACTCGAGGTCTCAAGAAAAAAATCAAAAAATCAAAAAAAAATCTCAAAGATGAATCTGAAATTTCAAAGACAAATTTGATCCGAGGTAGACATGTTTTCCAAATCGGCCAAATATCTATGGGATGAAAATCGATCGAGTCCATCTTTGATAAAAACTCGTCATGATTTAAAGTTCTACAACATCAAAGTAAAATATCCAACTTGGTTCACATCATGCTTGTACATACCGTATATTTATTATACATATCCATTTTAAGTTTGTTTACAAGATCCGAAATATAGGCTACCCCACCAAAACTCGACTCCTCTCTCGAACATGTTACACTTAACTCCGATGAGCTTAAATGAAAATTGAAGAGAGAGCACGGTTGAGACATGCTCACTAATAATGAAATTTGATCACATAAAGAGGAAAATTGCTTTTTTATCCATATTTTTGAAAAAACGCATTGCTCACATTTCTAAGTGGTAAGAGCTCATCAAGCCAAGGCCAAGCTTAGGTTTGAATTATCGTTTGCCCTTCCAATGCCAACTGACAGTCTTGAGCCTTCTACTATTCCACTCGCTAATTTGGAGTAACCATATTCTCTATTGAAACATCATTCCCTACTAGGCCATTCTCACATAGAATAGGCCTATAGGTTCCATCAATACAAGGTACACCTAGTCTATGCATCACTCGTTGAACAAGTCCATAGGATTAAGGCAACTCGAAAAGCCTAGTTCAAAAAAGTTGTTTACAACGGAAGAATGCCTCAAGACCACTAAAGGCATCGATATACAAGGGTCGGTGTGAGTTGTTAGAATGGACATAATGTCAAATATGGCAATTCCTATGAAACCTCGAGTTTTTGAATTTTCCAAGTATGTGGGCCCTCTATGGATACGGTAGCAAGATTGCCAAAGTTATGAGAATTTGTTGACATGATTTTTTTGTAAGAGTTCAAGTAGATGTGCTTTAAGCTAATGTATTATATTGGTGGTGCCAAGATCGGAAAATAAAGAGATCAAGTTGATGCTTTCGTTCGATAAGAAAAATTTGATAGAATGTTGCTTCAAAGCGAGTAAAACCTAAAATCGAAAAGGTTTCTAATGGTTTTGAGAAGAGAAGAAGTAAAGAAATCAAGGGAAGGAATGGTGAAATATACCGAGTCGGGACTAAATCCTCTCGGTCCCGAAATCAAGAAGCAATCAAGAAAGATATGGAAACTATAAAAATCCCATTAAACAATCACAACCCGAAATCTACCCAATGTACCTCCAACCTAACAACCACAATAGCTAACATTTTGCCAAAACTAAATACAACCATATCCAAAAACCCAAACACATGACCATATCCTAAAAAAAAAACTAAAACCAAACACAACCATATCTAAAAACCCAAACCCACTAGACATGTCCACCAAATCGGTAAAACCGATCCTATTTGCCCCATCAAGCTCACAAAACATTCGAGTCTCTAGTAAGAATCAAGCAAATCAACACGTCCTAACATAACCCGATGAAAACCCTTATTCCTTGGTACAAATTAGATAAGGGATGTGAATGATAGTCATGTGCACCCCGGTATAACATCGATGATTATCTTACTTCTAAGAAGAAACTGTTGAATATGATTAAGCAAGATGGGATCGGTTTTGGCAACGATCGATTGTCCTACTTTTAAGAAGAAGTTATTGGGTCCGATCAAGAAAGGTTGGATCAATATTAATAGCGGTCCGAATGCTCTCAATATGAATGTCAACCTACTCCCAAACCATCCGATCGTCCACCCACGAGATGGAAATACTAAGTGAATTCAAAAGTTTTCATGCATGCTTATAATTTGCAATTATGGTCTCATTAATTTTGTCAAATTTTGAACTCCACTTCAAAAAGAAAAAAAAACACATTTCAGCTATGTATTAATGGAGTCATGTCTTTAAATGAAGGAGTCACTCCGATTCACTTTATATAAATTTCATATTGTTTGATCCGAAATCAAGAGATGTTTATTCGAAAGTATCATTTGGCATCCCAATTTTTCTCCATCAAGAAAATATAATGGCAAAGTCATTCAAAAACATTAAAAAAATTAAGCAAATTTCAAAACATGATAAACGAGATGCTAGAGATAATTCTTCAATTCAGTGAACAAAAAAAAAAAATTCTTTCTTAATAGAAAGTAATGAGGACAATACCCCATTTTATTAAAACCAAAAAACATAAAAAAAAAAAGAACAAAAATAAAACCAAAAACATCATCATCATCATTTTCTAAATAAACTCTCGAAGGAAAGCTTTGCTTAGAAATTTCTCATGAAGCCCAAAGTTGAAAGGCTAAATGATTGGTGCCTTAAATACCGATGAACAAGTACATCTTCGGCTCGTGATATCAAATTACATTCATCATTTCCTCTTTTGGGTTAACCTAAGGTTTTTCCAAACTAATTTCCAAAGAGGTTAGCATTATCGGAATAGGCAAATTAGCTATTGGGAAGAGGAAAGGCCATCTTTCATATATATTACAAAATTTTATCCCTTGTTGTCCCATTTTGAGCCCGATGATTTCTTTAATGATGACCTAAACTAGAATCACCCCTCACACTAGGAGCAGAGTGCAAAGTCCATAATAGTCGATGAAAATCTTAAAAATTTCTATCAAGAGAATCTTATCAATGATCCTAAAAAAAAAAAGAAAGCAAAAAAAAAAAAAAAGATGAGAAAAAAGAGAGAACAAAAAAATAATAAGAAAAAGAAGAAGGAAACTCCCTTAATACAAAAGTCACAAGTTAAGATGGGAGTCAAAATCCGGATAAACGAACAATAAGACTTGAGGATAGGAAGCAAATCCAACACTCAAAATGATAAAGCCACCTCGATAAGCTCTAGAAAGGAAATTCTCTTATGAAGTTCACGGCTGATTGATGGCTAAAGTGATAAAGTTCAAGTGGCATCACCTAAAAGAGACTTCTATGGACAATGAAGTGATCCTACATCATAAGACTCTTAAAAAATTTTAAGCCTCTCTATATCCTTCGTTCATGAGCCCAATCCATTGCCCATTTTATGTGCCTTTATAAGTCCTTCCTAATCAAAGGCGGATCGCTTAAGTTGTTCGATACTAATCTCAAAAGAAAAAAATGATTAAAACAAATATGACTAGTCGGTGTCGTTGTTCGTCATTCTTTAGGACATCAAATCATGAGTCTTTATCAACTAACTTGGGGGCAAGAGAAACAGAATCAAGATATTCATGAAGGACCATGCATCCTTTGGAGGTGCAGAATAAACAAAAATTTCCCTCATCTAAAGCCCCAAGATCAAGTCGTTGAATCTACTAACCATACATACATGAATAACAAGCTATAAGTTAAAGGATTACCTCTTGTAACATAAATCTAAATTCCTTTTTAGCAAAGCCCTCCAAATGTCCGACCTTTATTGATAATCCACGCGATCCAAGTATCTACAAAGAATCACTCAAAATTAATGAGGTCCTAGCTCCACCTTTTCCGATTTTGTGTTTCCTCTAGAAATCATCCTAGGTAATTTTATGACAACCTTAAAAGAGAGAGAAAGAATATTTCTTGCTAGGGTTTAGGAGAAAACTATTTTCTCTTTTCTTTTCTCTCTTTACCATGTGCCCTAAGTAATTTTTTGGGCTAGCCAAATCTTCTCTCTTCCTTTTTTCTTATGTTGGTCAAATTTTTCCTCTCCCTCTTATATATTTATAGGAGAGTTTCCTTGTCCTCCAAGGACAAAGAGAGGGTGGCTATAAGTCCATAAAAGACTCTAAGTTGTTCCTTCCTTATCCTCCAAGGATGATGAGTTATTTTTTATGTGGACTATTTGATTATTATTTTTAAAACATTCAACCTTATCCAATGAGATTGATGTTTATCTTTAAAACATTCAACCTTATCCAATAAGGTTGATGTTTATCCTTCCACGAAAATTATCTATAAGCATGTAATTAAATCTAATGAGCCAAAACTATTTTAGCCCAATTAATTTATTTGGACTATCCAATAGGTTCCTAGATATTTTGGCAATGTATCAAGAATAAAATACTCCTCTTTTATCTCTTGACACATAAATCAAGATTACCCTTTAACAAAACAACATGACTACTCAATTCTCTAGGAGGATTAGTTAATCCATTATTATCTTTCACCAACATGGTTACCATGCAATTCGGTCCTCATGTCAACTTATCACGAGTGTGATCTAGAACTAGGTTATTAGTCTTTCTCGATTATGATCACATTATTTTTCTTCAATTCCCAAATGTCTTAGCTCTTAGAGTAGACTAACTATGCTCTATTGGTGTACTCCTACTATGGCCATAGATTCTTGAGCGGACACTTATCGAAGTGCAATGCGATAACTCCTTTAGCATACAAGGAATGACATATCCTATCTTAGTCATACACCTATCTCCATTGGATTCCTAGTGCACCCAACGAATCGCTCACGTTCAACCCATTAATGGATCCATCAAAACGAGTGTCAAAGTGCATAAGTCCTCAAATGAGATAATCGTAACGACTTCAAGTTTAAAGACCATTTATACCCATCTCGTATGAGATTCCCATAGACTAAAACCAAATGGGTTCTCATAATGAGTCACGTCCAATGATATGTTCTCTAACATAAATCACCTTAGTGCTTGCTTTAGCATCACCATGCTAATAGGTGTGAGATCTCCTACTCGTTATCACACGAGCATGAGTATAACACTCAAAGGTCTATCTACCTTTCTCAATGTCCATTCTTGACAATGCTACGACTTGGGACATTTAATGATATCATCTATATGCATTAGTGTTTGTGTCACATCTTCGATCAATCACTATTGCAAATGCATATCATAAGGACTTCTATCTTGTTCTACGGAACATGTAAACATAAGAATTAACAAAATGACTTCTTTATTATTATCAAAATAAATAATGTAATGATACATTAACTCAAACCTATCCATACATGGTTAGATCTTCGGTACCTACAATAACAATTACGGATAAAATTATCCTTCAAAACTACTTTCTAAAAATACTTTCTGCTCAAACAATTTTCGAGTTATCTAAAATGGAATTATCATGGACCAATTACCTTCAAATGCCTCAAATGTTAGCTTTTAAGCAAACTTTGCATGACCTAAACACTTTTTTTGCTTGCTTAGCCCAACCTTCTTGAGAAAATTGCATCATAACATTTGAATGTCATGCTTTGGCTTTCCAACTAATCAATTTGAACATTTTTGTGAATGAAAGTACTTTCATTAGAACATCTCTACATTTCTTTCAAGTAATCCGAATTATCTTAAAAGAATAATTCAAATTCATGACTTGATCCATAAAAAAACCAATTGTCTATTCCATGATTTTTCTGAAAATATGATAAAAAAATTTAGACCAGACTTACAAATTATGATGCTAGTATCAAGAAATGAGCATTTGAACACAAGTAATGATTATATCGAGAGAATGATAAATGTTTGATCTCGACCAACACTTTGGGGCATTTCATGGCTCGACTTAAATGGTAATTCATTAAATTAACACTTGGGGGCAAGACCAAAGATCTTACAACTCTAATCGAGTTCAACAACTAATCGGACAATGACACCACTATATTAGCTCAAGGAATAGAGGTCTAAATAGTTAACTTTTGAATACAAATCAAAGCAATTAAGGCTATTAAGCAAGGGTTCAAAGAGTAGTTCTAAGGGATGATAATGACTCTGTCAAAGCTTGGCAAATAGTCGGAAGCGATCAAGTATGGTCTCTCGGGGGTAAACCATAACACATGAATGGTTGACCACCTCGATGTTCGGAAAAGTCAATCTACCTTAGTTGGTTGAAGAAGGTTAAAAAAAACTCAAGTTCACAATTAACAATGGGTAGGGAGTAAGAAAAATTTTGACGAGTACTACGGGATAATATCAAGTACATGAGTCCAAAATGAGGCATCAAAGGGGAGTTGAGTGCGGACAAGATGGGGCGACCTATGTTTCTCTCATATAAGAGCTCGACCATTGCTAATATATTTTAGGAATGTCAACTCAAATGAAAAATATGGAACCATCATTCAAGTTCAAAATTCAAAAAAAGGGCTCACCTTTTTCCTACACACACTCGAGCGGGGTCGCATGACAATAAACCATCATTCGGGTAGAGTCATCTTATAATAGATCATTCCTTCGAGCAAGGCCATCTCATAATAGACATTCACTTAGGTAAGGTCGCCTCACAATCGACCTTTCATTCGAGCGGAGTCATCTCACAAGAGACCATTCATTCGAGCGGGGTCCCTCACAATAGACCATTCATTCGGACAAGGTCGCATAATAATAAATCATTGCATATTTACTTTTCCAAGGCAAGCCATCTTTACAACATGGTCATGCATTGCATGTTTAATTTTCTAAGGCGAGTCACCTTTATAAGATGACCATGCACTCGTATAGTTATGCTTTCAAGGTAGACCGCCTTTACAATATGGCTACGTACTTGCATGTTTACTTTTTCAAGGCAAGCCGCCTTTACAACATGGCCACGTACTTGGATTTTTACTTTTCTAAGGCAAGCTGCCTTTACAACATGGTCACGCATTGCATGTTTAATTTTCTAAGGCGAGTCGCCTTTATAAGATCACCATGCACTCTGTATAGTTATGCTTTCAAGGTAGACCGCCTTTACAATATGGCTACGCACTATATGTTTACTTTTTCAAGGTAAGCCGCCTTTACACTACATGTTTAATTTTTTAAGGCGGACCGCCTTTACAACATGACCACACACTATATATTTACGTTTTCAAGGCAAGTCGTCTTTATAACATCGTCATGCATTGCATGTTTAATTTTTCAAGGCGGAGCGTCTTTACAACATAGTCACGCATTGCATATTTACTTTTCCAAGGCGAGTCCACCTTTATAACGTGACCACGCACAACATATTTACATTTTCAAGGTAGGTCGCCTTTACAATATGATCACGCACTATATATTTGCTTTTTCAAGGCGGATTGCCTTTACAACATGGAAAGTACAACATGGCCACACACTTGTATGTTTAATTTTTCAAGGTAGGTTGCCTTTATAACATAGCCACGCACTGCATTTTTTCTTTTCTAAGGTAGACCGCCTTTATAACATGATCACACACTCGCATGTTTACTTTTCTAAGGCGGATCGTCTTTACAACATGGCCACATACGGAATATTTATGTTTTCAAGGTAGATCGCCTTTACAATATGGTCATGCACTACATATTTAATTTTTCAAGGTTAGCCGCCTTTACAACATAGCCATGCACTCGCATATTTACGTTTCCAAGGCGGGTCGCCTATACAACATGGCCACGCACTCGCATTTTTACCTTTCCAAGGCTAGTCACCTTTACAAATAACCACTCACTACATGTTTAATTTTTCAATGCGAGGCCACCTTTACAACATAACCATGCATTGAATGTTTACTTTTTCAAGGTAAGCCATCTTTACAACATAGCCACGCATTGCATGTTTAATTTTTCAACGCGAGTCGCCTTTACGAGCATGGCCACGCACTACATATTTACGTTTTCAAGGCAAGTCGCCTTTACAACATGACCACGCATTGCATATTTAATTTTTCATGACGAGCCGCCTTTACGGTATGGCCACGCACCGAATGTTTACTTTTTCAAGGTAGGGTGCATTTACAATATAGTCACATACTGCATGTTTTATTTTTCAAGGCAAGTCGTCTTTACAACATAGCCATGCACCACATGTTTATTTTTCAAAGCGACCACAACATAGGTCTTGCAATGCATATTTATTTTTCCAAAATGACCGTAACATTAGTCCGATAATGCATATTTATTTTTTTAAAGTGACTACAACATTGGTCCGGATCCGGATATTTAGTTTTTCAAAATAATCACAACATTGGTCTTACAACGCATGTTTATTTTTCAAACATTGGTCCCATAATGCATGTTGGTTTTTTCAAGATGATCGCAACATGGTCTTGCAATGCATGTTTATTTTGTCTAACTGATCGCAACATTGGTCTCGTAATGTATATTTATTTTTTCAACGTGACCACAACATGAGTCCCGTAATGCATATTTTTTTTTTCAAGGTGATCACAACATGGGTCCTCATATGTTTGTTTTCCAAGGAAGGTTACCAACAACAACTAAACCAATCTAAAAAAAAAAACAAAAACAAAAATCTTTACAAGCATATTATATAAAGTCATTGAAAAAAATATTTTTCATTTGACTTTGTATAATAAACATTGTAAAAAGGAGACAACTATCATAACTCAAAAATTTCTCATATTTTTGGTTATTTTATTTGTTCTTTACATTTTTATTTCATTTTATCTCCTTTTATCTCATTTTAGAATTTACTACAAAAATACCAAAACAATGGAAAAAGAATAAAAATAGAAAAAAATATATGCATAAAATTCAAAATACAAAAAAATATAAAAAATAAAAAATAAAAATGACTCACTCCTCTCTCGTACTAGAAACCTCCAATAAAAACAACATATTTCATTCACTTTAGAGGGGTAGATAACAAGGCGACCACCAAAGGAGACAAAAAGGCAACTACAAAGAGAACCACAAAGGGAGCCAAAGGGAGCCTCCACAATTCTCCTATCCTCCTAAACCCCAAAAAACCTAGCAAGCAAAAATGTAGAATGGAGGAAGACCTAGTTGCCATAATCGCCATTATTCCCTTCCTCCCCGCATCTCACACTTTCGGCTACCCTTCTATCTCATATAGTCCCCATAAAGAACCCTTATTTGATCCTTCCCCAAAAATCCCCAAGACCACCTACGGTATCATCATCCCAATCTCCATAAACCCTCTACCAAGAAACCCATCGCCCCACCATTGGCTATCGTCATTGCAACCCTCTCAATAAGCCATCGGGCCATCTACCTCTCATAGATCAAGGCACGAAGCATCTAGCGTGCGTAGCTACTGCGGACCCATTCCTCACCACCGACCTCATCCATCAACAATAACACAACCCTCACCCAATCTCTCACCCCTATCCTCAATTGTCAATCAAACCTCACTAACCACCATAGTCATCTAAGTACTTAAAATCACCGTCAAACCTACAATCACCCCATAGCCCATATCTTCTTCACTCCTAAAAAACCATACCGACGGTCGAGTCTAACCCATTGCCCCTTCTCCTTTCTCCCTTACACTACCAAGAAGATTCTATCACGGCCTTAAACCCCCCAATAAACACAACCACGACCACACCCATAGACCCCTACTTCTCCACTAATGATCAAAGTCACCATCACACAAGATAAACAACCTTGCTGGCCATCCTCACTCCTGCAAAACTTAACGAGTAGTAGTGGTAACAGCCCCTATTGTCCCTCCCCATTGCCATAGCCATAACTACAACCATAACCATAATCAAGCTCTCACCTTTAACAAGCTAGCCTCCCTTAACCGTGATACCCTATTCCCAAAACCAGTTTCATCCGCCTCACCAAAAAAAAAAAAACACCCATGCGACCCCGGTCGGCTCATCCAACCATTCCCCCACAATCACGGTGGCTATTCTATCCATCGGGCCATTCTTGCCTAAAAACATCATTCGGGCCTCTCTCACTAGCAAAGACGCAAACACCTAGCCAACAGATTACCCCTCACCAAGAAACACACATGCCAAATCCATCTCCTTTCACTAAGGCCTCTAACCGCCATTGAAATCCGTCATTTTCTTATCCATATAAACACTCACCCAAACACCCCGTCAAAATCAAACCACGAAATCGCCACCTCTCACGAGACTAAATCACAACACATGGTACACATACCTTCTAAAAACCATCATCCTCCATACCCAAATACCCAATAAGCCAACACCAAATCTACCCCTAGTACCATGAAACGGAGATTTAGGCAAGAAACATGAATCCTTGAAGGCGGTGAACTAAAGATCCCTATGTCGGGTAACGAGCATCAAAGCAATCATCATGGGTTGAAAGAGAGAAATGGAGAAGAGGTTGGGGGATCTCGACTCGTTTCGCAAAATGGGAGGCAAAGAAAGAAGAGAAATTGGGAAGGTATAAAGCTTTTGTTCATTGATCAATTTGGGGTTGGTCGAGAGAAAAAGTTACTAGGAATTGATTTGTTTTTTTTCTTCTTTGTTAAAAAAAAGCCGAAGTAGTCCAGCCGTGAGAGAGGGTTGAACTTATCCAACGAAGCATGTCCAAATCAACCCGACCCAAGCCCTAAAAAGGGAAGGCTGGCCGATCCAACGAGGTAGCCCAACGACTTACTCCAAGAGGCCCATGACCCATAAAAGAAAAAGCCAATTTTTTTAATTTTAATTGTATTTATTTATTTCATTTTAGATAATTTTTCTTTAATGTTTACTTAGGCATGCTTTTTTTTTTTAGATTTTAATATTTTAGTTTCCTTGAAATTGTATTTAGTTAATTTTAAATAATTTAGTTTTAGAATTTTATTTCCACAATTAGGTTAGATAAATAAAAAATAGGTGAATGAATTGTCGAGTCTCCTAATTTTTAGGGACTAATGACGATTCTTTATCAACAAAAAACTAAAAATAAAATAAAAAATAAAAAATGTAAAATGCATATATTTTTAACTTTGTTGTTAATTAGTTGAGATAATCCAATAATAAATGAATTGTCAAGTCTCCTAATTATTAGGGATTGATGATGATTCTCCATCGAAAAAGAAATAAAAAAAAACATAAGATAAAAAGAAAAAAGAGAAAGATTAATAGTTAATTCTTTAGGATTTTGTTTTAAAATTAGTTTAGTAGTTAATAGGTGGGCGAACTATCAAGTCTCCTAAATTCTTAAGGACTAATGACGATTTCTCATGAAATGTCAATAATGAGATTAATAGCCAATAAAGAGGTTAATTGTCAAGTCCCTTAAATTCTTAGGGACCGACGATGATTTTCCTTCAAAATGTCAATAATTAGTTTAGGTAATCGAAAGATAGGAGAATTGTCGAGTTTCCTAAATTTTAGGGATTGATGATGTTTTTCCTTGATATATATATATATATATATATATATATTGATTAATGGTTAGTAAATCTGTGAATTGTCGAGTCTCCTAAATTCTTAGGGACTAATGACGATTTCCTATCAAATGATAGGTCACTAACATTTAAATTTGCTCAAAAAATTGAAGTTCAAATAAAAAAAAAAACTTGGCACAAATAAAAAATTTAGGGAGATGAATTTAAGACTAAACTAGATGTGGTACCTTTTTCGGAAAAAGGATGTTTTTGGGTGATCGTTGTCTTCTCAAAACATAACCAACTCCTTACCCAAGAATTTCTACATCGTTGCTATTTTAGGTTTTTAGTTCCTTAAATACTAGGTGGCAAGTCCAAACACAATAATAACTCGCATCTTCAAAAACCCTACAAATACGATGCACATCTTTGAAAACCTTTGAAAACTTAGAATTTTCGGGAGTCCCATCCGACGTCATGTAGCGACGGCTATAATTGCCTACAATTGTATCTCCTTTCGTGTAATTTTCATCACTCGTAAATTGTTATTTTGTCAATTGGGTCCTTGTCAAATGTAATCTAGATTTTGCATTCCAAATAATCCAATTGTACCTCAAATTATAGTAATTATACTTCAATTTAATCCAATTGCATCCCTAGATGCTAAATTTATGTTATTTTTTGTATTTCTTTTTTTTTCAAATTACTAATATAAACTACAAATAAAAAAATAAAAAATAAAGATGAAATAAAAATGAATAACAAAAAAAAAGATAGAAAAAGGAAAATTTTAAAATAAAGTAAGAGAAAGCTAGTACCTAAAAAAAAAAATTAAGATTATAAAAACATGAAAATTTTTAGTTGGGACACCTCCATTTGGTTTAATCTTTACCCTTGATTTTACTTTTAATCCTATCCTTTCAATTGTTTTAATCCTAGCCATCCATTTTTCTTTAAATCTCATTCAACCATCTAACTTCATCTTAGCCTACATTTGTTCCATAAGTCAAATTTCATTAATTACCCTTAATTATTAAGGGTTAGAGGTGGCAAAAAATGGAAGAAAATCTCTTCCAAAGTTTTTTTATTTTAATCCCTCAATTTCTTACTTTATCTAATTTTTGCACCTCCTTAAGCCCTCCAAATATTTAATTAGCCAATTTAGTTCCTTCCATAAGGTCTTTTCTAACAACTTTTTCCACCTTAAATCCATTTACAATTTTATTTGAAAACTTAAACTTTTAATTTTATGCAATTGGGTCCTTAATTCTATGCAATTAGGTCTCTATATATGCATAATTTATCCCACACTTTTTTTAAAGATAATTTCTTTCAATAATAAATTCAAACACTTCCTATAGTAATTTATTCATCATTCACATGATTTTTATACACACATTTAAGCACTCAAATTAATTATTTTGCATAATAATGCATTTATTCATATAGAAAATATTCACCAAGTATAGAAAAATTCCCTTAAAGTGGATGGAATATTCTCACACCTCTTTATCAATTTTTCTATGCTCATAGAATAAATTTTGTGCACATCCAAAGCACTCAAAAAAATTAGATTACATAAAAAAGTTTTCTTCATGTATAGAAAAAGCCTATAAAATATACATTGAGCATAGGAAAATTCATCCAAATGCATAGAATATTCTAATCCTTTAAACAATTATTCTAAGCACACAAAATAATTTTCACACGTGTTTAATATATATTAATTCATTTATTCTTAGGTTCAAGATATTATATTATACTTCAAGATATTTGCTAGATTTTAGGCCTCTATGAGGCTCTAATACCATATTAAGTTATATAATTAAGTTTGAGTTTCATCTAAAAGACTCAAACCTTATGGTGGGTGGCTCATTCTCTACTTTATAATTTTAGTCATGTATTGTTTATCCGTGCAATAAGTGATATATTCTTTAATACTCATTCTCACTTGTAGTCGTTTAAAATCTATCAATTGGCTTGGGTTTTAAGATATTTGCTAAATCGGTGGGCTTTTTTGAGCCTTTCATACCCTATTAATTTTGATAATTGAGATTGAGTTTTATCTACAATATTTAAACCTTGTAGTGGTTGGTGTATTTTCAACTTTATATATTACTTTTTATTTATTTATTTGCTATGAGATAAGTTTTCTAACACCTTTGCTCCATGGACATGGTCTATGCTATTGTAGACAATTGGTTGGCCGATCAAGTTGTTAGCCTCTCATGAATGAAGGAACTCTTATCTAATGACAAGGCAAATGCCAATCATAATCGATATCATAAATATGACAGACACTTTTTCAACTTGAACTTCTTATTCTATGATAAATTGAATCAATAAAAGATTATTTTTAACAATGAGGATGGTATATAAGAAAAGCCACCGCCACAACATTAGAATTATCATCATGGCCAAATGCATGATATTTCTCAAGAACTAACTAAGTTAGGGGATGAAGACAATACCATACAAGTCTTCCATGCTGCTACCACACTTTATGAGGAAGAGATAGATGATATTGATGCCTCTAGTATACAATCTTTATTAAAAATTTTGAGTTTTTGCAATTTTATCAATCTTTGAAGTTTTGATGAAGAAGCCAAATAAGTAACTACAACGATCATTGTCCAAATATCCAAAAGATAATATGATGAGTCTTTTGTTGTCAAAAATTCAATGCGAAAGACCAAAAAAAAAGAAACCACAAGAATGATGTGTTATTTACTTATGGTAATAACTAAGTCAAAAACTATAACCATAACCATCCATATTATATGGAGAGCAAGGTCAATGATTGCCATATCTACATAATCCTCATTGATATATGTTTATTTTTGAATCTCATATCTCTTACCACCGTAAAAGATTTATGTATTATTGTGATATTTATGACCTATATGATGCCCAATATATTTCTCTCGTTATTGATGCTCATATGTCTTATCACTTGTTGATTGAAATAAATACACTTCACATCCCTATACTATTCTAAAAAGTTCATTGTAACCTAGTTATCCAAATATAGTACATAATGAATCTTATAAAATTATATGTTGGTACAAATAAGCCCTTCGTTAGCTCCATCCGTCGATTAACCTAATTTCATCAGTTGATTAACATATGACCATTAATGTGGTGACATATGTCACGTTAAAGGAAAAACTTATATATATATATATATATATATATATATATATATATATATATATATATATATATATATATATATATATATATATATATATATATATATAGTTTTCTTTTTTCTAATTTTTGTTAACTTAAAATAACTAATACGTATTATAAAATCTTAAAAAAGGAAAAAAAATTATATACTTTTTTTTTAAATTTTTATGAAATTAAAAAAACTAATAACTTATGAATTTAAAATGCTTTTTTTTTAAATTAATAATTTAAAATAAATTTTTTATTATAAAAACTATTAATGACCAAGCACAAGGGACTCAACTAAGCATGCTACAAAAGGGTGTTTCGTCGCCACAAAAAGCGTGCAATGATGTGGTACACGTGTAATATTCCAATGTCGAAAAAATCTACAATTTATATACGGATGTATACATAATACATAAATACAAATTGATATATATATATATGACATGTTAGAGGATTTTAAGAAACATTTTTAGTAGTCAAGAGAATTAACTATCAAGTTAGACTTAGTTGAGGTATTTATTATGAACTTTATCAAAATATCTACTTAAGCCTATCCTAAATTTCCTATACTTTTTCATGATTAAATTTTTTATCATTTCCATCACCATGGCTAGGCACCCGAGAGAGAGAGAGAGAGAGAGAGAGAGAGAGAGCTTAAGTTGTTCATAGCTAGTCGAAGAAAAAGGCAAGAAAAGATTGAAAATTTAGAGAAAAATCAAGAACACGTGACTAATCATGAAGGAAACCTACTTTACTAACCAAGACCTACATAAAGCCATCTTAGAGCAACAAGAAATCAAGGGAAAGAGTTGATTTAAAGGAGGTTAACTCAAGATTTAGAGCAATTAAGTCAAGTTCTTAATTGATCTTGAAAAAAGGTGAGGTATTTTGTGATTCTTATTAAGTTCTTTTCTCGCCTCGATTTTGAATTGAAATTTTTAGTATTTTAGGTTTAGAATTTGATTTTTTTTTTTCAAACATGACTGTTGTAGATTATGATTTGATTTAGTAAACTACCAAATTTGAGATAAAAAAAAGGTAGATTTTCCTCTATGTACCTCACCATCTAGTCGTTACGTTACTAGGTAAAAAATTCTACATTAGAGATCGACTTCATAAAATTGCCATAAATTGTATGCTTGGAATGTGAGGCTGATTTTTTGATATGTTATAGTAATATGAGTCTAGTCTCATACAAAAATGTAATCAGTGTGATTTGGAATTATATTTTATGAATTAAGGCTAAAAGGGTAAGGAATGGTGTTGTTGCTTGAAAGGGTTATGTTGGCCGAAGTTCCATATTTTTCATTTTTTAAGAGTTTATGAAGTTCATATATGATAAAATAACTTATGAGATGATCTATATATTTTTAGACCCCAAGGAGCATGAGGTGCAAGACGTGGCACATTGAAGAGTGATATGGGACTCCATTTTTATGAGTGGATATATTTAAGATACTTAACAATTATTTGATGCCATGTTTCCTTATTTGCTACTTGATATTAATGATATGTTTCTAAATGATATAATGAATCAATGCTTATATATGATTCATGATATGCCTTATGCATGATGATTTGAAGAAGGTAATGTTATATGAGACATCCATGATGCATATGAGATTAAAATGTTAAGGTTATCATCGGCATGTTAAGGTATTTTTAAATACAAGTTAAAAGGATCCAACATGTCAAATTTATAAGAGCTGGCAAGTAATATAAATTTACAAGTTTCAAGTTAGAAGTTCCTAGGGAGATACTTGATGTGATTAGGTCATAACCGATAAGAAAAAGATACGAGTAACATGATAATGCATAAACTTGTATGACTTATTATATGCTTCTATTTGATGATATGAATATGTGTTATGGTATCAATAATGATTATAACTCATTGATTAGTATCTCATTAAAAATAAATTTGATTTTAGGTACCAAGAATACAAGAAGTTAGAGTTTATCTCTTTTACTCGCTCATCAATCGTTATGAGGGCGGATCAACTAGCGACCTCCCTCTCCTCTTTCTCATCACGATAAGCATTTGCATTGTAATAAGAATTTTGATTGTATATGATCCTAAATATTTAAATATGACATGATAAGGAATAAGGAAAGGTTATGTAAATAGGCTTTTCTTCTATTAGCCATACCTTACTTATGTGAAAAAAATGATGTTAACTCCAATGTATGTTTAATTGACTAAGATATGTAAATAAGTCTAGGATATTACATTTTTGGTATCGGAAGCGGGGATATGATTTATATGCACATATATTTATGTATACTATTGCATAAATGCATATGACATGATATAATTTCACATATATAGGATGAAAGAAGTTGGTGATCATGGTTCTTACATTCTATGTGATCTATCTCTATAGATCTTGACTCCTAAATTATAGGCTATTCTCTCATGTCATACAAGGATGAATTCTTAAATATCTAATCTTTTATAGATTGAAATATAATAATGTTACAATTGAAAAGTACTTTATTCTCTCTATATAGAGCAACAAAGGCTACGAAGCTCTCACTAACCTTTTCTATACATGACGTTCATCTTTGTTTTTATGAAAAAATCAAACTTTATCATTGCATCAAAACATCGATTCTAATTTCTAGAGGCATGCTCAAGTCCATAAATAGACCTTTGTAATTTAGAAATCTTATTTGCATGTTCTTTAGTCACAAAACCATCTGCACATCCTTATATGTTTGCCATATCTAGGAGTCAATATCTAATATTGCATTTTCATAGGTATTAGCTTCATCATCTTATATAGGATACACATCACCATGTGTAAAGACAAGAAGATTATATCTTTTCACTTTTAACGAACTAGTTTAAAACTATGAAGTCCTTGTGTATCAATTTGTGAGATAGTTATAATGCTTTATAACCTATCTACTTGGTGGAGTGTCAATTTGTGAGTCTACTCAAATATCATTGAATTTAAATTTCCTCCTACTATTTTTAGTATCTATAAATTCCTTCTCAAGGAATATAGCATGTTTAGTTAAGAACAATACTTTACTCTAGTGGTAGAAAAAATAATATTCATTTGTATCTTTTAAATATCCCATAAATTTTCACTTCGTTGATTTGAGTTCTAGCTTGTCTTCATCTAAATGTATCAAATATGTTTTATAGCCTAAATCATAAGGAAAATAAATTTTCATTCTTTCCTTTCATATCTCATAAGGAGTCTAATCAATAGACTTTGTTCAAACCTTATTCAAAACAAAGGTTGCGAGTAAAGAGTGTATATCCTAAAATGAAATGGAGATATCATTTTGACTCATCATGGACCAGAGCATATCCGACATGTGGTGTGCATTGATAGAGAATCTCATTCTCTTCTAAGTGGTATAAAACTCATTGCTTAAATACTCATCACCTTAATTTGATCAAAATACCTTAATACTTTTGCTAGTTTATTTCTTAATTTTAAATCTAAATTCCTTGAATTATTCAAATGCTTTAATTTGTGTCTCATTTATATAACTAAAACATGATGTATCATCAATAAAGGTTATAAAGTAATCATGTCCTCCTCTTACTTAGATGGACATGGGCTTAAATACATCTCTATATGTAAGGCCTAATAAATCGGTAGCCTTTTCTCCTTTTCCATTAAAGTGGGATTCTCATTTTGCCAAGTCAACAAGATTCATAGACATTATCAAAAGATTCTATGTATCCATTTATGATTAGTTTGAATATATAATTCTTATTTATATGGCTAAGTTGACAATGCTACAAATATATATTTATTTAGATTATTTAAGTCTTTTAGCATTTATGTTATATATGTGAGAGTTACATTATGTTTAAAACATATAAACTATTATCAATCAAAACACTTCCATACAAAACTTTATCTTTAAAAAGAACAACCATTTTTTTAGATAAATATGAAAAATATGTTGTTCTAAACAAGTAAAGAAAATAATATTCATAGTCTATACTAGGAATGCAATAACGATTATTAAGTCTCGGTACAAGCCCACATGGTAGTGCTAACTCATATATGCCTAAAATTAATGGTCCAACTCTTGAGTCATTCCTAGACATGTAGATCATCCTTCCTTGAAGCAATCTTCCTTCTCTTTCTAAGCTCCTACATATCTATGCAAATGTGAGTACACATTTATTATCATATGCCCATGAGGTAGAATTAGAAATAAAAAAATTAGTTTTAATATCATAAATACTTGAGATGGTTGTAGAATTCTTCTCTTTCACCTCTTCAAGGTACTATTTGTAGTTGCACTTCTAATGTCCTTTCATGTTGAAATGAAAAAGACTATATTCTTTAAACTATTCCGAGCCTCAAGCTTTTTTACCCTTCCTATACGTGTAGTAGATGATTTCTTTTTTGGTGTTTGGACTTTTTCTTGCCCTTCACCATGCATTTTCCCTTTTAACAAGAAGAATAGAACTCTTTTTCTTCTTGTTAATCTCAAGCCGAGCTTCCCTCAACATGGATAGTAAGTCTCCAAGAGTCTTTTTCATGTGCATCATGTTAAAGTTCATGATGAACTATCCAAAGTTGTTGAGCAACGGTTGCAATACTAGGTCAATGAATAATTCAACATCCATTATAACTTGAAGCTCGACCAACCTATCAATATAGTCTATCATCTCGGTGACATGTTTTTCAATGCTAGATCCTTCATCCATTCTAGCTCTAAAGATTTTTTTTTGGCTATCTCATTATGCTCATGCCTAGTATTCTCCTCAAATAAGCTCTTAAGCTTTGCTATGATATCAAGGCACGAGTGCCTTTATATTGTCACCTAAGCTCTAACGTCATAGCTACCAAGCATGATACTTTAAGAGATGATCACATCATCCTTATGATTGACCATGCTCGTATAAGCTTCAGCTTGATCCTAAGGAGGCTCAATTTGAAGAGGTGACTCTATTATCTAGAGAATCTTTTCATGTTAAAGGACTATTCTCATATTCATTTCCCAATCAAGGAAGGCATTACTTTTGTCAATAATCGATCATATCGATGTATTGCTAGTCATACTATATAATCTAATAAGATAGAAAAGAATTCGATTTGGTTAATTAAATTGTATTAATAAAACAAAACATAAATGAAGAAGTAAAATCTATGTTCACTTCTACTATTTTCTTTAAGTTCTATAACCTTCAATATAGGACTCGAGAAAAATTTTCGATTCTTTTTTTTAATGGGTCGGGATCTCATCCTCTAACATGTATTAACTTTAAGTTATCACAACAAGTCATACATGAAGGATTAGATAGGTAACTCCTTATCAATTACATCAAATGAAATTCCTAATCTTATTAGCAAGATAACTCCTTGTCATCTCATATCCTATGTGAATACCAATCTTTACCTATAAATTTGATGGACCTTGAGTTATCTCAATAAACTCAATAATCCATCTCAAGTTAGATCAAAACGTTTGAGGACATCGCATGGCCCATGATTTGATCCTCTTGAGGAATAAGTAACCTTGAGTTATCTCAATAAGCTAACAATGATCAAAAGAGTTCTCTCTTCATAACATTGGAAGGTAATTAACTTGATATTAATTTGAAGGATTTAATATGGTAGGTCTCATCCTAACATGCATATTAGTTATCAATTGTATTAATCTTATCATGACACTATCAATAGCACAATAAATACATATATCTCATACATGACTCGAGGACTCGGTGTATGCTAATGGATCTTTACTAATAGTTCCTTCGAGCTACAAGAAGATTAATTGGTCAAGTACCTAGGTGAAAAATTATTAGAAATTCTTCAAGATTATCTTATCTTATTGGCTTCTTCTCTATTCATCTATTCTAATATCCGATTTTCTATTTTTATATTTTTTTGAATAAAAAACCTCAAGTTATTTTCGAAAAGAGTAAAATGAGAAGAAACATACATCAAAATGATAGAGAAGGTAGAACATGTAGGCCTTATTAAACTAAAAATTTAAAAATATGTATTTCTAAAAACTAGGTTGATTCATTTATACCATTCACCCATGCTTCAATCATATTGATACATGACATATAAATAAAACATATTTCATTTTAACTATAATTATAAAACTATGATTTTGGTCATTTTATAAATAATATTAAAATTTCTCTAAATTTTAATTTTTCATACTTTAAAAGCCTTGGGCCCATGGGCATTTGGGCCTAAAAGGCTCATGGGCTACCACGTAGGCACCGGCACTAGCTCGATGTCGATAAGCCTAGCATGCTCATGCGTGCCTAGTCTAGCTTTTGGCACACTTGTGCACACTTGCCTTCTTGCTCGGCATGCTTGTGTGTGCCTAGCACGCTCACAAACACCTAACTAGTACCTACCGTGCTTCGAGCACATTTTGAGTTTATGAGGGATGCCCGGCCTTGCTCTAGGCCCGGAATATGCCTAGTGCATGCCCGGTTTTGCCATAAGCTTGGGGTGCACCTAGTGCATACTTGGCTTTTTCATGGACTCGGCATGCGTCTAGCGTATGCTTAGCCTAGCCTTTGGCCTAGCCTATAAGTGGCTTGCCGCACTTGCACATGCTAGGCATGCTGAATGTACACCCCATACTTGCTTGGCCTAGCGTGCTCGAGTGCCAATATCCAATGTTGGCCTCATACGCACCCATCCTTTTTTTAGCTAAAAAATAATTTAATAATTTATAAAAAAGAAAAACACTAGATTTATAATTAATTCATACATTTAATTATAATTATCACAACATACAATTAAAGATTTAATGGAGACTCTAATACCAATTGAAGGATCATGATTGAGGTATAGAATAAAATAAAAAAATTTCTCTATCCAAGGTTTCCAAGATCATGCCATTGAATCAACTAATCATTCATTAACATGAATATGAATATGAGTGAAGGATTACCTCTTGTAATATAGAAAACAATAAAGTGGAAAGGGAATCATCCAAGGTTCAACCTCTATTGATAATCTATGAAACTTCAACACCTATAAAGGAAGCCATAGAAATTGAAGAGTGCTAGCTCTAATCCTTCTATATAGTTGATTTTCTTTCTAAAGTAATTAGCTAGGGTTTTCCGATAACTCATACTTTTAAGGAGGGATGTTGCAACTCATGCTTTTTGGAAGAGAAACATTTTCTCTTCTTCTTCTTCTTCTTTTGTTGTGTCTATCTATTTTTATTGGCCCTTCTTTACCACCTTTATCCCTTTATTCATATAAGGGGTGACATCCTTATCCTCTAAGGATAAGGAGTTGTAACATATGTGGGCTTGTTAGAATTTATCTTTGCTAACCCCGAGCCTTATCCAATAACGCTCAAGTTTATCCTTCCATCAAAATATCTTACGGACTTTTAAATTAAGCCTATTAGCCCAAACTCTTTTTCTCTAATTAATTATCAATTTAATTAATTTAGACTATCCAAATAAATTGGGTCAAGTATTTTAATGGAGCCTATATTAGGAAGTAATTTCCTACCCTTAAACCTAAATTGGAAATCTAATTTTCTTTTGAAGTAATTGAATTCCAAATTAGAAAACTCGATTTTTAAAACGAGAAAACTTTTCATTTTAGAAAAATTTTATAAAAACAAGAAACTTTTATTTTTAAAAACCTTTTTCAAAATAGGAAACTTTCAAAAACGAAAACCTTTTTCCAAAATATTATCTTCTCTTTTATTATGTAAATGCTTAAACTTATGTGTGAGACTCAATAGGCTCCTAGATATATTAGCAAAGTATCAAGAATAAAAGACATCTCTTTTATCTTATAATACATAAATCAAGATTGACCTCTAGCAAGACATCATGACTATCCAATTCTTTAGGAGAATTAATTAATCTATAATTACCTTTCACGAGCGTAGTTACATTATAATTCATTCCTTGTGTCAATTTATCGTAATATGATCTCGAACTTGGTTTATAGTCTATTCGATTATGATCAAACAAGTTTTCTTCGATTCCCAATGTCTTAGCTCTAGAGTAAATCAACTATGCTCTATTGGTATAGTTCGACTATGACTATAGATTTTTTGACCAAACATTTATCGAAGTACAATGTGATAACTCCCGTAGCATATAAAGAATGACATATCCAATTTTAGTTATCCACCTATCTCCATTATATTTCTAGTGTACCCAATGAATCGCCTACATGTAGCTTTTGACTAAGCCCATCAAAATGAGTGTCAAAGTACATAAATCTTGTGATGAGATAATTATGATAACTTCAAATCAAAGGACCAGTTGTACCTATCTTGTATGAGATTTCTATAGACTAAAGCAAATAGATTCTCATGGCGAGTCACATCTAGTGATATGTTTTCTAACATTAATAACCTAAGTGTTTACTTTAGCATCATTATGCTAATAGGTGTGAGATCTCATATTGTTATCTTATAGCATTAGCATAGCACTCACAAGTCTTACCGCATATTATCAATTTTCATTCTTGACAATGTTATGACTTAGGACATTTAATGATATCATTTAAATAAATTAATGTTTGTCTCATATCAATTAATCAATCATTAATGTGGTGCATATCGTATGAACTTCTATCTAATTATATCAAATTATAAATGATAAGAATTAATAAAAAGACTTCTTTTATTAATTAAATAAAGCATGCAATATTATAATAAGTCAAACTATCTAAACAAGGTTGGATCTTAAGTACCCACACTAACACTTACCTTACAAAATATCAATCATATACATACCTAACCCTAAACCCATGTTACTTCATCTTCCCCAAGCTCACCTTTTATAGTGTCCCATCCATTCCTTGTCTCTTCATCTTCTTCAAATTCTTATTTTCTTCCATAATCTCAAGCAACCATAATACTAATCTATTTCCTCCAAAAAAAAAAAACAACCTTCTCATTATTCAACCATTAAAGAACCATTGTCTTCCCCACTCTCTTTCAACTAAAGAGAAACCATGTCTACTTTAAGAAATAAAGGAAAATAGATAGCCACCCCGAGTGAGAAAGGTCCATCAAAATATGAAGGCCCAATGAGTAGGATATCCTCCCCAATATGATAAAGACCATGTTTACCCATCCATTGAATTTAAAAATGATGGCCAAGAGTGTCATTTTGATGAGTTGATGAATCAAAAAGTGATAACAAATAGATATGTTGATGTGAAGGCTTTAGAATTGATTGGGTTGCTAAGGGAGGTAAAGGAAATGTTAGGTAACATAGGTTGGGCTACATTATTGAAGATGGATGCTCCCTCCTATATGGAGCTAACTCTAGAATTTCCGAGTTCTTTTCAATTTAAAACATGTACTCGACGAGTAGTTAAAAGCTTGTGAATTTTTCATATTTAGGGTAACTAGTAAGAGGTATAATCATGAAAGAACTAATATTGCCAATGTGTTTAGTTGCCCTCATGAGGGTGTAAGGCAACCACAAATGGCTTCGAGAAGCCATTTTGCTAGGCATTAATAGATTTAAGGGATGAGGTCTACAATCCCTCCTATTAAAAAGCCTTAACAATGATCGACTACTGTATTTTGGTTCATCCATTGAGTTTTGACATGGATGTTATGTGGGTTAGAAAATAGCAATGAGGTGGTAAATAAGTAGGGCTAGGAATTTCTTACTTCATCTCTAAAAAGTTGAAGCTCGATTTAGCTTACTACCTTGTTGAATGCTTCCTAGAAATCCGAAGTCGAGCAAAAGCAACATTATTATTGGTGGGTTCATCACCCATTTTATTGAAAAATTATAGTTGTTCAATAGACAAACAACTTCATTAACACTCGGTTAAGGGATACACCCACTTAGACTTAGACAAGTTAGTCAAGATTGGGTTGGTAGAGAAGAAAGAGAAAAAGTACCTCATTTGACCGACCAAAAGATCCCGACAACAAAAGGAGAGTTAATTGAGTCATAGTGATGGCGATGAGGATTATGAGGCTCTAAGAGCAACTCTGCATGTTCTACTAGAGGGTACCTCAAGTGCCCAATCATACATGTTGGAGTAGCTTACCTTATGATCTGGATGATTTCAAAATTAACTATAATAGTCATTTTAACCATTTAAGTGAGCAAATCCAACATGTGGACAACAATGTGGTTGTTGATTTTTAGTTGGTCAATAACCAACTCAACGGCCTCTTTAATGCCCTCAACATGCATTTTATATCACCTCGACCACCTCCATTCCGAGTGTTACAAAATAGATTTGATCCTTTATCCTTTATCTTAAAATTTTTTATATTTATGATTAATTCTTTTTTAACATTAAGAACAATGTACAATTTAAGTATGGGGTAGAATTTAGGTTTTCTTTGATTGTTTATGTATTTATGATTTTGTTTGTTTGTGTGTTTGAATTTTTAGATTATTCCCCAAATAAAAAAAAAAGATGATATGAATCCCATGGTTTACTAAGATGTCCTTCTTTATTGATGATTGATGATGAATTTTAATAAAATCTAATGAGATAATTGAGATTGTTCTGGATATTATTGTTAAAGAAGTGAACGTATGCTAGAAAAATTTATGTGTCTTTATGATTGAGCATGATTTAGGTAGTAATACGGATTTTGCAAATACCTTTTGAAACCGGACCAAAGTATTGTTTAAATAAACGAGATTTTTTAACTATTACATAATTTAAAAAAGAAATGAAAAAGAGAGCATTCGAATTGAAACATTTGGCCTAATTGAGTAAAAATCTACTTCAATGATTTGAGGATCTTAGTAACTAGGAGTATTCATCATAAATATTTACTTTTACATCAAACGATAATTTGAATTATAAGTATGCAAAACACTCTAAGTTGATGACGTGCTTGAGTAACCGATTGTCTTTATCACATATAATGGTGGTCACATAAAGAGACAAGTGATTACTTAGGAAAGAACTATTAAAGGCCTTGAAAAAGATTGGATGCTAAAAGAAGAAAAATTTTGATCAAAGGAAATCTCGATTTATTACTTTTGCTTGTAGTGGTAGAAAAAAGGTAAGGGTAAAATAAGTGTTGCAAGCTCGATTTGTGATTGGTTATAAAGATGCATAAATTAATTTTAAGACATACATAGATATAAGAATAATGTCTTGAACATGATTAATTTAACCATTTGATTCTTTTAAATTCTAAATTAAGCATTAATGTTTAAAGGATCATCATACTGGCATGATATTCATTTAAGTGATCTTGTGAGTTTATCATCCGAAAACCCTCATGAGACAACTCGTCCACTTAGAGGTAATCTAAGGTTTAAAGAGTTATTACATGTGCTAAATACAATCGTGATTCCTATGAAATTGAGTTAGGTTTTGTGTTGCTCAAGGACTAGTAAATTTTAGCACATGCAATAAAACTACACGAGTAGTAGATTTCCATACGGCTAGAGTAAGAAAAGTGACACGATTGTGCATATGTCAAGGCTGAAATATCATCCAAAGGATGAAGTGCAACTTCCACATAGACGGAAGGAAGTGACATGAGATGAAATGTAACTTCCATATAAGCACAAGCTAAGGACACGAGTAAATTACAAGTGCACACGGTTGTATGCCTTTACCTAATAAATTGTGCAACAATATCTCTCAAAGGCTTCAAACCATATGAAGCAAAGCAACAATCTATGTGCCTTTATCAAAAAACAATTTGTGTGGCCATGTGTGACTGACATGTGTGTGTTGTAACCCTACCTTTAGGTATAAATATAGAAGTTAGGGTTTTATTACAAGAGCTTTTGTTAGCTGCCACCCTTAAATAGAAAATTCTCTTATAATCGGCCATGAGTCGCTAAACATCTATCTTAGTTGACGGAAAGTTGAAGCTTTTGGTAAATTATTTTGATCTATTAATGGGTTTTAATTATTAACTTATTCCTTTTTAGTATTTTATATTTTTTTGTATTATTTGGTTATGATTGAGTGACTAATTAATTAAAGTACATGCTATTTTCTTGATCATCATAATCTATTACTAGCTAATTACTCAAGTTTATGTAATTGCTTATCTAAACTTGCTCGTAGTAGTAATTAGAGGTTAATGATTACAAATGCGTTTTTATTTAATCCTTTGAAAAACATAGAGCTAGATTACATTTTTTTGGTGTGTAGAAAAGTAGTTTAGCTTTACCTATCTTCCTATATTTAATGTTGTTATTGGATTAAATTTAGCTAGCATGTACTAGATTATTCAATAATTAAGGATTAATAAAATAACATCTATTTGGTTAACAAATCAATAAGGAAAGATTGGAGACAGACATACATGTTTTTGTCCTACGGTGAATATTCATGTTAAGAATATGTTAATATTTGAATCAATGATCAGAGATTAAACCAAAAGTGGATACTAAACTTCAACTAAGGTTTTTTTTTTATTATTTTAAATTTTATTTACTTTTGATTGCTTACAAATCTCCATAAACACAAATCCTCTTTTTATTTTTATTGCACTTCGAACAATCAACCAATATAAATCATTGATTAGACCATTCTTCCTATAGGTTTGATCATTTCTTGCCTTATCTAGACTCATGTGATTAGGTTCCGTAAGGAAAATAAATACATCTAATTTATTGGTGATATGAAATGACATTAGGCTATAAGCAACGATGAGAGGCATACGATATGATGGTACGCATGCAACTACTTAGGATGTGGGTCGCGACTAGGGGAAAGATAAAAAAAATGGAAAAAATTAACTTTTATTTCCTCATGTGGCATGGATGACACACAAGTAATGGCGAGCCTCAATTTAGCACTCAACAACAATGGTACGCATCAAGACTAGTCAATATGGCTAGCACTTGTAGTAACAATCGCCGGTTATTATTTTTTATTTTTTTATACAATTAGGCCCTTGGAAAATGTATAAACACTAACATATGTTTTTATATGGGTTAGAGAACTCATGACAAACCTATCGGATGTGTCATTTACTTTAAATGCTTTAAAGAGGCTTATACCAAACCTGTCACACTCTCTACTATTCATTCACCGTACGATGACGAGCTCACAACATGTCTACTATAGTTACTTTTATGCATACGATAATATCATCTTACTAACAATGTGCAAGGTTTACATAAGTTCATATATATATTTCAAGCATTAATGCCATGTCAATTTTTCTAGCTTTATTTTTTTTTCAATCTCACTATACATGACTAGTCGAACTTCTCTACTAGCAAGATTGTTTGTACAAAAGGCTAAATGTATATGTTCTATTTATTTCTAAAATGAATTAAGTAATTCTTTTTAGTTATTAATCCATGTTATTTTTTTAGTTTTGGAATAGATTCAAGCTCGTAAAATAAATGGATTGGATTAATGATGAATTTCGTCTAGCATAAGGCTTTGGGTTGTGTTAGGAAGGACAAAGCTATTCGGGTATAGCCATATGCCTTGTTTTTAAAATGCAATCGGAAGATTGACTTGCTGAACTCAAAGTATGACCCATTAACGAACGAATCAATTTTATTTCTTTTAATTTATGATAGCAAGTTAAAGTAGTTTAACTCATAAGAATTAATTTTTATTTTGAGCTTATTTTCTTTTGTATAACTAACATTCTACTATCCAACCTAGATGGCATAACATGATCCTAGTGATTAAGAATCATTTTTCTTTCACTATAAATAATAACCTCACATCAATTGTGAGAAGATTCCAATCTTTCCATAACTCTTCGGTTAAAATTTTAAAATTTCTCTTCTTTAGAACTCTCCTCCTATTAAACTAGACAACGGTTAAAGTTCCACTTGCTTGGGCTTTAACCATCCATCCAACTATTATGTATCTTTCACTTTAATAGACGCCTTGTTGGCATTACTTGTTATTCCTCTTACACCTCTCACTATTTACTTATATTCTACTAAATTGATGGTCGTTGCTTTTATAAATTATAACACTAGTTTGTGGTACTCTAACTTATCAACTAACTAGTCATCTATGTCTTCTCAAGAACTCCACTCATGATTTTAAGTCCGGAGGTAATCATGTGATTTTTCTCTTTCCCCATTTTGTTATGATACATGGATATCGATGCTTGATTGATAATAAGTTGTAAGTTGAAGAGATCATTAAGAATATCAAGAATACGTGTTAGAGAAAATTTGCCCATAATCTTTCTCCTTGACAAGATGATGGAACATCATAATACATTGGCTCAAATAAAAAGGAAAAAATAGAAGAACGAAAGAAAACAATATTTGATCGTGAGTGATGGAACATCATTAAAAGTTTGAACACAAGGATTAGCATTAAGGGATAATGCAACACTTTGTACTTAACATGGAATGATGTTTTCATTTAAGTCCAAGATTATTTGTAAATTTCTAATTTTTGTAAGCTATCACATATTGGATCTCTTCATACAAAAAATCTGTCACTACACGACGTCGGACGGGACTACCCAAAAATAACTAAAATTAGATTTAGTATTTACAAGTTTATTTACGAGTTTGGAGTCGCCACCTAGTATTGAAAGAACTAGGAACCTAAAACGGACACCGGTTCAAAGATTCTATGGTAAGGAGTTGGTTATGCTTTTGGGAAGATATTGATCACCTAAAAGCGTCATTTTCGAAGAAAGGTACCACGTCCGATTTAGCTCTAAATTTATCTCCTAAAATATTTTATTTATGTCAAATTATTTTTTATTTTTAAACTCTTATTTTTTTTCGACAAATTGAATTTTTTAGTTTTAGGCGTGGTATTGTATTCAAACGATCGTTAGTCCCCTTCATCGGGCGACACGTCAATTCAAACATCGGATCCACTTTAAGCCTTGACACAATCGGTGTGTCGGAGGACATTTTGATTAAACAAATGAATTTTGGTGACATCGGTCCCTATCGGATAGGAGACTTCATCAAAAAAAAATAAACGTTCTTTTTTGTGACGTCGGTCCCTATCGGATAGGAGACTTTGTCGAAAAAATTTATTTTTTATTTTTTAAAAAAACTTTAAAATTTTAATTAACTAAAATCAAATAAAATAAATTTCAAAAAATTAAATATATCAAAATCATCATTTGCCCCTAATAAAGTTGATCCAATATTTTAATAATAATAAAAATCTCATGTTAAAATAAACATCATAACTATGTATCTTTAAATTTTCTAACGTAAAAAAAAAATCAAACGAGTCCAAAATTCATCTACATTATAAAATTATAAAAATGCCCCCGGAATGCCAAGAGTCAATGCCGAGTGACCGTTTGCCTTTCGGTGACCGTTCGGGCGCGTGGACCACCCGGCCTTGTAGATCCGATCATGGCGACTCCAATGGTGGTGGTTTCAACCGGAGACAATGCCGAAGGAGGGAGATTGGAGCCTCCAAAGATCCGACCATATCTCTTTTCTTCACCGACGATGAATCTAACCTCGTCTCGGGATTCTAAACACATCGATCGACTCGCAAGGTCGAGAGAAGAAGTTCGTGGTGGTTAGGACCTCCAATTCTTCCTAGATCGGCGAATTGTTTCGGATTTACAAAAATGGGTTGCAAATGGATCTTTTTCAATTTAGTCGTTTTCCGATGTTGTTGGGTGGCGATTGTTTATTCCAAACACTCACGGGAGATGCGTGATTAGGTCCGTGGTGGTAGATCTTGTGTTAGTGATCGGATTTGAGTGAAACAATCGGGTATTGTTTCGGGTCGGGTCGTGGACCTTTGATCTTCGATTTCTCTCTCCTCCATGATTGTTTCTCTCTCTAACCGGTGTTGATGGATCGATCTCGTGATGGGCTATACGTGGTTGGGGTGGTTGGGGTAAAAAGCGATCGAAAAACGATCGGATTGAGATTGAAAATTTTGATCGGGTGAACAGGTAATCGGGTTTGGATATTGGGTTAGGGCGTGTTTGGCAATTTATTTTTTGGTTTTCGGTATATATTTTTTATGTGTTTTTTGTTTTTGCTCTCTAGTTGCTTTTTTTTTTGTCGTTCCCTCCATACAAATTGGAATCCAAAAGCTTTTTAAAGGTCGAAACATCCTAAAATCTCTCTCAAAATCAATTCAAATTCAAATTTTAATTGTCAAATCTTAATTTTGAGACTTGATTAGCTAAAAATAACAAAATTCCAATTCAAAAGATTTGTGGAAGATTTCAACGGATTTTTGAATGATTTTAGGGAGATTTAATATTTTTTATATTTTTTTCTTTTTTTTAAGGGAACCCAAAATTGGGTTATGACAGTTGCCCCTCTTTACAATGCTTACGACGTAAATCTTAGTGGAAGTGTGAACTTCAGAATATATTTGTTTAGTGAGCTTGTAAAGAAATTCTTCTTTTTTTTCTTTTTTTACTAAAAAAATAAATATGCGATACACGAAAAATTAAGTACAAAGTACATAAAAAATAAAAGATGCGAGTACATGGCCTTGTTGTAAAGGGCGATCTACCCTAAAAAATTAAACGTGTCATACGTGACCTTATTGTAAAGGTTAGCCTACCCTAAAAATTGAATATGCAATAGTACGTTGTGAGGCGACCCTACCCGAAAGAATGGCCTATTATAAGGTGACCCTACTTAACATGATGATCTATTATTTGACGATCCTGTCAAAGATGATGATCTATTATAAAGCGAGCCTACCAAACATGATGATCTATTATTGGATGATTCTATCGAAATGATGGTCTCTTATATGGCAACCCCGCCAAAGTAAATGATTTATTATTAGGTGATCTTTCCTTAAAGAATGGTTTATTATGAGGCGACCCTACTCGTATGAATGGTCAATTGAGAGGCGACCCTACTCGTATGAATGGTCTATTATTAGGCGACCCCGCCTAAAAGAATGGTCAATTGAGAGGCAACCCTACCTGTATGAATGGTCTATTATTAGGCGACCACGTCCGAAAGAATGGTCAATTGAGAGGTGACCCTACCCGAATGAATTGTCTATTATTAGGCGACCCTACTTGAAAGAAAGGCCAATTGAGAGGCGACCCTACCTAAATGAATGATCTACTGTGAGGCGACCCTACCTAAACGGATGGTCTATTATTAGGTGATCCTGCCTGAAAGAATGATCTATTGTGAGGCGACCCTATCTAGCATGATGATCTATTATTAGACGATCTTGCTTGAAAGATATGTAGGAAAATGTGACCCCCTTTTTGAATTTTGATTTTGATTGAACGTTCGTTTTTTTTAGTTGAAATTGATAACAATCTTACCCGAGAGAAACATAGGTCGCCCTACCTTGTCGGTACTCAATCCCCGTTTGCCTCATTTTAAAAATCTATGCCGGATCGTATCTCGCGATGCTCGTCAAAATTTTCTTACCACCGGGACTTGGATCACTATTCATGAAGAACTTCTCTCTCTCTCTCTCTCTCTCTCGTGTGTTTTTTTAACCAATTGGTCTTTATTGGAAAGTGATAAACCACCATATGTTTTTATCTATCCTTGTAAAACCATACCCGATTGCTTTGACCGTTTGCCAAATTTTAAGCGAGTCATTGTCCTTCCTTAGGGCTACTCTTTGCCCCTAGCTTGATCGTTTTGATTGCTTTGATTTGAGCATAAAAGAATACTATTTCGACCTCTATTCCTTTAGTTAGCATAGCGTAGTGATGCCATTGTCCGACAAGTTGTTGAACTCAATTAGAGTTTCTAGACTCTTGATCTTGCCCCCAAGTATTCTCAATGAAATGTCATTCGGTTGGGCTACAAAATGCCCCCAAGTGTTGGTCAAAATCGGACACTTATCATTTTTTTGACATAATCACCGTTTATGCTTGTTTCTTGATGCTTGCATCACAATTTGCAAGTTGATCTTAATTATTTTTTTCATCTTTTGAAAAAAAATCATAAACATTTGGCTTTTATGGATCAAGTCGTATATTTGAATGATTTTCTTAAAATAATTCGGATTATTTGAACGAAAAGTAGAGATGTTTCGATGAAAGTACTTTCATTCATGAAAATATTTAAATTTATCGATCAAAAGTCAAATTATGATATTCAAATGATTTGAAGCAATTTCTTCAAGAAAGTTGGGTTAAGCAAGCAAAAAAAGTGTTTGGGTCATACAAATTTTGCATAAAAGTTGACATTTAAGGCATTTGAAAGTAATTCGTCCAAGATAAGTTCATTTCGGGTAAATGAAAAAGTTTTAAGCGAGAAAGTATTTGGAAAAATAAGTGGTTTTAAAGGATAATTTTGCCTTAGAATATCTTGATTCTATTTATTTTGCCCACAAGGTTTGTTTATGAAAACTCATGATTCAATGTCGTAAAAAATGACAAACAACATACCGACTAATCATATTTTTCTTTTTCTCAATCATTATTTTGTGTCTTTTTTTTTTAGATTAGAATCCAACAACCTAGGTAAATTATCTTTGATGAAAAAAGACTTGTAAAAGCATGTAATGTAGGCTATGATATTGAGTTTATGAAAGAAGGATATAAAGGCTCAAAACGTGTTTGAAGGTTTTTTTGACATAGAATCACTTTATTATCCATGAAAATTTCTTTAGGTCACATTGCTTGAACTTTATCACTTTAGCCGTTAGATGAGTCTGCTATGTCCTTGAGAAAATTTTTCTAGGCTTGCCATATGGATTTTGTCATTTTGACTATTAACTTTGTTTTCTAGCCTCAAATCTCTTTGTCCGTTTGTTGAATTTTGACTCCTATCTTGACTTATAATTTTTATGTTCGGGAAGTTTTTCTTTCTTTTTTTCTTCCCCTCTTTTTCTTTTTCCTCTTAAGATAATTGATGAGATTCTTTTGATAGAAGTTTTGAGAGTTTCATCGACCATTCATGGACTATACACTTTGCCTCTAATGTGAGGGGTGATCCCGAGTCCGAGTTATTATGAAGAAAATCATCGAGCTCAAAGTAGGACGACGAAGGATAAAATTTATGTAAGGCATATGAAAGATGGCCTTTCCTCATCTCAAAGACTGATTCACCTATGGCGTTACAAGTTAATCCCTTTTGAACAACGATGATTAATTTAGAGAAAAATGATGAATGCTATCATGAGTAGAAGATATATTGTTCATCACTATTTAAGGCACCAATCATTGAGTCTTTCCTTTGGGCTTCTTTATGTTTTCTTAGGCAACACTTTTCCTTCAAAGATTAAGTTTGAGAAAGGATAAAGAATTTTTTTTTCTTAACAAAATGGAGCATTTCGCTCATCACTTTCTACTCGTAAAGGCTATTAGGATGATATATCATTGGCTTTGAAGAAATTTTCTCTAGCATATATCCGTCACGTTTTGAAATTTGATCAATTTTTGTAAAAATTTCTTTGAATGAATTTGCCATTATGCTTCCTTAATGGAGGAAGATGCTAATTCCAAGTAATACTTTCAAATGAACATCTCTTGATTTCAAATCGGATAATATCAAATTGTAAAAGAAAACTTAAGGATTCTTTCATTCAAATATAAGTCTTAATTCATGCATAACCAAAACATTCAAAAAATAGTTTTCAAAATCTAATAAAATTAAAAGACGATATTTGCGGATCGATGTGCATGCATCATTACTATATCTTTCAGTGCTCACACCATCTCTTCATTCCATGTGTTGGCAATTGTATAGCTTGGTAGTTGATCCATGCTCACCTCATGAGTATTTAAAAAACTATCAAAGTTGATCCGTCCTTTCTTAATCAAAGCCAAGAGTCTCTTTTTGAAAGCGTAACAATTATCGATATTGTGTCTAGTAGCATCGAATGATATTCGCAATGTTTATTTTGTTGGTACCATACAGGATAAAGAGGGAGCTTTGGTTAGGTAGGAATTGGGGTAATTAGTCCAAGTACTTACTAGATGTTCAAACATCTCACCTAATGAGAAAGGTAAGAGTGATAGTTGTTCGAGTTCTTTTTTATAGTATTGGTTGTGAGTTAGTGGATTTTGGAAATGTGTAGTAGCTTGAGGGAATTGATTTACTTGGTAAGTTTGATGAGGTATGTAGGATGAACTTAACCGATTTAACGAGTCCGTTTGGTTTATGATGTTTGTTAGGTTAGGGTATATTGGGTGAATAAAGGTCTTTGTGGGTTACTTGGAGCTATCATAGTTTTTATGCTATCTTTGATTACTCTTTGATTTTTTGATGGGTAAGATCCAGTCCCAATCGATGTATCTCCTCATCTCGTTCTCTTGTTACCACCGGCTCCTTTCTTTTTAGAACTATCGAAAGCTTTCCAGCTTTAATTGCTTGCTCCACCCTTTCGGATATAATAACAATGTCGGTAAAGTTGGTTGAAACATTACCAATCAAATACTCAAAGTAGAGTGCTTTGAAAGTATTCAAAAATATTGAGATTAACTCATATTCTAGTAATGGTGGATGGATTCGAGCCGCTACCTCGCGTCCCCTTTGAGCGTACTCCTTCACGGTCTCTTTAGCCCTTTTTCCATACCTTGGAGATCCGAATGATTCGGAGCCACTTCCATGTTAAACTTGTATTGCTTGAGAAAAGCATCGGGTAGATCTTTCCATCCTTTAATCTTGGACCCCTCTAACCTTATATACCAACTCAATGCTCGATCCACCTAAGCTCTCATGAAAGAAATGTATCGGTAGTTTTTCATCATGAGTAACATCTTTTATCTTACTCCAAGTATACCTTCAAGTGGGTCATAGGACATTGGGTTTCGGTATATTGAGCAAAATCTATCACTTTAAACTTCCTCGGGATTACCACATCGAGCACTAGACACATTTCAGCGAGCTTTGATAGGATCGTAGACATCCGCCCCTTCTATTACCCTTAGGCGTTCTTCTAATGCCCTTAGTCCGTCCATACTTAGACCTTCGACTGTCCTATAACCGTGAGTTTCTTCTTCGTATGATCTATAGGGGGCATATGTGGCATTTGCGGGACTTGTGGGTCTATGGGATAAGCAAATGCCCTAGTAGGATATAAGTCATCGACTCGAAAAGTTGCTTGATTGGAATTCCCTAACCGATTAGGCAATGGAACAACATGAGGTACTTCGGGTTATTTCCGTCCTTGATTCAAGCCACTTTTCCCTCTTAAGGCTTATTCTAAGAGGGATGTCATCCGAGCCACATTCTCTTTCAGCGAGTCAAACTCTTGTTGATTTATTGCCTCCTCGTCGTGGTTTTTTTTCACTTTCCATTTGACGAGTCCAAAGTCGAGTGTTGTAGATGCGCGGAGGGGATTGAGTGGAGCGACCTATGTTTACTTCACTAAAAATGCAAAAGAAATATATATAAATAAATACTTAATGCAAATGCATGATTTTGAACTGGGTTGGATACCCTTCTTTATTTTGTTGCACATTAAATCATGACATAATCCTCGTCTAGGATGGGTTAGACCAAGCTAGTACTTGCTGAAGGCAAAATATCCTACGGATACTTGGGCGATTAGGGAGATATGTATGCCCCCAATTTCAGTCGTGACTTGATTTTGGAATGATGAAACCATTTTTATTATAAGTACATGAAGGGAGAAACTTTTTTTTTTCGCAGTCTCGATATGAAATTTAAAGCCGGACAATCTCCTTCATCATTTCGAGCCCGCTTAAATCCGATCTAAAATCCTTGACCTTAATTCGACTTCTTCGATCATGATTTAATACAAAAGATAAACTTTACTAAAAATTATAAAAATACCCTTGGAATATCAAAGGTCGGTATTGACATCATTTGAAAATGATTCGTGTCTTAATTGGGTCAACTCTAATAGATAAGATCTAGCTTTTCTATGGTTGAGCAAAGCTTGACTAGTTCTAAAGATCTTTCAAGTTTTTAGACTCGTCTAAATTACCAAGTGGGATAATCCAACCTCTAACCTTATACACTAGATGTAGGGAAGGTTATTCCACCATTTCGATATATAGGGTGAGTTTCGGTCCAAACGAGAGTCCGGAAGAGCATCGGTAGACTTTCATCATACTCGTCTTCGGATCCCTCTATCTAAGTCCTATCGTGGTTTAGCTCGGGTCCGCAGCTTTTATAGGTTTCCTTCGTGGTGTGTGCAATAGAATAAACAAAAATATGCAAGCCGATTCAAAAAAGGAACATGCCATGAGAAAATAGAATGCGAAAAATAAATTACAAGAATGTAAATATATACAAAAAAATGAATTCAAAAAATAAAATGACATAATAATAATAATAATAATAATAATAATAATAATAATAAATATAGGAGATAAATTAAAAAACTAAACCTATGGCCTAAATCTAATCCCTAGTGCGAGTCATCATTCTCGTCGCTACCCGACGTCGGACGGGACTCCCCAAAAATAACTAAAATTAGATTTAGTATTTACAAGTTTATTTACGAGTTTGGAGTCGCCACCTAGTATTGACGGAACTAGGAACCTAAAACGGACAATCGGTTCGTAGATTCTATGGTAAGGAGTTGGTTACGTTTTTGGGAAGATATCGATCACCCAAAAGTACTCTTTCCAAAGAAAGGTACCACGTCCGGTTTAGCTCTAAATTAATGTCCTAAAATATTTTATTTATGTCAAATTATTTTTTGATTTTTAAACTCTTATTTTTTTTAGACAAATTGAATTTTTTAGTTTTGGGGGTAGCATCGTATTGAAACGATCGTTGGTCCCATTCATTAGGCGACACGTCGATTCAAACATCGGATCCACTTTAAGCCTTGACACAATCGATATGTCGGAGGACATTTTGATTAAACAAATGAATTTTGGTGATGTCGGTCCCTATCGGATAGGAGACTTCGTCAAAAAAAATAAAAATTAGATGTTCTTTTTGGTGACGTTAGTCCCTATCGGATAAGAGATTTCGTCGAAAAAATATATTTTTTATTTTTAAAAAAAAATTTTAAATTTTAATTAACTAAAATCAACTAAAAAAATTTTTAAAAAATTAAATATATCGAAATCATTGTCCGTCCCTAATAAATAGGAGACTTGTTGATTTAATATTTTAGTCATAAAAAAAATCTCATGTTAAAATAAATTCCACAACTATGTATCTTCAAATTTTCTAATGTTAAAATACAAAAGCTACAAAACACATAAAATAAATCAAACGAGTCCAAAATTCACCTATATTGTAAAATTACAAAAATGCCCCTAGAATGCTAAGAGTCACGGCCAAGTGACCGTTCGCCTTTCGATGGCCGTTCGGGCGCATGGACCACCTAGCCTTGTAGATCCGATCATGGCGACTCCAATGGTGGTGGTTTCAACCGGAGACAACGCCGGAGGAGGGAGATCGGAGCCTCCAAAGAAGAAAGAAGATCCGGTCGGATCTTCTTTCTTTATCGACTATGAATCCGACCTCGTATCGGGATTTCAAGCACATCGATCGACTCGCAAGGTCGAGAGAAGAAGTTTTGTGGTGGTTAGGACCTATCGGCCAATTGTTTCGGGTTTACCAAAACGGATCGCAAACGAATCTTTTTCAATTTAATCGTTTTTCGATGTTATTGGGTGGCGATTGTTGAATGCAAACACTTAGGGGAGATGGGCAATTAGGTCCGTGGTGGTAGATCGTGTGTTAGTGACCGGATTTGAGAGAAACGATCGAGTATTGTTTTGGGTCGGGTCATGGACCTTTGATCTTCGATTTCTCTCTCCTCCGTGATTGTTTCTCTCTCTAACCGGTGTTGATGGACCGATCTCATGATGGGCTATACGTGGCTGTGATGGTTGGGGTCAAAACCGATCGAAAAATGGTCGGATTGAGAGTGAAAATTTCGATCGGGTGAATGGGTAATCGGGTTTGGATATTGGGTTTGGGCGTGTTTGGTAATTTATTTTTCGGTTTTCGGTATATATTTTTTGTGTGTTTTTTTTTTTTGTTTTTTTTTGGCTCTCTAGTTGCCTTTCTTTCTTTTTTTTTTTTTTTTGGTCGTTCCCCCATGCAAATTGGAATCCAATAGCTTTTTATAGGTCGAAACCTCCTAAAATCTCTCTCAAAATCAATTCAAATTCAAATTTTAATTGTCAAATCTTAATTTTGAGATTTGATTAGCTAGAAATAAGGAGATTCCAATTCAATAAAGATTTGTAGAAGATTTCAACAGATTTTTAAATGATTTTAGGAAGATTTAATATTTTTTTAATATTTTTTCCTCTTTTTTTATTTTTTTTAATTATTATTTTTTAAGGGAACCCAAAATTGGGTTATGACAAAAACCAATGGATACTTATCATTTCAATGATCGGTGTAAGCCTAATCCTAGTGATTAAGAATCATAAAATTCAAAAGAAAGGAGAAGGGAAGGAAAAAAAAAAGTTTGAAGTAAGCTCGAGATAGAAGAAATACGGGGGCAATGTTTTTGTTTGCTTGTCGAATTCATGGGCTGGACTTTCGGATAGTTTTATTTGTGTTTTAGGTTCTATTTGGGCCGAGATGCTTTATTATTATTATTATTATTATTATATATACACACACATGAGTTTGTCTCTTGGATTTTGTAGTAGACTGCTGATTGAGCCACCGACTTCTAAAGACTAGACCTTGTCAATGAAAACAAGTTTTACGTTGTCGAAAAAGCAACAGAATATATATGGTCATAAAATTTTAAAAGCATTTTTAATTGTTTCCCATCTCCTAAAATCCCAACCAACTGGATGGCAGAATAGGAGAGCATGGAAATAGCTCATTTTGCATCCAACTCCAATTTCGACGATCCAGTTCAATCCTGCCAAAGGCCCAAAGTTATAATAATAGGATTGAATCTGAGGATGTGTTTATTTATTTATTTATTTCTATCACTAATCAAAAGGATAAAGAGGATGTGTTTATTATTTGATTTCTCAACAATTTTGCATCAAATATATAGTACTTCTCAATTTTCAATTCAAAAGTAAGTAAAAAAGCAAACATTTCGCAGGAAGGAGAAATATTCCAAAAGATAGTAAAATATAAAAGCAAAAGAGATATCACATAGATAAGAGTGAAAATAATAGAAAACAGCCAGCACTACAATCTTACACAAGACATTATTAATTTAAATAACTTGAAAGTTAAATTACATTTCATTGCCTGCCTTGTTCGTTGAAATTAAGTAATTAAATAATTCCCATGCATCTATATATGAATCAATATCTATCCTGCAGGTTATAACCAATGAAAGGACAATTTCGATCTTTACCATTTGCTATGATATCAAGGCCATGCAAGATCATTGTCTTTTGACTGCCGATCCATCTTTGCTCCATCTGTAACCTAGCTTGTTGACTACTCTTGCATCAACATTATTGATACAAAAATATATATTACTATTTAATTAATATCCTGAAAACTGCATGCATTTACTTCTTTATTTTATAAATAATTTTTATCTGTGGTAAAACCTATATATATTTGCATGAGAGAGAAACATAATTTCTAAGATAATTAATACACATAATAAATTTTCAAGATTGAATTAATTATGACTGAATCTCTATGATATATATATATATATACACCCACACTAAAATTTCAATCACAATATATGGATTTATGAGATTGCCCCACTTATCACCACTTATAAGATTGCCAAGAACCACGAAATCCTCAATAATCTCCTTTTTAATTAGTAGACATAAGGTAAAAGAACAAAAAAGATTGCTGTAAAAGATACAACTACACTAGTACTAACATATATGGTTACTCATGATTATATGTTCAGAAATATTTACAATATGGTTAATGATCATTATCACCAACATCCCTTGGTCAAGTAGAGGTAGCTAGAGATGTGCTATATATAAAAGATGTAAGGGAGAAAAAAGAAAAAGAGACCATGATAGAGGTAGGCAATAAAGCAAGCTAGCCCATGATAGTCCATAAGTATATAACAATAAAGGGAAGGCAGGCATGCATGCATGCTAGATAAAAGCTAGCATGACCACAAAGACTCCCCCATATTGGCCTGATCAACTGTCATGTCCATGCCTCCTGGATTGGTAGAAGATGTGAATTGCCGCATTCTCATGTGCACCACCTCGGCTTGTGCAAGTGCCAACTGAGTTTGTAGAGAGTCAATTTGTTGCTGCAAAGATGATATGGCTCCAACACAACCATAAACTGGGTCACGAACCCTTGCATTTGCTTCATACACCATGGAACTCACTGCATCGCTTCGTTGGTGCTCAGGTAATTCCTGCAAATTTTTGAACAAATTATAAGCCTAATCCATTAATTTGTAGCTTTTGGAAAGGTAAAATTACTCATTAAGTTTAATATGTTTCTACTTAAGTACTTATCGTGGTCATCACAAAGCTGAAGGTCCACTTTCGTACTTCATGCGTGAAGCGTACATTTCATGATTTAATTAAATACAGAGTAATATTCCCACAAAATTGACGTACGAATTGATTCCTAAGAACAGGATGTTTTTACTTGGGAAGCAGAAAATTTTGCAAAGCATGCTGAATGTTTAAATCATGAAAAAGTCGCCCGACATTATCATAATAAGCAACCTACATATATAGAAATTAAAAGAAAATTAATTATGTAATTCAAGATCCCATGCATATATATATACACCCTCTTAATGAACAGAAAAAGAAACATTAAAATGGATTACAAGTAGATATTGTTAATTTGTTGGTTTAATTATAAGCTTATATGACGTTATTATATATAAATACTCTCGATATATCTCGTATATATGAAATTAATTGATAAATTCCCATCCAAAACTAACTTGTAAGATGCCTATATATAACTGATCAATGAAGAGAAGGGATCGATGGGACTCCCAATCAACACTCGGTTGCCTCTATATAACTCAATTGAAATGTCATGAAATAAAAAATATTATGGTAAATGGGGCAAGGAATATTCCTTTAACTTCATGCTATATATAGTAGTAGTTTGTAAAGACATCGACCTAAGAATCCAATAGTATAATAAAATCAATCCTACTTGGTCAAAAGAGCACTTATAAGTAGAAAACTTGTTTTCTTATAGCTAGCTAGATAAATCTAAATATGGAAAATAGACTTTTGACCAAAAAAAAAAAAAATCACCTATATTTTGTTCATGACATGTGCATAATTCGGTTTGTGCAATGAAACTTACTTGAGTAAACATCAAGAAAGCTTGAAATATTAATTTTTTAACCTAATCATGGGTATTATTTTCTTTGATACATGCATGTAGTAATGTAATGATCGATCTTTCCTGCTAGCGTGCTGGACTGGGGCATTGGATATATTTGACAGTATTAATTTAATGGCATGCCTTCATTTTTCCAAATCACTCATACTCTCTATTAATTTAGCGTACACAAGTAGTTATTGAAATAATATATATTGTTGTATTTCGTTCCACTATATATTATTTTACCTGTACATACGTATCTTTTATTATTATTTTGATTTGTGAAATTAGCTTCTAAAATTTTGATCCATGCACTTCTTAATTGAATTAAATAATTATTAAAAATAAAAAATGATTAGGTTATTGTAATTTAGTTCTAGTGTGCTTGAAAACTTGTATGTTGTTACCTTTAGTTCTCAAAATTACACGGTTATATCTAGATTGTTAAGTGATTAGCTTTGACCCTCAACTATTAACAAATCAAACACTTTTTTAATTAAGGTAATATCCAAAGTGATAGCTCAAGAATATCTAAACAATAGATAACCATGAAAGGACTCAATTACTGAATTATATATATGAAAACATAGACGACTTTTCAACTAGAGAAACTAGCTTGTTAGTTTCTTAAAAGTAGAAGGACTAAGTTATAGTTTGCTCTAAAATAATATACTTGCGTCCGTTGATGCCATGTTGATGTCATGATTACAAAATATATTTAATTACTTCTCATATAATAAAGTTTCAAACTTTTATTTAATTTGCGTAGAAAGAACAACCTGTTTTTTGGACTTATTTGTGATCGCTCTATCAACGTAACTTTTATGTCTTTAAAGCACAATGCAAACACAGTTAGATAGAAGGAAAGATAGATAAACAACCTTTTCTTTTCTTTTCTTTTCTTTTTTTTTTAAAAAAAAAAAATTAGATGCAAATGACATTAAGAATTCCAAAAACAAAAGCTTAGCCTTAATTACTTCTCCAAAAAGTTAATTACTTGTCAGTCATAAAGGGGACGTTAAGCCCTTCCTTCACTTTAATCAATTAATCCCGCATTAATATTCCTCCTTTATCCTCTCGCTATTTTATTTCACATATATATCGACAAGTAAAGCTAAATTGTGATCCCTTTATTCTCTTTTATGTACTAATTAAGGAATCAAATGGTAAAACAGTGCCTCCCTACTTTGGAATATATATATATATTTAGAATTCGAATCCTCTTTGTAATAGTGGGGTCTCTATCCAACTGAAACTAACCACTATAACCGAACTAAAGGTGAAAAATATACGGGGAAGATGACTTTTTTACTTTTTGCTGAATGCTTTATCGATCCCAAATAAACACAGATAATTGATTTCATATATATATATATATGAAAGATGATTAAGATAATTTGGCCACTTGATTAGAATGGAAAAAAAAAGAAAAAAAAAAGAAGAGAATTTTCTGAAAAGAGTTTGAAAGTTATATATAAATTTATGTATAATACAAAAATACACATATAGAGAAAGAGATCAGGTGCAAGGATATGAACCTGTAACATTTTGTTGACATTGCTAGCACCGAAGACCTTATGCACACTGGCAAACTTCTGAGGCTCATCAGCTGGAAAATAAGGAGCAAACACACAGTCTTGAGCACATCTCCTCCTAAGAAGTTTGCATGCTGCGCATGGCGAAAGTGCACCATGTTTTCGACCACTCTCCTTCATTGCTCAATGGGTACAAAAAAGTTGACAGCCTACTGATCAGTTTTTACAACTAATCAATTTTATATACTATAACAATGATACAATATTTAGGCTAAAAGCTAAACAAAATCAAAATTAAATGGCAAGTTAAGAGATTAAAAATTCTTCAAAATACAAAATTAGGGTTAAGAAAAACAAATATTTTACAAGAAAAAATTGAATGAGAAGAGAGGAGGGGGGCTTGAAGGGAGAACTGGGAGGCGTTATATAGAGAGATGATGAAAATGTTCAAGCAAATCTTACAAGGGTCCCACCAAAGGAGCCACTAGATTTTGTTGGACAAAACTTCCTTATCGATGAGACCCTTTGGTCCACTTCAATATGATATCTTGTCCTACTTTTTCTTTCATCTATTTTTAGGCCTTTAATAAACTTTATCAAATTATAATAATTTTTTGGTGTACGGAAAATATTTAAGGGATCAGACACTAATATCATAATTAAACCTTTTTTTTCTTGGGTCAAATACATCTTGTGTCGTAGCATTATATCAAAAATATTATTGTAATATCTCTATTCAAATATAATTCATAACAAATTTTATATTATTAAACATTAATACAAAATAGCTCATTTATTAACTTGTTTCGTTAAATTAACTAATTTAATTAATTAATTAGTATCTGACTAATCAAGTGGTGACACATATCAACTTAAAGATAAAAATATAATTTTAAAAAATAGTTTTTTTAATTTTTTTAATTTAAAATAATTAATAACTATTATAAAATCATTAAAAAATATAAAAAAAATCTGAAGAAAATTTTTAAAATAATCAGAATTTTTTAATTTATAATAATTAATATTACATAAATTTTTTAAGAAAATCTAAAAAAAAATATTTTTTTTTCAAATTTTAATGATTTTATAATAACTATTAATAAAGAAAACTTTTTTATTAAAATTTTTAAAAATTTCCTTTATATTTTTTAAAAATTTTATTTTTAATAATTATTATAAATATTTAAAATTGGAAAAACAATTATTAATAATTATTATAAAATAATTAAAAATTGAAAAACATTATTCACATATATATTTTTTAATTTTCTTTAATAATTATTATTATAAAATCATTAAAAAGTGAGAAAATTTGATTATTTTAAAAAATTTTGTGTAGAATGTTTTTTTCAATTTTTAATAATTATTAATTATTTTAACTTTAAAAAAATAAAATATAAAAAATTATTTAAAATAAAATTACATTTTTACCCTTATGTAGACACATGTCACCATTTGATTGGTCAAATGTTAATTAATTAATAGAAATTGGTCAATGTAACAGAAAAAGTTAACGAGATGAATTGTTTGTACTAATTTCTAATAGTATAAAATTGCTATGAACTATATCTGAATGAAGGGATTGTAATAATATTTTCGATATAATACATGGGTAGGTGTATTTTGCCTTTTTTGGTTCTTCCCCGACTATAATGCTGGCTAATTGGACAATAAAAGGTAATCCTTTTCATTTTCTTTTTATAAGCCAAAAATTAGAGTTGGTCCTTTTCATTTTATTTTTATATGTCAAAAATTAGAGTTGGTTTATTGTTGTTGTTGTTTTGTAAATGAAATTGGAGTTAGTTAATATATGTGTGTGCATGAAATCAATCAATCAGTTAAGAGAAGGGGAAAAAAATAAAAAAGATATTTATATCTAAGGAGAGACTTATAACTCAGTAGCTTAATCGATCTTTTAATTAGTTTAAGGTTAATCATTTGCCAAATCTCTTCCAACAAAGTTGAATTTGATGGTGCCAATACTGTCTGGATCTTTTGAGATCATTAATACTAGGAATTTTTAAACATACGTACATTAATTCACTAGTGAAAATTGATCCAACTGTGACTGAAATTTGCAATCGCAAATTTGTGATAGAATATATTTTAATCACATTTTCAATTTTTTTTTTCACTTTTTGTGACCGAAGTTGTGATGCATATGCCATTACAAATCACGCGGTCAGAAACTTGGTTGCATTTGTTTTATAAATTTTTTATTTTCTTTTTCATAATAGATTTGTGACTTAATTTTGTGGTCACAAAAATTTCAATAACAAATCTGTAATAAAGCGAGCACAAATATCCAAAATTTTAAAAATTTTAACCCCAATTTCCCTAATATATTTTTAAATTTGTAATAACCTAAATTTACCTTATTTTTATTTTTATTTCATTTTATTATTTATTTTTATTTTTTTATTTCATGTATGTTTTGTTTTACTTCAATTGAAGTTTACCGAAAAAAATAAAAAGAATGATAAAAAACACAAAAACATTCATTCAAGGGCACAATTGTATTTAAAGAAAAATATAATTGAAGTAATTAGAAGTGTAATTAAACCAGTTGAAAAATTTAGAACTTAAATTGCTTTTTACAGAGATCCAATTGATAAGATTGCACTTTATAAAGACTGAAATTGTACCATAGAAGGGCGTGATTGCTAGAATTGAAATGCACGAGGACCAAACCGAAAGTTTGGAGCGAATGACAAGACTGCAATGGAGAGGATGACTCGTCGTCCACTCCAATGGGAATTCTCTCCGAAAATCTTTGGGAGAATCCGCCCAAATCCTTCACAAATTTCTGTTTTGATTTTGCATTTATCATGATTCTTGGACGAAATTAATAGCAAAGAATCAAGCAATGACCAAATTTCTTGTTTTGATTTTGCATTAATAATGAATTAAAGAGGAAATATTTTGATAGAAAAATTCAAAATTTAGATTCAATTCTAGGAAGGTTTTAGCTATAAAACGGGTCTAATTTCACGAGAGAAGAGAAAAAAAATTAGAGGAAGAATTCTGAGTTGAGAGGGAGTGAAAATTGAAAGCAAAAGGCTTGATTTGTTCATTTTTAGTCACTACGTTTTCGCAGGTTGGTGTTCTTGGTGTTCTTAGGTTTCAGGTCTTAGTTCATCGTCCGTCGGTCTCCTTTAATCCTTTTTGGTGTTCTTTTCGGGGTTGATTTTCTATCCTTGAGTGTTTCTTAATCCAATTTCCTGAATTTGGGACCCCGTTCTTCATTATTTTAGGTTTCCCCTTTTGAAGTTCTAGGCGACCACTTGAATTTCTTCATGTGCCTAGGTTCGTGTTCTTCAATCTTCTAGGAGGAGTTTCATTCGGCTTCAACTCGTTGGATCTAATTCTTTGTTTTGAATCTCATTCGAGCATATCGAAAGCAATAAGTGCCTTTTTGAGTCTCTTGAAACCATTTTTGAGTTTCAATTTGCATCCTTTCGAACGACGAATCACAAATCTAAGGTTTTTTTTCTTTGTTTTCGTTTTTTTTATTTTTGCACGTGGATTCAATGATTTGCAATTCCTAAATTTTTTGTTAGTTTAAGTTTTAATTCTTGGTTTGTGAGTGAAACAAGAGTGTAAATAACATATGTTAGCAATTATTTTTTCCGAAATGGGGTTTTAATTTTTTGAAGAAAATTGGAAAATAGAGAGAAGAAGATAAGAACCCAAAGAACGGGAGAGAGAAAGGGTTGAAGGCTGAAAAGCGTGATTTTGATCTCGAAAAAATGAAAAGAGGAAGAGTGGGATTTGTTTTCGGGTCGGGTAAAAAGGGGGGGAAGCAAAGGCTAGGACTGAAATCGATCCAGTGCCATCTCGTTTGCACAAAAAAAAAAAAAAAAAAAGAAAAGGGGGAAAGGTTGGACTATTATCGATCCGACCCATAGCCCACCCTTCAAAAACCCAAAAAATAAAACGAGAAGGTTGGTTCCATTCCAGCCTTCCTTAAAAAAAAGAAAAATAAAAATAAAAGGGGTAATAAAGAAAATAAAAAAATAGAATTAGGGAAGAAAAAATAAAAAATAAGAAAGAAAAAGGAAAAAGGGATGGGTAGAAAAATAAGTTGTGGGTTAATAGTTTAGGTATAGGATGATTTCTTTCTATCGTATTTTTTATTTTTTTACTTTTATTTATTTTATTTTTTTAGCCTGTTTATTTTTATTCCTTGTCGTTTTTTTTATATTAATTTAGAATTGTTACTTGAATTTTTTTTTTTAATATGTATTGTTAGAAAAAAAATTATAAAAATCTTGACAAAGTCTCCTATCTTATAGGGACCGACGTCACTCAAAAAAAATTACCTAAAAATTTTGACAAAGCCTCCTACATGGTAGGGACCGACACCACCAAAAAAAATATAATAAATAAATAAATTCGATGAAGTCTCCTATCTAATAGGGATCGACGTGATTAAAAAGAATATTCAAAATGTTCGACGAAGTCTCCTATTTGATAGGGACTGATATCATCAAAAATCACCTTTTAATTAAGATGTCCTTCGACACACCAGTTGTGTTAAGGCTTTTAGTGGATCCAATGTTTGAATCGACGTGTCACCCAACGAAGGGGACTAACGATTGTTTCAATATGATGCCACGCCTAAAACTAAAAAAATTTAATTTGTCTTAAAAAAAAAAATAGGAGTCTAAAATTAGAAAATATTTTGACATGGATTTTTAGGAGATGATTTTAAAACTAAACCATACATGGTATCTTTTTTTAAAAGGGCACTTTTAGACAATCAAATATCTTCCTAAAAGTGTAACCAACTCCTTACCTTAGGAATCTCCGAACCAATGCTACTTTTAGGTTCCTAGTTCCTTAAATACTAGGTGCGACTCCAAAACTTTGTAAATAATTTTATAAATAATTAACTTTTAGACTTAATCTTTTGGGAGTCCAAGTACTAAGTCGTGTAGCAACAAAATTTATGCCAATTTTTTTCCCTCTAATTTACAATCTATTTATACCCCCTACTTAACACATAACACAACTTTCATCTAATTATCTCTCTCTCTCTCTAATTCATTATTCTTTTCCTACTTCTCATTCTAACTTAATCATTTCCCCTTTAACTTATTTCTTTTACCTCGTGTCTTACACTCTAATTCATTTCTTTCCTTCATACTTTCATTTTAATATATTACCTCTCATTTTATTCTCTATTGCATTGTATATGTCTTATCAGTCAAGTTTTTCATGCAAATGGATTAACTAAAACTTGATTTAAATCATTCTTTAAATTAAAGATGATCAAGGTGTTAAAGCGAAAGAAATGAAAGAAATGATAAAATTATGATTAGTTTGAAATAATTAATCTTCATAAATAAATAAAAACACAATAATTAATAATTGTAATAATCATCATCATCATTTTCCCAAAATAATGAATTTCCTAAAAAATTATTAATAATCATTATCGTAGGGGCCGGCGAGGTTAAGAGGCGCAAGCAACAATGATGATCGAGGATGAATTCAAAAGATAAAGAAACGCCACCTTGTGTTATATGTCACTATGGTCTACTTAGAGTTTTGGAAAAGGGACCGGGTACGTGTATGGAACATTGAAATCAACCTATCTTTTCTTATCTACGACAAGTTGCAATACATACAAATTAGGATGTGATTCCTAATTTTATTGCAATGAAAATATATACCTATTCTTAAACATTTGTCGGCTAATTGACCGATTCGGGACTAAACCGGTCGGTAACTTATCCTCACTCTAAAACGTGCTCAATCTAAATTTGAGGCAATTAAATTAAATCTTGCATATAAAGAAATTCAAAATCAAAGTTCAAATTGACAATACTTCATTTTTCACTATTTAAAAGGCAAATAAGAGAAATTTATTTGATTCTATATTCGGATCGACACAATTTCAAACTTTACAATTTTAAAAGGCCAAACATGCAACAATAATCTAATTCTACATTCGGATTGATGCGATTTAAAGCTTTGTGATTTTAACAAGGAAAATCAATAAAAAATGATTTGATTCCAGATTTAGATTCACGTGATTTTAGGTTTGCAATTTAAATGACAAACACGTAAAAATGATTTAATTATGGGTTCAAATTGATGTGATTTTAGGCATTGTGATTTAAAAAGACAAACGAGATAAAAATGATTTGATTTTAGAATCATACCAACATAATTTTTAGGCTTCATGATTTAAAAGACAAACGAGACAAAAACGAGTGTGACTATAGCCTCACACCAATGTGATTCCATGCTTTGCGATATTAAAAGGTCAAACATGCAATAAACGTCCAATTACGGGTTCACATCGAAACGATTTCAAGCTTTGTGATTTTCACACGGAATTAAGAAATATTGAATAAAAATAATAAAAATGACCTAATTTAGGTTCAAACTGATGCGATTTTTAGGCTTTGTGATTTTTATTCAAAATCAAGCACATTTAATAAAAATAACGAGCAATGGTTCGATTCGAGTTTGGACCAATACAATTTTAGGCCATGCGATTTTAAAGAAAAATTAAGCAATATTCAATACAATCATAAAAATGGTTTAATTCTACTTCGATCGATACTATTTCAAGTTTCATAATTTTCATTCTAAATCAAGAAACATTCAACAAAAATAGTAACAAAGGTTCGATTTGGGTTCGAAATAATGCAAGTTTTGCCTTTGTAATTTTCACATAAATTCAAACATCATTAATGAAAATATAAACAACATTAGCATTCAGAGCCAACACCAAACATTTCACCATATCAACACATCCAATCAATCAATCATAAACGAGATATAATTACATATCATTTGTGTAGACTAGGACATGCACTTGCCCCGGACAATCCATTCATAATTAAACTCAATCTTATTTCTCTTAGCTCGATCATAGTGTATTGACACCAACTTTATTTCTTTTGAATCTACTTGAGGTTACTAACTCTTCAAGTTCGATATGTTATGATGTATCTAAATGCACTCCAATCCAATCACATCATAAATCACATTTTTAACGATATTCATTATTAACTAAAATAAACTATGAATTACCACAAAAAAAAAAAACTAAAATTTGAAAGTTTTGGCTACTTACTTGGACAATCAAATAGGCTATAACCAAATTCCTAAAATATGGTCGAAGTGTGAAACGTCGAAATGGCCCTTTTTGGGGTTAGTTCCACTTTATTTGATCCTATTGAAGACCGATTAAGTTTTAGTTAGTTAAGAAAGAGAAAGTAGTTTCCCTTTGCAACATCAATACATTTTTCTTTACTTCGGTCAATCTATAAATTTGAAACAAAAATCAAATAAAAATAAGAGCTAGACCTCGGACTAATCAACTATCAATAGGGCAAACGAGCTCGTACGCTTTTTTATGATTCGACTCCATTTATATTCCTTTTTGCTACTATCTAATATTGCAAAGTGGAGATTAATTTTTAGAGGGTGTAGTCGGTGGTAATGGTTTTGGGCGATGATGGTTTCTAAAATGTAGGTTGCCTTTCGGCCTAGAGGATCGACAATAATGATGTTTTTTTATGAGTGGTGACCGATAAAGGGATTCTTGGTGGTTGTTAGGCCGTTAGGAGAATGGATCAGTGTGAAGAGAGGTGATAAGAAATGTTTAATGATAATGGTAGCTAGTGGCATCATGGGTTTTGTGGTAGTGGTGACGGGTAAGGGTTTTGTGAATGGTGGCTAAGGTTTGGCTAAGTAGTAGTTGGATGGGTGGTAAAGGCTTTCTTTGGGTTTTATGGAAATGGTGGTTGCTATGGGTTTGTTTGAGTGGTAGCTTTGGTTTAGGATTTGGTGAAGGTCATTGACCATCATTGGCTAGGGCATTTGAGAGAGAAACGAGTGATGGCGGTAGTGTATTTAATACAAAAAATGACCGGCATTAGTCATTTGATTCAAGGATGAGGGCAACAACTAGAAAGTGGTAGTGGCTTATGATTTTTGGGGCTAGGAGAGGTGAAATAAGGGAGGAGCGAGTGTTGCTTATGATGGATAGTAGTGTAGAGGAGATCAGCTTAGATGGTGTGGTTGGTTTCAATGTAGATTGGGAAGGATGGTGATGGAGGTTTTTGGCCATTAGACAATGGCGATGTGGCTATTAGTGAGAGGAAGATCGACATACTTGTTATATGGGAAAGGTTTTTTTTTTTTTTGATTTTTTTGCCTTTTGTGTATCTACTCTAACTTTGTCGAGAGAAAGGAAGAAAATATGCTTTTATAGGGGGACCTATCAAAGCTTTTGGGGAAAATTCACATGTATTTTGTTTATTAATACGATACTCTTTCATTTATTTTTAATTTTACCCTTAATTGAATTTATTTCAACCCCTTTCCTTCTTTCTTTCTTTTTAAAAATTATTTTTTGGATGAATTCATTTCTAAGTAAAACCTTTGGCTTTTCATTTCTTTTAATATTACCCTCAATTAGACCACTTTTTGATCCTTTTTTCAATATTTCTAATTATCACCCAATTTTTTTTCAATTTATTCATTTTTTTCCCTTTTTTTTTTTTTGGTATTTTCTTCAAAAAAAATTTTTTTACATTGATTATTTTTCAAAACTCACAAAAAAAAACCCAAATTTATGAAAACTAATAAAAAAAGCTTAAATATTAAAAATTCAAATTAACTAAGACATATTTTTAATTTTTTTATACTAATATTAATTTTTACCAATATTATCTTCTTTTTTATTTTCATTTTTTGGAGATTAGCACCATCATCAATTTTATTTAGAATAATAAAAAAAATTCTAAATTAATTTTTAGGTAATCTATTTATGAGAAATTAATTGATAAGAAGAGAGAATGTGATATAAAGTAAAATGAGAGGTAATATGTTAAAATAAAAGTGAGGGGGGATAAATGAATTAAAGTGTATGAGATATAAGGAAAAAACAATAAGTTGAAGCTAAAAGGATTGAAGTAAAATAAGTGGTAAAGAGTAAAGAAAATGAGTTAGAGTGAGAGAGGTGGAAAATGAGAAAATATGCCGAGTGAAGAAGAGAAAGATAATTAGATGAAAGTTGAGTTATGTAATAGATAGAGAGATATAAAGAAATGGATTAATAGTTTTATATGTCTTTATATAATAATGTCATTTTTCAATTTGTCCTTATATTTCCAATAGAAATAATTTTATCCTTAAACACACATTAACTTTTTAATCTTTTCTTATGGCAAGAATTTCATGTTAAACCATAGTAATTAGTCAAGTGATTTATACATAAAAAACCTTTCACTTGTCTAGCTTATGTCACTACTCGACATTTAGGGGACTTCTAGAAAAATTCTAATTAAAAATTATTTATTTATTTATTTATTGTTGATGTGAGTTAATCCACATGTTGGAATGGCCACCTAGCATTAAAGGAACTAGAAAAATTAAAATTGACAATGCATCGGAGATTCTAAGGTAAGGAGTTAGTTATCTCTTTGAGAATATATCAATCACCCAAAAGCACCCATTTTGAGGAAAGGTACCATGTCTAGTCTAATCCTAAAAGTTTATCTACTAAAAATTTTAATTTTTGCGAAATTATTTCTAAGCCAATTTTCAAGTTTCTTATCTAAGCCAAATTAATTTTTTTTTAGGCATCACATTGAATCGATCATTAAACCCCCATGTCAAAAGTCTCGTCAATTCAACATTGAATCCATTTTAAACTTCGATATAAATCATATGTCATAGAATGCTCTAATTACAAAAATATGATTAACTAACTTTAGTCACTATTAGATATGAGACTTGTTAAAATTGCTTAAAACATTTTCTTTCATTTTTATTATTTTCTTTAATTAAACTAAAGGGGTTTTATTTTGAGATATGTGGGAAAAACATTATCAAAATTATTTTTTTTTATCTTTTTGATTTGTGGCATCATATTACATTAACATCGAGCCCTAAGATTGAGAGTTTCGTCAATTTAGCACCGGATCCAAATTAAAGTCTTGACACAATTGGCTTATCGAGGATTGCTCTAATTATCTAAAAGTATTTACATGAAATACTAAATAAAATCAACCCAAATTGACTCATTATTACTTTTTTAGCATTTTTAGCACTAGAAAAATATATCAAGCCGGCATTCATCCCTAATAAATAGGAGACTCGTTGATCCAACATCACGATCGAATCAACTCCATACATTAAACTAATTTTCACAACCAAAATATTTCTAAGTTTTCTAACACAAATAAAATTAAAATTATTACCAAATAACTGCTTAAATTAATTAAAAAAAGGCAAGGAAAAAAATCAAATGGTCATTAGACAGGTGACTAAAATGCCCCTACACATGATAGTTACAAAAAAATGCCCCTAAATGTCAAAATTATGAAACTACCCCTCAAAACCACCATGCTACTACCAAGACATCAGACTACCATTTGGCCTTGACCATTCTATAGGCTAAAAGAGGTCATTGCCAATCGTTATGTGATGGTGGGATCCGTCGTTATTGATAGAGGAGGGAGATCGATGTCGATAAATTTTTAGCCATCGCTTCCTCTTTTCTTGATAAAGATTCTAACCATGGTGAGGCATGTGGAGGATACCAAGCTACTCGAGAGGACCATGTGGAACATTTTTGTGATGGTTAGGAAGTCCAATTTGATCATATCAAGGAGATTTGGTTGGGTTTTGAATAAATAGGTAAACGAGTTGCTTGATTGCTCTTTTCTTCGATTTAGCCAATTCTAATGAGATGTTGCTATAATTTCAAAAGGTAAAAACTTCTAGAAGGATAAGGGAATATGGTGCCCCTAGCTCCCTTATCGATTACCTAAAAGGTGTGGTTAAGTGTGTCACGGTTTAGAGACCGACGTCTCAAATTTACTCCCATACATCATACATAATGTATTAAATATTATTACAAAAGTTATAAAGTAATATAGGTATTATTACAAGCAAAAGTGAATCCTGTAGTTCTCATGTCACACATGAGCCTTTATCTGGGAGGAACCGATAGCTTCATTACCGGTATTATTATCGCCTTTACTTGTCAAGCATGAAATAAATACAGAGTGAGTTGAAGCTTAGTAAGTAGGGTAATACACGTCATATGCAATGATTTTCCGACTCTCCCACTTCAACTCATCGATTTTTAATTCGGGTACCCTAGGTATTAGCAACTTCGCTCTATTTTCATATCTCGATGATTGCCAAATCACCTACGACTAACAATGAAATTACCCTTCGTTATAGCCTTGGTTAATGAGATTATCCATCGCCTATCAATATAGTCATACAGATTGGTCACATAGATTGGTCACACGGATTAGTCACACCGAATAGAGCACACACATAGCTTCATTGCTAATACCCATTTAATTCCAATTAGGTTACCAAACTTATTCAATTCAATCCGATTTAGTTACCAAACCTCATCATTTCGACTTAATTTTTTTCCTCTATTTCCTCGTATGCATATGATGCACATGATATATCATGAACCACATTCCACCAAGTCATGGGTACTAAACCCGTCGATTCCATACCATTGGGATCACACAAAGAATTCAAGACTCGCCTCATAGGGTTAATCCATTTTGTTTTTTGAGTCCTAGGAATACGTCGGGGTGTATTTGTAGTGGGTTTTCCTTTCTAACCCAAATGTAGGCCTTAAAATCCAAATTTTATTTTTTTTATTTTATTGGATCTAGGTCTTAATGATTGTCTCGCACTCTTACCTTCCCACATATTATTTCATATTTATTTAGATGTCTTTGGGCCATTTCTTATGGAGTTGGGTATTTAGGACTCAATTTGTAAAAATTCGGGTTTAGATCGAGTGTTTCCTAGTCTAAATCAAAATTTCTATTTTTCTTAGAATCTAACCTTTCTACACTTTATTTTTTACTTATTTAGGTATATTTAAACCATTTATTTGCAAATAGGTTGAATGAAAATCAAAACCAAATTTTAGAGTGTTTGGCCAAATGGGTCCAAAAAGGGTAAGGGTTTGTCTTTTGTTTCTAAGTCATTTCTTTCGATCCTAACTTACTAAATTATCCTTAAGTGAGTTACCTTGGAGGTCTAGATCTTTAGGTCCATAAACATAAATCCAAACTTGGCCATTTTAGTACCAAGGTCCAATGAGTTTCCTTAGGATATCCAAGCCCATTTTGTTTTAATCCAAGCCCATCCACGCACATTTTCCAAGCCCATATGATTGTAACCAAACCAACCCATCCATACATGTATAAACATCCATCATCATACTTATACATCCCAACACAAAGTTCACTATGAAATGCACATCAAAACAACCATACTATATCCATCACAAAACATCAAAACATAACATCAACACAAGCTACCATGGTAATATGTTACATAGCTTAAAACAAAACCCATAAATTGAACATGTAAAATAGAACTTAAGGCATAAATAAAACTAAAATGAAACCTACTTACAATGATTTATGCTTGCTTAAGATTTCTTATACTTTTTCCTTCTTTTTCTCCTTTCTTTCTTTCCTTTTTTTCTCTCTTTTTCTCTCTCTTTCTTTCCCTCTCAAAGCTATTTCTCTCCTCTCTTGGAAGCTATGGTTTTTTTCTAAAAAAATGGAAAAGTTCTTCTTTCTCCCATTTTTATATCACACTTTTAAACCATTCATTTCTTAACATTCCAAGTGTCAACAATTTATGGTAAACTAAGGTCAAATGATAGGACTAAATGGGAGGCAAGTTGGCGTGTTGGATTTCTAAAAAGAGTGGGATAGTACAATTGGAAGTATGGTGAAAGATTTTATGTCACATCACTAACTAAAGATGGAAACTAAAAAGTAACTAAACTAACCAACTTCCTTATCTCATTTGGTTCCTAAAAATTCAGCCATGCACCTTATTTAGGAAAATTCTTTTACTTGCATGGTCATTTTAAATACAATATTATGAGAAAAATAAGTCATGGCTAGTTTAACTTCCAAAAAGGTGATTCCTATGAACACATCCATAAATATTAAATATTTTAACACCACAATTATAAAATAAATGACACATAAATTATACCCATATAATTATGAATATTCTAGGAGATATTCTTCTCGGGAATTAAAATTTTGATGTGTCGAAATTTTTTTCCCCATAACTCCTCACATAAACAAGAAGCATGTTACTATCTCTAAAAATTTAAAATGGCATGTAAATCACACCTAATATTTCATATATACAGATATAATATATCAATACGTATAGCTATATAGCTAAGGATTTTCACGAGGGTTATAGGGGAACTTCTATAGTAGTGGGGATTATTGGTTTTACTAAAAATAATGGTGGACTTAGGAGGTATAAAATCGAGTTAGGTCGCAAACCTTCAATTCTAGGCTCTTTTGATGCCTTCTTATTCCTTAACAATTTGGGAATGATGGCTCTAATAGTGAGATATCGATTAATGGTGGTGGATTGAAGTAATTTTAGCTAGAGTATGACTGATTTAAGAGAGGAAATCGACGGGTTTGCAAGTTGACCCGTAAGTGATTTGAGTTTGTTAGGTTCTCTTTTAGGGGTTGTTTGGTAGAGAATTTTTTAGGAAAGATGGGTGATTATGGAGGCTAGGGTTTTTTATGGTGAAGATGAATAATAGAGGTTATGGTTTTTTTATGAGGAAAGATGGGTGATGGAGGCTAGGGTTTTTAAGGTAAGGGGAATAAATCTCTCCTCCCAAAATGAAGTGAAAGGGTATTTATATAGGGATTTTTTAGGGTTTAGGATAAAAACAATTTTGGTTATTCTTTGATTTGTTTTTGTTAATTTTAATGTACATTCTTTATTTTTCTTTAATTAGCTCCATACTTGAAATTGTTGAATCCCTATCCTCTTGACTTGTTTCAATTCCACGTCGATTAATTTCAATCAAGGCATTTGATTTGTTTTTTATTTCTTTCTAATTACATCCCTAATTGAATGTCACTTAGTCCTCACTTTTCATATTATTTTTAATTAGATCCCAAATCATCATCCTAATCTTTTTTCTTTTTTTTATTATGTATTTTTTTTATTTTTCTCACATTTTTTAAATAAAAGATAATTTTTAAAATTAAACATAAAGCTAATATAGGGAAAAATAGATCAAAATAAAAAAGAAAAAAAGAAAATAAAATGAAAAGTAAAATAAATGTAAAATAAATAAAATAAAAATACTAAAGACTAACTGAAAGTAAATATAACATAATTCAAATTTTGGGTTACAATGCTTACGGTGCAAATGCCGACTAAAATGTGAACTTTAGATTGGGTTTGCTTAGTGAGCTTGTAAATAAAAAATAAATTTAGTGGAAAAAATGGTCTAATTTTTCTAAATTTCCTACTGCGAGAAAGTAAAATGCATCGGCTTTGTTCTTAAGAGCGGCTTTCTTAAAAAAATGAAAGTGCGATGGCCTTGTTATGAAGGTCAACCTATCTTAAAAAGTAAAATGCAATGGTCTTGCTCGACGTCTATCATAAAAAATAAAATACGATGTTCTTACTATGAAGAACAACCTATCTTGAAAAGTAAAAGTGCTTAAAATATTGAGATAAATTAGGCAATCTTGCTTGAAAATGAGAGATGATCAAAAGAGGTTATCCTTCACAATAAGACCATCCCGCCTAAATGATTAATTGAATTAGACAATCTTATCTAAAAATGATGGTCTATTCTTAGGCAACCTTATATGAAACAATGGTAAACTATTACTAGATAACCTTATCTAAAACAACAAGCTAAGGTAGACGACTTTGCCGAAATGGAGAATTATCCCTTGACAATCTTACCTAAAGTGAAGAACTAGGTTGGGTAGTCTTGCTTGAAATGAAAAATTATTGCTAGGAAACCTTACCTAAAATGAAGAATAAAGTTAGGTAGCCCTACTTGAAATGAGAATTCATGGCTCGGTCGTCTTGCCTAAAATGGTGAACTAAATTAGGTGACCTCGCATAACTATGAAAATAATCGCTAGACAACTCTACCTAAAATAATAAACTAAGTTAGGTGACCCTACATGAATAGAAGAGTGATTGATAAGTAACCTCGCCTAAGATGATAAACTAAATTAAGCAATCCCGTTTGGAAATAAGAGATGATCACTAAGAAATCTTACCTAAAATATGTACTAAATTAGGTAATCCTACTTAGAACTTAGTGATGATTTCTAGGTAACTCTACCTAAAACAACGAACTAAGTTAAGCAATCCTCATGCCGAAATAGGCAAACTTGCCTAAAATAACAAATTAAATAAGGTAACCCTACTTGGAATGAGAGTTGATCACTTGGAAACCTTTCATAAAATAATGAACTAAATTAGGCAGACTCTACTTGAAATAAAAAATGATCACTAGGTAACCTTGCCTAAAACGATGCATTAAATTTGGCATCGATGCCTAAAATGAGCGATGATCACTATACAACTTTACCTAAAATGATAAACTAAATTAGGTAACCTTATTTGAATATGAGAATGATCGCTAGGCAACCCTACCTAAAATAAAAAACTAAGTTAGGTGACCCCGCCTAAAATGAGAATTGATCGCTAGACAACCTTACTTAAAATGATGAAAAAAGTTAGACAAACTTACCTAAATATATGAATGATTGTTAGGCAACCTTATCTAAAATGATGAACTAAGTTAGGCAACCTCACTCGAATAGGAGAATTATCACTAAGTAACCTTTCCTAAAATGATGAACTAAGTTAGACAACTTGTTTGAATATAAGAATAATCACTAGACAACCTTGCCTTAAATGATTTAGGGAACATGAGTCCTTCATAGTCATATGCCTTTCAAGTTTCTTGGCTTGAATGACTACCTCATTTATTCATTTAAGATGACATTCTTAAAATATATCAATAAGACTCGATTGCAATGGTTAATTTCTTATCCGAGAGAAACATAGGCTACTCATGTTATTGGCACTTAACTTCCCTTTAGGTGTTTTATTCTTAGATATATGGGCTTTTATACTCGAACCATATCATACGAGTACGATTAAAATTTCCTTGCCCCCTAAGGCCTTGATCATTGTTCTTTATAAACTTAGGTTTTTCGGTTTTTTGCAATCAATCGAGGTATATTGCTCTTTTCTAAAAATTTAAAGGTGATAACCATCCACTTGTTATGATTTACCCCTAGTTTGATTATTTTTAACTACTTTGATTGCTTGTCGAACTCTTATTGGTCATTATCCTTTCTTAGTACTACGCTTTGCCCTTAGCTTGATGGCTTTGATTGCTTTGATTAATGCTCTAAAGCTTATTATTTAGGTCTATGTTACTCTAGTTGGCATAATGGTGCAATTTTTTGACCAATTGTTGAACTTGATTATAGTTGTTAGGGCCTTGGCCTTACCCCCAAGTGTTCTTAATTGTGTTAATTATAATTCAGATTGCATCATAGGATGACCCTAAGTACTTGGTTGAGATCATGCATTTGTCGCTCTCTTAGCACAACCACTATTTGTGCTCAAATTTCATCTTATGATCCTTGCATCGTAATTTACAAATTAGTCTTCAAATTTTTATCATATTTTGAGAAAATTCATTGAATGGACATTTGATCTCTATACATTAAGTCATGAAATTGAATGATTCTCTTGAATGCAATTCGGATAATTTAAAAGAAATACGGAGATGTTCATTTGAAATTACCTTCATTCATAAAGATGTTCAAGTTAATTGATCAAGAGTCAAAACACGATATTCAAATACTATGATGCAATTTATTCAAAAGAGTTATTAAGCTTAAGCGAATAAAAATGTGTTTGGATCGTACAAGATCCGTATATACAAAATTGGTTTTTTTATGCAATTGAAGGTAATTGGTCAAATGATAAGTCCATTTCGAGTGAATGAAAAAGGCTTGAGCGAGAAAATATTTTGAAAAAATGAGTTATGAAGGATAGTCTTTCCTAAGAATATCTCAATTTTGCTTTTTCTTGCCCCCAAGTTAATTGACGAAAGATCATGATTTGATGTCATAAAAAGTGTTAACATCCAATTTTTGCTTCTATTTTGTTTATTTTAATTTTTAATTTTTTATTGCAAAATAGAAAAAAAGATAAAATAAAATAAAATAAAAAAGCCAAGTATAAAAAGAAAAAAAAGATAAAAAAAGATAAAAAATCTATTGGAATAATTAGTTTAGATTAGTTCTAGGAGGGAGCAAATTAAAAAAAAAAGTTTGGAAATTAAAAAAGAAAAAATAAAATTTGAGGGTACAACTAAAAGCTTCAAAACTCCAATCCCTTGTTTAAATTAAAAAAGGTCACAATTAGAAGAAATTTTCGTAACAAAAAAATCTCATCCATTTTACAATTTTATTTTCTAATTTTTAATTTTTTTTGTTCTATTTTATTTTATCCTATTTTAGTTTATTTCCATTTTATTTATTTATTTATTTTAGGTATTTAAAAAAAAGTAAAATAATATATATATATATATATATATATATATATATATATATATATATATATATATGATGTAAAAATTTCATTTAGGACATAATCACATTAAGGAAAAGTATAATTGAAGTAATTAGGGATACAATTGAATTAATAGAGAAATTCAAAACCTAAATAACACTCCTAGAGACCTAATTGATCAAATTGTACTTTATAAGGAGTAAAATTACTTAGGAAAAAGGCGAATTGCAAACAATTGAAATTCACAAGGATCAAATTAGAACTTTAAAGTGAACAACGAGTACTAAAATTAAGCAAAAAACTTGTTGTTCGCTCCAAACCAAAAATTTCTCTTAGGATTGTTCCTCGATGTTTCCCCGTAGGCAAATCTTCCTTAGATTATGTTTTGTCGATTAGGCATTCCCTGTGGATTCTTAGTTAGCATTCATACCAGCCAAGGATTATGCCTTACTACAATTCATTTCTTTATTTTGGTTGATAAAATGCCTAAGTTTAGCTTTCGTAGTTGGACTCTAAGATAACTATGTTGATCTTAGGAAGAGAATTAGGTAATTTTTTGCCTATAAAAAGATCTTTTTTGGTAGGAAGAAGGGACAAAAAAGAAAGGGAGGAATTTTTCTAGGAGTGAGATTGAAAATCAAGAAAGAAAAATAGAATTTTTTTTTTTAAATTTTTGGTAGTAGCTTTTTCTAGTTATTTTCAAGGCAAGTTCATTTATTCTTCGTTTTCTTAGTTCGAGTTCATCCATTATTGGCTTCGTTACTTGATTTTTTTTTTTATTCTTTCGAGTTTGGTTTCAATCCTCACAAGTTTCTTAATCTCAATTATTGGGTTTGGGGCTTAATTTTTTTTTTTTTTTTAGGTTTTCTCCTTTGAAATTTCTAGGCAACCTTTTTGGTGTTCTTCCTTTTGCTAGGTTGGAGTTTATCTTTCTAGATTTGTATTCAACTTTCTTTCGACTATTGAATCTAAATTTTGGGATTCTAAATCTTATCCAAGAATTTTGCAACTCAATCAAATGTCCCTTAATCCACCCGAAATCTTCTTGAGATTCAATTTTCACCTTTCCCATTTACAAAGTAACAATCATCATCCTAAGCAATTCATGTCAGTTTGTTTCATTATTTTTCTACTTTTCATTTCCTTGCTTTCTATAATTTAATTATTGTTGTTCAATTCATTTTTGTGTTAGTTTAGACCTTAGATTTTAGTTGAGTTAAGTGAAGAGACTTTAGTCATTTAGCCTTTGATTCAAAATGTCGGTTTAATTCTCGGAGGAAAATAAGGAATAAAGAGAGAAAATAAAGAATGCGAGAGAGAGAGAGAGAGAGAGAGAGAGAGAGAGAGAGAGAGAGAGGAGCTTGATCTAAAAAATGAAAGGAAAACCTTTTAGCCTTGTTTATGGACTTAGTTCAGCCCTTTTTAAAAAAGAAGAATGGGTTAGGCAAAGCCTAACACATACAAAGTTAAAGTTGGGCTAGTTTCAACCTAGGCAAATAAAAAAAAAAAAAAAAAGGAAACCAAGCATAAGCTAGTTTTAGTCCAAACTTCGCCTCTCAACCCCCCCCCCCCAAAAAAAAAGAAAAAGAGAAAAAAAGAAAAGGAAAAGAAGGACATAGAGAAGGGTTAATGGGCACTGGCCCAATAGGTCATGAGTCCAATATATTTTTTTAGCTTTGATTTTATTTTATTTTAGATAATTCAAGTATGCATTTTTTTTTATCAATGCATTTTATTTCTAGTATTAATTTAGATTTAATTTTACCTAGAAGCTTTAGAAATGATTAGTTATTTTTATATTTTAGAATTTATTATAACATTTAGGTTAGATATTTAATCAATAAATAAATTGTCAAGTCTCCTAAATTTTTTAGAGACCGATGATTGTTTTTTATCAATAAACAATGTAAAAGTAATAAATACAAATGACAATACCAAAAAAAATAAAAAAAATAAAAAAATAAAAAAAAAACAAAGTTTTAGGCCAAAAAAAAAAAAAGGAAATAAGACAAAAAGAAGAAAAGAAGAAAAGAGAAAGAAAAAATCCATAGGTAGAAAAAAATTTCAATGAAGTTTTTTTATCCGATAGAGACTATCGTTGATGGAAAAAAAAAGTTAATTAAAGTTCTTAACAAAGTCTCCTATGTGATAGGAACTGTCGTTAACAAAAAAAAATTAAAATTCTTAACAAAATCTCCTATCATTAGTAAAAATAATTATAATAAAATTTTTAATAAAGTCTCCTATCTAATAGGGACAATTGTTAACAAAAATTAATTAATAATAAAATTCTTACGAAAGTCTACTATTTGATAGAGATTGTTGTTAATAAAAATTAATTAATTAAAATTCTTAATAAAGTCTCATATCCGATAGGGACTATTCCTAGCCTAAAACAAATCATCATTTAATAATCAAGATCTTCTCTAACACATCGGTTGTGTCGAGACTTAAAACGGATCCGATGTTTCAACCAATGTGCCTCTCAATGAAGGGGTTCGATGATTGTTTCAATATAATGCCATAATAAAAAAGAAAAAACTTAATTTGAATTGAAAAAATAGAGTTTAAATCAGAAATAATTTTTTATAAATAAAATACCTTAAGGGATGAATTTTAGGACTAAACTAGACATTATATCTTTTTTAATAAATGGCACTTCTAGGTGAATGATATGTTCTAAAAAATGTAACCAACTCCTTACCCTAAAATCTCTACACCGAGTATTATTTTTAGGTTTTGAGTTGCATCAATACTAGGTGGCGACTTCGAATTCAATAATAACTCACATCCTTAGGATAAACCATCAATGCAATGCTAATCTTCAATTTTTTTAGAGTCTCGTCTAATGTTGGGTAGTAAAAAAAATTAATAGGAAAAGTTCTAATTAATTAAGATTTAAGGGCCTCATTGAGATAAATAATCAAAATTGGACTTAAATTTAGGTATTATAAAATCAAGGATCAAATTGGACCTTTTTCATAAATAAAAAACTATAAAAGACCCCTCCATTTGCAATTTTATATATCCGACACTATTTATTTTTCATCTTAACATACTTAGTCGCCTCCATCTCTCTATTGCAACTCTTCCTCACCTAAAACCATCATCTCTTTTACAAGCTCTCACTCAACCAAAACTCCTCGCTCTTTAGTGCCCTGTCTCGTAGCCTTACAAGCCATCATCTTCTTCCTAATATTCAACTATAATAAAAAAATTCCATCTCCCACTTTCCTCTCCTTCACCTAAAACCCATAACACACGAACCTCGCAGCTCATAGACTCATATAGCAGTTCCACCTCTTGAGCCGTATGATAGTCCCCCTAACACAATGACTCCACCTTCACGACTCATGTACGTAACTCCAACACAACCTCATGCTACTTAGGCTAGTAGATGAGCCTCCCTCATATGCATCTCAAAAGAAACCTCTTTATAGGCTAACTCCGTGAGCCTCTCTTGTGCCACGCCTATCATAGCCACAAGAATAAATCCCCTACAAGCCATTTAGGCTAGCTCATAAGTCCCCCTTATGCCATATCCAAGTAGTTAACCTCGTGCCCAATGCTTAATAGCAAGCCACTCCCGAGTGCACGGTAGGCCACTCCCAACTACACCTCATGGCCATACAAGTACTAGCCCCTAGCAAGCTCGATGCCTATATAGCAGCAGTACTTTGCATGTCTACACCCACACAACTGCTCCAATTGTATGCCCACATATCCCTTATGCTAATCCAACGGGGTAGCCAAGGTTTAGCTATAGCTCGTGGCTTCGCTCCTCTTCGATTACCCAAAAAAAAGAACGTAGAAAACAAGTTTGCTATTGGATTATATTTGAGAGAAACAACATGATGTTATATACTATATTTATATTGATTTTTTGATAGGAAAAACATAATAGCAACTTTGTTGCTAAATCTAAGTTACAAGGATTTTGAAAATTTATAATAACTTTAGCAATATCAACAACCTTAGCCATTTACACTAAATTTAGAGAGACTTTTGGTTACTTTGACCGAATGTGTATAACATTTGGACAACGATGCACTACTCTCTTTTTTCAACTAACTCAATAATCGAGTTATCATAAAAGAATGAAGAGAGTAGAACCGACCTTCGAATCGGACATCCGAACTACAAAACATTTGAGGAAAAAACTCTAAAACTCGCTACACTTCTTAAAAATTAAAATAAAAAAAATGACCGAACTATTAAAAAAAATGTTAATGAAACTGTTGCATTTTATTTAAATATGATTAAAGTGAATATTGTTGTAATAGCCTTTAGAGACAAACTACACTTTTTTTCATATTTTTACACATGTGTGCTTAATATAAAATTTGTGCTTGTTTTTATGGTTTGGTTAACTTATCGTGCTTGATTGTAATGCTTAAATGAAGCTTTCGTGACTTTCCATTTATGTGATGAAGCCATCGTTGGTTTCAAAATAATTTTACCTATTTCTTATTTTATCAAAACAAAGCCACTAAGGACTTTCCACTTACGTGACAAAGCTATCGGTGGTTTCAGAATAATTTTATTGCTTCTTATTTTATTAAAACAAAGCCACTAATGACTTTCTACTTATATGATGAAGCTTCGATGGTTTCGGAACAATCTTACTCGTTTTCTATTTTATATATAAAAAAAGCCACTTGGTGACTTTTCACTTATGTGATAAAGCCTCTAGTGGTTTTAAGATTATTTTATTTGATTGTTTGCTTGTCCGAAATGTAGTCGGTGACTTCTCACTTTTATGACGAACTTATCGGTGGCGTTTTTACTAGTTATCTACTCCTTGCTCGAGCAAAATTAAAGTTGCTCGGTAACTTTTCATTTCGTGATAAACGTATTGATAGATTCCTAAATTCCTAACTCAAAGTCAATGGTGGCTTCTCACTTATGTGAGTGAAGTCATCGATGACTCACTCGTTCAAGCTAATAAAAGATTATCCATCTTTGAAAATTCAATTACTTGTCGGTAATAAGTTGTGTTCACTAAAGACTAGCCAAGATTCTAACTTCTCCCATCTTTCCTTTTTAAGTAGGGGTATTGGCCTTAGACCGACCTAAACTCGTTTAAACTACTTTATTTTACACATGAACACTTGAACTATCCCATTTTTATATTTTTATAAAATAAACTCATTTAAATAGGCATGAAAGCATGACACGGAGATAATTAGATTTTTATGCTTATATGCAAACAATGCAGCCTACCTTAAGTAGGATGGGGTGACGTTGATGTTATATCTTTTCCATACGTAATCGACCCCTTACCTAGATATCTATCCAGATCAATATGTTTAGGGTTCGCTATTTCTTCTCTACTAGTTAGGTGGTGACTCTTTATTCGGCCCTCATAAGGCCGATGTCGACAAGGAGCGACAAACAACATACCGACTATTCATTTTTTTTTATCATTCTTTATTTTCTTTTGATATTAAAATTCATCAATATAAGTAAATTATCCTTGGTTAGAAAGGGCTTATAAAAACATGTAATATAAGGTATGGCTAAAGCTTTTGAAAAAAAAAAAGAAAGGATACATGAAGGCTCAAAAGGTATTTACAAATTTTATGATGTAGGATCATTTTGTTATCCCTAAAAATCTCTTTGTTCAATATAACCTAGAATTTGTCACTTCAGTCATTGGTTAGAAATTTGTGTCATCTTGATGCCTATGAGAAATTTTTCTTTCTAGGCTTACAATAGTGACTTTGCTATTTTGATTGTTGACTTTATTTCATAGCATTAACCTTCATTGTCTATTTGTCTAAATTTTGACTCCCATTTTGACTTGAATTTTATACTAGGTATGTTTTCTTTCTTTTTGGTTTTTTTTTTCACATTCCTTTTTTTCTTTTAGAATAATTGATGTGGTTCTTTTGCATAAATATTTTAGAGTTTCATCGACCATTTATGGACTTTGTATTTTACCCCTAGTGTGAGGGGTAATCCTAGTCTTGGTTATTGTAAAAGAAATTATCAAGGGTCAAAATGGGATGATGAGAGATTGAACTTTTTATGAGATAAATGACGGATCACATCTCAAATGTTGATTCATCTATATTGATAAAATCGAATTTCTTTTTAAAAAATAATAATTAATTTGAAAAACCCTTTGATTAACCTAAAAGGTTAAAAGTAATTTGAGATCTTGAAGATATACTATTCATCATTATTTAGGACACCAATCATTTAATCTTTCAACTTTAGGTTTCATGATGTTTTCCTAAGTAAAACTTTCCTTCGAGAGTTTATTTAGAAAAGAAAAAAGGATTTCTTTTTATTTTTGGTTTCAACAAAAGGAGAGATTGCCCCCTTAATTTTTTCTTAGATATATTCGGAAAGAAAATGTATCTTTAGGCTTCAATGAAATGAAGAATTGTCGCTAGTATCTATCTAACATGTTTTAAACTTTGATCAATCTTTTGAATGTTTTTTCTTTTAATGAATTTGCCATTTTATTTTCTTGATGGATGAAGATGTAACACCAAATAACAATTTCAAATGAATATCTTTTGATTTTAGATTAGGCAATATAAAATTACAAAAGAGTAAAAACTACTTTTTTTCATTCAAAGATATGATTCAATTCACTCATAGCAAGATGTTTTTGGAAAACAAAATTCAAAATTCAATAAAAATTAAAAGACCATAGTTGCAAATTATGAGCATGCATATTCACCATAACTTTTCAAGCTCATTTAGTAACTCTATTCTTATATTAGCAACTATATAGTTTGGGAATGGGTTCGTATTCACATTGAGAGCATGTAGAGCACCATCTAAACTTATCCAACCTTATTTGATCAAATCTAATAGCTTATCCTTAAAAGTTATACAATCATCAATGTTATGCCAATAGTGCAAGAATGATATTCACAACTCTTATCTTATTTGTATCATTGAGGATAAGGAGGTTTCAACAAGCTATGCTTGGATTGGCGTGATTTGCTTGATGGTTACCAAATACATAAATGTTTCATCTAATGAAAAAGGTTAGGATGGTAGTTGTTCATAGTCTTGAATGTTAAGATAATTTAGAGGGAATCAACTTACTTGATAAGTTTGATTAGGCAAATGGGAATGATTTAGTTGATTTGGCGGATATGACAAGTAGGTTTGATTTGTTAGATATGACTGCATTTTCTTTTTCTATTTTAGACATGGTTACATTTGGGTTTTTTAATATGGTTGTAGTTAAGTTTGAAAAAAAGCCATTTATTGTGGTTGTTGGTGAGGAATCTAAGTCTAAATCTAAAGGAAAATGAGGGAGAGACAAAAAATTTGATGCATGATTTTGTTTGAGAAGAAAAGATGGAGAGAAAGTAATTAATATACTACTACCACTAGTGGAGGATACTACGAAGAAATTGGAAGAAAAACAAGAAGGTTAATTGCTTTTATGCCAAAATTCTCCTTCGAATTTTGTGTATTAGCATTTTTCCCTAGTGGGATTTGATTTTGAGTTATTATTACTAGGGTTCTTCTATCTATCTATCTATCGGACTATAAGTGATTTTGAATCTTGGCTAATAAGGTAGGTAAGGTGAGCATTTCTTTTTCTACAACATTATTTAGAATTCATTGTTCTTAATTATTATCTACTATAATTGATATATGGGGATAAATTTTCACTTACATTAATTCATAAAATTATTTATTTCATATTATTTTAAATATGATGTTGTGGATTTTATATGAGAAAAAATAGTACAATTTCTAATATAGTAAATAATTCTTTAACATTATTAAATCTTTCTTAAACATATTATAAAAAATAAAATAAAAATCTCTACCAAGATTTAAAATCACGTGTTAGGATTTTTGTGGATCAATTATACCGAAGTATAATAAGTGTTGTAGTAGTTGGTTAGTGCAATGGGAGAATGTAATAATTTTAAAGTGTAAGCTTTAAGAAACATATACGACTCCGGACTACAAAAATTATCTCAATATTTTTTTTCAATGAAAGAATGAAAAACAAATAACTTAAAAAAAAAGATGACAATAACTGAAATAAATTCAAGTAAAATAACAAAAAACATCACTCCTTAAAAGGGAATGACTTTTTAATGCTCTCTACTATTACGGCCATGAAGTAAACTCCGTAACAAGTAAACATCCTTCATAGTTGAAGGTTTTTCATATGAGGGAAATGCCTTCAATCAAACCTCATTCACCTAGCTCCTCTCCCCTTTTAACCCATAATTCTATTTTGGTTCCCATAACTACCGAACCACAGCCTACAAATGAATAAAAACCCTATCTTTTCTAATGCGGTCGCCATATTAAACGGACCTTCTACTCGAGCATTCCTTCCGCTCTCTCACCATTACACCTAAACCCTCTCATTATCTTTAAAAGGAGAACTAGTAGTAAAATTCTCCAATGTAGATCTACAGTAGCAAACTAAGATTTTTGAATTTCAATGATAGCTAAATTTTCTAAAGGGTGCCCTCTCATTAATACCGTTAGAGTGTATATCCAACAATATTGAGGATTGTTAAAGACTCCAATGGTAGGCTTGATTGATCCGGGGTATGTTTTAATTAAGTTATTCTTTAGAGATGATTTCATCAAAGCCTAGTCCTAAGACTTCCACTTGATCAAAAACTCTCTCTTTTAGTTATTTAAATCGGATGAAGCTTTTAGCACATGGTTTGAATCACCTAAGGAAGTAATATGGGTAAGGCTCCTAAGTCTCCCACTCTCTTTCTTCCCATTAGCATTCTTATGGGAGATTGTTTAGCTATTTGGAAAAATTTTACATCCCGATAAAAAAACAATGAATTAGTCATACCAAATGTATGTTAGGGTCTTTGTGCAAGTGATTCGACAATTTATATTCCTTCAAGAGTGTAGATTTTAGTTAGTCTAGATAAATTTTAAATGTTTTTGGCAACCTAGTTAGGTGGAATCCAAAATATCATTATGTGATTACTCGTTAGTTACAAGGTCATTCGTAAGACAATTATCTCTAGCTCTCTCATCATGCTTAAGCTCTAATTCAAAAAGCCCCTCTTGCAACCAAGGTAATAAATACATAGAAGTCATCCAAGGACTAGGTCCGAAAATCTATGCGAGAAAGGGGCTAAGACACAAAAGGCTCTTTCCGCTCCGATACTACTATAGAGAAAGACCTAGCTTATATTAAATAGTAATTGAATAACCTCAAACCCTTCATAAGGAAAAGAGATACGAGTCTCTCAATCGGCTATGATTTCTCCTTGACAAGGGGCTAATGAAAATCCAAAATAGCCTCTTATTCTAAAAAGAAAGGCATAGACCATCGAGTGGAGAATAATTACCGTAGCTAAGAAACAACTACGAAGATTACGGAAGGGGTCGGGAGTTAGTTGAATACATGTGACAAAGAAAAGAATATCACTCGACCCTTATTTATTTATTTATTATTTTTTTTTAGAGAACATAGACGAGTCCCTTGGCTAGTATATTAATAAACATGGAAAAAGAAAAGGGGGATAATTCAACCAATCCTAACATGTTTGGGAGAGTAAGGAATCCTAAACTCTTAAACAAAAAACAACAAAAATAAGAAAGTTTCCTGAAGCGACTTAACGACTAAAATTCAACATTTTAGCTTACCGCACATAAAATCCAAATCCATTACCTTGTGAGATAAGTATTCAAACCCAACCTATCATTCAAAATAGTTCTACGACATGAAACGAGTAAAGCATTTCCCTATACTCGACCTTTATCGGACAATATTACTCCGGTAGAAGCGAGATATATGATCTAATACATATATGATACGAGGACTTTACAACTCTAAATATCTTTAATTCCCTAAATATATTAATGCATTTTAGCTTTAATAACTCGACCTAAAACTAATATTTAAGTTAAAAATAAATAAGCTATGTATAAAAGAAAGGGATAACTACTACCTTTTATTTTTCTTCTTTTCTTTTCCTTCTCATGCCACTTTCTCTCCGAATTTCTTTCAATTTTGTCTTTCAATTCCTCAACTAAGACTTTGGTAAATTAGCTTAGGAAAACAATAAACTAGTTGATTAGGTAAAGCTTAGCTAGCTTGAAGCTTGGAAAGCTTGGAGAGTTAGGATTGAATTAAGGATTAAAAATCAAAGTGTCGGAGGTAAGATTTTTAATTATTTGATCTTTAAATTGGAGTGCTTACATATAGTTATTGCTGATTTTAAAGTTAGATTATATTGGGTTTATTGATTAAATGAAGAACTAAGTTAGATTAAGGTTAGGGTTTTGATACTGATTTAGGGAAAGAGTTGATTAAGTGATTTGAAGTGTTTGAATGATGTTTAATTGTCTTAAATAAGTTGTTTATGCAGTTAATATAAAATGGAATTGAGTAAAGTTGAGTAATTGAGAGGTTGAAGATGATGAATAGTAAAAAATCTAAATTTGGGTTTTAAATTGAAAAGGATTTGAGGAAAATGAAGAATTCAATTACATAAATGCAATTAAAGGTGAATAGAATGAGTATTGGGTGAATTATAATGGAATTGATAATTTAATTGAAAATTGATTGTTTAAAGATTTGAATTGAATTTGAGAAAAGATGGTATATATGAAGGTTAATTGAATTAAGGATTGATGATAGGTAATTCGATTTTTGAGAGATTATAGAATTTATTTAAAGTTATCGGTTCAAATCTTTTGATTAATTCCATTTGTATAGATAATCTTGTATTTCTATTTCTAGAATAATTCATTTGTTTTAAATTAGTCTTTAATATATGATACTGATGGTTGTTCCATCATCATGTGTTATTAGATTCTTCAAAGTAGGCGACTCCATCTCATCAATTGTAATTCCATCCATTTTTTCATTATATTGTGAGTGGATATTATATAACAATTTCTATTTTTAAATTCTTTTGATAATTTTATCATGCATCATTGGTTTAAGTACAATTTAAACACATATATTAGAACTTAGATAGGAATGAACTCCATGAGCATTTAAAATGATTTCATATTGAAAATGAGTTGGTATGATTTAAAAAGAGATTTGAGTACACATTTGATATATGATTATGGATTTAAATGTTATTTTACTTTAGATGATTGTTTTGATTATTCATATAATTTTGTAAATGTTTATTTGGTATGAGATTATGCTATCAATTTGATTTTGAGCATGCATTGTATTTAAAGTATTGGTTTTGAAATATGCATAAGTATTTATGGTTTTCAAAAAGTTTTTAAGACCACTAGGGAACCTATCTATGAGGGGTGTAGCCTTTGAGCTTAGTGATACGAGGCTCCAACTAGTGGGAGAGGTAGAATGCTAGCTCGATGTCAATCAATTTATGAAAACTTAGTCATAGAGGGCATGACCTTTGGATGTTTGCATCCAATGATATATTATATTCACCTCGTGAGTAAATAAAAGCCTAGATATATGGTTTGATTCGATTATGATATATGTATATATACATGTTTTGATGATTTGATAGAAAATAGTTTTGAACTATTTAATTTATGATGTATGATTTAGTTTTACAATATGCATTGGTTTTGAAGAAACTAGCATTATATATCAAGTTGAAAATTTAAGTTATCGACCTTAGTCTATTTTCCTCCTTTAGATGTATTATATATTATCTACTCACTAAGTTATTGATTACTCACCCCTCACTACTTTAGTTTTGCAGAACTTGAGAGGGTGCCCTTTTAGCTTCTATTTGACTACTTATCTTGAAGTCGGCATATTGATCTGTGGGGGGCTTATTTTCTTGTAATCTCTTAGAACTTATGTTAGATCATATAGTATTCTTAGAAGCTTTACGGTTATAGCTTATGGGTGCTATATTAAAAATTAATTATGGATATTGATTTGAGAAATGCAAGAAAAACATTGAATTATGATTTATGTTAGAATTATAACATGATGAAATACATTTAAGAATATTGTAAATGAAATTATATTTAAGGTGATATTGGTTTGATGATTATAGTATAAGTATTTGAGGCTTACTTGAGTTGAGGTGAGCCTCATGATTCTCTCGATTCTTACATTGATCATGGCTCATTCCTAGGATCGTGATAATAGCATGGATGATAGGCTTTAATTGATCTTGTCGAGCCTTAGCTATCTCCCCATGCTATTTTAAAAGGATTCATGGATAACTAATCATGAGTGGATTTAGAGTTTAAAGATAGACTAGAACACATGGAGAAAAAGGAAAAGTGATGTCGAAGAAACAAAAAAATAACTACTTAAGAGTTTGGTTTAGGTTAGTGTAAGACGTGTTACTATAACCGATGAGGATCATAATAGAGAACCATTTTTTTTCTTACCTTATGAATAGCTTGATCTGGAATTTAAGGGATATTGTGCCTTAAAAAAAGAAAAGAGATACATAAGATGCCTAATTTGATATGATGCTACTCTTCTTATTATTTTAAAACCTAAGAAGTTAGGTGATAAGCCACCCAAATTTGTTGAGTCCCTTTAGTTTTTTGAATTCTACATGGCGACCCTACTAATAAACAAATCTAGATCCTTTTGAAAGATAGAATTGCGATGGATTTATAATTTATCCGCTTGAAGTCCATCATAGTTGGTATTCGAGATTTAGTGACTAATACGAGCTTCTCTTCATGTCGAGTATATGCTAGTTATGATAGGGTAGATAGAAGGAGTCTATGGGATGATCGACACTCTCTCAATGTCTCTTTACTATGGATCATAAGAGGTGATTTTAACTCTATAATAGACATCTCTAAAAAGGATGGGGGATTCATAATTAGGGTTAGGGTCTATCTTTGACTTTAATAGTAGCATCTACTTACTAGGGGTGCAATACATTCGTTATACTATAAGCAAATTTACATGGTGTAATAATCGAAGGGGAGGGCAACTTGCTCACATTTGGCTCATTTATACTCTAATCATTGCCTTCTACTCTTATCCTTTACTTGTGGAATCCCTTAAGCTTGTGAGATTCTTCTTAAAAAAAATATAGACATCCTATGATGACTTTCTTATGTTTGTTCATAATAAGTGGAATTCAACTTTGAGTCAAATTCCTCTTCTTAATCTATAACTTAAACTCAAAGCTTTGAGGGGGAGTTGAAGTCTTAGAATTTACGAGTATTTAGAGATATTAATCTAAAAATTAGTCGGCTATTCCCCCACTAGATGAGATCAAATCTAAAGTTTTTAAGTTAGATACGCTTAGCGCTCTAGGCCTAGACTATTTCATAAGAGCCTTTTTAAGGCTTGTTGGGATATTATTTGCAAGGATGTGGTCTTAGTAATTTATGATGTTTTTAAAGGAAGAGAAATTCCAAAAGGTGTTACTACCACTTCTATGGTGTTAATTCCTAAGTGTCCACGGCTTACCAAATTCTCAAACTTATGGCCAATTAGTTTATGTAATTTTACTAACAAAATTTTATCCTACATCCTTACAATTAGGTTGAGTGTAATGCTATAAAACATGATTTCAAATAAATAGTCGGGTTTTATGAAAGGGAGGCCTTTTCATGAGAGTGTTGCTCTAACTCAAGAGTTGTTTAATGCTATTGATAGAAAAATCCATAGAGATAATGTGATCTTTAAGGTGGATATGTCTAAAGCTTATGGTAGATCGGAATGACATTTTTCTTCTCAAAGTGATGCGAGTAATTTGGTTTCTCAAACAAATGGTGTGACTTGATTTACAAATGCTTGTGTAATTGTTGGTACTTGTTATTCCTAAACTCCAAAGCATTTGGTTTCTTCAAATCTTATTTTGGGTGAGACAAAGGGATCCACTTGTCTCTAACACTCTTCATCTTAGCTTAGGAAGTTTTCGGTAGAACTTTGAATGCTTGGGTAGCTAAGGGTTTCATTACCCCTTAATATATTGGATGCAACAATATTACTATCATGTATCTTCCGTTTGATGATAACATGTTGATCTTCTACAATAGGGGCAAGAAGAATGTAGACAAATTAATATCTCTCCTACATCGTTACTCTTCTACAAGTGGTCGGGCCATTGATCTTTAAAAGAGCTTAATAATATGCGGTAACAAATTACCTCCAAACAAAAAAGGTTTACTCTAAACCTAGATCGGCTTCTCTATATCCATCAATATGATGACTTACCTTGACATGCCTCTTTTTAAACGTAGAGCTCGTATAGATTACTTCATTAATCTGGAAAAAAGGTAAAAGATAAATTGATAGTTTAGAAAGGAGGGTTACTATCTATTGGAGGAAAGCTAAACTTAAATACAAAGTGTGCTAACCTCTATTCTCATTTACACCATTAGAGTTTTACCTATTTTGAAGGCAAATCTTTCTAGAATACAACGTTACATTTCTAATTTCTTTTGGAATAGTGGAGGTGATAGCATACATCATTGGCTGAACTAGAGGACTATATCCTTTCCTATACGGAAGGGTGGCTTGGGTGTTAAAAATTTAGGTAAAGTTGTGAATGCCATGAAGGGGAAGCTTGCTTAGTCATATCCGACTAACTCTTCATTATAGAGTTCCTTTTTGAGATCAAAATATAGGAAGCCATCTTCTTTTGAATCAATCAAACATAGAAAGGGATCACTTGTATGGTGATCGTGAATTTCTCATATTGGTTATTTGTTGGATCCATGTAGGTGGCTAGTTCGGGTAATATTAGGCTATAGAAAGATAGGTGGACTATGACTAACCTACCTCTTCCTATAGCCAATATTGATTTTTTTTTTTTTTTAGCTTAAACAAAAAGGGATCACTCACTCTACATGACTTTTCCCATAAATAGTGAGAAATAAACTAAACTTATTAAATCTGGATGATAGTGCGGTTGATAGACTTTACTATATGGATTCGAAGATTGGAATCTTTGATACCAAACCACATAATGAGGCCAATAATATTACTATTCCTAAGTTCGAATGGTGGAGAAGCTTATGGAATAAATGGCTACCCATTAAAATTGGTGCCTTTGTTTAGAAACTCTTGCACAATGTTGTGGTAGCATAGTATAATATAAAGTTATATGGCATTTCTATTATTGGTCCGCTTAAGAAGAAATTAGAGGGAACTTATTCTTGTAAATATTACGAGACGGCTTTGGACCTACTTTGATAACATTCTAGATATTGCTCTAAGGAATGGAAAATTGTTATAGCTTATCTCGACTTAGTTAACAAAAGGTAGTATTTATTCCCAAAAAAACTTCTCTCATATAATAGTTTTTAATTGTATCCTATGGAAATTTTGGCTATCTAAGAATAAATTTTGTTTGAAATTGAGAGTATGTATTGGCTTAATGTCAAACATAAAGTGACTTACTTGGTTGGGTGAGCTAACATTGTTTCTTTTTCCAAAGAAATCCTCCTCCTTTCATGACGAGTTTATGTTTGCGAACATTGGGTATTCAATTGCAAGCTACTATATCTACTAGAGGGAGATGAATTAAATATCAATTTTCAACTATGGGTAAGTTCAATTTAAACACTAATTGAGCCTCTAGGAATAATGTTTGTAGTGGGGATGGCATTCTTCATAATGATAAATGTAATTTGGTGATGGCCTATTCAAGCTTATATGGTCCCGGGATGAACTCCAAATAGGAAGCTCTAGCTCTTTTAGAAGGCATCGAGTTATGCAATGAGAATAACTTGCATTTTGACTTTGTAGAGGTTGATTCTTCATTGGTTCTAGGATGTATTTCTCGCTCTCTTTTTTTAACTTTGATATCTTACTTACATACTTAGATCTTGCTAAGCAAGCATTTGTATAGGTATTCTCTTACAACACTTTTATAGGGAGGGTAATATGGTTGCGAGATAGGCTTGTGGATTGGGCTTTCTAGCACTCCTTCTCCAAGGTTTTCTTCTCTGCTACTAAAATATCCACTTTCTACCAATCTGCTACTTCAAATGATAAACTAGGATTGTATAATTTTCATCCATGTTAAGCTAATCTTAAGATGGGGCTACAATTGTTTATCATTAGTTAGGATTACAATGAAGATTTCTGCTATGTTATTTCTTGTTATCTTAACTTCCTAAGCATTTAGTTCTTTTCTATAGTTTTTTCAGCAAACATATCCGTAGTCATTTTTTCAAGGGTTTAGGCTACCTTGTTGGGCCGGGATGTTGTTGTCCCCCTTGTCATTTTCACGTTTTGTTTAATAAATTTTCCAAGGTACCATCCTTGTTTCTATAATAATAATAATCATAATAATAATAATAACTTAAAAAAGATAGAAGTGGTCATGACTTACAAAGTGGAATTCAATAATTTGAGGAAATAAAGCAGCTACCGGCATTCCATAGACTGAACCCAAAAGTAAATTGAATTGAAAATAGAATCCCTAAAAATATTCAAAAGGGATAGATTTAGATTTTCATATTTAAAAAAAAAAAAAAAAAAAACACAAACAAACAACATAATCAAATACAAAAGTCATAAAATAACAAACAATATTGACAAAATCCATAAAAAAAAAAAAAAATTGAATCGAAAACATAAAATTTAAAAACATTCGAAATGGATAGAGTTTGGTAACTTTATTTAAACATGTAAATAGATGAGGCAAATGAAAAAAAAAAAAAAAAAGGATGAATAGTCATATATACCACTAATTTTGTTCTTCTATTATTGCAAAAGATGAAAAATTAGTATATTTTTTTATTCGAAGATTGGACATAGATAGTGTTTTGGTTGATAACGAAGAAGAATAAAAGATGGGTGGGAGAGAGAGAATGACAATGTTTTTGGATCAAAATTGATTCGAGTTGCTAATAACGGGGTTAGGCTAGTTTTGTATTTTTCCTTTCCTTTTTATATGCTAATTGTTTTTTTTTTTAATAAAATAAAAATATTTTTAATTTTATTTTTTTTTTACATGGAAACCTTTGAGACTTTGGCACCCGTTTTACGAAGTGATATTTCGCGATTGGTTATCGTTATTTTTAATGTGTCTCGTTAGATTATGAGTTAATATAATTATAACGAAATATCCGAATAAGAATTAAGGGTTTTAATCAAACCAAAAAAGAATAAAAGGTCTTAATAAAAAAATTCGAATAGTTCATGAATCAAATGTCGAGTAAACCCTTTTGGGAGGGAAATGATATCATGTCATGAGCACATGTCTCTACATGCCCTCTTATTTTATTTTAAGCAATTTCATATTTACGACGTAAGCATTTTAAAACGAAATTACCGGACTATCACGTGCCATATCCATTAGCAATCATCTAGAAATTAAATTAAATGGTTAGTTTAGGGATTAATAACACAATTTTTTTTTGTTCAAAAACTAATGACATTTTGACCATTAGTTTAAAAAGTTCTATAAAATTTAGCCTTATTTTAAAGATGAATCTCATTACAGATTTCACGAAATACAATTTTTCATTAAACTTATTCGAGGCAAATAGCCCTATTCAATTTCTCCTCAATTAGTCTAAGTGTCAAAATTTCGAACATTTATCCTCAAAATATATGTCGTCAAATTAACTATTTCATGTACTTTCTCACTTAAAATTTTGATTTAACTTTAACCACGATATCATGTTTAGCAACTAGTACTTTTTTTTTTTTAAATATCTTTATTGTCAGGAAACATATATATTTTCAGTTGAGAAGTTTCTCTTATTACTAACAGATACCAAGTTGGGATGGGGAGAGTTGCTGCACACTAGTCGTTGTAAGTCCTCTTCGTTAAGATGTTTGATTGACGTAACTAGTCACCATTTTTATTTTATTTTTATTATTATATATATATTTTTTAAATGGAAGGGAAAGGCATGGCTGAAAACTAGTCGTTAGGAGTCCCTTTGCTAAAATGTCCAATAGATATTGCTGGTCACCGTCGTCATCTTATTATCTTCTTCTTTTGGGAATCGTTTTTTCTTTTTCTTAATCACATCGAGTAGAAACAACCAAGTTGTTACATGAAGGAAGGTCTATTGATGGGGAGACGGATGTGCTGAGGAGGAAGGGAGGACTGGCACGGTTTTGAGTTTTGAGACCTGATCTATTATTGTTTGTATAGATTGGAAACTATATTGTAGTTATCCCTAATTAATTTGAAGAATAGAATGTGATTTTTTTTCTTGATATTTCTAGGTTACGAAATATCTTGAGATCAACTTTTGTATCAAGTGATCAAAATTAAATTAATCATTTTTAGATTAGAATAGTGATAAATCATGTCTAATTTTTAGTTGATTTTAAAAATAAAAATTTTTTAATTTATCAACAGTTTATGTCTAATTCTACATAAAGGAGAAAGATAAAATTTCTAAGTGTTGTAAAACATATTTCACATTAAATAAGTAATTTTTAAATTTGAGAAAACCTTACTGATTATAGTGTTTAAGTTTTTTGGATGGAGCTCAATCTCAATTATCTAAGAAATTCAAAAGTCCATTAAAAATTTTGAGGCTCAAACCACTTAATAAATCCCAAAAGATGGACTGTAATTAAAATGAAATGTTAAAAAATATATTTTTGATTAAATAAATAAACAATTGATGAATAATATATAAAATTAGAGAAAAAATCATCTACCATAAAGATTAAATATTTTGAATGAAATTCAATAACAATTATTTAAATCAATACTAAGAATAAAAATAAAATTTCTGACCTGACGAGTCCTTTGATAGGAAATGTATAGAGCTATCTAATCGAGAATTAATTTCTAACCTAATGAGTCCTTTGATAGTACATAGAGTATGACTTTACACAGCTTAAGCTTTTCTAATTCCAATTTCATTCTACTCCTAACTACCACTTCTCTCTTTCTCCAATAATGGGTTACGAAATTACTGGAGGGATGTTCAGGCACCTGTGCTGTATTTTTGTTGCTTAGTAAAGATCTTAAGCTACATCATTAGGAATTATTATGTTATTCTTTTGCAAATATTTTATTCTTTTGATATTCATTTACTGATGTACGGTTAGATTTTGCCAGGAGCTTTCACGTACAAAGATGGACATAAATTGTATGTAATTAGCCGAAAGCTTATGAAACTGTATATATTAATATTAAATTCCAATTGATAAGATGAGTATGACAAGAAAGGAATCAAATTTCTACAAATTACAAACACATGAACTAACACTTGGATTAGTGGAAATTTTTGCCAAAGATATGTTCTGTTTGGGCGATCTCGTAATGTCATATGGATGGAAACATCATTGAGAGTGAGTGTTTTGACACTAACAATTTATTTAATTAGTTGCACTGCTTAAAGATATTAAAGATAATCAACTATTGAAAAGGCATTATAAACACAAGAGAGTGGATTAATTAATGGATATCAACGACGCTAGCATGATAAAAAGGCTTTAAGTAGTGCATTAATGACACAAATGTGTGGTAATTTAGTTTATTCCTAATGACGTTATCATCTTGGATTCGACTTTATAAAAAAAATTGTATGAAATTTTTTTTTCCATTATTCGATGAAAACTAATTAGCTTTTAGAAAATGGATATATGAGAATACTCCATTGGGGAAAAAAAAATGGAATGTTGATTGATAAAATAAAATGGTTGGAATGGATGTTTCCGATAACGTACAAAACATCAATGCAAGTCCAAATCATGTTGGTTCATAATTGACAACCCCATCGTGGGGCAAGCTTGTCAATGCCAATTTATTGTCATGGTTTGGTAGCTTGAAGGTAGATTCATTAACCTAATTAATTAAGCTCTGTTAATTATCTTTGTTATTGTGAGATGCAGATTGCACGTAAGACATGTATAAATCAATTAAGTAAACCTCGTCTATCAAGTTTTTTCTTTTTTTTTATAATAAGTTAATTTCAAATCTTATTTACCATAATAGGATAATTTTAAACTTATTTATCAAAATAAGGTACTCTATATCATATAGAAACCATATCATCTACATAACTTGACATGTCAATTCGTTTTTTTTTTAAACAAATCATTTTGTTAAATAAATATTTTATCATCACACATTAGTCTCTTCTTTTTTAATATTTTCTCTTTGTATTAATAAGTCTTTCTTTTTCTTCTTTTTATTTCTTTCTTATCTCTCTCTATCCTCTTTCTCCACATAATGATATAAAATGAATTTCTTAAATTTTCTTATTTATCCAAAATCCTTATACCAACAGTTTTTTTTGTGAATTTAAGTATCATCCCTTTTATTAATTAGCAAATCCTCTAAAATAATGTTTCCATCATAAATCTATAGCAAACAGTTGCTTTAAACATTCCAGTCATACCTTTTATAAGTATGAAGAAGTATATAATATTGGTCATTAATCTTAATTGCTAGAGGAGATAAAATTTTAAAGAAGGTTCGAAGAAATTATAGCATGTGAGCTCAATCAAATGCATTCAAATCAATGATCTTCTCCAAGGTGAAAAGATGAATAATATGTAAAAGTGAATAATCTATAAAAGAGATTCAAGTGAAAATTGAAAAAGAGAAAAGACAGAGACATTAAGAGGGGAGGGAGAAGCATTAGATTTCAAAATCAAATCCAGTGTCTAATTGATAGCAAGATTGTGAGAGGCTAATCTACTTAGCAAGTCTGGATTAGTGAGGAACCAATGACCATAAGCTACAAGATCTCCACAGTTCTCTGCCACAGCTTTGTTTCTATCTTCCCTGTCGAAACGCCCAGCGGCAATGAAGTACCATTGAAAGCCTTTTTTATAGGTGGAAGACTATGTGGCATTCATGTTTTTGTCTAGGCATTCTCATTCTTGGCTCAACCATGTGCCAGTAGAGAATGCCATATTTTATTCAAGGACTCAACCATGTAAACTTCTAAAGCTTTAGGATTTGAGTCTTATGCTTCCATAAAGGTTGCATACAAAGATAGCCTTATTCCAACTTTATCTGCTCCTATCTCATTGATTATAGATTCAACTATTTCCAAAGCAAATCGACAATGATTTTCTAGAGATCCACCGTATTGATTTGTTCGGTCATTTACTTGATCTTCCATGAACAGCTCAATTAGGTAGCCATGTTATCCATGGATTTCTACTCCATTAAAACCTGCTTCCATGGCATTCCTTGCGGCAAGTCTAAAGTCATCGACAATTTAGAGGAACAAAGAAGATGGAAAAAAATAAGAAAAAAATCTTTTGGGGCTAGCAGCTGGCCACCATTTGTCCTGCAGCAGTCCCTAAACCTAAAAAGATGTTTTTTTTTTTTAAGAAGAGAGGTTTTAATATTTTTTTATTTTTTAGTTAATAAAATATCAAAAAATAAACATGAAACCATTTAATGTAATGAAAGTATTTTTCAACAATTAAGAAAAAAATGATGCAGATGAAAAAATCTTATATTGTAAAAAAATGTATTTGTTTGAGGTTAAGTTTAAAAGTAACACAGTTAAAGGAATAAAACTTTTAAAATGTATTAATTTAAGAAAAAACTATTCGTTTACCTATAATGGTAAAGAAGATCAATGAAATGAAAGAATACAAATGCTGATATTGAATGCTGATGAACATATATATCAATGAAATGAAAGAATAAAAATGCTGATATTGAATGCTGATGAACATATATATATATGAATTTTCATATTTAAATTGCGATTTTGTATGCACTTAATAGCAATTTGGAGAGATACCTAGTTAGGAGTTAATCATTGATATCTTCTTGACTCACATTGTTGATAAATAAGAAGCAGTGGCTACTTATGGAATTCACAGACCAGAAAGTTTAATGAATGGTATTTGAATCCTTTAACCTAGCTAGAGAGCCAATTACATTAGCTAAAATACCCCACTTAGATCTCATGATTTCCAATCACAATTTTCATTTTTGTTATCAGATTGTATATTCGGGAATCAGGATGTATTGCATGTTAATTACTGGACTAAATCCATCTTTCTCATCACTTAATTGGTAGAAAAGACAAACGACTTAGAATTAGAAAATTTATGGATTAATTGCATAAAACGTTACCCTACTCTTCTAATTTTATTAATGTTAATATGAATTCTGCATTCTTTTTTTCATTCATCTCCTCTTTTTATTTTTTATTTTTTCGTAATATGATTTCTCTTATTATTTTCTGATCAAATTTTTTTTTAATTGAAATTAACAGTTAACATAAAAAGTCCTGTTTAGCATGACACGACAGAATAAATTGTTATGTGGTTAAAAAAAAAAAAAAAAAGAAGTAAAAACCTAGGTGTGAACTCTTCTACATTCTGAACATCTTTAGTTACATCCTTCTTCAAAAACCAAAGCCTCCAAAAAATAAGATATCTAATGGTGCTCTAATGTTGTATTAAGTTCAAGTTTCATCTTACAATCCATTATATATATTAAAGATTAATTACTACGCAATTTTTTTATTAGCATCTTATTATATGTATCCTACGTATACAACATTAACAGTGAAGCACTTTGCAGTGTCGACAGCTAAAAGGTCCTTGGAATAACAGCAAATTAGTCATCTATTCATAAAAATATCTAGTAAAAATTCCTATTTTTTTTTAATTCGATAATGAAGAGTATTTTGGAATTAATTTATATATCAAATAAAATTAATTTTTTTAAAAAAATCTTAAAGATGTAATTTTATACTGATGTGATATATTTAAAAAAAATTAATAATTTTTCATGGATGGTAATAGTATGATTTAAATACAGACTAAATTTTTTTTTAAAAAAAAAAAAAAAAAAAAAAAAAAAAAAAAACGAAACATACCCTTTTTTTCTTTTTTTCTATTATTATATTAATCCATTAAGTTATGAAATCCAGCCCGAACTTTAATACTGAGCAATACCCTTGGGTAGGAGGACAATATATTGCTATACACCAAGTTGGAATGCATGCACCGAAATGATCAAATGGCCGAATCTAATTTATTACTTATTCCCAATAAAATATTTTGATCGACGCTAGTCCATTTCCATTTATCACAACATAAAAATTCCAGACTTTGAATTTTTTTTTTTTTTTGACACTTCCAATCTGAAGGAACTAAAACGTCATGATAACAAATCCTCAAAACACCATACTCAAACCCGTGTTGAATAATAAATCCCTTTAAAGCCGGTCTGAAACAGCAAATCACAAATCCATGAATCAATCACAAATGGTGAGTGAGGTGGAGAGAGAAAAGATAAGTTTTTTTATACCGAGGTGTTTTTTTCTTTGAAAAAAAATATTTTTTTTCTTTTTTCCATGTGAGAAATTAATTAGTTTGCCATGTTATGTTACATAGAATTATTTATGCTGGCTGTCTGTTTTAATCATAAAATTAAATAAAAGGGCCAGATAAAAAAATAAACTAAAATAAATCTAGAATAGAAGAAAGTGTTGAATAATAAAAAAATTAAAAAAATACGATAGCTATATTAAAAAAATCAGAAAAATAAAAAGATATTTAATGAGATTAATTTAAAAATTTATGAAAGTTTTATTTTTCAGAGTCAAACCAGAGGTTTGGATCCCAATGGTAAAAGAAAAGATACACAATTAATTATCAATTATCAGACCAACCTCCTTATACTATATATCCCATAACATTATACAAAACGTTTTTGCACCTTTATTTACTAATACTAACATTTTCAAAAGATTCAACCCAAAATTATTTCTTGAATAGAAAGAGAGAGAGAGAACAATGTTAGTGGATTTAATTATTTCATAAGAGGTTGCTATGTCATATTAATCAAGAAAAGATAGGTTAATGGGGCTGAAATTAGCAACAGATGCTGATCAGCACCATAATTGTCATTTTCGTTTCTGGTTACCGCTTGCCACGACCCACCCATCAATTCTGCTGTCATCGATCATTGTCTCTTTCCCGCCACTCTTTTACAGTAGCCACCATTAACATTTTTAAGTTTGAATTGCTAGGTGACATTAATTAATTTGGATTTCCTTTCTGTGTTACGATTCTGGATTCAAAAAAGAAAAAAAAATGTGATAGAAATTTTATTTCATAAATATAGCAATCCAAATGTGGAGGGTTTACCTGAATTCTGATTACAGCAAATATAACTCTTATCGAATAAAAAAAAAAAATTCCTTTTGAATGCTGTAGAAAAGATATTGTATAGACTGATCATATCATTTTCCAGATAATGAAGACATCAGTGATGAAACCATGCATATACTTTCCTTTCGTAATTTTCCCTCCTCGAATCTTAGTTTCATTTTTAAATGCTGCTCTTTCGAAGAAATGGATTTCATACGTACGTGGTTAGGTTAATATATTGTCATAAGGATTGAGATAGGATGCCACCCGCCATATATAAATTAATATCCTATATATAAGCAAGAAAAAAGAGGCCATAGTGTGATAAATTAATTAACAATGACTTGACAAATTCTAAACCCGGCCTGTGGGAAGTAGCTCTCAATTTGAAAGCCATTTTGGATTTTTTATTGACACGTACCACACCAATACATATTTTAATGTTCTTATATATCTGGAGATATTTATAACCGACGAAACTATTATCTCAAATTCTCAACTCATGTATATATAACACTTAGGTATTTAACAAAATAAATGCTTGCTAAATAACAATATCTACTTTGTACATAAACATGGTGATTAAATTAATTATTATACAAATAATCACTTCAAATAATATATTATTATTCAAACAAATATAATAAAATTTCATAAATGTGGAATAATTACAAGTTTGAGTTTGATCAATCAAACTAATTATGTTATGGTTTTATTAGTGATTTTAAAACATGGGGAGATTTTTCTAAGCAATATATATATATAGCTGCACCTTTCCTCCAGCTTAATTACAACAGAGACAACCTTGAATTTTAGTTGTACGTTCAATCCTTAATTTTCTCCACTATCTAAATCTAGAGTTCCAATATTTTATATCTCATTTGAAGTCCCTGCATATTTAAATTGCAAATCTTATATATATATATATGTATGTATCCTTCCTTACACGTGCAGCTGGTAATTAAGCAAAGTACCAGTATATCAGTCATGCAACTCACAATTTGAGACGTGCGGATCACTGCCATCATTTGGTATAGCGTCAGCTAGTGCAGCTAGCAGAATCACTCGTAACAACAAATGCATTAGAAATTAACCGAATTATAAGCTTTAATTAAGGTGAGCTTACCTCAATGACACATACATGATTGTCCTCAAGTTACATGGTCAAAGTTCCATATTCCATTTTGAATTGGGTGTTTAAGCTTGGAGAAACATGCACTGGGGCCAAATATTTGTCTTTTATTGAGTCCAAATATTTAGGTTTAATTATCTTTATTTATTTCTTATTCAAATTGTTTTAATTCATTTTTATCCAATAAGGATCGATTCATATTTTTATTTGGGTTTTATTTTAATCATTATCGATCAGTTTGGATCTATTATTAATCAGAGTCTATTTTTATTGTAGATCCATAATTAAACAAGAGTCCATGGTTATTTAAGTTTATATTTAATTTGGACTAGATTAATTTCTCCTTATTAAACTTGGATTGAACTTTAAGTTATTAAGTCCAACTTAATTTAAGAAGTTTATTTAAAGTCTTTTTCCTAATTAATGTTCTCTTCTTATTTGCTTCTTTTGCAATGGAAGTTTTTGCCGAATATTATTGAGTTAAAGTTTTTGTGGTGGTTTTTGCATTCAAATACTTGTGGTGATGTTTGTTGTATCTGCAGGCCTTCTTAACTTAAGTATGAGGTAATTTTCTTTGGGATTGTTGACTTTGTTATCAAGAGAAATTAATTGCGCTTGGATTATATATTTTAATTATGGGTTGACTAGTAGTGGCCTTAAAGCACTTTGGGTAGTTACTAGGATTTTTGGTTTAAGTTCAAATTTTGTAATTCTCATCGTTTTGAGCTATGTAGGTTGTATTTAAAAATTTTAAAAAGTACAAAAAGATGAAGGGTAAAATCAGTATTATCAGAGTTTTCTAACAATTAGGGATTAGTATTTAGGCATGGCTTTGTTGGGGTATTTGAATTGTTTATTTACTTGAAGTGTGTTTATTGACAGTTTGGGGTTGGTTAGTGGCTGATTTTATACTTGTTACTTTCAGTGTTTTGCGTGTTTGTGTTTGAGTTTCTGTAGAATTAAGACATCTTTTAATTCGGCATCACTCCATTGTTAATGAATCAGCTCAATAATTCAGAATTCTGAGTAGTTTTTGGATTTGTAGACATATCCACAGTTGTTTCAATCAATAATCTAATATTCCAGAAAATTAAAGAAACATTTGTTGATATATTTTTTTAATCAAATACTCTTTTGACATAAACAGGAGAGATTTGAACTCTAGACTTCTGAGGAGAAAATGAAAACACTAATTAATACAAGGATAACTAATTTAGAGGTATGTATGTTGATGCTGGAAATACACTGAACCAGAAATGAGAAATAATATTGATGCCATGTATCATTGCAGACAATAAAACAACATCTGATCTATCAGGTCATCGCGATACAATTGAACATTGCGTAGAGACGTAAGAAACTCCTTTGATTATTACTCTCTATGAAAAGTCAAAATAATACGAATGAGGACACATCCGCTATGAAAGCTACATATGATAGGAATCCACAATATGCATCACCGAAATTGAATTACCATTCCCATGTTCGACATTAATAATTCCATCATATTCCGTGTTTAAGTCACAATCTATAATTGAAGCTCACTCCAACCATAATTTAATTGACATATATAATTTCAATATTTTTTTATATAATAATTTAAATCTCTAATCTTTCTTATTTTATTAATTATATTTATTATGTTTTTAAATAATATTTAAGTTTCTAATTTGTCTTTTCGAGCATTTTTTTTTATAGAAATAGTTCAAAAAAAAAAATCTAAAAACTTTAAAAATAAAATATACAAATCATATGATTTTAAGTGTTTTTTTTAATATTTCATCGAGGAGCATTTTGGTCAAATTTTTTATTCATGGTAAAAAAAATTAATCGAAATGACATTAGAAATGTAATAACATATTAGAAACCTAGGCTCTTATAAAAAAAAATTAAGCTATTTATTTTTAATCTAATTGTTAAATATTATCAAATGTAAATTACATTTTTTTCCTTAAAAAATTAGTAAAAGGTTATCAACAAGTCATAAAACCATGGAGGTTTAGTTTCATTACAATAATTTTATCGTATTGTAAATAATGTTTTGGAATATTATTGGAGAAGGTTATTTTTTAGTGTTTTTTAATTCATTTTTTTAAAGATAATTTGATTTTTATAAAGAAACATGTGCAACTCACATATTATTTCACCAATAATAATAATAATAAAAGAATGGATTGTAACGAAAAGAATGTCAATAAAAAATACGTATAATTCAAGTGTTGAGATAAAAAAAAAATTAATAATAATAATTCAAGAATATTAATTAAAGCGGCCTATAATTTATAGGTCCTTTTACAGATTAGCCTTGAAAATTTATTATTTTGCCTTTTTCACAACAAACATGCCGAAACGACAAAGAACTAGTTACATAACATCTAGGAAAACTAGTGCCCAGCATCACTCCCATGCTTGTCCAATGAGAAGAAGACGGGGGATATTGACAATCTATTTGAAGGCAACCTGTACATGAATTCGTTGATCAAAATAATGAGTTTATTTGGATTTGTCATCTTTGTCAACAAAATGAGTCGGTGATGGGTTGTCTACGGGCTGTAGCTGGATAGGCCTATAAATGGTCATATCAGAATCAGATCAATAACAGGATAGCACAAAGAGAAACCCAATTAATCCATTTTTGGGTCATGGCATAGGCATGGTTGGTGTAATAACCTCTTTTTGTTTTTTTTTTTTTTTTTTTACCCTTGTTTGTTTTTATACAACATTAAAAAAATTTAAAAAATAGAAAGAAATTCAAAAATTAAAAAAAAAAAAGAGGATATTGCACGGTTTGTCTTTTTTTTTTTTTTTCATGATTTTTAGGTTTTGTTATAAATTTTTAAGATTTTCATTTCTTAGAATTATTCCTCCTTTTTAATTAAAAAAAGAAAAGAGGGGAAAAAAGAAGAAGAAAAGAATGTAAAAAAAATTGAAAAATTGATTTGGGATCCAATCGAAAATGACGTGAAAAATAAGGACCAAGTGACATTCAATTAAAGATGTAATTGGAAAGGAATAAAAATAAAAAAAACTTTATTGAGAATTAATCATTGCAAAATTAAAAGAAATCAAGAGAATAAGGATTAAGCAATTTCAATTATTTCAATTAAAGAGTTAATTAGAGACAAATAATAACATATACATTGAAATTGACAAAATTAATCCAAACAAGGGCGTAAATTGATTTTATCTCCCATCTTAAAAAATCTCTATATAAACACCCTTTTCACTTCATTTTGAGGGAGCTTTCACAATTATTTTCCTATATAAAAAACAAAAATCTAGCCTCTCACTCATCTTTCTACCCAAGAAAAAAACTTAGCCTCCATCATTCATCTACCTACCAAAAAAAAATAAAAAAACAATTTAGCCTCCACAATTATTCCCTTACACAAAATAATACAGCTAAAACCCATCACCCGTTCCATAAAAAAGAACCAAAATGTAGATCAAACAGTTTCAATTAAAGAATTAATTGGAGACAAATAATAACATAAACATTGAAATTGACAAAAATAATCCAAAGAAGAGCGAAAATTGATTTTATCCCAATCTTAAAAAATTCTCTATAAACACCCTTTTCACTTCATTTTGAGGGAGCCTTTACAATTATTTTACTATATATATAAGGGAAAAAAAATCGAACCTCCTACTCATCTTTCTACCCAATAAAAAAATTTAGCCTCCATCACCGATCTACCTACCAAGAAAACAATATAGCCTCCACAATTATTCCCTTACACAAAATAATCCAACTAAAACCCCATCACCCCTTCCCATAAAAAAGAACCAAAATGCGGAAAGTTCACTATTCATTATCTATTTAAAAAATTTATAAGACACGAATCCCAAGAGAACAAGAAAAAAAGAAAGAATCGACTAAATAGCCCCTAAAACTAGGATGCCGACTTAGATTGTTTATGAGTCAACTTACGGACTTGCCAATGTTCTTCCCTTGAATCAACCATCCTTCAGCCGAAATTGCTTTGATCCACTACCACCAATCGATAGCCCACCACTCGGATCTACCATTCCCGACTAGTCAAGGAAGAAAATGACATTGAAGAAGGGAGAAATCAAGGAGAGAAGGTCGATGACCCGACCTAGTTGTATACCTTTTATTATTATTGTTTTTCAGCCAAACCAACAACCCCACCACCACAAAAGTGTCCCATATTCTATTATAAGATTTTCTCCTTTGAAATCATAGTGAAATCTCATCGAATTGGTCACATCAAAGAGAAGAGGAACCGACCGACTAGTTAACCTAGTTTTTCAAACCTAACTAAATCTCCTCTATCCGATCAAACCGAGCCTTCTAACCACCATAAAAATGCTCCTTATGGTCCTCTAAGCAGCTTGATGGTCTACCCCTCACTTCATCATGGTCGAATCTCTATCAAGAGGAGAAGGAGAAACGACCAAACTTTCAACTATGTCGATCTCCCTCTTTATCCTCCATCGATGGCCGCCACCATCACAAGATGACCGACGAGGACCTCCTCCCGCATGTGGGCTAGTCAATGCGCCTAAAGGATATTGGATTGTGACCAAAGCAAGAAGTAGTAGCGTTGGGGTTTCAAGGGGTAGTTTTATAACAACATCACAAGGGCATTTTGGTCATTTTCTAACAACATCACAAGGGTATTTTGATCCCTCTTTAGTGATCATTTAGTTTGTTTCTCCTACTTATTTTTTTTAATTAGTGTATGATATTTTTTTGTAATAATGTTAATTTTATTTGTATTAGAAAACTTAGAAATATTTAGGTTGTGAAATTTATTTTAATGTATAAAGTTCGATTTAGTTGTGATGTCGAACCAATGAGTTTCCTATTTATTAGGGACGGACAACGTTTTGATATATTTATTTAGTATTAAAAAAGTAGGGGTGAGCAAACGGTTCGGTTAACCAAAAACCGAATACAATCGGACCGAATTATGAAATTTGATTCGGTTTTTAATTTTAAATTTTACCATTTTTAACCGAACCGAAAAACTAAAATTTATTTTGGCTCGGTTCGATTTTTGAAAATTTTTTTTTGGTTCAAATCGAAAATCAAAATTTATTCCTAAATTGATTCTAATTCTAATTTCTTATTTCCAACTACCAAATCGACAAATCCCTAACCCTAACTCCCTAAGCATCACCGGCTCGTTGCGTTTGGGTGTCTAGCGTTTGCGTGTGTGACTCGCGTCCTCTCTCACTCTCTCGGTCCTCACTCGAGTCACTCCTCACTCATATCTCGCTCTCGGTCTCTCTCGACTCGGTATCGCTCTCATCTCTCACTCTATCGACTTCGAGTCTTCGACTATCGGATCTTTGTCTTTCTTTCAACCTTAAGATTTTGGCTTCATTCCCTTCTCCAGCTTCTTCTCCCGTCCCGCACTCTCGGTCTCCACTCCACTCCTTCGGTAGCGAGTCTAGCCGGTCTTCCGACCTCCAAGCTCCGAGCTCCGGCTTGCTCACCCGTCGCCGATCTCATAGAGTCATGCTTCACGGACTCACGAGTCACGGTCACAATCATCCTCATCAATCAAGGTGCATAACCTTAATTAATTACGCCTTAATTTCTCGGTGATTCATTTAATTACATAGAAAATCAATATCACATATTCACAATGCAATTATTGTTGGATATTTTTGGTATTGGAGATTAGAGGTAATTACACCTTAAACATAGGGTTAGCTTAGAAGTTGTGTTCTTCAATTAATGGTTTGGTTTATGCTTTTGGAGTGTTCGGATATTTTGATCGATCTTGTTGTCTTGATTTTGTTGGATATTTTTGGTATTGGAGATTAGAGGTAATTATGTCAATATTTGGTGTTAATTTTAACATCTAGGTACTTATGGTTGCTTGTAAAATTAACTTCTCTTTATGCGTTCGCATTTTTTTTTATCCGAGTTTGATCGATCAATGTTGAGTTTTTTTTTCTTTCTAATTTTGATATATTCACTTGTGCCTATCGGTATGCTCGTCTTCATTTTGTTGGAATTGTTTGAGTTTTGCAAAGCATGGAATTTGTCTTTAAGAGGGCAACGGAAAAAAAAAAAAAGAGTGATTCTTAATTTCCTTATTCCGGTGGAGAATATTTAGGTCCGTAATGGGTTTATGATCACTTAAGCTATTAAATTCCCGAACTTAAAGTAGAATAAGATGCTTCGATAAGGAGTTCTAAAAATGCCAAAAGATTGCATTTTGTGGAATATTTGGTAATGGTAAAAAATTGAAAATTTCATTGCATTTATTATATTTCAAAGGTTTGCTTTTTGATTAATGGAGGTTTTTTTTTGTAGAGTTTGATTCCGCATAACTTTGAGAAGAGAACCACGGTAGGCGGTAACCTATCGCCTCGGTGCCTCGTGCCTACTAGCGGTGGGCGGTAGGCTTACTTGTTGTGGGGAGTGGGCTTATCGGCGGTGAGCAATAGGCTCGCCGCCTTGGTGTCTCTTGCCTATTGATAGTGGGCGGTAGGCTCACTGCGTTTGATTTTCATAGCATGTTAATATCGTTGTTCGGGAGAATTGAGTGTTTGTTGAGATTTCATTTTATTGCAGATCTTGAAGGAGTGAAGGTATTGCAAATGGACGGAAATCATTTGGTTTAAGACGGGAAGAGAGCTCGTGTCTCGTCCTCTTTGTTGAGAAATGAGAATGGACATTCTGTCATGCTTTTGCTGTTTAATGTTGATTGTATTATATCCGGATCTTTGTTTTGTCAACTATTGTTTAGCATGACTTATTTCCTTTTTCGATATATGAATGTTAAACATGTTGGGTGTTTAAATTTGACTTTAATTGTGAATTTTTTTTTGGGTGTTGAATCCTTTTTAGAAAAGAAAGTGGTTACTTGTTAGCTCGACATTGCTAATTACTCAGCTTAAGCAAAGAAAAAATAAATGGAAGTTTTGGGAGAACTGTCTAAAGTCCGAAATGGAAAAGTAATGAAAAAGTTTAGTTAAATCGAATTATTTCAAAATCGAATCAAAATAATTTAGTTACAAACCGAATTAACCGAATTAATTTTGGTTTGATTTTGGTTTTTATTTTCTCTACTTTGATTAACGTAAAATTGAACCAAATTATGCTTAACCGAATGATTTAACCAAATGATTACCCCTAATTAAAAGTGCTAAAAAAATAATACCGAGTCATGTTGGTCGATTTTATTCAACATTTAATGTAAATACTTTTAATTAATTAGGTTGTTTCTTAACATGCCAATTATGTTAGGATTTTAATTCGGATCCGATGTTAAATTAATGAAACTCCTAAATTTTTGGGTTTGACATTAATTTAATACGATGCCATCGAAAAAAAAATTTGATAATGTTTTCCTTGTATAGCTCAAAATAAAACATGAAAAGAACGAAAAGAAAAAATCATTTTAAGAGATTTTAACGAGTCTCCTATCCAATAGAGATTGATGTTAATTCCAAATCAATAAATCAATCGGATTTTAGTAATTAGGTCATTCTTCGACAAAGCAATTGAAGGATTATATTTCCTATAATGGTGTGGAATAAATAAAAATTTTGTTCTCCTCTATCAAAAGTTCTCAAGATCAACTATTGAATCGACTAACTATATTAATAACAAGATGATTAGGAGTTACCTCTTGTCGCTCGAATTCAAATTTTATAGAAAAACTATCTAAGCCTTCGGTCTTTACTAATGATCCATGCAATTTAAACACCCACATAAGAAACGAGCATAAATAATAGAGTGCTAGTTCTATCCTTTTCGCTATGTATAATTTTGACTCCAAAATCATGTAAGGGTTATGGAAATTTAAGAGAGGAAGTTGTGGTAACTTTTTCCCTTCTTTTTTTTTTTTTTTTTTTGATTAGGAGAGATGCACCAAAAACTTTTCTTTTCTTATTTTATGCACTTATGCATCTCTCTCTCTAACTCCTTTCAAGAAAGAATTTGTTATAAATATATAACAATTTCTTTCTTGAAAAAGAGTTCTAACTTGTATGAGCTTAATTTGACCTTATCCTTATAAAGCCTAAGCCTTATACTTTAGTGCTCAAGTTCAATTGCATTGATCTCATACATGACTCAAAGATCAATGAAGAGTAATGGATTTCTACCACTAGTCCTTTCGAGCCATAAGGAGACTAGTGGGTCACACACCTAGATGAAAAATTATTACATTTTCTTCTTTTGGAATATATATTTTTTTCTTCGCTCCTTTTCCTTGTACGTATTCCTCTAATATATCTTCTACTTTTATAATTTTTTGAAGAAGAAATCTTAAGTTACATTTGAGGGTAGTAAGATGAGAAGAGAAAGACATTGGAATAAAAGAGAAGGCAGCACACTTAGGCCTAATTTAATACAAAATCTCAAACATGTATTCTCGAAAACTAGGTCGACTTACCCATATTATTCACCTATACTTCAATCACATTGATACATGGCATGTAAACAAATGAAACATATTTCATTTTAATATAATTATAAATATATGATTTTGGTTATTTTATAAAAATATTAAAATGTCTAAATTTTTCAAACTTTTGGGCCTTAGAGGCCCATAGGCTAGCTTGCCCACGCCGGGCACTAGCCTATGTATGTTATTAGCCATTGCCTAGCACTACCTCGGCGAGCCATCTGTCTAATGCCCAAGCACCGCCCGGTGCCCCAACTGGTTAATGCCCAGCATTGGCATGCTGGCGCAAGCCTAACAAAGCACCGACCTAGCATGCGCGAGGCATGCCTAGCCTCGAGGCCGCCTGTAACCCCGTAAAAACCCTTATCTATAACGCGACGTGTATTAAAATAATTCTATATATATGTATATTAAGAGTAAGTATAATTATCATTTCATCATGAGAAATTAATGCTTGAAATATGTGATTTATGTTAAATTAAAGTTATTGTGCTTAAGATTAATGGTTTAATTATTAAAGAAATCAAATGTGCAAAATCAATGTTTTAAGGACTATATTCTACCCGAGTTTTGTGTGAATTATTTGAGGACTTTAGGGTAATTTTTGGGTCAATATTAAAGAATGAAAGTTGTTCATCTATGTGGTCAATAGATCTGTATAAAATTTTATAATATTTAGACCTACACATTAAGAGTTATACCAACTATAGTGAGGGTTGTTTCGAAATGCATTCTGCTGGAATTTTGGGAGAAGAATCGCCTGAATCTTATGAGATTTATTTGATGCTATTAGATTGATTTTTGAGCAAAACTTAAAGAATAAAAGTTTTTTTCTTATATGTGTTTACTATCTCTCTATAAACTTTCATAATTGTTTGATACATATAGAAAGAGTTATGCACATTTTAGTATAGATGGGTTAGGAGGAAACAACTGCTGCAATTTTAGGGGGAAAAGAAATTTTGAATTTTTAAAAATGAAAATTTCCGAATTTTTATGAAAGAAAGTAGTTTTAGTTACTTGAATTAAGTTAATTAAAGATTTTAATTAGTCTAAATTTTATATAGACACCTAAGTAAATGCAATAAATGAATTTAATGCCAACTCACCCATTATGGATTCCAAAGCGGCTAGCTTTCCTCATGACTCACCCATAACCTTTACACCTTATCCCATTAATTTCTAACACTTGTAGCTGAATGAAAGTAAGTATATATATATATATCAAGTGTTAAAATGGGAGAAAAACTTTAGTAACCCGTAGGTACCAAAAATTGAGAGAGAAAAGGCAAGAAAGAAAAGAGAGGAAGAAAAACGTGAGGAGAGAAAGGAAAGGAAAGAAAAAGAGAAAGGGAAAAAGAAAAGGAAAAGAGCTAAGGAAATTCTAATCAAACCTAAAAGAGGTAAGTAGGTTTCATTTTTTTGGCTGATTAATGTCTTAAATTATTTTTTTTAAGTTATTTTGTTAGTGTTTATTTCATGGGTTGTAATAATTTTCAATGGTTATATGCTTGATGCTTGGGATAAATTTATGTATGGATGCCTTGTTATGATGATTTATGATGTTATGATCTTTTGAAAAATGAAAATGTCCAAGTATATGGTGATGGGTTGGATTGAACTTGGACTAAATTTAAGTGAACTAAAACATGTTTAAAGTTGGCTTGGAATGAACTAATAAATTAGTGTTGATAAAGAGTAAATTCTGTCCGAATTTTGGGGTGCATGTTAAAGGATTTTAGGTCGATTTCTGGGTGAAATGTAAAGAATAAAAGTTGTTCATCTATGTTTTAAATAACTCCCTGTAAAATATCTTGGTGATTTAATCCGTGTACGAAGAGTTATACCCGATTTAGTATGAATAGCTCTAGACAAACTACTACTAGGCAGATTGCTCCCTAAGTTTCAAAAATTTATAATTAATTTTTTACTTGTTATTTAGACCTAATTTTTGGATATGTTATAAATAAATATGTCTAGTATCTAAAATAAAATGGGTAAGATTTAATTAAATTCTAAAATTAGAAAATTATTTACTCGATTAGGAGTTGCACGGTAATAAACCCCGAAACCAAAGAATTAGACTTGGACAAAATTAATGGGTTTGGAATAAACTAAATGGGCTTGGAATAAATAAAATGGAATTGAATAAAGTAAATGGAGTTAGGATAAAGTTAATAGGCTTGGATTAAAGTAAATGGACTTGGACGTTCTTTTAAATATTAACTAAACTAATTAACAATATTAATAAGCGAGAGGTTGTGTTTCCGTTGTGGGTATCATGATTGGTATGTGAGAAATGGATAAACTCGAGTGTGGATTGGACTCGTGAGTATGGCATGAGAATGAAGGGTTGATACCCGAATTTGATTGAATGTGATTAAATATGTCATCACGTGCATCATGTGCATACTGGGTGGTTTAAGACAAGTCAATTGATTGAGAAATGGTTGATACATCTAGGTTTGATAACCTAATTGGAATAAATGGGTATTAGTAGTCCAAGTACTCTAGGTCGTGTGCCTACACTATTAGACGATGGATTTCCGTTAATAGTAGTTACAACGAGAGATAATTCCGTTGTAGCGAGAAGATGATCCGAGGATTATCCGGATGAAATCAAGTCGTGTGCTTGCACTCGTTAGACGATGGATTCCCGCTACCAGTAGTTACAACGAGGGATAATTCCGTTATAGCATAAGGTGATTTGTGGACCACCCGGATGATAAATAGAGTAGATCGGCTAATACCTAGGGTACCCGAGATTAAAATTTATGAGTATGGTGGGAAGTCAAAACAACATTGCATATCACGTGCATCACCTTGCTTACCGAGCTTCGGCTCACCTCGTTGTTATTTTTTTATCTTGACGGAAAAAGGAAAAGTTGGTACGGATGCGGCTGACTCCTCCTAACCGGCTCATGTGAGGCACCATATATTAGTTTTTATTTTATTTATAAATTTGGGGTATGGAGTTCGTGAGAAATTGAATATTGCTTGTAATGTTTTATTAATGTATTTAATTATATGATGTAAATTTTATCTTAAGGATTTATATACGTAATGTGCTATTAAATTTTTAAAAATATGATAAGAGAACTACTTAGAGTTTAGGGTATGTCGGCGTAACGCGCTTCGTCTAGTACTCTACTTAGGTAGTAGAAATATGATCGGGACGGGGCGTTACATCGGCCTAGCAATGGCCTCTTGTGGTCGCATGTGCTTGGCCTTCAATGGCTTGACACACTTGTGTGCACCTTCCTTAGCCCTTACCTTGGCGTGCCTTCTAGCATGCCTAGTGTGCTAGTGGCTTGGCATGCTCATGGGCACTCGCCCTAGCCCTTGGCTTGGTATGCACCATGGGTGTTAGCCTCATACACGTCCTTCCAGTAGCCTAAAATTAGACTTAAATTAATTTATAAAATACCAAAATCATCACTTTTATAATAAAAAATCATCAATTAGTTTAGTTAATCAAAATTAGCATTAATACAATTAAAGATTCTACAAGGACTTTGATACTAATTGAAGGATCATGCATCCTATAGAGGAGTGAAATAAATAAAATTTGTTCTCCTCTATCTAAAGTTTCCATGATCAACTATTAAATCAACTATCTATATTAACAACAAGATAATTAGGAGTTACTTTTTGTAGTGCAAATTTCAAATTTTGTAAAAAGAACCATCCAAACATTTGGTCTATACTGATGATCCACACAACTTAAATACCTAAGAAAGAAGTAGCAGAAATCATAAAGTGCTAGCTCCATCCTTTTCTACAATGTACAATTTTCATTAAAAAATCACTCAAGGGCTATGTAAATTTAAAAAAGGAAGTTGCGATAACTTTTACCCTTTTTCTTGATTGGGAGAGATGACAAAAAGCTTTTTTTTTTAATGTACTTATCTTTCTCCCTCTCTCCCTATATATGCAGCAACAACTACTTTTTTGAAAAGGATTTGTAACTTGTATGCGCTTAATTTGACCTTATCCTTATAAAGCTTGAGTCTTATCCTTTGGTGCTTAAGATCATCCATCCATCAAAAATATCTTGCATGCTTTAACTTAAACCTATTAGCCCAAACCCCTTTGGCCCAATTACTCATTTATTAATTTGGATAATCCAAATAATTTGGGTCAAATAGTTTTAGAAAAGGCCTATATTAGGAAATAATTTTCCAAGTTACCTTTGAACTTAAATTAGGAAACTAATTTTTATTTTAGGTAACTAATTTTTAAATTAGAAAACTAATTTTTGAAATAGGAAAATAATTTCCAAAATAAGAAACTTTTTCTAAAACTTTGCTTCTTTTTTTGTGTAAATGTTTAAACCTATGCGTGTGACTCAATAGGCTTCTAGATATATTGGTAATGTATCAATAAGATAAAAGACACCTCTTTTATCTATTGATACATAAATCAACATTGCTCTCTAGTAAGATATCATTATTACTCAATTCTCTAGAAGGATGAGTTAATTTGTAATTAATTTTTATGAGCATGGTTTTCATATAATTCAATCCTCATGTTAATTTATCATAGTGTGATCTTGAACTTGAGCTATAGTTTACTTGATTATGATCACATAAGTTTTTTTGATCTCCAAATGTCTTAGCTCTTAAGTAAACTAATTATGCTCTATTGGTATACTTTTACTATGACCCTATACTATTGAGCATACATTCATCGAAGTGTAATGTGATAACTCCTTTAGTATATAAGGAATGATATGTCCTATCTCAGTCATCCACCTATCTTCATTAGATTCCAAATGTACCCAATGAATTTTCCACATGCAGCTTTCTATTGAGCCCATCAAAATGAATGTCAAAGTACATCAATCCTCTAATGAGATAACTTTGATGATTTCAAGTAAAAGAACTACTTATATCCATCTCATATGAGATTCTCATAAACTAAACCAAATGGGTTCTCATGGCTTTTCACATCTAGTGATATGTTTCCTAACATTATTCACTTAAGTGTTTTCTTTAACATCACCATGCCGAGTATGTGAGATCTCTTACTCTATCTTATAGTAAGAGTATAACATTCATAAGTCTTACTACACATTATCAACGCCCAATCTTGATAATGTTATAACTTGGAATATTTAATGATATCATTTCAATGTATTGATATTTGTCACACATCTATTGATCAATCATTAATACAATGAATATCATATGGATTTTTATCTAATTCTTTAAAATTATAAATAAAAAAAATAATAGAATGACTTCTTTATTAATATTGAAAATACAAAAATAAAATATATCAAACCATTCAAACAAGTTAGATCTTAGGCACCTATACTAATAGTGTTATGTCAAGAGTTAAACTAAATCTAATGTTGAATTGATGAAACTCCTAACGGTGGAATTCGATAATAAATTCAATATGATGCCATAAATTTTTTTTAAAAAATAATTTGGCTTTAGAAATAGAACTTGGATATTTGACTTAGAATTAATTTTGGCAAAAATAAAAATTTTTAAAAATAAACTTTTAGGATTAAACCAAATGTGCTACGTTTTCTCGAAATGGGTTTCTTTGGATGATTGATATCCTTCTAAAAACATAACCAACTTCTTGACCTAGAATCTCTAAACCAAAGTCAATTTTAGGTTCATAGTTTCTTTAATATTATGTGGTGACTCTAAAAACTTAGTTTAACTTACATTCCTAAAAAAAAAATTTTTAACTTATTATTTTTAGGAGTCCCACGAATGTCGGGTAACAACATATTGATGAATCCACTAGAAATTTAGAGTTAAGTCATAGATTTAGTCCTTTTTTATTTATTTTTGCTATTTATTTTTTAAGTCATTTATTTTTTTCAAGTCATTATTTATTTTATGCAGTTTAATTCTCATATTTTAATTAATGTACTCATTTCATTTCCTTAATTCATGTTATTTATTTGCTTCATACTTAATTTTTTATACATATTTTATGAACTGGGTTGGATGTGTTTGCTTTAAGCTATTACACACACCATAAAGAAAGTCTACGAAGCTCTAGGTCCAAGCTAAAATCCTATTAGGATTTAGATAGAGAGATTCGGAGGCAAGTATGACTAAAGTCTATTGATGCTTATTTGGACTCTCATTTAGACTAGAACTCACCTTATGCATAGAAAATTATGGAATGACCTTTTCATATCTCTTGGTATATAAGGTTAGAGGCTGAATTACCCCATTAGTAATTCAAACGAGTTCAAAAACTTGAAAAGATTTAAGACACGTTTTGCCTAAATCCTATAAAAGCTAGATTGTATCCATCGGGATTGTCTATTTAAGACACAAACTATATTTAAATGATGTCGATTCTAATATTTATTTTTGTAGGTTATCATCTAAATAAATCATGATAGAAAATTTCATTGAGGATTTTAGGACTAGATTAGAGTGGGATCGGTTTGAGGAGGGAGACTATTTACCCTTATATTTTATGTCAAAGTTGTAAAAAAAGAAAAATGGGACTTGCGAGTAATGAGTATGTCACTAAAGAGAAACTCATACAAGGTTTAGAAATCTTATAGTCGTTGTTGGTTTATCTCCTAGCCTAGAGCTATGGAGAGTAGAATAAGGATCCGTTATGTATGAAAAATATCATAAGCATTGTAATATAATCTAAGTGGTTGTAATGTTTGATTATTGTAATATAAATCAAACAATGTCTTTTCATCTAATGAAAAATGGCTCTAAGTCATATTTAAAATATTCTTGAAGTATAAATTTTAAATTCTTTTGTGTATATTGTTACAAGATGTGCTCATCACTCAAGGTCCTAAAAAAATAATAAAAGAAATTTTCTATCAAAGACAAATCGATCCAGGGTAGGCAAGTTTCTTGAGTCATCTATAGATTTGTACCTTCGATAAGTATGATATAAAAAAAATGATATGGCTCATCAGCAGTATAAGCTTTGTCATGATTTGAAGTCTACAACGGTAAAGTGACATATCAAAACCAATTCACATATTGCATGCATATATATATATATATATATATATATATATATATATATATATATATATATATATATATATATATATATATATCATTTAAGTTATTTTGAGGATTTGAAATATTGGTCGCCTCGCCAAAGCTTAACTTCCTCCTCAAATCCACTACACATAGCTCGGACATCGCTAAATGAAGAATGAAGAAAGAGCATAGTGAAAACAAGCTCTCTTATAGGGGCTTGATACCATGAAAAAGGAAATTGTTAGCTCGATCGATCTGCTAGAAAGAGCATTGTTAGCATTATTAAGTAAAGGAAGAACTTTAAACCAAGGCCAAGCCTAGGGTAAAATGCCATATGCCCTTCTAATGCCAACTTGTAGCCTAGTCTATCTACTATAACACCCACTAATTTAGAGGCAACATCATTTTATATAAAGACGTTGTTTTCTTATGTAATGGGTCCATAAATGCCACGGATGCAAAGAGTTCCTACCATAGATCTCATTGGTGAGAAAACCGTCAAAGCTAAAATTATAGAGGAAATCAATATGGATAAATTGTCTTTAATTGAAAACATCTCGTGGCTATTGAAGTAGTCGACATCAATGACCTTATAAGAGTAGTTAAGATGTGTTTGGTACCTAATGTGTAATTTTCAAGAAATTTAGAATACCGGGGCTCACCAAGAACACTAGTACTTAGTGCCCCATGACTCATCTACGGGGTTTACTATGATAAGATGGTTGAAGTTATACATGATGGGAATCTACTCATCCACTTCTTCCACAAGAGCTTGGGTGGATCTACTTTGAGCTGGTATGTGAGGCTAAAAATGCTAAGATTAAGAAATGGAACGATCTAACTAATGTTTTTATAAAATAGTATAAGTTCAATATAGAGGTTGCTCTAAACTGATTTGGTTGGTAGCGTATGGAAAAGGAAAAAAAAACTATCAAAGAATATGCCTAGAGGTGACATGCAATGGAAGCTTAGATTCATCCATCATTACCTAAACAAGAATTAATCATCATCTTCTTTAATACTTTTAAAACACCATACTTTAAGTATTTGATTAGGAATCCTTCTTCTAATTTTATTGATATTATTATCATTATTGAAAGGATCAAACATGCGATCAAAGCTATGAAAGTTCCCAATGGTTTTGAGAAGAAAGAAAGTAGTGGTATCAAGAGAAAGGATGGTGAAATATACCGAGGTTAGGACATAATCCCCTTAGCCTAGAAATCGAGGGAGTAACCAAGAATGATATGGAAACTATGAACGTCCCGGAAACATCCAATACCTTATATCTACCTAATACATATCCAACCTAACCACCATGATAGCCATTATATTTCCAACCCAAATGTAACCACATCTAACAAATCAAGCTTACTAGTCATGTCCATCAAATCAACAAAATTAATCATATTTACCCAATAAAACTTACTAAGTAAGTTCATTCTCCCAAAATTCTCTAATATTTAAGACCACATACAACTACCATTCTAAATTTTTTCATTAGATGAAATGTTTGAGTGTCTAGTAAGGGAAAATCACACCAATCCGCCCTAATTTGATGAAAACTCTTTATCGGCTATGGTACAAACTAGATGATAGATGTGAATGTCATTTATGTGCTACTAGGTATAACATCGATGATTGTCCAGCTTTTAAGAAGAAGTTATTGGATTTGATCAAGTAAGGTTGGATTAGTTTTGATAGTAGTCCGAATGTTCCCAATGTGAACAACAACTCGCTCCCAAACCATACGATTGTCCATGTATGAGATAGAGATACCGAGTGAGTTTGAAAAAAATTGATGCATACTCATAATTTGCAACTATGATCTTATAATTTTATCAAATTTTAAAATCTATTTTCGATAGAAAAACACATTTTGGTTATGCATGGATTGAGTCATGTCTTTGAATAAAGGAATAACTCCTATTCACTTCTAATAATTTCATATTGTTCGATCTAAAATCAAGAGATGTTTATTTGAAAGAATTATTTGGTATTACATCTTCCTCAATTAAGAAAATATAATGGCCAATTTAATAAAAAAAAATTCAAAAGATTGATCAAATTTCAAAGTATGACAGATAGATGTTAGAGGTAATCTTTCATTTCGTCGAAGCCTAAAGATACATTTTTCCTTCCTCGTTATTTCTAAGCAAAAAGTAAAAGGGTCATTCCTCCTTTTCTTAAAACCAAAAAAAAAAAAAATTCCTTTTTTTCTTTTCAAACCAAAAAAAAAAAAAAAAAAAAAAAATCCTTTTTTCTTTACAAAATAAATGCTAGAAGAAAAATTTTACTTAGAAAACATCATGAAGTCCTACGTTGAAAGACTAAATGATTGGTGCCCTAAAGAATGATGAACAATACATCCCGAGGTCATAATCCCAAATTACATTCATCATTTCTCTTTCTAGGATAATTTAAGGATTTTTCAAATTAATCATTATTATTTTTTTAAAGAGGTTATCTTTTATCAATATAGATAAATCAACCTTTGAGATGAAGAACAACTATCTTTCAAATATGTCATAAAATCTTTTATCCCTTGTCATTTCACTTTGATCTTTGATGATTTCTTTCATGATAACCTAGACTAGGATCAGCCTTTAGATTAGAAAATATAATACAAAGTCCATAAATAGTTAAGGAAACCGTAAAAAATTTCTATCAAATAAACTCCATCAATGATTTTAAAAATAAAAGAGAATGCAAAATAAAAAAAGTAAATAAAAAAAAAAGAAAAAGAGCATTCCTAATACAAATTATAAGTCAATATAAAGGTCAAAGTTCAAGTGAACAAACAATGAGAGTTAAGATTACGAAAAAAAGTCATAATCGAATGAGAAAGTCACATAACAAGCCTAACAGGAAAAATTTTCTCATGAGCATCAAGATGACAGAATAGCCTAACTAATGACTAAAGTAACAAAGTCCAGATGATATAGCCTAAAGAGACTTCTATAGACAACAAAGTGATCTAATGTCATAAAATTAGTAAACACTTTTGAGCCTTTATGTATTATTTTTTCATGAGCTTAAGTCATAGTATATAATATGTGCTTTTATAAGTCCTTTCGATCAAGGAAAATCGCTTATGTTGATTAATTTTAATCTTTAAAAGAAAGGAAGATTAAAAGAAAAAAAGAAAAGAAAAAAAAAGAATGACTAGTTGGTGTTCTATTTGTCATTGTTTATGACATCAAATCATGAGTATTCATAAACTAATTTAGAGGCAAGGAAAAAAAAAGCAAAATCAAATATTCTCAAGCAAGATTATCCTTTTGGAGCCTAATTTTTCAAAATACCTTATGCTCAACCTTTTCCATTCACCAAAATGGACTTATCATTTGAACATTTATCTTCAATAGCATTAAAAAACCATTTTTCAATGAAATCTTGTATGCTCTAAACACGTTTGTTGTTTATCCTAATAACTTTCTCAAGAAAATTGCATAATAATGTTTGAATGTCATATTTTAACTTTTGATCAATCAACTTAAATATCTTCATGAATGAAAGTACTTTCGTTAGATCATCTCTATATTTTGTTCAAATAATTTGAATTGTGTTCAAAAGAATCATTCAAGTTCATAACTTAATCCAAGAGAACCAAATGTCTATTCAATAATATGTTTTAAAAGATTATGAAATTTTAATACCAATTTGCAAATTGTGATGTAAGTGTAAAAAGACAAAATTTGAGCAAAAATAGTGATTATGCCAAGAGAATGAAAAATGTTTAATCTTGATCAATACTTGGGGGCATCTCATGACCAAAACTAAATTAGAATCCATAAAACTAAGGACATTTAGGGACAAGGCTAAGCACCTAGCAATTTTATTAAGTTTAGCAAGCTTGGTCAAACAATGGCATCATCGTGCCAACTAGAGGAATAAAGGCCCAAGCACTAAGCGTTTGAGCATAAATCAAAGAAGTTAAAACCATCTAGCTAAGGGGAAAATGATAGTTCCGAGAGACTATGATGACTTAATAAAAGTTTGATAAATAATTAAAATAGTTGAGAATGGTCTTGTAGGGGTAGATCATAACAAGTTGTTGGCTATCACCTTTAAAGGTTCATAAAAGTCAAATCTACCTCGGTTTATTTGCAAAAAAAGTAAAAAAACTAAAGTTCATAATGAACAATGATAAGGCCTAGAGGAAAGGAAATTTTAGTAAGTATCGTAGGATATGGATCGATGTAGAAATGCGAGATAACCAAAATGAGGCACCAAAGAAGGAGTCAAGTGCCAACAAATTGCGGTAGCCTATGTTTCTCACAAGTAAAAAACTTACCATTAGAATGAGCCTTTATTGATCTATTTTAGAAGCATCATCGCAAATGAACAAATGAGGTGGTCATTCAATCTAAGAAATTTGAAAGTCACAACATCATGAGGGAACTCATGTTCTTTGAATCATCATTTTAAGCAAGATTGCCAAGTAATCACCATCATTGAAGCGAGGTCACCTTGATTGCCAAGTAATCACCATCATTGAAGTAGGGTCACCCCACAATGGATCTACCTTACAAGCAAGAATACTTCATAATAGACCATCATTTTAGATAGGATTGCCTTATAATAGATCATCATTCGAGCTCGGTCACCTCATAATAGACCATCATTCTATGTAGGATTGTCAATTTGGCTCATTATTTTAGGTAAGATTGTCTAACAATCATTTCTCCTTTCAAGTTTGGTTGCCAAATTTAGTTCATTTTTTAGATAGAGTTGCCTAATGATCATCTCATTTTAGATAGAGTTACCTTATTTAGTTCATGGTTTAGGCGGGTTCGTCTAATGATCATCTCATTTCAAGGTAGAGTTGCCTAATTTAGTTAATTGTTTTATGTAGGGTTGCCTAGTGATCGTTTCTCATTTTTAATTAGGGTTGCCTAATTTAGTTCATCATTTTAGCTAAGGTTTCCTAGCGACCATCTCTCATTCTAGGCAAGGTTGCCTAATTTAGTTCATAATTTTAGGTAGGGTTGTCTTGAAAGATCATGTATCTTATAGAGGTGCGAGAATAAAACATGATTTTTTCTCCATCTAAGGCTTCTAAAATCAAGCTATTGAATCAACTAATCATACATAAATGAATTAAAAGCATGAGTAAAAGGCTACCTCTTGTAGCATAGTTATAGCCTTTTTAAAAAAAAGAGACATCCAAGTATTCGACTTCTATTGATAATCCATATAGCTTGAACACCCACAAAGGAAGCCATAGAAATCGTAGAGTGCTAGCTCTAATCCTTATGTATAGTTAAATTTTCTCTAGAAATCAAATATAGGTTATTTTTGTGATAACTCAAGCTTTTAAAGAAGAGATGCGACAACTCCGAATTTTGGGAGAGAGACACTTTTCTCTCTTTTTCTTTCTCTTTTTCCATGTATGTCCGTAGTAATCTTACCCTCTTTTTTGCCTCCCTCTTATTTATATATCGGGTGGCATCCTTGTCCTCCTAGGATAATGAGTTGTAATGTAGGTGGGCTTTTTGATCTTATCCTTGTGAACCCCGAGCCTTATCCAATATGGCTCAATATAGCTCAAGTTCATCCTTCCATCAAAACATCTTACAAACTTTTAAATTAAGCCTATTAGTTTAAGATCCAAAATCTTTTGGTCCAATTAATTATTAATTATTTTGGACCATCTTAATAAATTAGATTATATATTTTTAGGAAACCTACATTAAGAAATAATTTTTCAAATTACCCTTAAACCTAAATTAAGAATGTCACTACTCGACGTCGGACGAGACTCTCAAAAATTAAATCTAAGATTTAATTATTTACAAGTTTATTATTTATAGAGTTTTGGAGTCGCCACCTAATATTGAAGGAACTAGGAACCTAAAATAGGCACTAGTTCGGAGATTCTATGACAAGGAGTTGTTTACACCTTTGGAAAGATATTTAATCACCCAAAACCGTCCTTTTCGGAAAAAGTACCATGTATGGTCTAATTCTAAATTGATCTCCTAAAATATTTTATTTATGTCAACTTATTTTCTGATTTCTAAACTCTAACTTTTTTAAAGCCAAATTGAATTTTTAATTTTTAGGCATGGCATTGTATTGAAACGATAGTCGGTTTCCTTCGTCGGCCCACGTCGGTTAAAACGTTAAAGGAAATTATTTTAGGTTCCCTACCTTGTTTATCTCCTACCCATTTTATTATTTATTTATTTTTTTTGGGAGGGATTGGATCGATTCCGACCTCTCTTCCCTTGCCTTTTTTTTTCTATTATCTTTCCTTCCTAATTCTACCTTTTTTATTAATTTATATTTGATTCCAGCCTCCCCCTTCCATTTTATCTTTTATTTATTTGGGTAAAGGGCATGGGCTGGACTCGGTGTCTTTTGTTTTTTGTTTTTTTTTTTGTGCAACGGGTTGGGTTGAAACCGAGTCCGACCATCATTTTGTCTTGGTTGGACCCTAAACAATAAAAAAAAAACCCATTCCCTCTATTTTTAGATCAAAACCTGGACCTTAAACCCGTGATCCCCTCTCATTTTTTTTTTATTTGCGCCGATCTTCATGCTCGTCCTTATTTTCTAGTTTTCTTTAGAGTCCAAATTTCAGTTTTGAGTTTTTTTTTAATGATTAGATGATTGAAATTCGTTTGTTCGATTGAACTAAAGCCTAAGATCTAAACTAAAATATGAGTTAATTAACAACAATTCAAGTGATCAATTAACGAGTTGGTAGAAGCAAAATACAAAAAATGGAAACTAACAAAATTTAAATCAAACCCGGTAAACTTGTGGCTTGGGTTGGAGATGTTGAAATCTCTAGATAACTTTGATGAATGCGGATGCTCGGATAGTACTCACGACTAGAGAATTAAGTCTTCTAGAAGTCGGGGATAACGGAAGCGAGTCTCAACCGATGAACACACCTAAACGACGAAGAATAAGAGCATAGAAAATAAGAATAATAGCAACGAACCCAAAAACGTAAAGGACAAAAAATGAAAGAATTAAACCCCGAAATTTGGACAAGGAAGTGGAGAAAACCTTGAGGATGGATATTTATCCCTTAGAAACACAAAAAAAAAAAAAAAAAAACCAAAAGGATCGACGACCTATGAAATAAAACCTAAGACCCCAAGAACACCAACCTAGAAAACCCGTAAAACGCAATATGCTCAAAATCGACGAGTCAAGCCTTTTTTCTTTTGATTTTTACTCTCTCTTAACCCAAAATTCCTCCTTTTTTTTTTTTTTTAATGAAATCGGACCTATTTTATAGTTAAAAACTTTATTGAATTTCTCCTATAATCAAATCTCAATCTCAAATTTTTCTATCAAGATTTTCCTCTTTAATTTGGTTAGCTAATCAATAAGGAAAGGAATCGATTATTACTTGATTCTATGTTGGTATTGATTTTGGCCAAGAATCTATGATTAATACAAAAATCAAACAAGAAATTTCGTAGAAATTTGGATAGATCTTCCGAAAGATTTTCGGAGAGGATTCGCATTGGGGTGGACGACCGATCATCCTCTCTAGTTTAGTCTTGTCGTCCACTCTAAAATTTCATTATTGTCCTTATGCATTTGAATATTCAACAATTATGCCCTCTTGTGGTATAATTTCGGTCTTTATAAAGTACAATCCTATCAATTGGGTCCTTCTAGGATGTAATTTAGGTTCTGAATTTTTAATTGGTTCAATTATACCGCTAATTATGTCAATTATACCTTCCTTTAAATGCAATTGTGCCTTCGAATGAATGTTTTTATGTTTTTCATCATTTTTTATTTTTTTTGGTTTTTTTTTCTATAGCAAACTCCAATGTGAAATAAAAATAAATAAATAAATAAATAAATAAAATTAAACAATAAAATAAAACAAAATGAGTAAATTTTGGGTTATTATAGTTGCTCATTTTTACAATGCTTATGGTGCAAAGTCAAATGAAAAAGGATGTTTTTCAATGACTTTGTTTAATAAGCTTGTAAAGAAAAAGTTTTTTTTTTTTTTAACTCGAATGTAAAGCTATGATGGGATGACTTTGTAATGAAAGATGACATACTTTAAAAGTTAAATATGCAATGCATGGTCTTGTTGTGAAAGGCAACCTATCCTAAAAATTAAACATGCCTTATTGTAAATTATAGCCTATCCCGAAAATTAAACGTGCAATGTGTGACCTTATTGTAAAGGATAGCCTACCCCGAAAATTAAACGTGCAATGGTTGAATTTATTGTAAAGGGCGACCTATCCTAAAAATTAAACGTCCAAGGCATGACCTTTTTGTAAAAGGCGACACGCCCTATAAATTAAATATATAATACGTGGCCTTGTTATAAAGGGCGACCTATCCTAGAAATTAAACGTGTTGTAAAGGGCGACCTACCTTAGAAATTAAATATGCAATACGTGACCTTGTTGTAAAGGATAACCTACCCCGAAATTAAACATACGGATGCGAGTGCCTTGTTATAAAGGGCGACCTACTCTAGAATTTAAACGTGTGATGCGTGGCTTTATTGTAAAGGATAACTTACCCTAAAATTTAAACATGTCATGCATAGCCTTATTGTAAAGGGCAGCCTATCCTAGAAATTAAACGTGCAATGTGTGGTCTTATTATAAAGAATAGCCTACCCTAAAAAATTAAACGTGCAATACGTGGCCTTATTGTAAAGGGCGACCTATCCTAAAATTGAAATATGTAATGCATGGTTTTGTTATAAAGGGTAGCTTACCCTAGAAATTAAAAGTGCAATGATCACTAGGTAATCTTATCTAAAGTGATTAATTGAATTAATCAACCTTACTCGAAAGTGTTCATTCGACTTTGGGTTTCGTATTTATGTAGCGGTCTATTATGAGGTGACCATGCACGAGGTAGATTTATGGGGACTATTGCTTTCCCCTTTTCCTTGGTATTTATTCGGGACACATCATGGGTGTCTCTCCATCTACGGGATCATAATGTACCTAAAAACAAGCTTAGCATACTAGTTAGTCAAGGTACTTGTAAGAAACATAGGCCACCCTATTTAAATCCTCTTATTTGACCTTTCTCTTTTAACTATCAAGATTTTGAAGCTGATCGGTTAGTTATAATCCGAGTGCTATGGCTTTGCCTCCCCGACTATGATTCTAGTGAACTTAGGTTGATCTAACCATTCAGAAGTTTGCTTAGAGTGAAGTAGTTCTCTTGGTCTATCGAGGGTAGAGGTCATTCCCCAATTTGATCAATTGTCAATTGATTGCTTGCACCTAACGAGTGTGGTGGTAGATTTGTTGCCACTTTGGTGACTTTCCTTATGACTTGAGGTACTATATGCTTTTCAAAATGTTTGACTCTTCTATATTTCATGAATTTTCTCCTTCATAGGAAAAGCTTGATAGATTTCATTCGGAGATTTTGGATCTAAAATTCGAGCGAGAACCCATCAACTACTTATGGAGTTGTCATGCAATTGTTTTAATACATCCATTATGGGTTTTTAGGTGTAAATTTTGAATTTTGATGGTGGGAAAATTCCAAGTTGGGTGATAAAAGGTATTATTTACCCCAAAGTATTGTTCTTTGGCACCAACCATGGCTTAGACTAGCTTATGCTTTGATTTTGACTATTTGTTTTTAATAAAAATTCTTTTATTGGGGCTCGTGAATCCGACATTTTTCCGATTAATAACTTGTCTCTAGTTAGAAATGATTTTTATTGGTATGTAATGTAGGCTAGGGCACGGTTCCTTGAAAAAAAATGAGTAAAATAGACTCAAATAGTGTTTCGGGGTTCTCTTGACATAGGATCACCTTTTTTTTTTTTGAATCAGATTTGATTAGAGGCATGTTTGATGGTGATTTTCATCAACCTAACTTGGGATCGGTGGTTGTAAGGTGATTCACTCTTTTCTCTAATGAAGTAGGAACCATTGTAGTAACTTTGATCTTTTTCTCTTTTCTTTTTTTTTCGCATTTGGATGACCATGATCTCATTCCTCTTTCATTCCAAGTTCTCTGTAGTTGTTACTTTCCTTTTTTTTTTTAAATTTCAAATCCCGAGTCGTTTGGTGACATGCCTCTCAAATCCCTTTCGATTTTTTTTATACCCCCAAGGTGAGGGGTGATCCTAGTCCGGGTTTTATGAAGAAAAATAGAAAGCTCAAACTTGGTTTCCAATGGATTAATTTCACATAAGTATGATAAAATTACAAAGAATGCCCTTCCTCATCCTATCGACAATAGTATCTATCTAGACGAGTTTTCTTTCCTTAAACCCCTTTTATTAGAATAATATCAAGATAGAACCTATAAATCTAAACATTCGCTATGTGATTTTCATAAGCGAGTGCCATAGGAGTGATTTGAGACATGGACTAATGAACAAGATTTTGGTTTGGTCTTTTTTTTTTAGGTTGGCGTATAACCTTTGCATGGCGAGTCTCGATTGCCGACAAGGTGTACTTATTTCTTTTCACCGGGCTCATCATTTTATTTGAGCAACTATAATGTTGAATGATTATCTATGTCTTGAAATCTTTGTTACTTTTCCTAGTCTAGAGTAATTTCTATATGTTGAAAGTGGTCAAAATTTCAAAAGGCACACGAACACAAAGTTCTTCCGGGGTTCATTAGAGAAGATTGAGTCTACCTTATATTAAGTAAAACACTACTACGATGCCTTAATGACTTGTATGCCATTTATAAATAATATTAATAGAAATCATAAAATGACAAAAGAGGTGGTGTGTTTGTAAGGTTAGGGAGGCAAAGATGGAAAATAAAATGCAATGCATATGTTTGGCCTAAATTTCAATCTTTATTTTAAGAAAATAACAATCCTCAAGAATAGTATTTTTTTATCGCATCGGAATTTATAGGTTTGACTATATTCTCCCCATCCATACTAGCTAAAAGGAGTGCTCCCTCTAAAAACACTTTTCTCACTACATAAGGGCCTTCGTAGTTGGGTGATCACTTGCTTCGATTTTCTCTAAGTATCGATAAAATTTTTCGAGCACCGGATCTCCCTCATGGAATTCTCATGATCGGACTTTTTTGTTGTATACATTGGCCATCCTTTTTTGATACATTCTTGCATGAAAAATCACAACTAGCCTCTTTTCACCGATCATGTTCGGTTGTTCATATCTAATTCGAGCCCATTCTGTTTCTTCCAACTATGTCTCCATGGGTATCTTAAGAGAAGGGATCTCTACTTCCTAAGGTATCATCACCTCCATCCCATAAACCAAGGAATATGGAGTTACCCCCATGGATGTTTTTACGGTTGTATGATATACGTGCGGGGCATATGAGAGTTTTTCATGCTAGTCCCTATATGTGACAACCATCTTCCGTACGATCTTCTTGATATTCTTGTTTACGGCTTTGATCGTCCCATTCATCTTGGGTCGGTAGGGTGTTGAATTCGGATGCTTAATCTTCCATCGTCCGCATAATTCCGTGATCATCTTTCCATTGAAATTCTATGTATTGTCGGTGATTATTATGTTCGATAAACCATATCGATAAACCAAACTCTTCTCTATAAACCGTTGGATCGCTTTACGAGTGACATGAGTATATGAAGCGGCTTCAACCCATTTGGTAAAATAGTCAATTGCCACCAAGATAAAATGATGACCATTATTTGCTTTTGGATTGATAGGCACGATAGTATCCGGTCCTCATATGAAAAAAGACCAAGGTGATACCATATTATTAAGTGGAACGGGAGGAGCAACGATCCGGTTCCTATAGATTTGACATTTATAGCACTTATAAATGTACTCTATACAATCCCTTTCTATTGTCAACCGAAATATCCACATCGTTGTATCTAATGATTCATAGTGTGATCGTTTTCATGAGTTGTAAAAATTCTCTCATATATCTCTTCACTTTTCCTCTTGGCCTCGGTTGCATTCGGACATCAAAGGAGTGTCCCATCAAAACTCCATTTTTTTTTAACACCTTATAGGTAAAAATCTATGGCCGACCTCCTCAAAGCCTTCGATTTGTCTTGGAGATACCTAAGGGGTAATCTCAATTTTTAATGAACATTTGAAAGCCATAGTACCATGGCTTTCCATCTCTTTCCTCCTCAATAACACAACAATGGGTTAGTGCATTTCTAATCTCAATGCAAATGGGTTGTATCTTGACTCCGGGATCAAGTTGAGTTATCGAGGCTAGAGTTACCAACGCATCAACAAACTGATTTTGTCCCTTCCCGGATGAGCAAATTTAATTTTATTGAACTCCTCAACTAGTTTGGTAAGATAAACCCGGTAGGGTTTCGCTTCTCATCCTTAGTTTGCCATTCTCCTTTAACTTGGCGGATTATTAGCATCGAATCACCATATACCTCAAGCTTTGTGATCCCTCTATCTTTAGCTATCTCTAGATCATATATACAAGCTTCATACTTAGTTATATTGTTGGCACAATAAAAAGAAGCCAAATGGCTATTGGATACTACTTTCCATCTAGTGAGATCGAATAGGCCCTACACCATTACTCGATACATTCACTACTCCATCAAAGTACATAGTTCATTTCTCCTCATCCGACTCGACCACTCGTAACTTTGGATGCCATGATATCTTCATTAGAAAAGTCAAAATTTAATGGTTCATTATCATCAACTATGTTGTCCGTTAAATGAACTGTAATTGTACTTCCCTTTACCGACTTTTTGGTTATGTATACAATGTCGTATTCTATCAATAACACTTGCCATCTTACAATTCTACTTGATAGATATGGTTTCTCGGAGATGTATTTGAGAGGATCTATTTTCAAGATTAGTAATGTTGTGTAATACAACATATATTGCTTGAGTTATCCGGGACTACGAATGTAACGCCCCGTCCTAGTCATATTTCTCCTACCCAAGTAGAGTACTAGACGAAGCGCATTACGCCGACATACCCTAAACTCTAAGTAGTTCTCTTATGATATTTTTAAAACTTTAACAAGACATTACGTATATAATTCCTTAAAATAAAATTTACATCACATAATTAAATATATTAGTAAAACATTACGAGCAATATTCAATTTCTCACGAATTCCATACCTCAAATTTAAAGATAAAATAAAAACTAATATATGGTGCCTCACATGAGCTAGTTAGGAGGAGCCGGTCGCATCCGTACTAACTTATCCTTTTTCTATCACGACATAAAAAAAATAACAACAGGTGAGCCGAAGCTCGGTAAGTAGGGTGATGCACGTGATATGCAATACTGTTTTGACTTTCCACCATACTCATAAATTTTAATCTCGGGTACCCTCGGTATTAGCCAATCTACTCTATTTATCATCCGGGTGGTCCGCAGATCACCTTCTCGCTACAACGGAATTATCCCTCGTTGTAACTACCGTTAGCGGGAATCCATCGTCTAACGAGTGCAAGCACACAGACTTGATTTCATCCAGATGATCCTCGGATCATCTTCTCGCTACAACGGAATTACCCCTCGTTGTAACTACTATTAGCGGGAATCCATCGTCTAATAGTGCGAGCACACGACCTAGAGTACTTGGACTACTAATACCCATTTATTTTTAATTCGGTTACCAAACCGTGTCATTTCATGACTCGATGATTTTTCTCAACTTATTCCACCCCCAATGCACGTGATGACATGTTTAATCACATTCAACTAAACTCGGGTACCAACCCTTTTTTCTTAAGCCATACTCACGGTTCAACCAATACTCGGGATTCACCCGTCGCTCACATACCAATCATGGTACTCATAGCGGGAACACAACCTCTCGCTTATTAATATTGTTCATTAGTTTCATTAATATTTAAAAGAAAGTCTAAATATTTTTCTTATTTCCTATCTAAAAGAATAAATTTTCTTTAGAAATTTTAAATCCCTTTTATTTCTATCTAAGTCCACTTATTTTAGTCCAAGCCCATTTTTTTCTTATTCTGGGCCCATTAACTTTATCCAAGTTTATTAACTTAATCCTAAGTCCATTGACTTTATTTAATTCCATTTTATTTAGTCCAAGCTCATTTAGTTTATTCCAAACCTATTAATTTTGTCCAAGTCTAATTTTTGTGGTTTTAGGGTTTATTACCGGGCAACTCCTAATCGAGTAAATAATTTTTCAATTTTAGAACATAATTAAACCTTACCCATTTTATTTTAGATACTAGACATATTGATTTATAACATATCAAAAAATTAGGTCTAAATACCAAGTACACAATTAATTAAAAATTTTGAAACTTAGGGAGCAATCTGCCTGGTAGTAGTTTATCTAGAGCTATTTGTACTAAATCGGGTATAACTCTTTTTACACGAATCCAATGACCAAGAAATTTTAAAGGCAGTTATTTGAAACATAGAGAAACAACTTTTATGGTTTAAGTTTCACCTAGAAATCGATCTAAAATCCTTGAAAATACACCCCAAAATTCGGACAGAATTTACTCCTTATCAACACTAATTTATTAGTTCATTCCAAGCGAACTTTAAACATATTTTAGTTCACTTAAATTTAGTCCAAGTTCAATCCAACCCATCAACATATACTTGGAAATTTTTCAAAAAATCATAACATCATAAATCATCACAACAAGGCATCCATACATAGATTTGTCCCAAGCATCAAGCATATAACCATTGAAGATTATTACAACCCATGAAATAAACACTAACAAAATAACTTAAAAAAATAATTTAAGAAATTAATCAGCCAAGAAATGAAACCTACTTACCTCTTTTAGGTTTGATTAGAATTTCCTTAGCTCTTTTTCTTTCCTTTTTCCCTTTCTCTTTCTCTTTTCTTTCTTTCTCTCTTTTTGCTGTTTTTCTCTCTTCAATGTGGCTTCTCTTTTAATTCTGGATAGCTACGGTTTTTGGCCTAAAAATGGCAGTCATTTAACCCTCACTTTCCCTTATATACTCACCTTTTATCCTCTCGTTTATTTATATCATAAGTGTTAAAATTTAACTAGGCCAAATGTAAAGTGAAGGAAGCTTGGAAGGCAAAGCTGGCATGTTTTGGAAGTCAAAGGTGATGATTTGGCTTCTAAGCATTTAATTCAAGTGCTTAGGTGGCTAAAGAAAACTTAGGATAAATAAAAACATCAATAAGCTGGGTTAATGTAATTAGACAAAATTTCTTTCATAAAAAAATTTGGAAATTTCCATTTTTAAAATTCGAAATTTCTTTTTCTCCAAAATTTCAGCAGTGTTACCTCCTAACCCATCTATACTAAAATGTGCATAACTCTTTCTATATGTATCCAAACTTTATGAAATTTTATAGAGAGCTAGTAAACACATAGAAAAACAATTGTTATTCTTTACGTTTTTCTCAAAAATCAATCTAACAGCATCAAATAAATCTCACAAGATTCGGGCAGATTCTTCTCCCAAAATTCCAGCAGAATACATTTCGAAACAACCCTCACTATAATTGGTATAACTCTTAATGTATAGGTCCAAATATTATAAAATTTTATCTAGGCATATTAAACATATAGATGAACACCTTTCGTTCTTTAAGGTTGACCCAAAAATTACCCTAAAGTCCTCAAATAATTCACACAAAACTTGGGTAGAATATAGTCCTTAAAACACTGATTTTGCATGTTTGATTTTTTTAATAATTAAACCATTAATCTTAAGCACAATAGCTTTAATTTAACATAAATCACATATTTCAAGCATTAATTTCTCATGATGAAATGAGAATTATACTTACTCTTAATATACATATATATAGAATTATTCTAATCACGTTGCGTTACGGATAAGGGTTTTTACGAGGGTTACAACGAACTAGACCACAGCACATCTTTTCCAAGGTACTATATTGTGACTCAAAGTCTATGAATTTCTTACTCATAAATTAAATTGCTTACTCCTTCCTTCTAGTATCATCGAGTTAACCTAATATACAACCCGACTTAGTTACTCGTCGGATATAAAATCAAAGGTCGACTAGGCACTAGTGGGACTAGTAGAGAAAGGTTTTATAAATATTGTTTAATATTATCAAAAGCATACTAGCATGTATCATCCTAAATTTCTGAATTGCTCTTTCTCAATAGTCGAAAGATGGGTTCACATGTCATCATGAGTTGAGAGATAAATCAAGCTATATAGTTCAATCGACCTAAAAAACCTCGAACTTTTTTTTTACTACGGGGTGCTCGGCATTTCTTGGATAGCTTTAGCTTTATTAGGATCTACTTCTATCCCTCTATTACTCACTATAAATGCTAGTAATTTTGCTAACTTGACCCTAAATGTACATTAGCAGTGGTTCAACTTTAACTAATATTTTTTTAATCATTCAAACAGACTTTCTCAATATTTGAATGTGATCTTCTTTAGGCTTTATCTTAGCAATCTTTTCATCAACATATACTTTAATTTCTTTATGTATCATATCATGAAAAAGAGTAGTCATGGCCCATTGGTAAGTTGCCCCAGCATTCTTCAACCCGAATGGCATGACTTTGTAACAATAGGTCCCCCATGGTGTGATGAAAGTAATCTTCTTCATATCTTCCGGTGCCATCTTGATTTGGTTGTACCTTGAGAAACCATCCATAAAGGAATAAGTAGAGTTCTTTACAGCATTGTCTATTAGCATGTCAATGTGTGATAAGGGAAAGTCATTTTTGGGACTGGCCTTATTCAAGTTTCGAAAATCAACACACATTCCGATCTTTTTATTTTTCTTGCTAACCACCATAATGTTTGACACCCAAGTTGGATACTTGATCACCTTGAGAAAACCTACCTTAAACTACTTGATGACCTCTTCTTTAACCTTCATAAGGATATCTAACCTCATTCTCCTTAATTTTGGCTTTACTAGTTTATGATTGGGCAATATTAGAACCTTATATACTACTATGCTAGTATCTAGACCCGACATATTCTCATACGACCAGTGCAAACACATCAGCATATTCTTGTAGTAAGGCAATCAAACTCTCACTTTCTTCTTTTGAAATCATGGTCCTAATTTATAGTTCCTTTCTATTTTTCTCTCGTCCCCACATTTATACTTTTTAACTCCTCTTGATGAGGCTTTATGGCCCATTTTAATAATTCTACTAGCTTGGTAAATTCATCCATATCTCCGTTCTCAAATTCCTCTTCATCCATGGCAATCAAATTCTTTATGTAGGTAACTCTTTACCAATTATATTTAATGTAATTCCTAATCTCATTGGCATAAAAATTCCTTGTCATCTCACATCTTATGTGAATACCAATCTTAGCCTATAAATTTTTTGGACCTTAAGCTATCTCAATAAACCCAATAACTCATTCAAGTTGGACCTAGACATTTAGGGACATCCATGGCTCATAATTTGATTCCCTTGAGGAATAAGTGACCATGAGTTATCTCGATAAGCCAATAACGAACAAGAGAGTTCTCTCCTAATAACATTAAAAGAAAATTAACTTGATATTTAATTTGAAAAATTTAATATGGTGGGTCTCATCCTAGCATGCATACTAGTTATCAATCACATTAATCCTATCATGCATACTATCAATTGCATAATAAACACATACATCTCATGCAAGACTCAAGGATCGGTGAATGATAATGGATCTCAACTACTAGTTGCTTTGAGCCCTAAGGAGACTAGTGAATCAAATACTTAGGTGAAAAATTATTATAAATTCTTCGAGTTTGTCTTCACTTCTTAGCTTCTTCTTCTTCTATTTATTCTTATCATTGTATCCGTTCTAATATCTTATATTCTAATTTTGTATTTCTTTGAATAAGAAACCCCATGTTACATTCAAGGTGAGTAAGATGAGAAGAGAAATACATCGAATGATAGACAAGGCATACACACTGACCTTATTTAACAAAAAATTACAAGCATTTTTTCCTATAAATTAGATCGACCCATCCATATCATTTATCCATACTTCAATTACATTAATACATGGTATACTAATGAAACACTTTCATTTTAATCATAATTATAAATTTATATTTTAGGCATTTTATAAAATTATTAAAATTTTGCTAATTTTTAATTTTAAGATTTTTTTGAGCCTTGCGCCTATTTTGGGCCAATGGGTTTTTGGGCCTTGTAGGCCTATTGGCTAGCATGCTTATGTACCCCTAGCCTAGCATTGGCCTCTAGCCTAACATGCTTATGCATGCTTAGCCTAGCGCCGGCCATCGGCCATTGCCTAGTATTGCCATTGGCCGGCCGATTAGCTAATGCCTTTTACTAACCTAGCTCGCTCATAGGTCAATGCCTAGTACTCGCTTGGCATCAATTGGCCTTACACACTTACACGCATGATCGTCTAGCCCGAGCATGCCTTGCCCTTATACGCATCTAGCATGCATTTAATGTGTGCAAGACACACTTGGATAAGCCATAGGCTTAGCGTGCGTCCAGCCGCATACTTGCCATATCATGCACGTAGTGTGTGATTAGCTTGCCTAGCAGGCATAGCATGCATAAGACATGCCAAGCCCGTCACATGCCATACATATGACTTATTGGGCCAATAGGCCAAGCATGCTCGAGGCACACATGGCCTATCGCATGCCTAATGCGTGATTAGTCTTATCAAGAGGCTTAACATGCACAAGGTATGCTTGGCCTATCATGTATCTAGCATGTGACTAGTCTTGCTAGGAGGCTTGGTGTACGTGAGACACGCTTAGCTCGTCACATACCTAGTGCGGGACTAGCCTAGTTAATAGGCTTAGCTTGTGTAAGGCACACTTGGCCTATCGTGCACTTAGTAAGTGATTAGCTTGGCCATTGCCTAGCTTGTCATGTACCCGAGCACACAACTAGCTTAGCTCGTTGCGTGCCCAATATGCGAGTAGCTCGGCTTATCACATGCTTAGTGTATAACTAGACTTGCCTCCATATTATGTATGCGAGCGCTAGTGTCCAACATTGATGTCGCATGCTCTCATTTAATTCTATGCCTAAAATCAGCTTTTAAAAAATTACAAAATATCAAAAAATCATATTTACGATCAAGAATTGATAATTTATGTAGTTAATTCTAATTAACATAGCATATAATTAAAGGTTCAATGGAGGTTCCGATACCAATTGAAGGCCACGCATCCTATGGAGATACGAAATAAACTAAAAAATTTTCCTCCATCTAAGGCTCCCAAGATCAAGTCGTTGAATTAACTAATCATATATACATGAATTACAGCGTGAGTCAAGGATTACCTCTTGTAGCGTAGATTTAGCTAATGTAGAAAAGAGTCATCTAAGTGCCCACCCTCTATTGATAATCCACGTAGTCCAAGCATACACACAAGAAGCAATCAAAAGTTATGGAGTGCTAGCTCCTCCCTTTAATAATTTTCTTTTTAATTTTTTCCTTTAGAAATATTTTTTAAGATATTTTATAACAACCCTAGAGAGAGGGAGAGAGTTGGCGTGTCTTAGGGAAGTGAAAACTACTTTGTCTCTCTTTCTCTTTTGTCATGTATGCCCTAAAAATCTCTTTCTTTGCCATACCCCTCCCTTTCATTTATAGGAAGAGTGGCTTTCTTATGCTTCAAGGACAAGGAATTGGCGGTAACATGATAAAAAAGGGACTGCGGGTTGTTACTTCCTAGTCTTCCAAGGAGTAAGAGTTGCAATGCAACTAGGTTTTTTGATCTTATCCTTATAAAGCCCGATCCTTATCCAATAAGGGTCCTTCCATCAAAATATCTTATTGATTTTTAAATTAAACCTATTGTCCTAAAATCTTTTGGTTTAATTAATTACCGGTTAATTTAGGCTATGTAAATAAATTGGGTTAGATATTTTTAGAATGTCAACATCCGGGAACAATTTTTCAAGTTACCCTTAAACCTAAATTAGGAAACTAATTTCCCTTTCAGCTAACTTATTTCTAAATTTGAAATTTACTTCTAAATTATGAAGCTGATTTCTAAAATAGAAAACATTCCATTTTAGAACACTTTTTCCAAAACAAGAAAATTCCACTTTCGAAATTTTTTTTTCAAAATAGGAAACTTTCAAAACTTGGAAACCTTTTCAAAAATTTTTGCTTCTCTTTTATTATATGAATACTTGAACTTATGTGTATGACTCAATAGGCTCCTAGATATGTTAGCAATATATCAAGAATAAAAAACACTTCTTTTATCTCTTGATACATAAATTAAGATTGGCCTCTAGTAAGCATCATGACTACCTAATTCTTTAGGAGGATTAATTAATTCATAATTTATTTTTATGAGCATGGTTATCTTACAATTCAATCTTCATGTCAGTTTATCATAGTGTGATCTTGAACTTTGTTTATAGTCCGTTCGATTATAATCACATAAGTTTTTTCGATTCTCAAATGTCTTAGGTGTAGAGTAAACCAACTATACTATATTGATGTACTCCTACCGTGGCCATAGATTCCTTGAGCGGTATTTATTGAAGTATAATATGATAACTCTTTTAGAATACAAGGAATGACATGTCATATCTTAGACATCCACTTATCTCCATTAGAACTATAGTGCTCCAAACGAATCACCCATATGTAACTCTTTATTGAGTTCATCTAAATAATTTTCAAAGTACTTAAATCCTCTAATGAGATAACGATGACGACTTCAAGTCAAAGAACCAATTGTCCCTAACTCATATGAAATTCTCATAGACTAAACCAAATAGATTCTTATGGCGAGTCAAGTCCAGGTGATATGTTCTCTAACATTAATCACCCAAGTACTTATTTTTCCATCGGCGTGCCAATAGGTCTAAGATCTTCTATCGCTATCTTATAGCATGAGCATAGAACTTACAAGTCTTATCGCATATAGTCGGTGTCCATTCTTGACAATGCTACATCTTAGGATATTTAATGATATTATTTAAGTGCATTAATGTTTGTCTAATATCTTCAATCAATTGTTAATGCAATGCATATCCTATGGACATTTATCTAATTCTATCAATGAATATAAATAATAAGAATTAATAGAAATACTTCTTTTATTAATAAAATAAAGAATGCAATATTGCAATAAGTCAAACCATCCAATCAAATTTAGATCTTAGGCACCTACACTAACAAAGAGGAACCGATCTCGCCCTTTACTTGTTTCTTCCAAACTCGACCAATTCTTTTCGATCCAACCAAACCAAGCCACCTAACAACATTAAAAATGGTCCTCATGGTCTTCTAAGAAGCTTGGTGGTCTCCTCTCACCTCACCGTGGTTAGAATCTCCATTAAGACGAGAGGGAGAAATGACCAAACCTTCAATCACGTTGATCTCCCTCCTTCTACTCCATCGATGACTACCATCACCATGGGATGATCAACGAGGACCTCCTCCTTTATACGAGCTGGCACTACAACAAATTTCAAATTTACCTATGAACATATTCATCCCCAAATAGATGAAATTCTCGGTGAAAACATTTTGGGATGTAGAGTTAAATCATCCCAAAAGTCGCGTAGGTAATTGTATTTTCGAACGCAAAGTGAAAATCATCCCTAAAGTATAATCATTGTAGAAAAATTTGACTTTTGTCCATGAATGTTGATCATTTGTGGACATTTATTTTCATCTTAGAATATCTCTATGTTCATCCAAAATTAGTCAATTTCATCCGTAATTGTGTAAGATTTGAAGGGGGAAGACATTTTTAGTGACGATAAGAATTCGTCGCCAAATGTATTTTCAAAATTGTGACGAAATATTTCGTCCATAATGAATGATTTTTTGGGATGATAAATTGTGTCTACAATTGTGTTTAATTTTTGTAGACGACAAAATTTCGTCCACAATGAATGATTTTTTAGCACAATAAATAACGTCTATAATTGGATGTAATTTTTGTAAAGAACCAAAATTGATATGCAATGAATGATTTTTTGGGATGATAAATTACGTGTCTAATTACATGTGTCGCCCATGATTTATCTTAATTGGGGACGGTAATTTGATCCTTGATTGCTTGCAATTTTTTAGAGTCCCTAAATTGCTTTTATTTTGGAATGATAAATTACGTTCCTAATTTTGTTCCAAATTGCTTGCATTTTCTTTTTTTTTTCCAAATTTCCTAAATTATATTTTTTTACCAATTAAAAGCATATTATTAACCTTACTTTTCATGTCCAATATTATTTATATCCATAATAAATCAAAATAATAAACAATCATTGAGACGATTTAAATATTGCTTGTGTTCGAAAATAAAAGGAATATATCATCAAATGTGATCCATGTAAAAGAAAAAACAAGGAAAAAAATATTAATATAATTTTTCCATGTTTAAATTGGTAATAAATTTTCTTGCCCGTGCTAAATTGTGATGCTTAAACCCACTAGGATCAATGAAGAAATGAAAAAAGGGAACCAAAGCATGCATAAACAAAGAAATATATAGTGTATGCTTAGATTATGAAAAGTCTTTAATGTGTTAAGAACAAACACATACCAAGTTTAGAAGCGACCATTCAAACATATAGTTCATCATCCTAAATGAAAAAGTTGTTCTAAGAACCACATACTAAGTTGTTATAGCGAGTTAGATATTGTTTGCTACTGAACTTAAATTAAACATAGCTAAAAAAGTAAAAAATGATCTTAAATTTTGCTCCACTTCATCCTTGTGCATTTGATGATCCGTATGAAAAATAATATATATATATATATCATTATTTTTTACTATGTAAATATAAACCACGAATACAACACTTTTGTATCCAAGTATTAAACCATTAAAAATTACTTGAGTTGTATAGTTTACCTTGAAATATTGGTAGATTGATGGCGTCCTGTTGCAAAAAACGGGTCCAACATCTTTTCTTGTCGTTCTAAGCGAGCGAGTGAGATCCTCAACTTTATCACTCAACTTGTGATTATTTTCTTGAGATTCTTTAAGAGATTCAACAAGCTTCTTAATTTGAAGGTTAGAGCTACTCACTTTACTTTTGGGCTTTGGACCATATCCAAGTCCTTTAATATAACTCGATTGTGTTCTAAGAACTTTATCACGAGACTTCATCATCACTTAATGGCTTACCTTTAGATATAGAATTTTCCATTAATTCTATCATAGCATTCTAAGTAGCAAAAGTGAAGAAACATTTGGTTAAATTTTGAGTTAAAATATAATTATAGAGGTCTCGTCAAAGTAAAAAAGAATCACTTGATGATCATAAGGGAATAAAGTAAAAAAAATCAATAACCTAGGAAAATTCAATACTTGTGTCATCTCTCTCTCTCAAAGAAATAATCATAACCCAAGAAAATATTGTATTTTGTATTGATGTGAGATGTAGTTAAGTAATTTCTTTGTCACTTTCTATTTGGCCATTCATGATGAAAGACAAATAGATGATAAACACAAACAATATAATGGGTATAACATGGTCACACGGAAATCGGATTGGTCTGTTTTAAGCATGAAAATTTTTAGATTTATCTACTTGCTAGCTTTTATTTTCTATTTCTATAAGTAAGTCATTTTGAAATTGGTTGAGAGAGTCCAAAAAAACCACAAGAGACTAATAACATTGTGCAAAGATTGCCCAAGATTTGGAAAAAGAATTGAAAGACACGAGAATAACTAGCTATTGCATAAATGATGAAGGGTAGATGATGAAAAATAGGAAAAAATCTAGAATTTCTTACCGTCCGGGTCATTTCTTCTATTTCAACCATTTCTCCTTATAACTATTCTTATATTTCTCACCTTTGTTCATATCTCTAGTTCTCCCTCTTTATTCCCTTCTTTTCCTTGATTCCACAAAAACAAATAAAAAAGGGGCAATTCCAAAATGTTTCCTAGATTCTCTATCGGAGAAATGTTCCTCGGTTTCCTTTCCTAGGAAATTGATTTCATGGATAGCTGATTATCATGATGATAAGAATTTAGTAAGGAAACTCATTACGGTTGGTGTTACTAAGTGGAAACTTCTAGTAAAAGTCGACATTCTTAAATGGCATAAACTTAAAAGAATGTTACCGGTACCGGTACCAATTTAGCAATAGAGAAATACTAATAGATATTAGAAACATTAGTACAAGAGAAATAAATGGTACGGGAGAAATAAAAGGGTGGGAAAATCACATTTTTATCACATACATATTCTTTGTACATAAAACACCATATTATCTTGACTAAGTTAAGTTGATATAGGAGTTGAATGGAAGGCAAATCTATAAGTCCATCAGAATGATCCTTTGTGCATATTCTACCAACCTATATATCCTATAGCCATTAATGCCACATTCTAAATCCTACAGACAATCGATGCCACTTGTGTCTATATAATTCATGTAATATAACATTTTTAACAAATCTAGATCTTGATTCATTTAATAAAGTTTATAGTTTAAGGTGCTTCTAATTGAGACAAACTAGACGGACAATAATTTTGAAAATGTAGAAGCTACATTTTAATACTTGTAATGAAATGGGTAATGTGGCGATAGGGAGGCCAAGCTCGTAGATGACTCTAACATTTAATTAAATAGCATGTGTTAATGCATAGTCATTGTTGAAAATAAGTCAACTGCGAAGTATTAGAATTTTTAAGGTGACATTGACGTAAAAGGAAAAAGAGAGAAAAAGACATGATATACCAATCTGCTAATAATTTTTTGTACCTTATTTATTTAGTAGGCCAATTCTTGGTGAACATAATTTGTATATTGTTGTTTTGTCCGATTGGCATCATTAATTTTTTTCTTAAATCTTTGTATAAGGTGTCAACTTGGAAATTTATTTCAATTATATCTTTTCATCCCTCCAACTTAGGATTTATTTACAAAGAAACAAAAAAAAAGTACTAGTCAATGAAGTGATTCTACCATTTAGTTTGTGATTCTGCCATTTAGTTTGTGAAGAAAAATTAAAGCAAATGTGTTTCGTAATGACTAATTAATATATACCTTAACACCGGGATTAGCCCAATAATTGCAAAGTCTTTCCAATTATCTCCTGTCAAGTTCTTGATGTTAGGCTTATTTTCTTTGGCCTCCTCAATCGAGTTGAACTTCTTAAAATGTTTGTGCAAGAGATACCATACATTCCTAGATAGATTCTTTAACAAGTCTTCAATTTTTTCTTTAACAAAGTCATCATCTATATCTTCCACTTCCATATAAATCTATATAATTTGAAAAAGAATTGAATTTCATATTAGAGCTAGGAAATTCGAGTTCCGGGATCTCCATAAAAACCAATTTAACATTAAAGCCAAAGAGTACTTACATCAAGGTTATCTAATGCAAGGTTGAAATCTTCTACATTCATGTCTTTCCATTTAATCAACACACGAATACATTGTCGAGAAATGAATCCCAACTCGATTTGATAACTTGGCGGATTGAGTACTATTAAGTGGTCTTCTCCTATCCATGTCAATATTAACTTTCATCTTCTTGTTAACTCGATTTTTTCAACTTTTATAGTCCTTCACCTCTTGTGCCCCCACATTTTGTTTTGATTAAGTTTGAAGCTATAATGAACAAGAAAACATCAAACAATTTCTGTAAAATTTAATTAGTAAAATAATAGATATTGAAAATTACTTAAATATATAACTCGAACTCGCTTGTTAGAGTAGGCAAAATGGCAACCTCAAAATCCGATCTTGGGATGACAATGGGAGGAAACGAGTGTTTGTTCATCTTGGGGAGCACCTTGTCGAGTGTTAGCTGAAATATTAGTAGAAGAAGATGCACCATTAACGACCAGTTGTGAAGGACTAGTTGATGAAATAGCTCTAATTTTAGAGGCTCGAAGTACAAGGTCGTAACACCCCATCGTATGACACACTTGATGAACACAATAGAATAGAGAATCCTAGTTAAGCAAGAATCACAAAAGAAGAATTAATTATTAATTTACAACAATAAACCAATTGAAAAAGAGGAATTGTAAACATAAATTATCAATCATCAAAATCATCAAAGCAATTTTTTTCCTCATCACTATAATAATTAAGTAAAGTATCATCCTATTCTTCACTTTGATCGGATACAAAGTCATCATCTTCTTCCACAACTCTTTTGCTACTTTCAATAACATTAGCTTCTAAAATTTTTGAGTCCAAATCAACTCTATACAATAAAGCTATGTTTGAATCTCCAACAATATCAACATCTACATTATCTTGCACATTATTTTCTTAATATACTTCATTATTGAAAAGTTCATCTTCATCCCTTATTTGACTTGGTAATAGTGGCACATCAAACACATGTCTATGCTGAAATTATTGAACTACTTGCCAAATATTTCCTAACTTTACATCATCAACATAGAAAATTTGTTTCACTTAAGAAGCTAACATATAAGGCTCATCTTCATACAAAGTTCGAGAAACATTAACACTCGTAAAATTACGATCTACATGTATGCTTGATTTTTTTCTACTAAGATCAAACCATTCACACTTAAATAGCATAACTCTTCTATCCTTTATATTGTCTAACTCTATAATATCGGTAAGCACCTCATAAAAAGTGACCATATAGTCACAATGATTTGCTTCTACAACCACCCCATCGTTCTAGCTTCTAAGTCGCCCATCACGATTCTTGGTGTGAAATCTAACCCCATTAATGATGCAACCATTATATTCTTTACATAAACTTAAGGTTCGTATGCTAATGAATATAATGCCTCACTAATTTCTTCGATCATTCATTATATAAACGCATCATCTACATGACAAAGGAATTAAGGTAATGTGAGATAATGCAACAAGAAAATTTTTAAACATCATATGTCAATTTTGTTATTAGGTCCTTATGCATTTTTTAAACCATGAAGAGAACTTTGCTTTATGTCTTTCTTTCACATCTAATTCACTTTCCAAGCATAACTCTTCTATATGGGCACGAACAAAATTATTGCATGTCAATGGTAAATAATTGTTCCACATTTAAATTAAATTGGATAGCTCAACAACATTTCAAATTCACTTACTCAATATACGGTTCCACTTCTATGCAATTGTTTAAGATATACCAGTGACATATTTCAAGCTCCTTTGTTAGAATATCAACATATTTTACGACTCCAAATGGTCGAAGCCTATATGAAAAAACGGACAAACCACCATCTCCTAAAACATCAAAATCTCATTCGGTCTATTGATTTGAGTTTCAATTCCATGAAGATACATGGAAAAAAATATCAAACATTCTCTAACAATATAGGCCTCAACAATTGAACCTTCGGATAAGCTTTGTTAAACACGAGTTCTTTTGAAAGACCCCTAACATCTACCATAAATAATCATACATAAGAATTATTATTAGAAGTAATTTTTCAAGTGAAGGAAATAAAATCTTAGATAATAGTAATTTCTCACCACTCAATAGGAAACATCCATCTAAATTGAACTAGACCTCCAAGAATAGCCTCATATGGTAAATGAATCACCAAATGCACTATTACATCAAAAAAGGCTAGAGCAAATATCATTTCCGAGTTTGTAAAGTATTGAAACAATATTTTTTCTCATCTTCTCAAGATCTTCAACCTTTAATGGCTTACTACATAACCATTTGAAAAGATCTCCTAACTCAACTATCGTGTTAGCAACATCCTTCGATAAGCATCCAAATGCCAACATGAGCAATTGTTGTAAAAGAACATGGAAATCATGTCTCTTCAAACTCGATATCTTTCTATCACTTATATTCATACATCTAGCAATATTAGAAGCATACCCATCTAGAAACTTCACTGATTTCAAAAATTCACAAAATTTTAGTTTTTCCTCTTTAGATAATACATAACATGCTACCGAGTACCATATATCTACCATCACTTATTTTCACCAAATGCAACTCTTTTCTTATATTCATGTCCTACAAATCTTGTCTAGCTTTGAATGTGTCTTTATTTTTCCCATTCAAACTAAAAAATATTCCTAAAATATTCTCATAAATATTTTTCTCAACATGCATCACATTTAGATTGTATCTTAACTTAAGTGTATGCCAATATGATAATTCAAAAAGAATACTCTTTTTGGTCCAATTCAACTTATCGAGAGTACGCTTATTGTGTGCTTTCCAAGATTGACATATTTGAGATTTTCTAATTAACACAACACATCATCTCTTGATAACTCTATAAGAGCTAATCAATGTTCAATCTTTCCGTCAAACTTTTTACTTTTTCTCCAACTATGATCTTGTGGTAAAAATCGATGATGCCCTATGTAGCCAATTTTACTTAACTTATGGGAACAAGTTTGTTGATTACATACGGGACATGTTATATATCCCTTTGTACTCCATCCAGATAAATTACCATATGTAGGAAAATCATTTATTTTCCATATTATGTCAACATCAATTTGAAAAAGTTATCCAGTTGAAACATCATATGTTCTAACACTAGCTTCCTATAATTCCTTTAACTCATTAATTAAAGGTTGCATGAATACATCAATATCCCTTCCCGGTGCACGAGGCCCCGGAATTAATAGTGACATGATGAAAAAAGTTTCTTTCATACATTTCCATGGTGGTAAATTATACGGCATAAGAATAATTAGCCACATGCTATAAGAGCTACTCATATTACCAAATAGATTGAAACCATCGGTTGCTAGGCCTAGCCATACATTACAAGAATCATGGGAAAACCATGGAAACTTCTCATCAAAATCTTTCTACGCCACACCATTGGTGGGATGTCTTGACACACCATCATCAACACGCTTCTCCTTATGCCACCTCATATATGTAGCTATATTACTTGGACATAAACAACCTATGAAGCCTAGGAATTAAAGAAAAATATCATAAATTTTTATGGGAATCTTCTTTCCTTTACTATCATAAATTTTCCATCTTGAGGTACCACATTTAGGGCAAGATTCATGACATTCATACTCTTTCCAAAATAAAGCACAATCATATTTACAAGCATGCATAGGGATATACCCTAATATTAACTCACACAACATGTTCTTTGCCTCGTAATGAGATTTTGGAAGCGTCTCACCACTTGGTGGAACTTGTTTCAGTAACTTAAGCAACATATCAAATGATTTATTGCTCTACTTATTATACACCTTCAAATGGACCAATTTCACTATGAATGACGATGTGGTGAACTCACAACCTAGATATAATTCTTATTGTGCTTCGTGCAATAATTTGTCAAAACACTTGGCTCTACGATTTATGTCATCTCCCATTAATTCCTTCTAAAGTTTTCAAAGTCATTTAACATCTCATTAATTCCATCATTCTCTTCATCATCAATAGGTGCCTCTCCAATATGAAGTTTTCCCCATGATAGATCCATCAAGTATAATTCATATCTATCCCTCGAATTAATAGATGATCATAAATCACACCTTGACTCTTCACATATAAATTTAAACAATCTACACATGGGCACCTAATTTAACACTCTCTCCCTATATTACCTTCCATAAATTTCATAAAAGACTTAACTCCTTCTATATATCCATTCGACCATTTTCTTTCCTTTACCCAAGTCTTATCCATTGTTAAATGCCTATCACAATCGAAAAAATCCAAACTTTAGCAAGTTATAATGCATTATTTATGAACACATAAAACCATATGTCATGCACCATGTACATATTTTAGCTAGAAAAAACTATTTCATGCCATTTATCAAGTTGCCACATGCTAAACTAGAGCACAAACTTTTGGCATAGACTAAGAATTAACAAAGGTTGAAATAACACAAATAATCAAAGCGAGCACTCAAAGCAATCATAGTACCAAAATCCACTACATCTCTAATTAAGCATGAAATAAAAGCACACACAAAAAATAAAAGAAAGTTCAACATACAAATAGCACAAGAATTTGTAAAACATGAAATAGAAGCATACCTCGACCAGCACGAGACCAAAAAAACCTTCTCGATAAGTCTAAGAAAGTAGCTGAATTGCACATGATCGGATTGCTTGCTCAAAACCTACATCTAGATTTTTTTTAGATAAATTTCAGTCAATTTAAAACTCAAGTTATTCACCAACCGAATGCATTAGTAGGTTTATTATTAAAATGGTACCTAACAATCGAGTTGGTAAACAAGTTAGTTTCCAAGTTTCAATTACGTATTATGATCCGAGAATACCTTTACTTTTAAAACCCATAACAAAAACCAAAAAAGCAATTTAATTTCTAATCCACATACTCAATTATCAACTATGCATCCTTTTTTTATGACAAAATTAATAACATGGAAACTACCTAATAAGTTTACCCTTTTCAAATTTCTAACCAAAACTATAACAAAACAGTTAAAGTAATGTTGTTTCTCGATTAAAATGACATCCTTGTCCGCAAAAATGAAAGAAACAAATAGATTACACATGCATTCAAAAAGTAAAAGGTTCCTTATTTCTGTCTATATAGGTGACTAACACGAATGTAGCACAAGAATCCCGAATAACTATACATGTCCTTATATCGACACCAAATAAAGCCATATTACCATAAGCGATCCTCATAATAAAAGCATAGCTAATTATGGCTCTAACTATATATATATATATATATATATATATATATATATATATATATCAAAGTAAAATCATCAATCACTAGGTGCCTATAACCACCGTTAGAATAATAAAGTAACAACTACAATACTGTCATGGGTTCTTTCAAAATATAAAGCACCATATATTATACTATGTAATAGAATTATACATGTTAGGTAATCTTGTTCCTTTTTGGTTACCATGGATCAGAATGCTACTAGTGATTACTACATTGCAGCGAAGTGCTCGGTTTATGAATGAATCACTTTGACAAAAAGTCACGGACCTTGGCATTTTGCACTATTCCAATTTAAAAGGACTTACAATTGGTCCTCTACATGAAGCACTAAGGGATATTTATAACCGAGTGGTCGGCCATGAACCAGCCAAAGGCCATCGAGTTATTTCTTTAACATGAACTTATTCATTTCAACTTTGTTCAACATAGACATGTACATTGGACTGATGCTATCTCTAATGTCCACTAATTTCATGACTAACATATATTGAGATTCTCTAAAATAAGGCTTAATTCTTCTTTTTCTTTTAACCTAAAAAGAAAAAGAAAAATGAAGGTATATAGTTTTTTTAACATGCTTTGTGGTAATGTAGTAAAAGTATGATTTTAAAGAACTCGATGTCATTGGTAGGATGAAGTTCTTAACAATTCTCTTCACCTTCCTAGAAATGGCCTTGAGAAAATTATTATTCTCAACAAAAATATTTTTGTGGAACCAACATAAGAATTAACATTAACGAGCTATTGTGTATTCAAATGTACTCGAAAAAAAATGTTGACATGTTGAAATATTTACATAATTACAAATTTTAACCCTTTATGTTAAGCAAACTTGTCTTGCTATACGGAGTTTCGGAGGTAGGAGTTCTAAGTTGAATAAGCTAGCTAGGGGCTTGTTGTTTACGTGGCCATTTAATTGACATACAATTTAGGATTTTAGCTATTTGCTTACTTGGTGGTGTAGTAATCCAAAAAGATCCGAAAAAGAAGGACCACATGTACATAGCTAAAAGTTTTTATGATGATTAGTTAATATCTTGGGTACTCCTCTCCAAAATCCTACACGTGAGTTGAGTTTATATAGATGTGTGTTCGTAATTTCTAGTCAAGTGGGAAACTATAAGAATCTAAAATTTAGTCACAAAATGTCCATATTCAAATTCTAGTGAAATCCTTATATTAGACCTTAACATTATTTCAAGAAGCATAAAATAAAAAATAGGATATGTTTCACACCCTAAGGTTTTCAATATTATTGCTTACATTAGATCGATGATAACTAGCTAGCATAAGAAACAATTCACAACATCATTAAAATAAAGAAAAAATGTTGGCTGAATGATCGACTTGTGTGTGGTCAAAAAACAATAAAATTCCAAATGGATTTGATGATATTTACCTACGAGGCGAATGTATTTAAAAATGAGTAGTCTACTACAAATAAGCAATTAACACATATATAATAAGCTCATGCTACTGCTATTCCAAGTTGAACTTATTCCAAGCTTCCCGAAAATAAAACACCAATAAAATGATAAGAATATAGATATTAGCAGCGAGTGTCTATGGTTAAAGTCTTTGTTGCCTCGACAACCCGATGGTAAAACCATTACCTTGTAAACCATTACCTTCAAAAGTTCAAAGACCTTCTCACACATGTACTTCTGCTAAATACTTGCACCTCCTTGTTGTAATTTGTCGGGATGAACACAAAGAGTGGCTTTCTTGTAAGCTTTCTTTATTGCTATTGAAGTTATTACTTCAATTGATGGAATCGATTGTTAGCCACTATCAAACCCAAGGATCCGCCACAAATTAAGAAACGAGTTCAAGGAACATTGTATAGGCCGGATAAAATGAAAACTAAAGAAAGGAGGCTAGAAATATAAACATTTATTATCATTAGAAAAACCTAAAAAAAAAAAAGGAAATGAAGTGAACTAATTGGTGTAAAGTATTAATTAAACAAGAGAAACTCTACCCAACACCTTAATATCACAAAGGAGCTACTCCCTTTCGATTTAATTTGGCCATATTAAATATTCATTTAAAAATTTTCTTCATATCTTATCTAAGAAAAAGCCATAGTAGCAAAAACTTCGATTGATTATATTTAAGAAGCATTAAAGGACACCGGAAGACAACTTCATTCCTAAGATGATGAAAGGAGAATACACAACTTTAACTAGTCTAATCGTAATACAAGCTCGTAGTTTTCTACGAATTAGATATGAATAGGGGAGGATAATATGCATAACTTTTTCATTCCTTTTGCTCCTTTTTCTCTAACAATTCCAGAACATTCGGTCTATACATCTTTAAATAGCCAACTCTAATACATGACCTCAACACAAGTTAAACTGACTAAAGGTTAAATAGCTATTAGTAGTAACTTTAACTAGTTCCAAGCATATTAACCTCAAAAAAAATAATTTTTTCCCTTTACTTGGGGATTTACAACCAATAATATTTTTTTTGGTGGAGTATTGTCAAACCTCTAGGTAAGCTTAGCTAAACTAGGCACACCTCTTAAGCCACCGACTTCTTTAATGTTCACATCATCGAAATTTTGTTTAAATCCTCTTGTGCAAACAAAAAATCCAGCACATCCATGAATCAAACCAACAAAGTACCCAAATTCATGAACCAAAGGAAAAGAATAAACGAGAGAACTCAAATTCATTGAAACCGAATAAATTGAAAAATGTTAATGGTCACCGGCACTCAATTGAAACTAAACAGAGTACCCAAATTCATGAACACCCATGTTGATACAATTCATATGAAGGGAATGCATCTCAAAAAAAAAAAAAAAAAAAACCAAATTAGACAACATATTAGAAAGGACATAGAAGGTAACCTAATTGCCGAAGTCTTTTATTCTCATCGGAAGATCGATCACAACGACGATATTTCGGCAAATATCTCCGATGTGCTTGCATTAAATCCACTATTAATGTCTCTCGCCTTACATGAGAAAGTAGAAATCATAATGAGGAGATTTTGTGGGTATTAATTCGAGATAATATGGGTATTAATTCAGCTATGAGCAACATTTTATGGGTATTTTACTCATGCAAGATTTTATGGGTATTTTACTCGAGCAAGTGAGCAACGACTTGTGGAGGCATACATGCTTTTACCAAAATTTTGGGTTTATGTTTTATTTGAAAAATAGTCGACATTTTTGTTTCATCCTTGTAGATGTTAAACATTTTTGGACAACTCTTTATTCATCCCAAATAGATATATGGATAGAAAAAGTTCGTCCTTAAATAACTTAATATTTTATGGCATATATTTTTTGTTCCAAAAAAGTATAATTTATCCCGAAATAATTAGTTTTCACAATAGGTGAGCGCAATAAGTTGGGGACCGGGGGGAATATTGGGCGCCAATGATTTAAGGATGAAATATGTATTTCGTCAAGAAATATTGCTATTTGGGGATGAAAATGAATTCGTAGGCAAAACTTTCGTAGCTAAATTTGAAATCTATTGTAGTGTGGTCAACATGCCTAAAGGATGCCGAATGGTGAATAGAGAAAGCGATAATAGAGTTAGGGTTCCAAGAGGTAGTTTCATAATTTTGACATATAGAGGCATTTTGGTAATTTTACTCTTAAAGGCATTTTGGTCATTTTTCAGCAGCTTTGCAAGGGAATTTTGGTCACTTTTTAGTGACCATTTGGTTTGTTTCTCCCGCCTATTTCTTTTTCTAATTATTTTATGACGATGTTTTGTAATAATATTAATTTTACTTTTATTAGAAAACTTAGAAATATTCAGATTGTGAAATTTATTTTAATGTATAGAGTTTGATTCGATTATGATGTCGGACCAACGAGTCTCCTATCCGTTATAAATGGACGGTGGTTCAATATATTTTTTTAGTACTAAAAAGGCTAAAAAAAATAACAAGTTAATTTGGATCGATTTTATTCAACATTTGATGCAAATACATTTAATTAATTAGATTGTTCCTCCACATGCCAATTGTGTCATAATTTTAATTTAGATCCGATGCTAAATGATGAGACTCTCAAATTTTGGGATCCGACATTAATTTAATATGATGTTGGAAAAAAAATAATTTCGATAATCTTTGTCTCGCATACATTACAAGAAAAAGCTTTATTAGCGACGAACATTTAGCGACGGTCAACAAACCGTTTCTAATTACTAAAATTTGTAACGATTTTACTAATATTAGCAACGGTCTAAAAAATGGTTACTAATTTTTCAATTTGCAACTTTTTTTAGCAACGGTCTACAAATTCGTTGCTAATTTGACAAGTTAAATTTTTTATACCAATACATACCCCTTTAGCGACGGTTTTCATGAAACAAAACCGTTGTAAATTTAACGACGGTCCACCCCATCGGTAAACCGTTCCTAAAGAGATAAAAGCATTAAAAAAAAACCCTTTGTGATTTCAACGGTTTTTTTAACAAATTGGGTTTAACGACGAGTCAACCCCGTTGCTAAACCGTTGCTAAAAATATAAAAAATATTTTAGCAACGGTTTTGTACAAAAAAATCATTGCAAAAAAATTAAAGACGTTAGTGACGATCCTAGACCGTCGCGAAGCCATTTCAAAATTGTCATGGTCGAAAAAGAAAGAAAAAACCCGATTAGCAACGGTTTTTTAACCTAAAACTATTACAAAAATATTCGCTTTTAGCGACAGTCCAAGACCATCGTTAAATCATCGCTAATATATTTAGTGAGTGCCTAGATCATCGCTAACCCGTTGGTAATGTAATTAAATTTCTGTTTTGCAATGGTTTTTTCAAAAATAACCATTGCAAACAAAGAATTAATGACGACGTGGACCGTCGCTAATCCGTCATTAACATTAAACCGTTGGTGGGAAACGGTCAAATTTAATTTCAAATTTATTATTAGTGAAGGTTTAACCGCCACTAAAAACTTTACCTTTTTAAACTCCCGGTCTCCCCGAAATCTACAATTCGATCTCTCTCAAACATTCCTCTCTTCTTCTCCTCCGTAGCAATAAGATCCGCCAATTTTTTGCTCCAATCTTCTCCTCTCTTTCCTCAAAGCATTTGTATCCTCAAAATATCGCTATTTCTTCCCTCTTTTCCTCTTCCTTTTGCTTCTTTCTAGCTCTCCAACGTTCAACTCGCTGTTTTTCGACGAACAAACTCGACGATAGTCTCACCGGTGGTAGCTACCCCTCTCATCCAACCCTTGGTGACAGGTCCACCTAAATCTAACCCCTCCTTTCAACTTTTAATTTTTTTAGTTATTTAGTTAAGTAAAATAATTTGTTTTTTAAAAAAAATTTTTAGTTTAATTACTTATTATTGTTAGTTTAATTATTTAATTGATTGTTTATTGCATGTGTTTTTTTTTTACTTGATTATTTAATTAATATTGTTTTGATGGGTTATTTTAGTGTTAGTTGTAATAGTTAATTGAAATGTTTAATTGTTAATTTAATATTAATTGTTAATTGTTATGTTAATGTTGTTGTTAATTCTTGAATAATTAAATATTATTGTTAATTGTTACTTTTACTCGTTATTTGTATTTTTAGTTATTGATCAAGCTAATTTGATTGTTAATTATGAATTTACTTAGTTTAATTTATTGTTAATTATTTTAGTTACAAAATATAATTGTTATATATAATTTTATGTTGTTATTTTAATTGTTATTGTTATTGTTATTGTTATTAGTGTATATGCTAATTGTTAGTTTATTTAAGTTATATATTGTGATTACGTGATTAAAAAATAATTGAAAACATTATTAAGTTTATTTAGCACTAGTTCATTAAGTTAAAGCGTTAGGTAATTACAAAATTAATCAATAAATTAAATATTAATTAAATTGTAATATATTTTTATTTTGTTGATTAAATATTAAGCTTATATATTTAGTTGTTCATTTAGTTAAATAGATAAGTAATTACAATATTAATTAAGAAAAAAATATAGCATTTTTTTGAAGAAAAAATTCATAAGTGCTTAAGGTTACAATATGGTTCATTAATTAAGTTTAGTTTATCATTACATTAAATAGTTAAGAAGAAAAAATTTTAGTTTTTCCGAAACTATATTAAATAGATAAAAAATAAAGTTTCTAGAAATATTTGTAATTGTTACTAATTAAATAAATAATTAAGTTGTATTTAAAAAATAAAAATATACTTAGCTTATTCATTAAAAAAATAACTTGTGTCTAACAAAAAATATTTGAGATTTAGTAATAAAAGTGTGTTAAGTAATTACAAAAATAGTTAATACTTTAATTTTTATTTTGTTTAAAATGAATTCGGATCGCTATTGGATTGACTTTAGATTAACCGATGGATTATTAAATGAGCGTTTCGTAGAAGGGTTAATGAATTTATTAATTTTGTGGTTAGCCATCGACAAGTGCATGGATGGAAATAAGATACAATGTCCATGTAAACAAAAAAATATCAAAATCATAGTTATGAAAACCCCGATACCGTTAATATCATTTGCTCGAGATATGGGTTTGTGTCCGGGTATTATGTATGGAGACGTCATGGAGAGAATAATTTAGCAATTAATGATAATTCGTTTAATAATGTTGAACAAGAACAAATATTTGATGATCGTCAAGTTAATCGATACCACACAATGTCGATGGATGCACTGGCCCATCTTTTAATCTGTCTAATATAGACAAAGACCCAAACCATGCTGCATAAGCGTTTTATGATTTATTAGATGCATCGAATCCGTAAATATGGCCCGGGTCAAAAAACCATTCATAGTTATTTGTAATATCTCGTTTGTTGCATCTCAAGTCCGAGCATAATTTTTCGAAGAGGTGTTATGACGATTTATGTCAACTTATGAAAGAGTTGATGCCTCCCGATAACCGCATGTCATAAGACTTTTATAGTAAAAAACAAATAGTAGAAATGATGAGTTTACCCATTGAAATGATCCACTATTGCATTAATGGTTGCATGATCTATTACGGTGAAGACAATGAAAAGAATCACTTGTAAAATATGTGATCATCCTCGACATCGAAATCCTAGGTGGGGGTCGACTAGACAAACATTTGTCCCTTATAAAAAATGTATTATTTTTTGATAACCCCATGATTACAAAGGATGTATACACTAAATGCCACCACTAACGTCATGCGTAACATGTATGTCGGCCCAACGTCATGCGTCATTGTTCGGACTCCTTCGCATGGCAACATTTTGACCAAACACATCCTTCTTTTGCATCAAAAATTAGGAATGTTAGATTAGGTATTTGCACCGATGGGTTTTATCCTTTTGGTAAGTATGGACAACAATATTCTTCATGGCCTCGTCATTGTAACGCCTTACAATTTTCCACCATGGAAATGTATGAAAGAAGAATATATGTTCTTAATCGTTATTGTCCCCGGTCTTAAAAACCCTAAAATCAATTTAGACGTTTACTTATAACTCTTAATTAAAGAGTTGATAGAATTATGGAAAGTAGGTGCTCTTACTTATGATGTGTTTCGTAAAGATAATTTTCGGATGAGAGTCGCTGTCATATGGACAATTAATGACTTTCCCGCATATTCAATGTTATCGGGTTGAAGTACTACGGATAAGACAACATGCCCATATTGTATGAAAAATTCGATGCTTTCACCCTCCGAAACGGCAGTAAAACTTCATGGTTTGATTGCCATCAAAAGTTTCTCCCACTAAGCCATCCGTTCGTGCAAAATAGGAATGCGTTCAAGCAAAATTCAGCTTGTTACAAACATTGCTCCCTCGATCAAGTCTAGAATTGAAATTTTACAAGAATTAAACAATTGAGGGTTGTTGAAAGTAACGAAAGAGGGATCCGATGAGTATAACAATAATATATCTAAATATTATGATTGGAAAAAAACGTATTATATTTTGAAACCTACCTTATTGGAGTTCTAATCTAATATGTCATAATTTGGATGTCATGCACATTGAGAAAAATGTCTTTGACAATGTGTTCAATACAATTATGAATGTCCTAGGAAAAACAAAAGACAATGCAAATTCTTGAAAAGACTTAAAGCTATATTGTCGATGGCCCGAATTAGAAATAGATGAAAACTCCGAGAAAATACCAAAAAGCTTATTATACTCTAAACAAAAAAAATAATTACCGGAATGGATTAAACAACTAAAGTTTCCGGACGGATATGTCTCTAACTTGGCAAGGTGTGTCGATATGAATAACCTCGGATTACATGGCATGAAAATTCATGATTGTCATGTATTTATGCAAAGGCTAATACCTATTGCATTTTGGGACATGTTACCAATAAATGTATGGCAATCACTAACCGAGCTTAGCTTGTTCTTTAAAGAATTGACATCTACCGTGATTAAGGTTAAAGATATGATTCATCTTGAGGAATATATACTAATAATCCTTTACTAATTAGAGCGTATTTTCCCACCTAGTTTTTTCAACTCAATGGAGCATCTTCCCGTACACTTGGCATATGAAGCAAAAATAGCCGTACTCGTACAATATCGATGGATGTATCCATTTGAAAGGTAAAAATTTATAGTTTTATTGGACATTCATAATTTTATAACTCGTCAAATCTTTATTAAGTCTAATGAACTCATAATATTATTATAGGTACCTTCATAAATTAAAAAAAATGTTAAGAACAAAGCCAAAGTCGAAAGGTCAATATGCAACGCATATTTAGTTGAGGAAGCTTTAATGTTCTATTCATATTACTTCGAGCCTCATGTACACACTAGGCATCGAAAAATGCCTAGAAACTTTGAGTGTGATCGAGAACCGAATGACGATATTGAAGGCATGCTAGCAATATTCATACCTAAAGGTAAACCTCTTGATCGAGCACGATCACATGTCTTGACAGATCAAGAAAAGAATGCAAGTGCACACCTACATTCTATTGAACCGTGATGAGGTCACACCTTACACGGAGTAAGTTTTATAACTCGTCAAATATTATTACTATACATTTATTCATTAAGTATCATTCAATTTTAAAACATATAATAAAAGTATTTTTATCGTCGGATATTTTATCAATCAACTTTATGAAAGTGACCTCGACATATCGAAAAACGAGATTGATTTTCGACTTCAAAATGAATTTCCATCATGGTTCCATCGATATGTTAGTATTGAAAAGTCAAGATTGTTATTAATTATTCATAAATTGATTTTATCAAATTTTATAATAACATTACCTTATAATTAACCCGATCCTTACATACAGGCAAGTCGAGCACAACCTAATACCGTAACGAGATCATTATATTAAAGATTTGGCCAAAGGAACATTACGCATGGTAGGTTGATTGACATACTCGAACTTGAGTATCCAGCCTTACCAATAAAGAAAACCATTTTGTTCAAATCTAATTGGTATGATACGACACCCGTCACCGCTACATGAGTTCATGATCATTATGGACAAGTCGAGGTTCATAGTCGCAGGTATTAAAATAGATCCGATCTCTTCATATTACCATCACAAGCGCATAAGGTGTATTATGTAAGATATCCTACATGTAAATGCATACGACGGGATTGGTTGACGGTATGTAAGGTAAAACCAAGATCAACGGTAGATATGCCAAAATCATCCGTTATCGTTGACCAAATAAATATCGAACCCTTTCAAGAAAATAAAATGGAAGGCCAACATAATTTCATCCACGTTGATGATGATGAATGTCAGTCATTGATTGATCCTACTCGGAGCATTATTAGATTTGGATATGGGTGAAATTGATATTCGGAATGAATCCGAGTTAGAAACCGATGTTGAGAAAGACTTAGATGAAGAATGTGACAATGATGATCATGATACCGATTAAAGATAATATGGTATATGCTTGTAGATTATGTTATATTGTATTTTATATTCAATTCATAAATTGTACACTTGGATTTTATGTAATTACGAGTACAAATTTAAGGGTTTAGGCAACCTTGTCCTCCTAAGTTGTTGGGATAGGCTAGTTTTGTCCCCCCATTGTAATTTTTCATAATATTTTAATAAATATCTAGTGGTACCGTCCTTGTTCTATAACAAAAAAAGAAAAAATTAGGTTTATTGTTATGTTTACCTATATAGTTAACATATACTTTTTATAGGTAAGATTTAATGAAATAAATATTTTTCTTTTATTTTTGTTTAAATATTTTTCAATTTGTTCATATTAATTTGAATGTTATATGTTAGTATATATGCCTTGTATAATTAATATTTTATTTAAATACTAATGAATGTAATAATTAATGTGTAGGTCATAATGGCTCGAGATAGGGGTCGTGGTTCGGATACCGATCGGTCGAGCATGATCATGGATGTGGACACCATTCTCATTCCGTTCACGGACATGCCTCCGTACCACTCTTCCGGTGCCCTCTCGATATACCGTTCGATGCCTAACATGTCTCGGCCTCAACCATTTCTTTATTATGGACCTCCATGTCCTTCCTCATCTTTTCCTTCGTCGTCATTAGTGCCTTTGTCATCACATCGGGACAATCGTTCCGTTCCTCAACGGGTTCCACCCCATAACGTCTCGCGTCAATTGGCTTCGGAACCTATCACACCTGCGGTTGACCGGCGAGTTAGGGTCATTGTCATTGGTCATAATGAGTATGGTTTATGCTTAATTTTATGAAATATTTTTTTATTACCGTTATTATGTACTCGGTTATTTATTAATTTAATTAATATTTATTTTTTATAGGTTGTATCCCTCCGATGTTTACTCTCGCACGATCATTAAGACATTCCAGGAGTATGTTCATATTTCGGGATGGATGTGGAAGAAAATGAGTCCAAAGACACAAGACTTTTACCGAGAAGAATTTAAGGTACTAATTTCTAAATTTAATTTGACTATTTTATTTAATATTTAATTAAATAACACAAAATAATATGCAAATAAATTTAGTAATGATTATTATTATTATTATTATTATAGAAATCATTTAAGTGGGATGATGATTTGAACGAGAGCATAGTTAAGAAAGCATGAGAAAGTCTCGCATGGAAGCGATATTCTAACTTTCTTTGTCATCTAAGGAAAAAACTAAACCCAACATTTATCTCACAGGAAATATGGGATGTATGGACTACGAATGGACGAAACCCGAGGCCATTGCTCGATCCGAGATGGCAAGTACGAAACCGTAGGAGCAAGACCGGTGGCGTTGGAGCCGGTCCTTCTCAACATACGGAGGGATCAATCAGCCATAAAAAGCACGCAATACGCATGGTAAATAAATATATATTAATTAATTAATTTATAATTGTTTTAAAAATAATATCCAAAATAATTAATTAAACATTAGAGTATATTTAATACATTTACGTTTATTTATATATGGTTTCGGCGTAATGTGTTGGGTCGTGAATCCGATCCTCACGAGGTTTTCTTGAGGACTCATCGGAGAAAGGTTGATGATCGGTTTATCTTCATCGATCAACGATCAAAGGTTATCGATGGAAGTGATAGTTTGAAACATTATTTAATATTTATTTGCTAATAACATAACTTGATATACGTATTTAATATGATGTGTTTTACAATTATACAGGAGATCATACAAAGATTAATTAATGAGGAAGAGGTTGCTAGTCGACGAGTCGAGAGGGATTGAATCGATCGGACTCGACATTAATGAAATATTTCGAAGGGCCGTTAATGGAGGAGATAGTAGGAGGAACAGGATGTACGGACTCGAGTCACATGCATCTCACTATTATTCTACCGTCAATGCGAGTTCAACTTCGCTACTTCTAGATTTAGTGGAGCCGACGAGGCACGACTTAAGGAAGTACAAGAGCAAACATCCGCAAACACGACGGACATCCATAACTTATAGAGGTACCGTGAACGACCTACGTGGCCAAGTGGCATCATTGTTGGATACGACAAATGAGTTGAGAAACTATAATCAACAACGAGCTTACGATGATGTCACACATGCGTAAAATATATAGTTTAACTCACATCATTAGAAAATAAATTTCAACTTATTATTTTTAAAAGTTCTACGAACGTTGGGTAGCGACAATTACCGTAATGTTTGGCATTTGAACTTCAATTCCTTAGAGGTGAGAAGAAGAAAAAAGTAGTAATAATAGCATGATAAGAACCAATCTCTTTAGTTTTTTTTTTTTTTTTCATTATTTACAAACAATTTTGAGATGTTAATTTTTGCTGCTTAAATCTTGAATCAGGTCAATTGTTGGTAATAAAGTTGATTAAACCTTACGTGACCCTCTATGGATTTTATGTCATGAGACGTACTGGCTTAGCTAGTTTATGCCAGGGGATTGACAATTCCTATAAGTAAAAGAAGTTATTGAATTAAAAATAAAATAAAATTATTTGAACACCCTTGGAACAGACTTGGGAATCATCAACTGTATATGTGTGTGTTTTTGAAGTATGCTAGTAAACATGTTTTTCTTTCCATTATTATCACCTTACAGTATCCAAAAAGAAGCGATGAGAAATAAATTTTCGTCATTAAATCAGGATGCAAATGGGTTTTCCTAAAACTAGAAAACGTTAAAGGTCCGTGTCAAATCCTATTCAATAATACGCTCAATGTTAAAATAAATCGCAAACGCTTAGTAAAATATTGATGTGAATGCTTGCATATTATTCACTTTCTTCTTACATAAAAATAAAAAAATAAAAAAATAAAATCAATGTGTGAGACAACACTAGAATGTGATTTGAATGCATTCCTAATATTAGTCGTACCACCAACTAATTCTCCAGATACATGCAACTTATACCCGGTAGATTTCTGAATGAAAATCCGTTAGTATTGATGTATCTAGGTGACGTATGTCATCCCTCGCAAAGGCTGAAAAAAAAAAAGACGTATCCAACTAAACACTTAGACACATCATGTAGAGGAAATAGGATTCGTATTTACTTAACTGAGTTAGCGATCACAATAGATCGGATACTCGACTTATTAAATCAATCTCATATCCTATCTGTTAAAAAAATTATATCAATTATCATATTTATTATCTATTAAGAATGACCTATTTATTTATTTTTACTCAACCCATACTAATTGTATCATATCTTAACCATAACCTCGTTTATATCCGTTTATTCGTTAATTTTTTTTCTTAGATTAAAGACTTTTATTTTTATTTTTTTATTGATTTTTTTACAAACTCTTTTTTGTCTAGACTCTTTTTATATAATAAGATTTTCCTATATAATTTTTTTATGAAATAAGAAAAAGATAATAAAAATAAATATATGAAAAGATTGATGAAAAATAAAATAAGATTAAATTAATCATTTTGAACACTGGTTAAAAAACTAATTAATTAGTTTTTAAAAGAAAAACTATTCAATTCATTTTTGTAAAACTAGAGGGATTAATTTATAATTTATTTTAAAAATAAACGTGTTATTTGAACAGCTTATTTTAGATGCCAATGTAGGGATGACAATCTGATACGTCCTCCACCCCGCTCCACCTAGTTTGCAATAGAGATGATGCTTAAAATACATCCCGAATGAAGCACGAGCAGGAATGACCATCCTCATCTTGTCTCGTCTTTTTACTTTTAAAAAAGATAATCTGACGGAGCTTCGTCCCGCCACACCCTCACTCTATTTAGGGTGAAAATGATAAAGAAATTGTACCCTAAACAAGGTACGGGGCGAAGATAGGATGACCATCGTTGCCTAGCCCTGTCGCGTTGCCATCCCTATACCAATGTAGAGAAATAAAACGAAAAAGAAATAAGGATAAATTATACTGCATTCTTAATAACAGGGGTAATCCTCCACCCTAAATTCCCATCCCACGCTTGCCTTCCTAGGTTTGCACCGAGTTGACTTTTAATGGAAATCCCAAATCTTTATCACTCAGGGGGTCTCTTAACGAGAAAGTGGAGAAAGTTATCTCATTACGTAGCTCCATATAATAGATAAAAAAACAAAAGGAGGCAAGAAATTTGAAATGAAAATGATCAATTTATACTTGTAGTTTTCTAAAATAATATCAATTCGTTTTTTATTTTAATAGATAAAAAATAGATATTTATAAAATAAAAAAATATTTATATTCATGAATAAATTATCCATTAACATAAATAAATAATATTATTTTATTTATATTTAATTTATTATTTATTATGATACTTTTCGAAAAAACTAATAGACAGGTTGAAAGAATACCTATTTCATATCCAAAATGAGAGAGTCTACGGCACCACCCATTACAATAGCAAGGGAGACAAAGCATTTAATGAAATTGTCCTTGCTCTTGTCCAATTTTCTCCCACTATGGTAATAATGGCGCCATAAGAAAATAAAGTATATAAAAGATACAAATCACCCACGTAGAAATTTAAGACTGTCAATATCATGAGAATGAACATTTCTAACTTTTTCACCATGCAACTTACCAAGACCTCCCTTATATAAGTACCTTCACCAGCAAGAGTTCTAGGTTTCAATTTCTACAAAACTTTCTATACTCTAAAATAGATACAGTTCATCCTCTCTCACATACTCAGATAGAGACATCAGGAAAAAAAGCCTAATCAGGCCATCTCTTATTTTCTCTGATCACTAAATAGATTGTCTAAGGGTCCTTCAATTCACGAGAGAGACCTATTTTATATGTGCATGATGTAGAAGATAGTGAAACACGCCATCAATCTACACTGTCAACCTTCAGCCATAGAGAGCCACGCAATGTTTATGTATTGGTTAAGTTTTCTTAGACTCGTTAGTTGACATTGTCTGTTAAACTATATAAAAGAAGTCAGTTTCTCATTTTTTCATAAGATCTTCAAGCTCATTTATGGCTAAGCAAGAGGAAACTCTAAGTTGTGTGACCCTTGTAAATTTTACTAGTCCCAGTGTTTAGCATATGGATATTTTTCAACTACAACAGTATGTTCAGAACCTCATAGAAGCATTTCTAGTAAGCCAAACCCAAATAAAGATATTGACTTCACAACCACAAACGCTACAATTACCTCCTTATGCTCCACCACCAGAGACTCTTATACCACCATGTATCGTAGTACATGTACAGGAAGCCCCGCCCTTTTCCCACACGAACAGACGCTACCAACATTCTATTGAAGAAGTGAGAATAGAACATAACAACATAATAAGTGGAGAACAGGACATCCCCCTTCTCTAGAACCCAGAGGAGTCATACTAGTTGACTTGGAAAAGGAGCCAGTAAGCCATGGCTCATGCAGAGAAAGATAAAGAGAAGAAAAGTCAAGGTGCCATCATAACACCGAAAGCAAATATAGTGTTAGTAGAGACCGTCACGAAAAACACCATAAGAGTACCTCCCCCACATTAAAAACTTCTTCTATAAGCCCATAATCTAAGAGCCACTATGTCGATAGAAAACTAGACTCCTCAATGCTATCACATGTCGATCACCACAGACACAGGTTCCAAGATTTCCATATCCTCATTCACATTCTAAACACGAAGCTCTCTAAAGAGTTCATCCAAAAAACGATGAACTTAGACACATATGTCAATTTTACTAATCCTAGGGAACATATGATAAACATGAGGACGACCTTTGAGCTGGAATTACGAAGGACAGATGCCTTCTACAGAGTACTTATCACTAACTTCTTAAGGTATTGCATGAAAAACGGTATAACAATTTGGACCTAAAATCTATAATGATTTTTGAGGATCTTAGTTCCAAATTAGTCTTTCACTTTTCTACGAGTATTCTCTCTAAGAAAGGTTATGCAGATCTCTTTTCAATCTGCTAGCAAAAGAGAGAGAATACTCGAGCATACCTCAATTCCATGAGGAGATGCTAAAGGTGGACGACCTGTAACAGTTAGTAGCAATAAACCCTAAAAGGAGTCAGCAATGCCAGTCTGTGAAGGAAAATATACGCATTCTTAAATAAGAATGTCTACCAGGTGAAAAAGTTGGTAGAAAGCCATATTCGATTGAAAAAAAGCCACAGTAACAAGAGAAACACTTTCTTGTTCCTAAAGACCTACTAAAAAAGCAAGAAGAGCAAGATCCCTGCCAGGCTAATCAAGTCCAAAAAAGAACCAAAAGCCTAGTCCATAATCACATGATCTTTCCCGAACCCCAAACCATATCTTCAAACACAATTCTAACAGAAATGTTCAGGGTGATACAAAAGAAAGGATACGTAAATTGCCCCTTCACTAGTGAGAGGCCCTTCTCATCTCTTTAACTAGAAGAAATATTATTATTACTATTAGCAATGCTGTTACTAGACATTTAGGAGACTTCTAAAAAATCACAAAAAATTCATTTGAATTGAAATTGTTTATTATGCTTTAATTATTCATTAGGGATGTGAGTTAAATTATGTTTTAGAGTCGTGATCCAGTATTAAAGGAATTAGAATAGCTAAAACTAATACTAATTTAGATATTTTTGGATAAAGAGTTAATTATGTATTTAAAAAGATAGCAACCATCTCAAAGCATATTTTTTTGAAAAAAGGTAACACATTTGGTTTAATCCTAAAAGTTTATCTTCTAAATATTTTATTTTTTCCACATTATTTCTCAAGTCAACATTTCAAGTTTATTATCTAAGCCAAATTATATATATATATATATATATATATATATATATATATATATATATATATATATATATATATAATTTTTGTTTGTGAGATCATATTGAATCGATCGTTGAATCCAAATGTCGAGAGACTTAATAATCTAACATCGGATTTAACTTAAATCTCGATATAACTGGTATATTAGAGAATGACCTTAATTACTAAGATGATTGATTTGAATTAATAATGTTTTTTTCTATTGGATAGAAGACCCGTTAAAGTTTCTTAAAATGTTTTTTTTTCTTTTTTGTTGTTTTTATGTTTTATTTTGAGCTATGCAATCAAAACTATTTTTTTTTACGACATCATGTTAAATTACCGTTGACTCCCAAAATTTAGGAATCTCGTCAATCTTGCATCGGATGTAAATTAAAGTTTTTACTTGATTGGTAGGTCGAGAAATGACCTATTTAACTAAAATGTTTATGTAAAACGCTGAATAAAATTGATTTGACTTGACCCTTTAACATTTTTTATCATTTTTATTATTGGATAAAATATATTGAAACTATCGTTCCTTCCTAATAAATAGGAGACTCGTTAGTCCGATCTCATTATCGAATGAAATCATACATTAAAATAAATTTCACAAACTAAGCATTTTTAAAATTTCTAGCACAAAAAAAAAATAAAAATAGATATTATCATAAAACAACACAATAAAATAATTTAAAAATAATCAGAAAAGCAAGCCAAAATGGTCACTAGAAAATTGACCAAACTTAACCCTTGAGTTACTACTGAAAAGACCAAGTTGCTTTTACTACTGTAAAAGAAAAAAATGCCCCTCTCAATGTTAAAGAACAAAATTGCCCCTGTTGTTATAAATGATGAAACTGTCATTTCTTCTCGACCTCCTCTTCCTTCCTGAGAACAAACTTGTTCCCATCATCTAAGACAAAGACCACAAGCTTTGAGGAGAAGACCAATACCATTAGTAGTAACACCTTTTCCAAATCCCCTAGCCACATAAAGCTTCATTCTTTCTTACTTTCTCTTGACCTTTTGATTTCTCTACAAAAGAAAGATCTGAGAGAAATCTCTCTTTCAACTCAAACCAAACACACGAATGGAATTATAGAAATAATCAAAATCAAGAGAAAGAAGAAAAAAAGTTGCTAAAAATCTACCTCCTTAATCCAACCAAAGACTTTCTCTCTTGTGTTTTTGCTTCAAGGGTTGTGGTTTTGAGGTGGCGTTATGATCATTTGTATATGAAAGTTGACAATGGTAGCTGGGCAAGCAGTAGGTATTTGGGTAGTAGATTGTTAGAAAAAAAGTGGATTATTATGAAGGTTTTAAGAGAGACTCATGAGTTGTTATGACTATTGATGGTGATTCAGGAATGGCTATCTTGTAGAGGCTATTGATGGTGGTTTGACATGGGATGGGCTTATGGTGGTAATCGACCAATGGCTAGAGGTTCAATGGCTGTAGGTGAAGGCTCGCACTAATGGGTGATGGTAATTGAATTCAAGAGAAAATGGCCTGGTTGGGCAGTGATGGAGGAGATTGGCGAAGATAATGGAGTGTCTGCTTGTGTAAAAGAGAGTGCTAATGTAGTATGAGAGAGGAGATCGATGGAGATGGTGGTTTGATTGGCGGCGAGATAGTTATAGAGGTGAGGTTTTTGGGAGAGGAAAAATGGCTTCCCCTAAATAGGTTAAGAAGAAGATGGATTCAGGTTTATGGGTTGAATTTTTTTGGGGTGAGAATGTCTATTAAAATGTGGTAGTCTATTATGGTAGAGACTATTTGGTTCTATGTTTTGGGTGGTTGTTTTGATTTTAGAGGAGGTGGTAACTGTGATTGTAGTTGGATGTTTGATAGGGAGGTTGGAAATGGTGTGGTATATAGCTCCCAAATCTACCCTCCCAAGTGTTTGATAAAAGTTCTCTACGACTCCCATTTTGAATGCAACTTAGATGGACTACAAAATTCATTGTAGTTAGCAGCTCTAAAAATTTAGGAAACCCTACAGACAATCCTTACGTCGACAGTAAGCTTCCCCAATGGGGGACCAGCCTCTCTCCCCACCACCATTATCCCTTTAAATACTGACTCCCCTCCATTACCAATAAACCTGAATAAAAAAAAACCATTCCCATCATAAAAATTCTTTTGCAAACATAGTCTCTGCTGTTAAGTCAAAAAAACCGGAAAACAATGGAGTTTTGGTGAACCTTGATATTGCTTCCGTTAGCACACATCAATGGAGCTAGGGAAAACCGTTAGTTAACTTCTCTTCTACAGAAATCTAGCAAGCTTATGGCAAAGTTTGCGAGAATCAGGTCACCCATAAACACTATCAGGGACAACATTATTCAGCACTAGGGGCTACAGACGGATCCTATTGTAGGTTTATTGGGTCATAGGCATGCTATTATTAGAACCTTCTCGAAAGAAGACTTTACAAAGGCATGGCCAGTTGAACAACATGAGATTCAGTCCTCCCTTTTTTGTCTATTCAGATGGGAATCGGGTTTCATAGCTAACAGAGAATCATCACTTATAGCAGTTTGGGTGAGGTTACTGTATCTACCATTATCATTTTTTCCTAAAGGGATTCTTAAAGAAATAGTGAATTCATTCGGTAGGTTTCTTAAAACTGATGAGAGGACAACCAATGTATCTCACCCAATTCATGCACGGGTATGCGTAGAACTGGACTTGGCAGCATAACTTCCAAAAGAGGTTTGGATTTCAGTCGGTACTGATAGAAATAATGGCTTCTAGCAAAACATCATCTATGAAGGAAACCTATCCTACTGCACCTATTGTCATCTACGGGGTCATATTCAGATGCAATGTTGGAAAAAAAACCCCACAGCTATGGCATAACCCCAGAAAATAAAGTAGCAAGTCCATCCCACAACAACTTTTAAGGCCCCGCTTACAGCAACTTCAAATAGGCCAGACGCAAGAAAAGAGACGATCTAGAAGGAAAAAGGGCAAACTTTGGGTATTGTGAAGGTTGTTACCACTTTGCCTTCAGAAATTTCTCCACATGACATAGTACATAGCAATAGAAGATCTACCAAAAAAAAAATATTATGGTGTGGATATCACAGTCCAAAATGAGAACCACAAGGAGATAGTATCAGACGAGAATGGAACAGCCAGGACCCATGCAATATACAACGCAAAATCCAAACTGATGGGCTTAGTTGCCCTATCATCATCAGTAAATGAAGATGGAGAAGGAGGGGGGGGGGGAGAATAGCAGCTACAGGTATAAAAGTTTTGAATTGTCAGATGCAACATACTATGGTAGAATTATTTCATGAGGAGACAGAATCAAGTTTTAGGAATACTGGAAAATAAATGCCATGTACTTTGTATGCAGTCAATAATAAATTTGCAATACTAAGAATCTCCTCCTTCGATGCAGGCCCTTTGTTAAGTATGGAAGAAAGGATATGTGTAGTGGAAGAAGGCATGGGTGTCTAGGATATGGCAGAAACACAGAAAAATATTGTGTATGGAACAAATATGGAATGCAAGGAGGTCGAGTCTTCATTCTTATCTCATGCACTGGAGGCTGTAGATGATAACTTCGTGGCTCCAACATACCAAAAAAGGAAGGCTAAAAGGTGACTTTTGCTTTATCTCCCTTAGACGCAGCACTAGATCTGTTAAGTATCAAAATGGTAACACCTCCCTTCCCATTTCTTAATGAGTTGTATCATACGGAATGCTAGAGCATTAACTCCCTCGAGAAAAGGAAGTATCTTAAAGGTCTGATCAGAATGCATATAGTTAACTTTCTTGTTATTATTGAACCGAAATTATAGGGAGATAAAATTACTGAGTTAAGTAGATTTTTGAAATTTGAGTATTGTTTGCATAACAATCCAGTCAATATGCATATATGGATATTAACGAAAAAACGAGAATATCTCATTACACAGTTCATGTAGCCAGGTACTCACGGTAGCGGTATCTAACAATGGATTGCATGGAGATTTTTTATTTTCTTATATTTATGCTGGTTGTGCAAAAATTATTTGTAAAGAATTATGGTCTTATTTGCTGATTATTAACACCTCCTCCCCCTGGTTGGTGGGTGGGGACTTCATTATTATCACTGCATCTCATGAGAAAGCAGGAGGACGTCCTCTAGACTTAGATGCTATGGAGGAATTTAATCAGTTCATCTTACAAGGTAGCTTAGTGGATGTTGGCTTCATTGGTAATATTTTTACATGGAGTAATAATCAAGCAGGAGGTACAAGAATATAGGAAATATTGGACAGATGTTTGACGAATGTTCACTTTCAAACAAATATGCCTTTACTAAAATGTACTCACACACCTAGAGTGTTTTCAGATCACTGCCCACTGTTAAACAGCTTTTGAAGAGAAGAGGCAATCGACTTTCAGATTTTTTTTCAAACAGATGTGGACTGACCATGATGATTTTTAGGAGATGGTTAAATGGCATTGGGGTCAACATGATACCCAAAATTTCTTCACAAATTTCCAACTAAATTTAAAGGTTTTGAGGAAAGCCCTTCGATCATGGAATTGGGAGGTTTATGACAATATTCATAAGCGACTGTTTGAAGCAGAAGATGAGGTTGCTCATAAGGAAGCTGAAGTTATTATGTATAACACGGAGAAAAAAATACAAAAACTTCTAGGGACTAAAACTCATTTATCAGCTATGGTTCTTTTGGAAGAAATTTTCCTTCGAGAGAAAACAAGAGTAAACTAGCTTCTAGTGGGGGGATAGGAATCACTCTGTTTTCCATGCTAGCTTACGAAATCATCAACAACGAGTTAACATTTCATTAAAAATAAATAATATAATATGTACTAATGATATTGTTTTGGGCAATGGTGTAGTGAACTTCTTTCAAGAGTTGCTAAAGACTAATCCGATAGAGAATCTAGATGTGCTTTTGGTGGTGGTTCCCAATCTAGTGACTTCAGATCAGAATATTATGCCGGTAGTCATTCCGATGGAAACAGAGATCAAGCAAGCTGTTTTTGATATAGATCCCTCTAGTGCTCTAGGCCTGAATGGTTTCACATCTTCTTTTTATCAATCTTATTGGGATATCATTAGTCCTTAACTTATCAGAGCAGTGCAAGATGTTTTTAAGGGGGTGACATTCTGACATCATTAACTTCAACAATGATAGTTCTAATACCAAAGTGTAAAAATCCGACTACTTTCAGTGATTTGAGGCCATCAGTTTATGTAATGTCTCTTATAAAATCATCTCTAAAATTTTATATCAAAGGTCGGGTAAGGTATTGCCTCAAATCATATCGGATGAGCAATCGGGGTTTGTAAAAGGGAGACTAATTCATGAAAATGTAGCTTTGGCTCATGAACTCTTTCGAGAGATTGACAGGAAAACATATGGAGGTAATGTAGCTTTCAAGGTAAATATGGTGAAAGCTTATAATAGACTAGAATGGCCATTTCTTATCAAGGTTATATAGAAATTTGGGTTTTCGGAGGAATGACCAATCATATGGTTTTTTTTTTTTTATTATTAGGGAGAGGCGTTCAATATGGAGATCCATTGTCACCAACTTTGAGATTCCGAGTCCTAGGTTTCTCAAGAAAAGGAAAAATAAGTTTTGTGATTTTGGTTTTGAAAGAAATACAATCATCACAAACCTTATAAGAAATAATAAGATTTATAAAAGGTGTTCCTAAAATCACCATATGATGCATATCTTCAACAAGTAATAAATGGTTTTTATAGCGATGAATTACGTTGACCACGAAGCTTCAGCTTTATTTTTAATGGTCATTTTAGAATTATTTCGTCGTAGAAAATTTTTCATAGGTTTCTAAGTGAAACCATTTTGGAACAATTCCTTATTTAATGCAATTCGGATCAACACTAGTGTCAAACAAGGCAATAGTGTTAATTTTGAAATTGTTTTAAAAAACAAGAGTTATCTTAATCAAATATTTTATAGAAGTAACTTCTCTAAGCACAAAAAGGAAATCTTCGAAGCACGTTCTAGATTCTCAAGGTTTTGTAACTCGTGGTTTTCTTCGGGGTTTTCAAAAGCAAAGTCCGACTCTTCTTTTGTTTGTCTTTCTAGGAGGATTTTTATAAGACTTGAGTCTTTGGTTTGTTTTTCTTTGAGCTCTTCAAGCTCAATCTTGATGGTTTTGATTTCGGATCGAAGGTCCCGTATGGTGGTCAAATGTTTTTTGGGTTTCTTCTTCCTATCTAGTATAGTTGTAAGGTCATAGGTACTAGTATTGATAGAAGGTACAATTGAGGGTTTGGGTTTTTCTTGAGGCTTGTCCTCGAGAGACTTTAAGATTCTTTCTAAATACTCCTTTTGTAGTTAGGGATCCTCAATACATTTGATAATGTCTAGGATAAGGTCCTGGTTTTTGGTAAGGACTCCAACATGTTTTGTGTTAGTATCGAGTTCTAATTCGAACTAGGGTTTGAACTAGATGAGGTAATGAGTTCATCTACTCGAAAGGTTTCTTCGCTATCGAATAATGCGAGGGGTCGAATGGCTCAATTAACAAAGTAGAGATTTTGTTGAAAATCTCTTCTTCTAGCTATAATTCATATAGTTCGGTATTCATTCTACAATATTTTAAAATGTGGCCTTTTGATCGCATTTATAATAGGTAAAGTCCCTTTGATCGAGTTTTGGGTCTTGGCCTAAGCTGGGTTTTTCTAGAAGGAATTTTGGGTTTTTGTTGGAAAGGCTTTTTGTAGAAGGGTTTTACTTCTTTGGGCTTTCCTTTGTAGTGACGAGTAAGGTTTTCCGTAAGGTTTTTTATGGGCCTTTTCGTTGTAGTTATTTTTGCAACTTTGAGGGTTTTATAGTAGAAATATCAAATTGTTTACAAAAATTACCTAATTCTTATCCGGTTTTCTTTATTTTCCACTTAAGGTGTTTTTGGAGTTTTAGGTCTTGACATATCTTTAGTCCTTTTTTCTAGGTTAGACTAATTAGTTCACCATATGTCAATTGGTCATAGGGGATTTGGTCATCAAAGGCATCCTTAATTTCGGTTCTAACCTTTTCTCCTAAGAGAATTGGAAGTATTACAAGGAATTTTTTTTTCCGGAAAGGTTGGTTAAAGTCTTCTCTTAATATGACTCGATGAGAAAAATGGTTTTGTAATATTAGAAGTCATTAAGTTTTTTACACCTAAGGTTACTTAGGAGTTCAACATTTTTTTCTTTTAGGTGTGAAAGGTCTCTTATGAAATGAAGGAAAATTGTCAAGATAAGTGTTGACACTCGCATCTTAAATTAGTTCACCTAAGTCATCAAGAATGGGTAATCCTTCCTAATCGATTTGTATGGAATTTAGGATTTCTAAATGTTGCTAGACAGAGTGAGATGATAGTCCCACCATCCTTTCAATTGGCTAGAAAAATCAACAATGAGCAATTCGACTATTGCACGGTTAGGGGTTCGAGTGCGGGTTTTGTATGCGTTAGCCACCATGGTCATTTGTTGAAGTAAGTCGAGGATATTATACTTCGACAGATCCATCTATATTGCTTTCATAAATGGAAGAGGCATTAAACCTAGGTTAAGCTAACTTGTTTAGCATTTCTCTTATGTCTAGGGCGGTGATTATAGTTAAAGGATTTTTCCAATGGAGTTTGATGATTTTAGGGATCAATTCTATTTCGAGTTTTGGTCTAACACATTGACACTACGAGATTGAGGTGTCTCCGGTACAACTTGTTTTGAGGTGCCTATAGAGGATACATTTATTTTGCTAAGTTCGGTCTTTAATGGCTCTTAGAAACTCGGGCTTGTTGGTTTGGATTTGTTCTTTGGCTTGTTCTAGAAACTTGGAAAGATTTAAAAATAGGGTTTTTGAGTTTTTTATCTTGAAAGGTAGTTTTAAAGGATACGATAGGGGAAACAACTGTCTTCCGGATATAGTTTTTTTTATCCTAACTAGTTGTTTTCCTATGGTTTGAAGGTTGGTGTTGGTAAAATTATTTTGTTGAACAATGTTTTGGATGTTGACGAGTCATTATCCTTAAGTATTTTTTAAGGACGTACTTCTATTTTGGCTTCTTCATAAGAGAAGGTGAGTTTCCTAGGAGGAGGGTGTTCAAGCTGAATAGTCTTTCCTTCTACTTCCCAAATAGGAGTTCTATTTCGATAGTAATAGGATTTAAAGTTCTAATGAAAGGGTAAGAAATATTGTTATTACTAACATACAATTCAAACCAATTAAAGAACAATATATAAATTCTATGAGTATTCACAAAATCATAAAATTCATTTTGAATTTCTTTCTCATTGTCAAGAAAGTTTTTGAAAAACCAAATTCTTTTTTCAAAATTTCGTTTTAAATAAAAGTCATCATGCGAGATATTTCTTATCTACTTCAAAACTATCATTAGATAAAGCATTACATTCATTTGTAATATTTTCGGTGATAACATAGGCGAGTAGGAGATAAAGGTGAAGAGTCCTGTTGGTTTGAATATCCGGGCTTGGGGATGTTGGTACAATAATCAACGTTTTGTAAAATAGGATTTGGAACATCAAAAGTAGAATACCTATGATGTATACTAAGAGGTGGTAGACTTTGATCTAAGTCCGTATCTCTCCCGAGTGTTTGGAAGGTTGATGACGGAGGGGATTTTGGAAAACCTTCCTAAGTCAAAAGTTTTAGAATTGGAGGCAACATCGGAAAATCTACTACTCGGTAAATTTTTTGTCAAATGAGAGTTTAACACTCCCATCTAAATGTTAAGCTATAGATCTTATTTACGTATTGGGTTTTGGAATCTCTAGAATTGGTAGAGATTCGAGTCCGCTTATACCTTATAGGATCCATTCTTCGGTAAGACTATGTCTTTCCACCTAATAGGTCTAGGAATGACAATATTAGACTTGGTTAAGTCTCGTTTGTAAGAGAAGGGTTTCTCCGTTGGTAGACTCGTCTTTTGTGTTTTGAGGCAAAGACGGAATTCATGGCCTTATAATGGATTTTTATGATCAATGCAACTAGGATTGATCATTCCATCGTATTATAGTTGTGGGTTTTGATTTGTAAAACTAGGGATTCAATAATGTTTTTATCATTCAAGGAAAGCTGTAAAGTTTAGATAGCGATCAAAAGAGATAGGTCCATCTGCAAAGACTAGATTCTATAGAGCTAAGCAAAGAATCTTGGAAATTTGTAAACCTATTGTCTCTAAGGACAGCTACTTCAATCAATCTTTTGTAAGTGGTTTAATTCCCACTTGAACAAAACCGATGTTAATGTATTTGAAGTTTTTGTCCGTGTTTTTGAAGAGTTTTTGAAGAGAGGAGATGGATTGTTTCAAAGAGTTTCAAAAGCTGAATATCCCTCTCCTCGATTTTGATAGTAAAATCTGTTTTAAACGAAGTTATACTTTGAGGTTTTATAAATTTCATCTTTATGAAATTTGGGTATAGCCCAATCATCAATTTGTTTTTCAAAATCTTCAATTACATATTCCACACTAATTATTATCTTCATAGATTCGGAACAATCGAAGCGAGAAAAGTTTATAAAGGAAGTAGATCTACGGAAAATGGAGTACATGACTAGACTATGGTTTGGAGCTTTGGATACGTAGGTTATGAAGGTAATATACATATATTACCTAAAAAAAAATTAAATTAAGTTATATTGGATAATCAAAGCTTACCTCTAATCACTATGTCGATCATCATTGTTATAATTTTCATCTAAGTCTTCCTTTACATCTATTTTAAATTCAATATTATTCTCTTCATTAATTTAATCTCCTTCTAAATCTATTAATGATCTACTTAGCTTAGTCAATGACTAAACCTCATTGTCATCAACTTGGGTGACATTGTGTTGGGCTTCTATATCATTTTCCTAAAATGGTTTCATATTTTTTTGGATTGTAATAGATGATTTAGGCATATCCACTACCACTTTTGGTTTTACCTAACTTATAGCTAACCAATCGCACCTAATACACTTCGAGGTAGGATATATGGCATAAGACACTAATGTGCTTGTGTTGCTAGGATAAAAGGATTGAATCTATTCAACGTCCTGCGACTATATAACTCTACTAGTCCATAATAATCATAAATCCTTATACCACACCGGGTGAAGTATCATATCAATTACATTTGAATAATATGATTCTTTTGATTAGCAAGATACTTAAGTTTTAGTATATTAGTCAACTTGCTTGTAGTAGTCACTTTAGTCAATATTGTCATTAACTCTTTTTATGCACCCACTACACATGGTTTCTCTATCCGAACCATGGCCTTCATTTTGAAACTTATACCCATTCATAATATATTTTGGATACGACTTTGTTGTTCATAAGGGCCTTTTGTGAGATCTTTAATATAATGATCGGTGATCAAGTTAGGTTGTGTATTACTTACTTATAAAGTCAAAATCAAATCTATAATTTTAGTATAAAAATTCATCATTGCATCTTATGAAAAAAAATCAAAATTTATGATACTAGCATATCAACGAAACCATGATGCAAAATCATTTTCTAATCGAGCATTAACCTTGTGCTTCAATATGTTAGGATTACTTTGACGAAGTTGGCTCATAAATTAGCTATCAAAGAAACAACAATTATAATATTTTTAATGTATTTATTATATATAATTGATAATTAATGGAATTGAGTATTGAAAATTTTGTTAATTTTAACACTTACTTAGTGTAAGGTGTCATCTCATTACGAGTTTAATAAAATGAAGGTATGAGATGTAAACTTTTCTTCATCTATCAATATATGTGATTTTGCTCGATCAAGAAACCGACCTTTCAATTTGAATATAGTAAGTATCCCTTTAATAACATCATTTGATTCTCGAGTACACTCAAAGTTACGTAGTACTTTTTGATGTTTGGTATGCATCCGAGGCTCGAAGTAGTATGAACGGAATATTGATGCATTTTTCACTAAATATGCATTTCATATTGACCACTTTAGCTCTTGCTTTATTCTTTACATTATTTTTTAGTTTTTGAAGATACTTGTATTATATACGTAAGTTAGCAAACAAATGTTTTAAAAAAATAATCAATGGTTCAAAATCAATATATTTAACTTTTAAACCGATACATCCATTGATATTGTACTAGTCTCGTTATTTTTGCTTATAATGCCAAGTGGACTAGAAGATGTTCCATTAAGTCAAAGAAACTCGATGGAAATATGTGCTCAAACTTACATAAAATTAAAAGTATCTTTATCTCAAAACACATCATATCTTTAACCCTAATTATAGTAGATGTCAATTTCTTAAAGAATAAGCTCAACTCAATATGTGTTTGCCAAACATTTCCTAATAATAGGTCATAAAATGTGATAGGTATTAATCTCTATATAAATACATGAAAGTCATGACTCTTCGTGCCATGTAATATAAGTTGGTTCATATCGACACACCTAGCCAAGTTTGATACATATCCGTCAAGAAACCCGAGTTGCTTAAACCATTCAAACAATTATATTTTTTGTTGTTTGTCTAAGGTATAACACGCTTAAGGGTGTTTTTTAGATTCGTCATCTATTTCCAATTATGGCCACCAATAATAAAGTTTCAAGTCTTCTACAGAGTTAGCATTGTCTTTAATTTTTCTCAACACACTCATAATTGTATTAAACACATTATCGAATATATTTTTTTTAATGTACATCACATCTAGATTATGCTAAATTAGATTGAAACTCTAATATGAAAGATCTTAGAATATAATCCATTTCTTCCAACCCTAAACTCTAGATATACTATTGTTACACTTTTCAAAACCATCTTCCATGACTTTTATTGTAATATTGATGAGCTAAAATCCTCCAAGAAATGTAATTATGATATATGAATTATTTTGTTTAGTTAATAAAAAGATGTGTTTATTGAATGATTGAGTAAGATTGAAGTTCAATTAAGGATAAAAGAAACACATGTAAAATTAATGGAATAAATTTATAGAATGAGGGAAGGTTGAATTAGAAAATGGTATCCTTAATTGATATGGTTATGCGTTGCTAAAAGGGTGTAATTGCAAAACATAAGTAAATAATTGTAAAGATTAAGTGTTAAGGTCTTTACATGAATAATTATGAAACCTTAGGAACTTGAATAATTTTAGGATTAGCCTAGATGAGGGCTAAATTGATGAAAGATATGAAGTTATGGACTAAAATTGTATGATCAAATTACAAGGATTGGAGGTTAAGGACTAAAGTGTTAAGTGCCAATAATATGAAAGACCCTCTAGTTGAACCTAAGGGATAAAAAGTGATAAAAAAAATCTATATTTTTAGATTTTAAAAAGGGAAATTAAGGAGAGAGAAAGAAAGGGGAAAATAAAAGGAAGAGAAGAAACGAGAGAAATCTAGGGCAAAATAGAGAGAGACTTTACCCCTCAAAATTCACCCCTTCCATACACTTTAATCCACTTAGAGACACCTTAAATTAGGCTCCAAACCATCTTAGAAGATCAAGCTAGTAGAAAGGAAGAATTTTTCCTATTTGGCTGAAATTTTGGGAAAGGAAAAGGAAGGAAGAAGCCAAGAAGGAAAGGAAAAGAATCAACTAAATTCTAAGGGAGGTAAGTATAATTCCTCACCTAAATTAGATATAATTTAGGATTTACTTGATGAGGGCTTGTAAATGGGATTATTGAGAATTGTGTGTTAATGGTTGAATTGCAATGGCTTGTGATGTGTGTGTGTTTATGATTTATGAAAATGATGTTAGATGTTAGAATGGATTGAATGCTCGAGTTTGGATGATGTCCTTGTTCTAAGAACAAGATGGCTATGATAACTTCAAGGCATGAATAGATTGAGTTTGTGTAGTTTAATGCCTACCAAGTGTTTGGTAGAATGTTTCTAAGACATTTATTTGGTCAATTAAATGAAATGATAGTTGTCCCTTCTTTTGGCCTACTTCGATCAAGCATGGGAACAAAGGACAAGAGAAGTAAATGTAAGGAAAAAGTTTAATGTGAGATTTATAGGCACAAATGGTATGGAAAAGGTTATATGCATATGAAAAAAATGATTATTTATAATGCTTATTGTGATTGGCCACGTTTGTATTGAAAATGGTCGATTATGATGCTTTCCATGACATTTAATTGTTCATGGTATTTATTCCTATTGCAAGCATACTTATTTGTTTGGAACATGTATTGGATACATCATGTGTGCACATTTTCTTAAGGAATTTCAAAAGTTATGCATGATGAGGTGACGTTCATGGCATTGAATTTCATTTAAAAATGCATAAGCACATCATTATCATGAAAGAGGAATTTTATTCATGATTTTGATGAAAGGAAAAGGAAAAGGCTTTTATGAAAGGAAAAAGGAAAAAGGTTTTCATGATTTTTATGGTTTTCATGATAATGCCATTTCTTTGTTGAGAGATTCGAGTAAAGGCCTTAATAGTTGGGAGATTTGGTGAAGGCCCCCAACTGAAAAAATTGGCTTGCTTCTTTGTTGAGGGATTCGATAACGGCATCAACGAGTTAGGGGTTTTGGTAAAGGCTCCAACTAAAGAATGTGGTAATGGCATTTCTTCATCAAGAGATTCAATAAAGGCCTCGACAAGTTGGGGGATTTGATGAAGGCCCCAATCAAAGAAATGATAATGAAAAGGTGTACCCAAAAAGGAAAAGGAAATGAAAAAGGAAAATGGTTTTAAAGGAATGAAAAGGATTTTTTTGAAAGATGCATCATGTGCATTCATGCATAAAGAACATCGCAAGTATTACATTAATTATACTTACCGAGCATCCTTTTGATCACTATTGTTTTCTTATGGTGTAGGAAATGATAAAGATAAATGAAGAGTCGCTACTAAGACAAGCGATGACTTGCCCATTTTGTGTGCTTTGGCTTTGAGGTAATGAGTATGGGAATTTCGTATAGCTTAGCTCGATTTTTGATGCATAGCTAGTTAGACTATTTTTGATGTGTACGTAAGTCCATTAAACAATGCCACTTTGGTATAAATGTAAAAGTTAGTTGAATGTTAAGTATGATTGAGACAATCAAATCAAAATGACAAGGAATTCGATAGGGATGTTAAGGGCAAGACTAAAAGAAAATGAAATGGTTAAATTATTAGTGATAGTTTAAATAAGACTAGTAAAGGCTTAAAGAAAATTAATGTAGGCTTAATCGAACTTAAGGATAAAGAGGAAAAATGTATACCCAAATTGGGTTTAAGAGGACCAAGTATCTCATACTCAATAAGGACATTATGTATGGATAAATACCCACTTCTTCTAATATGCTAGTAAAGATTAAGAAAGAGCCTTCTTGGCTTGCATTCATTACACATCGAATGTAAGTCAATGCTAGTAGTACCCTCGACCTATTTAGGTCAAAGAATGTGAGCATTACGGAATGGTATCAAAGCAAGATTTACCTTAGCTATTTCGAGTTAAGTTGACTAAATAAGCACATACAAGTCATGTTATGACAAGTGAAATTCAAAGGTATGTAATGCTTTGTAAGTGTATGTTTCCATTGAATGATGTAGAAAACGATATGTGATGAACTTGTATGTTATGTTATGGAAAGTGAACCAAAAAGGAATATTGAATGAAAAGGCAGAATTGTCACCTTACTTGAAATGATATTAAAGATAATATAGGATATGCTTGCGTGGTATTTCTTTATATATATATATTTCAAAGAACAATTGGGCACATGGCTTATATATACTTTTTAAGCCAACTTACCTTTCAAGAGACAAAAATAACACACGGCCATGCTTATTTATATACTTGTCATTCAAAGGAAAATATCGGACACACGGGCAGATTGTCCTTGTCATGGTTTAGAATGAAACTCATCACGCCCGTGTTCCACGTAAAACCATTTTACATTTTCATACAGCATTATATATATATATATATATATATATATATATATATATATATATATATATTTCAAAGAACAATTGGGCACATGGCTTATATGTACTTTTTAAGCCAACTTACCTTTCAAGAGACAAAAATAACACACGGCCATGCTTATTTATATACTTGTCATTCAAAGGAAAATATCGGACACACGGGCAGATTGTCCTTGTCATGGTTTAGAATGAAATTCATCACGCCCGTGTTCCACGTAAAACCATTTTACATTTTCATACAGCATTATATATATATATATATATATATATATATATATATATATATATATTTCAAAGAACAATTGGACACACGGGCAGATTGCCATTGTCATGGTTTAGAATGAAATTCATCACGCTCGTGTTCCACGTAAAACCATTTTACATTTTCATACAGCATAAGAACAATTGGGCACATGGCTTATATATACTTATTAAGCCAACTTACCTTTCAAGAGACAAAAATAACACACGGCCATGCTTATGTATATACTTGTCATTCAAAGGAAAATATTGGACACACGGGCAGATTGCCATGGTCATGGTTTAGAATGAAATTCATCACGCTCGTGTTCCACGTAAAACCATTTTACATTTTCATACAGCATTCTTTCTTCATATATATATATATATATATATATATATATATATATATATATATATATATATATATATATATATCAATTAAGGAAAAGCATGGCAGTGTGCCCTCAGTTCTACTCGAATAATGGATTTCCATTGAATCACACACATGATAGCATGATATTTCATTTCAAGTAATGACAAAAGAGATTGCATGGCCGTGTGTTTAGTTTCTTTGTCTTTCGAATGGAAAGTTAACATTAAAAGTATAAACTGGTCATGCCCCATTTATTTCATTTCTTTGTCTTTTGAAAGTTCATCACATATATTTTAAGTTACGTACCTGACCGTGTGATGTTCTTTCCAAGCCGTGCCTCACATTTTGCCTTTAAGCCATGCAAATCAATTTTGGCGGTGTGCCTCAATTCATTCTGAATGATAATTACTTGAAGAATCATACATGGCCGTTTGAAACTTGACATGGCCATGTGAAATTAAACATGGCCGTGTGCCCCTTTTATGTTTAAGTGATATATACATTTCAATTCACAAACACGGCCATGTCCCATTTTTCTCTCTAAACCATGTTAATGTTTCTGCCGTGTGATGTCCTTCTCTAAACCGTGTGAAATTGCTTTCCAACCATGCCAAATGTTTCTGACTGTGTGTCCCAATTTCATTTTAAAAGTATGCTTCATTAATGTATGTACACGGGCGTGTGAGATTTTGTTCTCCAAACCATGCTGAACAATTCTGCCTGTGTCCTCCTTTTTGTCTTTGAATGGTAATGAGTCTTTGAAATACGCACAGGCGTATTTAAATTTCCTTTCAAACCACGTGGAGGGCTAATGCTTGTGTGCCACAATTCCTCTTTGGATGAAATTTTTGAAATAAATCAAGCATGAGCATGTGTGATTGTTCTTCAAGTCATGCAAAAACATTCTGCCCGTGTCTCACCTTCTTCCTTTGAATGAATATTTCTTCATGAAACACCCATGGTCATGCCCCAAAAAGAACATCAAGTTGTGTGTAGGGCTATTGCCTATTTGCCAAACTTCCTCTTTGGATAGAAATCCTTCAATAGACAAGCATGGGCATGTCCAAATTGTTCAAATCATGCAAGTGTATTTTGCCCTTGTGACTTCCTCTTGAGAAATTCCAAACGGCCATGTATTTCTCCGAAGTCCTTAATGATTTTGATTTTTAGCCTCGTTAGCTTGACGTAATCACCTCAAACCCATAAAAATGCAATAAATGTTGGTTAATACAATGTGAAATGCATGAATGTGATTAAATGGTACTCGGTTATGGTTTAAATGTCATGTAATGTTATGAGAATGCTATGAATTATGAGGCATGAATGAGAATGTGAATGTAAATATAAATATGATTGTGATATAGTTGAGTTAGTATTACATAATTAAAGAAAGAAAACTAACTAGTAAGTAATTAAAGAAAGAAAACTAACTAGGTGTGCGAGTATGTATGTGTAGTGAGTGAGAATGTCACCTACAAGGAGAAATAACAATGATAATAGCCAAGTGAGTCCAAGTAGGGATGTCATCGATAGAGAGGAACAACTTTTGGTGCTGCTTAGACAATAGTAAGAAATGATGCAAAACATGCAAAGGATGATGGAAGTATAGCGAGCATTAGCAATAGAATCCGAAGTGGCTAGACTGTCGCAACGAACGGACATAGTTTAGTGCTTTACGAAGTTTAGTCCGAAGGACTTCAAAGGTAAGCTAGATCCAATGGCTATTGAGGAATGGCTAGATTTCGTGGATATAATCTTTGCACACTTGGCACTAGAGGTTGCAAATAAAGTAGCTTGTGCTACTTTTATGTCGATGGGTCACATGTATAGTGAGGTCGGCAAAAGTCACCTTAGATGGCACATAACTCACATGGGCACGATTCAAGGAATTGTTTAATGAAAAATAATTTTGAAACACTCTTGAGTTCGAAAGATCCAAGAGTTTCTAAAACTCGAGCAAGGGGATATAATGGTGGCTGAATATATTTGACAATTCGAGCATGGTTGTCGATTTGTCACTTTTATGTTAAGCAATAAGGCACAAAAGAAGGAATACTTCCTTTGATAATTAAGGGCTAAGATTTAGAGTCTTGTGCAAGTTTCCATTAATAGCTACTTGGAGATGATTAGTCAAACACTTCAAATTGAGTCGGATCAAAAGGAATAAATCTAGTCCCCACTAATGAGGAGGTCAAATATTCCATATAGGCACGATAGGTAATTGGGGTAGAGGAGACCATTCATGAGGCCTTAGTAAGGAAATGTTAGAGAAAATTCCAAGAAAGCTAGGGCTCCTACTCCACCATCAAGGACTAAATTAAGGGGAAAGCCAAGTTGTCTAAAATATGACTACCCATATACCGATAATTGTTTGATTGGCATCAATGTGTGCTATTTCTTTAGGGAGGTTGGATACTTAATAATAGATTGTCCAAAAAGGAAGGTAATAGTGCAATAATGAATTTCGAGACAAGTATACAATATGATTCAAGAGCGAGAAAAATAAGGCGAGGCAAGAGGAAGGAAAATGTTATATGTGGTAATGTCCTTATTTAAGATCTTATTGCATAGACACTAATAGATTTAGGTGCCATACATTCATTCATTTCATGGAAATTTTTAAGGAGATTAGGTATGATACCTAAATTACTATAAGGAATATATGAAGTGGCTCTTCCATCGGGAGAGTTAATTGAGTCTCGTCATATGGTGAGGAATTATGAGGAGTAAATTGGAAATGATATTTTGCATGTTGACTTTGTAGTCCCGATAATTCGAGACTTTGAAGTCATCTTGGGCATGGATTGTTTGTCCAAGAATTTTGCATCAATTGATTGTTGGGAAGAGAGGTAATTTTCTAAAGACTTGGAGACCAACCTTTTAAGTTGCTCGGTCAACACTAAGGTTGTACTAGTAAGCATTATCTTGGTAATCATGGCTTTGAAGTTAATGTAAAGGGAATGTTTAGGATACTTGGTGAGTATGGTTGATACTATGAAGAAGCAAAGCTTGAGATTAGAGGATATTGAGGTAGTTCAAGACTTTCCTAATGTTTTTCTTGATAGTTATCGGGATTAACCCCTAAAAAAGAAATTGATTTTAAAATTGAGTTAGAATTGAGGATAGCATCCTAATCAAAAGCACCGTACGGAATGGCTCTAGTAGAATTAAAGGATTTGAAGGTTTAATTACGAGAGCTACTTGGATAAAGGCTATATCCAGACAGTGCTATTCTCTATGAGCGATGTCTGGTACTATTTATTAAGAAGAAAAATGAGTTAATTTGGTTATGCATTGATTATCGAGACTTGAATTAAGTGACCATCAAGAACAAGTATCCACTTTCCCATATTGATGATTTGTTTGGCCGATCGAAGGAAATTTTGATCTTCTCCAAGATTGACTTACAATCGGGGTACCATCGATTGAGGATCAAGGAAGATGACATTAGAAAGATGGCCTTTAGAACTTGATATGGTCCCTATGAGTTCCTTGTAATGCCATCGGGTTAATTAATGCACCGATCGCGTTTATGGACTTGATGAACTAAGTATTCGATGACAACTTTTTCATAGTCTTCATTGATGATAACCTCATCTATTCTAAAACTCATGAGGAACATGTAGAACATCTAGCTAAAAGCACTAAAAACCTTACAATAGCACAAATTATATGTTAAGTTTATGAAGTGTTCTTTTTGGCTCGAGCAAGTAGCATTCTTTGGATATGTTGTTTCCAAATATGGGGTGATGGTTGATCCTTGTAAAGTAAAAGTAGTGCAAGAATATAGACAGACCTAAGAATGTATTAGAGGTGAGGAGCTTTTTTGGTATGATAGGGTATTATTGAAATTTCATGAAAGGATTTTCTAAGATAGCTACTCTAATAACTAATACATTCAAAATTTGGAAAGGTAAAATATTCAAAGTTGTTTATTTAGAAATTTCGAGGATGAAATTTTTAAAAAGTGGGAAGATGTAATATCCGTGACCTAAAACTCTAAGAAATATAATTATGATGTATGAATATTTTGTTTAATTAATAAAAAGATGTGTTTATTGAATGATTGAGTAAGATTAAAGTTCAATTAAGGATAAAAGAAACACAAGTAAAATTAATGAAATAAGTTTATTGAATAATGGAAGGTTTAATTAGGAAATGGTCCCTTTAATTTATATGGTTATGCATTGCCAAAAATATGCAATTGCAAATCATAAGGATATAATCATAAAGATTAAGTATCAAGGTCCTTACATGAATAATTAAAAAAACTTTAGGGACTTAAATAACTTTAGTATTGGCCTAGATGAAGGCCAAATTGATGGAAGATGTGAGGATATGAACTGAAATTGTATGGTCAAATTACAAGGATTGGAAGTTAAGGACTAAGGTGTTAAGTGCCAATAATGTGAGGGACCCCTAGTTGACTCTAAGGGACAAAAAGAGGTAAAAATTTTGGATTTATAGATTTTCAAGAGGGATATATGGGGAGAGAGAAATAAAGGAGAAAAGAAAAGGGAGAGAAGAAGAAGAGAAACTTTAAGGCAAAATAGAGAGAGGCACTTCACCCATCCAAATTCACCTTTCCAATCACTTTAATCCTTTTAGGGACACCTTAAATTAGCCTCCAAGCCATCTAAGAAGATCAAGCAAGAAGAAAGGAAGAATTCCTCCAATCTAGCCAAAATTTTAAGGAAGGAAGAAGCCAATGAGGAAAGGAAGAGAATCAATCGAATTCCAAATGAGGTAAGTATAATTCCTCACCTAGACCATAAGAATTACATGATTAAGGTGTTAATTAGTGATAAATTATGGTTTACATGATGAGGGCTTGTAAATAGGATTATTGAGAATTATGTGTTATTGGTTCAATTGCAATGGCTTTTGACGTATATGTGTTTATGATATATGAAAATGATGTTGAATGTTAGAATGAATTGAATGCTCATGTTTGCATGATTTCCTTGTTCTAGGAACAAGGTGGCTATGAGAAGTTTAATGCATGAATAGATTCAATTTATATAGTTTAATGCCTATCAAGTGTTTGGTAGAATGTCTTAGAAAAATTATTTGGTCAATTAAACGAAATGATTGTTGTCTCTTCTTTTGGCCTACTTTAGTTAAGCATGGGAAGAAAGGACAAGAGAAGTAAATGTAAGGAAAAAATTTAATGTGAGGTTTATAGGTACAAATGATATGAAAAAGGTTATATGCACAAAAAAAATGATTATCTATAATGCTTATTGTGATTGGCCATGTTTGTATGGAGAATATTCGATTATGATGCTTTTCATGACATTTGATTGTTCATGGTGTATATTCCTATTGCATGCTTATTTATATGTTTGGAACATGTATCGGATACATTATGTGTGCACATGTTCTTAAGGAATTTCAAAAGGTATGCATGATGAAGTGACGCTCATGGCGTTGCATTTCATTTAAAAATTTATATGCACATTATTATCATGAAATAGGAATTTTATTCTTGATTTTGATGACAAAAAACGAAAAAAATGTTTTTATCAAAGGAAAATGAAAAAAAGGTTTTCATAATTTTCATGGTTTTTATGATAATGCCATTTCATTGTCAAGGGATTTCATAAAGGCCTCGATAGTTAGAGGATTTGGGAAGGCCTCAATTGAAGAAATTGGCCCACTTCTTCTTGGAGGAATTTGGTAAAGGCCTTTATAGTTAAGAGATTTGGTAGAGGCTCTAACCGAAGAATTTGGTAACAATATTTTCTCATCAAGGGATTCGATAAAGGCCTTGATGGTTAGGGGATTTGGTGAAGGCTCTAACCGAAGAAATGATAAAGGAAAAGGTGCACCCGAAATGGAAAAAGAAAAAAAAAGGAAAATAGTTTTAAAGGCATGAAAATGATTTTTTTAAAGATGCATAATGTGCATTCATACATAAAGAACATCACATACATTACATGAATTATACTTACCGAGCGTTTTTTTGCTCACAATTGTTTTCTTATAGTGAAGGAAATGAAAAAGTAAATGAAGGGTTGCTTCCAAAATAAGTGATGACTTACCCATTTTGTGTGCTTTGGCTTTGGGGTTGTGAGTATGGGAATTTTGTATAGCTTAACTTGATTTTGGTGATTAGTAAGTTAGGCCATTTTTGATATGTATATAAGTCAATTAAGCAAATACTTGCTTTGATAGAAATGAAAAAGTTAGTTGAATGTTAAGTATGGTTAAAACAATCAAATTAAAATGACAAGTAAGGAATTAGGTAAGGATGTTTAGGGCAAGACTAAAAGAAAATAAAATGGCTAAATTATTAGAGGTAGTTTAAATGAAACTAGCAAAGGCTCAAACGAAACTAATGTAGGATTAATCAAACATAAGGATAAAGAGGAAAAATTTATACCCAAATTGGGTTAAGAGGACTTAGTATCCCATACTTAATAGGGACCTTATGTATAGACCTTACATATGGATAAATGCCCACTTCTGCTAATGCACTTGTAAAAATTAATGAGGAGGCTTCTTGGCTTGCATTCATTACATATTGAACATAGGTCAATGTTGAAATACCCTCGACCAATCTTAGTTCTAAGATAAGTACCCTTAATTTTCTATTTCATATAAAATATCCATGCCAAATCGGATCGAGAGAGCAATGTCTATGATAGCTATATTTTTTTAATGCGTTCTTAGTCCTCCAAATTTGATTACTTGCTAGCGAAAACTTATGGAGACTATCAAACCAAGAGGCCTTTTTTCCATTATGGAGGTTGAAAACATCATAATTTTCCATGCAATAAGGGCATGTTGTTTTACCCACAATACTCCAACCATAAAATATTGAATGTACGGAAAAAACATTGATTGTCCACATGACTATGGCTTGCATTTGAAAATTCCGCTTACGAAACATATAATAGGTAACCACAACAACTTCCCATAAATCAACTAACTATTTAATAAAGGTCCGTAAGTACATGTCTATTTTGATCTTTGGATTTTTTGGTCCGGAGACAATTATAGTTATGAGCATATATTCTTCCTTTACACACTTCTATGGTGGCAAATTATGAGGCATTATAATTACGAGTCGGGAAGAATATTATTGTCCGAATAGACCAAAAGGCTAAAACCCTTCGAGTGTAGATTCCTAATTTGACACTACTAATTTTTGATGCAAAACAAGGATGTGTTAAATCAAAATGTTGCCATGCAAAGGAGTTAGAGTAAAGACATATGACATTTGTCTCAACTTCATGTTCAGCATGCCATGTCATGTAACTAGTTATGGCATTCGACTCATACATCCTATATAACAACGAGTGTTAAGGGAAGATAATATATTTTTTATATGGGATATAAGGTTTTCTAACCAATCCTTGCCTAGGATTTCGATATCGAGAATGGTCATACATTTTGCAAGTAATTCTCTCATTGTCTTCACCCTAATAAATCATGCATCTATTTATACAACTGTGGATTCATTAAATGCTTAAATCAATTAGTTCCACTAACTTCTTCATATTGTAAAAGTCTTTTGGTATACAATTATTAATAGCCATCAACTCTTTCATAAGTGAAAATAAGTCATCATAATACCTCTCCGAAAAATGATGTTTAGACTTCGGGTGTAACAAATGTGCCAATACGGATAATTATGAGTGGTTTTCCGAACTAGACTAAATCTCTTTATTGGATGCATTCAATAAATTATAAAATGTCTAGGCATCGGGATTTAGGACTTCATTGGTGTTAGATGGATTAAATGATGGATCGATTGGATGCATCGTCATTGTGTGATATGGATTGCTCGAAGGTTCATCAAATATTTTTTGAGCTTGAACAAAGTTTCTCGAGTTATCACCATAAACTACCGACTCACTTTCTTCATAATGTCTTTACACATAATACCCAAACACAAAACCATATCTCATCAAATGGTGCTTAACTATATCGGGATCTTCATAACTACAATTCGACACTTTTTTATTGTACAATGACATTTTCTTATTTTTTTCCATACACTCAAAATAACTAATGATAAAATCAATAAATTTATTTACTTCATCTACGAAACCCCGATCTAAAAGACCATTGGTATATCTATAGCCGATACATGAACGATCCGAATTCATAATTACTTTAACACATAAATAACTTAATTAACACCTATTTAATTAAACTAATACCTAATTAATTTTTTTAAAAAAATATTTAAATAATTAAAATAAAAACTAATAAACTTAATTTAACAACTAAATAACTTATTTAAACCAACTAGTTAACCTAGCACGTAATTAATTTTTTAAACAATTAAACAATTTAACTAACAAAAAATTAAGTTAATTTAATTAGAAACTATATAACTTAATTAACATATAATTAATGCATATAACTCCTAATTGATATTTTAAACAATATTTAAATATTTTAATTAACAACTAATTGACTTAATTTAGCAAATAAAAAACTTAATTAGCAACCAAATTGATTAAACTAACACGTAATTAATTTTTTAAACAATATTTAAGTAATTTAATTAACAACTAATTTATAAATTTTAACAATTAAAAAAAATTAATTAGCAACTAAATTAATTAAACTAACACCTTATTAATTTTTGTAAACAATATTTAAGTATTAAAATTAAAAAATAATTAACTTATTTTAACAAATAAATAACTTAATTAACATATATTTAATTAAACTAACACCTAGTTAATATTTTAAAAAATATTTAAGTAATTATGTTAAAAACTAATAAACTTAATTTAACAAGTAAATAACTTAATTAAAACCAAATAGTTAAACTAACGACTAAATAATGTTTTTAAACAATTAAATAATTTAATTAAAAAATAATTAAGACCATTTAATTAAAAAAAATTAATTAAAAGAACAACTAATTATTTTTTAAACAATATTTAAATATTTTAAGTAGCAACTAATTGACTTAATTTAACAAATACAAACTTAATCAACAACCAAATTGATTAAACTAACAAGTAATTAAATTTTTTAAACAATATTTAATTAACAATTGATTTACTTATTTTAACAACTAAAAAAACTTTATTAACAACCAAATTAATTAAACTAAGACTGACTTAATTTTTTAAAAAAATATTTAAGTAATTAAAGTAACATATAATTAACTTATTTTAACACATAAATAACTTAATTAACACCTATTTAATTAAACTAACACCTAATTAATTTTTTAAAACATTTAATAAATTTAATTAACAATAAATTAACTTCATTTAATTAACAACTAAATATTTAATTAAAAAATAATTAATTAAAAGAATACATAATTAATTTTTTTAAAAAAATATTAATTAACAACTAATTAACTTAATTTAACAAATTCAAAACTTAATTAACGACCATATTGATTAAACTAACATGTAATTAAATTTTTAAATAATATTTAATTAATTTAATTAACTAATTTACTTATTTTAACAACTAAAAAAAAGTTAATTAACTACCAAATTAATTAAATTAACACCTACTTAATTTTTTTCAACAATATTAAGTAATTAAATTAAAAAATAATTAACTTATTTTAACACATAAATAACATACTTAACACCTATTTAATTAAATTAACAAGTAATTAATTTTTTTAAACAATTAATAAATTAAATTAACAACAAATTATCTTAATTTAATTAACAAGTAAATCACATAATTAACGCATAATTAATTAAAAGAATACCTAATTAATTTTTTAAATAATATTTAAATATTTTAATTAATAGTAATTGACTTAATTTAATAAATAAAAAACTTAATTAATGACAAAATTGATTAAACTAACGTATAATTAATTTTTTAAACAATATTTAATTAATTTAATTAACAACTAATTTACTTATTTTAACAACTAAAAAACTTGATTAACGACCAAATTATTTAAACTAACACCTATTTAATTTCTTAAAAAAATATTTAAGTAATTAGATTAACAAATAATTAACTTATTTTAACATATAAATAACTTAATTAACACATATGTAATTAAACTAACACCTAATCAACTTTTTTTAAAATATTTAAATAATTAAATTAATAAGTAATTAACTTATTTTAACACATAAATAACTTAATTAACCCATATTTAATTAAACTAACACATAATTAATTTTTCAAAACAATTAAATTATTTAATTAACAACTAAATCCCTTAATTAACACATAATTAATTAAAATAACACCTAATTAATTTTTTTAAAAAATTATGTTATTATTGTTATTATTTGAGAATAGGGACGGTACCACTAGATAGTATATTAAAAGAAATGTGGGAAATGATAAGGAGGGGACGGATCTAGCTCTAGCCCAACAGACAAGGAAACCTAAACCTCTAAAAACGAGTAGTTACGGGAATGTTTCCTAAGAAACCTAAACATAACACATTAAAACACAAAGAAATTATATTGCAACTAACTACACTAAAACCCTAACCAAATAACAAACTCAAAGTTGCCTTTAGGTTAGGGTAAACCATGACGATAGTTATACAATCCCAACACGTCATCCAATATTGTTGTGCAATATTAAGTAGGTAAATCATTACCTTAGAATAAGACCTTACAATAATTGTGTTGGAAATCTCAATCCATAAGCCTATCGGTTGTCATATTCCCCTCCATGTAGACATATTGTTTGATAATGCCATCAAGAATATTTGATTAGCACGCTCTAAAAGTATATGTGAGTTGCTAAGGGTAAGCAAAAGAGCAAGACAAACCTTCTAAGATTAGAGAGGAATCACCCTCTATAATGTCAAAACAAAGGTTATATGTCTTACATAATTTGATGCCTTCTAAAAGAGCTAAGACTTCTTCTTTGGAGTTTGTCCCCATACCAAAGAAGCTAAAAAATGCCATTATCAATGTTCCATTCTCATCATGGAGAATGCCACCTCCATTATAGATATTATTCCTAGATGTTCCATCGGTGTTTAGTTTCAGTTTAAAAATAAGAGCTAATTGCCACTTAATCCATCTCTCTTTGATAGGAAGAGTGGTTTGCAACTCGTACACCCAAAGCTTAAAGGCACAGGTTGTCATGAAAGGAGGTTGCATGCTTTGGGAAAAATAAAATAGCAAGATCACTCATCCATTTAAGCACCTTAGGTTTAATGGTAATCTTATTCATATTTTCCTCCTTAAATACTGATTTTTTTCTAGTTAACACAACTCCTAAAGAATACATTCGAACATTATCATATGAGAGAAGGATTTTTAGGAAATGAGTTTACCTTTATAAAGCCAAGTCTGCTACCGGTTGCGGTATGGTGTGGAGCCGGGAGCAATGTCCGGAATCTTGCCAAAGAAGCTCCATAGATATTTTACAACTTCACCATATATAAAAGGATGTTCTCTAGTTTCCACTTGATTAATACTATTATAGTAGTACTAAGAGACCGGATGAATACCACGAGTTCTAGATATTGTCCTCAATTGCTAAAGCATTATCCAAGAACTTCCAAAAAAAAAAAGCATTCATTTTCCAAGAAGCCATTTCTTCCATAAACACCTTCACCATTCAAATTTAGGTGCAATGGCTCTATTTGCTTCATAGTAATCTTTCATGTTGAAAAACTAGTCTTCGAGTTGAGGTAATAGAGTTTGTCTTCAATACTCTCCTCCAAATCAACAAGTCCAGTTCTTGCCTAACTAATAGAGGTGAGGACATATAGATTGAAATATCCATTTTTTCTTGGGCTACGGAGATCCCTATATTGGCTATAGTAAGACCAAGGAGATAAGCCATAGTGCATTTATCCTAGCATAATATAATATTGCTTGATCTTGCCATCCACATAGATCGATCCCATAAGGAGTTTATGTGAGAAAGCAAATTTCTCCATACAAGATATCCTTTTTTGCAACCGAGATGAACTAAGGATGAGGGTTGCCAATATTTAAATTTCATAAAAGAGCTCCATAGAGAAGAACTAGTTAGGTAAGCCCATGCTAGCTTTCCTTTCATGGATTGTATAACTTCACCCAAGTCTTTGACACTTACATAGAAAATGTGATTTTCTTTCAGCTCATCCGAGTAGTGTCTTTTATCACCATAACTATTCCAAAAGAAGTTTGAATGTATCCCTGAATTCTAGACACGAGTGGCCTTAGGAATAGGAAGCACTCGCTTTGTATAAATGGGAATATAGGTTAACACACTTTAGATTAAAGTAAACTCCCCTCTTGTAGACAAAAACCTCCCTTTCTATCTTGCTAATTGATCTTTAACATTCTGCTTTAGGTGTAAAAAGTATTCTATACAAACTTTACCTTAAAAGAGAGGCATGCCTAAGTAAGTCATTATGTCTATGATTAGAGTGAAACCTATCCAGACTTGTTAGAAGACTCTTTCGTTAGAAAGAAGTTTATTATTGCATACGAGGGAGTCGTTACAAGTGCTAATGGCCTAACCATTGACAAACCCATAAACATTTAGAAGAGATTAACCTATCAACTTTTGTTTTAAGCCCATTGTAGAAGAGCAACATGTCATCGGCGAATAGGAGATATGAGATAGTGAGAGTGTTACATCCTATGTAATAAGCAAATATAGAACCATTGGATATCTAGGTATCCAAATGATTACTAAAAACCTCCTAGGTTATGATGAAAAAAGCTAGTGAGAAAGGGTCTCTTTGTCTCACCTATGGTAAGACTTGAAAAAGCCAAAGGATTTTGAGTTCGGAACCGGTGAGTACCAATAATTGCTTAAGCACCTATAAATCACATCGCACCACTTACTTGAAAACCCAAATCTCTATATAACTTTGAGTAGAAAAGGCCATTTTATCTTGTCATAAGTTTTAGCCATGTCCACCTTTAGGATTATGTTACCACTAAGAACTTTCATGTTTATGTCATTAAATAGCTTCGGGCTACAATAACACTCTCATGGATAACCCTTCCTTTAACAAAGCTAGATTGCTCTTTTGAAATGAATGTTGGAAGAACCATAACTAGACAAGTTATAGGGATACAAAAAGGTATTATATATGAGAAGTTACACGGATTGATTAGCCTCAAGTCAAAGAAAGTAATAGGATGAGAACATTTAGGAATCATAATCATAGTAGTAGTCATCACACCTTTTAGTATTTCCCCACCTTGAAATATGTCCCGAATAGCCCTCACCTCTTCATTGTAGAAGATGTCCTAATAGGATTTGTAGAACACTCTAGTGAACCCATCTAGACTAAGAGCATTTAGCTCATTCATCTCAAATAAAAAGCTTTGATCTCCTCTATAGTAGGAATAGCCATAAATTCATTATTTTTTGAGGCCATAATCGGGTATGGCACCACATTAAGAAAGGAATCCTCTATAACTATATGTTCACTTGTAATGATCTTTTGGAAGTATTCCACATCAGCATTGCCAATGCTAGTATCATTAGAGCGGATCGTGCTATCTTCTAAGTTAATGAGAACTTGGCTTTTATAGATTAATTATGAATGTAGGTACAAAAAAGGCGAGTGTTACGATCTCCCATTTCTAGCCATTTGATTCGAGCTTTCCCTTAAAGTAGTTGTTTTACTCAATCAACTTTGACGAGTGTTCTTTTGTTGTAACTATTTTCTTGAAGGTATCCATAGTCCATCTATCCCGTCTTAAGACTTTTGCTTGAATCAACTCATCTTTCACTTGGTTTATTTTCACATCACATTGATATCTCTAACGACTCTCCAATTCCATGCCTTCAATTTTTCCCTCAAAGCTTTTAGTTTAAGATGAAGGTTAAGAAAGGGAATATTGCTATTGTTGGTATCACAATTACTTTGAATAAAAGAATGAAAGTTGATATGGGAGGTTCATATTTTTTTAAAGGTAAATCTAGCAAGCTTTAGGGCATCATTAGTAAAGGATAATAGTCGAGGGCAATGGTCGGGGTGAATTCTAGCTAGGTGATCACACGAAAAAATATGAAAGTTTGGGAAAAAAAAGCTTGATTAACTAGAACCCTATCCGGATGTTTCCATATACAAGACCTACCTTCTTGGTTGTTACACCAAGTAAATCTACTTTCTATAAAACTAATATCCTAAACTCCTACTCCAAAATAGATCCCAATCCTTGTTAAGTGCCCTAACTTTTTCGGATGTATCAGCAATAGCATTGAAATCACCTTGGATAACTAAACGTAGAGAAACACCGAGTGAATCGGATTATTCCATAAACCGCATCTTTCCCTTCTATCACAACTCATATAAACTATTAAGAATAGAATTTTTGCATTAGTTACAACATTCTTAACCCCTAAGTGATGAATAGAGAGCATACAAATCGGACATTCACCGTAAAACGATCTTTCCATAGAATCCATATATGATTCGTTGGTTAGGTCGCCATGAATAAAACTTGAAAATGGTAAAAATCGAGCAAAATTAGCAAGCTTATCACCCGATTGCTTGGGTTCTAGAATAATGAGAAGAAAGACCTAATTCTATCACATAAAACGTCTTAAGTATCTCTTTTTTTTTTTTGGGCACGAGTACCCCCTAAATTTCTTATTAAACTATTCATAAGGTAAGGAGAAAAAGGATTTTCCATTATGATCTCCATCCGATCTAGTGACTTGTCTACCACTTTATTAAACTAAACTCTTAAGTAATTTCTTCTTTTGATTTTTAGTCATAGATTTGCCTTGCTTTTCCATGAAGTCTAACTTATCTAGATATTCGACTCTACCCAAGCTTATTTTTCCAAGGCATTTTCAAACGCTACATGAGGAGAGAGTTTAGCTTCTACCTACATAATGAGGATCCAATCATCCAAGCTACACTATGGTAATCCATGTAGAGAATTAATTATGTTTAAGGTTGCACACTCTTATAGCATGACTACATGAGGTTAGGTATCTATGTCTAATGGGGTAATATTATTTGCTAACTTTGGAAGCCTACTATCCATCCTTATCTCTTTGAGTACTTTTTCCTTGTTTTCTACTAAAATCTACCCGGTTATGCCTAAGGGACACCGATTGGTAACCAATGGAAGGACCATATTATTCCCTATAAAGTAAGAAGTAACTCATCTAATTTTAACTGATCATTATGTTAAGGACGAGTTGTAAGATTAACATTTCTCTACCTTTTTGATGGTTTGCAATTAAAGCAACATAATGTGCCCGAGATTGTGACTTATTATGTACTAGAATCGTAGCTAAAAGAGCCTATTTCTTATCTTTCCTCTACCCCATTTACCAAGCTTATTTTTATAGGGTTTGTTAGATTGTATTCTTATGGAAGCCTAGATGGTTTCTAGATTGGGTCTTTAACGGGAAGAGATAACTTATGATAATTGGTTTTCGGGTGACCTTACAGTGACGAGTGGTCATAGAATGTTATGTTGGATTCTATCCGAATAGGTTATCAAAACCCTTTTGTTTTATCATGTTCAATCGAGATCTAAACCCGAGATGAAAATGGAGCTTTCGGATCTACTTCCATAAAACCCTAGCATGTATGGGGTGAGACCCATTTAATGTTTGATTGTCTAGACATAAAAAGATACCGATTAGCTAGACAATCTCCTTTAAAAAGGTTGATGAAAAAAGAGAGAGGTAAACCCGAAAGCCTTACCCATATTATAGTCATTGATGATTCATACCGAGTGCTCGAAGGTTTCATCCCATCTAAACCGATAAAATAAAAATTTTCAACCAAGTGGAAATCATGGGACATCAAATCATCTCTAAAGAACAGACAAATCAACATATGTCTTGGATTAACCAAACCGATCATTGGATTTTTGAATAACTCTCAATGTTGTTGTAAATGACTCTAATAGTATTGATAAGAGGACATGTTTTAGAGAATTTTATAGCTAGGGAGTGTTTGAATATTTAGGAGGATTATTGCAAATCTATTTATGAAAACTCCATAGCTAGTTCGCCTTCATATGTGGATGAGGGTTTAAGAACAATGGTGAGTGTGGGAAAACAATGTAGGGTAGGAGATTGATTGAATATGGTGGTTGCATACAAGGGTTTAGGGTTTTTAGGTGTTTGAAGTAAAGGTTCGAGTAGGAGATGAGGAGATAAAAGAATGAATAGGTAAAAGAGGATAAGAGCTAGAGGGTAGAAAGACGAGGTAAATTGTCTCCCCCATGGAAAAATGTATTGCCCACGTAGCTATTAATGGGAATTAGGGTTTTCTATGGCCGTCATAACTATTTTCTCCAAAAAGTATGATATTTTTATTGGTTGTCTTCAACACTTACATTATTTAATTAACAACAACTAAACTTAATTTAATTAACAACTAAATCACATAATTAACATATAATTAAATTAATTAATACTTAATTAAATTTTTAACAAACAATTAATGTAATTAAAACTAATAAATTAACTCTTACACCAACATAAATTAAACTAACCAACAATAAAAAAATAAATAATTAAACAATAAATATAAAATTATTGAAATAAATGATAAAAAAATTAATGAGCTATCAATTACCCAAATGGATGAGGAGAGAAGGAGGAGCTGCACGCCAAATCACAGGTGATGATGAGGAGCTATTGTTATTGCACTATTTATGAAGAACAAAAAAAAAAAAAGGAAAGAGGAGAAGAAAAGGAGAGAAAGAAAAAGAAAATGGAAGAGGAAAAGGGAGGAGGTGAAAGGGGAGGAAAAAAAGAGAAGGAGAGTTCGGAGGAGCCGGTAGCTTCAATAGATGAAAAATGTAAGAGATGGTGCGGTTAGAAAAGAAAAAAAAAGAGAAGAAGAAGAAATGAGCAAAAATCATATAGTAGATATTTTGGGATTTTTTTTACCAACGATTTTTGGTTCTTTGCTAAATCGTTGCTAAAACTTAAAATCCCTCTTTAAAACAAACAATTTGGTTCCCTCCAATGATAACAAATTAGGGACGAGTTAGAGAAAATATCACTAAAATTAGTTTTTAATGACAATTTTACCAAAATTATCACTAAAAACCCATATTTTCAAGTGCTTTTAGTGATGATTTAAAACAAAAACATCGTTAAAACCCACCATTTTCAACGAGTTTTGTAGCGACGATTTTTTGAAAATCGTTGCTAAAATCCCTTAAAATTAGGGTTTTTAGAGATGGTTTTATGAGAACCGTCATTTAAAACACTTAAAATCTGGTAGACTTAGCGATGGTCTTCTAAAGATGTTGCTAAAAACATATTTTTTTGGGATTTAACGATGATCTCTTATAACCATCACTAAATCCACTATCGCTAAATCCAAAAAAAGATTTTTAGCGATGGTTTAATAAAAATTCTCACTAAAAGCTCTAAAATTTGTTCGAATCTATGATTTTTTTCAAAAGCATCACTAAAAACCAATAACCGAAACAAAATTAGCTACACTTTACTCAAAACCATTGCTAATTCATAGTTTTAGCGTTGGATTCGCTAAAAAACAAGTAACAAACTTCCTATTTTCTTGTAATGTTGTTTTCTTGGTTTAAAAGCATTTGGAGAAGTTTTGAACATTGGTGGCGCATTAGCAAAAAAAATTATATATTTATTTTCTTCACTAGACCTAATTACATAACCGTATTTATGGTAAAGCAAGATCGATCCCATATAGAATTGCTTTAATTAATTCTTCTTTCTTGTCCGACAATCTTAAGGTAAAGTAAAGAGAAAGGGTGGGTTTTGTTAGTTGGAAGTAATAAAAATAATCAAACTTAAACAATTGACAAACAAAAGTATTCAATGCCTTGTTCAAAGGATAGTTTTCACTTTTGATTCAATCTTTGATCATTGATTCAAATATTAATCCATTCTTTTCTTCAATATTCATCGAAAAACAACAACAAGCATGTTATCCCCAATCTTTTCTTAGTGATTTCTTAATCAATATAAGCTATTTAATTAATTTCTAACCACTGAACAACCTAGTATAAGCTATCTAGATTTAATCCAATAGTAGCATTAATAATAAAAAGATAGGTAAAGCTAAATAACTCTCCTACAAGCTAAGAGAATTTAATCTCGTTCTATGATTTTTAAGAAATTAAATGAAAACATATTTATAATCTTTAATCCCTAGTTGCTACCACATGTAAGATTAGACAAGAAATTACATAATTGAATTCTTCAATAGCAATAGATTATATAGATTGATCAACTGGTATGCATCCTAATCAATCAATTAACATAATAAAAAAGTATGATAATGAAAAAACATAAAATACCTAAAAAGAATTAAATTAGAAATATAACTCATTTAAATCTGAAAATGATTAACAAAAGCTTCAAATTTTCCTTCAACTAAGAGGAATAATTAGTGTTACATGGTTTTCCTCATTAAACCTTTTTTATCTATAGTCGTTGGAATGAAAAAATGCCTAAAGTAAACCCTAACATCTCTATTTATAGCTAAAATTTAGGTTTCAACACACACATGGTAGCCTCACATAGACATATGGCTTGCTTAACTAAGGTACATGGTTTGTTCTTTAGATTTACATGGGTTGGAGACTTGAACAATGACTCGGTGGCATACGACTTACTTAATTGAGGCACTTGTTCATGCCACCTTTTCTCTTCATCCTGTGTCTTTCAGCTTTTGCTTATGTGTCATTTCTTTCTTCCTTAAAGGATAGCTTAGTGATGACACACACAATATGTCACTTCTTCTACCCAAACCATGCTAATTGCTATCGCCCATAAGTGTTCTTATGTTGAATATCTACACAATTTCTTTCTTTGTTTCACATGGCTAGTAGCTTTTTCCTCTTGTAAGACACACAACTGTGTGTCTCTTTCCTTCAACTTAGCTATGCATGTTTTCTCCATTGGATCCTTCATGGGCTCGGGCTTGTATACACCTTATATTGGGTTTATTCACTTTGATTTGTCATTTTACCTACAAAAAAACCCATAATCAAGAACTTTGATTTGCCATTTTACCTATAAAAACCCATAATCAAGAACTTTGATTTCCCATTTTACCTACAAAAACCCATAATCATTATCTTGTTCTTAATTACCTTAATACAATGCATAAAGTAATAAAAGTTTAATGTAAAAGAGAATAAAAGTTATGTAAATTATGCATTGATCAAGTACCCCTACACTTAAATTTTGCTAGTCCTCGAGCAAAACAAACAAAATAAAAGCCTAACTCACTTTTGTAGGAATCACGATTGTATTTAGCATAAGCAACAAACCTTTAAACCCCTAGATTATCCCCGGTAGATGAGTTGTGTCTCGTGAGGGTTTTTAGACGATAAACCCACAAAATCTTAGATGAATGTCATGCAAGCATAATTATCCTTCAAACTTTTATTATTAATTTAAAATCCAACAAAATCAAATAATCAAATCAATCATGTTTAAAATATTACTCTCATATCTATGCATGTTTCTAAATCAATTATGCATCTTTATAACCAATTTAAATTAAGCATGCAACATTTATCTTACCCTTACCCCTTTCCACTACTATAACCAAAAGTAGTAAATCAATATTTTTTTTGCGTAAACTTTTTTCTTATTTTAGCATTCTAATCTTTTTTTAGGGCCTTTAACAACTTTTTCCCGAGTAATCACTTGCCTTTTTATGCCATTACTAACATTTATGATGAAAGCAATCATGTTGCTTAGTAAGTCATAAACTTAGAGTGTTTTGGATACTCATGATTTAAGTTATTTTTTTGACATAAAAGTAAATATTGGTGATGAATACCCCTAGTTACTAAACAATTCAAAACATTGGAGTAGATTTATAATTCACTTATTAAGGCTAACATTTCACTTTGGAATGCTTTCTTTTTCTTTCTTAAATGCTAATAATAGTTAAAAGATCTCATTTACTTAAACTCGTGCTTAGGCCTAGTTTCAAAATGATATTTCAAAATAAGCATCACTTCATGATTAATGCTTAATCACAAAATACATAAATTTTTATAGTATGCAGCACTTCCATAATAATAATATTCAAAATAATCTCAACTTTCTCATAAGATCTTGCTAAAACTTCTACTTTAATCATAAATTAAGAAGGATATCATACTAAACCATGGAATTCATCAATTTGTTTTTAGATAAATAAGCTAAAAATCAAACACAAACATAAAAACAACTATAAATGATTTGAAACCTTCCCTAGACTCAAATCTTATGTTATCCTCAATTTAAACAAAGAATTGATCATAGATATATAAAATGTAAAGAGAAATGGCAAAAGATCAAATCTAAATGGAAGCACTCAAAATGGTGATGAAGGCAACGAGAAATGTACTATAAACGTATTAAAGAGATTATTAAGCTAGTTATTAACCATCCGAAAGTTGAGCATCACATTATCATTTACTTATTGGATTTGTTGGCTTAAATAGTCAAAAAGAAAATTATAGTTAAGTCTGTAAATCATCCACTCAAGAAGTAAGCTACTTTAAGGTGTATGATTGGGCACCTAAGGTACCCTCCTAGGGAACATTCCGAGTTACTCTTCTCCTACCAACATTCTCATCTTCTCCAACCTTATTTCCAAATGATCGATCCTCTACTTATCTTCGAGGTTGTTTGGTTAGTTGAACTAGGTACCTTTACCAACCCAATATTGACCAAAGTTTTTACGTTAAATTGAATAGTCCCCTTGGCTAGTGTTAACGTAGTGGTGTGTCAACTAAAAAGCTTCAATTTCTCAAAGATATGGATGATAAACCCATCAATTACAATGCCTCTTTCACTTTATTTTTTTATCGAGGGGAATCGTTCAACAAGGTAGTAAGTATAATTTATCTTAACTTTCTTGGAGATAAATATAAGATACTAAGCTCCACCTTGTTAACTACCTAATTACTATTTTCTTGCCCACGTAAGGTCCATGCAAGAATGTGATAGATGAATCGATAAGAAGGACTCATATAGCAAAGGCTTTAAAGCAAAAGGCATTATAGATAGCATCCTACAATCGTCTACCAAAAGGGTTTTTCAAAACCAATAGGGAGCTGCCTAGCTCCCTCATTTGGCAAACAAACACATCGGCTATCTCATATAGATCATAACGATACCCTTTATTGGTTATCCAGGATTTGAAAAACTTATAAGTAGTAGATTGCATATTATTCGTCTCAAATTAAAAGAAAATTAGGAATTCTAAAGTTAGTTCCTTATATGAAGGAGCATCCATCTCTAACAATGTAGACCAACCTACACTAGCCAACATCTCACTAACCTCTTATAATAATCTGGTTATCTCTAATGCATATTGATTAAAATACATATTGGCTATTATCTTTCTATTCTTCAACGCATTATAATTGATTTCTTATTCATCATTTTCAAACTTAATACCGGGGAAAATTGGTATATCACCAAAATGAGAGGAGTATCCTTCATGTTATGCTTGTATCTTTCGATCACCCTTCTATGAATAATTATCTACTTCCTTTTGTCTTTTGATAAAGACTTGATGGTTCTTTGGTGAGAGAATATAATAGAGAATATAAAATTTTTGGTGAGAGAAAGTAATAAAGAAGGTGGTGTGTTTAGCTAGTGTGGCTATAATGGTGATTTGTAGAGGATAAAGAAATAAAGAAGATGATAAAGAAGGACATGAACTCGGTATCGTTGGAATTGAGAATTTAAGAGAAAGGGATGGAAAAGATGAAGTGACACGATTTTAGGTTTTGGTTTGCATGGTCTTTATGTATGCAATGATATATGGTAGGCAAATTATGTCTCTATGCAAGAGGAAAGAGACACGTCTATGCTTAATTTGGTGCATAAACCCCAAGTCTTTTTCTTCTATCTATGCTTCCTTTTTTCTCTCTTTTCATGCAAATGCTTATCACCTATACGGCCATGTGATTGCCTCTCACAAGCTGTGTAACTTCTCACTACTCATGTGTTTATTCTTCTTTAGAAATAGAAATGCCAAGCTTGGGACACAAAAGCCTACCTAGCTTTAATGTACAACCTGTGTTTGAGTCGTCTATGCTTCCTTTCATTCTCTATTTGAAGTGTAAAACCATATGGAGACACATTGGCATGCTTTTATTGAACATGAACTCGTGTCTATTCCTTCGCCTCGTGTCTCTTCTCCTTAGAATTAGGACTTTCAAACCCGGAACGCCTACACAAGTATGCCTTTGATAGTGAACAAGTCGGGTCCTTATTTTCCGCCTATGTGGCTTCTCTTCTTTTCTACTTCTTACAGCACCTAAAACTACCTATACTATATACATTCTCATAAACAAGTCAAGAGTGGAGGGAATTTGGAGAAAAATAAACATAATACTAACTTAAACATCAACTAATTGCAAAATAAGAAATTTAAGTAAATTTATTGAATTGCATCCCAATAAATGCATTTTTTTAATGTCATTAGCTCGACGTTACCTTTACCTTGAATCCGGAGGATTAATGGTGTTAAAAACAAAAATAAAGTGAAAATCATCGGGGTACTTCATGGCTTCAAAGATATTGAAGCAAATCACTTCACCATCGGAATCCCTTGTGAGGATACCATCATGAGCATTTATATTAGCTTGAGCTTTTTTATGGAATGATCTTCCCAATGAGATGGGTGTATGGTCACAAGAAGAATCATAACCTATCTTCGGAGTGTAAAAGTCTATTGAAAATACAAACTCATCTACCTATAAACTCATCCACTTACATAAAAACATTCTCAACTATCCACTAAGAGTAAGCATTAGTGTAACTCGTCGATTGTATAATAGCACCAATCTTTTTTAAGGGGCCTAGATTTAATCAAGCATAAATGGAATATGATAACATTTATGAATGGTCCTAAATCTAGCACATATTTTTCAATTCTAGTGTTATGAATTTTATAAGGAATGGTGAACATACATGGATCCTTGTATTTTAGGAGGATTTTTCTTTGAAAAGCTGTCAAGACATTTTCTCCCATTCTTACCTACTCATTACTATCCAATTTCATCTTATTGGTACCTAAATCCTTTAGGGACTTTGCATATCTTGTCACTTAATTGCATCTAGTAGAGGTATATTAACCTCAACCTTTTGGAATAACTTAAGAATTTTTATATCCATCTCCTTTTTTCATTTCCTCCTTTTTAGGTTCCCGAACCTACTAGGAAAAGATGTATGGTTAGTTTTAAATTGAACCGAAGGTTAAGGAATTACCTTAGACTTTGATGTAGCTCTTTCTATTGGCATATTTTCCTTCTCTATTTCCATCTCAAGTTCTTCTTCATCGGTTGCTATAGAGATTACCTTCTTAGGTTTCTCCACCGGAGCAACACTTCTCAATGTCATTGCACTCATATTTTCCTTTGGGTTTACCACTATTTGGGATTATAATTTCCTTTCGGATTGAGCCTCCAAGCAACTCTTAGTAGTTGCCATCTAACTTATTTAATTCTCTAAGTTTTGGATGCTAGACCTTATCTCTTATTGGAATTGCTTGGTATTCAAAGCAAGAGACTTCACTATGTCCTCCAAGGATCGATCCGAATTCTAAAGGGCAAGTTATTGATAAGGCTTAGTTGATAACCCTATTGCCTTTGTTGATAAAAGTTTTTTCCTCTTTGTCTATTACCTCTATAGCTCGGGTTCAAAGGGTCTCTCTAACTAAGATTGCACGTGGTGGAGTATGTGTTGTATGGCCTTGACTAACCATGAAACTTATCGGATGCATGGACTTACCGAGTTGGCCCCTCTTGGAGTGTTGGGCATACATTGGTGGCATGGCTTGAAACTAAACAAATCCCACAAGACTTAACAACTTATAAATTTCTCACTCGTCATCCGTCTTACCAATGAAGTTAGTCCGACATTTATTGCTCTAATCTAGATATGTTGACTTCATTGATCCTCTTTAGTGCATGATCCAATCGTTCATCAAATTATTGATCCTTTTTAGTACATGATCCAATCATGCATCAAATTGTTAAGACTTTTCTACCATAATAGAAATAAAGGTCTTTATAGCATCCGGGTCTTGACAACCAAATCTTTTCCACTAGCAACATCAATTATGTTCCTCTCCATAAGTAACAAACCCATATAAAACTAGAAAATCAAGAGTTGATAAAAAAATTTGATAGTTTGTGCAGCTAGCACAAAATATTTGCAGAATTGATAAAACCTACGGGAAAATCATATAACCAATCTTTTGCATCCACATCTAACGGGAATGGGAATGGGAATGCACGTAGCTTAATTTGTTCTTCCGACATGCCTTATGGTCTCATGGTCGAGCATACCATATGAAATTCCTTTATGTGTTTATAGGGGTCTTGTCCAGCTAAATCATAGAATTTGGGTAATAAGTGTATCAATTTCAACTTTAACTTAAAAGCAACCTCAATATTCGAGAACTCAATACACAAGGGTTGTTGATTTAGATCAAGAGCAACCAACTTCTTCAAAGTCCGATTTCTAGCCATCACTTCCTCTTCGAATTGCTAAAGGATATAAACTCAAGATTTATGCTTATGCATAGCGAAGCGACCAGCTACTCTATCAAATGTTTTAGCCCTGCTCTATCGAGGCTCGTTTAGCTTCTCTCATCAATTTGTGAAAGGATCTCTCTAGTTTAGGGTCAAAAATCAAGTTACTTGTATGAATAAATCTAGTTATACATCAACTCGATGTAGAAAATAGAAATAATAAGAATGTTAAAAAAATTCAATTTGAACACAACTCTTCGGCAACAATGTCAAAATTTGATGACATGTCGTACTACAATAAAATTATATATTTATTTTCCTCATTAGACCTAATTACAAAATTATAGTTTAGATAAGTAAGGATTGGTCCCATAGAGAATTGGTTTAATTAAATCTTCTCTCTTGTCTAATTGTATCAAGGTAAAGTAAAGAGACGGGGTTTTTGTTGGTTAGAAGTAGTAAAAATAATCAAACTTAAACAAGGGATAGAGAAAGGTATTAAATGCCTTGGCCAAGAGATAGTTTTGTACTTTGGGTTCAATCGTTGATCATTGATTCAAATATTAAACCATTCTTTTCTTGAATATTCACCATAGAACAACAAAAAATATTTTATCCTCAATCTTTTCTTAGTCATTCTTTAATCAATACTAGTTAATTAATCTCTAACTACTCGAACAACCTAGTAGAAGCTATCTAGATTTAATCCAATAGTAATATTAATTAATAGAAAGATAGTTGAAGCTAAACAACTCTCCTATAAGCTAGGAGAATTTGATCTAGTTCTATGCTTTTCAAGGAATTACATGAAAAACACATTTATAATATTTAATCCCTAGTTGCTATCACATGTAAGATTAGACAAGCAATTATGGACTTGAATTCTTAACTAGTAATGGATAATATAGATTAATCAACTAGTATACATCCTAATCAAGCCATCAACACAATCATAAACAATGATAATGAAAAAAAATAAAATACCAAAAAAAGAATTAGATTAGAAATAGAATCCATTTAGATCTCACAACGATTTAACCAAAGCTTCAACTTTCCTTCAACCTAGAAGAATATTTAGTGTTGTATGGTTTTGGTCATAAAAGCTTTTCTATCTATGTCTACTTGGAATGATAGAATGACTCAAGAAAAACCCTAACACCTCTATTTATAGATAAAAGATGGGTTTTAACACACACATGACAACCTCATGTGTACACATGGCTTGCTTGACTAATGTACATAGTTTGTTATGTAGATATGCATAGGTTGGAGCCTTGAACAACTAGTGGTACACAGACTTGCTTGACTAAGGCACATGCCCATGCCATATTTGCTCTTTATCCTGTATCTTTCAACTTCGTCCATGTGTCATTTCTTTCTCCCTTGAAGGAAAACTTAGTGATGACACACATGAGTGTCTCACTTCTTCCGCCCAAACCGTGCAAATTGCTACTACTTGTGTGTCTTCTTGTGTTGAATATCCATGTGGTTTTTCCTTTGTTTCACATGACCATTAGCTTTTCCCTCTTGTAAGACACACAGTTGGGTGTTTCTTTCATTCAACTTGGCTATGCATGTTTTCTCCATTTGATCCTTCATGGACTTGGACTTGTATGCACCTTGGCTTAGGCTTATTCACTTCGATTTGTCATTTTTCCTTTAAAAACCAATAATCATTATCTTATTCTTAATTGCCTTAATATCATTATCTCGTTCTTAATTACCTTAATGCAATACATAAAATAATAGTGAGTTTAATGTAAAATAGAATAAAAGTTATGTAAATTATGCATTGATAAAACATTTTCTCGCCAAATGGAAAAATTCCAGCTTTGTACGCTTTGACTACTGCAGCTTCTGATGGCTTTTCGATGTGGTTAGAAAGTTAGAATCAAATACAGACCTTCTGGACATTTAAAGAAGACATGATAAGATTTCCAAGAAGGTATTACACTATCCAGTAGACCATTTGAGCCTTGAACCGTTTCCTTAGAGATCCAGTAGAAAACCAATCCAAGTCCAATTTGGAGAAGATTTCCTAACAGGGCAGCTCAGTGTTTTTAGCATAATTAGAGCAACAGATCTTTCTTTGGACTCTACTTTAACTTTTTGAAAACCTTACATGTGGGACCATAATTTTCGAGGAGACCTAAGCCAAGTAATGAATATTTCCTATTTGAAATTGGCTTACAAGTTACAGCAGAGAATCAGTCTCCTAGTTTGTTGTACAATTGGATGACTAAAGGTGAATCCTTTTAAACGCGAGATTACAACAGCCTAAATAAGGGAGAATTTATTTGACGGCTTACAAGGATGACATTCAATGTATGGGACAGGAGTTAGAGATCTAGATTCATGTTTGAGACAGAGTTGAAGACTAAGTTCGAATTGATTACGCTTAATTACTATAATTTTTTGGCAGCATTATTGTAGAGAGTTTTTAAGCATTCTTTTTGTTGTATAAAAGCCTCTTTCAGAACTAATTAGGGCTCTTGGTTGTTTTAGTTTCTTTTCTTTTTGTTCATGATTCAAGTTATGCAAGGCAAGTTCATCATCTCGGTTTCAGGGGAGTTCGAGCCATTGGTTCTTAAACAAATTGTGAGACTCATGCTTTAATTTCTTTAATCTAATTTTTTGGGTTGGATATCTCATCTTTTCTGGTTTTAATTGATTATGATCCTGCATGTGATGGAATAGGAGTACTACTATGTCGATTGTATGTTTGATTGAAAGCTAAAACTAAAATTATGATCCGTAATTGTCATGAAATTCTAGTTTGAGGTTGCAATTGGACCCAGCTTTATGTAAAAATTTATGTTTGATTTGTCTATAGGAAACATGGTTTGGATTAAATACACCGAGCTTATGTGTTTATTGTTCAATTTGACTTTCTTCCTAGTTCCTAATGCCATCTTTAAATTAAATCTAAAGAGCTTATTTTAGGTTACTCAGAGATGAGAATTTGATCAGAGTCAGTTTTGATTAATGAAGACTAAGGGAAGAACAGATAATTTGAACTTATAAATTATCATGTGTCGAATGTTTAGCTCTTGATTGGTATTTTTGATTGAGTCTATGATCAACTTACAACCAAAGGTGAGTTCCTTTCCTTAACCAAATTTATCTATCGATTAATTTAGTGTTTTAATTTTCTCCTCTAGCTTGCTTAATAACTTAGTTGCCAAAAAAATTCAAAACCCCTCTGACACAATTAAGGGAATAATTGAACTTGAGTTTTTATTTATACTTGAACATTAATCTTTTGGGAAATGACGTTTACTCACCACTTCTACAAGCTAAATTCATTGAGTAAAGTTTATCAATTTGATTGTCTTTGACAAATGTCACTTACGTACACAGTTTATTATTTTCTCTAACGGTGGTTTTGATGTTTGGACACTTTTTTTTTTTTTTTTTTTTTTTTTTTTTTTTTTTTGGGGGTGCTTAGTGGTCTTTCTATAAATAAAGATTAATTTGAAAATTACAAACACTGGATTCAAAAATTCATGTAAAAGCTACTAAGTATCTTTGTAGAATCTTCAATGTGGACTAAAAGGGATATTTTGGGGTTTTTCATTTTTTTCAGAAATTTAATTTTTTTTAAAAAAAAAATTGTCACATGTCAACATCTTATCTTATGTGTCTGTCGTTAAAAATTAATATCATTATCTGAATATCTAGACAAATCAACCAAATTAAGATGCCAATTATCATAAAAGGATGCAATTAATCAATAAATTAACAGAGACGCACGATGATTAAAATAAATAAAAAATCTTGAACCCTAAATTTATTAGCAAAAGTCATGTCAAACATAATTTAAAATCATTCTCGTTTGTCACTTCTCCAACTGATATTAATCCTCCCTTTCCTTGCCCTTTTTAAGCATATCCAGGATCCAAGGGTATTAAAAGAATACTAGTTATAGTCCATGTTATGTTCATGGGTTATACAATGCACTTAATGAGTCTTGCTAATTTGTTTCTTTCGAACAGCAAGCTTTCGGCTGATTGAGACAAGGGAAGCTACCATGGACACTCATGGAGACAAACTTGTCAAAATCTGATATATGATCCTAGGGATCTAGCATTTGTATCGAATTTAACTTTCAAAGTTCGATTATCGAGGATCATTGTTCATTCCGTTCAAAACACGGGGAAAAATTAACCTAAAGAAAAGGTAAACAAAAAATAAAATAAAATAAAATAAATAACTTGTGGTTTTCCCATTTGCAAGTCAGTAACCGACTTTCAAATTTAGGCACTTCAATGGATTGTAGTTTTCTTCATTAGATGTTGTCTTTCTCCGCCAATTAAGATGCTAATATAAGTTTCTATACTCTTATTTTATTACTATTCGCTATCCGATTTTTAGAAGAATTTCAAAAAAATATGAATTATTTATTTATTTATTTATTATTTTATTGAAGATGTGAATTAACCAATATTTTAAAGTCGTCATCTAGTACTAAAGAAACTAAAAGCTTACAAATAACACTAGATTTAAATATTTTAAAATAAGGAGTTGATTATGTCTTTGCAAATATATCAATCACCAAATGTACTCTTTTTGAGAAAATGTATTATATCTGGTTTAATTCTAAAAATTTATCTTTTAAAAATTTTAATTTTTTTCCAAATTTATTCTAAGTTAGTTTCCAAGTTTTTTACCTAAGCCAAATTAACTTTTTTTTTATTTTTTTTTAATTTCTAGCATCATATTAAACCGATCATTGGACCCTACCGTCGAGAATCTAGTTAATTCAATACTAGATCCGAGCTTAAGTCTCAATATAACCGATATGTCAATGAACAACCTAATTAATAAGCTTGATTAATTTGATTTAATTAATAGCATCGATTCATATCGGATAAGAGACTTGTTAAATTAACTTAGTATTTTCTCTAATTTTTTTTTTTTGGTTTTTCCTTTTTATTCCCTTTAACTTTTTTTTTATATATATATTTTTTTAGAGTTATGGAATTGATGGAGGATCATCATCACTCGTCTAAAATTTAGGAGATTCGATGTTCCATTATCATATTAATTACGTAATTAAACTAGCAAATGCTAAATAAATTTGAAATTAATTGGTAAAATAAAAATATTTAATACACAACCTATATACAAGCATACAATCATTCACTAAAAATTTTAGATTTAAATAGCCTTGAGCAAATAAGCTAAGCTGAAATTTAAAGCATTAGAACAATTAATAACTAGACATGAAATTGAATGAACTTAAAATAAGAGTTTTACACATATCGAGACCCCATACAATTTGAATTTTTTTTATTGAGTCCATGAATTTTTTTCTCTCTAATTTAAGAGTTTTAATATTATATTATTATTTCTTTTCCAAATATGCTACATAAGCACATATGAGAAGTCTGTAGCCAATGATAGCTTGTCACGTCACTAATTCAATCCTCCAAGTTGAGCCCACTATGACATATTGCAAGCTATCATCAATTTTTCTACTTTTTTCCTTTTTGTATTTTGTAAAAAAAAATGCAAAATATATTAAAAAGGAGCAAAAATGATTAAATTAGAAGTAGATTTCAAAATATGATGACTAAATGATTAGTTTTTGAAATGATAAGGACTAATTAATTTATTTTTTGAAATAACGAGGACGAATTTATAATTTACTCTATAGTTTTCTCACTTATAAGCAATGCTATCAGCATTATTAAAAAAAAATTAAAAATTAGAACATTTCTCATTTTTATGAACATTATACAAATTTTCACCCTTAACTTAATTTGTATAGAGAGAGGCTTTTTGGTGCCTAACCTTTGATTTATTTATTTTTGTTTCGGTGCCCAATTGTTCATTTCTTATGATTTGCTACCCAAGTTTTGATTTGTCATTTGTTTTGGAGCCCGATGTTAGCACCCAAATTTTTTCCAAAAAAATAAAAAAGAAAAGGACTCGAAAAAAATACAATCGAGGGGGATAATTGAAAACAAGAGAGAAAAAGACAAAAATAAAACAACCTTACATGTAGAGGGACCAAACCAAACATAGCCTAAAAACCATAAAAAAAAAACCCAATATAAAAACCTACTTTTCTCAAAATCTTGAGGACTTTCTCTCTCTAAAAAACTAGATGACTCCCTCCCTTTCTTTGAAAAATTCGATTAGCCACACTTGCCATCTCCGACCAATAATGTTGGCAAGCTAGCCAACTAACTAGCCTAGTGTGCCCCGGCTAATGACCAATGCTTGGTTGCCGCAGCCAACCCCACCCATGCCCTCACATCGGCGCACACCCGGTGATCGCTCGCTCGTACATCACGCATGCCCGTACGGCCCTAATAGGCCTCGCTCGCATTCCCGAGCTCTTGCATGCCCCGACAAGCTATTCACCCTCCCACACGTCCAACAACAATATTGGACTCCGACAACAACCATCGTCAACTATCCAGCCAAGATCCGATCACAAACCACCATTTTCCCTTATACAAAGTCTAGATCTACAACGAGCAATCGTTGCTCCTCCTCGATTGACTAAATAATCAATCTCCATCGGAGTTGAAAAGAACAAAATTGACCCCAATTCAACAAATCAAATTCATTCCGCCTTAACAAGTAATTTATTTTTACCTTTTTATTACTTCATTTTTATTTTAATATGTTTTAAATTCATTCATATTGATGTGTATGTAATTAATTAATTTTCTATGATATTCTTGTAAATTAATTGTATCGTTGTTGTATTTGTGGATTTGGTTAATGTGTTTATTCCGTGAATGTTTGTCATTGCTCGTGCGAACCACATAGTCGATTGTTTTTGCTGACGGTGAATATATAAAAAAAGAGGCGTGATATTTGCTTATTTGCTTATTTTTGCCTAATTGTCGATTTTGCTTATTTATCGATTTTTGTCGATTTTGACTATTTGTCAATTTTTGCCTAATTATCGATTTTTTCAATTTGTCAAGTTTGCCTATTTTATCTAATTTCCTATTTTTCAATTTATCAATTTTGTCGATTTTGCTTAATTACATATTCGTCGATCTTGCCAATTTGTCAATTTTGCCTATTTTGTTTAATTGCCTAATTTTCTAATTTTGCTTGTTTTGCCTAATTGTCTATTTGTCGATTTGTGAATTTTGCCTATTTTTCCTAATCGTCTATTTTTCTATTTGCTAATTTTGTCAATTTGCTTATTTTGTCGTTATTTGCCTGTTTGTCTATTTTGTCCATTTTGCTAATTTCCTATTTTGTCGTTTTACCTATTTGTCTATTTTGTCTATTTATCAATTTGTTTATTTTTAAAAGCCTCATTTTCACACACGCCATATAAGTCATATTAGTCACATATTCTTGCATTCATTATGTCTTTTATTTCGTAACCATTTATTATGGAGTGAGACAAGGACTCGACCGACCAAGTCCTAAATCATTCTACTAGTGGATAAATATTTGAAAAAATAGGTATAGACATTCATCATTAAAAAATCAGCAATAAAAAATAAACTATATGTAATGCGACTTGCCTCAAGTAAGATGGGGTAGTGTGATTTTTAATCTTTCCTATATGTAATAAACCCTTTTATCTAAAACTCTAAATAGATCAGTCATAGGGTTTCCTAATAACCGTAATACTAGGTTACGACTCTAACTATTTTTGCCAAATCCATCGCCAACGCCCCGACGTCACCCTACGACAAAATGGCAACTCTATTAGGGACATACTTAAAGTTAGGCTTTGCATGTGATTTTTTAATTTGATTTCTAACAATATGATGATTTTTTATGCCTATATGTTGATTTATGTAATTTTCCTATCTTATTTAAATTCATGTCTTGTTGCCATTGTTTGCCTTATAATTTTGTTCTTGTTTATTTTTATTTTATTTTTATACTATTATTTATGCCTTTATTTTTATGTTGGGACCGAATGTGGAATAATGCCTATGCACACACTACAATCACCATTATTTTTCATGTTTATCACACACTTGTCTCAAAACTTAGAGAGGTAGTAGTGATGTCTCGATGGGTTTCTCTCCGGATAAACGCTCATGAAATCTCAACTCTTATCACTAGTTGCTATCGACCAATGGGTAATTGAAGATTTTTTATGCTTACCAATCATCGCCTTTAGTGGCCTCAACAATTCTATTATGATTTGTCACACTTAAAGAGATCCTATTTGAGACTTAGATAGATCTTATCTTGTTCATGACTTAGAACAAAATTTTAGGATCATCGATCCTTAGTAAATTCACTAGGCAAGTCGGATGTATTGAAATCTTGATCGAGCAATCCGATCATAATGTTTTAGGATGGTTGATAAGAGAATTTAAGTTTAGTTTCGTAATATTTGAATACTAAAGGGGTTTTAAAGCTCGATCGAAATATTTCAAGGGTTCCCGATGAAACCCAATTTCATCTTTAAACTAATTTGAGTAATTTTAAAATGTTAAGAAATCGAGAATTAGATCGTCTTATCATCCCCACATGAAAGCTATTCCATATTCAATCCCGAGTGTTATTTTATTTTTAATATATTATCCGTATCTTGTATTTATTGTCTTTTTTCTAAGCGAAACATAGCTTGACCTACTAAAACTACACTTCACTCACGCATTAACCACAATAAAGTAAAAAAAAGATGAAAAATGAAGAAAGGGCTCTACTTGAGCAAAATCACCGAAAAGAGGTAGAAGTGCTAAAGGAAAAGGTTGCTAGGCTTACTCTCGTTGGAAAAAAGTCGGTAAAATCACATATCTTTAGAAATTATCATCCAAAGAGAAGTCGGCCGATCATCGGCTTTCCTAGAAGTGTTCACCACTATGTCATCACCAATCACTCAAACTATCGCTTCAGTACCACCTCTTGGTATGCCTCATTTAGAGCCTACTAGTACTACTAATCACGCCAACTATCTTACATCGAGGGGCATGTATGAGTTTGCTTTAGACCTTCAAGCCTTACTCTTATGTTGCCTCGAATTGTCCAAACAACGATAGCGACAACTACTAATTTCATCATTGAAGAGTTGGTCAAGGAAAAGATAGCTTTAGAACTATAAACTAAGAAGCTTATAACCATTGAGGAATGTTTGAGAGCTATCAAAGGTGTAGATATGTATGATCCCCTCCTCGATATAGATAATGTCTAATATCAAATATGATGATTCCTTAAAAGTTTAAGGTGCCCGAACTTGCCAAGTACACTAGAAGTCAATGTCCAAGGACCCACCTAAGGATCTATCTAATCAAGATGGATGAGGTAGCATATGAAAAAAAGTTGTTGATCTATATCTTTCTCAAGAGTCTTAATAGGTCCGCTCTCGACTAGTTTATTGAGTTGGACTAAACAAAGATCAAGAGGTGAAAAGATTTGGTGGATGTATTCATGAGGTAGTATAAGTACAATCTGGTGATAACACCTAACAAATCTAGCCTAAAATCTATGAAAAAAGGCTTAAGAGAGTCCGTTAGGGAGTCTACTTAATGATGGCGAGAAACGACTCTCGTATTTTTCCTTCCCTTCTTAAGAGATAATTGGTTACTCTCTTTGTCAACACTTTTAAAGCTCCGTATTACAACTATATACTAAGTAAAGGGTCAAATAACTTTATTGAGATAGTGTCTGCTATAGATCAAATTGAACAACCTATCAAGTCAATAAGGATAACCGACACTTTAGAATTTGAACATAAAAAAAGTAACTTTAATCGGAGAAAAGACCTAGAGGTATATCAAATTAGAGGATCTTCTTTCATTCTTAGAGGATAATGGAACAACTCTAAGAGGAATACTAATCGGTTCATCCCTCAAAATAACATATCCATCCTAACTACCCAGTTCATAATTCCCACAAATGCTAATCCGAACAACGTAGTCGAGGTCGATAGACCAAACTCCAACCTTCTCATGATACCAAATACCATATAATCCTTATTAAATACCAAAAAATATCTAATCAAACCACCCAAACACCTACCTTTCCTCAACGTCCGCCCCAAACACATTACTAAAGCCTACAAAAATTCACCAACCAACTAATACATCCAATCAAAACTCTTGAAAGAATATCAACAAGGGGCAATTTAATGATATATTATCATCATTTCTAATATCTCTTAGTAATCTCTTTGAGCATTTGATAACCATTAAGCGAGATAACTCCTGTGACACTCACACCGCTCCAGCTATTATTTCCCACTAGTAAAAACCAAATGAAGTATGCAAATATCATAATGGTGTTAACGATCATAATATTGAGAACCATGTGAGCTTCAGGAAAAAGGGTTTAAAATTTGATTGATCAAGACTCGATTACATTTAAAGATTCCTCAAATCCCCCGAACACTAATTACAATCCCTTGCTGAATCATGTCGTTATTGGGGGAGTAAATATATTATCATTGGATGACACAAAATCAATCGGGAAGAGGAGTTAAGCAATTGCTTTGATGAAGGAGTGCCTATTATTTCCAAGATTAAGTGGTTCTCTTATTATGATTATCTTTACCTTTATGTCATTATAGCTCATAAGTATATTGTGTCGAACTTTTTATTATGCTCTTTCATAATAATATTAGTTTATGAAGTCATGCACATTTTTTCCATCTTTATTTGCTTCCTTCCATTCATCTTATTTACTTTCTCTCTTTAGGACATCCAATATGATCATATCTTATAAACACCAAATGATTATGTTGAAAATATATTGGCCTAACTCGATGATACTAGACAAAGAAAAAATGTTGTGCTTTTCCTAGCTTGAGCCGTTTCTTTGAATAAAAAGGAAATTTCTAGGATCATAGCATGATTTATTATTAATTTGAAGCCAAGAGATGTTTATTTGAAAGCATTATTCATCATTTTATGCCATTTAAGTCGAAAGAAGTAAAATGAAGATTACATTCAACATATTTCAAAAATGATCGATATTCAAAATATATCATGTAAATGCTAGTGGGAAATTCCTTTTTATTAAAACAAAAAATGTCTTTTCTCAATGAGCCTTTTTTAGGGTAGTCTTGCCTAAAATGGTATGATAATACCCTAAATGAGAAGTCAAATTATTTGATATCTCAAATGATGATAAGTGATGTACACTAGAGTCATGATACCATTCGATCCATCACTTCTTCTTTATAAAACATGATTTTCAAATGAAAATAAGGCCATTTTTTGTATATCCTTCCCAAATAAATTTTACCTTTTATCATCCCACTTTGATCCTTTGATGATTTCTTTCGATAATAACCAAGATCGGGATCACCCCTCGTATTGGGGGCAAATGAGAGGTATATGAAATTGATGATATTCTCCTAAAAATTGAGGATTTGGTTCATTAAAAATCGAGAAAAACCATAATGATTACACTAGAACAACGGGGGAAAAAAAGAAAAAGAGATGAAAAAGAAAAATAACAAAATAACACTAAACAAAAAAGTGTTATCTCCGTGACACTTGTCGTGATTCAAAGCAAGCAAAGGTTATGGAATCTAAAAAATGATATGAGTGAACATGAAAGGAGAACCGAGATTAGAAGATGAAATCGATCATTAAAACACCAAAGCCATTATGGCCAAGCCTAAAATAATTTTGACGAGTGATCATGTGACCCCGAGTCTTTATATCCTCAAACACTTTTTGTGCCTTTTTATATCCTTTTTTATGAGCCAAAGCCTTAGCCTATATTACGTGCCTTCAAAAGCCCTTTCGATCGAGGATAACTTGCTTTGTGTTGATAAGTTTTTAACTTCAAAAAAAAAAAAAACATAAAGACAACAAAATTTTCTTATGCATCACAAATCATCATTTATGGTATTGGATTATTACTTTTTCATTAAATAATTATAGGTAAGGAACAAATAAAATCAAGATCTTTCTAGAAAAAAACTACCCATTTGAGCCTATTAGGCTTTAAAAAGCCTTTCAGCCTAGGAAACCACTTGAGGCTACCCGAAAAGCCTTTATGTTAAAAAAAAAAAAACATTTGAGCCTACCTTTCTTGAATAGCCCTTGATCCCATGACATTTATCCAAACATCTCATTTCCTTTGAGCCAACATTCAACACTTAGCTCTCTAAAAAAATGATTGCTTTCCAAACCTTTGATGTGATCTCGAATACATTTCACTCACTTAGCCTAGAAAGGATCACCTTGAGGATCACATCATGACATTTGCATGATGTGTTTTGGCTTTTGATCAAATAAATCAAATGTTTTCTTGAATGAAATTACATTCTTATAAACATCTCTATGATTTCTTTTAATAATTTAACTTGCTTTGATGGAAATTATTTGACTATACGGCTTAATTCATTAAATTCAAAATAACCAAAAGTTAAGTCTTCTAAAAAAGGAAATGAAAACAAATCAAAACCCAATCAAGTCGACTTCACTTTTATCCGGAGAAACAAAGAAATCATTTGAGTTATGACCAAGATTTATTAGAGTAATCATTTAAACTTCGTCTATGTTATTCTTACTTTGCCTAACATAACATGATTTGTTCCCCTTTTATCCGTCAAAAATGCTCGATTTCCACAACTATGATCGAGTCCTTTTAAAGCCTTTTCTTTGGTCAAATGCATGATCTTATGAGTGACATTATTTATGAAACAAGATGATAACATGATAAGAGTTTTCTTAGACTTGGTAGATAAGAAGGCTTTCTTTGTGAAAATTAGCAAAAGATCCTTCTTAATGAATTAAGGATGGTGATGATGAAAACTATCCTAATGATTTACGGGTCGATTTCTTGATATATACCGATAAAAGTCAAACACTTGGGCTAATAGTTCGGAAGAATGAAAGAATGAATAATTGTTTGCCTAACTATAAGAGTAAATGCCATTCGGACAACATGGATGATAGCCTAATCGAAACTTTAAAAGAGATGTAATTAGGAGACATGTGATTAAACGAGACAAAAATCAATAAGGGCACCTAGCCTAAAAACCTTGAGTCTATTCAAATAGGGATGGATTACAATGAAGAGGAAAGTTTATGTTTTGATAGTGAAAATTTATGTTTTTTCGATGACAATCAATACTTCACTTACACTCTTATGAATTGCCAAAGGAAGGTCACCTTCCCGACCTCGAGGATGATTACTCGCATTAACTTATGATTTGAGGAAGGTCCTCCACAATTGACTAGTGATTTAAGGATGACCAGCTATCATTTGACCTTGCCAATTGATTTATTATGTTCTTTTTGTTTGCCTTTTTTTTTTTTTTGTAATTTTCTTTACAAGCATACTATACAAAGCCAAAGAAAAGTCAATTTTTCAATAGCTCCACGTTGTAAGCATTGTAAAGAGAGAGAAACTATTAGCTCTCAAATTTTTCCAAAAAATACAAAATAAAGAAAAGGAACTAAAAAATTCAAGGAAGGGTAATTGAAACCAAAAGAGAAAAAGACCAAAATAAATCAAGCTTGTAAATAGAGGGATTGAACCAAACTTATCCCAAAAAACACTAAAAAACCCAATATAAAAATCCATTTTTCTTATAATTTTGAGGGCTTTCTCTCTCTAAAAAACCATTGATCGCCTCTCTTTCTCTTTAAAAAATTTAGATCAACCACACTGCCACCTTTGATTAGCCACCTTAGATCGGCCAACCACCACGCTTTCACGCCGGCCAACTAACCAACTTCGTGTGTGTAGTAGCCGGTCCTATGCGACCCAATGCATGCCTAGTGCTTACATACCAGCGACCAACCTCGCACACCCTAGTATAAGTTGTACTCTCGTGTACACCTAGCGTTTGCATGTCCGCATACGCCCGGCACCCGTTTGCTTACACGCCCCGCACACACGCATGCCCCCATTAGGCCTTGCTCGTATGCCCATGTGCCCCAGCAAGCTAGCCCTCATGCCCACACACCTTAGCCGGCTAGCCCACGTGCTCGAATGCCCAACGAGGCTAGTTAACCTCCCACGCATCCAATAGCCGTACCAAACTTCGGAAACAATCACCGCTAATTGTCTAGCCTAAATTCCGTACTAACCACTATTTTTTCTCATATAGAGTCTAGACTATAATGGGTACTCTTCGCTTCTCCTTAGTTGATCGAATAATTGATCTCCATCGAAGTTGAAAACGATGGAACCGACCCAAATTTAACAAATCAAATTCATTTTGCCTTAACGGTAATTTATTTTCACCTTTTTATTACTTCATTTTTATATTAATATGTATTAAATTCATTTGTGCTAATGTATCTACAATTAATTAATTTGTTGTGATATTCTTGCAAATTAATTATATTATTACTATGCTTGTGGATTTAGTTGATGTGTTTATTCCGTAAATGTTTGTTATTGCTTGTGTGAACCATATAGTCCGATTGTTTTTCTTGACAATGAATTATTTTTTTTAAAAAAAAGGTGTGATGTTTCCTTATTTATCAATTTTTTCCTAATTGTCGATTTGTGTCGATTTTACTTATTTATTGATTTTGCCTATTTGTCGATTTTTGCCTAATTGTCAATTTTTGCGGTTTTTGCCTATTTGTTGATTCTTTGTCGATTTTTCCAATTTTTTAACTTTTGCCTATTTTTTAGTTTTGCTAATTTGTCTATTTTTCCTATTTTTTTAATTGTCTATTTGTCGATTTTTTCAATCTGTTGATTTTGCCTATTTGTTGATTTATCATTTTTTGCTAATCTATCGATTTTACTTATTTTGTCTAATTGTCTATTTGTTGATTTTGCCTATTTTACTAATTGTCTATTCATTGATTAATCAATTTTGCCTATTTTACTTAATTGCCTATTTGCTGATTTTGCTGATTTGCCTATTTGTCTCTTTGGCCTATTTTGCCTATTTGCTTATTTTGCCATTTTGCCTATTTGTTTATTTTTAAAAATCTCATTTTCACACATGCCATTTAGGTCGTATTAGTATCATTTTCTTGTATTCATTATGTCTTTTATTTCTTAGCCATTCATTATTGGGTGAGGACGAGGTCTCTAACCGTCCAAGTCCTAAATCATTCGATTAGTGGGCAAATATTTTAAAAAATAGGTATAGACGTTCATCATTAAAAATAAAAAATTAAATCAAAATTATTTGTAATGTAGCTTACCTCGGGTAAGACAGGGTATGGTAATTTTTAATCTTCTCTACACGTAATAAACCCTTTATCTAGAAATCTAAATAGATCTGTCATAGGGTTTCGTAGTAACCGTAATACTAGTTGACAACTCTAGTTATTTTTTTTTCATTTTTCCTATTTTTGCCAAATTTTTCGCCCTTGCCCCCAACATCGCCTTGTGACACCTAAGTTCATCTAAAATCCCATTTTGTTGACATGTCTAGCAAGATCTATCACATGGTAGTGTAAAAAAAAAAAAAAAAAAAAAAAAAAAAAAGAAAGAAGAAGCCACATGGCAATGAATCCTACCACGTTAGCATCTCGTACTCTCATATAGTTATGGGCACTTAAATAGAAAAAATATAAATTAAAGTTAAAGCATTGAAAAAAAAAATGGGTACCAAAAATGGAGCTTTTTAAAGAAATTTATTGTCTCAAGATTGTAAAATTAGTTGAATAATTTCTATTAAATATTTTTCATATCATGCTCGTGTTATTATTATTATTATTATTTTACTTATTAATGATAATTTTTAGTACTCGATATTAGTTAAAGATTACTTTTTAAAAATTCTAAACTCTTTTAGATCTCTAGACAAATTTAAAACTATGTTATTTAATCCAAATATATATATATATATAGTCCAATTAAAATTAAATTTAGAAAAATAAAAGCCATATAAGATCTAATTATGATGGGATATAGTCGATATAAATAAGTTTAGTGATAATTTTTTTTTTATTTGAGCATTTAAAGTGAAATATTTTTTGTAACAATGACCATAATAATAGAAGTAATAAGTAAACTATGAATTAAACTAAAAAGTAAATGCATTGTTAAAATTACTTGTGTAATTAACATAATGACAAGAAAATATGCATGCATGTAATTACCGATACTTTTAAAATTCAAAATTATATAATTTTCAATATCAAAAAGACGAGTTTTGAGAGATTATAGAGAGAGAGAGAGAGAGAGAGAGAGAGAGAGGTGCTCAATCTTTAATTTTTTTTTAAAAAAAAAGCCTAACCTTTGATTTATTTGATTTTTTTTCTAATTGAGTACCCATAGTCACATGAGAGTATGATATGCTAACGTGACAGGGTTGATTATCACATGGCGAGATCTCATCGGACACGTCAATAAAATTAGACATCGAGTGAATTCGGACACCAAAACAATAAAAAAAATCAAAGCTTGGGTAGCAAATCATGAGAAATCAACAATTGGACACTAAAATAGAAAAAAAAAATTAAAAACCGGGCATCGGAAAAGCCTTTCTCCGATATATATATATATATATATATATATATATATATATATTGATCTACACATGATGTTTGTTAGACCGTTGATAGTCATTACACTCAATTGTTTGGAATTAAAGGATTATAGCATAATTATAAAAAATTTAAAACTATGAGGACCTATATTAGCAACTTAATTGGCCAAAATAAACAAAGAATAAATAACAAAACAAAAACAAAACATGCAATTTTTTTCCTTTTTCATAGAATACATACAATCAAATAATTATTCAACAGATTTGTTTATGCTCCTGGTAGTTGAAATTGTATATAAAAACATATTTATTATGCCTGTCAGTAATGTAAAGATGTCAAATTTTAAAAACAAGACAGGATGGCACTTCGATCACGTTCAAAATATTTATTTTTCAATTGGTCATTTAATAATTAAGTTAAATTGCTATGTTTTAAGAGTTCAAAATTTAAATATGACATATCAAGCAACATGAAGGACTAAACCATATAAAAACAAGCCAAATTTGATTAATTATTGAAGATTAAACAGCGGCAACGCTAATAGGAAATTTGTTGCGGCTTGATTTTTTAGTTTAATACAAGTTGATTACTTACGCTATGTAATGGATCGAATTAAATATATTTAGTTTAGTCTAATAATCTATATTAAACTTCAAATATATGTTAAATTAAAGATAAAAGATAAAATTTAATTTAACATCAGAATTTTTAATCAAATTTTGTATCTCATTCATTCTTTTCTCTCTCTCTCTCTCTCTCTCTCTCTCTCTCTCTCTCTATATATATATATATATATATATATATATATATATATTGCGGTTAAAAAAATATGATTCATTTTTTATTATGCATTCATTCTTTAATAAATTAATATAAATGTTAAAAAAATATCTTAATATTTTTTTCATAAGATTATATCGAATAAATAAAGTAACAATTAATATAAAAACTTGTATAAAAATTAACTAACAAATCCTTTTTAAATTTTTTAAAATATGTACATTTGATTTATATATAAATTTATTTATAAAAAAATCAATAATATTAGTATAAAAGATGTATTTGAATTATTAATTGGTTCTTTTAAAATATTATTTTAATTAATTAATTTAAGATAAATTAATTTTAGAATATTAAAAATATTTAATAGGAAATAGATGGTATTATGTGTGTAGATGCATTATTAATTTTCAATAAAATAAATAATTTCAATATTTTTTTTTATGTATATCATGACCATATTTAGTAGACTAGAGTATACAATATAAATTAACAAATATGTTATCAAAAAAATACTTAAGTTGTAACAAATATATTGAAGTTAATAGAGTGCAATATAAATAACTAAAAATTTAACTTAAAAAAATTATTATATCAAAAATAAGCCAAAGAAACACGTGAATTATATTATTTATTGAATTATTTATTTAAAAACATATTAAAAATTCATACATTGAGAAAATAAATCATATTTATTAACAAATAAAATTACATAAAAAAAAATTAATTTGATGAGAATTTTTATAATAAATGATAAATTTAAGAGATTAATTTTAACTAATAAGAAAAAATAATATAATATATGTGTTGGTTATAAAATTTAAAAACATGAGAGGCCAAAAGCATGAGGTGTCAAAATATCTTTTAAAAAAATGAGGGTTTAAAAATACCTTTTGAAAAAATAAAGGACAAAAAAGAAATAAAGTATAAAATTTGCAAATGAATAACTAAAAATGATAAAAAAAAATCATGAAGTCTGCCATTGTTAGATATTACAAAAACTACCACCATATACATACCGTAAATGAATAGTGTTTTGGGGCATATAAACAGTAACTATTCATTTACTATTCCTATTTTAGTTTAAATTTTTCACCAAGTTTACACGACTATTAAGTTTAATATTTTTTATAATTAGAAAAATATTATTATTATAATCTTTTAGTATTTTCCTAATACATATATTTGTCTCTTGCAAATGTACATTATTTTACAACTTATACTTTATATTTCTTGCAAATTTATCTTTATTAATAGCTTTACACTTTATTTTTATAGTAATTTAGTTTTGGATTTCTTGTCCTAGCATGGACCTTAATTTTTTAAAATTTTCTATATAAAAAAAAATTAATTGGTAATAATTATGTAACAAAAATGTTTTAGCTTTCCTCCATTCAGATAAGATATTAATGTTGAGGGGACTTGAGGAAGCAAGAAAACTAGGAGGAGGTTTTTTTTTTCACATTTGAATCTTATACTCGATGAGTGTATAATTAGTATGATTTTTATGTTCTATTACATTGAATTTTTTAATGTTTATTGTATTATATTATGTTATTTAAGAACAAAATGATGGTTTCGGGTTTTGTAGGAAAAACATCAAACTAAAGTAAGAAAATCAAGAAAAAAGTAAGGAGGAGCCAAAAGGAACCAAGGAAGCTTAAGGAGACACACGGTCGCATGTGATATAAGAAGAAATAGCTACCGACCGTATGGAAAAAAGCGAGAAACCGTGTGGATGTGCAACATGATTAACTTTGACCTTTTGGATTTCTTACGGGTTTCCTAAAGCCTTATATTTGGAAGACGTGGTCTTCAAATACTTTGTAGAAGACATCTCAAACTTTTTAAAATGATATAGTAGGTTAAAATCCAAGTTCGTTTGGGTTTTCAAACGATATTTCATATTTTAGTCTACAAAACTTATCCGAATCCCATTCGGAGTCCGGATCGATTATGAAATTTAATTCATATATAGAGTTTCAAAACTCCAATTAATGCAAAGCTAAGACCATGGAATACTTAAGAGACATACCTACAAGTCTTATGAAGGACTTGAGTCCACACTAGGTCGGCATCATAGAGGAATTCAGTCGCAAAGTGGAATCCTAAAGCCGGGTAGATAGATTGAGTCTATGTCATTTTTTAGCTCATAACTAGAGTTGTAGATATCCAATTGATACAAGCTTTAATGTTTTGGAAAGATAAAAAATAGGGCTATAACATTTACGTGGCATGAAGACCCTAATTCATCTTGTATCAAGTTGATTCAAGCTAATTTTCTAAAGACACAAGATGTAGTGTAAATTCCACACGGGCATAAGCTTTTTACATGGGATGAAGGGGAAAAAAAAAGGCACACAACCATGTCCCTTAGTCAAACAAGCTAAGTATCACAATAAACAAGCCATATGGGGTTGTCATGTGTGTGTTATAATCCTATCTTTTGCTATAAATAGAGATGTTTGGGTCTCACTTCATTCTCTCTCTCTTATTCTCCTCTCCTAGTAGCCACCATTCATTGAAAATCTTTCTTGGAACCCATTAAAAATAAATAAACACTATTCTTGGTTGAATCAAGTTGAAACTTTTGATTAATAGTTGTGACGTTATTGGTTTTGTTTCTAAACTTATCTTTATTGGGTATTTTATATTTTTTCTACATGATTGGTTCATATTTGTATAATTAAATTGATTAGAGTGCATGCTAGTTATTTAGTCATATTACTTATTACTAGCTAAGTATTCAAGTCCATGAAGTTGTTTGTCTCAACTTGTCTATGGTAGTAACTAGGAGTTGATGATTATATGATGTTTTCGATCAATTCCTTAGAAAACATAAAACTATATTACATCTTCTTTAGCATTTACAAAGGTGGCTTAACTTCACCCATCTTCTTCATCTTAATGTTATTATTGGATTAAATCTATCTAGCACTTAATAGGTTGTTTAATAGTTAAAGAATTAATTGGGTATCGTGTATTCGATTAATAATTAAGTAAATGAAAAGACTAGGGTCAATATATATGTTGTTGTATTATGATGAATATTCATATTTAGGATAAGTTAATTATTTAATCGATGATCGGCGACCAAACTAAAAGTGGATACTCGAAGTTTAACTAACGTTTCTTTATTATTGTTATTTCAATTTATTTAATTACTTCCAAACACTTTAAATACAAAACCCCCTCTTTATTGCTTTTACACTACAAGAATAATCAAATAAAAAGAAATGGTCAATTAAGCCTCCTTCCTTAGAGGTTCAACCCTTACTTATTCTAATTACACTATTATGGTTAACTTTTATGAGGACAATATAAATTGCTAGTTTATTAATAGTACGAGATGCCATCATACTCTTTTGAAAAAAAATTGATGGAGACATTCCACTCCTTTTGATTTGATTGAGACCTTTTAATTTTTGAGATTTTTTGCTTCAAACCTTCCATTGTAACATCACCAATTAGTGATTGACATGCCATCTCTATTCTTCGAGATTTCTTTCTTTACAATGTCATATGTCAATCATTGATTGGTAGCTTTATAATAGAGGGTTTGAAATAAAAAATTTTGAATAATAAAAGTCTCATCAAGCTGAAAAAAGGAGTAGAGAATGCCAATAAAAAAAAAATTGAAGACTATAGGTTCTAAATGTGAAGAAAACTCAATTGAAAAGTTTATTTTACTGGTTAAAACTAAGAAAAATACATTAATCACGTTAATATTTATTAATTATTTTGAAAAAAAAAAGAAATGAAAACTAAGCACATATGGGGGATGTTTGAATCTAATTAAAAATATGCAAACATTATGGATACATTAAATTGTAGAGTTTAAGGAAATATACATAGCCGAGTAGATATTAAACATAGCTTACCAAGCATTTCTAATTTTATTTTTATTTAACAATGGGAATCAAGGTTTGTTTACTAAAATAGATAAGGGGGTTAAGACAAGAATATACATAACTTTCTTAAATGATAGTGTCATATTGATAAAATCAAACAAAACTAAAGAGTATTTACGGAGCCAATCAACCATTAGAACCATATCACAACCTTTTGATTCTAAGATCCTCAATTCAGCCTTAAATTCATGCTTTTACATAAACCGTGTAAGCCTTAAACTTCGGCTAGACACTTTATCACAGAACCATTTGTTATTGATATCGATAAAGGGGTAGTCCTTTCTATCTCAACCTTGATCTGTCTTACTACTCTTTGATTGATGAAGATATAATGCTTCCATTGTCAATTAAGACTTCAATCTTCTTCTTGTTGTAGTTATCTTTGATTTAATGGTATTGTTTGCATACTTTCCAACTAAAGCATATAAGGAAAATCCTTATTTTTCATAACTTCTTTCATCAATCACACGCTCTACTTTTTTTCCTATTCCAAATCCACAATTTCATCACTTCCCCCTCCCACTCCTTCTAACACATGCAACATTATTCTAGCACATTAATGGCTAGGAAAGTATTTATCTCCATATCTAAAACACAATCTTATCCTTCTCTTCTATTCCTGCAAACTATTTGGTTGTGTTTTTACTAGGTTAGAGGCTTAGGTAGATTATTGTTTTCATTTTTGGTTGAAGGGATATATATAGTTTATATAATGTCTTGTTTGCATTATAGGTAGGATATTGTGTTGAATAAGGTTTTGTGTTAGTATAGGTGGGTAGTGAGAAGCTCTTTGGAGGATTTTCTATGCTTTTTGGCCTCGAAAGTTATAGGTTATTCTAACCATTTTGCTTGGTCAAAGGCTTATATTAAGGCAATAGGTTTCAAAATCGTTAGTATAGGTTTGATATCTCTCTTGAGTTTACTAATAAAGATGGAAACAAAGTAAGATTCAAGCAAATGCGAATTGTTTACAATCATCAAGGATTAGAATTCAATAAATTTTTCAACATATTGTTCTACATCCCTCTATTGATTAAGTTTATTAAACTCTTCCCTCATATCTTTCCAACTCGCCAAACCTTCTACGCACTTCCCTAATAAATACATGTCGATTGCCAATATCACTTCCTATTATAATTCCTTCAAATCAAATTTTTGCTCTTCCTTCGGGATGCATAAAAGTAATTTATACCCACTAATGTGTAAGAATGAAATTCATTTTAAAGAATTTCTTACATCTCTAAACCTTGCCTCTCATATTTTCTCCCCTAAACATTTATAATTTCGCTTTAGGAATGAAGGAATTATAACCTAATTTCACTTAGTTGTTAGTAATTATTCACCTTAATTGGCATGGTGAATAGGTTTTGGAACCATGTTTTCTCCATATGTGAAACTCGAAGATGCCCTCTCGATCCTTCTCTAGTTCTTTATTAGCCATGATCGATTTGATTTACTTCATTGAAGCTTCAATTTAAAGCTGCACCTATTGTATTTGCTCCTCCATATGTTTCTAGATTGCCTCTACAATTTCTTGAGACTCCTACCATAGACTTTGGATTTGTTCATCATGATTTCTACTTTGCTCTTCTAATGCCCATATTCAATTGTTATCCACTATGATTGAAGATATGTTAGAGCTCCGATACCAATTTGTTAAGTGTTATTACTTAACAAAGACAAAATCGAAGAAGATTGAGAGATAGGAAGAAGAATAAGAAGATTGAGAGGAGAATTTCAATTTGATTTCTATTTTCGGTTTAACAAATGAATGAATCTATCTTTCCTTCTCTCTCTCTCTCTCTCTCTCTTACTCTCTATCTCTTATATGAATCCAACTAATTCTTCTAACTAACTACCTAGCTCATCAAAGATAGTTATACTAACTTATGTTTCTTAACTAAACGGCATATAATTAGCTTATTTATTATACTAATTATTAACTCTAATAGTAGCCTAAATATAAACATATCATACATTTGAGGTTGTTTTGAAGCACTATTTGAGCTTTACTATAATCATTTTAGTTTCTTGTTTTACAACAAATATATATATATATATATTCATATCAAGTTTTCATAACTTTTGAAATTTTCTTTTTTAAAAAAATTGCTCTCGGACATTTTCAAAACTACTTTCTATATGATTTAAGAGTCAAGTTTGGCTCTAAACAATAGTGATTGTGTTAGGATCACGTATGGGATCAAACTAGGCTTGAAACATGTAGAATTAATCTAAGGCTATTGGAAATTATATTGTAACTTTTAGAAGAAGAGATTGCTTGACTTATAACTTATATTATTTAGAGTAATGACCAAATAAATAAAATGGAGAATGATAAAAAAAGAATAAAGTAGCTACCAAATTTTATAAACCCAGTCACCACATTTGTTCCTTCTTTATAAATAGGGAAGTAGATGTGTAATTTAGTGTGTGAGAAACACAAAATTTTAGAGGTTTTCTTTGAGTATGAGGGTAGGTGTACAAGAGATTTTGGGATTGGGTTTCAAATATAAAAATTACAGTCATATTCTTGTACTAATTTTCTATCATACTAAAAAATTATTATTAGGTTTGTGGAGTAGGTAATATTTTGCTTAACGAAGTTAAATTTTGTTTATCCACTCTTTATTCATCCTTATTAATTTTTTTTAATTGAATTGGGTTATTCGTGATGATATGTTTAATCTCGCATTCTTAATTTCCAAACAAACTAGTATTAGACTTTGATTTTGAAAGATTTGGTTTTTATTGCAAACAATTTATGCATAAGACAAGTTTCAATTTATCATGGAATAATTTAATAAGAATGACGAGTTTACTCTTTGGCAACAAAAAGTGAAAGAAATTCTTATTTAACAAGGCTTGGCTAAAGTGTTGAAGAGAAAGGATGGAAAGCCAAATGAGATGGAGAAGCACGAGTGGGATGAGTTAGAATCAAGGGGTGTGAGTATAATTTGACTATGTATTGCTAATAACATTGTCAATAATATTCTGGATGGATTCAACACTTGCAATATGAGAAAAGTTAGAAAATCTTGATCTAATGAAGAGTTTAACGAAAAATTACTTCGAAGTGGCAACTTTACATTTTGAAGATGGAAGAAGATGAGAAGAAGACAAAGCCCTTTTGCTTTTTATCTTTCTTTTTTATTTGTTTGAAAATCTAGTGATGACATTGTTGTATGGTAAGGATACAATAAATTTAGACCAAATATAGACTATAATTATATCTCATAAGACATAGAGAAAGTCATATCAAGGGAAAAAAAAAACTTTGTATTGGTGACCAAAAAAGAGTATCCAAAAGAAGGATTAGTTGAAAAGACATTTTAGTGACGAGGCTTGAGTTTATATCTAACAAAAAAAAACATCCAATGTTACATATGCAAATAATTAAGTCACATCAAATGAGATTGTCCTTGAAAAAAAAAAAAAAAAAAAAGAGGATGGATATATATGATGAAGGTGGTAGAAGACTATAAAGATGTTCTTACAATCTCCAAAGGTATTGATACTTGTCCTCATGATAGATGGATATTAGATTTTGTATCTATATTAGATGTGTTCCAAGAAAGAATGTTTTGATTAGTTTTAAAGAGAAAACATTGGCACCGTGTCTTCGGGTGGTGTATCGTCCTATGATGATATGGATTTTAGAATGGTAAAAATCAAAATATTTGATGGAGTGATCTTTAATTTTGATGGCACGACTTATGTCCCAAAGATGTGTAGGAATCTAATATCGTTGAGTCTGGTTAGACTTTAAAAAGGATACATTTATTTTGTTGTAGGTGGAATCTCGAATGTTATATATGGCACACATCCCGAAGAAAGAAGAAAAGTGTAATGGTTTATATCATCTTTGAAAAAACAATGATCTTGACAAGTGGATGGAAATAGAATGCACAAGATGTTACTCGATCGAAAAGGTTCTTTAGTCATTGGAAAAGAGACAAATTATGCATTACGGATTTCGGACGAGTGTGATGAAAAAATCTTACTAAGAGAGAGGATAGATCAAGGACTCTCTCTAGATTTAACAAGTACACGTAGGATATCTACACATGAGCATTGGCTGTATTATTATTATTATTATATTATTATTATTATTAATCGGATAAAGCTTAGAATTGTTTGTTAATTCAAATCATGTGTAGCTAGTAAATCTTAAAGTCAATGGTTATTTATACTTTTCTTTTTGTAGTATTTACGAGCGAGGTGGAGCCAATAAACTACGAGGTAGCAAGAATATTCATTGAGATGAAGTTAGTGTAGATTATGGATTATATTTATTGGAATAATGACCACGTAAATAAAGTGATGCCAAGACCAAAGAAGACTAGAGTAGTCTCTAAACTTTGTAAACTCGATCACCAAGTTTGTTCCTTCTTTATCCATTATGGATTTTGGTCATTATAAGTAAGTGAGTGGATGTATGATTTTTATGTGTGGAAAGCACATGAATTGAGAAGTTTTCTTTGAATGTGGGAGTAGGTGTACAAAGAACTTTGACATTGGGTTTTGGGTATAAAATTTATAATCATGTTTTTGTACTAATTTTTTCTCATAGTAAAAAATTACTCTTGAATTTGTAGAGTAGGTGTGGTTTTGCCGAACCAAATTAAATATAGTGTGTCCACTATTTATTCATATTTGCTCATTCTTACTAATTATTTATTTTTTCATTGAATTAAATTGTTTAAAATGGTATATTGAATTTCGATTCCTTAATTTTCCATCAAAAATAAATGTACTCTCTGATGTCACATCTACAAAAATCTGGAATTTTTAACAACGTAATCTTTAATGATGAATTGCAAATATCATGAAAATCCTGCATATATATTCACATATGATGATTTCAATTTGATCTCTTATGCTCTTGCATAAAACTGAATATGCAGTCTTTTTGTACACGCTAAAAGGGATGTTTGTGGCTAATTTTATATCCTTCAGAAGCATAGCAACATATTGTTGTTCATGGACTTTTAAAGAAAAATAACCACGTGGTCCATCCTCTTCACATGGTAAGAAATTAAAGCAACCATCACCTATTTAAACAATTCTTTCTTTACATGTGATTTGTCAAAATCGATAACACCTGCTTTTTATGCTGGCACTCAAAACACAAATAAAAGTTGAGGTTAATTATAGTTGATCATGCTGTAATTCATGAATGACATCGAAGTTTTAATTTTGTAGTTGATGTCATTCCTGTTTCTGGTACAATTAAAACAATAAGAACATAATGAACAAAGCATCTACCCTCACTTTCACTTTCAGTTTCTATTCTTCCCTCACTAATCCTTTCTACATTCGCTAAAAATTGAAATATTTTCCTCGTAACTTTCCCACCTCTTTTAACACTTCATCCCTATAAACAAGATGCATTCTCTCAACCAATTCTACATGATTTCCCAACCGGGTCATTGTATTCTTACCATTTTAGTCCCTCATCTATATCTCCTTATCATAATATATATCTCATGGAAATCAGTCCTCTCATTTGTATCCCTTCAGTAGAAAAACAAATCATTTTCGTTCTCTCCATACTTTTTAAAAAGGAAATCATGTCTGGAAATGCATCAAACTCCAGCAATTGCGGATGGTGGAGGGTAAATATTTCAACCATTTGGCTCATAATCAATCTTGTTAACGTCGCTAGTTTTTTCAAATGGTTAGATTGTATGAATAAATTAAATTACATATGTAAATCAGCATGTTTACTCGATTAACATTCTTTTATTTTACAGGCACTTTGCAAGAAATTGCAAAACGAGCTAAACCGGCATGAGCAAGAGATAAATCATCTCAAGGAGTTGCTGGTATTGTAGTTATATTTGAAAAGAAAACAATATATAATAGATTTGCATCAATTTTTTGTTTATTTGTAGAACCTTCTTCTTCAAAATATTAGGTATTTATTTATGATGCAGATTATGTAATTGTTGAGCGATGGAAATCGTCTGAAAGTTGGACAGAGAAAGAGAGAGACACCTATCCTAATTAAATTAAGTGGTAAATTATTTATAGTTTGCTGCATGCATTCTTAATTATTTACAGAAAATTCATGTTTCATCCTTTATAGAGGTATCGAAGAAGACATTATCAGGGCATCTGCGGTGATTTAGGATGATAATACTGATAGGCAGGTAGAATAATGTCTCGTTTATATACTGTAAACATACCATTATTGCCCAGAATTAATGGGAGCAACTCCAAATTAACAAGCTTGAAAGAGATACCAACATACACTGCTGTTTCCTCTGTTTCTTTTTCCTTTGCCACGAAGTATACTACAGCACTTCTATAAACTATGAAACTTCATTCATCATCCCCCCTGACATCTACTTTTGATTAATTAACAAGATCGCTATATTAGTACATGACTACTATTCTAATCTTGAAATTGGCATTCGGAGTTACAAATCAAAACCAATACCATTTAGGACAATACAGAAAGGACCTATGTATCAACCCTCTTGATGAGATTGGCTTTTTGTTATAGATGTAAGTACATATAACATTATTTCTGTATAAAAGAACGTTGGATGCACCTACAGACCTGCTGAGTATCTAGTAATAACGGTATGGGAATTTAGATATCAGGATCAGAATTTCAGCTGTTGGATGTGCAGAAACTGGACAATCTTCTATTGATTGATGTTCAAGAAGTTTACATCTTTTTCTGTTGATTTTCCTCCCCTTATTTTATAGTACTATCCTATACAGATCAGCCCCGGAGCAATCGTTTGCAGAAGGATAATGCAAATAATAACAGTAGTGTTTACATCTCAATTAAGAGAAAAACCAAGGAACATGGCTTTCTATTGATAGGAAGTACCAGTGGCCCCATAACAATGGATGGAAAGTAATCAAAACCAACGTGTTACAGAGTTCAAACCATGACCCCTAATGAACTTGCTCTTCAATGAAAATAATGATTTCATTTCCCAACACCTTAAACCTGATACTATGTCATAGATCGTCGGATAGTTTACCTGCTTCGGCAGTCTAAGTAGAACAGTTGTAGGATTTATGGTGTCACTGAGTGTTATGGGAAGAACCATAAATATCTTTTCTAGAACTACTCCATGCAATATTAAAAGAGGGATAAAATTCTCCTATTCATCACTGCACTTGAATCTTCTATTCTTAAATCCTTTATTTCAACTTGTTTGAGGATTCGTAGGCTGAGATGGATTGGTTTTCTTAAAAGCTCTACCATTTTCATGCTTGGAAACAAATTTCTCCATCTCCTGGGGAAAAAAACTGCTGCAAGATTAGCAAAATTTGAATTGAGAAGAACATAGTCAAAAGTGCTAGAATAATCGCAAAACACTTGCATCAACATCTTCCTTGTTTTGGTCTACAACGATTGTCTCAAGGTTGGGCGAAAGTTTGAGGAAGGAAGCTATACCATGCAGATCAAACTTTGAATAATCTTTTTGTAACTCTAAATGCTTGAGATTGTACAGTGAATTTCCAGAAAAAAACATCCTTCAATACAAGCCTGTGTGTATAATTACAAATATGTAAGAAAACTGGTTATTAAACATCCAAAAACAGATGCATAGAAAAATAAATGTAATCTAACAAAAGTATGGAATTATTTCCAATTTTTTTACAAGATAAGAGCTACCGGTTAGATTCAAATTCTAGCAATGGAAAAAAAAAAAAAAACAACCAAGCCTCAATCCCAAACTAGTTAGGGTCGGCTATATAGACCATTTTGTGCCATTGTGTGCAACAATTAAATCATTTGATACCACTTTCCTTCATGTTAATTTCTGAGAGTAAATAGAAGAAATTCGTTTTGCACTGGAATTCTCAACCCAAACAAAGAGGTAATTAATTTAGCAGTCTAGCAAATGTTATTCTATTTCAGAAACCTAATTTCTTGATAATGAGCATAATTTTCTTTGTTTTGGATAGGTGCAATCTGGCATTCAAATGGATTACAGACCCATAACATGACTTAGGTGTAGTCATCACCTAATACGGTGGAGAATCTAATCTGGAAACATGACCAATACAGCCGGATTACGGAAAGATTACCTTAAGCCCCCAACTGGCGATGATAAGATCCTTCACAAAAGGAAGTGACCTCGTGATCTTACTCCACTCCTTATAATATCGTCTTTTACTCAAGAAGTAAATATTTGCTTCAGTTAACCAGAGAAGTCCTTAAAATCATATATACAACCCCATCGAAGGTTTTGGGTAGAGTGGTAAGAAGCATGTTTCTGACTCATCAGGTCTGGAGTTCAATTCTCGCTCTTAAAAAATTCCTCCACCTCCTTTCTATAGCATTGAACACAGGCTATTGGTGGGCTCAAAGAGTCTGGCCTTTAGAATATATCAAAAGTTTGGCGCAAGGAATAATGGACTTAGTTTCGATTGGCTTGTCCAAGAATTTCCCACTACTTGTGGGGGGTGGGAATCTATATATTGCAAGTGAAAAACTAAGCTTGAGCTCATTGAGCTTTAAACAACAAATTTGTAAATCCTTCATGCCCCAACAGCTTTTCAAAGATATCTTTTCCAAATTCACGCACCAAGAAAACAAATCACACACAATGCTGTCCCGTATCAAGCCTTTTCAAGAAACACTGACTTGAGCCCCAAGTTACTGAACATAGTGATACTATCACGAACTAACATGGAAGAGGATATATATTAACTCTGTTGAAATATATAGTCCTCAACTTCTTCTTCTTCTTCTTTTTTTTTTTTTTTTTTTGTCCAGAAAGAAAACAAACACAAGGCCACAAGGCGAGAGAACAACTTAAACTAAATAAAAGAGCTCGTGAAAAGTACCAGCCGCATAGAATATCCCAAAGCAGAAGAGGCATAACAACCAAGAAAATCAAGTGCAAATGCAGAGAATAATCACAACACATCAGCTCATCAAATCCAATTTACAAAATAATGGTCTCTAGAAACTCCTTGCTTTGCAAAACCATCCGCCATGTGATTACCAAGAAAATCTTCTCTTGTAGCCGACAGTTCTAGCTAGAGCCATGATGAATCTACTTCTTTAGATTACTTTAATTGATTTGGGTTCCCTTGTTTCTTATAGGTTACCTTATTTGTTACATCTAGTTTAACTTGTTTCATTTAGGGCTTACTTGTGTAGGAACATAAGGAATTCATGTAGCATAAGGAGTACTTTGTATAAAGAATATGTAAGGATTAGAGAGTCCATATTGCATGAGATAGAATTAACTAATCCTAATTAAGTCTTTTATATTTAAGGATTTGAGAGTCTGTAAGGATTAGAGAGTACAAGATAAAATTAATTAGTCCTAGTTGAGTATGAAAAGAACTTGAATCGAGTATTTTACATGTAAGGATTTGAGAGTCTAGATAAGGATTAGAGTATGAGATAGAATTAAGCATTAGAGTATGAGATAGAATTAATTAGTCCTAACTGCGTATGGAAAGGACTTGAGTGGTCGAATATAGCAAGACTTGGGTGACCAAATGTAGCAAAAACTTTACTATCCTTGATGGCCGAATATGGACATTATAAATAGGGACCTAGACAATTTCTGATTCTTGATTAATAAACTGTTTTTAAGCGTTTCGCTTCTCTTATTATTGCTTTTTCTTGTGTTATTGCTAAGGGCATGTCCTGTATCATTGACCTTGATCTACTTGATCTAACCAAGGGTGTAATGAAGCTAATCTTGCCAAAATCAATCACAAGGAGTTTCACTACTTAAATGAGTTTCAACCTTAACGAACAACTAAGGCTGGAATTTTTTTCATTCATCAACTTGAGGAGGGAAATTTCAGATTACTTAATCCATACAGGGATTCAATTTGACAACCATTAAAAATTTCAAGTTGGCTTAATTCAGTAAATCCTCAAGGACATATCAAAGCCGTACAATAAAATCATAATTCCTTGAAACATACCTTAGTTGGGAGAGCGTACGCAATAGAGTTTCCTTCTCTTTAACACATAGATTAATTTACTTCAGCAAACTGGCAAGAGAGATCTCCACAGCCTTCCTTCAAGATTATCCATCCTATAGCATTAAAAGAGATTGATTAAATTCCAAAGCTTATCTAATTGCTAACAGTTCAGCTACGTTTGAATCAGATTTACCCGCAAAACTTGAAAAGAAAAAAGAAGAAAAGCACAGAACACCCCCAGAAACATCATTGGTTGCAATCCTAACCCACTCTCTATGGTGCCTATCTCATATTTTATCAAAGAGCTTCTCGATTGAGACTAAATTGAAAATAATTGAAAACTGACCCCGTTCATGCGTATTGGTGGATAGAGAGACGGAGATGGACTTGTCACTGGTGTCTTCACAGTTGGCTAAGATAACTTGATTTCTGTTTCGAATTCCTTCCTTCAGAAGCTGAATGTAGGAGCTCTCGTATTCTTTCACTTTAAAAGCATGGGACTTTCTTGTTGATGTGAGAGAGTTGATTAACTGTTCTCCTCTCCTTCCTCCTCTTCTTAGGTGTGGCTAACAATTGAGAGGATTGTAAGTTTTCAATCTTATCGACATCTGCTATATCAAGGATAAAGGATTGAAAAAATAGTAGACTGGCGGAAGGAATTCCTCTAGCAGCCTGCAGAATGTATGAGATGTCTGGTGGTGTTATAATTGTAGTAATATGGTGGAGAACCAGGGCATAAGTTATGAGAAAGCAAGATTAAGATCCAAAGTCTTAATATGAAGTTGGGCACGCAGTGTCCATCGCATTAGTACTTACATTTCCAGTACAACTTAGTCGTTCCCCATAAAATTATGAGGAATTTAGACCTGTCCATCGCCCAAAAAGGCTTTCATGCTTGGACAAAGCATTTTTGGGCGATAGTTGTACTGGAAATGTAAGTACTAATGTGATGGACAGTGCGTGCCCAACTTCATATATATATATATATATATATATATATATATATATATATATATATATATATATAGACACACGCACACACCCAAGAAGTGTTTGCCATCTGTTATGTAATAACCTAAATTTTAGGTTACATATTTTCCTTCACTTTTTTTTTTTTTTATCCTTTTACTCCAACAAATTTCAAGATAGGCGATAAAAATATTCATCCCCAAACAATTGAAATTCGTTGGCGAAAACATTTTGGGACGTACGACTAAATCGTCTCAAAAGCCGCATAGCTAATTGTATTTCCAAACGCAAAGTAAAAATTGTCCATAAAGGATAATCATTATGGATGAATTTGACTTTCGTCCATGAATGTCGATCATTTACGAACAATAATTTTATCATAGAATATATCTATTTTTACCCGAATTAGTCCATTTCATTTGCAATTGTAGAAGATTTGAGTTGGGGGGATTTGAGTTTGGAGGGGGGGGGGTGGGGGAAGGGGGGACATTTTTTATTGACGATAAAAATTCGTCACAAAATCCAACCATAAAATGGTGATGAAGCATTTCCTCTGCAATGACTTATTTTTTGGGACGATAAATTGCATCTATAATTCCACGTGATTTTTGTAGACGACAAATTTCGTTCGTGATTTATCTTAACAGGGGATGATAATTTCGTCGTTGATTGCTTGCATTTTTTTAGATGGCAAATTTCGTCACCGAATTGCTTTTATTTTGAAATGATAAATTACATTCCTAATTGCTTGTATATTATCGACCTTACATGTCATGTCCAATATTATTTATATCCATAATAAGTCAAATAAAAAACAAAACCATTAAAATGAATTAAATATTATTTGCATCGAGAAGATGATTAGTGTCACATTCAACTAGGACCTTATCTATAGAGTCCAATGGCGACTTTCCTATCAAGGCTAACATGAGGTTGCCTTCTCAAACCGAGAAAAACAAGATGAAAATACACCGACTACAAACTTTCTTGTACTATATCATAGCAAAGTTACCTATGAATACTAAAATTTTAGGATGATAAGTTTAATGCATGCGTTCTGAAATAAAAGAGCTATATCATCAAAGGTGATCCACGTAAAAGAAAAAACAAGAAAAAAATATTAATATAATTTACCCATATTTAAATTGTTAATAAATTTTCTTTGCCCATGTTAAATTATGGAGCATAAACCCACTAGGATCGGTGAGAAAACGAAAGAAAGGAACCAAAACATGCATACGAAAAGAAATATATAATTTATACCTATATTATGAAAAGTCTTCAATGTGTTAAGAATAAGCACGTACCAAGTTCGAAAAAGTTATTCAAGAAAAAGTTCAAAATTGAACTAAGTTGTTCTAGTAGCAAGATATTGTTTGCTAATAAATTTAAATTAAACACGAGCTAAAAAAGAAAAAACACTACAAAAAAAAATTTAGCAAAACACTACAAAAAAAAAAAATTTAGCAATGGAAAATTTCATCGCTAAACGTAACAATTCTATCGTTAATTGCAAATAGCGACGTAATAGCGACGGACAAAATTCCATCGCTAATTCGCTGGTCGCCAAATTTTAGTAACGGAATATTAAGTCCGTCGCTAAATTTAGTGATGGAAACTCCGTTGCTAAATTTAGTGATAGAAAATCCGTCACTAAACCCAAAAAATCCGTTGCTAATTTTGAGGTGGGATGACTCTTTTTTCATAGCTAATCCGTCACTAATCCATCGCTAAATTTCAAAATAAATCCGTTGCTAATTTTGATAATAAATCCATCGCTATTTTTTCGTTCATTTTCGTCGTTATTTCATCGCTATTCCGAAAAGCAAAATTGTCACCAATCCGTCACTATTTTCGAAAATGATGTTTTCGCAATTCCTTCGCTTTTGTTGACATTTTCAAAAATTATATTATATTATTAATATAACATTTAATAATTAAAATTAATAATAAACAATCATAAGTAATCATGTATATATGAAAAATAAAATAACATTAATAAAATAATTTTAGAATACGTTTCATAAAAAAAAAACAACAAAACAAACAAAGTGATCGAATATTACATCACTCATCCTCGCTCGTCTAATCCTTATCCTCATCCTCATGCTATGTTGAGTGCTCACCGTAGGATCAATTAGAGGCCGAGTAGAAGACCGATAGATTGCTAAATGATCGATGGATCTATAAACAACCCGGATGTTCGTGCCAACTCGCATTAGTAAGGATGCCATCGAATCATATTGAGACTTCATGTTACAAATCGTCTCCTTAAGCTTGATCACCTCTTCCTTCATGGCTTCGTAGTCCATCCGAAGTTGTTTGCCGATCGGATCGATCATGTATTGCGACGTCGCAAAAAGGAGCCGTCGCCACTTGACCGAGACACATAATGAACCAATTATGTGTCGATCCCATAAAATCTTTTCTTCTTCTCCCCAACAACCTATAGGTAAATGGCATTCTAGTCTACTTTTGGCTCTAAGATTCTTACCTCCCTTTGAGCCTCAACTTCCTCATTGATTAGTTGGTCCATACGGTCTTGCATTATAAAAATAATAATATCATTGTTACATTATTAAAATAAATTTAAGAATAAATTTTCATAATTAATATTTAAAATTGAAAAATACTAACCTCGTGTCTACTAGGAGTGTATATCGACAAATGAACCATCACGTTTCTTATGAGTCCTCCGGAACAACTCATAAATCGTTGGTTAATGTCCCAATTCTATTACCTATAAAAAAAAACCATTACGGATAATATGACAAGTCCCAAATTGAATGTTATGAAATAAGTAAACAATAATAAAGAGTGTAATTTACCAACCGACGTGCATGCTCTCTTAAAGATATTGAGCCCTTCGTATGTCCGGAAAGACCCGAACTAGGACCATCATTCTCCGACAATCGGTTATGCGATGCTTGCTCCGAATGAGCCATGCGATCAAGTTTCTTAAAATCAATTTGCCACGCATCCCATGCCTCCCGACTCATAGATTGAGGTCGCTTATCCATCAAACTGATCTTGTAAATGAAGTTAGCATAGTGTTTCCTAGCGACACGCTCTTATGCCCCTTTAACAAATGGATCGATGTCGATATCCCATTCAAAATATTTCTGCATAAATAAAAAAATTTATATAACTTATTTGATGAGAATTTTTTTTATATTATAATAAAGAAAATTGTTAATACGTTATCTTAAATTCACTAAAGTAGAAGTCTTTAGTGATGTCGGGGACATCCTTCCATGATGATCCTTCCTTGTCCACCAATTCCTTAAAAATCTCAACGATCTTCATAGAATAATCTCTACTATTTAGACTCAATCTATCAAGCAAACAACAAAATGATGAAAAAAATATTTGAAGCATAATTATTAATGAAATTACATATTAAAAAAAACAAATACGTACGATCCGTAATCGACGAAACAATACGTTGTCGACAAGATGAGTTGTGAGAACTCTCCGGAGTGTCGGACACATGTGTAGAGGGGCCACTCTTGGAGGTCGAAGGTGGAACCTCGGGTGTCGATATAAGAACACCTATCGTTGCGGATGTGCTAGCTCCGTGACTACGAGAGTTGTGGGATCCATAAAAAAAATCCTATCGTTGGAGATCTACGACCGATACCGGTTGGGGATCCTAATGGACTACCCTCCGACAATGATGCTCGTCCATGATTATCGAAACGTGATCCGATAGCACCTCCTGAGGACGATGCAAACCATGATTACCACGAGTCATTGTTGTATGATCTATCATAACGTAAAAAAATGAAATACAACAAATATATTGTTATAATCCATTCATGGGTAAATAAATTAAAATATATCATTTGTTATGGATATAAAACAATCAAAATATACAAAAAATATTTAGTGAAGGTAGAAAAACCAAAATTAATAAATTAATAAAGAGAAAAAATTACATAACTTCTTATTAATACAACAAATGAAATATAAATTTAATTCAAACTATCGTAATAATTGTTTAAGTTATCATCTTCATCATCCGAAATATTGTGACATTCATTTTCTTCGTCGACCACACCTACGTCTATTTCTATAAATGATCCATTTGGATCATTCATAAAGTGATGTCCTTGACTTTGTTTATTAATTCATGTTGAATTTTTGGATCGTCTTACTCGAAATGGTTCAACAGCTTGTTCTATGGTAGTCGATGATTCAGGAAAGTCAAACACGGATCTAGCTTTGATCATACACACACCCCACCAATCTCAACTCGCCGCGTCTTAAGCTAGGAGACTTCATATAATACACTTGAGCCGACCGTGATGTCGGGATAATTGGTTTGTAATTGTTCAAGGTTCTTTTACGGTTAACATCCACAAGTTTATAGTGTGGATGAACCCTTGTTCCTTGTGGCATGGGATCGAACAAATCATATTTGAACAATACTCGTTCTCTTGATTGGTAATGTAGGATACTCTACTTCAATAATTTTCATCAATATCCCATGATAGTTACTCTCGACTGAGCTATAATTGCTTCCTTTAACGCATACATCACTATTGAAAGACCCAATTTTCGAAGATCCCTTAAGTGTGCGTAACCTATAACCATTAACAAAATAACCATTGTACGATCCGACGATTAGCAATGGACCTTGCACGAGATCTTTAAGAACTAGTCTTTCATATCAATTGCTTGTGCATTTTGTGTCCGTAAGTTAGAAATAAAATCACCTCTAAATTTAGTTATCTTTCTATTAATGCTATCAACAAACTAAATATATAAAATGATCATACTTACATATTGATTAAACCAAGAGGTAAAATCATTTTTAATTAGAGCATCGACTTCATTCTCGAACAAGAATGGATTGTTCGTTGCATTTCGATAAGGAATCCACTAAAGACAAGAGAATTATTAAAAAAAATAAATTAGTCTCTACTATCTTCCTAATATGAATTATTAAATATATTAAATAGGTCAAACTCCCTCATTGTAAGGTTTAACTTCTTCACAATTCAAGCAATATATATTGGTATGCCGCTTTGTTTTCTACTTGTGTCAATTTTCTTATTATGTATCGATCAAATGATCGACCTAGTTATTTGAATACGGATAACATCCCTTCAATATGGTTTTCTTCTTCGTTGTTGAATTCATAATTACGTGGCATTTTTCGATGCCTTATATCCATATGAGGCTCAAAATAATGCGAGCAAAATAGAGAGGCTTCTTCAACAAAATATACATTGCATATTGATCCGTCCACTTCAGCTTTATTCTTAACATTATTTTTTAGTTTCGCAGATACTCGTAAATATGAATAATTTTAACATTCGAAAGTAAGATTGGACACATATCTATCGGAGAATCCGATTTGTTTTACCCATCAAGTAATCTTCTTTTTGTTGTTTCGACAGAGTATATACGAGCTTTAGGATACTTTCTAGATGCATCATCCTTTGCTAATTCTTGCCTTTTATAGAAGAGTTTTAAGTCTTTCTTGGAGTTGGCATTATCTTTAGTTTTTTTTTTGGCACATTCATGATTGTGTTAAAAACATTATCAAAACATTTTTCTCAATATGCATGACATCTAAATTATGCCGGATGACATTTGTAATCTAGTAAGATAAATTCTAAAAAATACTCTACTTCCTCCATCCACACATTTGAGAGATTTTACAATTGTAATCATCTCCACCATCTTCCGTCACCTTCAACAACTTTCATTGCTCGACTAGATATAACATCTCCGTTCTAGATCGGATTGGAGGAGGACTAGATTTAACAACTTTGTTGGTGATGAATGCTTTCTTGTGTTCTTCTATATAAATGATTATGAGAAAGAAACTTTCAATAGTTGTCAAACCATGAGGTCTTCCTTCCATTTGGAAGGGATAAAGCATCTAAATTTTTCATACGAGTATGGACAAGCTTGTTTTCTTATAGTAGTCCAACCAAATAGCATTGAATATGCAGGAAAGTCACTAATAGTCCATATAACTACAGACTCTCAATAAAAAAATCTACTTACAAGTACACATCGTAAGTCACTACACTTACCTCCCATAACTCGGATAAGCTCGGATATGAAAGGCTACAAGTAAACGTCCAACTTATGTTTTGGATTTGCTAGACCCGAAACAATCACTATTAAGAACATATTTCCTCCTTCATACACATCCATGGTGGCAAATTGTATGAAGTCACAATGACCGACTACGAGAAATATTACACACTAGATTGGCCAAATGGTTGAAACTCATCGGTGCACACTCCTAAACGGACGTTCCTTATTTCAACTATAAAAGAAAGATTAATTTGATTGAAACTTTGCCATGCAATTGAATCGGAAAGATGACGCATTACTCCTACATCATCTCTTCCATGTTCAGCATGCCACGTCATATGCTCGACTGTTGCATTCGATGTATACAATCGTTGCGGATGCGAGTTAGAGGAAAGTAGTATATTTTCTTATTTGGAACAAGTTTTCCTCTTCCCGATCCTCAAAAAGAACTTCAATATCGAGGATGTTAACAAAATCTACATTTATCTAATTCATTATCTTTCTTCTAATAAATCATACACCCGTTATGACAACAATGAATTTTTTCCATTGATAAACCCATCTCCTTCACTAGCTTTTTTGTTTCATAAAAGTTATTTGTCATACGATTATCAACCGACATCAACTCCTTCATCGGGTCACATAACCGATCAAAAGACTTTTCCGGAAAATGATAATCGGCTTTTAGGTTAAGCATTCGAGCAACTACCGACAATTGTGAATGCTTATCACAACCGAGCCAAATCTCTCTACTTGATACATTCAACATATCATAAAAGTGTTGGGCGTTAGGATTAGGAACCTCCTCCGTGTTGGACGGATCAAAGGATGGACTAGCCGCATCCATTACCATACTTTGATATGGGTTTTAGGGCTCACTAGAACTACCTTTGCCTATATAATAATTTCCTAAAACATTCTAACTCCTCGAATTTTTAGATATCATATAGGCTTCGAATTCACCATGATGCACCCAATTATAATATCCCGACACAAAAACTTTATGGAGAAAATGATATTTGGCCGTGTCAATCTCTTCATAATTTCGGTTTCGACACTTACCGAAATTACAAGGACACCTAATTTTTTTTCATCCATACATTCAGGATGCTCAACAACAAAAGCTAAAAATTGCTCCGCACCTTTGACAAATTCATCATTTAACAATCCATTAACTAATCTAAAATTCATCCATTGTCAATTAGGTCTCATTTTTTAAATTACCGCAAAAATAACAGAACCATTACAAACAATTACTTGTCATCATTTCAAATTATTTTAAACAAACATTAAACAATTATATTAGTTATATAATTATCTCTAATTAGTTATGAATTTTGTTTTCGAATTTTACTTCTTATTTAAATAATTATATAAAAAATGATTACATTTTTGTGTAATTTTTTAACATTTTCAACCTTAGTTTCAATATATAATAACGTTAACCTAACCTAAACAAAAAAATTAATCTAATTTAAACTACCTTAGGTAAGTTAAGGTAATTACATTATCATTTACACTTAAAATACATGAAATTTTATACTTTTTTAATTGAAATATGTTAAATTACATTATGAACTAAATAATTTATGAAAACATTCAACTAAAATATTTATTTTATTCTATTAATTATCTAAATATTTATATAATGTTAACATTTTTGAATTTATTTAATTAATTACATTATCATTTTCACTTAAAATACATAACATTTTATAATTTATGAACCAAAAAAATGTTAATTTACATTATCACCTAAATAATTTTTAAAAATATTCAACTAAAAGATTTATTTAATTCTATTAATTAATAAATTATTTATAAAATTTTTAACGTTTATTTTAATTTTTTAATTCTATTTTTTTCAATTATTTTTCAATCCGATCAAATCATTATACATGTTATATTATTTTAATTTTAATAATTAAACTAATAAAATTACTTATAAAATTTACATTTGAATTGACTAAACTACATTAAAAATGATATAATTTCAAAACTAAATTTAAACAAAAAACTAAGCAAATCAACTCCGTAACCCTAAAAATAAATAAATATATAATTAATTCAATTAATCATACTAACAATTTAAAATTAAAAAAATAAAATTTAATCTAACAATTGCAAATTAACAAAATTTATATTTTTAAGCTTTACGTTAACATCAAAATCAACCTAACTAAAATAACAACAAACTATAACTTAGCAAAATAAATCTATCACTTATAAAAATAAAATAACAACTAAAAATTTTAAACTACTACAAACAAATTAGCATAAGGTAATTAACAACATTCAAAAAATTAATAAATAAAAAATAAAAAAATTTAACTAAAAATATATAACATTTATCTAACTTAAAAAAATATAAAAGTTATAGGGAGAAAGTGTTACTCGACGGATCAAGTATATAAAGCACGTATCCGATCCGATTTTGAGGAAGAAAGATATCCCCTACTTTATTGAATGCTTTGGAAAAAAAATTTAGTAGCATGAGGCGATGTGGGTGGCCCTTTTTGGGTCGGCATCGGAAAGGGAGGTGTAGTGGAGGTGAGGGAAACATGTAGAAGTAGGAGAGAGGCTGGTATATATAAGGAAAATAGCAACGGACCCGAATCCATCACTATTTTGAGAGGTCGATCTATCGCTCGTTTGGGGGAGGGGGAAGGGGGATTTCCCCCCCCCATTCAGCAACGGACGGTCATCTATCGCTGATTGAGGTGGAAATTTCCCCCAAACACCGACGGATGAGCTGTCCATAGCTGAATAAGGGGAAATTTACCCCCAAAATAGCGACGGACGCCATTCGTCGCCGATTAGGGGGATTCCCCCATCATCCGTCACCGATTAGCAACGGACTTGCCGTCCATCGCTGATTAGCGAGGGAATGACCTTCCATCGCTAATATTTGGGTGGAAATTCCCCCCGAGAGCTAACGACGAACTAAATTTGATCGCTAATTTTTTATTTAGCGATCGAATTTTCGTCACTAATCCGTCGCTGATTTTGGTGCTTTTTTTTTCGTGCTTTATTTAGAGATAAATTTTTAATCATCGCTAAGTATGCCTCGTTAATCCGTCACTAAACCGTTATAAAAAATATTATTTTATAATCCATCGTTAAATAGTGATGGAAAACCGATGGAAAACAATCCATCGCTAATTCATTTTTTTATGGTAGTGAAAGCGACCTTAAATGTTGCTCCACTTCATCTATTTGGGCACCATTTGTTTGTTCGAAATATGGTAAGGTGTCTTCTCTGGTGAGAGGATAAAAAAAGGGCTCATTAGTGTGGAGAAGCCTTTTACCTCACATTTTTGCTCTTGACAACAACTCGGAATGGTTAGTGGGAAATGGAGATATTACTTTGAGACAGTGGCATGGCTCTCGGGATGTCTTGGGTCACTGGGCAGATACAATAGTGAAAGAAACTCTGAATAACAGAAGGGTTATGGCTGAATTACCTTCAAATGTGAGAGCTTCCATACGTGCAATATGCCTCCAACCAGATGAGAACGATAAACTAATCTTCACAAAATCAGCTAACGGAAACTTCAGCATGGGTCTATATAGGAAGTGCTTAAGACTCCTTGGCGAACAATTCCAATGGTGGAAACAAATGTGGAACAAGTGGATTCTGGTGAAGCTTTCAATCCACTGTTGGAAAGTTTTAAAAAGGGGTGTAGCAGTAGACAGTATGATAAATAAATGTAGAGTGGCCTTACCTTCTCGTTGTCATTGCTGCAGCCATCTGGACATAGAGGCGCTGTCACATTTGTTCATGATCGGAAATGTAGCAAGGTCAGTTTAGGATCACTTTGCATAGATAATAGACAAGGCTTCAGGAAGAACCAGCATAAGTGGTCTTTTATGTGCTTGGTTAGGGACTTCGGGAATACAGAATCAAAAAAGTTTCAACAAAATGCTGATATTCCATTGCTGTGTATGGGAGATATGGAAGGAAAGAAATAAAGCTCTATTTGATGGGGTTAAGAGGAAACTGAAGCTATTATTTTCAGAGTTAAAAAATGGCTTCATGAACTCCATTCTTTCTTCATGCCGAAAACAATGCTCAACTTCCATGATCGGTTAAGTATCTAGGTGCTGGGCATCCCGGTGAGTACGCCAACAGTTAACAAGGGGAAATGGGTGGTATGGTCTCCTCCTCCAGTTAACACATGTAAATTAAACTGTGATGGTTCTTCGAAAGAGGGAGTTTGTTCTGGAGGTTGTATGGTGAGAGACTGGCAGGGTGATCTAATCTTTGGCTACTCTTCCTTCTATGGGCAAGGGCCGATTATGAAGGGTGAAGTGTGTGCTTTAATGGAAGGACTTCCACTATGCAGAGAAAAAAGCATTCCAGTTATTTTTGTGGAGGTGGACTCAAAAGTCTTAGTGGATGTAGTGGCTGGTGTTCAAGCAGCTCCATAGAGGTTAATTTACCAGCTTCATCGAATCAAACATTTGTTAGGGGTTTGTAAGCTGTCTCATGTTTTCAGAGAGACAAACTCGCCAACAGATAGTTTAGTTAACCATGCTTACTCCCACAAATACCAAGCCCTGTATGAAGAGGAAATTGCTATGTCATCAACTACACACAGGGCCTTAAGAGATGATAGAGTTGGCTTACCCAGATTTTGAAATTGAGGGGGAATGTAGCTACAGGTTATTTTGAGATTTTGCGATATTATTGTTTAGCAAAGTATAAAGAATTCATGCATGGCATTATTTGGTTACTATGTACGTGAATTGCATGATTTCTTTACACCTTTTGTTTGGTTAGGTAATTTTTCTTCATGCAGTTACTTTTTTTTTGGTAGGATTATGTATGGCTATTTTTTAGGGGTCTAGGATTCCTTCCTCCCATCTAGTGGGCTAGGTTGGTCTCGTCTCTCCTTGTTTTTTCTTTATTCCTTTTAATAAAATTTTTCAAGCTACCGTCCTTGTTTTTTTTTTTTAAATATATATATAATCATTATTTTTTACTATGTAAATATAAACTACAAACAACAATTTTTTATCCAAATATTAAACCATTAAAAATTATTTAAGTGGTATAGATTACCTTGAAATATTGGTAGATTGATGACGTCCTATTACAAAAAACATCTCCAACATCTTTTCTTATCGTTCTAAACGAGCGATGAGATCCTCAACTTTATAACTCAACTTGTGATTATTTTCTTGATATTCTTTAAGAGATTCAACAAGCTTCTTAATTTAAAGGTTGGAGCTGATTACTTTGCTCTTTGGCTTTGGACCATATTGAAGTCCTTTAATCTAACCCGATCAAGTTCCAAGAACTTTATCACGGACTTCATCAGCACTCAATGGCTTGCCTTCGGATATAGACTTTTCCATCAATTCAATCATAGAATTTTGAGTAACAAAAATGAAAAAACATTTGATTAAATTTTGAGTGAAAATTTAATTGAAGGAGTCTCGTCTAAGTGAAAAAGAATCACTTGATGATCACAAGGGCGTAACCTAAGGAAACATTCAATATCGTGTCATCTCTCTCTCTCTCTCTCTCTCTCTCTCTCTCTCTCTCTTAAGGAAATAAGAAACCTTCCGACAATGTAAGCGGAATAAGGAAAGGAATATTTATCAACGCCATTTATGCATTTGCACTAAAAGATGATAAAAAATATCTACAAACATTCATTGATAAGAAAAATAACTAAAATCTCCCTCTTTCACGTAACCGGTGCCGAAAACCTTTGAATTAGAAGCTCGTTATGCCAATGGGTCAAACTAGTGGGACACATGTGAACCCAAATAAAATTCCATTAAAATTACCAATGACTATTAGTAAGTGTTTGAAAAACTCCAAGTGTAGTATGTTTACCATTTTCCATTTCATACATCGGACTAACCTTTCTATCACCAATTTGTGTGACCGGAGTAACAGAGTTAGTTAAATCAATCAAGCTACAAAGCAAAATCATTAGTGCTTAACTCTATGTTCATAATTGATAAGAGTGCAACGTAAATAAATTATCCATTTAACAACCAAGAAGGAAACTTTGGTACCTAAGTTTCAATAAACAAGGTTAAAGGATGGTTAATTTTATTCTCTTTAATTAAATTCACTTTTAGTATGTATGAGCTATCTAATAAACTACTTACGTTCCAATAAACAATGTTAGTGGCAGCAGTGAATCACACCATGTCGGATGCATTTAGGAGGCAAGTAGTGAATCTCTTCATATGAATTATGAAACAAAAACATTAAACACTTACATATTTGATTCAACCTCTGAATTTGACCAACCCTTTTCTTCCTTGTAATGAGTATGTTTGAAAAAGGAAACCTTATCACATTCTTCGCCGTTTTGCTTCTTCTCCTTATCTCATAGATACCAAACATGATTATTGTGAGATCAAAGTATAATGACATTGGAAAATGAAAACAAAATTGATCTACACTATTATATATACTTTGCTTACAATTTCATTCCAAACAACAACAAAAGCCATTGATCCCCGGTTGTGCGACAACTTTAGCTTGCTTCGATTTTTAGTATTTTTAGCACATCTAGCCTATGAAGGCAAACAACAAAAGAGCAAAAAAGAAAGATCAAGATTAGCCAAATAAATGTGTTTGATCTATTTATATGTAAATTAAATAGTAACACAAAGACCAATGGATTGATTTGATCTATTTAGACAAAAAAAAAATGACGAAACCTAAGGCATTTGCTTCCTTAATTCGAGTTCTCATGAAATAAACTTGAGTCCAAATTTTCTTCTCTTTCTTTTTACTATATATAGAGTTTACCTATACAATTATGTTAAAAGAAAATGCCATATGAAAGTCCATTCATTGGGAACCACAATTGAAACCTTAGTAGTACGCGTGCTAGCTCGTAGCAAGCATGTTTGTTAGCTCGCGAGTAGGCATGCGTGCTTGGCTTGCAGCAAGCATCTATAATCTTCAATAAAATTCACACAAGCAAAAGTTACAACTAAAAAAAAACAAGAAAATTGCATGTTTTATTGCATCTATAATCTTTAATCAAATTCACATAACATAATATCAATATAATTAGAAGCTAAAGATGTATGCATGTTTTAATAAGGGGATCACGTGTCAATGAACCAACAAGTAGACAATTAACATAGACCTTAACACCGAGGATTAGCCAAATAATTACAAAGTGCTTTCCAATTATCTTCTATCAAGTTCTTGATGTCGAGCTTATTTTATTTCATCTCCTCAAATGAGTTGCACTTCTTAAAATATTTGTGCAAGACATACCATGCATTCCTAGACCGATTCTTCAACAAGGCTTTAATTTTTTCTTTAACAAAGTCATAGTCTATATCTTCCACTTCTATATGCATTTGTATAATTTAAAAAAACAAATTGAATTTCATATTAGAGTTAGGAATTCAGTTTATAGACCTTCTTAAAAACAAATTTCGCAGCCAAAGAGTACTTATATCAAGGTTATCCAATGCAAGGTTGAAATCTACTACATCCATGTCCTTTCATTTAGTCAAGCACACGAATACATTGCCAAGAAATGAATCCTAATTGATTTGATAACTTGCGTATTGAGTTTTATTAAGTGTTCTTCCCATATCCATGTCAATATTAACTTTTAGCTTTTTGCCAACTCGATTTTTTCAACTTTTATAATCCTTTACCTCTTGTGCCCCTAAGTTTTGTTTTGACTAAGTTTGAAGCTAAAATGATTGAGAAAAGGTCAAAAAATTTCTATAAAAATATAATTAATAAAATAATAGATACTTATAAATAATTAAAAATAACATAAATATATAACTTGAACTACTTATTGGAGTAGGAAAAGTGGCAACATCACAATCTAATGCCGAGATAAGAATGGGAGGAGGCAGTGTTTGTTCATCTTGCAAAACATCTTTTGGATTGCTTGCTCAAATATTAGTTGAAGAAGATACACCATTAACAGACTAATCATGAAGGACTAGTTGATGAAGCAACTATAGTGTTAGAGCCTCTAGTGTGAGGTCGTAACACCAAAACCATCGTATGACATACCCGATGAATAACATAGCATTGAGAATCCTAGTTAAGCAAGAATCAATAAAGAATAATTAATCATTAATTTACAAAAATAAATCAATTGAAAAAGAGGAATTATAATTGCATGAATTATCAATCATCAAAGCAATTGTTTTCCTCATCACTACAATAATTAAGTAAAGTATCATCCTCATCTTCACTTTGATCGGATATAAAGTTATCATCTTTTTGCATAACTCTTTTACTACTTTCAATAACAATGGCTTCTAGAACTTGTGAGTCCACGTCATCTTTATACAATAAAGCTATGTTTGAATCTAGAATAATATCAACATCTACATTATCTTACATTTCATTTTCTTGATATACTTCATCATCGAAGACCGATAGTTCATCTTCATCCCTTATCCGACTTGATAATATTGGCACATCAAACAAATGCTCGTGCTAAAATTGTTGAACTACTCGCCAATTATTTCCTAATTTTGTGTCATTAACATAGAAAATTTGTTTGACTTGAGAAGCTAACACATAAGGCACATCTTCATAGCAAGTTCAAGAAACATCGACACTTGTAAAATTACCATCTACTTGTATGCTTGATTTTTTCTACTAAGATCAAACCACTCACACTTAAAAAGCACAACTCTTCTATCTTTCATGTAGTCTAACTCTATAATATCAGTAAACACCCCATAATAAAGTGACTATATTGTCACAATGATTTGCTTATACTACCACCGCATTATTTTGGCCTCTAAGTCGTTCATCACGATCCTTGGTATGAAAACTAACCCCATTAACGATGCAATCATTATATTTCTTTACACAAACTTAAGGCTCATATGATAACGAATATAATGCTCACTAGCTTCTTATGATCGTTCATTATATAAATGCATCATCTACAAGATAAAGGAATTAAGGTAATGTGAGATGATGCAACAAAAAAATTATTATAAAAGTTTTAATATTTTGTAATTAGGTCCTTACACGTTGTTGAAACCATAAAGAGAACTTTGCTTTATGTCTTCCTCCACATCTAATTCATTTTCCCGCATAAGCTCTTCTATATGGCCACTAAAAAAATTATTGCATGTCAATGGTGAGTAATTGTTCCATATCTAAATAAAATTTGATAATTCAACAACATTTTACATTGACTTAATATACGGTTCCACTTATATGCAATTGTTTAAGATGTACTAGTGACATATTTCAAGCTCTTTTGTTGGAATATCAACATATTTTACAAACTCCAAATGGTCGAAGCCTATGTGAAAAAATGGACAAACCATCGTCTCCTAAAACATCAAAATTTAATTTTGGTCTATTGAATTGAGTTTCAATTCCATAAAGATACATGGAACAAAACGTCAAACATTCTTTAATGATATAGGCCTCAATAATTGAACCTTCTAGATAAACTTCGTTATGCACAATTCTTTTGAAAGACCACAAATGTCTACCATAAATAATCATACATAAGAATTATTATTGCTAGTAATTTCTCAAGTGAAGGAAAGCAATCTTAGATATGAGTAATTTCTCACCGCTTAATAGGAAACATCCATCTAAATTGAACTAGACCTCCAAAAATATCTTTGTTTGGTAGATGAACCACCAAACGCACCATTACATAAAAAAAAAAAGTCGGAGGAAATATCATTTCAAGTTTACAAAGTATTGAAACAATATCTATTCTCATCTTCTCAAGATCTTCAACCTTCAATGTCCTACTACATAACCGTTTGAAAAAAATCTCCTAACTCAACTATCATGTTAGCAATATCCTTCAACAAGCATCCATAAATGCCAACAAGGAGCAATCGTTGTAAAAGAACATGGCAATCATGGCTCTTCAAATATGATATCTTCCCATCACTTATATTCACACGTCTAGCAATATTGGAAACATACCCATCCGAAAACTTCACTAATTTCATAAATTCATAAAATTATTGTTTTTCCTCACATAATACATAACATGCTACCGGTAACATATATCTACCATCACTTTTTTTCACCAAATGTAACTCTTTTCTTATATTCATGTCCTCCAAATCTTTTCTAGCCTTAAATGTATCTTTATTTTTCCCATCCAAATTGAACAATGTTCCTAAAATATTCTAAAAAATATTTTTTTCAATATACATCACATCTAGATTGTGTCTTAACTTAAGTGTATGCCAATATGGCAATTCAAAAAGAATACTTTTTTTGGTCCAATTCAACTCATCCGGAGTATGCTTCCTCTTTTTATTTGTTAGGTGTTTCCAAAATTGATATCTTTAAGATTTTCTAATTGACATAACACATAATCTCCCGATAACTCCATAGGAGCCAATTGACCTTCAATCTTCCCATCGAACTTTTTACTTTTTCTCCAACTATGATATTGTGGTAAAAATTGATTATGCCCTAGCAATAATATATATTCATCAAGTATACTTTTTAATGATTAGGAGATTAGGTAGATTTAGGATCATAATAAAATTGATTCATGTTGTCATGTTTGATTAAGTAAATCTATATATACACACAAATGATAAAAATTTCATGCCTAATTTACCCAAATCATTATTTATTTTAAAAATAATGGTTAATTTCGGTCCCAACTTGAAGCCTTGCACTCCAAGCGAGACTACTTGCTCACAATAGGAATACGTGCTAGCTCGCAACAAGTATGCGAGCTCACAACAATCCCGCCCGGAGTGCAAGGCTTCCACATTGAGACTTGTAACTCGATTACTTTTACAGTCCTAACACCTACCGTATCGTGGATTTTTAATTAAAAAAGAAGAAAGACATTTGTGTTTAGGCTTATCTTTTTTCAGATGATAGAGTTATAATAAGAAAATACTAGTGTTTAGGTATGACGTTTTGTTCTTATTAAAAAAATCTAGATGTAGGTTTTGAGCAAGTAATCCAATCCTATGCAATTCACCTACTTTCTTTGACTTATCAAAATGTTTTTTGGTCCGTACCGATTGAGGTATGCTTCTATTTCGTTCAATTTGTATGTTTAACTTTCTTTTATTTTTATGTTTGCTTCTATTTCATGCTTAATTGGAGATGTAGTTGTTCGATAAATGCTTATATTGATTTTTATTATGGTTTCTAATGAATGGGAATATCATGTCACTTAATTAGTAAAAAAAAAATAGAGATGATTTCTCTTTGGTTTTTTTTTTTTTGTTTTTTTAGTAGTTTTGTGTCAATTATTCCGTATATTTACCGGCTTTTTCTTCAAATTACATCAATTTCTCGGACATGGGTTCTTATTTGTGGGTTTTACCTATACTTAGTTTGTCACATTAGTCTTTATTTTGTTTGAGACTCGAATTAAAAGACAACCTCACGTTTGCATTATAACTTGCTAAAGTATGCATTTGATTTTTTGTGATAAGCATTTAACTATGGATAAGACTTGGATGAAGGAAAGAAAATGGTCGAATGGATATATAGAAGGAGTTAAGTCTTTTATGAAATTTGTGGAATATAATCTTAGGAGAGAGTGTGAAATTAGTTACCCCTATGTAGATTGTTTAAATTTATATGTGAAGAGTCAAATGTGGTTTATGATCATCTATTAATTTGAGGGATGGATATGGATTACACTCGATGGATCTATCATAGGGAATGTTCTAATTTTGATGCTAGATCTAATGCTTGTTCTAGTTACCATAATGATGATTTTCATGTTAGAGAGACACCTAATGATGATGAAGAGCACGATGGAATTAATAAGATGTTAAATGACTTTGAAAACTTTAGAAGGAATTATATGGGAGATGACATAAACCATAAAGCTAAGTTTTTTGACAAATTATTGCATGAAGCACAATAAGAATTATATCCAGGTTGTTCAAATTTTACCACATTGTCATTTATAGTGAAATTGCTCTGTTTGAAGGTGTATAATAAGTGGAACAATAAATCATTTGACATGTTGCTTGAGTTACTTAAACAAGTTCTACCAATTGGTGAGACATTTCCAAAATGTCATTACGAGGAAAAGAACATGTTGCATGAGTTAGGATTAGGGTATATCCTCATACATGCTTGTAAATATGATCGTGTTTTATTTGGGAAAGTGTATGAATCTCATGAATCTTTCTCTAAATGTGGTACCTCAAAATGGAAAATCAATAATAGTAAAGGAAAGAAGATTCACCATAAAACTTTACGATATTTTGTTTTAATGCCTAGGCTTCAAAGGTTGTTTATATCTAGCAATATAGCTATAGATATGAGGTGGCATAAGGATAAACATGTTGATGATGGTATGTTAAGACATCCATTAGATGGTGTGGCGTGGAAAGATTTTGATGGGAAGTTTCTATGGTTTTCCCATGATTCTCGTAATGTATGGCTACGCCTAGCAACTAATGGTTTCAATCTATTTGGTAATATAAGTAGCTCTTATAGCATGTGGCTAATCATTCTTGTGCCGTATAATTTACCACCATGGAAATGCTTGAAAGAAAATTTTTCCATCATGTCACTATTAATTCTAGGGCCTCATGCACCGTAAAGCATATTGATGTATTCATGCAACCTTTAATTGATGAGTTAAAGTAATTATGGGAAGTTGGTGTTAGAACATATGATGTTTCAAGTGGGCAACTTTTCCAAATGCATGCTGTCAAAATGGGGATAATAAATGATTTTCCCGTATATGGTAATTTGTCTAGATAGAGTATAAAGGGATATATGGCTTGCACTGTATGTAATCAACAAATTTGTTCCCATAAGTTAAGAAGTAAAATTGGTATTTAAAAAAAAATTAAAGCTACGGGGACCTAAATCAACATAGCACATGAACGACAAGACCAATTCGAGATCACCCAAACAACCTATCGTCCAAACCTCCCCAAGCAATGTTCCACCTCCTATTGAAACCCTCATAAAATTCATAATCGTATAAGTGTACGTATCGAGATATTTATATTCATACGTATATATATATATATATATATATAGTATATCGGTTACGTATGTGAAAATCTGTAACTGAGTCAACATATGTACTTGGAATATGTGGTATGTACGTATTTGTTGAGAGTAACGGTTGTACGTCAATATTTATTAAAAAAAATGTTGGGTAAATTAGTTAGAAAATTTCTTTTATATAGAATAAGTATAAATTAGGAAAAAAAAAAAGAAAGTGCTAATTGTGGAAATTTTGGGAGGAATTCTGAAAATGTAGTTAATTTAATTACTCTCATTTAATCACATTTTGGCCCCTACTTTCTACAAATTTCCATTGACCATCACCTCTTCCTCCTTGAAATTTAAACCCATCATTTCATTAATTTCAGCCACATTTATCATGCATTTCACCACAAGCTCTTGACACTTGTAATGAACATTAAATGGATAAGATTATGTGAGATATTTAAGTAAAAAAAAGGGATAAGGATGCATTTTTGGTGCATCCCGTAGCTGCCTTAAAGCCAAGAAAGAAAGAGTGAAAGAGAGGGGAGAAAGAGAAAAAAATGGGAAGGAAAAAGAAGGGGAACCTAAAAGGAAGCAAAAGTGATTTTAGGAAAGTTAATCCAATGTAAGTAGGTTTCATTTTTTTCTTGCTTTGTTTATGCTTTCCATGTTTATTTTGTGAGTTATTTAATTCATGTGAAATGTAATTATGGTATTTTTGATGATTTTAAGCACTTGATGTTTGATGATGGATGGTTAAACATGTGTGATGAGAAATGTGCTTTAAGAGAAGATTTTCGGATTTTAGGGGTGGAAAAACCCGAACATGGTGTGGTTTATTTCGGGATCTTAGAGTGCTTTTTAGGAAAAATGCAAAGAATGAAAGTTGTTGATATATGTGTCTACTATGTCTCTTTAACATTTTGTGACTTTTAGAGATATATATATATATGGATTTATGACTGAATTAGTATGGATTGTTCGAATGGATCATCTACTGGAAAAATATTTCATTCCGAAAGTTGTGTGATTTATTTCGAGATCATATAGTGGTTTTTGGGCAGACCTCAAAGAAGGAAAGTTGTTCATCTATATGTCTACTAGATGTATATAAAATGTCGTGATTTTTAGATCTGTATGTAAGGATTTATGATTGATTTGGTACGGATCTGAATGGACCAGCTACTCGGAAAAGATTATTTAGTTCCGAACCTTGTGTGATTTATTTAAGGCTTTTAGATTGTTTTTTGGAGGAAACTTAAAGAATGAAAGTTGTTTATCTATATGTCTAATATCGCCCCTTAAAATTGCGTGAGTTTTCGATAAATAGTTAAGGGGTTATGGCTGGTTTAGTATAGGTTATTTAGGTGTGCCACTGCTGGAAAATTTTTAACCTAAATTAAATGGGCTTGGATTAATGTTAATGGGCTTGGATTTGAATTAATATGAGATGGGATTGGATTTAAAAATAAAGAGGACTTAGATTAAAACAAATGGAATTGGGCTTAAATTAAAATAAATGGTCTTGGATTAATGTTAATGGGCTTGGACTTGAATTAAAATGAGATGGGCTTGGATTTAAAAATAAAGAGGACTTATATTAAAACAAATGGACTTGGGCTTGGATTAATGTTAATGGGCTTGGACTTAAATAAAATAAACTTGGTAATGGACTTGGACTAAAATCAAGAGGCTTGATTTTAAAGTAGATGGGCTTAGACTAACGAAAATGGGCTTAGGCTAAAATAAGTGGACTTATATAGAAATAAAAAGGATTTTAAAATTCTAAAGAAAATTTATTCTTTCGGAGAGGAATTACAAAAAAAAAAAAAATTGGACCTTCTTTAATTATTAATGAAACTAATAAACAATATTAATGAGCGGAGGTTGTGTTCTCGCTATGAGTATGATGGAGGAAGTAGAGGCTCATGTGTCACTCATAAAAATAGGAATATCTTTTGTGTCATTAAAAAGGGGTACGGGCCTAGGTTGTAAATTTTTAAGCATTTTGAATATGTTATAAATTATAGAACTATCCGTAATAAAGTTATAAATTATATCATACGTTTTTCATAGTTTAGTTTCGTTGTGTATGATGGAGGAAGTAGGAGACTTAGTCCCAACAATATGTCGCGCGCCGGTCACGCTTGTTAGGTAATAGGTAAGGGAGCCGAGGGTGTCACATTTAGTGGTATCGAGCTTTGGTTTAGTAAGTTGGGTAGAGTCCTAAGCATTACATGAGCCCGAGAACCAGTACCCTCTTCGACGGTAAAAAAAAAAAAAAAATTTCGATTCATTATTTGTTTTGGTAAATAAATGTATGTGATTGTTGTATATGTTTTGTGTTGTTATATACTCATACACCGTAAAATAATGACGATTAAAAATATTCTTATTGTAGATGCCATATATACGACGTGTTCCCCAGTGTTGCTAGGACCCGCAGGCGGAGAGTCGACTAGCCGCTTATTGGGAGGAACTAAATAACCTTGCTATGACACCGGATCGGGATATAGTTACTCACGTAACTAGGGTACATGACCCGATTCAGCGAGATAGTATTTGTCGACGTAATTTTTACCCAATACCACAACATAGATTATATGCGGATGACTTTACGTAGGACTCTCCTACCTAGGGATCAGCAGTTGCTAGATGAGGTATGGGAGGATCAAATCGACCTTAATTCCTATCGAAACCTAATCCGAACTTTCTTGCCAATCCAGAGTTAGGCGGACCATCGTTAGGCCGATGTTTAATTAGGGTTTACTCGTGTGCATTGCTTGAGAAATCGCATATGTCGTATCGGTTGGTGCTATCAATTGGTGGACGGTAGAGGGTACCTTTCCACGATGCGTCCGATACATATTCCGATATGTTAGCCGCACTCGTTTAGACATATGATGTACGACGTAGTAGCCTTCGTACACTTTTGATTATGAAAACCCTTAGAGGGGAAGTGCTTGTAAAAGCCGATTTTGTATGGAATGCTTAACCTATATATATGGAAAATATGTAAATTTTCGTATGTATCCGAATGACTTTCATTATATCTTACTTATGATATGAAAGAATGTCGATATCATAACTAACCTAGATATAACATGACATGTATAAAGCTAAAACATGTCGCAAGAAGGAACTCGAGTACGAGAAGGAGGAGAAGAAACCTCTAATGATAACAACGTGAACCAATAAGATGCGTTGAACCGTATGTTAGACATACTATAACAACAATAGCAAGCAATACAACAACAACAACAAACCCATGCGGAGCGGATGAGACAACTTCGGCTATGCGCCAATAGCCTCCACCTCCGCCGCCTCAGTATAGGAATGACGTGGTAGAGAGATTCCGCAAGATGAATCCTCAAGAATTCTCCGGAGGTGCTAACCCGATGATAACGGAAGAATGAATTAAATCCTTGGAGGCAATATTTGAGTATCTACACTTTAATGATAATGAACAAGTGTCGTGTGCTATCTTTATGCTAACCACGGATGTCCGTACTTGGTGGGAAAGTGTACGAGTAACAATTAATGTACCCACATTAACTCGGGAGAGGTTTAAGGAAATATTTTACAACAAGTATTTCACTGCCGACGTAAAGGCTAGGAAGATTCGGGAATTTCTAGAATTGAAATAAGATGGAATGTCGATAGGGGAATATGTACGAAGGTTTGAACAAGGATGCCGATTTGTTCCATTCATTGCCGGGGATGAAAATTTAAAAAAGAATCGATTTTTAACGAGACCGAACCCGAGAGTCCGGAGTATGGTACGGATGTCCGCCGCCAATACTTTTTCGAAATGGTAGATAAAGCAACTGCGGCGGACGAAGATCGAAGGAAATTTTAAAGGAGATACAATAGAAAAGGCAAACATTCAAGTCCGGAGCTTCTTCCTCTAGGCCATTGAGACGAACTCCGCCAAGAAACTTCAATCGAGGCGAGTGGTCCGGGAAGTGCATAAGCTACCGGACCGACACCATATGCCCCGAGGCCACTACCGGGAAGTCAACCGAGACCAATGTTGGGTAACCAATCTCGATGCAATAAGTGTGGGAGGTTTCACACTTGGGGAGTGTCCATCGGATTTGAGAACTTGCTTTATTTGTCACAAGCAAGGGCACATAATCTCTAACTGTCCTCAAGTACAAAAACGAGGACCGGGAAGGGTACCTGTCCGGTGTATACGATGACTCGAGAGGAGGTCGACCGGAAGGACTCGACGGTGATTTATGGTAATGTCTCACTCCTTAGCTTGGTTACTTATGTTTTGATTGATTTTAGTGCTACTCATTCATTCATATCAAAAACATTGGTAGAAAGCCTAAGTATTAAACTCGAAACATTGACGGTAGGATATCCGATAGTAGTCTCTTCGGAGAATATATGGAGTCGACGAGCCTAGTAAAACGAGTGTCCAATACGGATTGAGGATAGGAGTTTAGAAACGGATTTGATAGTATTGGACCTTCAAGATTTTGATTTTATTCTAGGAATGGATTGGCTATCGAAGCACGATGCCCATATCAATTGTTGGGGTAAGAGAGTAGTTTTTGATCGACTTGGAGGTTAGCAGTTAGAATTTAGGGTTGATACGAAAGCTCAAGCCATAAAGATCATAAAAGCTCGAAAGATGCTAGAAAAAGGGTGTACAGGTACCTAGCATATGTGGTGGATAGTAAGGTAGAAAAAGAGTTAAAGCCGGGAGATATAGAGGTTGTATGGGAGTATTTCGACGTGTTTCCGGAAAGTTTAACTACGTTACCACCAAAGAGAGAGGTAGAATTCGAGATTGAATTAGAGCCGGCACGACTCCAATTTCTAAGACTCCCTATAGGATGGAACCAAGTGGAGTTGAAAGAGTTAAAGGTGCAACTACAGGAATTACTAGATAAAGGATTCATACGCCCTAGTTTCTCACCATGGAGAGCTCTAGTATCTGTTCGTGAAGAAGAAGAAGGATGGTAGTATATGGTTATGTATTGAATATCGAGAATTGAATCGGGTGACAATTAAAAATAGGTACCCGTTGCCCCAAATTGATGACTTATTCGACCAATTGCAAGGTACGATGATGTTCTCCAAGATAGATCCGGAATCAAGATATCACCAGTTGAGAGTAAGATCGGAGGATATGAAGAAGACAGACTTTTAGAACGAGATACGGCCACTACAAATTCCTAGTAATGCCGTTTGGATTGACTAATGCCTCAACCGCCTTTATGGATTTGATGAATCGAGTTTTTAAAGGATTCCCGGATAAATTTATCATTGTCTTCATCAATGATGTTCGGTTTATTCTTGAAGCCGGGAGGAGCATAAGAAACATTTAAGAGCTACTTTACGGATATTAAGGGAGTAAGCAATTATACGTCAAATTCAAGAAATACTAATTTTGGCTGGAGCAAGTAGCTTTTCTTGGCCATGTGGTGACAAAAGAGGATATAGCAGTAGATCCAAGGAAAGTAGAGGCTATCCAAAATTGGCCTACCCCGAAGAATGTGACAAAAGTACGAAGTTTCTTAGGGCTAGCTGATTACTATCGGAGATTTGTGGAGGGCTTCTCTAAGATAGCCGAGCCTCTTAATAAGTTGATGAAAAAGAATGTCAAGTTTCGAGTGGACGGATGTTTGTGAGAAGAGTTTTCAAGAATTAAAGCAAAGGTTAGTCACCGCCCAGGTGTTAACCATTCCGTTTAAAGGGGGCAACTTCATGATGTATAGCGACGCTTCTAAAAATGGGCTAGGAGCGGTATTGATACGGAACGGAAGAGTGGTAGCATATGCGTCGCAACAACCGAAGAAATATGAACGAAATTATCCGACACATGATTTGGAGTTAGCGGTGGTAGTTTTTGCCCTAAAAATTTAGAGACGCTACCTATACGAGGAGAAGTGTGAGATATATACGGATCACAAAAGCCTACGATATATCTTCACATAAAAAGAGCTGAACATGAGGCAAAGAAGGTGGTTAGAGCTATTAAAGGACTATGATCGTATAATCAACTACCACTCGAGAAAAGCCAACGTTGTTGCCGATGCTTTAAGTAAAAAATCGATGCAATGATGCAATTAATTCAACAGTCCGATAGCAAGGGACTTTCAAAAGCTAGAATTGGAGGTAATTCCTGTAGGCCGAAGAATATTTTATCGGCTTTGATAGTCCAGTCGTCTCTGCTGGAGAGAATTAAGATGAAGTAATAGACGGATGCAAAGTCGACTAAAATAAAACAGAGTATAAAGGCCGGAAAGGAGTCTAATTTTGAGGTGGATGATAAAGACATAATTAAATTTAAGGGAAGGTTGTGTGTTCCCTCGGTGGAGGACTTGAAGGAAGAGATACTAAGGGAAGCACATGCAACTCCATAATCGATACACCGGGAAGCACAAAAATGTATCGAGATTTACGAAAATGTTATTGGTGGCTCGGAATGAAGAAAGACGTGGCAAATCATGTAGCAAGATGCCGGACTTGTCAACAAGTGAAAGCGTAGCACTACGGACCCTCGGGAACGTTAAAATCGTTGGCAATTCCGGAATGAAAATGGGAGCACGTAACTATGGATTTTTCATGGGATTGCCAAGGTCGGAGAAGGGGTCGGATGCTATTTGGGTGATTGTGGACGAGTTGACCAAATCATCCCATTTTCTTCCGATCAAGACCACCTACAATCCGAACCAGTATGCCCAGTTGTACATTGATGAGATCGTAAGACTACATGGGATTTCGATTTCAATTATATCGGATCGAGATCCAAGGTTCACCTCCGTATTTTGGAAGAGTCCGCATAAAGCCATGGGCACGAAGCTAAACTTCAGACATGACTTATCATCCTTAAACCGATGGACAATCGGAGCGAGTAATTCAAATTCTAGAAGACATTTTGCGAGCGTGCGTTCGGATTGGTCTAAAAAATAGGAGAAATATGTACGTTTAGCTGAATTTGCCTATAATAATAGCTACCAAGCTTCAATTGAAATGGCTCCGTATGAAGCTTTGTATGGATGTTGATGTAGATCTCCCGTGCATTGGGATGAGGTCGAAGAAAAAAGTTGCTGGGACCGAGTTGGTACGACAGAACGGTCGAAGCAAGTGGATAAAATTTATCAACGACTAAAAATAGCTCAAAGCGGACGTAAAAGCTACGCCGACAAGAGACGAAGAGATCTAGAATTCGAAATCGGTGACTATGTGTTCCTAAGGGTTTCACCGATGAAAGGTGTGTTACGATTCGGAAAGAAAGGAAAGCTAAGTCCCCGATACATTGGGCCATTTCGGATACTCGGATCGAGTAGGCGATAAGGCATATCGCTTGTTACTACCATCATCCTTAGCGGGTGTGCATAATGTGTTCCATGTTTCTATGCTAAGGAAGTGCGTTGGAGAACCTAGCCAAATCTTGGAGACAGATCATACCGAACCTTACCCGTGACTTGACATATGAAGAGAAACCAGTCTAGATTTTGGATAGTCAAGTTAAACGAGTTGAAGAATAAGGAGATAAGGCTAGTTAAAGTTATGTGGGACAATCACAATCGCGAAGAAATGATGTGGGAGCTGGAGGAAGAGATGAGAAAAAATACTCGATATTATTCGAATAGGTCAATTTCGAGGACGAAATTTCTTTTAAGGAGGGGAGAAATGTAACCCTCATAAAATCCATAATCGTATAAGTGTACGTATCGAGATATTTATATTCGTACGTATATATATATATAGTATATCGGTTACGTACGTGAAAATCTGTAACTGTGTCAATATATGTACTCGGAATATGTGGTATGTCCGTATTTGTTGAGAGTAACGGTTGTACGTCAATATTTATAAAATAAAAAAAATGTTGGGTAAATTAGTTAGAAAATTTCGTTATATGGAATAAGTATAAATTAGGGAAAAAAAAAAGAAAGTGCTAATTGCTGAAATTTCGGGAGGAATTCTGAAAATGTAGTTAGTTTAATTACTCTCATTTAATCACATTTTGGCCCCTACTTTCTACAAATTTCCACCGACCATCACCTCTTCCTCCTTGAAATTTAAACCCATCATTTCATTAATTTCAGCCACATTTACCTTGTATTTTACCACAAGCTCTTGACACTTGTAATGAACATTAAATGGATGAGATTAGGTGAGATATTTAAGTAAAAAAAGAGAATAAGGATGCATTTTTGGTGCATCCCGTAGCTGCCTTAAAGCCAAGAAAGAAAGAGTGAAAGAGAGGGGAGAAAGAGAAAAAAAAAGGGAAGGAAAAAGAAGGGGAACCTAAAAGGAAGTAAAAGAGATTTAAGGAAAGTTAATCCAATGTAAGTAGGTTTCATTTTTTTTCTTGCTTTGTTTATGCTTTCCATGTTTATTTTGTGAGTTATTTAATTCATGTGAAATGTGATTATGGTATTTGTGATGATTTTAAGCACTTGATGTTTGATGATGGATGGTTAAACATGTGTGATGAGAAATGTGCTTTAAGAGAAGATTTTTGGATTTTAGGGGTGGAAAAACCCGAACATGGTGTGATTTATTTCGGGATCTTAGAGTGCTTTTTAGAAACAATACAAAGAATGAAAGTTGTTGATATATGTGTCTAATATGTCTCTTTAAACGTTCGTGACTTTTAGAGATATATATATGGAGTTATGACTGAATTGGTATGGATTGTTCGAATGGATCATCTACTGAAAAAATATTTCATTCCGAAAGTTGTGTGATTTATTTCAGGCTCATAGAGTGGTGTTTTTGCAGACCTTAAAGAATGAAAGTTGTTCATCTATGTGTGTACTAGATTTATATACAATTTCGTGATTTTTAGATCTGTATGTAAGGATTTATGATTGATTTGGTACGGATCGTTGAATGGACCAGCTACTGGAAAAGATTATTTAGTTCCAAAACTTGTGTGATTTATTTAAGGCTTTTAGATTGATTTTTGGAGGAAACTTAAAGAATGAAAGTTGTTGATCTATATGTCTAATATTGTCCCTTAAACTTTCGTGAGTTTTAGATAAATATTTAAGGATTTATGGCTAGTTTAGTATAGGTTGTTTAGGTGTGCCACTGCTGGAAAATTTTTAACCTAAATTAAATGGGCTTGGATTAATGTTAATGGGCTTGGACTTGAATTAAAATGAGATGGGCTTGGATTTAAAAATAAAGAAGACTTAGATTAAAACAAGTGGACTTGGGCTTAAATTAAAATAAATGGTCTTGGATTAATGTTAATGGGCTTGGACTTGAATTAAAATGAGATGAGCTTGGATTTAAAAATAAAGAGGACTTATATTAAAACAAATGGACTTGGGCTTGGATTAATGTTAATGGGCTTGGACTTAAATAAAATAAACTTGGTAATGGACTTGGACTAAAATCAAGAGGCTTGATTTTAAAGTAGATGGGCTTAGACTAACGAAAATGGGCTTAGGCTAAAATAAGTGGACTTATATAGAAATAAAAAGGATTTTAAAATTCTAAAGAAAATTTATTCTTTCGGAGAGGAATTACAAAAAAAAAATTGGACCTTCTTTAATTATTAATTAAACTAATAAACAATATTAATGAGCGGAGGTTGTGTTCCCGCTATGAGTACCATGATTGGTATGTGAGCGCCGAGTGAATTCCGAGTGATGGTTGGACTGTGAGTATGGCTTGAGAAGGAAGGGTCGGTATCCGAGTTTGGTTGAATGTGATTAAACATGTCATCACGTGCATCATGTGCATTGGGGTGGAAATAAATTGAGAAAAATCATTGAGTCTTGAATTGACATGGTTTGATAACCGAATTGAGTGGATTGGGTAATAGCAAGGAATCCATAGTGCGAGCTCTATTTACTAACACCGTTAAGTGAGGGATAATTTCGCTAATTGTGTGCTACAACGAGGGATAATTCGTTGCGAGCAGTAGGTGATATTGAGATCACCGAGAGAAAGTAATAGAGCAAGTAGATGATAACACGATCACCGAGAGATTGAGTGCACGGACTTGCATATACCTAGGGTACCTGGATTAAAATGGATGAAAATATAGGAAACATAATAAGCATCGCATATCATGTACATCACCCTACTTACCGAGCTTTGGCTTATTCCGTTCTTGTATTTGTGTATTGTTCAGCCAAAAGCAAAGTTAAGCCGATCGAGGATGCTATCGATTCTCGTTAAAAGAGGCTCATGTGTCACTCATAAAAATAGGAATATCTTTTGTGTCATTAAAAAGGGGTACGGGCCTAGGTTTTAAATTTTTAGGCATTTTGAATATGTTATAAATTATAGAACTATCCGTAATAAAGTTGTAAATTATATCATACATTTTTCATGGTTTAGTTTTTGTTGTGTATGATGGAGGAAGTAGGGGACTTAGTCCCAACAATGTGTCGCGCGTCGGTCACGCTTGTTAGGTAATAGTTAAGGGAGCCGGGGTGTCACACCCGTATCTCACCATCCTCCGGCCATGTTCATCTTCATCAATGAAGGCGACAAGCCCAATGGAAAAACAACCCGGCTCCTCCTTGTACTATAATTCTCGTTTAGAAATTGCAATGTACCTTTCCCTCTATCACGCTACACTATACCTACATTGAAAAAACATTAAGTACAAGTTTTGGCTCTGTTCATATAGAGCCAAAACGTACAATAAGCTAAAAAGTTTGTTTTATTATAAGAGAGGCTAGAATTGATCACAAATGTAAGGACGACTTTCGGGTATAAATAGAGATCTAATTAGGGTTTTCAAAGGTAGAAAAATTAAATGCATAATAGTGAGGCACAAGTGCTAACGAGTAGGAACAATATATAGTAACAATTAAGATAAAAGAGCAGGAACAATTGAAATACATGGAGTGAGAACAAGAAAACAAATAAAAAGCAAATATCGACCATTTTAGGAAGAACATTGTTCCTTGCATGGCTTCTAACTACTAGAAATAGAGGTACCAATTGGTCACCTTTCCCTATAGGTAGCCCATTTCAATCAAGCAAACTAGTATCCACCATTGGCTATTCTCTTTGGCAAACTATCCATCGACCATGCTAGGTAAATCCTCTTTCTTTATCGATTTATGTTCTTACTTTATACTTCATTCTTAGGGTTGGTTTAAAGCCAATTGATGAAGCTTTATTTTGGTCGATCTATTGGACTACTTGGTTTAAGGTCGTTAAGGTTTAGCTCGCTAACAAGGGATATATGAGTTAATTGATAGTTTAGGACTAGGGATTTGGTGTATTTGGAGAATTCAAAGTAAAATAAAAAGTTAAGGTTTCTATTTTAAGATAGGTTTAATGAAGAATGAGAAACCTAAGGTTCAAATGCAAAAGGAAGAAGAAGAGTTTGAGGAAAAGATCGAAAGCCTAACATACTGTTGTTTGAAAGGAAAGAGATGAAGGGTTCGAGGGTCTTGATTGTCTAGGATTTGATTTTAGGAGTAGATAGCCTAGCTTCTAGATTTGAGATAGGAGATCGAGCTATTCTTTTCTAGGTGAGAGGCTAGAAGGTTTGAATGGGGGGCAAAACTTAGGGTTTTTGGTTTGAGATGAAAAAGAGAAAATAGAGAAGCTTTCTAAGTGATAGGTTTAAAATGGAGAGAATTAAGGCTTAGGATTTTCTTTCATTTAAGAGAGGGAAAGAGATTATTTGATTGTGATAAAAATTATAGGAAAGGATTGAAGGAAGCGAAGTGAATAGGAGAAAACAAAGCAACTTGAGCCTTTTGATTTTTTTATTTAGGAATGGTTTGTAAAAACTATTAGCGAGCTAGAGGCTCGGTTAGTATAAATGAGCCTAGCCCGCATGAAGGGTTGAATGAGTTGAGCTTTGGCCAATCCCAAACAACCAAGCTTTAAGGCTATCTTCGACTCTAGCCCATTCTTAAAAAAAAATGGAAAAAAGGTCGGCCTACTAGCAAGCAAGCCTAGTGAGCCTAGTCTAATGAATCAACGGCTTAATGGGCCTAATGGCATGTTGTACCACCAAAAAATTAGTAATTTATAATGTTCTTATGAAACCTTAACCACAATAGTGTAATTAGGGCAAGTAAAGGTTGAACCCACAAGGAATGAGGCTTAATTGATCGTTTCTTTTGATGGAGTGTTTTTGTAGTGTAAAGAGGGTTTTGTGTGTTTAGAATGCTTGGAAACAAATTAAATAAATTGAAATAATAATAAAGAAACCTTGGTTGAACTATAGTATCCATTTTTAATTTGGTTGCTAATCATCGATTAAATAATTAACTTATCTTAAACATGAATATTCACCATAAGACAACAACATGTATGTTGACTCTAATCTTTTCTTACCTAGTCATTAACTAAGTATAAGATACCCAATTAATTCCCTAGCTATTGAATAACCTACTAAGCATTAGATAGATTTAATCCAATAACAATATTAAGATATGAAAGACAAGTGAAGCTAAGCTACCTTCCTAAGAACTATAGAAGATGTAATCTAATTCTATGTTTTCTATGGAATTGAACTAAAACATCAATAATCATTAACCCCTAGTTACTATAACATGCAAGTTTAGACAAGCAATTACATGGACTTGAATACTTAGCTAGCAATAAGCAATATGAATAAATAACTAGCATGCACTTTAATTGAATTAATCATACAACTATGAACCAATCATGCGAGAAAAACATAAAATACCTAATAGAGATAAGTTTAGAAGTAAAATCAGTAATCTCATAATGAATAACCAAAAGCTTCAACTTGATTCAACCAAGAATGGAGTTTAGTTGCTTATAATACAAAGAGAGAATTCCTATGAATGGTGGTCTGCTAGGAGAAGAGAATGAGAGAGACTAAATAATACCCTAGCTTTGCTATTTATAGCAAAAGGTAGGGTTGCAACACACTCCTAGCTATCTATAAGTGTTGTTGCTACTCGACGTCGGATAAAACTCCCAAAAAAATTTAAATCTAAGGTGTTAATTGATATTTATAAGTTTATTTACGAGTTTTGGAGTCGTCACCTAGTATTATGGAACTAGGAACCTAAAAATAGGCACCGGTCTAGAGATTCTATGGCAAGGAGTTGATTACACTTTTGAAAAGATATTTTAAACACCCAAAAGTGCCACTTAAAAAAACAATTATACCATGTATGGTTTAGTTCTAAATTCATCTCCTAAAATGTTCTATTTATGTCAAATTATTTTTTGATTTTTAAAATCTTAATTTTTTTTTAAAGAAAAATTCAATATTTTAGTTTTGGGTATGGCATCATATTGAAACGATCGTCGGTCCCCTTCGTCGGGCGACACGTTGGTTCAAACATCGGATCCACTTTAAGCCTCAACACAACCGGTGCGTCGAAGAACCTCTTGATTAAACGATGATTTTTTATGACGTTAGCTCCTATCGGATAGGAGACTTTGTCGAAGATTTTAGATACATATTTTTTATGACATCGATCCCTATCATATAGGAGACTTCGTCGAAGTGTTTAGATATAATTTTTTATGACGTCGATCCCTATCGGATATGAGACTTCATTGAAGATTTTAAATACATTTTTTGTGACGTCGATCCCTATAAGATAGAAGACTTCGTCGAAAATTTTAGATATATTTTTTTGTCAAATAATAGTCCCTCTTGGATAGGCGACTTCGTTGAGAACCTTTGTTATTTTATTTTTATTTTTATTTGTTGTTGATAGAAAATCATCATCAATCCCTAAAAATTAGGAGACTCAACAATTGTCTATCCCTTAACTATCTAAACTAATTACGAAATAAAAAAACTATAAAATTTTAATTAACTAAAATCAACTACAATAAATCTTGAGAAATTAAACATATTGAACTATAATTATAGACATGAATATACATAAATAAAAATATTTAAATTGAATTTACTTAAAATAAAATGAATAAATGAAAAAATTTTGGCTTTATTATCAGTGGGTCGGACTTTTTGTCGGTGGCCACTTTTATATTACATGTTTGTTATTGATCGAGTATGGATTGAAATTGCTAGCATGCTTGTTTTCATTTTTAACTCTTCCGTGATGTGGTTGGTGTATAAAATATATTTATATTAAAAGTACTCTCTACCTTTTCTAGCATTGGCTTGTCATCCATTCCATGAAGAGTAGTTCATGAGTGGGAGCTACGATAGACCTATTTTTCATTGGCTTGTCCTTGCCTTTGACTTTGACTTTTTAGGTGATGACTATTACGGTAGGCATGAGGAGTTGAAAGTAAGTTGTTTTTAAAGTATTCAAAAATATCGAGATTAACTCATATTCCAATAATGGAGAATGGATTCGAGCCGCTACCTCACGTCACCTTTGCTCATACTCCTTAATGGTCTTTTTAGCCTTTTTTCCATACCTTGGAGATCCGAAAGATTTGGAGCCACCTCCATGTTAAACTTGTATTGTTTGAGAAAATCATTAGTTAGATCTTTCCATCCTCTAATCTTGGACCCCTCAACTTTATACCAACTCAAGGTCGATCCGCCCAAGCTCTCATGAAAGAAATGTATGAGTAGTTTTTCATTGTGAATAACCTATGCCATCTTGGTACAATATACCTTTAAGTAGGTCATAAGACATTGGATTCTAATATATTTAGCAAAATCTAAGACTTTAAACTTCCTCGGGATTACCATATTAGACACCAAACACATTTCGGAGGCCCTAATTAGATCGTAAGCGTCCTCCCCTCTATCGCTCTTATGCGTTCTTCTAATGCCATGAGTCCGTCTATACTTAGACCTTCGCCTACCCTATAACCATGAGTTTCTTCTTCGCATATTTATAGGGGGCATAGGTGGCATTTGCAAGACTCGTGGGTCTATGGGATAGGCAAATGCCCCAATAGAATGTGAGCATTCAATATGGAAAGTCATTTGGTTGGAAGGCCTAGATCGATTGGGTGATGGAATAGCATGTGGAATTTCAAGTAGTGCCCATCCTTGATTCGAACTACCTCCCCTACTTACTCGCTTGTTCTAACAAGGTTGTCAATCGAGCAACATCTTCTTTCAACGAGTCAAAATCTTATTGACTAATTAGTTCCTGTCGGGCTCTCCTTTCATTCTCCATTTGACAAGTCCCGAATCTAGTGTTCTGGATGTGCGAAGGGAATTGAGACTTTGCGAGCAACTTATGTTTCAAAATCCTACAAAAAAAAACTCGAAAAATATATGTAGAATGAATATACAATATATATATGCATGATTTGAACCAGAGTTAGATACCTTTCTTTGTTTGGTAGCCTCGCAATAGTCAAAGGTTAGAACAAATGTCATTTGAAAATAATTCGTGTCTTAATCAATCAACCCTAGTGGACATGATCTAGCTTTTCTATGGTTTAGGCAAAGCTCGTCTAGTCCCGAAGTTCTTTCAAGTTTTTGAACTATCAAAATTACAAGTGGGGTAATCTAACCTCTAACCTTATACACCGGGAGGTAGAGAAAGGTTATTCCACCATTTTCTATATATAGGGTGAGTTTCGAGTGCAAACGAGAGTCCGAAAGAGCATCACTAGACTTTCATCATACTTGCCTCTAAATCCCTCTATCTAAGTCCTATCGGGGTTTAGCTCGGGTCCGAGCTTTTATAGGTTTCCTTTGTGGTGTGTGTAACAATTCAAAGAAAAAGTATACAACCCAATTCAAAAATAAACATGTAGTGAGAAAATAACTTACAAAAATTTAAATATATACAAAACAATAAATAAATTCAAAAAATAAAATGACAAAAATAAATATAGAAGATAAATTAAAAATTAAACCTATGGCCTAACTCTAGTCCCCAAAGGAGTCGCCATTTTATCGCTACCCGACGTCGGACGCGTACTCCCAAAAAAAATTAAATCTAAGGTGTTAATTGGTATTTACAAGTTTATTTATAGATTTTTGGAGTCGCCACCTAGTATTATGGAACTAGGAACCTAAAAATAGGCAATGGTCCATAGATTCTATGGCAAAGAGTTGGTCATACTTTTGGAAAGATATTTTAATCACCCAAAAGTGCCCCTATAAACAAGGGTACCATGTATGGTTTAGTTCTAAATTCATCTCCTAAAATGTTCTATTTATATCAAATTATTTTTTTGATTTTTAAACTCCTATTTTTATTTTTAAGACAAATTGAATTTTTTTAGTTTTAGGCGTGGCATCGTATTAAAACGATCATCGATCCTCTTCATCGGACGACACATCGGTTCAAACATTGGATCTACTTTAAGCCTCAGCACAACCGATGCATTGAAGGACCTCTTGATTAAACGATGATTTTTGATGACGTCGCCCCTATCGGATAGGAGACTTCGTCAAAGATTTTAGATACATATTTTTTATGACTTCAATCCCTATCGGATAGGAGACTTCGTCGAAGAGTTTAGATATAATTTTTATGATGTCGGTCCCTATCGGATAGGAGACTTCGTCGAAGATTTTAGATACATGTTTTGTGACGTCAATGCCTATCGGATAGGAGACCTTGTTGAAAGTTTTAGATATATTTTTTTGTCAAACGACAATCCCTCTTGGATAGGCGACTTAGTTGAGAACTTTTTTTATTTTATTTTTATTTTTATTTGTTGTTGATAGAAAATCATCATCAATCCCTAAAAATTAGGAGACTCAACAATTGCCTATCTCTTAACTCGTCTAAACTAATTAAGAAATAAAAAAATTCTAAAATTTTAATTAACTAAAATCAATTACAATAAATCTTGAGAAATTAAACATATTGAAATATAATTATATACATGAATAGACACAAATAAAAATATTCAAAGTGAATTTACTTAAAATAAAATGAATTAATGAAAAATTTTGGGCTTTATTGTGAGTGGGTCGGACTTTTTATCAAGTGACCACTTTTATATGCCATGCTTACTATTGATCGAGTATGGATTGAAATTGCTAGCATACTTTTTTTCATTTTTAACTCTTCTATGATGTGATTGGTGTACAAAATATATTTATATTAAAAGTACTCTCTACCTTTTCTAGCATTGGGTTGTCATCCGTTCCATGGAGAGTAGTTCGTGAGTGGGAGCTACGATGAACCCATTTTTCATTGGCTTGTCCCCGCCTTTGACTTCGACTTTTTTAGGTGATGACTCGCCGCAGTAGGCGTGAGGAGCCGGTATCGGGTCTATCATTTAGGATTGCTTAGGATCGTTGGGAATGAAATTTTTTGAGATATGGAGGGTCTTTTGTCGATCTTTCGAGCGAGCTAAAATAGCTTTGGGTGGTGTAGGGATTTTAGGAGAGGGAGGTGGCTTTTTTTTTTTTTTTTTTTTTTAAGAGAAGGGTGGCTTCCGCAAAGAAAAATCCCATCCCCCAAAATGCCCAAAGTATGGGTTTTTATAGATAGTTTTTAGGGTTTTTTTTTTTTGGGCAAAATTTGTTTTAGTCTTTGATTCTTAACAATCCATTAATTTGAGTTTAGTTTTTATTTTTTCTTTCTTTCTTTCTTTCTTTTAAAGAAGCCCAAAATTGGGTTACGACAAGTGTCACATAGATTGCTTAGCTAAGCCATATGGCCGTATACCTTTTTTACTTCATCTCGTGTCTTTTATTGGTTCATCCCATGTAAAAGCCTTCGCCTTGTTCGCACCTAATTTTTTGCTTTTTTTCATTATTTTTATTATTAGTATTAAAAAATACGAAAAAAAAGAAAAGGACAAAAAAGTAGAAAAAATAGAAAAAGAAAAGAGAAGCAATTCAAATAGTCTAGTTTCGATTAATTCTAAAAAAGGAGTCAATTGAAAAAAAAATAAAGAGTTAGAAATAATTAAAAAGGCAATTGAGGGCATAATTGAAAAAAAAATAAAGCTTCAAGTCCTTGTTTAAAATAAAGAGGGGTATAATTGGAACTAATTAAAATAAAAAAATCCTAATTATTTACAATGGAAGGCTTAAATTAAAAAAATAAATAAATTGGGCTCAAATTGGTCAATGGAAGAAAACCAAGGGCCAAGTTAGATTTTTGCCAAAAACACCTAACTATAAAAGCCCCTATGCATTTTTTTAGATCATCTATTGTTCATCAATCCCTTAAAATTCTAACCGACAGCCTCTCCCTCTCACCCACATTGCACCAACCCTCGCCCAAGCTACCCCCCACCGACCATTACACCAACCTCACCCTCACCTTTAGTAGTTTCTCCCCTACCTTACAAAACCACACCGGAAACCCCTTTTGACAACCTTCTTGTATTAGCCCCATCACAACCATTATTAGCATCCATATGCCCACACTACTACCGCCCACACACCAAGCTCCCACGAGCCACACCACCAGTCCTCTACCCACACACATTCCATGCCATAGCTCACCCGTATGCACTAACCAACTTACATTTCCAGTCCATTCATGCCTATATCTAATAGCCTCACTCACACTCATACCACCAGCCCCCGAACCACATTCCCATTTTAGCTCTTACCCACTGTTTAACCGAACTTCACCTACATACCAAGCTCGTAGCCCATCCCATACGTCTACAGCTCCCTCTCGCCCCACTCGGCCTAGTGCATCCAACCTCATTTCTATGAAGTTCCAATCCATATAGACCACAACTAACCTCTCCCTCTTGCCCCACATAGCCCTATCACTCGCCCCCACGCAACCCCCGTCTTACCCATTCTAGCTTTTGCTCATAGCCCTCCCTTTTGCAATCTTTCCAAGCATAAAAACCACCCATTCTAGCCGGTAACTCCATCCCCGAAACCTACCATAAGCAACCAGCATCTCATCCTTGAAACACACCCAAAAATTCCATTTAGACTACGTTGAAAAACTAACTCCGAAGTAGCCCTCTCTCCAACTAGCCGACCTTTTTCTCACACTTGCCAACCCCATTACAATCCCTATTTCAACCCCCTAATACGTCATAATAGCCGTCTCCCACTCTAACCCGGAAAAATCCCTAAAATACCCAAAACACTTACTTGAAACACACTAAAATACTCTAAAACTAACCCTAAAATAGTCACCAATAGCCCCTAAAAAGCCTCTTTCGACAACCCCCATAAACCACCAAAATAGCTACTAAAAAATCCCCAAGACAACTTTAAGATACCCCTAAAACACCCCTAAAAACCGACCAAAATAACCATAAAACCTCCCTTAAAATAGCCCCCTGGACACTTTTTTGAGTTATTGAAAAAGGAAAAAAGAAAAAGAAAAAAACAAATGAAAAAGAAAGAATAAATTTTTTTTCTTATGTTGGTAGGAAGAACATGATGTTGTAAACTATGTTTGCTTGATTTTTGACAGGAAAATAAGTAGCAAAATCCACTTTGAGCTATCGGGAACCCTATAACTCTATAGTAGTAACGTTGAAAATTTTGTAGCCAAGTAAAAGAGGAGTTTTTGCCCACTTTAGTGGTACTCACACCCCATATTGCCCACCACCGGTTACTCTCCATTCTCGGCTATTATCATTATAAGCGAAGAGGTTAAGACCGACTCTAAGTCGAACACCAAAATTTTAGGACTATTGGGTAAAAATCCTAAAATCATAACACTTTTGAAAATATAATAAAGGCTAAAAATGACTGATGTGTTTGGAATGTGATTAAATTATGATTTTTGGCTTAAAATTTATGAATTAAATATGATTAAAATGAAATATTACTCGTAATAAGCTGATGAATGTCCTATTTTCTTATTTTCTTGCCTATCTATTTGAGTCACAAAGTTTATGCCATTTCGTTGTTTAATTGACTCTTTATGGTTAGCTACAATGATAAGATAAAGTTGTCGGTGGTTCCCACTTATGTGACGAAGCCATCGATGGTTTCAAAATCATTTTGTCTACTTGCGTCATCCTTGTTTTTCTTATTTTTTTTTACTATTTTCTAATTTCTATTTTTGATGTTTTATTGCCTATTTCATTAAAATGAAGTTATTGGTAACTCTCACTTATGTAATGAAGTTGTTGGAGGGCTTTGAAATAATTTTAACGATTTTTATACTCGATTCTTGTTTTGTAGCACTCGTTTTCCCCGTTTCTCATTTTCGATCCTAGATTACTATTTTTTATGTTTTCTATGTTCTATTTCTTATTTCATCAAAACAAAGCTATCGATGGCTTCTTACTTGTGTGATGAAGTCGTCGGAGGGTTTCGAAATAATTTTTATTTAATGTATGTTTTTTTAAATGAAGTCGCCTATGGCTTCTTACTTATGTGACAAAGCCGCTATTGGCTTTTGAAATAGTTATCTACTCCTCACTCAAGTGATATAAAGTTATCGGTGAGTTTTCACTTATGTGATGAAGTTGTCGGTAACTTCTTAAATGCATGATGCAAAACCATCGTTGTCTTCCCATTTGTGTGAATGAAGTTGTCGGTGACTCATGACTCATACTAATAAAAGGCTATATGCCTTTAGAAACTCACCTATTTATTGATGATTGATGATAAGTCATGTTCATTAGTGCTTAACCGAAATTCTAATTTTCCCACTTTTCCCTCTTTGGGTAGGGAGTATTAGTCTTAGATCGACTTGAACGCTCAAATTACTTTGTTTTACACCCAAACCATCCTATCTCATATTTTTACAAAATAAATTCATTTAAATAAGCATAGAAGTATAACACAATAAAGACCAAATTTTTATATTCGTATGCAAACAATACAACCTACCTTAGGTAGGACAAGATGGATGTGATGTCGCATCTTTTCCATACATAATCGATTCCTTACCTAGATATCTACGTAGACCAAGATATTTAGGATTTTTTAGTTTTCCTTAATTAGTTAGGTGGTGACTCCTTGTTTTGGCCCTCCTCTTATGGTATGACTCTACTAGGACTTTTAACTTTAAGGTCAAGCTTTGAATGTGTGTGTTTTGAATCTCTAATCTTTTTTTATAACTCTATGCCTTTTTGTTTTAAGTGAATAATTTCCGTTTATTCATTTGTCTATTTTTTTATGGTGAAAACATATCCGTATATATGTGTGTTATTTGTGTTTTTTTTTTCCTACGAGCTTTGGCTATTTAATTTTTAGCCTTTTATTTCATACTTCGAGGCTGGACTTGCGCCCACACACACTACACTATATAATTATAACTATCATTCACATTTGCCTCGGGATCTAGGGAGTTAATAGTGGTGCCCCAATAGGTTTCACCCCAAATACACACTCTTGAAACCTCAAGCCTTCTTGCTAGTCGCCATCGGTAATAGCTAATCGATGATTTTTCACAATTGCTATTATCACCATGGAAAATCCTAGTGACTCTACTAAAGACTCACTAGGTCGGAAGGTATCCTTTTGAGACCTAGATAGAGCCTACCCTTCATATAATGGTTAGAATCGAACTCTAGGAGCATCTCTCCTTGTTTAATACATGGGGTCGATCGGACATGTTGGAAACATTGACTAAAGTAATTTTATCATGATGTTTCGGGATGGGTGACGAAAAAGCTCCAAGTACATTTCAAATCGGAATCAATCTTCCAAATAGAATCCGAAACCATTCAACAAGTAGAGAAAGATTACCTTCAAAAAAGATTTCGGAGTAACCATTAGTCGATAACTAAACTACAAGCAATGATCAATGAAACTAAAAAGCTCTTTGAATGCCGAGAACTCTCGACTACCGATGACAAATGATGTTCAAGCATAAATATGAAAACTTAGTTGCATTAATAGAGATAATGGTTCAAAGGCATATGCCGAGGGCTATCATCTCTCCGAGGGACCCTTCATATCGATGCTTTACCATAGGAAACATAAACATGACTCCTACAATAGAGGAGTATCACTAGTTGCTACAAATGTAAAATCCTCCATATCAAGTCTACCTCCACCACCAACGTGATGAGTGATTGATAGCGTCGAAAGGTGGTTGAATGTAAGTGTAAGTCGAGCATGAGCCAAAGTTGCTACCGAGGGATCTCATCATGAGATCTTACTAAACACATTCAAATAAAGCTTAAGAGTGCCCATATTCGAAGAAATTTTGAGTTTTAGCTTTGTATATCTTTAGTCCGATTTTATTTCCATCCTCTACTCGGTTTGATTAGTCCGGATGCCGTAAATTTTTTCATTAAAGCAAAAAAGAACTCGGTTACCCCCACTATTATAATTTTAACTAAGACTATCCTATCACCGAATCATTGTCGAAGATCTAGTAAAAGTGGGATGAGATGTTGTGTGCAATTGCTATGTGTATGGATGTTTAGTCATATAAGAATATATAGATAATTCTTTGACTCTATTTGATGGAAGGATCAAGAATTACTAAAGAAGTTTGTAACCATATCATGGAAGAGCTATACTCGAATAAGAATTAAGAGCCTACCAAATTCTTAATTCCCGTGGAAGGCCGTCTAGATGAATCGAGCATCGTATTTGGCTTATTGTGGAACATTTCCTTGGGTCCCCCTAGTTGGATCTATAAGATATGTTAGTTATACTCCAAGTATGGTGTCTAGGCAACTTGGCTATGAGCAAGGCATTCCGAGAACGATGGGTTTGGTTGAATTTGAAGGAAACTTAAAAAAGAGGCTTCACTTGTTTTTCTAAGTCGTATCATCGAAGATTTGTTAGCACATGGTATGGTGGGTGGCAAAATAAATGATCATAAGATAGCCACTACCGAAGCTTATCCACATGGCAAGTTGAGAGGGTAAAAGACTTGGGTCATCAAGTAAACTAGAGTCAAGATGGATAAGTTTCAATACATGATCACCTAACTAGTCTAGATCTCTCAATCCCTATCGGGGTTAGAGATCTCTAACCCCAATAAGGATTCGAGGGATCTAGACTAGTTAGCAACTTATCTTAAGTTAGTAATGAGTGAGGCCAAAACCCGACTATGCTAGATAATCAAGCAAAAGAGGATTCCAAATAAGTTATATCTCTATGAGAGCTAAGCCCGGACATCAGTAAGCATAGGGTGAATAATTATAATGAATCCGTAAGGGACTATCCGAGGAGATGTGACTTCTTACTATTTAAAATGGCTAGATGAGAGAAGATCTTTGAAGTATGATTAAGTTGTCTAGTAGTTTGCTCATTTTGCTTGTATTTCATCTTTAGTAGTATGAGTTGCATTTTCTTTTTATTATGTGAAAGAAAGATGTACTATGAAATATCTTAGGGCCTACATGCTCATCATTTTGAATATTTAGTTAATGAAAGCTTCAACATCTTTTTATATATGGTGTTATCTATCATGCTTATTGGAACTCACCTGCCAAGTTAGGCAACCGACCTTACTTAATGATCACATCAATAAATGATATCGACGTACACTTTATAACAAAGTGACTCCACTCGCTTAAGAATTCAATAACCAGATGGCTACTTTAAAATTAAATGAAAGAAAGAAATCTAACGGCTACCGATGTGAATAAATACATCATTAAACCAACTATAAGCAATTTTATCGAAAAAAAAAAGAAGAAAACAAGCTCTTTTGTCACCCTCCATAGATGGCTACTCCATATCCAAGTCTTGAATATCTTTTATATTATAAATATGTTATTCATGTGTTGTATTTTATTGTTTCTTTTTTGTGTAGAAACATAGGTCTTGTTGGTAAAACCACACTTCTCCTACAATTTACAAGACTAGAATGAAAGTGAAAATGAAAAATAAAGAAAAAGCTCAACTGCAGTAGAACGTATCAGCAAGAGATAGCAAAATTGAAGTAAGAAGTTACGAGGCTTATTACACTATTCGAATAGAGCATTCAAGCATAGGTCGGTCTCGTGTAGCCTCCCAACTTGAATGTAAGCCGGTCATTTATCGCAGCCTCTAAAGCTACTTTTGCCATCCCTCTCGCTCGCTTCCCAACAAATAGCTCGATTCCTTAGTTTTTCATACCTCAATAAAGGAACCCCACTACCGATAACTTGGCCAATACGTCAATGCTAGGAGACATGCCTAAGCCAATCACTCTAAAAACTCTTGCTCATCTACCTCAATCATACATTAATCTAATGGCCGATGATCGTGGGAAGGAGAAGATGTTTGTTGAATTTGAGGTTGAAAAACTCATTGCTATTACGGATCGACTTCGGGCCATTGAGGGTGTAGATGTATATAACCTTCTCTTGATAATGGATAAATGTTTCATGCTGAATATGGTGATTTTAAAGAAATCTAGACTCGTCAAAGTTCCCTAAGTATATCGACGACCAATGCCCAAGGAGCCATTGAGGATATACTTAAACAAGATGGTAAAAGTAGCTAATGATGAGACTTTTTTAATCCATTTTTCCTAAAATTCTAGAAGGGTCTATTATCACTTAGTTTATCGACTTAGACTAGACTAAGATCAAAAAGTGAAGAGACTTGGTTAAGGCCTACATAAGGTAATAAAAGTTCAATTTGGAAATAACTTCGGATAGGTCTAGCTTCCAATCAATGAAAAAGGGTGTCAATGAGTCCGTTAGAGAATAACTTCGGTGGTGGTGAGAAACGGCTTCAAGAATTCGACCATCATTGCTAGAGAAAGAGTTAGTCACACTCTTTATAAATACTTTCAAGCGACCTTATTATGATTATCTTTTGAGCAATGTATCGAATAATTTTGTTAAGATAATATATATGGTTGATCATATCAAGTAGGCTATCAAAGCGAGGAAGAGTGTCAAATTCTACTAAGTCAAGCTTCAAAAGGGGTAATTTTAGAAAGAAAAAAAAAAAGCAAGCGTTCACCAAGTTCAAGCACCAATTTTTTAGCCAAGAGGTCATTGGGAAACCTCATAGAAGGCCAATAGGCGAGTTTATGTCACGTGGTGATATGTTAGTCTTGGCCATCGATTCATAACACTAAGAACCGTCATACCCACTAATGTCATCGGTTTCATGACCTAGTCTTCGATTTTTACACAACCTCGGATACAAGCTATTCCTAGAAATCGTTGGCTTTCGGATAGTTTAATAATTAATGAGCTTCCTTTAACTAGAATGATCGGAGGAATACCGGACGTGTAGAGTATAAAAACATCTTGCTACCTCTTCCTATCTCTTTAGGGGACCCGTTTAAACACTTGGTGACCATCGGTCAAGTCTCTCAAGTTTAGATGTCTCCATTACAATCGCCATATCTAAGATGGTATATGACAAATGAGAATTATGAGTATCACAGTGGTGCAATTAGGCATAACATTGAAGAGTGTGTCGATTTTAAGAAAAGGGTGAATCACTAGTAGTTCAAGGATGGATCATATTTGAAGACACATCTAATTCTTCAAATGTGAACTTGAATCCATTGCCAAATCATATTAGGCTCGAAGGAATAAACATAGTGTCATATGACCATATGACATATGATGAAAGAGGATCAAGCTTGAGGATTTCCATATCCAAATTGTTTGACTTGATGAACATTGAGGATGTTGACATGAAGCCTTCTAAGGTGCAAGCTCTGGTTAATCTTGAATAGTATTATAAGTTTCACAACACAAGGGAACACAACATTGATGGTCGTATTGAATTCCATCACCTTGTCCAAACCATGTTGGTATTAGGGACTTTAAGGGTGGAAAAGGAGAAAGAAAGTGTCGAAGTAAATGTGTTATCTCGTTAATAATACTACCAATAACTCTACACCATTCGGATATAAACCGACCGAGATGGGCCATATTAAATTAGTTTCAAAAATGTCGACCCTAGTGAAGATTGATTATTGAGACATTCTTTATAACTATAGACCATTTAGCAAGTCACATGCTATTATAAAGATCTTTATTGATGGGATAGTAGATATTTAGGGAGTTACACGTAGGGGAAGGTTCTACACTCCGGAAGAGCTAAGAATAGAGAAAGGGAAGGGTGTTAAACATACCTCATTGAATGTAGAAAAAGCCACCAAAGAAAAGAGAGTTGAGTAATCCCCTATGAATTTTGAGATGAAGAAGCCAATTAAGGATGATAAGATTATAGAATTTTTGAAATTGATGAAGCTTAATGAGTACAAGCATAGTGAATCGGTTGAATAAAACTCTAGCACTTATATCCCTCTTATCATTAATTTTGAGCTCTAAACCCCATCGAAAGGCACTTTAAAAGATTCTCAATGAAGCATATGTTTCACAAGATATCACCTTTAATTCAATAGAGCACTTGGTGGGAAGTGGTACAAACCACCAATTACTTATACTTTACCGAGGATGAGTTGGAACCTAAAGGGAATGGACAAAACAAATCCTTGTATATCATTATTAAATGCAATGATCATATGATTGAAAAGATACTAATTGATAATGGGCTTGCTCATAATGTATTACCAAAGTATATACCGCATAGTCTACTCGATCAATCTTTAACATATGAGGCCGAGTAAGATGATGGCACGAGTTTATAATGGTATACCTCACCGTGTAATTGGTGATATAGAAATTGATCCGGGTATTGGACCACACCGGCTTTAAACCACCTTACAAGATATCGACACCCATCCTTCCTATAGTATGTTGTTAGAAAGGTCATGGATTTTTTTAGTAAGAGCGAGTCACATCCTCACTATATCAAAAAGTGAAGTACATTACCGATGGGAAGTTAATCACCGTAAAGGTCGAAGAAGCTATGCTATGGCTAAGAATATGGATATCCCGTACATTGAGGCAAAAGGGATAGGTGAGGGAAATCGTATGCTTTTGAGATTGTTAATATGGAGATAGTCCTAGAAAGCTCACAAGTAAAAAGCCTTAAGTTGTCTAATGTTGTGAAAATGGCGAGAAAAATATATGATAAAGGTCGAGGTACCACCATTCCACATGGACAACAGACTTTTCGATGATTGTAAGCATTTGAAGTGGGGAATGATCGATCAACATTTTGGGTTAAGGTACAAACCCTCTAGGAAAGATTATGAGAGGATGGCCGAGTTGAAGAGAGAGAAGAGATTAGCTCGTATTAAGGGGTAAGACCCCAATTATGGAGACATTGAAATCCCTCATATCCATCCTATATTTCCACGACCTTTATATATAGCATTTATGGGTGATGAGGATCTTAGCTTAGGTCACATCTTCAATGACATGACAGCTTAACACCTTAAGGGTAGCAGTGATTAGGGACGAGTGATTAGTGCACATCATCGATGTCATTACCGGTCGGATCGGATATGATGATTCTTTCATAACTCAATATCGATAATATGGAGGAAGCTTTTCACATTAGCCAAATTGTCTAAAAGTATGCTAAAAACAAGGAGTTGACCAACCGGTCCAAAGAGGGAGTATCGATCTTCTATACGATCGAGTAAATTTCTTTTTATCATGTTTTGCTTTGACCTTCGAGTTGAATTCTAAATTGAACCCCGAAAAGGAACTTTTGATGTGGAGCCTTGTTTTGTTCATATATAATACTAATACATCAAACTATGTGGAGTTTATTTTGAAATGGTCTTTTTTGCCTTCTTTTTCTCTTCTCTTTATTTTATTTCGTGGACATACATTATGATCACCTCTTTAAAAATAAAAATGTTTGCACTAAAAATGATTGGCCTAAATTTCATGAAACTTTAATTGTAATAGATGAAGAAGAGTAGAGAGAGAATGATATAAAAAAATTCACAAAACCGATAGAATTATCAAAACATTTATCAAACTCGCATCAAAAAGAGTTAGAAGTGATAAATGTTAAGACCAATGAGAACAGTACGAGAGCTCTAGGTTAGGACCTTGTTTGAAGATGCTGAAAATGAAGGCTCGATTTCACTTTTGAAAGAATACTCGATGTATTTTCTTAGTCATACATTGACATGCCGAGGCTAGATATCGAGATAGTAGAGCATAAATTACCTATGAATTCGGAGCGTAAACCAATAAAGCAAAAGTTGAGAAAGATAAGGTCGGATGTATTGTTGAAAGTAAAAGAAGAGATCAAGAAGTAGTGGGATACTAGATTTCTAAAAGTGCTTGAATACCTTTAATGGGTGTTGAACATAGTCGTGGTGGGTAAGAAAGATGGAAAGATCGGAATATGTGTGGATTATCGAGATTTGAACAAAGCCGATCCAAAAGATAACTTCTCATTATCACATATCAATGTCCTAGTTAGGGTGAGCAAATGGTTCTGTTAACCAAAAACCGAATAAAACCGAATCGAATTATGAAATTTGATTCAGCTTTTAAATGTTAAATTATATAATATAAAACCAAACTGAAAAAATCAAAATTATTTTGGTTCGGTTCAGCTTTTTAGAAAAAAAATTTTTTTTTTTGATCGAAAACCGAAATAAACAAGTAAAAAATTTCCTAATTTCAAAATCCCTAACTTTTCAATCTTCATTCTTACCGAAACCGAAACACCGAAACACGCGGACGTGACTCTCCAGTTCTTCTTCTCTCTTTCACTCTTCCCTAACCTCCTTCGACCTTCATTCCTTCATTCTCCAGTCTCCACTCTCTAGTTCTCCTTCGACTCTTATTTCCTTATTCCCTCCCAGCTCCTCTATTGACGAAGAATTTAGTAGTAGTTTTGATTCGACCTACTTGACATCGTCTAAGGAACTTCTCTACTTCTTCCGCTGCAAAAACCAAATGACTCGAGTCGAACCCGACTTGACAACAAACCCAATGGTGTCCACGGTGGCTTCGCCAGCCTTCGCGGATGGCACGGATGCGTTGGTGGAGGAGATGAAGTTACAAGGGATGTAGGGACTATCGAGAGTTTTGTTTGCTATTAAGGAAGAGGATAGGGAGGAGCTAGAGGTAACTAAGAACGACACATCGTCTTTAGAGAACGAGTTTGTTAAAAATAAAAAGAGAAAAATGAGCAAGCAGTGATGTTTGTTTTGAAAAGGTAGCTATTGCTAATGATGTGACTCGTCGATGTTGAGGTTGATGGTATCACAACGTCGTTCTAGACACCGTATGCGTCACCTCGGCATTATTATACTCCTTCACCTTCTCCTTCTCGTGACGGAAATCAATCACACAAGAATTCAAAGACTAAAAATGAAGACGAGTGTCATTTTAGGTGATTCTAGTGAGAATATGATGTCCTTTGTTACCATAGAAATTCATAGTTAGTATTTTGAATCACAAAAAAAAAAAAAAGAAAAAATGTTACCGGTTGGTTGCCGAGTAATTAATATAAAATAGTTTTTTATGTATTCGTTACAGAGACTCTTTTTTATTTATGTGTATTTTATTCTTAAGGTGTAGCAAATGCTTCGATCTTGCCATGTTAGTAGAAAGCAAATAAAATGGGAAGGCAATATGACGTGGCAAGATCAAAGAGGATGCTAGACAACATTGTTGTTAATGCACTTTCTATTGGACGACGAGATGGAGGAAGCGAGAGATGTTGGTGAATTTAGTGCTCGTTTAATTTTTGTGGTACTACATGCCTAATGATTTGTAAAGAAAAAGATGAGAAGTAAATTTTGAGGATCGTTGGGGTAAGAAAAGAAAGTGGCAGAGTGTAATTAATTGGGATACGAGTGTGTTTTAATGACAAAATCAATTAAACTTGGATCGGTTTTCACTAAAGCCTAGTTAAAATCTTCAAGGGCTTTGTGATTGTCTATAAAAAGGATTAATTAATAACAAGATGTTACTTCGTTGGCTAGTGGACTAAATGCTAGTACAAAACATCTCTCCGTAATGATTTTTTTTACGGTAAAATATTTCGGTTAAAATCGAAATATTTCGAAACCAAACCAAAATAATTCAGTTACAAATCGAATTTACTGAATTTATTTTGTTTCGGTTTTGGTTTTTATTTTTCTTAATTCGATTAACCAAAAACCAAACCGAATCGTACAAAACCGAATCGTTTAACCAAATGATCACCCCTAGTCCTAGTTGACAATGTTACAAAGAATGCCATTACTCATTCATGGATGGGTTTTTAGGTTATAATCAAATCGGAATGGCCATAGATGATGAGGAGAAAATGACATTTGTCACCCTTTAGGGAATTTTTTGCCATAAAGCTATGCCTTTTAGATTGAAAAATGCCGGAGCCACTTACCAAAGAGCCATGATTACTTTATTCCATGACTTGATGTACAAAGAAGTTGAAGTGTATATGGATGATATGTTTTCCAAATCAAAGTAAGAGAAGGATCATACTATAATCATGAGAAAACTATCCGAGAGATTGAGGAAATACCGACTAAGGTTGAATTCTATAAAATGCACTTTTGGTATGAAGTCTAGAAAATTACTTGGTTTCATAGTAAGCAATAAAGGAATTGAGATTGATCCGAACAAAGTCGAGCCATTCAAAGCATCCTTTCACCATCATTGAGAAAGAATTTAGAAGCTTTTTGGGTCGTTTGAATTACATCACTTGCTTTATCTCTCAATTAACCAATACTTATGATCCAATATTCGATTATCGTAAAAAAAAATCCTAGGGTATAGGATGAAAACCGTCAGGAGGCCTTTGATCAAATCAAGCGGTATTTATAAAATCCATCACTATTGGTACCACTCGTGCCGGGAAGACCATTGATTTTATACTTGTCGGTGATAGAAATAGATGTGGAAAGTGTTTTAGGTCGACAGGATGAGTTAGGAAAGGAAAAAATAAGCCATTTACTATCTAAGTAAGAAGTTCACCGATTGTGAGTTGAGATACAATACATTAGAGAATATGTGTTATGGTTTGGTATAGCGTGCATGATGGCTCAAACAAGTAATTACTCTATTACACTACTTATTTAATCTAAAAAACAAACCCTTTAAAATACATTTTTGAGAAGCCATACATGTCTAGTTGAATTTTAAGATGGTGAGTCATGTTATTTGAATATGATATTATATACATGACAAGGTAGGCAATAAAAGAAAGTGTGATAGCCGATCAATTATGGTGGTCGAGAAAGAAGAGCTAAAGTTGATGGATGATATGTGGATCTTATATTTTGATGGAGCCATTAGTATGTTAGGAAGTGGTTTTGGGTTAGTCTTGATTTCACCAAAGGGAAAACAATTTCCCATGATAGTTAAGTTATAGTTTGAATGCACAAACAACATCACTAAGTATGAAGCATATGTGCATGGCCTAAAAGAAGCTTTAGAAATAAAGATAAATAAACTCGATGTATACAATGGCTCTTTGCTCATAATCAATCGAGTGAATGAATAGTGGCAAACGAAAGATGAAAAGCTAAAGCCGTATCAAGAATCCTTAACGAAGTCGGCTAGTTAGTTTGAGGAGATTGATTTCACCCATTTTGGTAGAAAGAAGAATCATTTTACGGATGCACTAGCAACACTTGCTTTCATGACCGAAATTGAATATGGGGAAGATTCAGCCTATATGCATTGAAACCAAAAACATCCCGAAGATATTATTGTGGTTTGATTGAAGAAGAGATGGATGGGAAACCATGGTACCATGACATTAAACAAGTTCATCAAAAATAGTGAATATCTAGCCTATGCAACCAAAAATGATAGAAAAATGCTAAGAAGGTTGGCTATAGACTTTTATCTTGACGGTGAGATCCTATACAAAAGAAGTTTTGATGGCTCTTTGTTGAGGTGTTTGGATGTGACCGAAGCAAAGAAAACTATAAGAGAGGTCCACGAAAGGATTTGTGTTATGAATGCCAATAGACATATGATGACCTAACGTATTCAGATGGAGTGGTTATTTCTAGACTACTATGGAGAAAGATTGCATTGACTATATCCAAACATATCACAAATATCGATTTATACCGATCAAATAAATGTCGCAACACCACCCCTTTTAAACATGCTATCACCCTAGCCATTTGCAATGTAGGGCATGGATGTCATCAAGCCAATAAATCCTAAGTTGAGCAATGTGCATTGCTTCATTTTGGTAGCAATTGATTATTTCACCAACCGGGTTAAAGTCGCTTCCTTTGCACATGTGACTTAGAAAGTCATTTATCGATTTGTTGAAAGGACATAATCTATAAACATGGCTCTCCCGAAATCTTGATGAAAAATAATACTCCAAACTTCAATGGCAAAATGATGATAGATTTATACTAATAGTGAAAAATAAAGCACTATAACTCCTCTCCGTATAGACCTAAGATGAATGGAGTCGTGGAAGCAAGTAAACAAGAACTTGAAGAAGATTATCTAGAAGATGGTGGTATCATACAAAAGCTGGCATGAGATGCTATCATTTACCTTGCATACGTATTTAATAGCTATCGAACTTTAACATGAGCGACTCCTTACTCTCCGATATATAGGATGGAAGCAAGTGATGCCTTTAGAGGTCGAAATACCTTCTTTAAGAGTCTTTAAAGAAGCTCGAGTTAAAAAAATTTGAATAGGTAAAATTTTGATATAAATAGATGAATCCGATAAATGAGAAATGGATTGTTGCCATATGTCATGCCTAACTTTAATAGAAAATAATTATCATAGCATATGATAAGAAAATGCATCGAAGAAGATTTTAAGAAGGAGAGCTAGTATTGAAAAAAGTGTTATAGATACGTGAGGCGGACCGCAGTAAATGGGCATCGAACTATGAAGGTCCTTATATGGTGAAAAAAGCATTCTCGAGTGGAGCTCTCATTCGATAAACATGGATGGTGATGAACTATCCAAGCCGGTGAATTCAAAAGTCGTAAAGAAATTTATATCTAAGTTGTAACTCTTTCTAGTCCAAAGCAATAAATATTTATCAAATTTTGGCTAGTCTAATTTCTATGTGAGCATTTTCTCTTGCTTCTCATTTTCTTCGAATGCCTTACATGATCAAACTTAGGATTGTTTTAATTCCATTTTGAAAAAAAAAACCATATTTTCAAATGTGATCAATCCCTAAAAGCCTATTTTTTTTGTCCTTTGCATACGAATGTATTCATATTATCTATGAAACATGATAAACAATTCAAAATATCAAAGAATAACATGTTAAATTGGTTAAACAAGGCCTTTAACATGATTAGAGCTTTCAAAGTGGGCTTGCTTGGAAAGCAAATTGTAGGACACTTCATACAATTCGATAAAGCCGAATGAAGTCCAAATGGAGGGAGGGGCAAACTTAAGGGTACAACGAACAAATATGAGATTTGAAAAAGAAAGAGTCATCACATCTCCAAACACTAATCGGATGGTGTTAACATGATCAAAAGACTTGTAATCAATAGTTATGGTATAATGCGTAGATGGCCAGCCTTAAAAATGAAAAAAAAAAAGAGAAGAGAGAACAATAAGCCTTACACTTTAATTATATACGAAAAAGGTATTACCAAGCAAGAAGAGGATGTGTGGTTTGAATGGTCAAGACTTGGTTTTCATGTCTTTCTCGATTACTCCGTTGATTTTTAGATTGAGAGGATTTTATCCCAACCTAGTATATTTCACCATTCCTTATCTTAATATCCTTGCTTTCGTTCTTCTCATACCCATTAGGAACCTTCCCGACTTTGATTGCTTTATAAGTCCGACTAATTTAGAGCAACCACTTAGTTAAATTTATTTTGTTAGATGAAAGCATCATCTTGATCTCTTTATTTTTTGATTTGGAACCATCCAAACGAGTTCAAAGTCAATCCACTCGGACTCTCATAAAAGAATTAATTCAATACTTTTTTATAACTTTAGCCATCTTGCTACCATAAACATTGAGAGTCCACGTACTTGGCGAATTCAAAAACTCTAGGTTTCCTAATAATTATCACATTTGACACTATATCCAGTCTAGAAACTCGCACCGACTCATACATATCAATGCCTTTTGTAGCCTTGAGGAAGTCTTCGATTTCTAATAGTTTTTCTAAACTAGGCTCTTTTATTGCCTTAGTCCCGTGGATTTTTTTCATCAATTATGTATACACTAGGTATACTTTGCATCGGTGAAACTTGTATGCCCATCGTATATGAAATGGCCTAATAGGGAATGATGCTTTAGCGAGAAAATATGATTGCTTTGGGTTAGTGAGTGAAACGAGTGGATGGCCTAGGGCTTTAATTTGGCCTTGGAAGGGAGATATAGTTCAAATTTAAGCTTGGCCTTGGCTTAATGTTCCCTTACCACTTGGTAATGCTAGTAGTGCTTTTTCAAAAGTTTAGACAAGCGGGTAAATTTTTTCCTTCATAGGGTATTTTTGATGGGCATGCTCTCATTATGCTCTCTCTTCAATTTCCATTTAACCTCATTCAATTTGAGTGTAAAGTGTTTAGAAGAGGAGTTCGGCTTTGGCAAAATAGTCTATATTTCAAGCCCCGTGAACAAAATCAAAACAGATATGTACAACAAATATACAAGTATATACATGTATGATTTGAATCGAATTGGATACCTTTCTTTGTTTGTTACACATCAAATCATGACAGAGTTTGTACCAAGGACGGACCGGATCGGATGTTAATCCTACGGATATTTGAGATGATTTATGAAACATAACTACTCCGGATCAAGAATTGTTTTTTTAGACCTCTTTTGATGAGTGTATCATGTGACAACATACACAAAAAAAATAATTGAAATTTAAACTTCTAGCATATTTTGAATGCGACTTAAAGTCATTTTCCATTGATGAATAAAAATAGTGTAACTATTTTCAATAATTACTAGTACAATAATTTACATTACAATGTTTATAATATTTACAATATAAATATATTCTTATTCTATCCTTCATAATTGCGGACCTGAATTGAGGTACTAGGACCTATATGGCTTCTAAATCTTTTATGCACTCATCTTCAATGATGTATTTTTTGCTTAAGGGTCTCTTATTTATTTATTTATTTATTTATTTGCATAAGATCTAGGGTAGACAACCTCCCTCCTCCAACTAAATCCATTCCGATTTGGTCCTAGAATCCTCAATACCATTTTGTACCATGATTTATTTTGATGATATCCTATAAAAACGAGGGTTAATACAAACATCATTTGAAAATAATTCATGTCTTAATGGGTCAATCTTGGTGGACAAGATCAATCTTTTTTTGAGTTTAGGCAAAGCTTATCTAATCTTGAAGTCTTTTTAAGTTTTTGAATTGTCTAAATTATCGGTGGGGTAATTTAGCTTCTAACCTTATGCATGAGGAGGTAGGGAAGTTATTCCATAATTTTCTATGCATAAGGTGAGTTCAAGTCCAAACAAGAATTCGAAAGAGCATTAGTAAACTTTTATCATATTTACTTCAAAATCTCTCTATCTAAATGCTAATAAGGTTTTAACTTGGGTCTAAAGCTTTTGTAGGTTTTCTCATGATATGTGCAATAATTCAAAGAAAACATCTAACCTAGTTAAAAATTAATATGTGGCAAAAAAAAATTGCACAAATTAAAACATGTGCAAGAAATAAAAAAACTCAAAACTAAATGACTAAAAATAAATTACTTGGAAAATAATCGATAAAAATTAAACACAAGAGATAAACTTAAACGGACTAAACCTATGGTCTAACTCTAAGTTTTTAGTGTAGTCATCATTCTATCACTACACAAATTCAAATGGGAGTTCCAAAAAAATCTAAAACTCAACGTTTTTAGAGGTTCACATCTCATTTGTAAGTTATTTTAGGGATGCGATTTATTATTGAGTTTGGAGTTGCCACCTAGTATTAAAGGAACTAGGAAGCTAAAAATAAGAAAGGGTGTAGAGATTTTTGAGTAAGGAGTTTATTACACTCGGAAGATATCGATCACATAAAGATGCCCTTTCCTAAGAAAGGTATCACGTCTAGTTAGTCTTAAATTCATCTCCTAAAGTATTTTATTTATGCTAAGTTAATTTTTATTTAGACTTTAATTTTCTAGTTAAATTAATGTTGGTGACTTATGATTCGATGGAGAATCGTTATCCGTCCCTAAGAATTAGAAGACTCGATAATTCATCCACCTATTAACTATTAATCTAATTATTGACGATTCAATGAGAAATCATCATCGATCCCTAATAATTAGGAGATTCGACAATTCACCTACCTATTTACTATTAATCTAATTAGTGACAATTTGATGAAAAACATCATCGGTCTCTAAGAATTAGGAGGCTTAACAATTTTCTCACCTATGAACTACTAAACTAATTTTGAAACAAAATCTTAAAATTAACTATTGGCGTTCCATTTTTTTATTTATCATTTTTTATTTATAGATGGAGAATTGTCACCAGTTCTTAAAAATTAGGAGACTTGACAATTCATCCACACATTAATCACTATTCTAAATACTAAAATAAAATTCAAAATTATGTTAATTAAATAAATTAAAAAATTTAAACATAAAATTTAAATTAAACACAAAATAAAATAACATGTATGAAATAAAATTCAGAATTAATGTACACAAAATAAAAGTAGGGCCTTGCGCTTTTTTTTTATTTGGTGGACCTTAGCCCGTTGGGTTTGGGCTAAGAGGTTGGCCTACTTGGACAAGCTAGCCTTTCCTTTCAAATTCTTTTTTTTTTAAGGGGGCTTGGGCTGGCTCGAACTTAGCCCAACCTTGGCCACGAAGCTAGGCATAGCCCAATTCGCTTAAACTACCGACAGGCTAGGGCAAGTCCAGCCCTTTCCCATTTTCAACCCCTTTTTAAGAACAAGGCTTACCATGCATACTTTGTAAAAACTTTTATTTAAACGGACCCAAGCTTAAACTAAACCAAAACTTTATACCTATCATCTTCTACCTCTCCCATTTCTAAAACTAGTTAGGATCGTATGATTTCTCCTCCTTCCTCACCTTTATTTTTGTTTTGTCCACTCAAATTTCATGACTCCGTTGGAAATTTCCCATCTCCCACATTCTCTTTTTATTTTTTCCTATTCATATTTCAAAGCTCAATCACCATAAAAATGTCTTTAAGCCTTAAATCGTATTATCTCATTGAGGTTCAATAGAGGATGGGTTCTTTATGGGGGAATGGAGACAGGAAGAAAATAATAATAGGGGCTATTATAGTAGTGGTTTATAGGGGCTTCGGGTGTGGTTTCAATTGTAGTAACTGATTGTAGAGGGTAGTTTTGGTGAAGCTAATGGTGGTGAAGTTAGTGGCTATGGAGTTTTGTATGAAATGGGTAAATGGGTCGGCTATTTTGGGTTAAAGAGATGAGCATTTGGTTGGTTACTCGTATGAGAAAGAATGGCTAAATTGGGGTTTCTCATAGGTTAAGAAAGAGAGCTTTGAGCTATAATGGTGTGAAGGAAGCTCGTTGTAGTGAAGGAGTTGAAGTATGGGTAACTCACAAGTCCGCCCACCAAGTGTTTGATAAAACTTCTCTATGACTCCTCTTTATGATGATCTGGATTAATGATGACTGGCACTTAGCTAGTCGAAGCTAGTGTAGAGGTGGGAAGAGTCTGTAGTGTTTAGGTTTGACTAGAATTATGGGTTTTAATGGTGGGGAAATTGAGAGAAGAAGATGGAATTAGTGGGTTCATAATTTTTATGGGTGGTGATTTTGGTGAAACTTTTTGACCATGAGGTTATATGGTTCAAATGGTTATGGCGACTACATAGAGGAAGAGGATTTGACGAGGCGAGAGGATGTAAGTGATGATGGTGATGGAGTAGGATACATTTCTTATAGGCAATGTGGTTGTGAAAATAGGATATGGTAATAGTGGTGGTTTGAGGAGATGCTTATAGGATATGGTAATGGTGGTGATTTGAGGATATGCTTACCGGATGTTTGGGTTTTTACCGATGAGACGTGTCTAGCTTAATGATTATTGAAAGGTTGATAGTTTTGTGTGATTTCAATGTCCGGCGGTAGGTGGAAGCTATTGGTGGCTTTGTTGGATGAGATGACGATTGTATTTGGCTTAAGGGGTAGGGAGAAGATATGGGTTATGGTTGAGGTCTCGAGTACACTAGGGTTGGTTTTTTTTTTTTTTTTTTTTGGATATGGCTATTGTGATGGTAGTTTTGGTTGTGATGAAGCTTTAGAAAGTCAATAGTGATAGTTTTTGTTAGTGGAGATCACTCATTTCGACTAGGTTTTCTTGATGAGGAGTTGTAGTGGGTTTTTAGGAGTGAAGAAGATAAAGCTATGGGTGATTGGATGAGTCTGTTTAGAGGGAGATGTTGTTGCTTGGTGGAGGGAGGAATTTCCATGGCACCCATCTTTTTCTTGTGAAGATCGTTGCCCATCTTTTTTGTTTTAAGAGACTACATTGATTAGGGTTTTGGAGATTGGGGAATTTTAGAGGCTTTTATGGCTCTTTTTATGCCCCTCCCCCCCCCACACACACACACAACGTCAAGGAATATGTTGTTTTTATAGGAGAAATTTAGGATTGAGATGAATGAGTATTTTTCTTTTTTTTTCTTTATATTTTTTGTATTTTGAATTTTATATATATATATATATATATATATATATATTTGTTCTTTTTTCAATTTTTTTAGTTTTGATAGTAAATTTCAAAATAAAGTAAAATAAGACAAAATAAAATGAGAAATAATTAAAACAAAAAAAATATAAGAAAATTTAGGGTTATGACACTTTGCTTACTATTTAATGATGGGTAAACTTTAGTCGTTTTTTGATGATTTTTTATAGTGGTCAAAGCTCGCTTACTACTTCTAAATCAATTTGTATACATTTCGTTTACCCAAAATGAAGTCATCTATGGCTTTTTACTTTTATGGATAAAGCTACTACTAGTTCTTGGACCAATTTTTATTTACTTTTTGATTATTGAAATGAAGCTTTCGATGGCTTCCTACTTATGTGACGAAGTCGCTAGTGGTTTTGAGGTTATTTTACTTGTTTTTTGTTTATTCAAAATGAAGCTATAGGTGGTTTCCTACTTATGTGGAAAAGTCGCTAGTGGCATCTCAAATCGGTTATTTGCTCCTTTTTCGAGCGAAATGAAACTATTGGTGGCTTGCATTTATACGATGAAGTTATCAACGACTTCCTAAATTCATAACTCGAAGTTGTTGGTGGCTTTTCACATGTGTGAGTGAAGTTGTTAATGACTTATTTTTTATATTAATAAAGGCTATCAATGGTTATTGGCCTCGGATCGATCTAAACCCCAAATTACTATGTTATTTCATCTTAATAAAATAAATCTACTCAAATAAGCATAAAAACATAACATAGTAAAATTAGATTTTTATTTTCACATGCAAACAATATAGCCTACTTTAGGTAGGATAGGATGATAGTGATGTTATATATTATCTATACTTAAATGACCATTTACCTAGATATCTATGCAAACAAATTTGTTTAGGATTTTTTGGTTATCCTCGATTAGTTAGGTGGCAATTTCAATTCATGCACCTTCTCCACGAGCCCCTATCGACATGAAGGATTTTCTTAAGGTAAGTAGTCTACTAAAATAATTTGATGAAAAAGATAGATATTCGACCCATCAATAAAGTTGAATAGGCCTTGTTCAAGTAAAAAGGATTTCATCTTAGTATGCTTAGAGTAAAAAAATTGGTTACAATAAGTTTCAAAAAATAAATAAAGTGATCAGTTTGGTTAAGGAACTGATTTGGAGTAGGAATGAGGGAAATGTTGTGTTAGCAATGGTTGAAGTACTTCTAGAAGAGGTCATTCCTTGTTGTTAGAAGGAACACATATTTGAGAACAAGGAAAAAAAGAGGAAAAAACAATAGTTTTAGCCTATTAAGCCTCTTATACCAAATTAAATTCAATAAGTTGATAGAGATTAAATATTATCCGTATTGTATTACTTACCTAGAACACTCTATCTCTATAGAGTTTTACTAGTGTTATGTTATAAGAAATTAGCGAGTAAAACAAGATATACACAACAAGAGAAGTGAGATAGAATTCTATCCTTAGCAACTAAAAGTTGTTATTATTGTTATTGAGAATGGTTGGACAAGATAAGAATAATAGATAGTAGTTGTTTTTGTTGTTGTCCACGAATCTTTTATCCTAACATTTATTATCTCCAAAGAAAACCAATTGTTGAGACCATTAATATTATATCTATATTCGATTTAGATAGTGCTTCTAATAAGCTATGGAATACGCGACTTGACCATATAAGTTAGAGAGGTTTGATAGAGCTAAGCAAATGAGAACTATTGTATTATAAAAAGTAAGCAAGCTAGATTTCTACGAGAATTATGTCTATAGAAAACAATATTGGGTGAAATTCAATGATGTCGTTTATTACACTAACGGTACACTAAATTACATCCTATTAGTCTTTTAGGGTGCTACCCTTGTTCCATCCAAATATGAAGTGAGGTATATGTCGACCTTTATTAGTGATTACTTGAGAAAGGTCTAGGTACCTTTCTTAAAAAAAAAAAAAGTGATGTTCATCACCTTTAATTAGTAAAAAGACTTGATTGAGAAATAGAAAAGAAAATCAAACACTTGATATTTGATAATAGATTGAAGTGTTGGTACGATGAATTTGAAGGATTTTATAAAGAAGAAGGAATTATAAGACATCATACTATTACACATACACTAACAAAATAGGGTTGTAAAATGAAAGAATCGAACACTCTTAAAAAGAACATGATGTATGCTCTCATAGTCTAGATTTCTAAAAAACTAATTAGGTTAACACTATTAATTAATATGGATTGTTATTTGGTGAACAAGTCTTCATCAATTTTTTAAAAGTTTAAGACTCTAAATGAAGTATGGTTGGATATGCCTACCGATTTCTCTAACTTAAGCATTTTTGGTTTTCATGCCTATGCTTATCTAAAAGAAGACAAACTTCGGCTAAAAGCAAAGGAATGCATATTTCTTGGTCGAAATGATACAAACTATAGTGTATAGATCCACAATGAACCATGTTCATCACTAGCAAAGATGTAACTTTTGATTTATCTATGATGTTTCATCATAAAAGGGAGTCTAATTATACAAACAAAGACAAAGATATTATTAATAACCGAGATGGACCTAGAACATGAAGCTCCAAAAATTATGGAGGATGATGATTTAATTAATCCGATTGAGGAAGAGGTACACAATTATTTAAAAGATGATGCACTTAATGAGCAACCATATAGTATTACTATACGAAGACGGAAGAGATAAATAAAAACAACTTAGAGATTTGCTAATTTAGTTCACTATGCCTTAGCCATAGTAAAAAAATATCAATAATCAATAAATGTGTTTTTATCGAGAGGCTACTACTAGTAATGAATCTTTATAATGGATAATGGCCATGGATGATGAAATTGAACCTCTCAAAAAGAATCAAACTTAAAAGCTTTGAAACTACCAAAAAGTCAAAAGATTATTATGTGTAAATGGGTTTACAAGTGGAAAGATATAACCCTAAGGGTTAAGAGTGCAAGGTTTAAAGCACGATTGGTTACTAAGGACTTAATTTAATAAAGAAAAAGCATTGGTTTTAATGAAGTATTCTATCTAGTTATGAATTATAGTTCCATTCATTTGTTGTCATGGTTACTTTGTTTGACATAGAACTTGAACATAGATGTCAAAATATCTTTTCTCCATGGTGAGCTTGAAGAGAGGATCTACATTAACTAGAGGGTTTTATTATTTAAAGCAAGAAGGATTATTTTTGCTTGCTAAAAAAGTTATTACATGGCTCAAAACAATCTTCGAGATAGGGGAATAAAATATTTGATACTTTCAAGATTAAGCATGGTTACTCTCGAAGTAACTATGATAGTTATATGTATTATAAGAAGCTCTTAGAGTTTCTATTCATTTATCCATTACTCTATGTTAATGATATGTTGATAGCTATAAAAAAAATAAGAGATCAGTAGTTTAAAAGGTTAGTTGAAGAGTGAGTTTGAGATGAATGATCCGGTTGCTATAAATAAAGTACTAGTTATGGAGACCGATAAGTATATTAAAAAAGTATTTGAACATTTTGGTATGCGGAATTGTAAGCCGATCAGTACTCCACTAATAACTCATTTCAAATTATCCATAATTTATCCCTAAAGATTAAAGAGGATAAACAACACATGTCTTGTGTTTCTTATACAAGTGTATTTAAAAGCATAATACATGTTATGGTCTACACACGTCTAGTTGACATTTCACATGTTATTAATGTTATGAGTAGTTTTATGGGAAACTATAAAAAAGCACACTAGTAAGTCATGAAATGGATTCTTTGATATCTTAGAGGTACTATAATGGTTACCCTAATAGATAATAATAATTATAATACTAGTGTATTGTTGTGGGCTAAATGGATTCTAATTATAATGGTGATTTGGATTGTAGGAGATCTCTAACAAGTTGTATTTTCACACTCTCAAATATACCGTAGCATAGAAAGTTATACTAAAATCTATTGTTTCTTTATCTACAATAGAGGCTAAGTATATGGTGATTGGTGATGTTATGAAGAAAGTATTATGGTTGAAAGGTTATATTTTTACACTTTCAAGATGTACCATTAGTTGGAAAGCTACACTATAATTTACTATTGCTTTGTCTATAACGGAGGCTGAATATATGACAATCAATGATGTTGTGAAGGAAGCATTATGGTTGAGAGGTTGTTTAGTAATATTGGTTTGACCCAAAAGAAGACTATTATGCATTGTGATAGCCCAAATACTATACATCAAATAAAAAAAATCGGATGTTTCATGAAAGAATTGAACACATCAATGTCAAATATCACTTTATCCAATAAATCATATCTTAGGGAGATATATTAGTTAAAAATATTGCAACATTAGATAATCTAGTAGATATGATGAAAAACCAATTACTACAATCAAATTAAAACAAAAATCAATTACAGCAATCAAGTTAAAACAATGTTTGAACTTGATTGGTGTTATAAACGTCTAAAAGTGTGATTAAAGAGGAAATTAGTGGAAATTCTTGGTTAAATAAATTCAAGCCAAGATAAAGATTTGTTAAGTGTCTTGAATTTCTCAAGCCTAATGAGATAGTTAACTTCAAACACATTGGATTTCTTAAGCCTAAGAAAACAAGTATACCTAGCAAAAAAAACTTTAGGTGCATTAGTATACTAAACATGTGCACATCTCATTAAATGCATAAATGTGAGGTTTTTTTTTATATTTAAAAACTATATAAAGTAGGTACCTTGTTCTTTTGTTAGTAGAAAATAAAGTAAAAGTTAGGAAGAGTATGTATTAAGAAAAGCTTAATAAATAAAGGAGATATAATTCCTTGTATGGGATAAGCTTTTGAGTGAAATATATAGTGAGGTTTGGGTATAGATTGGGATTTAGGTGAGTGAGAAATTGAGTGTGATATTTTGTTATCCCCTTTTATTTTTCCCATAGTGAAATTCTTCGATTCATTAGTGGAGTAGGTTTTAAGTGCCAAACCATGTAAATATTGTGCATTTATGTGTCTATTGTTTATCCATATTTTTTTTTACATAGCCAGTTGATATTTATTTATTGATCCAAAAGGATTTTCTATAGTAGGTTCACTTTGGAGAGTACTGATATTTATTTCTTCATCCAAAAGGATTTTCTATAATAGGTTTACTTTGAAGAGAGAGATATATAAAAAGATAAAAGAGAAAATTAAATCTAGACTTAATGGTAAGAATATTTTCATGTGGATCTAAAATATTTTTTCATTCGCTTTCTTCTTATCATGCTTATCTTTCTTCTCTAGAATAAATATTGATAATTTCTCTTAGAGTACTATAAAATTTCTCATATGAAAATGTAAAACTCAAAGTGCAAATGGACCAAATCACATGATAGTCTTCTACATTTTTTTCTAAAAAAAAAAAAGGCTAAAAAACTTAATTTTCTCTCAAATTTTCATAATATGTGTGTGTGTGTGTGTGTGTGTGTGTGTGTGTGTGTGTGTGTGTGTGTGTGTGTGTGTGTGTGTGTGTGTGTGTGTTAAGTGAAATGTGCATGTTAAGTGAAGCAATAACAATCCTACACTCATTCAACAAAACCCCATCAAACTCTTCTTTTCTCTCAAATTTTAATTTTCTCTAATCACTTATTTTTTCTCTTTTTCTAACATTTTTTTTTCCTTTCGTAAGAAATAACAACTAATCTATTTGATTCTCTCTTTTTTATTTGATAAAGTTCTTCCTTTCATGTCCCTACTCAAATCTAAAAGTTCTAAGTAGATTTTTCTTTTCTTTTCTTATTTGTGGACTTGATTTTGTGACTTTATTTGCTTTTTTCCTCTATTTTTAGATTAAATGATTTTTGTGACAAATAACTTTCTTGATTACTCAATTTATGGTGTTGAACTTGTCAAGAACTCTTCGGAGGCAAACATACTTGGCCACCACCAACTCTTGTTTTTCCCCTCCCTCCGAGAATATTTGTTCAAAGTATTACGGATGATGAGAATTGTTGTTCATCACCATAGAGAGTTAGATATGGCTTGTGTGTGCACCTGAAATACCCATATGTTTTCTCATTTCGTTGTGTGCTTTTGACATCAAAGTTTCAAAGAATAATTCTTGTCCATTGATGGGTTCTTGCTAAAGAATTGAAGGTAATCAAGAATTGTATTGGTAATTAAATCTTTTCTAGTTTCGAGTCTTCCACTTATTAAGGATCCATATTCAAATAATCAAGTGGGTCTTTTTTAATTATAAAGAGAAGATATTTTTTCCTACTATTCCTTATTGATGTTGTAATTCAAGAGATCGAGAAGGATTTTTTTTTTTTTTTTTTTTTTTTTTTTGTAAATGAGCTTTAGTAGGGTTGGCAAATGGAGGGATTGCTCATACTTGATAAACACTATACATTTTTGTTTCCTAGATTTTTTTACTGAAGTAGTTTATGTAGATTTTTCAATTATTTCCTTTTTCTTAACGAAAGCAATGAAGTAGATTTTATCCGATATCCATGACATAATTTTTTATCCATTTATCTTATTTTTAATTTAAAAATGGAAAAAAAAATTTTAAAAGGATGGTTAAAATTGAAAAACCAAAATCCTACTTGAATCAAGTTTGGTTAACAAAAAATTTAGCCAAAAAAATAGTAAAAAATTAAACAAAAAAATACCGAATAATGACCCCCAAGATCAAAAGTTCTAATTACTCTTATAACTTCCTTTCAATTTTAAGTGGATAGTTGACTTTTGATATTTTTAAGCCACCAAATAATAATAATAATAATAATAATAATAATAATACTATTATAGATGATGATGATGATGTGATCATCTTCAAATTATGATTGTTAATGAAGTGACTTTCAATCCTAAGTCGATTGTGTAGTGGTTTCGACTTAATATATGTTTATTCGATGTAAAATACCTATAAAACAAGCCCTCGTGTGGTGGTTTTCAATGATTAAGTTAACTTACAAAGAGAGGTGTGAGGCCTAAATAAACTTGTTAAGTGATTAGTTTTTGTATGTTGATGATAATTGATAATATCGTTATTTTGAGCTTAAAAAAGACAACTTGTAATATTTGACTTGTTAGCTTTATTTTATATAGGAAAAGGTATGATCAACTTGTATAGATAGGGGTAGGAAGATTTTTTTTCCATACGTTCAACAATCCCTAACTTCCATTTGAAGGTTTGGAATCCTTTTTGGTGATGGTTGTTGTTTGACGATATGTGTACAATCATAGTTAATGACGATGTGACATAAATAGTTCAAGAAGCTACATCTTTATTAAATGAATGTCTTTTTTGTCTACCAAGTGGGTAAAAAGGCATCTTTTTTTACCCAAATTGTCAATCTATATTGATTTTTTAAACGTTACTTGGCTATGATTGTTGTTAGTAGCTGATCGGGACCATTCTACTTAGGGAATATTCTTGGCTAGGTGATCTTTAAATGTAGCATGACTACACATGTCATGATTATGATCATGTAGGTATATCGGTAGCCACCTTGAGTCTTTGGCAAATGTGTTAGGCAAAGATTCAATTTATGTTTGGGCTTTCCTAGAAGAAGCTTAACAATACCTAAGATAACTAAAAATGTCTTACTTATCGTCTTTTTGGATTGGGGCTTAATATGTGTATGTAAGTCTCATTTATTGTATATCAATTTTTTATTTTATTCTTGTTCTTCTTATATGTGTGTGTGTGTGTGTGTGTGTGTGTGTGCGTGTGCGTGTGTGAAGGGATTGCTCATACTTGACTATACGTTTTTGTTTCCTCATAATTTTTTTTACTCACTTAATTTATGTAGATTTTTCAATTATTTCCTTTTCTTACAAAAAGTAATGAAATAGATTTTATCTAATATTACATAACATAATTTTTTATCCATTTATCTTATTTTTAATTTAAAAAATGGAGAAATTTTTTTTTAAAAAAGGTTTAAATCGAAAAAGAAAATTCCCATTCAATTCAAGTTTGGTTAACAAAAAATTCAGCCAAAATAGTAAAAAATCAAACAAAAAAAAAGTGAATAATCGCCCCTAACACCAAAAGTTCTAATTACTCTTATAACTTCCTTTCAGCTTTTAAGTGGACGAGTTGACTTTTGATACATTTAAGCCTCCAATTATTATTATTATTATTGATGAGCACTATCATTTTTGTTTCCTTAAAATTTTTTTTCATTAACTTAATTTATGTAGATTTTTCAATTATTTCCTTTTCTTATGGAAAGCGATGAAATAGATTTTATCTAATATTACATGGCATAATTTTTTTATCCACTTATCTTTTTTTAATTTAAAAAATGGAATAAAAATTAAAAAAAGGGGGGATATAAATCAAACAAGAAAATTCCTATTTGGTTCGAGGTTTAGTTAACCAAAATTTAAGCCAAAAGAATAAAAAATCGAACAAAAAAAATCGAATAGCACCCCTAACACCAAAAGTTCTAATTACTCTTTTAACTTCCTTTCGAGTTTTAAGTAGATAGTTGACTTTTGATACATTTAAGCCTCCAATTATTATTATTATTATTATTATTATTATTATTATTAATATTATTTATGATGTGGTGATCATCTTCGGATTATGATTTTTGATGAAGTGACTTTTGATCCCAAGCTGATTGTGTAGTGGTTTTAACTCAATGGATGTTTATTTGATAGAAAATACATGCAAAACAAGCCATCCTCTAATGGTTGGAGGACCCTTTATTAACTAAGTTAACTTATAGAAATAAGTGTTTGGCCCAAATAAAATTGTCCAAACATTAGTTTTTGTATATAGATGATAGTTGATAATATCATTATTTTGAGCTTAAAAGAAAGAACTCCTAACATTTGACTTGTTAGCTTTTATATAGGAGAAGGTGTGATCAACTTGTATGAGTAGGGGTAAGATGATTTTTTCCCTAGGCTCAATAATTCCTAACTTTCATTTGAGGGTTTGGAATCCTTTTTTATGATGGTCATTGTTTGATAGTGCATGTACGATCATAGTTAGTGATAATGTGACGTAAATAGTTTAGGAAGCTACACCTTCATTAAATGAATGTCTTTTTTATCTACTAAGAGATTAGTTTTTGTATATACGTTATAGTTGATAATATCATTACTTTGAGCTTAAAAGAAAAAAACTTCTAACATTTGACTTCTTAGCTTTTATATAGGAGAAGGTGTGATCAACTTGTACGGGTGGGACTAAGAGGGTTTTTCCCCAACACTCAACAATTCATAACTTTCATTTGAGTGTTTGGAATCCTTTTTGATGATGGACATTGTTTGATAGTATGTGTATAGTCATAGTTAGTGATAATGTGACAAAAATAGTTTAGGAAGCGACACTTTCATTAAATGAATGTCTTTTTGGTCTACCAAGTAAAAAGGGGCATCCATTTTTATCTAGATTTTTGATCTATACTCGATTTTTTAAACTCGGCCCGACCATGATTGTCGTTAACCGCTAATCTGGACCATTCTTCTTATGGAAAATTCTTAGCTAGATGATCTTGAAGTTTAGCATGATGACACATGTCATTATTATGATTATGCAAGTGTATCGAGTATCCACCTTGATTCTTTAGCAAGTGTGCTTGGTGAAGATTTGATTTATGCTCGAGCTTTCCTATGAAAAGCTTGGTAATGCCTATGACAATTAAAAACCTTTTACTTATCATCTTTTTTAGATTGGGCCTTAATAGATGTATGAAAGTCTCATTTATTATTTATCAATTATTATTATTATTTGATTATATATAAAGCATTATTTAGACGAGCTTTTTGACTTAAGAAAAAAAATCGAATTACACATCTTATTCGTAATAGTACTTTTCTTATTAGAACCATGATATGGGATGGTGATTTTGTTATATTTCAATTGATAATGACACACCTCATTATAACAAATACTAAAAGAGATGGACAAAAATAATAGTAAGGAATAGTCCATTTCTCCTTATTACAACACTTTCATAGACACTATTCACTAGACATTATTGTAAATTTTGGCATTTGTTCATGTATTTATGATGATATTGTTGTAATTTTTAGTATATGTTCAAGCATTTAATATGGAGTTTTAACAAATGTTGCACTTTGATCTCTAATTTATTTCTAAAACTTTTAAGGGAGATGTGTGGCCTAAATAAACTTTTTAAGGGATTAGTTTTTATACGTTGGTGATAGTTGATAATATCATTATTTTGAGCTTAGAAGAGAGAACTTGTAACATTTGACTTATTAGCTTTATTTTATATAGGAAAAGGTATGATCAACTTGTATGGGTAGAGGTATGAAGATTGTTTTCTCTACGGTCAACAATCCCTAACTTCCATTTGAGGGTTTGGAATCCTTTTTGGTGATGGTTATTGTTTGACGGTGTGTGTACAGTCATAATTAGTGATGATGTGACATAAATAGTTCAGGAAGCTACACCCTTATTAAATGAATGTCTTTTTTGTCTACCAAGGGGTAAAAAAACATCTTTTTTATACCTAGATTGTCAATCTATATTGATTTTTTAGACCTTACCTAGCTATGATTGTTGTTTGTAGTTGATTGGGACCATTCTACTTAAGGAATATTCTTGGCTAGATGATCTTTAAGTGTAGCATGACAATGCATGTCATGATTATGATCATGTAGGTATATCGAGTAGCCACCTTGAGTCTTTGGCAAATGTGCTTGACAAAGATTCGATTTATGTTTGGGCTTTCCTAGAAGAAGCATAGCAATGCCTACGATAACTAAAAACATCTTAGTTATCGTCTTTTTGGATTTGGCCTTAGTATGTTTATAAAAGTCTCATTTATTGTATATCAATTATTATTATTATTTTATTATTTTTCTTCTTCTTGTATACACACATGCACACACACACACACACACACATGTATGTGTGTGGAGGGATTTGTCATACTTGATTATACATTTTTGTTTCCTTAGAATTTTTTTTTTTGTTGACTTAATTTATGTAGATTTTTCAATTATCTCCCTTTCTTACAAAAAGCAATGAAATAGATTTTATATGATATTACATAACATAATTTTTTTTATCATTTTATCTTATGTTTAATTTAAAAAATGGAGCAAGAATTAAAAAAAAAAGGTCTAAATCAAAAAATAAGATTCCCATTTGATTCAAGTTTGGTTAACCAAAAATTCAACCAAAATAGTAAAAAATCAAACAAAACAAAAAATGAATAATCACCTCTAACACCAAAAGTTCTAATTAATCTTATACCTTCCTTTCTGTTTTAAGTGGATTGTTGACTTTTGATACATTTAACCCTCCAATTATTATTATTATTATTATTATTATTATTATTATATTTGATGAACAGTATTAATTTTTGTTTCCTTAAAATTTGTTTTATTAACCTAATTTATGTAGATTTTTTAATTATTTCCTTTTCATATGGAAAGCAATAAAATAGATATCTAATATTACATGGCATAATTGTTTTTATCCATTTATCTTATTTTTAATTTAAAAAAATGGAACAAAAATTAAAAAAAAAAAGGGGGGTTTAAATTAAAAAAGAAAATTCCTATTTGGTTCAAGTTTGGTTAACCAAAATTTAAGCCAAAATAGTAAAAAATCAAACAAAAAAAATGAATAATCACCATAACACCAAAAATTCTAAGTACTCTTATAACTTCCTTTCGAGTTTTAAGTAGATAGTTAATTTTTGATACATGTAAGCCTCCAATTATTATTATTATTATTATTATTATTGATGATGATGTGGTGATCATCTTCATATTATGATTGTTGATGAAGTGACTTTCAATCCTAAGCTGATTGTGTAATGGTTTCAACTCAATTGGTGTTTATTCAATAGAAAATACATACGAAGCAAGCCATCCTCTAATGGTTGAAAGACCCTCTATTGATCGAGTTAACTTACGGAGAGACATGTTTGGCCTAAATAAACTTGTCAAGAGATTAGTTTTTGTATATAGATGATAGTTGATAATATCATTATTTTGAACTTAAAAGAAAGAACTTCTAACATTTGACTTGTTAGCATTTATATAAGAGAAGGTGTGATCAACTAGTATGGGTAGGGTAGGAGGATTTTTTTCCCTACACTTAACAATTCCTATCTTTCATTTGAGGGTTTTGAATCCTTTTTTATGATGGTCATTGTTTGATAGTACGTGTATAGTCATAGTTAGTAATAGTATGACGGAAATAGTTTAGGAAGCTACACCTTCATTAAATGAATGTCTTTTTTGTCTACCAAAAGATTAGTTTTTGTATATAGGCGATAGTTGATAATATCATTATTTTGAGCTTAAAAGAAAGAAATTCTAACATTTGACTTGTTAGCTTTTATATAGAAGAAGGTGTGATCAACTTGTAAGGATGGGGTTAGGAGGATGTTTTTCCCTACATTCAACAATTCATAACTTTCATTTGAGGGTTTGGAAGCCTTTTTGATGATGGTCATTGTTTGATAGTACGTGTATAGTCATAGTTAATGATAATATGACAAAAATAGTTTAGGAAGCTACACCTTCATTAAATGAATGTCTTTTTGGTCTACCAAGTGGGTAAAAAAAAAAAGCATCCTTTTTACCCGACTTGTCGGTTTATATTGATTTTTTAAACTTAGCCGACAATGATTGTCGTTAGTCGCTAATCGGGACCATTCTACTTGGGGAAAATTCTTGGCTAAATGATCTTTAAGTGTAGCATGATGACACATGTCATTATTATGATTATATAGGCATATCAATAGCCACCTTGAGTTTTTAGTAAGTGTGCTTGGCCAAGATTTGATTTATGCTCGGGCTTTCCAATGAGAACCTTGGCAATGCCTAAGACAATTAAAAACCTCTTACTTATCATCTTTTTTGGATTTGGCCTTAATAGGTGTATGAAAGTCTCATTTATTATATATCAATTATTATTATTATTTGATTATATATATAGCATTATTTAGATGGCTTTTGACTTAAGGAAAAAATCAAATTACACATCTTATTTCGTAATAGTACTTTTCTTATCGGAACCACAATATGGGATGGCGATTTTGTGATAACGACACACCTCATTATAACAAATACTAAAAGAGATGGACAAAAATAACGAGTAATGCATAGTCCATTTCTCCTTATTGCAGCACCTTCATAGATACTTATTCAATTGACATTATTGTAAAGTTTGGCATTTTTTCATACATTTATGATGATGTTGTTGTAATGTTTAGTATATGTTCAAGCATTTAATATGGAGTTTTAACAAATGTTAGACTTTGATATCTAATTTATTTTTAAAACTTTTATTTTAGTTTTTAACTTTATTTATATTACGGTTTGGTCCCTACATGTAGAGAGAAATAAATAGAGAGAAAGGAAGGGAGAAAATGTTACGGCTAGAACTATCCGGATCAATTTGACTTTCGATCTTGGCTTTGATTTGTTTATCTTGTAGAGAAGAGTTTGTTTATGATGATTCGGGGCATGAAATGATCGAAGAAAGAAGATTGAGATACCAAAATATTTTTGAGTTTTTGAATAATAATTAAAATTAAGAAGTGAAGAAAGAAGAAGATAGAATTGATTGTTATACATGTGAAGCCTATACATAAGGACTAAGCATATATTGGGTTAGAAAAAAAGATATATTTGTTAAGAAGAAAAAAGAATTGGAATCCACTTGTTTTATTTATTTATTTTAAATAATCAAAATTTATCAAAATAAATTTTATAATTTTTTTTTCTTATTAGAAAGTGACAATGCATATACACACAAAATACTTAACATTTACTTAAATTTAGATATTTTGAAATTAATTTCTCTCAAATAAAATAACTAAAATTATGTTAAAAAAAAAGGGATGGTACCATACTTTTCAAATAGAATTTTTTTATAATAATATTATTGATTATTTGAGAATATATATGTCGCGAGGTGACGTCGGGCGATGAGGTAAAATGTAGAGCAAATGATTGGAGTCGTCACCTAGTATTACGGTTACTAGGAAACCTCATGACTGGTTTGTTCGGAGTTTTGGGTAAGGGGTTTATTACGTGTAGGAAAGACCAAAAGTCACCCTACCCCATCTTGCCTAAGGCAAGCTGCATTGCATATAACCTTAATTTGACTTCGATGAAAGTGCTCCTTCGTCGAGTGATTTAGGACTTGGTCGGTCGAAGACCTTGTCCTCACTCTGTAATAAAGTGCTAAAAATGATGAACACAAGGATATGCTGCTGGTGCGGCTCAAACGACATGCATGAGAAACAAAACTTAAAATGGGCAAATAGGCAAACAAACAAGACATGTAAAATGATAGAATAGGCAACTACGGATAGAAATAGGCAAATAATGACAAAATAGACAAATTAGCAAATAGGCAAAAGTCAACAAACACATAAATTGGCAAAATCGATAAACATGCAAATAGATAATTAGACAAAAATTGACAAATAGGCAAAATAGGCAATCACAAGCAGTAAATAGGCAAACTTAGGCAATCATAGGCAAAAATAGGTAAAAATCAGCAATTGAGGCAAAAATAGGCAAACTTAGGCAATCATAGGCAAAAATAGGCAACAAAAATGAAAGCCACAACTTTGGCCAAAATCGACAACGAAAAATGAAAGCTACTGCTTTGGTTAAAATAGGCAACAAAAGCGAAAGCCACGAACTTTTGCCAAAATCGAGCAATGAAAACGAAAGCCATAGGTTTGGTTAAAATCGACAACGAAAAACGAAAATGACGAGTTTGGCCAAAATCGACAACGAAAGACGAAAGCCACAATAAGCCAAAATTGACAACAAAAAATAAAATCGATATTGAAAAACAAAGCGGCGGCTTTGGCCAAAATTGATAACGAAATCACAAATTGGCGGCTTTAGGAAAAAGTAGGCTAAAATCAACAAAACGAACACACATTGGCAAAAATTGACGATAATTGACAATGGGACCAAAATCGGAGAAAATGCAAAAAAATCAATAAAATTAATTACTTTAGCATGTTTAATATCGTGCTTAAATTTATGACTTTTGTTTTATTATTCACCTCGAGTTTAATTTAATTTTATTTATTTATCTAATCATTTGCTCATTTTTCTTCATTCTTACTTTTTTTTGTTTTTGTTTTTTGTGTTTCTTTTTCTATTTGTACCTTTGTTTTATTTTTATTTGAGACTCGGATATGGAATAATGCCCATGCACACACCATATTGTATAATTTTATGACATTTGCATTCACTTTAGGATATAGGGAGGAATTATCGGTGCCTCGATGGGTTTCGCACGGGTAACACTCACGAAACCTCAACTCTTTTGGAAAGCTACCACTATCGCGATAGGTATTCGATGGTCTCCACGATTACTAGCTTCGCACTTGGTCGGCCTCGGTTCTCCCAAGCCAAAAAGGACCCTTTGAGACTTAGATAGAGCCTACCCAATCATGTAATGGCTAGAACCGAACCCTAGGACCAACTTTCCTATATAAATTCACCGGGCAAGCCGGATATGTCGAAACCTTGACCAAGCAATCCGGTCACAATGTTTCGGGATGGGTGACAAGAGAACTCGGATTCAACAAAAGTTCTAAGGCTTTGCAATAAACGGAGGGAGATTGCCTAGGATTGGAATTTCGTAGCAACCATAACAAGATCACACACTTCGAATCGGTGATCAATGACACCAAAAAGTCTGTTTGATTATTGGAAGATGTTGAGCCCTAATGACTAATACGGGTTTCGAGCTAAATATGAGAATCTCACGAAGTGTTGCTAGAGGTGCCGGTTCAAAAGCCCGCTCTCAAAGCCTTGGCTCCGTCTATGGGACCCTTCATACGGATGTTTCACCATAGGGTGACTATACATGACCCCAATCTTGGAGGAGTATCATCGCCTTCTAAACATGTCGAGCACTCGTACATCGGGTATATTTGTATTGAAGAAGATTGGATACCGAAAAAATGATGGAGGATTAGCTAGACATAAGCATGACTCATGGTAAAGCTAAAGGGAACGTCGAATGATGGCACTTTGAGAGCTAGTTGATGTGTTCAAGCAAAAACTAAAGGATCCAAGAGCTACCTCTAAACGGATCAAGATTCTAGCACTTATGATCTTTGGATTAGTGTTTTTTTCCCTCAACATCCGATTTAATCGGTTTAGATATGACCAATATCTTCATCGAGGTGGAGAAATACTCCATAAATCCTACCGTTGCCATTCTAGTCGAAACCTTCTCCTTATTGAGTCACCTGCAGGAGGTCCGAAAAAGGAAGTATGAAATATTATGTTCAGCTGCTTTTTGTATGGGTAATTAGCCATTTCGAAGCCCATAAATCATTTTTCAAGACATGCTCGGTGGATCGATCAAGAACCGGTGAAATAGTTCTCGGCCGACAAATGGAAAAACAAGTATGAACGAGTTTGGTTTTCATCATTTTTTATCTTTTCGATCGGGGCTTTTTGTGGAAGACAGTTTAGATGAATCGAAGGGCATGGCCGACAAATGGAAAAACAAGTCCGAACGAGTTTGGTTTTCATCATTTTTGAGCTTGTCGATCGGGGCTTTTGTGGAAGACAGTTTAGATGAATCGAAGGGCATACATAGCTTACTCGTAAAGCACGACCTTGGCTTCCTCTAATAAGAGCAACTGGGTACACTTGTTATGTTCCCTCTATGGTATCGAGGCAATTGGGCTATAAACGAGGTTGTCCCTAAAACCATGGACCTAAACAGGTTTGAAGGAAAGCTTGAGAAGGATGCCACTCTCGAGTTCCTCAAATAGGTTCTACAGGATTGGTTAACTCCGAGAGTAGTGAGAGGAGGAACGGTTGATCATGAATTAGCAGTGACCAAGAGATACGTCACATAGCAAGCAAACAAGGTGAAAGACCGTAAGCAATTAGCCGAGCCCGACCAAGCCATGAGAAATGGATATCCAAACTAGCCTCGTCGAGGGGAGTGAGCTAGTAACACCACAAGATCCGAGTGTTGTGCCTAGCCGATCTAAAGGGAAGAAAAGGAGAATGGAGGACTTCATAGAATTAGTCCTTACCGACCTTCAAAGCCTCACCAAAGAGATCGAGAGGCTCAAGGCCGAGAATTAAAAACTAATATGTGATCCGGCTAAAGAAAAAAGGATGAGAGGGAAAGCTAAAGAAAAGATACTAGACACGGAGCAAGATCCGGAGGCTTGGCAAAGTATAACTACCGAAGAGGAATACCGAAAATCGAATTATCATCGAGCTCAAGCAGAACTAGAGGCCAAATGTGCCGAGATGGATAGGTTGCAATCACAAGATAAACAAGGAGAGTAGGAGTTAAGAAATTTTAGGGTCATAAATATGGAGGGTTAGAGAAGGTAATGAGAAGTGGCAATTGGTGCTAGACATTGAATGTAGCCGTCGACGGGTTCCAATGGATCAAGTAGGAGAGGCACAAAGTCATATCACGAGCACTCAAAAAGGAGAATCGACATCTAGAGGGGGAGTTAATTAGGCTATCCTCGTATTGGGCTACCATACACAACCACTTAGCTTAGGTCGATCATCGAACGAGGCAAAAGATTAGTCGTTCTAGACAATCAAGCAAAGGAAGTCTTTAAGGAAGCTATAACACTTCGAGAGCTACGCCTAGCTATAAATGAGCATAGAATGAAAAATCATAATGAAGTTATGACTGATTACATGAGGAGATGTGACTATTTGCTGTTTGAAATGGCTAGAAGAAGGAAGGTCTTTGGAGTTTGAGTGAACTGCCGAGTAAATCGCTTTTCTTGTTTTATTTCATTTCCCATCGTATGAGTTTTCTTCCTTTTTTTATGTAAACGAAAGATGTATCATGAACTAATAGGAGCTCTCATACTCCTCATTTTGAATAATAAAAGCTTTGACATCTTTCTTTAAATTACAATAACTCATTTGTAATGGAAACTCCAAGCCTCATCAATTAAAGTTAAGATAATATGATGGCTCTAAATGGGATGTGACTCTAAGGGCTAACTTTTGCTATTATCAAGGCCGTCAAGTTACTTATTATCATTCTTCAAAACAAAACGACACCACAATCCGAAAGGAGAGACTTGTTATATGTCATCGAATTCGAATCTAACTAACAATCGGTGTTACCACTTATCGAAACGATCTTTTTTGGGAATTCCTAAAAGTTACCGATGAATCTGGATTCATATTTAAACTTGAAAGGACCAAGCAATCAACGCCACCATCTATCAAGACATGTTCCATTTTTGTAATCCCAAAAAGTTACCGATGAATATGAATTCGTCCTTAAACTTAAGAGGATTGAAAAATCAACGATCCGAGTTCTTTTGTCATCTCATATAGATGGTTATTCCATATCCGAGTCTCAAGTGTCATTTTATTTTTTTCTTTAACCTATTATTTATATCTAGTGTTTATTATCTTTTGTTTGCACGAAATATAGGTCGATCCGCCAAAACTATATTTCCTTCACGCATTCACCACACTAGGGCGAGAACAAGGATGGAGAACAAAGAAAGAGCTTTACTTGAGCAAAATCACCAATGAGAGGTGGAAACGCTAAAGAAAGAGAATTCTAGGCTTGTTGCTCTAGTGGAACAAAATTAGCAAACCGCATGATATCGAAGTTACCATCCGAGGAGAAGTCGGCCCGACCATCAACATCCCCGGAAGTGTTCACTACCATGGCACCACCAACCACTCGGACCGTTGCTCCAATACCACCTCTTGGTATGCCTTATTTGGAGCTCGTCGGTATTGTTAATCATGCCAACTATCCTACACCGGGGCATATGTGAGTTTGCTCTAAGACCTTCGAGCCCTGCTCTTGTATTGCCTTGGACTATCCAAGCACCGAGAGCGACAACTACCGATTTCATCATTAAAGAGTCGACCAAGGAAAAGATAACTCCATAACTCAAAATTGAGAAGTTCACCGCCATTGAGAAACGTTGAGAGTTATCGAAGGTGCGGATATGTATGATCCCCTACTTATCGTAGATAAATGTTTAATGTCGAATATGATGATTCCTCGAAAGTTTAAGGTGCTCGAGTTTACCAAGTACATCGGGATTCGGTGCCCTAGAACCCACTTAAGGATTTATTTCAATAAGATGGCTAAGGTGGCATATGATGAAAAGCTACCGACCCACTTCTTTCTCGAGAGCCTCGATGGGTCCGCTCTTAGCTAGTTTATTGACTTGGATCAAACCAAAATCCAAAAGTGGAAGAATTTGGTGGATGTGTTCATGAGGCAATACAAGTTTAATCTGGAGATAACACTTGACAAGTCAAGCCTATAGTCTATGGAAAAGGGCCCGAGGGAACACGTTAGGGAGTATGCTCAATGATGGTGAGACAAAGCTTCTCGTATCCTTCCCACCCCTTCGAGAGAGAACCGGTTACTATTTTTGTCAATACCTTTAAGGCCTCATATTATGACTATCTCGCTAAGTAATCGGTTAAACAACTTTGTGGATATAGTGTCTACTGCAGATCGAATAGAACAAGCCATCAAGTCGGGAAGGATAGTTGATCCTTTAGAATCTAGACACAACATGAGTAACTTCGACCGGAGAAAAGACCAAGAGGTACGTCAAATTGGAGGATCTTCTTTGATTCCTAAGGAGCAATGGAACAATTCTTGAAAGAATAACGGTCGGTTCATCCCTCAAAACAACATGCCTAACCCATCTATTCCGTTCATAATTCCCACAAATGCCAATCCAACCAATGTATCCGGACCGATAACCCAAACACCAACTTTTCCACAATACCAAATCCCACACAACGCTTACCAAACTTTCCCAACACTTGCCCTACCCCAACGTCGACCCCAAACACATTACCGAAGCCCATAATAATTCATAAACCAATTAAGTTTCGTCAATCAAAAATCTCTAAAGAATACCGATATGAGCAAATTCGATGATGTATTCCCGTCACTTTTCATATCTCTTGGCAATCTCTTTGGGCATTTGGTAACCGTTGTTCCGATAGTTCCTATGACACTCGCACCACTCCATCCGTCATTCCCTCATTGGTATAAGCCTAATGAAGTTTGTATATACCATAGTGGTGCCAATGGTCATATTATCGAGAACTGTGTGAGCTTTAAGAAAAAAGTGTAAAATTTGATTGATCAAGGTCTAATTGCATTTGAAGATTCTTCAAATCCCATAAACACTAATTCCTACCCTTTGCCAAATCATGCTCGCTAATGGGGAGTAAATATGCTATCATTGGATGACATAAAATCAGCCAAGTAGAGGAGCTGAGCAGTTGGTTTTATGAAGAAATACCTATTATTTTCAAGACTCGAGTGATTCTATTATTATGATTATCTTTGCCTTTTTTTCATTGTGTTGAAATCTTGATCATGCTTTCATAATGATATTATTTTATGGGATTGTTTAAACTTTTTTCATCTCTCGCATGCTTCTTTTCATTCATCTTATTTGCATTCTCTCTTTGGGACATCTAATATGATCATATCCTAAAACCACCAAATGATTGTGCTAAAAACTATTAGCCTAACTCGATGACATTAGACAAAGAAAAAGATGTGTGATTTTTATGGATTAAGCCGCTTCTTTGAATAAAAAGAAATTTCTACTATCGTAGCATGATTTATTATTAAGTCGAAGGAAATAAAACGAGTGAATGCATTCAATAAATTTCAAAAGTGGTCAATTTCCAAAACAAGTCATGTAAATGCTAGAGGGCAATTTCTTTTCTTAACAACCGAAAATGTCTTTTCTCTAAGAGCTTTTTCAAAATAACATTGCCCGGGATAATATAATGACACCTTAAACAAAAAGCCAAATGATTTGATGTCTTAAATGATGATAAATGGTGCACACTCGAGTTATGGTACCATTTGATCTATCGTTTTTCATGAAACTAAAACCTACCAACTTGAGTAAGTCGACTAGAGATGAAAAAAGGTCATTTTTTTATATATCTTTCACAAATAAATTTTACCCTTCGTCGTTCCCATTTTGAGCCTTTGATAATTTCTTTTGATAATAACCCGGACTAGGATCACCCCTCACATTGGGGGCAATTTGAAGGTGTAGGAAATCGATGATGTTCTCCTAAAAAGTTGAGATTTGGTTCACAAGAAATGAGAATAACCTTGACATTATTCTAGAATAAAAAAAAATGGTGACATTGAATGAAAAAAGTCTTATCTAAATAACCCTATCATGATTTAGAGCTAGAAAAGGTTGTGAAATCTAAAAAATGATATGAGTGAATATGAGAAGGAGAATTGAGATCGGAAAATGAGATCATCCATTTAAAATGTCGAAGTCAGTACGCCCAAGCCTAAAATAATTTTGATGAGTGATCACGTGATCCCAAGTCTTTATAACCCCAAACACCTTTTGAGCTTTTTTATATCCTTTTGTTCATAAGTGTAAGCCTTAGCCTACATTACATGCCTCCAAAAGCCCTTTCTAATCGAGGATGACTTGAATTGTGTTAATGAGTTTTAACTTCAAAAAAAAAAAAGAAAAAAGAGAGAAATCGCTCAGTGCATCACAAATCATCATTCATGGTATTGGATTATTAATTTTTCATTAAAAACTTGAGGGGTAAAGAACAAACAAAAAATCAAGGCCTTTCTAAACAAATACCATTTGAGCCTAATTTTCTCAAAAATGCCTTTGAGTCCGGAAAACTTTTGAACCTACCTTAAAAAAAAACGTTTGAGCCTACCTTTTTTGAAAAAAGCCTTTGAGCCCATGACATCCATTCGAATATCTCATTTTCTTTTAGGTAAATTTTGACACTTGTCTTTCCAAAAAGATTTCTTTCTAAGCCTTCGATGTGATCTAAATACATTCCACTCACTTAGCCTAAAAAGGATCACCTTGAGGATTGCATCACGATATTTGCATGATGTGTTTTGACTTTCGACCAAATGAATGAAATATTTTCTTGAATGAGACTACATTATTGTAAACATCTCTATGATTTCTTTTGAATAATTAAAATTGTTTTGATGGAAGTTGTTTGGATATACGGCTTAATCCATGAAAGTTAAAATTACCAAAAGTGGAGTCTTCATAAAAAAAATCATAAATCATAAATCATAAATCAAAACCAAACCAAGTCGATATCCTTTTATCCAGAGCAACAAAGAAATCATTTGAGTTATGGCCAAAATTCATTAGGACAATCATTTCAAATTTGCTTGTCTCATTCTTGCTTTACCAAACATGACATGATTTGCCTTTTTTATCTTTCAAAATAGCTTAATTTCCATATATTTGATCAACCCTTACAAAGCCTTTTCTTTGGTCAAATGAACGATCCTGTGATTGACATTATTTATGAAATGTAATGACGCAGCAAATCGATAAGTGATAACTTGATAAGAGTCTTGCTCGAGCTTGGTAGACAAGAAGGCTTTCTTTGTGAAACCGGGCATAAGGTCTTTCCTTATGGATTAAGAAGGCGACGATGAAAACTATCTCCATGATTTCTAGATCAAGATCTTTGATATATGCCGATAAAAGCCTAAACACTTAGCGACAATTCCGTGGTAGAGTGAGAGAATAAACAACCGCTTGCCTAACCATAGGAGTAAATGTCACTCAAACGACATGAACGATAGCCCGGTCGGAACCTAAAAAAGGGGGACATAATCCGAGGACATGTGATTAAATAGAGAAAATTTCGCAAGAGCAACCAGCCTAGAAATCACGAACCTAGCGCAGACAAGATGGATTGCGACTGTAAGGGAAGTGTATGTTTTGGTAGTAATAATTAATTTTTATGTCTCGGGTACATCGCTCATATTCTAATGCATTGCCAAAGGAAAGTCACCTCCTTGATCACAAGGATGGCCACCGCATAAACCTATGCTTAGAGAAGGCATTTAAATGGACTTTGCTAATTGATCACCGCCCTTCTACGATTTTCTTTACAAACTCACGATGCAAAGCCAAAGAAAAGTCAAATTTTCAATGGCTTCGTGTCGTAAGCATTGTAAAGAGAGGGCAACTATTAACACTCAATTTTGGTCCAAAAAAAAATGAAAAGAGTAAAAGAAAAAATAAAGAAAAGAAAAAAGATGCAATTGGTGGCACAATTGAAAAAGAAAGGAGAAATGAGCCAAAATAAAGAGAGTTTGTAAAGTGAGGGACCAAAACGACCTTTAGCCAAAAAACCTTAAAAAATACCTAGTATAAAAACACTCATTTCCTCCCAAAAAGCTACCAACTACTCGTTCACTATTCCTAAAAACCCTAGCCGAAGCTCTTTCAAACCAGCTCGCCCACACCCAAACTACTAGCCCTCACTCGAAGCTATAGCCGCTTGCCTCCACCGACCCACGCACGCCCAAAGCCTTCAGCCTCTCCTCCCTCCTCACACACGTCCGCTGCAAGCACCAACATCACCTCCCATCCGCATGCGTAACAGCCGCAGCAGCAGCTCGCCTCCCTCACGCCGGAGCCGCCCTGTGCCGGCGCCGCCTTACTCACACACAGCGAGCCCGCCTCCCTCGGCCGCGTACGTCTCCATTGCGCGTACCTCTAGCGCCTTCTCTAGTGCACGCACCTCCCTCAACGTGCACGTCTCCGGCGCCCACACCTCCCGCGCCTACCTCAATATGCACGTCTCCGGTGCCTACACCTCCTTTAGTGCTTGTGCCTCTCGCGCCTTCGCCCGTGTGCGTGCCTCCCTAACCTCGTGTGCCAACAAGCTTCCCTCTACTAGCGCGCGTCCGCCTTTGTTAGCGCCTCGCCGCCGCACGTCCGCCTCTACCGGCGCCTCAAGCACGCCTCGCTCCAACATGCAAGCGCCTTCATCGCCAGCCGTCACTCCATCCACATTTCCTCCTCGGCTGACTAAATATCAATCTCCATCGGGGTTGAAAAGGTCGGATCCGACTTTGAGACCGCCAAGCGAATCGACCTAGCTCATTTTTCTTTACAATAATCTTTTTTTCACTTTCTTTTTGCTTTATTATTATTTTTTTAACATGTATTAAATTTATTTTATGATTGATATGTGTCATGTAATTAATTGAATGAATGTGATGTGATTATTTTGATCTATTTGTTCATATATAACTTGCTCGAATTGTGATGATGTGCATTTTTTTTATTTTGGTGGCATGATGATGAATGAGGCGTTAGTTTGAACGTGTGAATATTTGTCGTTAGTTGAACCATATTTCAAAAGCACATCTTGTATGGTAAATTTTTTTTTAATATAAAAAAACACATGTCGAGCCAAGTAAGTTTGAAATATTGTCATGCAATTCGTTTTCGTCAAAAATGATTGGTTATGTACGCCAAAGCCATTAAGTTCATCGATTTTTATGTTTTCTCCGATTTTGGTCTTATTGTCGGTTCTCGTTAATTTTTGCCTATGTGTGGTCGTTTTGTTTGCTAATTTTAATGTATTTTAGCCAAAGTCGTCACTTTTCATTTTTTATTGTCGATTTTAGCCAAAGCTATGGTTTTTGTTTTGCGTCGTCAATTTTAGCCAAAGTTCGTGGCTTTCGTTTTGCGTTGTCGATTTTAGTCAAAGTTGTGGCTTTCATTTTTCATTGCCGATTTTAGCCAAAGTCGTTGCTTTCGTTTTTCGTTGTCAATTTTAGCCAAAGTCGTGGCTTTCGTTCTTCGTTATCGATTTCTCGCTTACTTTTGCCTAAGCTATCGATTTTTACTCGTTTTTGCCTACATTGTCGATTTTAGCCTATTTTGCCTATGATTGCCTAAGTTTGCTAATTTTTGCCTATCATTGCCTATTTTGCCTATTTATCGATTTTCGCCTAATTGCCTATTTTCCTTTTTATCGATTTTGCCAATTTACGTGTTTGCCAATTTTTGCCTATTTATCAATTTGTCTATTTCTATCTATGTTGCCTATTCGTCATTTTTCTTGTCTTGTTTGTTTGCCTATTTGCCTATTTTAAGTTTTGTTTCCCATGCATGTCGTTTGAGTCGCACTAACAAGCATATCCCCGTGTTCATCATTTTTACCTATTTATTACAGAGTGAGGATAAGGTCTTCGACTACCAAGTCTCCAATCACTTGACAAAGGGGCACTTTCATTAGAAGTCAAATTAAGGTTGTATACAATGCAGCTTACCTTAGGCAAGACGAGGTAGGGTGACTTTTGGTCTTCCCTACACGTAATAAACCCCCTTACCCGAAACTCTAAATAGACCAGTCATGAGGTTTTCTAGTAACCATAATACTAAGTGACGACTCCAATCATTTACCCTACCTCACCGCTCGACATCGCCCCGCTACACTTAACAAGAACGAAATTACATGGCAACATTTCAAACTTTAATGACTCGATTTTTTATACAAGTTATCATGCAAGACGTAATTTTAAAATATGCATTCAAATACCAATAAATATCAACACATTTAAACCAACGCATCATTCCAATCATATCGTAAAAAAAAATCAAAAGTACACATCATTGCAATTCAAACGGATTACACATGAATAAACAGATCAAATTACATCACATTCATTCAATTGATTACATGACATATATAACATGAAGCAAATTTAATACATGTAATAATAATAATAATAATAATAAAAGAAAATAAAGCAAAAAAAAAGTAAAAAAAAATTACTGTGAGAAGAAAAAAGAGGCGAGCTGATTTGCTTGATGATCTTGAGGTCGGATTCGACCTTTTTAACCCCGATGGAGTCTAATACTTAGTCAACCGAGGAGGAAAGGTGGTTGCTGGTGCGTTGGGGAGGTGCCTGGTCGGGGCGAGGCGGGATGCCGACACCGGTGGCCGGTTGGTCGGCGCTAGCACGCACCGGGCCCGGGCACTCGATGCTGAGACGTTGATGCCGACGCACGCCGGGCGTTGGCACCGACACGCCTGGCCCGAGTGCTCGAGACTAAGCGCCGGGCATCGGTGCCGGAGCACGCCGGGCATTGGTGTTGGCGTTGACGTTAACGTTGGTTGGCCCGGGCGCTCGACGCCAGGCACCGGCGTTAGCGCCGAAGCTAACTGGCTCGGCACTCGGGCGTTGGTGCCGGTGCACTAGGCGTTGATGCTAGTTGGCCCGGTGCCGGGCACCGGGTGCCGGCGAGAAGGCCCGCCGAAAGGTAGGTTGGCGTGCTGGGGCCTCGCCGCCGGAGGTGCCGGCAAGCGTATGAGGCACCGGTGGAGGCCTGGAGGGAGGCGCGTGGGTTCGTCGGAGGAGGATGTAGCGTGTGGGAGGCTACTCGCATGGCTGGTGCCGGCAAGCATAAGAGGCGCTAGGCTGAGGCCTAGGGGAGGCACGCGAGCCGCCTGGAGGAGGTCAGTAGCGTGTGGGAGGCCGTCTGCTACTATGGTTGGTGCCGGCAAGCGTTGGTGGAGACCTAAGGGAGGCACGAGGGTCATGTTAAGGAGGCTATGGCGTGTGGGAGGCTGCAGCTCATCGTGGTTGGAGGAGGTCGGCGGCTAGGTTATTTTTTAGGAAAGAGAGTGAACAATAGCTGCCCTTTGTGGGAGAAAAATGGGAGCTTTTATACTAACTTTGTAAGGTTTTTTGGCAAAAAAATTTTTTGGTCCCTCATTTTAAAAACCAATTTTATTTTGCTTTCTTTCTCTTTTCTTCTTCAATCGCACCCCAATTGCTTTTTTTTACTTCATTTTTCTCATTTTTCTTTTTCTTTTTCTTTTTTTTTCTTTTTCTCTCTTTTTTTTTACTCAAAATTGGGTGCTAACAGTTGCCCTTTCTTTACAAAGCTTAAGACGCAAAGCCATTGAAAATTTGACTTTTCTTTGGCTTTGCGTAGTGAGTTTCTAAAGAAAATCATATAAGAGCCGTGATCAATTGGCAAAGTCCATTTAAATGCTTTCTCCAAGCACGGATTGATGCGTGTGGCCATCCTCGTGGTCAAGCAGGTGACTTTCCCTTGACAATGCACCGGAGTATGAACGATGTACCCGAAACATAAAAATTATTACTATCAAAACATACACTTCTCTCTTGGCTACGATCTATCTTCATCGGGCTAGGTTCGTGATTTCTAGGCTAGTTGCTCTTACGAAATTTTCTCTATTTAATCACATATCCTCGGATTACGTCTCCCTTTTTTAGGTTCCGACCAAGCTATTGTTCATGTCGTTTGAGTGATATTTTCTCCTATGGTTAGACAAGCAGTTGTTTATTCTCTCACTCTCCCACAGTATGGCCGCCAAGTGTTTAGGGTTTTGTCAGCACGGATCAAAGATCTTGATCCATAAATCATAGAGATAGTTTTCATCGCCGCCTTCTTAATCCATTAGGAAAGACCTTATACCTAGTTTCACAAAGAAAGCCTTCTTGTTTATCAAGCCCGAGCAAGACTCTTATCAAGTTATCACTTATCGATTTGCTTGCGTCATTACATTTAATAAATAATTTCAATCACAAGATCGTTCATTTGACCAAAGAAAAGGCTTTGTAAGGGCTGATCGGATATGTAGAAATTTGGCTATTTTGAAAGATAAAAGGGGCAAATCATGTCATTTTTGGTAAAGCAAGAATGAGACAAGCAAAGTTGAAATGATTGTCCTAATGAATTTTGGTCATAACTCAAATGATTTCTTTGTTGCTCCGGATAAAAAGATATCGATTTGGTTTGGTTTTGATTTTTGATTTTTGATTTTTGATTTTTGATTTTTGATTTTTTTATAGAAGACTCCACTTTTGGTAATTTTAACTTTCATGGATTAAACCGTATATCCAAACAACTTCCATCAAAACAAGTTTAATTATTCAAAAAAAATCACGAGAGATGTTTACAAGAATGTAGTCTCATTCAAGAAAATATTTTATTCATTTGGTCGAAAGTCAAAACATATCATACAAATGTCGTGATGTAATCCTTAAGATGATCCTTTTTAGGCTAAATGAGTGGAATGTATTTAGATCACATCAAAGACTTAGAAAGAAGTCTTTTTGGAAAGATAAGTGTCAAAAGTTACCTAAAAGAAAATGAGATATTCGAATGGATGTCATGGACTCAAAGGCTTTTTTCAAAAAAGACAGGCTCAAATGTTTTTTTTTTTTTTTAAGGTAGGCTCAAACAGTTTTCCGGACTCAAGGCTTTTTCAAGCAAATTAGGCTTAAGTGGGTATTTATTTATAAAGGCCTTGATTTTTTGTTTGTTCCTTGCCCCTCAAGTTTTTAATGAAAAACTAATAATTCAATACTATGAATGATGATTTGTGATGCACAAGCGATTTCTCTCTTCTTCTTTTTTTGAAGTTAAAACTCATTAATACAATACAAGCAATCGTCGATCGAAAGGGCTTTTGGAGGTATGTAATGTAGGCTAAGGCTTTGGCTTATGAACAAAAGGATATAAAAAGGCTCAAAAGGTGTTTAGGGGTATAAAGACTCAAGATCATGTAATCACTCATCAAAATTATTTTAGGCTTGACCATACCGACTTTGGCATTTTAAATGGATGATCTCATTTTTTGATCTCAATTCTCCTTCTCATATTCACTCATATCATTTTTGGATTTCAAAACCTTTTCTAGCTCCGAATCATGATGGGGCTACTTAGATAACACTTTTTTCATTTAGTGTCACCATCTTTTTTTTTTAGAATAATGTCAAGGTTATTCTCATTTCTTGTGAACCAAATCTCAACTTTTTAGGAGAACATCGTCGATTTCCTATACCTTCAAATTGCCTCCAATGTGAGGGGTGATCCCGATCCGGGTTATTATCAAAAGAAATTATCAAATGCTTAAAAGGGTAAAATTTATTTATGAAAGATATATCAAAAATGATCTTTCTTCATCTCTAGTCTAACTTGCTCAAGTTGGTAGGCTTTAGTTTCATGAAAAACGATAGATCAAATGGTACCATGACTCGAGTGTGTATCACTTATCATCATTTAAGACGTCAAATCATTTGGCTTCTTGTTTAAGGCGTCATTATATTATCCCGGGCAAGGCTATTTTGAAAAGGCTCTTAGAGAAAAGACATTTTCGATTTTGAAGAAAAGAAATTGCCCCTTGGCATTTACATGACATGTTTTGAAAATTGACCACTTTTGAAATATATTGAATGTATTCACTATTTTATTTCCTCCGACTTGGATGGCATAAAATGGTAAATGATACTTTCAAATAAACATCTCTAAGTTTTGAATTAATAATAAATCATACTACGATAGCGAGAAAATTTTTTTATTCAAAGAAACAGACTTAATCCATGAAAATCACACCACCTTTTCTTTGTCCAATGTCATCAAAGTTAGGCCAATAGTTTTTAGCACAATCACTTGGTGGTTTTAGGATATAATCATATTGGATGTCCCAAAGAGAGAATGCAAATAAGATAAATGAAAAAAGCATGCGAGAGATGGAAAAAGTTTGAACGATCCCATAAAATATCATTATGAAAGCATGATCAAGAGTTCAACACAATGACAAAAAGGAAAAGATAATCATAATAAAAGAATCACTTAGTCTTGAAAACAATAGGCACTTCTTCATCAAACCAATCGCTCAGCTTCCTCTCCTTGGCTGATTTTATGTCATCCAATGATAGCATATTTACTCCCCTAGTAGCGGCATGATTTGGCAAAGGATAGGAATTATTGTTTATGGGATTTAAGGAATCTTCAAATGCAATCGGACCTTGATCAATCAAATTTCGCACATTTTCTTAAAGCTTATACGAGTTCTCAATAATATGACCCTTGGCACCACTATGGTATACACAAACTTCATTAGGCTTATACCAATAAAGGAATGGTGGCTGTAGTTGTGCGAGTGTCACAGGAGCTATGAGACCAACGGTTATCGAATGCCTAAAAAGATTGCCAAGAGATATGGAAAGTGAGGGCAATACATCATCGAATTGGCTCCTATTAGTATTCCTTAGAAAGTTTTGATTGGCAAAACTTATTTGGTTTATGAATTATTGTGGGCTTTGATAATGTGTTTGGGGTCGACGTTGGGGTAGGGTAAGTGTTGGGACAGCTTGGTAAGGGTTGTGTGGCATTTGGTATTGTGAAAAAGTTGGTGTTTGGGTCGTCGATCCGGATATGTTGGTTGGATTGGCAATTTATGGGAATTATGAACGGCATAGATGGGTTAGGCATGTTGTTTTGAGGGATGAACCAACTCGTTATTCTTCTAAGAATTATTCCGTTGCCCCTTAGGAATCAAAGAAGATCCTCCAATTTGATGTACCTCTTGGTCTTTTCTCCGATCGAAGTTACTCCTCTTGTGTCCGCATTCTAAAGGATCGGCTATCCTTCCCGACTTGATGGCTTGTTCTATTCGATCCGCAAGCAGACACTATCTCCATAAAGTTGTTTGACCCATTACTTAGCAGATAGTTGTAATATGGGGCCTTAAAGGTATTGACAAAAAGAGTAACCAGCTTCTCTCTCAAAAGGGATGGGTGGATACGAGAAGCTTTGTCTCACATCGTTGAACATACTCCCTAACGTGTTTCCTGGCCCTTTTCCATAGATCGTAGGCTTGACTTGTCGAGCTTTATCTTCATATTAAACTTGTATTGCCTCATGAACACATTCACCAAATTCTTTCACTTTTGGATCTTGGTTTTATCCAAATCAATAAACCAGCTAAGAGCAACCCCGTCGAGGCTCTAAAAAAAAATGGATCGGTAGCTTTTCATCATATGCCACCTCGGCCATCTTATTGAAATAAATCCTTAAGTTGGTTCTAGGGTATTGACTCCCGAGTGTATTTGATAAACTTAGGCACCTTAAACTTTCCGAGAATCACCATATTCAACATTAGATATTTATCTATGCTAAGCGAGGGATCATACATATCCGCACCTTTGATAGCGCTCAAGCGTTCCTCAATGGCAATGAGCTTCTTAGTTTTGAGTTCGGAGCTATCTTTTCCTTGGTCGACTCTTCAATGATGAAATCGGTAGTTACTGCTATCGGTGCTTAGATAGTCCAAGGCAATACAAGAAGCGAGGCTCGAAGGTCTTGGAAAAAACTCACATGTGCCCATCGGTGTGGGATAGTTGGCATGATTAACAATACCGATAAGCTCAAAATAAGGTAGACCAAGAGGTGGTATTGGAGCGAGTAGTCCGAGTGGTTGGTGGTGCCATGGTAGTGAACACTTCGGGGATGCCGATGGCCGACCAACTTCTCCTCGGATGGTAACTTTTGATATCATGCGATTTTGCTGACTTTGTTCCACTAGAGTAGTAAGCCTAGCAATCTCTTCCTTCAGCTTTTCCACCTCTCATTGGTGATTTTACTCAAGTAGAGCTCTTTCTTCTTTCTTTATCCTTGTTCTCGCCCTAATGTGGTGAATCCACGAAGGAAGTGTAGTTTTGACAGATCGACCTATATTTCTATGCAAGCAAAAGACAATAAACACTAGATGTAAATAATAGGTTAAAGAAAAAAATGAAATGACACTCGAGACTCGGAATAGTCATCTATGAGGGGGACAAAAGAACTCGGATCGTTGATTCTTCAATCCTCTTAAGTTTAAGAACGAATTCATATTCATTAGTAAATTTTTGGGATTATAAAAATAGAACATGTCTTGTTAGATGGTGGTGTTGATTGCTTGGCCCTTTCAAGTTTAAAGATGAATTCGATTTATCGGTAACTTTTAGGAATTCTCAAAAGAAGATCGCTTTGACAAGTGGCAACACTAATCGTTAATTAGATTTGAATCTCGATAACATCTAACAAGTCTCTCCTTTCGGATTGTGGTGCTATTTTATTTTGAATAATGACAATAAGTAACTTAATGGCCTTGGTATTAGCAAAAGTCAGCCCTCAAAGTCACTTCCCATTCAAAGCCATCATATTATCGTAACTTTAATTGATAAGGCTCGGAGTTTCTATTACAAATGAGTTGTCGTAATTTAAAGAAAGATGTCAAAGCTTTTATTATTCAAAATGAGGAGTATGAGGGCTCCCATTAGTTCATAATACATCTTTCTTTTACATAATACAAGGAAGAAGACTTATACAATGGGAAATGAAATAAAACAAGAAAAGCGTTTACTCGACGGCTTGCTCGGACTCTAAAGAACTTCCCTCCTCTAGCCATTTCAAACGAGCATATAGTCACATCTCCTCATGTAGTCGACCACCGCTTCATTATGATTTTTCACCATGTGCTCATTGATGGCCGTGCATAGCTCTCAAAGTGCTATAGCTTTTTTGGAGACTTTCTTTGCTTGATTGTTTAGCACAACTAAGCTTTTGCCTCGTTCGACATCGACTCGAGCGAAGTGATTATGTATGGTAGTCCAAGTACGAGGACAACCTAACTAACTCTCCCTCCGGATGTCGATTCTCCTTTTTGAGTGATGTGATCCGACTTTATGCCTCTCTTACTTACTCCATCGGAACCTCGTCAACGTGCTGCATTCAATGTCTAGAGATAGTTGCCATTTCTCATTACCTTCTCTAACGCTTCGTATTCCCGATTCCAAATTCCTTAACTCCTCGCTCAACTCATCCGTCTTATGATTACAACCTATCCATCTTAGCATATTTGGCCTCTATTTTTGCTTGAACCCGATGATAGTTCGATTTTTAGTATTCTTCTTCGATAGCTATACTTTGCCAAGCCTATAGATCTTGCTCCAGTGTCTAGTATCTTTTCTTTATCTTTTCTTCTCATCCTTTTTTCTTGGCCGGATCACATGCTAGTTTTTGATTTTCAGCTTTGAGCCTCTAGATCTCTTTGCTCGAGGTTTGATGGTCGGTAGGGACTAATTCCGTGAAGTCCTCCATTCTCATTTTCTTCCCTTTAGGCTAGCTAGGCACAACACTCGGATCTTGTGGTGTTACCGACTCACTCCCTTCAACATGATGGTTTGGACATCCATTTCCCACGGCTTAGTCGAGTTAGCTAATTGTTTGCAGTCTTTCACCCTATTTGTTTGCCATGTGAGGTGTCTCTTGGTCATCACTAATTGATGATCAACCATTCCTCCTCCCACTACTCTCGCAGTTAACCAATCCTGTAGAACCCGTTCGAGGAACTCGGGAGTGGCATCCTTCTCAAGTTTTCCTTCAAACTTGTTTAGGCCCACGATTCTAGTGGATAGCTCGTTCATAGCCCGATTGCCTTGATACCATGGAGGGAGCATAACAAGTATACTCGGCTGCTCCTATTAGAGGAACCTAAGGTCGTGCTCTATAGTAAACTATGTATGCCCTTCGATTCATCCAAACCGTCTTCCACAGAAAGCCCCCGGTCGACAAGCTCAAAAATGATGAAAACCACTCTCGTTCGGACTTGTTTTTCCATTTACCGACCAAGAACTCTTTCAATGGTTCTTGATTAGTCCACTAGCATGTCTTGAAAATCGATTTATGGGCTTCGAAATGGCTAATTACCCATACAAAAAGTAGCTAAACATAACATTTCATACTCCCTTTCCTAAACCTCCCGTAGTGACTCGGTGAGGAGAAGGTTTCAGCTAGGATGGAAGTGGTAGGATTTATGGAGTGTTTCTCCACCTCGATGAAGACATTGGCTACATTTAGATCGATTAAACCAATTATTGAGGGAAAAAATACCAACCCAAAGATCATAAATGCTAAAATTTTGAGATCGTTTAGGGTAGCCTTTGGGTCCTTTAGTTTTTGCTTGAACACATCCAACCAGCTCTCAAAGTGTCATCCTTCGACATTGCTTTTAGCTTTACCATGAGTCATGCTTATGTCTAACCAATCCTCTACCCTTTTTCAGCATCTAATCTTCTTCGATATAAATATATTCGATGTAGAGTGCTCGACATGTTTAAAAGCCGATGATACTACTCCAAGGTCGGGATCATGTCTAGTCCTCTTATGGTGAAACATTTGTATGAAGGGTCCCATAGACGAGCCAACGCCTTCGAGCGGGCTTCTAACCGGCACCTCTAGCAACACTCGCGAGATTTCAATATTTAGCTCGAAACCCGTACTCGGTAATCGGGGCTCAACATCTTTCAACAATCAAGCAGCTTTTTGGTGTCATTAATCACCGACTAGAAGTGTGTGATCTCTTTATAATTGCTCCGAAATTCCAATCCTAGGTAATCTCCCTCCGTTTGTTGTAAAGCCTCATAATTTTTGTTGAATTCGGCCACCAAGTGAGTTTGGATCTAAATTCTTTTGTCACCCATCCCGAAACATCACGACTAGATTGCTTAGTCAAGGTTTCGACATATCTAGCTTGCCTAGTGAATTTATACAAGAAAGTTAGTCCTAGGGTCCGGTTCTAGCCATTACATGATTGGGTAGGATCTATCTAAGTCTCAAAGGGTTCCTTTTTGGCCCGAAAGACCCGAGGCCGATCAAGTGCGAAGCTAGTAATCGTGGAGACCATTAAATACCTATCGCGATAGTGACGGCTTTCCAAAAGAGTTGAGGTTTCGTGAGTGTTACCTCGAGGCGAAACCCATCGAGGCAATAGTAATTCCTCCCTAGATTCTAAAGCGAGTGCGGATGTCATAAAATTATGCAATATGGTGTGTGCATGGGCATTATTCCATATCTAGTCTCAAATAAAAATAAAACGGAGGTACAAATAGAAAAAGAAACACGGAAAATCAAAACAAAAAAATAATAAGTAAGAATCAAGAAAAATAAGCAAATAATTAGATAAATAAATAAAATAAAATTCGAGGTAAACAATAAAACAAAAGGCATAAATTTAAACACGATAGGCAAATTACAAAAATAGGCTAACATGTGTAAAAAAATTGACCACATCATCGAAATCAAACTCAAAACTCGCATGCAAAGCTTAGCCCTAAGTATTTTCCCTAGTGGAGTCGTCATTCTATCGTAAGGCGACGTCGGGCGGTGAGGTAAAATATAGGGCAAATGATTGTAGTCGACACCTAGTATTACGGTTACTAGGAAACTTCATGACTGGTCCGTTCAAAGTTTTTGGTAAGGGGTTTATTACGTATAGGAAAGATCAAAAGTTACCCTATCCCATCTTGCTTAAGGCAAGTCGTATTGCATACAACCTTAATTTGACTTCGATGAAAGTGCCCCTTTGTTGAGTGATTCGGGACTTGGTCGATCGAAAACCTTATCCTCACTCTGTAATAAATGACTAAAATGATGAACACAAGGATATGTTGCTAGTGTGGCTCAAACGACATTCATGAGAAACAAAACTTAAAATGGGCAAATAGGCAACACGGATAGAAATAGGCAAATAATAACAAAATAGATAAATTGGCAAATAGGTAAAAATTGACAAACACACAAATTGGCAAAATCGATAAACGAGCAAATAGACAATTAGACAAAAATCGACAAATATGCAAAATAGGCAATCATAGGCAGAAATAGGCAAACTTAGGTAATCATAGGCAAAAATATGCTAAAATCAACTACATAGGCAAACATAGGAAAACATCGACAATTGAGGCAAAAATAGGCTAAAATCAAGAACAAAAACGAAAGCCACGACTTTGGCCAAAATAGATAACGAAACATGAAAGCCACCACTTTGGTTAAAATCGGCAACAAAAGCGAAAGCCACGACTTTGATCAAAATCGACAATGAAAATGAAAGCCACAAATTTGGTTAAAATCAACAACGAAAAACGAAAACGACGAACTTTGGCCAAAATCGATAACGAAAAACGAAAGCCACAATAAGCCAAAATCGACAACGAAAAACAAAATTGACAATGAAAAACAAAGTCATTGCTTTGGCCAAAATCGACAACAAAATCGCAAATTGGCAACTTTAGATAAAAGTAGGCTAAAATCAACAAAACGAACACACATCGACAAAATTTGACGAGAACCGACAATGGGACCAAAATCGGAGAAAACGCACAAAAATCAATAAAATTAATTACTTTAGCATGCTTAACAAGAATGGAATTACATGGCAACATTTCAAACTTTAATGACTCGATTTTTTATACAAGTTATCATGCAAGATGCGATTTTAAAATATGCATTTGAATACCAATAAATATCAACACGTTTAAACCAACGCATCATTCCAATCATATCGTAAAAAAAAATCAAAAGTACACATCATTGCAATTCAAACGGATTACACATGAATAAACAAATTAAATTACATCACATTCATTCAATTAATTACATGACATATATGACATGAAGCAAATTTAATACATGTAATAATAATAATAATAATAATAATAATAATAATAAAAGAAAATAAAGCAAAAAAAAGTAAAAAAAAATTATCGTAAAGAAGAAAAAGAGGCGAGCTGATTTTCTTGATGATCGTGAGGTCGGATCCGACCTTTTTAACTCCGATGGAGACTAATACTTAGTCAACCGAGGAGGAAAGGTGGCCGTCGGCGCATCGGGGAGGCGCTAATCGAGGCGAGGCGAGCTGCCGGCGCCGGTATGTGCTCGGCCGGAGCGCTCGACGCTAGTGAGCCAGGCGTTGGTGTTGGCGCAAGCCGGGCACTCGGCGCTAGGCACCGGGTGTTAGTGCCGGCCCACGCCGGGCATTGGCGTTGGCGTTGGCGTTGAAGCTCGGTTGGCTCGAGCAATAGACGTTGGTGCTAGCGCGCTCAGGCACCGACGTTGGCGCCGACGCCGGTTGGCTCGGCGCTAGGTGCTCGGCGAGGATGCCCGTTGGCATGCTTCGGGGCTCGTCGCTGGAGGCACCGGTGGAGGCCTGGGGGAAGTGTATGGGCTGCCGGTGGAGGCTATGGCGTGTGGGAGGTCTGCGTGGTTGGTGCCTGGCGGGCGCGGAAGGCGTTGGTGGAGGCTCAGGGGAGGCACGCGGGCCGCCTGGAGGAGGTCGTGGCATGTGGGAGGCTGCTGCTGCTCGTGGTTGGAGGAGGTCGGCGACTAGGTTATTTTTTAAGGAAGAGAGTGAACAGTAGCTACCCTTTGTGAGAGAAAAAGAGGGCTTTTATACTAGCTTTTTAGGATTTTTTTGACAAAAATATGTTTTGGTCCCTCATTTTAAAAACTAATTTTATTTTGCTTCCTTTCTCTTTTCTTCTTCGATTGCACCCCAATTGCATTATTTTTTTTACTTCCTTTTTCTCATTTTTCTTTTTCTTTTTCTCTCTTTTTTTTTTTTTTTTTTTTGACCCAAAATTTGGTGCTAACAATATATATATTTGTGCAAATTTTTTTACTTTAATTATTGTTGCATTTTTTCAATGTAATGTCATGAAAAAAATAATTAAATTGAATTTTTTTTTTTTTTTTTTTTGGCAAAATCACTACCCCATGATACAGTATCCTTTAAACATGTCAAAAAGGCAGGCGTGACCGTTGCAGTGGTTTAAGATGTTTGGCATTATGCATGCTGTTCTTTACTTTATCCAACTGAATTACTGGCTTCACCATGCCACCAATAAGCAAATATCAGGGAAGCCAATGCTACTTGCAGTACCAAACCCAGGGGTAGGTGCAATGCTAGTTTAATGGGTCTTTCTACATATTTAATTACATGTTGAAGATAATTTAAGTAATTGCATCATAAGGCAAGATTCTTGCAGCATAAAATATTCCTTGGGCCAGGATGTTCCTTACTATTCTATTTATTCATTTATAATCCTATTATATAAATTGACAACCTTGGCAAGGTTGTAGGGCCATAGCATTCATCAAAATATCTTTCCACTTATCTACACAAATGGCTCCAAGCTTTCTTGATGGAAACTCACTGTTCAATTTTGTTGTCAGAGATGGCAATGGTGTGAAGGGCATGGTGGATTTAGGTCTATCAGAGGTACCAGAAAAATATGTGCAACCACCGAAAGAAAGAATAGACAAGCTTAATGCAATCATACATGATAACCCACCAATTGATTTGTCAAAGCTGGACGGACCTGACCATGACCTTGTAGTGGACGAAATTGCTAGAGCTGCTGAGACTTTGGGGTTCTTCCAAGTGGCGAACCATGGTGTGCCGGTGGACGTGCTTGAGTCACTTAAGGATGCTGCTAACCATTTCTTTGGCCAACCTCCTGAAAAGAAGGCTGCCTACCGTGTCGGTGCGAGCCCTAGCCCATCGGTGAAGTACGGTACAAGTTTTGTGCCAGAGAAAGAGAAGGCATTAGAGTGGAAGGACTACATTAGCATGCTTTATACCACCGATGCTGAAGCTCATGAATATTGGCCTAAAGAATGCAAGTGAGTTATTTATTTATTTTCCCTCATGGTTGTTAAGGTTCCGAGGCTTGGATGCATGAGAATTCAAATTCTATTCTCCATCACTAATTAGACACTAATTTACCTTCAATTAAAACCATGACGCGGAGTAGTGATCAAGAATCAATATCATTTAAAGGATTAATTACTTTTGAGTGCTTTCTTAGTATGCGATAGATGCTAGAAATATATATTTTTTTTTGGAACTCAATCATGTGTCAGGATGTACTTATTGCGCTTCTGTCGTGCATCAAACTGAAACTCTGGCTAATCATAAATGTTGTTAACTTTCGTTAGGGATGTGGCACTCGAGTACCTAAGAACATCAATGAAGATGGTGAGAAAACTTCTAAAAGTTTTAATTGGGAAGCTTGGAGTGACATTGGATGATTCAAACATCGATGGGCTAATTGGTTTGAAGATAGTCAACATGAACTTCTATCCAACATGCCCTAATCCAGAGCTCACTGTTGGTGTAGGGCGCCACTCGGACATGGGCGTACTTACTGTATTATTGCAAGACGGCATTGGTGGTCTATATGTTAAAATGGAAGAAGAGATAGATGGCAAGAGAAAGGGGGATTGGGTGGAGATCCCTCCAGTTGCTGGTGCTTTGGTCATCAATGTTGGTGACACCTTGCAGGTTATAAACCCGAAATTAGAATAAAATTTCTGAAAAATCCGATATCAGCTTCCTCTCATCATTTCGATTTTGTTCGATTATGTTTATTAAATCTGAATTTTAAATTTTAAAATAAGAAGGACATGATTTTAGTATATGTTAAAAGATGAAAAAACATTTATCACTTTTTTTTCTTTCTCCTAAGTACCAGATTATTGAATTCGAAAGTAACGATAATATTTGAAATTTGATAAATCATATTTATATTTCCGTCTAACTATGAGATGATGCAAATCCACGAATCTATACATTACTTTAACATTTCTAAATTTGTCATTGTTCTCAAACTACAACTAATATATATATATATATGAGGGAATTTTCAGTAAGTATGACAGAAGTCAAACCTATTTTACTTGCTAATACCACCAAATGACATGTTTCCATTAGATACTAAGCAATGGAAGGTACAAAAGTGCTGAACATAGAGTGCGTACTACAAGCACTAAATCAAGAGTGTCCATCCCAATCTTTACTATCCCAAAACCAACAGAGAAGATTGGACCATTGCCTCAAGTAGTGGAGGGAGATGGAGTTGCTCGTTACCGGGAGTTCGTCTTCCAAGAATACATGAATAACTTCTTTAGCAATGCTCATGATGGAAAGAAGTCTCTTGATTTTGCAAAGAACATATAGCCTGGCCGCATGATGCAATTATAACTTTGATTCATGCCTATGTATTAATGTATTCTCATTGTTCTTATCAATTGTCTTGCTTTCCGTTTGTGCCTAGCTTGTTGAAGTTTCTCTCCTTGTAACAAAACACTTTTCCGTCCTCTAGTGTCTCTCAGTATTTTTGTAATAATCTTGATTTGAGTTAATTATATTATATATACCCTCTGGATTCCGTATTTTCAAAATTTTGATTCGTATATCTTATATTTTAATTACTGTTATAAGTTATATCATCTTGTATTTTAATTACTGTTATAATTTATATCCTGTTATTGAGCTGTTAGTTAAACTTTAATTTGCAGATTTCCAACTTTTTACGGACATAAATTTAATGTGCAATCTCTTGAATGACCTTCTTATCAGGTAGGATGAAATAAATTGAGCCTGGTTCTAAAAAATCCAAATTATCCAAACTAATTTAGATAACAAATTTTTAAAATTTAATGAATGGATAATTTAGATAATTTGGAATTTTTTTCTCTTATTCGGATAATATAAAAAATAGACTACCCAAATTACCCCTATTTTAGTGTACTGACTTATTAAATTTTTCTAATCAAGTGTCACTACAACAATCTTGTTAAATGGCTTTAGCGATGGATTAGAAACGAAATCCAATATGTCGCTAAAGTGGTGATCGGTATTTTTTTTTAGTCACAATTTTTTTTTCTATCATTATTTTGTTGATATTTCATCGCTAAATGGTTTTAAATCAATTGTCCCCGACATCTTGTATCCATCGCTAACCGTTACTATTTCAATTTATTTTCGTCGCTAAAGCGCGATGGATTATGTGGTTGCTATTTTTGTTGTTAATATCATCGCAAATTCGTTGCTATTTAACAATTGAGTATCATACATCATTAATTTTCATCTCTATTTTGTTCTAATTTTATTTTTTTATTTTTTTTAATGAATTACCGTTTATTAGAAATTGTATCAACAAAAAAAAAAAAAACACACCAAATTAAAACATGTTTGCTATTGAATAAAATTAAAATTATATTAATTAGAATAAAATAAATAAATAAATACGCTAAAATGTATAAAAATATTAAGAAATCTTTTTAAACAAACAAGAAATTTAATCCTTATTATCATCATCTCCCGCATCATCTTTCGACCGCCAACCGTTGCGGTTGAATGTTGAGAAGAGTGACTAACTATCTGGGTTATGAGAGGATCAACGGGAGAAATAGGAGGTTCTCTAACAAACCCAAAACTCTCTCGCAACCGAGTCAACATGCTTTTAATGTAATGGCTTATTGCTAGATAGTAGCCTCCATCCCCTTGATCCGATCTTTATACTTGGACGTAAATCTCTTGGATATTACCACTAGAATACCACAAAAGTGCCAAAGGAGGAGCATGCATTAGAATGCGAATAACATTGGGATACATAAGTTCCGATGCCTCACACTCTTTACTTCTTCTCTCTTTTGATAGCATCTAAATATATCTTGAACATGTCGATATTTTAAATTGATGAATCACCCACCTACCGCTCCTTAGTAGTTACTTTTTGCATTGATTACTCGTGCTCCTAAGTCATTGAAATAATAACAATATTAAATTTTGAATATATTTCGTAGATTATATTAGTAGATGTATATATTTTTTTAAAAAAAATATATAAAACCTTGTTATTACTCGTTTGCGATTGCTTATAGACGAATGTCTCATCCTTCTATTTATGAGTGGTCACGAACAACTCGTTAGGATTTGGGCTACGACTCAATTAATAATGCTGAAAAAAATGAGATGAAATAAACAAAAAATTAATTTATAGCACAATGGATAATGTAGTACTTACCAAATGTTTAGTGTGATCGATCAACGAGATAGATCTTCAAGTACGCTTGGATAGGCCAACACCAACACCATCGATCTTCGACATATGGTTTCAAGATCCTCGCCGAGATCAAGCTTGATACTCGAGAGTTTCCCAATCTTGGTGTCATGTTTCTCACACCTTATGTTTAATAAACATAGGATCGTTATCCTTATTCTTCATCTTGTTGAACATGTTGCCTTATTGCCTTCATGTCGGACTCTCTCATGTATCTTTAATTAGTACATCGACGATCGCATCCTACAAAAAATACTTCTACATAAAGGTAAAATATAGTATTAGTACTTTTTATGTTAAATTAACGCTTTAAATGGAATACAAGAAAATAATTAATATATTACCCAAAACTTATTAAAGTAGAAGTTTTTTGTCCCCATGGAGACGAGACTTTCTTGTGGAGCTAGTAATGTCCAACTATTCTTTGAAAATTATAGTGATTTTTATAAAGCACTTACTTGGTGAAACATAACTCGTCGAACAAAATAAATAAATAATAAATAAGTGAATTAATGATTTCAATATAATATATAAAAAAATAAAATTAATTATCGCATTTAAAACATATTACTTATTAGTTAATTATAAACCAAATGGTATGTGAATCATTAGATCTAGTAGAACTTCTTAGAGTCGACAAAACCATAATGGGATTTATTAAAGGATCATCTCACCTAAAAGCTTAAGTTGATAGGTGAGACCCATAATATAATTTATATTAGTTTTTAACACACCCTCTCAAGTGAAAAGCCTCAACATTTGGGCTTTAAACTTATACGAGTCCACTTTGTCTTGTGCTTAATACTTGAGAAATTGAGGATGGTAAGACTTGAACTCGGGACCACATAGTCAACCAAGCTCGATACTATATTAAAAGACCATCTTACCTAAAAGCTTAAGTTGATAGGTGAGGCCCCGGACTATAATTTATATTAATCTTTAACGGGATGATCCACGGAAGGGGGCACTACTAAAGAGGGTACCACTGTAGGGGATGCGGACGTGCCCGCACCACTATCAAGTGTTTGACCACGACCGATTGGACCGGTAATGCCACGTATACCATCACTATTAGTTGAACGATCAATATCAAAGCCACAACCATTGACATCGCGACCAGTTGAACTAGCACTATTAGTCGAATAGTCAATATCAAAGCTATAACCATTGACATCGCAATCGGATCCGCCCAATCCATGAGGAAAAATTGCTCATTTGAATAGTAAAACGCACGATAATTTGAGAGTGGATGAATAGTGAAATGGACAGTGACTAAGAATTTTGTTATAGATTTCTTTGTAATTTCTAGAATTATTAGGTAGTTTTCTTTGGGAAAAATTTAATGTTTGATAATTTCAATTACATCCTTGATTCTAAATAATTGAGTTTAAACATGAAAAAAATATCAAATTTGAAGATTATTTTGGTTTCTTTATTATTTGGTAGGTTGTCCTAATCATTTTGGTTTGAAATTTTTAGGATTTATACATATACATATTGTTAGCTTATGTTTTAAATTTCATTACTTTTAGAATTCATTTGATATTTATTTGCATTTTTTTTCTATTATGCTATCAATTGATTTATTCGGAGGTGATGTTTTGAAAATTAAATTATTTGAGCTTATTCATGGTTTATTTTTGTCTTAGAATTTGTAGAAGATGTGTGTGTGTGTGTGTGTAAGTTTTTGTTAACTTTTCATTGAATTTCAATTTTGTTCAATATTTATTTTGGTATTTTTCTTTTATGTCACGCTTATGTTTGTTTGACATATGAATTGTTGAATGGAGATTTATATGGTTATAAGTGAGATCGTCGAGTCTTTAAGTCTTCTAGGTTCTAGTGACTAATGACGATCTCGTATCAAGTTTCATTTATAATTAGGTAAAGAATATCTTTTTAGGTATGTCATAACCCAAAATCTGGGTTATAGTTATTTTTTGTTATTTTTCTAGAATTTTTCACTAATTATATTACTTTTATTTTTATTTACTTTATTTTATTTTTCATGGTCAATTTTACAAGTTTTATTTAGGATTTTATTTTATTTTATTTATTTTCGTAAGAAAAGAAAAAAGAGCAGAAAAAAATACAATATATATATGCAAAAATATGAAAAATTAGATGGCGTAATTAATTAAGGTATAATTGAAAGAAATATGGACTGAAATTGAAAATAATTAGGGATGAAATTGAATGAAATATGGGCATAATTGAATGAAATTGAGAGTAGAATTGAAAGCCAATAGAAGTGAAATTGAATTGAAAAGGGGGATGTAATTGTAAAAGAGTAACACACAAAAGGAGACAACTCACCTGTTTTAAGTAACAAGCACTATTTATTTTCTTCTTTCCCCACCATGTTTTTTTCACCAAAACAAAAGATAAAGAATCAACTAGTTTTTCTCTCATTTTTGTCACATGCACTCACTCCTCTCATAGCTATCCTTGTACCCTCTATCTTCATAAAATCCAAACAAAAAGTGTACAGTATCATATCTTCTAAGAGTAGAAACTGAAATCAATGGATTTGGCTGGAGGATTGATAAGAAAAGTTAACCCAATTTCAACTCCACCAATTTCCCAAAGTGCCAAAAAAAAAAAAAAAAAAATCCAAGATTTTACTTTTTGTTTTTCTTGTCTATATATGTAGTATTTTCCGTCCTCTCTCTTGTGTGTTTTGTTTTCTAGCTATCTCTTATATTTATAGAATAAAAATGTGATTATCGAGATTATTATTAACTATTTTAGGGATATTAGGAGATATTATGAAATGATTTTTTAATAGAGATTAAGAAGTGTTGGGTGTGATTTTTTTGCCAAGAATTAGTCTAGGTACATTAAAAATTGAAGAAAAGCAAATGTCTTGATTTATATTAAGAATGAAGATCAAGTCTAATAATGGATGAAAAATTCGAGATAAAATTGCTGAAAACAAGAAGAAGAAAGAGAGAAGAAGAAAAGAAAAAAAAAAAGGGTCGAAATTCAACCTAGGGAAACGACGTCGTTTTTTGGGTTCCTTGTTTTATTTTTTTCTTTCCTCTTCAAGCGAAACGCACCATTCACTAAGTTTTTTCCTTTGTTTTTAATTTGGTCCTTATACTTCAACGTTTATTTGTTTCTGCTCTTAATATTTTTTTCCTTTTAATTACATATTCTAATTGATGATTATAGTTTATATCTTTTGATTTCAGTCCTCTTTCTTACAAATTTTCTTGAAATTCACCATTGGTTCTTTCTTTTTAACAGCTTCTTTCTTCTATTAATTATAATTTGGCCCCAACTTCTTTTAATTGTTTTTTTTACATTTTTTTCTTTTTCATCTAGCTCTTTTTTATTTTTTCTCTTCTCTTCTCTTCTTCTTTTTTTTATTTCTCTTTCTAATAACATAAATATTACAAAAAAAATTATATTTAATTTATTATAACAAACCACATTGATTTTAGTACATCAAATACCAAAACAACATTAAAACAACAAATAAAAAAATATATTTGTGAACTGAAAAAGGACTTAGCTGGAGTGTAGTGTTGAAGCATCGAATCAAACTAGTTATCAATAAAACTAAAGTAAAATATAGTTTTATTATTCATTCACTATTTGAAACATTATTCACATACTCATAAATTACCATTCTTTTCACTATTCATTATATTTTTGTAACACTTTGGTCCTTAAATTTTTTATACTTTTTTTTTCAATTTCAAACTTTAATTATATTGTGATTTGGTTCAATTTTATTTTAGCATTTTTTGTTAATTACTTTTATTATTTAAAATTTACTATTTTAATTTGTCATTTTTGTAAAATTTTCTTTCTTTTTTCAATTTCAAATTTTAATTATATTGTTATTTGGTCCCATTTTGTTTTAGTGTTTTTTGTTAATTATTTTTATTATTTAGAATTTACAACTTTAATTTGTCATTTATTTTAAATTCTCATCTAATTAATTTAAAATTATATTTATTCACATTTTTTATTTTTTTCTATATGTAAGGATTTTGGAATAAATTTTTAGAATATGATTATTTTTTCTTTTGAAAAATAGATTTAGATAATTTTTAAATTATAGTGACATGATTAATATATATAATTTGTCCGAAATACATTTTTAGATTAAAAATGTATTTGAAATAATTTTTTTCTTTTTTTATATTATTTTAAATTTACTATATTAATTTGTCATTTTTTTAAATTCTCTTTTTTTTTTTTCAATTTCAAACTTTTATCATATTGTGATTTGTTCACATTTTGTTTTAGTATTTTTTGTTAATCATTTTTATTATTTAAAATTTACTACTTTAATTTGTCATTCTTTTTAAAATTGTCATCTAATTAATTTAAAATTATATTTGCTGACAATTTTGATTTATTTTTTTATATGTATGGCTTTGAAATAAATTTTTAGAACATGATTATTATTTTTTTTGAAAAATAGATTTAGATAAATTTTAAATTATAGTGGCGTGATTAATATATATAATTTTTCATATTAATTTGTCATTTGTTTTAACATTCTCTTATTTTTTTTTAATTTCAAACTTTGATTGTATTGTAATTTAATCCCATTTTGTTTTAGTGTTTTTTGTTAATTCTTTTTATTATTTAACATTTACTACTTTAATTTGTCATTTTTTAAAATTTTCATCCAATTAATTTAAAATTATATTTATTGACAATTTTGATTTATTTTTCTATATGTGGGGATTTTGGAATAAATTTTTAGAATATGATTATTTTTTTCTTTTGAAAAATAGATTTAAATAACTTTTAAATTACGGTGACATGATTAATATATAAATTTATCTAAAATACATTTTTAGATTAAAAGTGTATTTCAAATAATTTTTTTTATTTTTTTTAGAAAAAAAATCAAATCAATTAATTAATAGTTGAAAGTCAAATTAATATAGTTTTTTATTTTAATATTATTCATTCTTTTGTAAATAAATATATAAAAAATAAATTCACATTGTTTCAAAAACCGATATTCTTATCAATATTAAATAAAAAATTATTTATTCAATTCTACGTAAAATTTTAAGAATTATTATTTATTTTTTTCGACACAATCTTATGAAATACTAAAGCTTTTTTAAAAATAATTATTTATTTTTTTAGTTAATAATCAATGGATTAAAAAGGATAAATCCTTTTTCTAAAGAAAAAATTATGAAAAACAGAAATAAGAAATAATTAAATACAAAATTTGTTATTAAAAAATTATGAATAAATTTTTTATTTTTTATTTTATATATTTTTATATATTCATGTTTTAAAACATATTAACAAACTAAAATAATTATTTTAAATAATTTTATATATTTTATCTAGCTTATTGCGTAGCTCGATTAAAAAACCTGGTGAGTACTAGTTGTGCTAATCTCATCTGACTCCTTTATATCTTATTTATTTTTTGTTTTTTTCCCCCATAGATTCCGTCTGGTGCATACCCAACATCAAAGGATGAATCTAGACATCAGTTTTTTTTATTGGGAGGTTTGGTTGTGATTGTATGGTAGTAATAAAAAATCGCGATTAAAAAAAAAGTTTAATGAAGCATCTATTTTATATTTTTGGAGAATGCTAGAAAAGCTTCTAAATGGAGTTTCCTTTAGAAAAACTGTAAGAAAATTTTAGATTTTCTGGTATTTTAGTAAACCCAGTCTTGAAGGAGTTTTTATTTACAACGTGGCTGGCTTCTTATCAGCCAGAGTTGTCTCCAGCAGCTGTCCAAGTGATCCAAAGAAGGACAATAAGAACAAAGAAAACATCATGGATGCAGACAAGGCTGAGTTCTTGAGGGAGTTCGGTTCCGACTATGGTTACCCAAACGGTCCAAAATCTATCGACGAGATTCGAGCCACTGAATTCAATCGATTAGACCAAAAGGGTCCCTTTCTTTAACCTCTAATGCTTCTTTTCTTGTTACTGTTTATAGTTTCAATTTGTTATTTATATATATATATATTTTTTGCAGGTATTGTGTATCTAGATCATGCTGGTGCTACTTTATACTCTGAGTTACAAATGGAAGCAATCTTTAAAGATTTCAGCTCAAATGTCTATGCAAACCCACGTATCCTCTCTGTTATTTTATTTTATTTTATTTTATTTGTTTTGTTTGACTATTTAAGCTGTAAATGTGAAAATTCTTTAATTTTGGGGGGAAAAAAATAGATAGCCACAGTGATTCCAGTTCTGCAACATCTGACATTATAAGAGAAGCTCGACAACTGGTAAACTTTGTTTGATTTTGATTGTTATGGGAAATTTTTTTGTGGGTTTTCTTTTGTTTGTTGAATTATGATGTTTTTTGTGTTTTTGATGGGAAGGTGCTTGATTATTGCAATGCATCTGCTAAAGAGTATAAATGCATATTTACTTCCGGGGCGACCGCGGCTTTGAAGTTGGTCGGGGAGGCGTTTCCGTGGAGTAGGGAGAGTTGTTTTACGTATACTATGGAGAATCATAATAGTGTGCTTGGTATTAGAGAGTATCCTTGAATTTGTGGAATCACCTAGCTGTGGGTTTTGTTATTGCTAATTGATTATATTAAGTGCTTGCTGCGTAATGATTCCTCACTTGGATTCATGTGGGGCCACAGTAGTTACGAAAAGTGGGTCCCACATGAATTTGAGAGAAGGTGCATAGACACCGGTAGAGCTCAACAATTTCTCATCATTTTTTATCCTCATTTCGCTCTCAAGATTCTATAAATTATAGATTTGTTTATCCTTGATAAGTTTTAGATATGCTCTCAGTAAAGGGGCTGCAGCATTTGCAGTAGATGTTGTAGATAATGTTAATGGAGGTGGAGTATCTAAAGGCCATGAGGCGCAGGTGAAGTTATCACCGCACTCATTGCAAAGGAGAAATGAAGCTAAAATCCTAGAAGAGGAGCCTACAGGTAATTTTTGGAACTTATAGTCAGTATGTTAAAACTTCTATTTAGGAACTGACAAGACATTGTGTTTAGTTTAAATCATCATGTAATATTTTTCATCCGTGATTTATAGCATTCAGATGAAAAGTTTGGTATATATTTCCTGTTGGCCTGTCTGTAGGATATCGTATGATGCTTTAATGAGGGGAAAAAAATGGAAGATTATTGATTACATCATAGAAAATGATAGTTACCCTCCAGCTTTTGATTATGTTGGAGTTAGCTTCATTGGACCTAACTCTATCTTCATCTTGTATTTTGCTTGTTTCAGCCAATGCTTATAACCTATTCGCCTTCCCTTCGGAGTGCAATTTCTCTGGCTTGAGATTCAGCCTTGACTTAGCTAATCTTGTTAAGGAAAATCCTGAAAGAATTTTGGAAGGCTCTCCATTTTGCAAGTATGTAAGTACTATCATATTGTGTTATTTTTCCATTTTCTTCCAACGATGGGCTTCTTTCTTATGGTTAGCTCCTTCCAGGGAACTTATTACAAGCTAATTTGTTTGTATTGATTACCTAGGGCTGGCCATATATCAAGTAAATAAGTTGCATATCACCATAAACTCATTGATTTGATTTTGGGCCAAAAACATGTTTTACTTTATGAGTTAGAAAATGTAAACAAAGTGAAGAAAATAAAACCATTAATTGCCTTCTTCTTGTGACCTCACCCATCGACCCTGTTTTGCTGGAGGCCATCAGGAAAGTCTCAGATAAAGTGGAACTGGAGTTCTTTTTGTCTATTTAAACTGCAGAGACTTTACTGGTTCTTTAGTAAGCATTGATCAATAGTCTTCTTGGTTTGGTAAATAGGGGTCGCTGGATGGTCTTGGTTGATGCTGCAAAAGGATGTACTACACGCCCTCCAGATTTATCAAAGTACCCTGTGGATTTTGTTGTAATCTCTTTCTATAAGGTATATGCATTTTGCTCTGTATTCATGTATTCTTTTAAACTATCATTCCATATTCACGTTTTGACTTATTTGTCTTGTAAAGTTATTTGGCTATCCAACTGGACTTGGTGCTCTCATTGTTCAAAATGGTAAGAGCTTGGTTTTGAAAGATTTAATGCTAGATGTGGTTGCTTTTAAGGTCATTGAGAGCTTTTCTTAGAGTTTCTCTAGTCTCGACATACCAAGGATCACTCTGTTGGATTACTGATATGGGATGTGAGACGTCACAGTTCTCTAACTTTCGTTTACATTATTGTGATGCTACAGATGCTGCCAAGTTGATGACAAAGACTTACTTTAGTGGAGGTTTGTGATTAGATGTGTTAATAATTAATCAATATATAATATGTCTATAACTTTGACTGATTTTCAAAACATTTTCAGGCACAGTTGCTGCATCGTTTGCTGACATGGACTTTGTTAGAAGAAGAGAAGGTATTGAAGAGCTCTTCGAGGATGGCACCATTTCATTTCTGAGCATAGCATCAATACGCCAGGGGTTCAGAATCCTCAATTCCCTATCTCCATCTATGATGAGTCGGTATGTAAAATTGGTCAGTTTTTTTCTGGACTTATTGTACTTTGTTGAATGGAAACACTTGCGATTTGACTATAAAATTTGTTGGAGATTGAATTTAATTTTTGAACAACATTTGTTGGAGATTGACTGGGTAGAGGAATTTATTGAAAAAAGTATTTTAAAGATTAAGGCTCGTAAGTTTTCTTTATATGAATTGCATAATCTTCTATAGCAAGTCAGCCTGTTCTTAACCAGAGTTGTATGTGCAATCTAATGTGGAGTCGATGATTTATTCAATTTTCTCATAAGAGCTGTTGAATCTAACAAGGTTCTCTTTGGTGGTAGTCAGTTGTCAAGAAGCCACACTAAGTGGAGAATTTGATCGGGCCCTATACTTTTATGCCCTTTCTGTTCCATTTAGGGAAGGAAATAGTGGACTTTGGAGAAGTCGAACTACTATCCATACCCTGTCCATCCTCAGTTTTAGAGGTCACTTGTGGCGTTTCAATATTCATATCTCACATTGTAGAATGACAATTTTTATGTCTATTGAGTTGCTTGTCATTTTTTATTTTCTATTTTTAATTTCTTCTTAAACTAATCTGGTTAAATTATAAGATCATTAGTTCTGAGTTTCTGACATGATTTCTGTACCTTGTATAAGGCTGCAATACCTAATCTATTTATTTCAACTTGTAACTTTTTTTCCCTCTTTTTTTTGGCCTTTCAGGCACACTGCAGCTCTTACCATGTATGTCAAGAAGATGCTATTGGGTCTAAGGCATGAACATGAAGCTAATGTTTGCACCATTTATGAAAATCATGATTTGAAGGTCAGTTCATGCAAGTAATTCCATATGTTTTCCCATTAGTCTAGGCTCTGTCCGGTGGAATGACATTTAACTATAGTACAAGCACTGGCACAATATTCTTTTATTATTCAAAAGCACATCTATATTATTATCCATGTTTTTGTTCTCATGTATGAACGAGTAGAGTATGGGTAGTCTAATGCACATTTATTGTTAAAACTTCATTTTCTTACGAATAAAAATTATGCTGTGTTGATTTACAAGGTTCGTTTATTTCTTGTCTCATTGTGGCCCTAATTGCTCGGTAGTCAGTGGTTGTTTGACCGTGCTAAGTGATCACATTGCAGCTATTGTGTGGCGAGTGCACTATATGGCACATGCCTACCAAACACTGCTGTCACTTATTGCAAGTCTGCATCTTTCTTATCCTACAGAAGTAGTTGAACATTGATTTTAGAAAAACTAGAGTGGTTGCTTTTGTTCGACAGTAGTCAATGACAAGGTCAAACTGACCTATGCCTAAGCACTGGAATATCACATGTAATGCTCACTAGATATGTCAAATTTCCACTAATTAATTCCATAGGCTTCATCTCCAGAATTATGCATCCTAAAGTGTGCTGAGCATCAATAATAGATGATGCAGCCCGCGTACTGGGTGATGAATGTAGCCCACGTACTGGGTGATGAGTAACTGTAATTCATAATCCTGGCACTGTTTAGAAATATACTTTAATTTTCTCCTCTTGGGGGTGCTTTTTTTTTTTTTTTTCGTTAATCCCTTTTGTGCATCTACATGTGCAATTATATGAACGAAGCGAATATGCATGCATCTTTTTTATATTTTAGTTACTTTTGCTGGGTTCAATCCTAATACAGGTTGCAACTCTCCTCTTTCAGTTAGTTTGTCATGAATCAGGTTCCATAGTGTCATTCAACTTGAAAAGGCCTGATGGCTCGTGGTTTGGATACAGTGAGGTGGAAAAGCTCGCTTCCTTGTCTGGAATTCAGTTACGGGTAACATTTGTGAAATTCTGAATCTTTGGTGCATGTGTGCGCTTGTTCGTTTGTCATCCTCTGCAGAATGCTCGTCTCTTATCTCTTTTTATTTAATTGCCAAGTATTCAAATTGAAACCTGATTCCTATCCCACCATGAGTTGGAAGATCCAGCTGATTTGACCATGTAGCTAAACAACAGCTGATATTATCTCTTACTTAAGAAAGAAATGGAGAGGTGGTCTTATCATTTTTATCAATTAATCATCTTACTTTGTATCAACCTTTTTTTGTGAAAACTCCTTTTCTATTCTTTTTCAAATAAACGTTTTTTTTTCCTAAATATAGATGGGTGCTTGTGTATGCTTCTGGCAATATGACCTTGTTCTCACACCTTCAAGCATAATAAACACAAATGGGGTGAAATGGGACAGAAGAACTCATTTGAGGGCCAGATGGCATACTGTGTTATGTTATCTTTTTTATTCAGAGATTTTCCTTGATGTTCACGCTGATTTTAATGATCTCAGACAAACTTAAAGTAGTCAGCAACTGAATCAATCTTCATTATGGGATGCTGATGGTATTTGTTTGCTACTTGTCTGTTGTTTTTGTGTAGACAGGATGCTTTTGTAATCCAGGAGCATGTGCAAAATATCTTGGCTTGTCTCACCTAGATCTTCTTTCAAACTTAGAGGTACTTGTTTGCTAGATTCTACTTAAAAGAGAAAAAGAATAAAAGAGTTCACTGAGTTGTTATTGCTGTTGTATTAACTGCATTGCATTAGTTTGCTTGGTGGTTTAATGCAAATTGTAACATTTTAATGCTTTTCTTCTTCTTTTAAATTCAGGCTGGTCATGTTTGTTGGGATGACAATGATATTATACAAGGAAAACCAACTGGGGCTGTTAGAGTATCATTTGGTTACATGTCTACATATGAAGATGCCAAGGTAGTTACTGCTATTCTGTGCACAACAGTCCGATTTGAAGGAAAAAGAATTATCTCTTATTCTTTGTTATGTCCATGCAGATTCTGTTGCTACTTGATTGCATTTATAAAGGAATGGCATTTATCTAAATGTTTGGTAGAGTCCATGGTTGTTTTAAATGTACTGTTTGTAACAAAGTGAAGTTCCCAAAGAATTTATCAGATGCTGTTAGGTCTTAATGTAATCGAGTTCTTGATAGCTGATTCCTCTTGTTTTCTTTTCAATTTTGGACGTGCAGAAATTTATTGATTTTATCACAAGTTCATTTGTGTCGATGCCAAATAAGTTGGAAAACAGGAATATGTTGAGAACAAAATCCATATCCTCATCAAATGAAGGTTAATTTTCACTTTGATTTACACTCTTGCGAATGTAATGAAAATTTCACATCTTTATACCTTAAAGTTCCCAGTGGTCATATTACAGTGTATATCGTCGCTTAATATCCCCTCAAAATTTTACCAGACTAAAGACTGCAGATTTTTGTGTCAGATATGGTCCCTTTCACCTGTCAACTAATTCTATGCTTACACTGCAGGCCTTGAAAGAAATGCTGTTTATCACCTCAAGTCTATAACAGTTTACCCAATAAAATCATGTGCAGGATTCAGTGTGGAAAGTTGGCCTCTGACAAGTACTGGTATCAATTTGTTTTTCTTTTTAACGCTAAATAAGCTTTTCAGTTGGAATGTTGGATCACATAGATTTGTGAACTATATTTGTATACTTATCTTGTAGTTGAACATTTATCTTTCAGTTTCTTAGTTTTTGTTCTAGAATAACAAATATCACTAAAAAATGAGTATCTTTAACAAATTGAAGATGCAGGCAAACTAAACAGTATTGCCATTAGGTACATGCATAAGTTCATCTTTGGATTTTTCGTTTTTATCATATTTTCATTTCCTAATGTTAAAAGCACATTCTGCCAGTCACTTCCCATGCCAGTAGTTTTCGATTTGTATTAACAGATGAAAACTTCTTATTGCATCTCACAGTTCTGCATATTGTTTATTTTCTTTCTGGAAATGTTATTACACCCAAATTTTCCTGTAAATTGTGTGGCTATATCCTGTTTCTAGTTGTAGTCGCAATCCCAAAAACTAAGCTATTAAGTTGACATGCCATACATCAAATAATATTCTAATCCTTGTTAGTGTCAGGAAGAGCCCATAAACTGTATAAAGCTTGAACCTTAGTTATACAGTTAATGTGAGATTCCTTAATAATCCCCTCTGACATTATTTGACACAATTAAATAAGGAAAGCTATCCCAATCTGAAACTAAACAGGCAGCCTTTAAATGAGTTATGTGCATGACACACACACATGTAATGAATATGGTATATGTAGTCTATGAACATGCAAATATAATGAGCCATGACACTGTTAGAGCATTCAAAACCGAAAAGCATAAGCTTTTCGTTTAGCAGCCCTTAAGCTATATTAGCCAACAAAAACTCAGTCACGGCTAATGTAGGATCTAATATTATATCCCTTTGACTCATCGAAACGTTTTATTGAGGTGCAGTCTCAACATTTACAGGAATCTTAGATAGTAATCATAGATTATGGTACTGATATGAGTTGAAATTTTATTTTCTATTGCTGGGTCGAGTAGGTTTGCAACATGATCGGGAATGGCTTCTTAAAAGTCTAACTGGTGAAATCCTTACTCAGAAGAAGGTGAATAAATTATGGAATGGCTGATATTTTTCTTGTTTCCTTTTCTATATGAAAGATTAATTTATCTGAATTTCTTTTGTAGGTTCCTGACATGTGCTCTATTAGTACTTATATTGACCTCAGTACAGGAAGAATGTTTGTAGAGTCCCCTCGATGTAGAGCAAAATTGCAGATCAACCTTAAGACAGATTCATATCCTGGTGGGATAGAAGAGATTAAGTTGCGTGGCCACAGGTATGGTAATACTAAATTTAAAGTTTTATGGGCTTGTAGTTTCATGTTTGTTTATTCTAGAATTTGATAAATGTGGCATTTTTGTTGTGGCATTTTTGTTGGACTGTCTGAAAATGTCTAATACCAACTTCATTTTTTTTTAATAATATTATGTGAAATGTTGAATATTCCATTGCAAAGTTGTTGCTTTATAACTATGTTTAGAATATTCCTATTATCTTACTCGTACGTTCTCTTAGTCATATCCATGATAGTAAGCATGGTTCATATTCAGTGTGAAGGTTGTGATGGTTGCTTGTCCATGAAGCAGATATGAAGTCCGGCACTATGAGAATGATGTTGACCTGTGGTTTAGCCATGCTGTTGGCTGTCCTTGTACTTTACTAAGATCTTCTAGTTCCCAGAACTACTCATGCTTGAATGAGGACAGAAGCAGGAACTTGTGCAGAGATGTGGAGAGCAGATTGAATTTTGCCAATGAAGCTCAGTTCTTATTGATATCTGAGGAGAGTGTGTCTGACCTCAACAACAGATTGAGCTTAAGTATGTTATAGTGCACTCCTTTTTGGTCTCATAACTTTACATTCACATAACAAGCTAATATTTGCACTCTTTTTTGGACTGAATAATTTCTTTTCCACAAGAAAATGAACTTTTCTAGGTCTGGTTGTTGCATGGAAAGAAATGTGATTTTATTGATGATTATAGTAATATGCATGAAATTGATGAGAAACCATTATTGGTGATAGTAGATGCACAAAAAGGAACTCGTGGAACAGCAGTTCCAGTCAATCCAATGAGATTTCGGCCCAACCTGGTTGCATCTGGAGGTGAGCCTTATGCTGAAGATGGATGGAGAAATATCAAAATCGGAAATAAGAATTTTATGGTAAGTGCATAACAACTTGAGCCTGTTGACACAGTACAGTTATATGAACTTGCTCTGTTTTTCTATATTTTGTTTAATTTTGCATGCATTACAAATTAATATATGGTTTGAGTCCCTTACAAGTTCAATTAGCAACTTGGAGATTACTTGAATTTTTGCCCTTCTTCAAACCTAAGTCCAGAGAACATTTGCAAGTGGTACGTAGTATGATTTGTACTTTTCTGATTGTTGGATTGATGTAATGGGAAGTTATAATTTGACTCATGAACCATGTAACTCATATTCAAAGGCTGCCAGTAAATTGCCTTGCGAACTCAAAATAGACTGGGTTAATATCCATTTTTCAGATTCAGCATTGAATCTTAATGTCATCGCCTCCATTTGCTTTGGCTAACAGTCACTGGGTGGATGCAACCGCTGCCAGATGATCAATTTAGTTCATCAATCTGGACAGGTGCAGAGGTCAACCGAGCCTTTGGAAACTTTGGCTTCATACAGGAGAGTGAAGGTTAGCCATCACAGTCCTAATCAAAATTGTAATCTCCATTGCAGAGTAAATTAAATTATTTTTCTTTCAGGGGAAGATTTTATTTGGAATATTGTTGAGACACGAGATTCAGAGTAAGATGGGGATGCCTACAGAGTCATGGCTTCGAGTGGGAGAAGAAATTCATCCAAATTCAGAATAGGGACTATTGGGAAAGAAGGAATTGCCTACCCATAAAGCTGATACATTAGATGTCAGCTCTAGAAGCTCTCAAATGTGCACTTACGAGAAATACGAAATGTGCCCTCACTTGTATATCTGCTAATCGTTTCTTCACAGTTAGATACTTCAACTCGATCCTCAAGCAGCTTCGATCCAACACGAAAGTAATTGAGCAAGCTGTTGTTCAGGTTAGATCATGGAGTCCTTTAAAACAAATTTATGTGAGCAGTTAATAAACTGCAACGATAGACTAATAAGCATGTAATTCATCTGGCGTCCGTATCATCCTAAGAGGTTCCGGTGTCAGCCATTGAAAAAAAAGGGAAAAAAAAACGAAAAAGATGCTGGATCGTGATGGATGTAGTTGCTTACCATTGCATCCAATTTCTGAGAATTATTAGTGCGTTACGTCGCCATAAGCCAAATTTTGGGTTGTATATTTCCTTTAATTTCATTCATTTTATTTTCTTTTTACTATTTATTTATTTAGTTTTAGTTAATTTTATTTATTCTTTAATTTGGGTATTTCGTTTAAAAAAAAGGAATAAAAAATACAAAAAAATTTATTACAGGATTTATTAGCAACATGTTTGAATAAAAAAACTAAAATTGAAATAATTGAGGATACAATTGAAAAAATTGAAAATTTTAAAATTGAAATTAATAGGTATATGTATCTAATTGAAAAAAATAAATAAAAACTATAGGGATTACAATGTTTCGTTTAGATGGTACAATTGAAATAAAATTAAATATAGATGGACCTAAATTGATATGAGATGCAATCGATAAGATCAATTTGGAATCAATTTGAATGATTTGTCAATCCTCAATTTTGCAAAGGCACGTTTGCCTTATACCATACCACCCTTTGACATAGTTCATCTCAATTAATAGCTAGAGGGATAAAACTAGCTTGCACTTGTAGCTCCTAAGATTATGGCTCCTACACTTGTACCAACTTGTATAATAAAAACACCAAAACATGTAAAACATAAGGCACAAATATAAAACACAATTGTTTTGGCTTTGTTTATACAAAACCAAAACCGACAACAAACAAGAGAGTTTGTTCGGTTGTGAGGGTAAGTTTTGGACTTAAGTTAATTGATTTCAAAAGTGAGGAGGAGGATTCTTGGTTATGATTAGAAGTCGAAATTAGGGTTTTAGAGCGGGGAGAGAACTGTGGGAATTATGATAGGAATTGGGAGAGGAAATTTTAGAAAGAGGGGAACTATTGGGAATCTCGCAGCAATTGAAGGAGAAACAATTGAGAGAAACAGGAGAGAAATCGAGATGGAATAGAGAGGGGAACAATTGGGAGCTATAGAGAGGCATAATTGACATAAACAAATTTCAAAGACTTTAGAGGTTTAGAGTTTTTATTGGACTTTTAGGAAGAAGATGATTTTGGGCCGTATCACCAAATTAGCTTTTGTAATTTCTAGGTTTTGAAAGAACACCGTTTCACCATTTAGACTAGCAACCATCTATTTCTAGTCGCTCATCCTCAATTAGGCATCTGCAGATCAAACAACTAGGTAAGAATCTATTATTTAGTTCCTTGATTTGCAACTTCTATTAGCTTCAATCAATCAAAAAAGAAACAATTGATGACAGTGATGAAATCACTATCATCTAGAAAAATCTCACACTACTCAAAATTTTCCCTTATGGGTTTTGAATTCTCGAAATGAAGGAGAGTATGGTTTTGATGGCTTGAAAGGTTGGATTCTAGGCTTAGTTAGTATGATTTTAGGATTTGGAGTTCGATTAAGAAAGTAGAAAGAATCTAGGGGTTTCAAGTTGAAAAGTAAGAAAAGGAATTAGGTAAATTTGTTAAGGGTTTCGGTTAGTCCGAGGGTGAGAAGGAGATGGTTTAAAGAGGAGAGCTTTAATATTGCTCGAAGGGAAGAAGATGGAGGAGTAATGGGTGTTAGCGTTTTTTGATTCTTTTGTAGTTTCGATTTGGGGAAGGATAATTAATCTAGGGTTTTGGATTAGAGAGAGAGAAAAAAGGAATTGATCTTGTCTTTTGGTGTTGGTTTAGGATGAAAAAGAAGAAGATGAGGGTTCAAGCGTGAGGGGAAGAAGATGAGACAATGAGCTAGGAAATTACGATTCGGGGAAGAAGAAAGGCTAGAGAATTAATCTTAGGTGATTTGGGACTCGGTTTAGGAAATGTTTTAAAAGGGTCCGGAGAGCTTGGTCGGGCTAAAACAAAATGGGAGGGAGGCTTGGTGTTAGTGTAGGTGCCTAAGATCCAATCTGTTTGGATGGTTTGATGTATTGTAACATTGCATTTTGATATAAATAAAGAAATCTTTTTATTAATTCTTGTTAATTATAATTTGATAAAATTAGATAAAAATCTATATGATATGCATTAAATTAACAATTAATCAATAGATGTGAGATAAATATCAATGCATTTAAATGATATCATTAACTATCTCAAGTCATAGCATTATCAAGAATAGATATTGACAACATGTGATAAAATTGTAAGTACCATGCTCTTGCTATAAGATAGTAGCAGGAGATCTCATATTTACCGGCATGGTGATGCTAAAACAAGTACTTAGGTGAATAATGTTAAAGAACATATCACTAGATGTGACTCGCCATGAGAACTCATCTAGTTTAGTAAATGGGAATATCATACGAGAAAGGTAAAAGTGATTCTTTGACTTGAAGTTATCACAATTATCTCATTGGAGGATTGATGTAATTTGACATTCGTTTCGATGGGCATAGTAAAGAGTCGCATGTGGACGATTCGTTGGGTGCATTAGGAATCTAATGGAGATAGGTAAGTGACTAAGATAAGACGAGTCATTCCTTGTTCAACTAAAATTGAAATAATTGAGGATACAATTGAAAAAATTGAAAATTCTAAAATTGAAATTGCTAGGTATATGGAAATAATTGAAAAAAAAATTAAAAAGTATAGCGATTACAATCATTCATTTAGATGGTACAATTGAAATAAAATTAAATATAGATGGATCTAAATTGACATGAGACGCAATCGATAAGATCAATTTGGAATCAATTTGAATGATTTGTCAATCCTCCTTAATTCTACAAAGGCACGTTTGCCTTATACCATACCACCCTTTGACATTGTTCATCTCAATTAATAGCTAGAGGGATAAAACTAGCTTGCACTTGTAGCTCCTATGATTATGGTTCTTACACCTGTACCAACTTGTATAATAAAAACACCAAAACATGCAAAACATAAGACACAAATATAAAACACAATTGTTTTGGCTTTGTTTATACAAAACCAAAACCGAAAACATACTAGAGAGTTTGTTCGTTGTGGGAGAGAGTTTTGGACTTAAGAGAATTGATCTCAAAAGTGAGGAAGAGGATTCTTGGTTATAATTAGAAGTTGAAATTAGGGTTTTAGAGTAGGGAGAGAACTGTGGGAATTGTGAGAGGAATTAGGAGAGGAAATTTTAGAAAGAGGGGAACTATTAGGAATCTCGGAGCAATTGAAGGAGAAACAATTGAGAGAAACAGGAGAGGAATCGAGATGGAATAGAGAGGGGAACAATTGGGAGCTATAGAGAGGCATAATTGACGTAAAAAAAATTTCAAAGAGTTTAGAGGTTTAGAGTTCTTATCGGACTTTTGGGAAGAAGATGATTTTTGGCCGTATCACCAAATTAGCTTTTGTAATTTGTAGGTTTTGAAAGAACACCGTTTCACCATTTAGACTAGCAACCATCTATTTCTAGTCTCTCATCCTCAATTAGGCATCTCTAGTCAAACAATTAGGTAAGAATCTTTTATTTCCTTCCTTGATTTGCAACTTCTATTAGCTTCAATCAATTAAAAAAAGAAACAATTGATGACAAGTGATGAAATCACTATCATTTGAAAAAATCTCACACTACTCAAAATGTTCCCTTATGGGTTTTGAATTCTCAAAATGAAGGAGAGAATATGGTTTTGATGGCTTGAAAGGTTGGATTCTAGGCTTAGTTAGTATGATTTTAGGATTTGGAGTTCGATTAAGAAAGTAGAAAGAATCTAGGGGTTTCAAGTTGAAAAGTAAGAAAAGGAATTAGGTAAATTTGTTGAGGGTTTCGGTTAGTCCGAGGGTGAGAAGGAGATGGTTTAAAGAGGAGAGCTTTAATATTGCTCGAAAGGAAGAAGATGGAGGAGTAATGGGCGTTGGTGTTTTTTGATTCTTTTGCAGCTTTGATTTAGGGAAGGATAATTAATCTAGGGTTTTGGATTAGAGAGAGAGAGAAAAAAGAATTAGTCTTTTCTTTTGGTGTTGGTTTAGGATGAAAAAGAAGATGATGAGGGTTCAAGCGTGAGGGGAAGAAGATGAGACAATGAGCTAGGAAATTACGATTTGGGGAAGAAGAAAGGCTAGTGAATTATTCTTGGGTGATTTGGGACTCGGTTTAGGAAATGTTTTAAAAGGGTCTCGGAGAGCTTGGTCGGGCTAAAACAAAATGGGAGGGAGGCTTGGTGTTAGTGTAGGTGCCCAAGATCCAATTTGTTTGGATGGTTTGATGTATTGTAACATTGCATTTTGATATAAATAAAGAAATCTTTTTATTAATTCTTGTTAATTATAATTTGATAGAATTCGATAAAAATCTATATGATATACATTGAATTAATAATTAATCAATAGATGTGAGATAAATATCAATGCATTTAAATGATATCATTAACTATCTCAAGTCATAGCATTATCAAGAATAGATATTGACAACATGTGATAAAATTGTGAGTACCATGCTCTTGCTATAAGATAGTTGCAGGAGATCTCATATTTACCGACATGGTGATGCTAAAACAAGTACTTAGGTGAATAATGTTAGAGAACATATCACTAGATGTGACTCACCATGAGAACTCATCTAGTTTAGTAAATGGGAATCTCATATGAGAAGGGTAAAAGTGATCCTTTGACTTGAAGTTATCACAATTATCTCATTAGAGGATTGATGTAATTTGACATTCGTTTTGATGAGCATAGTAAAAAGTCTGTATGTAGACGATTCGTTGGGTGTATTAGAAATCTAATGGAGATAGGTGAGTGACTAAGATAAGACAGGTCATTCCTAGTATGCTAAAGGAGTTATCATATTGCATTTCGATAAATATTTGCTCATAATTTATGGCCATAGTGGAAGTATATCAATAAAACGTAGTTGGTTTACTTGAGAGCTAAGACATTTGAAAATCGAAGAAACTTTGTGTAATTATAATTGAACAAATAATAAATGAAGTTCAAGATCACACTATGACAAATTGACATGAGGATCGAATTGTATAAAAACCAAGCTCATGAAAGATGATTGTGGATAAATTAATCCTCCTAAAGAATTAGGATAGTCAAGATGCTTTACTAGAGGCCAATCTTAATTTATGTATTGAGAGATAAAAAAGGTGTCTTTTATTCTTAATAAATTATCAATATATCTAGAAGCCTATTGAGTCACGGGCATAAGCTTAAGCATTCACATGATAAAAGAGGAGTAAAGGTTTTGAAAAAAGTTTCTTGTTTTGAAAAGTTTCATATTTTGGAAAGTTAGTTTCCTATAATGGAAATCAATTTCCTATTTCAAAAATCACTTTTCTAATTTGAAAGTCGAGTTATCTAAAATAGAAATCAATTTCGTAATTTAGGTTTAAGGGTAATTTAGAAAATTATTTTCCGATGTGGGCCTCTTAAAAAAATACTTGACCCAATTTATATGGATGGTCCAAATTAATTGATAATTAATTGGGCCAAAAGATTTTAGCCAATAGGTTTAGTTTAAAAGCCTACAAGGTCTTTTAGTGGAGGGATAATCTTGAGCACTAATAGATAAGACTTAGGATTTACAAGTATAAGGTTAGATAAAGCCCACATGAGCAACAACTCCATTCCTAAGAAAGAGTTATTACTATCACTTATATATATATATATATATATATATATGAGAGAGAGAGAGAGAGAGAGAGAGAGAGAGAGAGAGAGAGAGAGAGAACTTAGACATAAAAAAATTACAAAAGAGAGACAAACTTAGAAAGGAGCACCAAAAAAGGGGTAAAAGTTGCTGCATCTCTCTCTAGCAAAATTGGCACAACCCTTACTAATTTTGGAGAGTAAATTTCACATAGCGAGAAAAAGATTGGAGCTAGCACTCTATGATTTATGTTACTTCTTGTTTGAGTATTTGGACTACGTGGATAATCGGTAGAGATCGAACACTTGGACTCCACAAAACTTGAATTCTATGCTATAAGAGGTAATCACTCATTATTATCGGTTATGTTTATATGATTAGTTGATTTAATGACATGATCTTATAAACTTTAAATGAAGGAAAAAACTTATTTATTTCGCACCTTCTAGGCATGTGTCGGGCCGGACACACATGAGAGCGCTAGGTCGAGTACGGGGCACTAGCTTATGGACGGCTTTGGCCGGGGCACTACAAGTAGCTTCCATGAGCTAGTGCTAGAGCAAGCCAGCTCGTGGGCCTTCAAGTACCATAAGCCCATGGGCCCAAGTTAGACTCTAAGCCCAAAAGATTTAAAAAATTAAAATTTAGAGAAATTTTAATAGTTTTTATAAAATGACCAAAAGCATAGATTTTTAATTATATTAAAATAAAATATATTTTATTTATTTATATGTCATGTATCAATGTGATTGAAGCATGAGTGAATGGTATGGATGAGTTGACTTAGTTTTTAGAAAAGTATGCTTGTAAATTTTTAGTTAAATAGGGCTCGCGTGTTCTACCTTCTCTATTATTCGATGTATTTCTCATCTCATTTTATTCACTTCGAATGTAATTCAAAGTTTCTTATTTGAGCATTGTAAAAGTAGAAGATATATTAGTAGAATAGTTACAAGAAAAAAGAGCCAAGAAGAGAAGACGATCTTGAAGAAAATATAATAATTTTTTACCTAGGTATTTGACCCATTAGTCTCCTTATGACTCGAGAGAACTAGTAGTAGAAATCCATTACCATTCATAAGTTCTTGAGTCATATATGAGATTGATATGATTGAACTCTAATATGTATAATTGTAATACAATTGAAATCTATTATGCATGATAGTATGAGATTAATGCGATTAGGCTCTAATATGAATGTCGGGATTAAAATGATGAGACCACACCATATTAAATCCTTCAAACTAATATCAAGTTATATGCCTTCCAATAAGAGAACTCTCTTGGTCATTGTTGATTTATTGAGATAAATTAACATCACTTCTTCCTCGAAGAAATCAAATCATTGGCCATGTGATGTCTTCGAACGTTTAGGTTCAACTTGAACAAATTATTGAATTTGTTGAGATAAATCAAGGTCTAATGAATTTGTAGGCAAAGATTGATATTCACATAAGATGCGAGATGATAAGAAGTTGTCATAATAATGAGATTATGAGTTATATTTGATGCAATTGTTGAGATAACTCAAGGTTAATGCATATTTTTGAATTAGATCTTAACCTACTAAGGAAAACAAATCAAAATTTTTTTTGAGTCCTATATTGAAGGTTATAGAACTTGAAGAAAATAGTAGGAGCGAACATAGATTTTACTTCTTAGTTTATGCTTTATTTTTATTAATGCTAATTAATTAACTAAACTCGTATGCTTTTTTATCCCGTCGCCTAATTACACGGAATGATTAGTAATACATCAATTTGATTAATAATTTATGAAAGTAATACCTTCAATGGCATAAACTTTTTGATTAGAAATTGAATATGAGGATAGTCTTTCAATATAAAAAGATTCTCAATACGATATCTCTCTCTAACTAAGCCTCATCAAGATTAAGCTGAAACTTATGTAGCATGGCTCAAATATAGAGATGATGTGATCACCTTTCAGAATATCATATTGGCAGCTATGACATTGGAGCATAGGTGCCAACATAAAGGCACAAATACCTTTGATATCATAGTAAAGCTTCAAAGCTTATTTGAGGAGAATACTAGACATGAGTGCTATGAGATAGATAAGAAGCTCTTTAGAGCTAGGATGGATGAAAGTTTTAATGTCGATAAGCATGTCACCGAGATGATAAGCTATATCGATAGATTGGCTAAGCTTTAAGTTGGAATCGATATAGAGTTATCCATTGATCCGGTATTATAATCGTGGCCCAACAGACTTTGGATAGTTCATCATGAACTTTAACATGATACATATGCAAAAGACCCTGAAGAGTTGTTGCCATGCTAAAGAAAGCTCATCCTAAGATAAATAAGAAGAATAAAAGTTACCTACTTCTTGTTAATAAAGCCAAATGCCCGATAAAAGGAAAGAAAAAGCCCAAACACCAAAAGAAAAAGCCTTCTATCGCACCTAATAGAGGATGAAAAAGCTTGAGGCTCAAAATAACTTAAATGATGCAATCTGCTTTCATTACAATAAGAAAGGGAATTGGAAGCCCAACTACAAAGAGTACTTAGAAGAGGTGAAAAAGAAAAGTTTTACTATCACCTTAGGTATTTATGTTATTAAAATTAATTTATCGACTTCTAATCCCACCTCATGGGTATATAATACTAAATGTGATTCTCAAGTTTATATAAATGTGCAAGGGCTTAAAGAGAGAAGGAAGATTACTTCAAGGAAGGTTGACCTACGCGTTGGCAATGGAGTAAGAGTCTGTACCATTAGGCTGTAGGCACCTATAAGTTAGCACTCGTCATATGGGCTTATGTTTAAGTTGATAACTATTATTGCATTCCAAGTATAAACTAAAAATATTAGTTTTATTTCTTGTTTGGACCAAAAGGTTTTTCATTTCATTTAAGAATAATTGTTATTCTTTTAAAGATGAAGTTTTATATGAAAATTATTTTATGAATAATAGTTTATATATTTTGAATAGACATAAACTCATTTAAAACATAAATACCAAAAGACTCAAAAAAATTATCTAAACAAAACATATCTATGACATTATTGACTTGACCATATAAACAAGAATTGTATATCCAAAATACTTATAAATAGATATATAGAATCATTTGATTATGAATTTTATGATATCGAAGAATCTTGTTTGCTTGGTAAAGTGACAAAGCTCCCTTTTAGTGGAAAAGGAGAAAAGACTCGTTGATTTGTCAAGCCTTATACATAGTGATGTATATGGGTCCATGTTCATCCAAGCAAGAAGAGAACATGATTACTTTATAACCTTTACTGATGATAGATCACACTTTAGTTGTTTATATCTAATGAGACAAAAATCGAAGTATTTAAAAAGTTCAAAGAATTTAGATTTAAGTCAAGAAATAAATTAGAAAAAGTATTACGACACTTTAATTTGATCAAGATGGTAAATACTTGAGTAATGAATTTTTAGATTAGCTAAAAGAGAATGAGATTCTCTCTCAATGAACTCCACCTGGAACATTAAAATTAAATAGTATGTTCGAAAGGAGGAATATGATATTGTTAGATATGTTTCGATTCATGATGAGTCGTGTGGATATCCTCATTTCATTTTAGGGATATACACTCCTTTCTACAACCTTTTTTTGAATAGGGTTCCAATAAAGTTTGTTGATTAGACTCTATATGAGATATAGAAAGGAAAAAACCATTTTTTTAAAAGATTTGGGGTCGTGAAACATAAGTCAAATGTTTAGACGAGAGATAAGCTAGAATCCAAATCAATGAAGTGCAAATTTATGAGATATCCAAAACAAACAAATGGATATTAGTTTTACCAATCATAAGAAGAAAAAAGGTTCATGGTTAGGCATGCTGAATTCCTTAAGAAGGAATTTATAGATGCTAGAACTAGCGGGAGGAAAGTTGAACTCGGTGAGATTCGAGAAGAATAATAAATTCACACTCCACTATTGAAACCCCAAGTAGATAGGTTACAAAGTGTTGTAACTATCTCATAAACTAGTACACAAAAAATTTATAGGCTTAAAAGGATTCATCAAGTGCTAAAACGATATGATCTTCTTATCTCTACATATAATGATGTGTATCCTATAAAGGATGATGAACCTAATACCGATGAAGAAACAATGTTAGACATTGATTCTAAGATACAAAAAATAGATGTCAAAATTGTTTTTCTTAATGAAAATTTGAATGAGGATGTGTACATAACACAACTTGAGAGTTTTATCACTAAATGATATGCAAATAAGATTTACAAAATTGCAAAGATCCATTTATGGACTTGAGCATGTATCTAGGAGTTAGAATCAATGTTTTGATGAAATAATCAAAAGGTTTGACTTTTCATAAAACAAAGATGAATCTTGTGTATATAAAGGGTTAGTGGGAGCTTAGTAGTCTTTGTTTTTCTATATAGAGACAATAAACTACTTATCACCTATAAAATTATCATATTTCAATCTATAAAAGATTTATTATTCAAGAATGTCTCCTTGTAAGACATGAGATGATAACATATATTCTTGGAATCAAGATCTATAGAGATAAATCACATAAAATGTTAGGGCTCTTCCAAAACATGTACATAGACATGATGCTAAGAGGTTTAGTATGAAAGAATCAAAGAAAGATTTTTTCTCAATGTCACATGGCTTGATGGTTGACAATAATGGAGTCATAACACAAGCTAAGGAACTAAGGTCTCATCAACGAGTCCAAACTTTTACTCGTAATATTACTACTCGATTAGAGAGATTATCGGTTATAGTGATATAAGGATAGAAAAGGTCCACATCAATGATAATATAGCAAATCCTTTGACTAAGACTTTGTCACAACATAAACATAAAACCCTATTTCAATTGTCAAACATAAGGGAAGTGGTTGGCTAGCTCTAGTGTAAGTGGGAGATTGTTAGTGAGGTGCCTAAGATCCAATATGTTTTAATGGTTTGATGCATTGTAACATTTTATTTTAATATTACTAAAGAAATCTTTCTATTAATTCTTATTAATTGTAACTTGAAAGAATTAGATAGAAGTCCATATGATATTCATTGCATTAATGATTGATCAATAGATGTAAGATAAATATTAATGTATTTAAATAATATCATTAAATATCCTAAATCGTAGCATTATCAATAATGGACATTGACAACATATGATAAGAATTATAAGTTCTATGTTACGGCTATAAGATAGCAATATGAGATCTCATACTTACTAGCATGGTAATTCCAAAGAAAGCACTTAGGTGAATAATGTTAGATAACATATCATTAGAAGTGACTTACTATGAGAACCCATTTGATTTATTCTACGAGAATCTCATAAGAGATGGGTACAAGTGGTCTTTTGATTTGAAGTCATCAAGGTTATTTAATTAGAGGATTGATGTAATTTGATATTCATTTCAATGGGCTTAGTAAAGAGTTGTATTTGGGAGATTCGTTGGGTGCAATAAGAATCGATGGAGAGAGGTGGACGACCGAGATAAAACATGTCATTCCTTATATGCTAAAGGAGTTATCACATTATACTTCAATGAATGTCTACTCATGAATCTGTGGCCATTGTAGAAGTATACCAATATAGCATAGTTGATTTAAATGAAAGCTAAGGTATTTAAAAATCAAAGAAAACTTATGTGATCATAATCGAATAGGCAATAAATCAAGTTTGAGATTATACTATGATAAATTGACATAAGGATTGAATTTTATGAAAGCCATGCTCATAAAAAGGTAATTATGAATTAATTAATCATCCTAGAGAATTAAGTTGTCATAATGCCGTATTAAAGGCCAATCTTGATTTATGTATTGACGGATAAAAGATGTGTCTTTTTTTCTCAATCCATTACCAATATATATCTAAGAGCCTATTGAGTCACACGTATAAGTTTAAACATTCACACAATAAAAGAGAAGCAAAGGTTTCGAAAAAAGTTTTCTATTTTGGAAAGTTAGTTTCCTAAAATGAAAATTAGTTTCTTACTTCAAAAATTAATTTTCTAATTTAAAAGTCAGTTGTAAATTTGGAAGTTAGTTACCTAAAATGAAAATTAGTTTGCTAATTTAGGTTTAAGGGTAATTTGTGAAATTGTTTCACAATGTGGGCCTACCTAAAAATACTTGACTTAATATATTTGGATGATCCCAATTTATTGGTAATTAATTGGGCTAAAAGATTTTAGGTTAATAGGTTTAATTTAAAACCTTATAAGATATTTTAATAGAGAGATAATCTTGAGCACCAAAGTATAAGGCTTAGGGTTTACAAGTATAAGGTTAGACAAAGCCACATAAGAAACAATTCCTTCTCTAAGAAGAAGTTGTTGCTGCCACTTATAAATAGAGAGAGAGAGAGAGAGAGAGAGAGAGAGAGAGATGGCTTAGACATGAAAAAAATGAAAAAGAGCGTGTCTTCCTAAAAGGAAAAAATGGGCAAAGGTTGTTGCATCTCTTTTTAGGAAAATTGGTGCAACTCTCACTAATTTTTAGAGTAAATTTCACATTACAAAAAATAATTAGAGCTAGTACTCTATGATTTTTATTCCTTCTTGTTTGAGTGTTTAGATCTGTGTGGATAATTAGTAGAAGCCGAACACTTGGATTGTTCCTTCCGTAAGGCTTAAAGTTTTTGCTACAAAATATAATCACTCATTATTATCTTATTATTTTTATATGATTAGTTGATTTAACAACATGATCTTGGAAATTTTAGATGAAGAAAAATAAAAATTTTGTTTGTTCCACATCTTCATAAGATGTATGATCCTTCACTAGGCCTAGCCTAGTTAGTGTGAAGTATTGAAAGGGCTAAGCTTTGGCCTAACTCGCGCGTGACCAAACTTGGCTACCCTTAGGCCAACATGCTAGCCTAGTGGGCCCAAAAGGCCCAATACCTCTAATTTAGTCATTTTTCTAGATGAGTTTGTTCTAAAATTTTAATACATGCTTTTTATTTTTATGCATGTCTTAAATTTAAATATTTGAATTTGTGAGTTCTTATATTTATTTTTTTGTTTAGTCAATGATTATTATTATTATTATTTTTACTTTATTTCAATAATTAGATTAGATAATTCATAGGTGGACGAATCATTGAGTCTCCTAATTTTTAGGGACCGATGACGATTTTCCACCAACCAAAAAACATAAAAAAATGGAAAGAAAAAAATGATAAAAAAAGAAAATAATTAAAAAAATGAAAATGATAAAATACAACAAGAGAGAAAATTTTAGATAAAAAAGAAAAAAAGAAAAAAAGAACAAAAACAAAAAAATAAAAGAGAAAATTCTAGACAAAATTAATAATGTCTTATATCTAATAGGACCAAATTTTAGTTGAAATTAATTTTTTTTTAGTAATTAGCTCATTCTCCACCATACCAATTATATTAAGACTTAAACTAGATCCGATATTGAATTAACAAGAGACTCCCATTGGCAAGGCTCGATGATTGATTTAATATGATGTCACAAACAAAAATAAAAAAATTAATTTGGCTTAAGGAATAAAAATTGAAATTTTGACTTAGGATTAATTTTGTCAAAAAAAAAAAAAAAAGAAAAGAAATTTTTAGGAGATAAACTTTAGGATTAAATCGGACATGGTACCTTTTCTCGAAATGAATGCCTTTGGGTGATTGATATCTTCTTAAAGGTATAACCTACTTTAGAATCAATAAACAATGTCCATTTTAGGTTCTTAGTTATCTTTAATGCTAGTTAGCAACTTCGAAATTAATAATAACTCATTTTTCTATATAATAAAAAATTTCAATAACAAATTTTAACTATTATTTTCGGGAGTCCTATTATACATCGGGTTACAACAAAATGATGACTCCATTGGAGACTTAAAGTTAGGCCATGGGTTCGAGTCCTTATAATTTATCTTCTTTCTTTATTTTTTACCATTTATTTTTTGACTCATTTATTTTCCAAGTCATGTATTTATTTTAATTCTATATATATATATATATATATATATATATATTAAATCTTTTAATTTTTATAATTTTTTTTATCTCTGTACATAATTTATGAATTGGGTTGGATGTGTTACTTTGAACTACTACGGACACCATAAAGGAAGCCTACAAAAGCTTTGGACTCGAGTTAAAACTTATTAGGATTTAGATGGAGGGATTCAATTGGTAAGTATGATGAAAGTCTACCGATGCTCATCCAAACTCTCATTTATATTGAAACTCACCCTATATATATAAGATTATGGAATGGCTTTTCCATACCTCTTGGTTCATAAGGTCGGATGTTGAATTACCCCACTAATAATTTAGATAGTCTAAAAACTTAAAAGCACTTTAGGATTAGACAAGCTTTACCTAAACCCAAGAAAAGCTAGGTTCTATCCATCAAGATTGTTCATTTATGACATGAACTATCTTTAAATGATGTCAAATCTAACCATTATTTTAGTAGGCTACCACCAAAAAAAAAAAAAAATCTTATGAGAAAGAGAACAAAAAATGTTGTCGGGGATTTTAAGGTCGAACGAACGAACATTGTTTAAGGAAGGAGACCGCCTACCTCCGGACTTTGTGTTGAAACTATTATAAAAGGTCAAACTCACTAAAAGAATGGCCGATGTGGGCTCACTCCTCAATTGTTGAAAAATGCTTACTCCTAAAGACAAGTTTGACTTCTAGAAAGTATATGACGATATCCCTCAACTCGCTCAAAGTCAAGCCTAAGTCTCATGCTTCCAAGCCATTTTAGGGCAATAGAATCCTAAATACTAGTATTTCACTTTTGAAAGTGTGGATTTTTCACCCACTCTCGAAGAGTATGAGACCTTGCTGGCATTTCTTGAAACAAGTGCGGTGTACTTCTACAGATCCATTTGAGCCAGCAGCTACTAACTTTGTGTGGTTGGTCGAAATTAATCCTGCAATTGTAGAAAAGCAAGAAACTAAGAAGGGTAAGAGTCAAAGTTGGTTTTAGAATGCACTCGAATAGAATTCAAGAAGCACTCGATTGATCTGTGATAATAATATCTAACTAAGAATCTTATCACCGATGATATATGGTTTGGTGTTATTTCTATAAGCTAAAGGCATGCTCAACTTTGAGGTAGTTAATGTTTTCAAAAGCATGATGTCCCTTAAGGTCAACCCTTCAGCTATAATCCTAGCATAAATGCTTTTATCCCTAACTTTTTGTAGGAGAAAAAAGGACGGATATTTGAGGTACTGTGTTCAGCTTTTATTTATCTAGACTATGAGCCCTATGGTGACTAAAAGTGCCACTCGGAATTTTTTGAGCACTTTGGACTTTGTACTCAAAATTAGAGAACTTTTCTAACCACCCTCTCAATGAGCTCAACAAAATTGCCAATACCGGGATGTTCTTCAATTTAGAAGGGTTTGAATTCCACTAAAGGGCATACTATATATTATTTTGCTCCTACTTGGCCTACTATGGTAGCTTTCCTTAGGACCACTAATTGAAGCTAGATGTTGCATAAGTTACCGCCCAAATATGTTTTTGAGATAGTTAAGGTTTGAGTAGTTTATCCAAAGGACCATTGAATTGGTTAAATATAATAAAGATCTTTCTAGGAAACTCTTTGGAGAAGCCAAGGCTACTTGGAAAAACAAAGGGATCATCACCTTAGTAAGAAGAGTGGATGGAAAGACTTCACTTAGATACTCGAAATGGTAAAAAAGCTAAGGGGAAAGGTATTGAGTTCTACCTTTTGAGAGCCTAACATGATTGGTGAATAAAATTATAAACTCTCAAATGAAAGAATTATGGGAAAAATAAGCAAAATCTAGAAGAGTGCCTTGAGGTTAAGGACCGTGCAGTGGATGCCTTAGAGGTAGAAAGCAAAACACTCCAAATACAGCTCTAACGGACTAAAGAAGTTCTAAGGTAGTTAACCATTAAACACTCGAATGGGAAGTATTATAGTGTGATTGATTTTGCATCTTTCTTGATTGAGGAACTAGATGAGCTTGATTGTAAGAAGATAAAAATTCAAGAAGAGATTAACGAGCTCAAAAATGAAAGGAAAGATCTAGAGGAGTTCAAAGTCGTAACTTGAGAACAAATTGCAAACCAAATTGCGATAATCCATCATCCGACTACTCATATGAAATAATTAAAGAGGAAAGATCAAGCTAGCAAAGAAGAATTGGCCAAGATCTAAGAAGGGCATGCTCGGATCATTCATGTAATGGCAAAGGAAAGGAACACTTTGAGAAGGGAAGTGGTAGAATGGGGGTCCCGAACCATAAAGTACTATTTACAAGCTTAGAATGCCAAAAAACTATGCCATGTAAATTTGTCCCACCATTGAGCACCTAGCCGATGACATACATCCTACTAATAAGAGAATCTAACTCTCTTACGAGAGGCTTAGGAATATCATAATTGGTGCTACTTCCTACGAGAGCTTAAGACTCATGACAAGATATAGAGTAAGAATTTTCATATATAAGGGCTTTTCATAATTGTATTTTTTTTAAAAAAAGCTTGAAGTCACATTTAGAATGTGTTAGAAGTCTGAATTTTAGTTTTCCTAAAGATCTAATAGATTAGCCATGGTCTTACAAAGTGCCAATCAAGGTAATATAAGGTAAGTTGTACTTTTTAATTCAATGAACAATAGCTCTAAATCACATTTACAATATACTAGAAGTCTAAAATTTGAATTTCTTCAACACTCGTCTACCATGGCTTTAATCACTTCAATCTATCATAAGATTCATAAATGCTCTAATTATGATTAAAATAAGGGTAGATACATCTCTTGAATCACCTAAGTATTTATGGAGTTGTACTCTTAGTGAGTATTAAATCTGATCTTACCCGTCATTGACATAAACTCTTTCATGATTTGGTGTGCCATTGACAAAAAAACATATCCAACCTAGTTCACTTTATGTATGTATATATTGTCCATTCATTGTTTATATCTTTTAAATTATTTTACATGATTTAAAATATAGGTCGCTATGTCGAAACTAAACTCTCTTTTCGAATCCACCATACCCAATTCGAGCATTGACAAATCGAAAACAAAGAAAAGGTCTATTTGGAACAAGTCTCACCAATAGAATCTTGAGTCTATAAAAGAATACGTTGCCCACTTAACCAATCTACTAGAAAAGGCTTTGAATGGGAGAAACAGTTTGAATCAAGGATAAACTTAGAATGATATGCCATAAGCTCTCCTTGTACCCAACTTACAACCTGGATCATTCATTGTTCCACTTATTAATTTGGGGGCAACATCATTTTATGTCGAGACTTTCTATGCTATTAGGTTGTTTGCATATACAATACACCCATAAGTTGCACGGATGCAAAGTGTTCCCACAATAAACCTCATTAGCATGGAAACTACCAAATATAAGGTGATGGAAGGAGAAAATATGGATAAACTATCTACCATTAAGGAATGCTTGAGGGCTATTGAAGGGGCTAATGGCTATAACCCTATTAGAGCCGCTGAGATGTGTCCGGTACCTAATGTGATAAGCCTAAAAAAATTTGAAGTATTAAAATTTAAAAAATACACTAGCACTCGGTATCTTATGACCTAGTGGTCCAAGATAAGAAACCTATTAATGCATTTTTTCATGAGAGTCTAGGAATATTTACACTAAGCTAGTATATAAGGCTAAAAGAGGCCAAGATCAAGAAGTCGAAGGATTTGGTCGATGCTTTTATCAAGCGAGTATAAGTGCAACATGGAGGTAGCTCCGAATCGATCCGACCTACAAGGTATGGAGAAAGGACCAAAAGAGATAGTCAAAGAATATGCATAAAGGTGGTGTGAAGTAGCCACTCAAATTCATCTACCTTTGGTAGAGGCAAAACTAATTTGATATTTTTTTAACACTTTTAAAGCACATTAGTTTGAATACTTGAATAAAAATTCCTCATCAAATTTCATTAATATTATGATTATTACGAAAGAGTTGAATTAACAATCAAAGCATTGAAGATCTTTGATGTATTGAAAAGAAAATCGGTATCAAAATGAAAAGAAGAGAGTGAAAAGTCCACCAGCTTGGAAACTCGACATAACCAATCTATGAATCGATGGAATAACCAAGAGAGGTACGCTAGCCAAAATGCATAACATTTCCAACCACCTCCTTATCAAAAACCTCAATAGCTATAATTTTTCCTACCACCCAAACAGGACCCCATGCACCAAACTAGCTATGTCAACCTTATTAACCAAATCCACCAAACTAGTACTATCCGACCTTCACTATGGTCCTTTGAATTTCAACAACCAAGCAACCAATTTAACCGTAATAACCCATATACTAGAGAAGACTTCGAACCACTACCTCCTCTTTCTCTTTATCCGAGAGAGTTATTCCAATGTTTGATTAGTATAGGATAAGTGGCCTCAATCCTAATAAAACCATTATGACCTCCATGTCCATTATGGTATAAAAAAGATGAACTATGTGAATATATAGAGGTGTCACCAAACATTTTATAGAGGATTGCTTAGCATTTAAAAAAAGTTATGGATCCTCATCAAACATGAATGGATAAGTTTTGATGATCTAAACACTTTAAACATCAATACTAATCGACTCCCAAGCCATGCTCGTTGGAAGGGGAGAGGTAACATGATAATCTTTGAGGAGGTTCATTTTGACGAAATAAAAAAGGTGTAAAAGTGTCGATGGACAACCTTTACATGATGTTATCACATAGTGGTTACTTTAGAAAGTTTGTTGGTAGTTAAGAGGGATGTGATAAAAGCCACTAATATTGATATCATGAAATGATATTGATGACTCGTAAGGAATTTCACGAGAAGGTGGAAACTATGATTGTTTTGGGGACCTTACGAGTTGAGAAAGGTCAAGAAGGATTTATGGTAGAGATGATCTCATAACAAGAAATGAACTATATCAAGGTATATAGATACCAACCTACAAGTAATAGGCTCCTAAGAATGATTCCGTTGATATTAAAGAATCACCTTACTCCTCTCGTATAATATAGTAAGTCACACATATCTAGTGATTAAAATGTCTTTTAGCATTGATATTGTTGATCTTATCCGAAGTGGAATATGTTTTAAACTTAAAGAGTTAGAAATGTTGAGAAGGATGAAGGGAAAGGAAATGATAGATCTTACAAAAATAGAGGGGGTAAACAAGCCAATACATAATGAGGAAGCCATCGGGTCCCCGAAGGTAATGAAAAATAATGATTATAGTGTGATGGTGTTAGTGTAGGTACCCAAGATCCAACCATGTTTGGATAGGTTTGAATTATTATAACATTGCATTATTTATTTATTAATACTAAAAGAAGTCTTTCTATTAATTCTTATTTTTTATATTTATTTATTGAATAGAATTAGATAGAAGTCCATATGATAGGCATTTATATTAATGATTGATCGAAAGATGTGAGATAAATATTAATACACTTAAATGATATCATTAAATATCGCAAGTCGTAGCATTGTTAAGAATGGATATTGACTATATGCGGTTAGACTTGTGAGTGCTATGCTTATACTATATGATAGCGAGTAGGAGATCTCACACTTATTAACATGATGATTCCAAAGTAAGCACTTAGGTGATTTATGTTAGGGAAAATATCACTTGGACTTGACTCGTTATGAGAATCCATTTGGTTTAGTCTATTGGATTCTCATACGAGATAGGTACAACTAGTACTTTTACTTGAAGTCATCATGATTATCTCATTAGAGGATTTATGTACTTTGACACTCGTTTTGATGGACCTAGTAAAGGGTTTCTCATGGACGATTTATTAGGTGTACTAAAAATCTAATGGAGGTAGATGGATGACTAAGATAGGACATGTCATTTTTTGTATGTTAAAGGAGTTATCATATTACACTTCATAGATGTTTGAATAAGGTAGAAGCCAAGAAAGTGATTGAGGAATTCAATAAAGGAGTCCGTGCAACACATGTATATGGACACATCATGACTCATCAAATACAACAGAGTGGGTATTTTTAGATGACCTTAGAAAGAGATTGCATTAAGTATGTCTATAGGTGTCATAAATGCCTAGTTTAGTAGGAAAGGATCAATGCTTCTCCCTGCACTTGCTACATAAGATGGTATCTCCTTGGCCATTCGCTATGAGGAGTTTAGATTTCATCGACCTAATCAATCCAAAAGCAAGCAACGACCACCAATTCATTTTGGTTACAATTGATTATTTCATTAAATAGGTGAAAGTTGCCTCATTTGTATGCTTCTATCACTTAGATAGTCATCTAACAATTCGGAGAGAAGAATTTTATTTAATGGTATAGTTTTCCGAAATAGTGATCATTGATAATGTTTAGAACTCTAATAGAAAAATAATCATAGAACTATACAAATGGTGGAAGATTATGCATTTGAACTTGGCACCATATAAACCTAAGAACAATGGAGTAGTTAAAGCAACAAATAAGAAGATTGTATAAAAAATGGTTCTTATGTATAGGAATTGGCATGAAATGCTCCCATGTTCTTTATATGCATATCGTACAACTATAAGAACATCCACAAGAGCTACCCTATATTCTCTCGATTTACGATATGGAGGCAATAATGCCTTTGGAAGTGGAGATTTCATCTCTTTAGGTACTCATGGAAACATAATTAGAGGGAGCTGAATGGGCTAACATTAGATATGAGTAACTAAATATGATTGGTGAAAAGAGGTTGGTTGCTATCTCGTCATGCATAAATGTATTAGAAAAAGGATGGCTAAGGCTTATGACAAGTAGGTCTAACCAAGAGAGTTCTCGGAGAGAGATCCGGTGCTTAGAAAGATTCTATTGACATCTAAAAAAGAAAAAAGTAAGTGATAGCCTAATTATGAAGGTCCTTACATAGTCGGAAAAGGATTCTTAAGAGAACCGCTCCTTTTAGCCAATATGGATAAGGATAGTATAGCTAAACTTGTAAACTCAAATGTAACGAAGAAATATTATGCTTGAGATGTGTTATCCTCTTCTTCATGAAATAAAAAGATGAAATTCAAGCCAAACATGTGCATTGCATTTTTTTTTAATATCTTTTTTCTACAATTCAATAAATACCCATCATTCTCTCATCATCACATGATCTTAACTAATATTATTTATAAATTGATATACAAGGTATATAAAATGACACAATAATGCTTTACTCAAGAAATAATAGGCTAAGCTTATCTCAAAAAGGGAAAAAAAATCAAAATAAAAATCAAAATTAGAGTTCTAATGAACCTAGAAAGGACTTCGATCTCATATACTTTTAAATCAAATCGATAATTTCATGTTTAGTGGAATTTATTCCTCACTAAATGAAGTAGCTAAAAGTTTGAAGATAATCACTCAACATTCTATTTGAAAAAAATAACACTAGATAAATAACATGATGAGTTTGGTCAACGGGAATAGATATATCTTTTCAACACTTAGGAACCGTCATGTAAATGCAATATGTGGTTATCACAAATAAAACAAATATTTTTTAAAAATAAAGATAGGATAAATCAAGTTTTGATTCATTCACCTTTTCCCCAATGATAATATACCTCTTTGGTGGCTCACATGATGATCGCACAACACATGTTTAGATTATAGGTTCTATCTATCTAAGCATTATTCCAATATGGAGCTTGTTAAAACAAAACTAGTCAAACTATGTATGTTGTGAATAGAATGAGGAAAGGCCATTTTATTGAAAATTTTATGTGATTCATATCAAATATATCCCTCGAAGTCTAACGTTGTCAATAGGGCTCATAGAAGCATGTAAGAAAAGGAGTCACCAACTAGCTAATCGAGGAGAATTAGAAAACCCTAAACAAACTAGTTTGCATAGATATCCGGATAAGAGGTTGGTTACAATGGGAAGATATAACATCACTATCATCCTGTCCAATCCGAGGTAGAATACATTATTTACATATAAAAATAAAAATTTCATTTTACTATGTTATGTTTCTATTCTTATTTGAGTGAATTTATTATATCGGGATAAAATAGTAGAGTAAATCAAGGTCTAAGCCGATCCAAAGCCAATATTCATCCTATAAGGGAAAAGGTATGAGAGATTGGAATTTTGGCTATTTTTTTAGTAAACATGACCTATGTTGACAAATAGGTGAGTTTCTAAAGATTGATAGCCTTTATTGATATGAATAGAAAGTCATTGACAACTTCGCTCACACGAGTAGGAGGCCATCGATGACTTCAATTCCCGAATTTAGAAAGCTACCGATAACTTTTCGCATAAGTGAAAAGCCACTAACAATTTCATTTTATTTGAGCAAGGAGTAGATAACTAGTTTGGAAGCTATTGATGACTTTGTCACATAAGTGGGAAGCTATCAATAATTTTATTTCAAATGAACAGAAAGTAATTAAATTGATTTGGAAGCCACCGATAGCTTTATCCACATACATGAGAAGCCACCAGGAGCTTCATTTTTGGTAAACAAGAAACAAATAAAATGGCTTCAAAATTATTAGCAGCTTTGTCATATAAATGGAAAGTCATCGATAGCTTTATTTTGAATAAATAAAAAAGCATGTAAATTGAATTTAAATCCAAGTAGAGGCTTTATCCACTCAAGTGGAAAGCTACCAACAACTTCATTTTAGGCGGACATGGAGTAACTAAAATAACTTAGAAACCACTAGTAGCTTTATTACATAAGTAAGAAGCCATCAATAGCTTATTTCAAATAAAAAAATGAGTCAATTAATTTCAAAGCCATTAATAGTTTTATCCACAAAGGTGGGAAGCCATCGATAGTTATATTTAAAAAAAGAAAAGAAAAGTATATAAATTGATTTGGAAGCCACAAGTGGCTTCGATCACATGAGTAAGAAGCCACCAACATCTATAGTTAAGCAAATAGATAGCAAATAAAAATCTCAATCATAATTAGGTAGAGCATTTGATAGCTTAATTATCCACAACATAAGATTTTCAACATTCATTTACCCTTTTAAATAATCTAGGTAAGTTTGAAAGTTACTTAAATATCATGAATATGTTGCGAGTTTTTCTTTCAAATCAATTTTATTTCCTTTAATCTCGATGAAGATTGATTATTTTAGTCCACCGATAAAGAGAAAGAAATTATTTATGGGAGCCCCTCATCCACCACGCCACCATAGGACATGTATCACATGGCGAGAAAGTTCTTTTTGTTTTTTGTTTTTTGTTTTTTATAGTGGAGACCAAATAAACTTGTAGATTCTTTTGGTAGTAATAAATCAACAGTTGAGGTTCCTTTGGAGTCTCAATGACTATGTCTATAATTGTCATTGAGGTTCTAGCTCAACTATAATCTATGTTCCACGTTAGAATAAAAGGACTTGATTTCAAAAATTTTCTTAGTAAAAAAAAATCTTCAACTATCAATGACTAAAATGTCCATGGTTAGTTATAAAAGGACCAAAATGCCTCTATATGTAAAAATTACCAAAATGCCTCTAACACGTGTGTTACATATGGTACCACCGTCCATCCACCATTAACTCGCTACTTTAGCTAGATCTAGGTACATGGAAGGGACCCTACAATAGAAGGAGATCTACTATGTCCGTCTATGGTGGTGGCACGAGTCATGTTGACGAGAGGAGGGAGTTGACGATCTTAAAGTTCCAGCTAAGTTTTCCTTTTCTTCTTTCTTCAATTCGGCAAGGAAGCTTGTTTTTAGGCTTTAAATCTACCGAATGATGTTAGTGGCTGGTTAGAAGGTTTCTTTAGCCTTAAATTGGAGTAATTTGGCTAAAAAATAGAGGTAGGAATAGGTCAAGGTAAATGGGTTAAATGGCTCAATTGAATCTTCTCTCCTCCAATTCAATTGACTTTGGCAAGATTACATCAAGATTTCAAAGGATAAATGGTCCTAAGATGGTGAGGGACATTTCTCTACTTGTGATGGCTTTCGATTTGGTTGGAAATGGCTAAGCTCGAAAGGGAAAAAACAAGTCGGCCAAATTTCTCACCTTTAATCACCGATGATTTTATCTGGTTTTTGATCAAAATTTTGAGATTTTTTGGTTAGATTCAAGTAGGAAAAAGTTCTAGGTTCTTACGGGAGTTCGGTTTAGCCTTGATCGGTCGATTTGATTAGGTTGTGTTAAACAAGTTGGGATGGATGCTCATCATTGATTGGACTTATTTTAATAACATTGAGTCATGATTTTTAGGGGAAACACCTTTTGGAAGGATGAAGAATATTTTTGTGGTGGTGGAAGTCGGTGGTTTGGCTAGAATTAAGAGATTTGGTTGGGTAGCTAAATGGGTTAGGCTATCAACCTCTCTCCTCAATTCGGCCAACTTTAGTTTCTCCTCCTCTAACTAGTCAAGAATAGTGGATATGGGTATGGATTATCAATTGGTGGTGGTGTCTAGAGGAGAAATCAGCCGGAGGGCGACCAATTTGGGAAGAGAAGTGTTGGCGGTGTTGATTACATCTTGGGGCCGTTTGGTTTTTTTTTTTTTTTTTTTTTTTTTTTTTATGTATGGCCAAATAGCTGAAGGGATTGGGTATTTGTAGGAAAAAAAGTAGAGTTTTGGGTAAACATTAATTTTGGTCCATGGTTTCTCCTAATTTTTAATTTCGGTATTGATTCGTTTGGTTTTCTCCTCAACAAGTACCATTTCCTTCTTTCAATTAAAATCTTGGGTCTTAGTTCTTTTAATTACATCTTGAATTTGATTTTCTTTGGTCTCTACACTTTGTAATTTTTTTAATTGAACCCCCAAATCATTATTTTCAAATAACTCTCTCTCTCTCTCTCTCTCTCTCTCTTTTATCTTTTTGTTTTTTTTTATATTTTCTTTAAAAACACAAATTTAAAAATTAGATACGAGTAAAAATTAAGTATTAAAAAACTTTGAGCTTTTTTTTTCTTTCATGAAAACATAGATAAGGATCACCTCCCACACTAGGGGTAAAAGGTTAGAGGCCAATAAAAAATCAATCAAAACAAGTTATTAAGAAAAATTTGATTTGAAAAACATGTCACCAAATAACCCAACTTCCTAAAATTCAAACAATAATAAAAAAAAGGAAACAAAAAGATCATAATCAAATCAAATCTTGTAAAGGAAATCCTTCTTCAAGCTTACTATACAAAGTCAATGAGAAATATCTTTTGACCTAGCACCACAAGCATTATAAAGAGTAGGGCTTACACCATAAATATTAGCCCTAAACATAGAAAAGAAAGGGCAAGTTAGGTTGAAAAAAATTAGTATCGGACATGTCATTGAAAAAAAAATCTTTTCATCAAATTGATCCTATGTTCGAAAACCCTCAAACACTATTTGAGACCACATTATCTATTCTTTAGGAAAACCACACCATAATCGACATTACGTACCAATGAAAGTACTTTCTAACTAAAGATGAACTAATAATTTGATGCGTTTTGATCCTTGAGCAATTGTAAAAGAATTTTATTAAAAATAGATAGTCAAAATCAAAACAACTATTGTATAAAATTGTGGTTGGTGTCAAAGAGTAGTAATACTTGGGAGTAAACAACTTTCTCTCTTACAATCCTAAAACCGTTCACAATTTAGAAATCTAGCTAACTTTCCTTATGAAGGAGGAATTCACCAAGTACGAAGTTGTCAAATGTTTTGAAATGCATATGAGATCGTGAGTTACTAAGAAAACTACCTAGCAAACCCAAGCCAAGCCTAACATTAGCTTATGTAAATAGTCAATTAGTAGTGAATCATAATCGAGAATGATCACCACCTTCAAGGGATCGAATAATCAAAATTACCTCGGTAGTCAACTAAAAAGAAATACGAGCCCAAGTTTATAGAAATAATTAGCAAAGCCGGAGGGCAAGGTTTTAATGGCTAGATCACATAACGACTCAAGCATGAAAGCCCTAACAATTAGAAAGAGAAGCATCAAAGAGGGAGTTATGTGGGGCGACCTATACTTCTCATAGGTAATCAACTAACCATTGTGTTGAGTCTTATTTTAGTAATATTATAGCACAAAGGAAAAATGAAATTTTTTGTAATAACCTAATTTTTTTTTAAAAAGGGGTGGTTAATATAAAAAGAGCACTAACTACTCTTTTTTGATATTTTTCCCTTCTCTTTCCCTTCCTCTCTTACACCACTCTCTCCTAAATTCCTTCCAATTTCCTTCCTTTAATTCCTAAGCTAAATTAGTGTTGAATTAACTTAGAGAAACCAAAAATAGGAAGATTTAAGTGAAGATTAGCTAGATTAGAGCTTGGAAGCTTGGAGAAACCAGAAAGAAATTGGAGAATTGGAGGATAAGTTATTAAGATAAGATTTTTGATCAATTTATCTTTGAATTGTGAAGTTTATGTGTAGCTAACGATGATATTGATATACAATTTCTTTGAGTTTATTAAATGCTTACAAAATTGATTAGATTAAGGTTAGAGTTTTGAGACCTATTTGGGAAAAATTTGATTAAGTGATCCTAAATGCTTAATTGATGCTTAATAAGGAGTCAATTTGAAGTAAATTTGAGTGAATTTGAAAAATTGAGAGGTTGAACATGATGAATAGTGATAAATCTGAATTTAGGTTTTAATTGAAAAGAATTTTGGGAACCTCATTAAGTTATAAAAGTGCAATTAAAGATGAATGGTGTGATTATTTAATGAATTAGAATAGAATTGATCATTTAATCAAATTAAGGATTGATTTATTAAAGGTTGATTGTTTAAGGAATGAGTTAAAGATTGGCAAAAGAATATGATTAAAATATTATTTAGAATCAGTTGAGGGATTATAAGATTTAGTTAGATTATCGAATCATGTCTTTCCAATCAATTCTATTTTTATTTGATAATCTTGTATATCAAATTCTAGAATCATTCATTGCTTAAATTATTCCTTGCTATGTGATATTGATGGATGATCCATCATTTTATGATACTAGATTTTTCAAAGCGGGTGACTCTATCCCATCCGTCTTGATTTCTATTCGGTTCTTCAATTGTACTATGAGTGGTTATTATAGTGTGTACTATGTTTAAAGTTCTTCATTCGTCCATCATGCATCATTACGTATGAATGATTTATAAGCATTCTAGTAGAACTTAGATGCGAACGAACATTATAAATATTTGAAATGTTTTCATATCAAATGATTTGATGAGAATTGAAAAGAGATTTCAATGTGTTGGATAAATATGAATGGTTTGATATGTATTTTTGGATTTTAACATGCATATGTTATGTTTGTTATTTTTAGTATATGCGTATTTTATAAAGATGTATGTATGGTATTTGAATACTAATTTGAAAATGTATAAGTGTATTTGGATTTTGAAAATGTTTTTGAGACTCAAGGAAATCTAGCTATCGAGATGGGGAGGGGCGGGTAGCCTTTAAACTCAATGATACGAGGCTTCATCTAGCAAGAGAGGCATAAAGGTAGATCGTATATCATCCAACATGTAGAAAACTAGTCATGGGAGGCATGACCTATAGGTGTTCGCACCTAATGATATGTTATTACCCTACGAGTGTATAAAATCTATATATATGTTTTCATATGAGTATGCTATATGTATGAACAAATGCTTTGACGATTTGATTCGAAATGGTTTTGAACCATTTGATTTGTGATATGAAACATGTTTTCGATATGCATGTGTTTAAGAAATAAGTATTATATTTTGACATGGATTTGAGAATATTGTCCTTAGTCTATTTCTCACCTTTAGTATATTATATAATGTTTACTTACTAAGTTGTCGATTGCTCATCCCTCATTATTTTAGTCTCGCGAGGTATTGAGGGATCGTCTATTGCTTCCTTCGGCTATTTGATTCGAAGTCAACACTTTGGTCGTGCGACTCATTTCCTTGTAAATTTCATAGAACCTAAGTTTATTATAAATGTATTCTTAAATGTTTTGTAGTTATAGGCTGTGGGTAATGTATTAGGAGTTAATTATGAATATTGATTTCGGTTATTGAAATATGAATTGTACTAAGGTTGTAAAAGAAATGTTTATTAAGTTATGATAATGTTGATATTTAGATAATTTGAGTGATATTGATTTGAGGATTATTGTATAAGTTTGATCATGATTTGATGTTTAATTTAGTATCCGAGGCTTACTTGGCTTGAGGTAGGTCTCATGATCCCCTTGGTATTTGCATCGATCGTGGCCCATTCCTAGGGTCATGACAAGTGTTGGTATTAGAGCATAGGTTATACTCTAATCCACGTTTTTATCTTGAATCACATGGATCAATCCATTAGCATGTGTTTTAGTCTTTATGATTATAGTCTAGCATTGTGTGTGAAAGGTAGGATTTTATCATGTAGAAAATCCCTCCCATGGCATGCTTAAATTGTCACATGATCATGTCAATTTCTTTCATAAATCATGCCTTTTAGCTACTACTTATGTGGCATTTCTTCCTTCCTTGGAGCAATTTTATGTGGCACACGGTCGTCTCACTTTTTCCTTCAAACTAAGTGAATTGTTTCTACTCCTGTGGCTTTGTTTTCTTCATTTGGATTGTAATTCTATTGGTTAAACATGTGTATGTGAAATTGTTCTCCAAAATGGGTGGATGAATTCGCCCATGTCTCTCATTTTATTAAATTCACACACGAACGTGATAAATTTTCAAAGCAAAACATGCGGATCAATTCGCTTGTGTCTCTTTTTTTGCCAATTCACATACGGACATATGACTTTCAAAAAAAGCCATGTTTAATCCTTTCGCCCGTGTGACTTCTTGAGCTAAATCACGCTTAAATGTGTCAAATTATTGTTCAAACCATGTGTCTCATTTACGCTCGTGTGCTTCTCTCTTTTAGCTTAATTTTTATGTTCATTCATTTTATTTCCAATTGAGGTAAAAATAGTGAAAAGATTTATGAATGGGTTAGTAGATCCGGTCTTTACCATGGTATTTCCTTAAAAGTTTTAAATTTATTTGAAAGTTGTTGATTATGCTCGTAAGTTTGAAATGAAGAGGATGGATAGTACGATAACTAAAGAGCAAAAGAAGAAGGCTAAGAGTGATACCTCATCATCTAAGTGGGTAGAAAGGTCGTAATAGTGGATCTAATCGAGATGTGAGTATGTATAGTTACTCTAGCCCTCATAGAAGATATTTAGGATATAGTAGCCATGGTAGATCATGAATGAGTATGACCTAAGGATCATCTCACTCGTCCATCGGGGTTTTGAAAGAGGATACTCGATCTATCAAGTGTGTGGCAAGACCCATTCACGTATATGCTCTAAAGGGATATGAGCATGCTTCTTTTATCATCGGTAAGGTCATTTGATATGAAATTACCCTAGATATAAGATGACATAGGTCGCTACTTTAAGAGAAGTACAAGCTACGCTTATGGCCAATCCATCCCTAAGTTAGTATGTTGGTAGATTTGGTGGTCAATCTAGTTGAAGGTTTGGTGGTAGAGCACATCAAGGTCGAGGATAAGCTGGTAGAGGTAATAGAAGCTCTAGAGGTTGGTTAGACAAGTACTAGTGGTGGCTAAGCTTGAGTTTTTGCCATCACGTAATAGGATGCTTAGACATCTAATGTTGTGGTATTAGGTATTCTCTAAGTCTTTTCATATCATACAAGGGTGTTGTTTAACTCTAGGGTAACCCATTCATTAGTGTCCTCATATTTTGCTAAGAGGTTTGATGTAAGACCATGTATGTTAGAGTAGTCTTTGATGGTATTAACACCAATGGAGGAAAGCATGATAGCCGATATGGTATTTAGAAATTGTGATGTATGGGTAATAAGTAAGAATTTAATTATGGATTTGATATTATTAGAGATGAATGATTTTGATGAGATCTTAGGAATGGATTGGTTAGCAAATCATCATGGTTTTTTAGATTGCTATAATAAGATAAGTGCATTTTAGAGATTTAGGAGAAGAAGGATTTTCTTTTCAAAGAGAATGAAGTGTAACACCCTCTAACCTAGTATCTTCCTTTAAGGTGACTAAGATGATGAGAAAGTGATGTGTGGCCTATTTGACTTATGTGAAGGAAATCGATGATAATGTGGTTAGTTTGAATCAAGTTTTAGTTGTTAGGAGTTTTTTGATGTATTTCCGGATGAATTACTAGGTTTACCTCCATACAAAGAAATAGAATTTGGTATTGAATGACTTTGAAGCATCGAACCTATCTTTATGCCTCCCTATTGGATGGCACTATTTAAATTGAAGAAGTTGGAGACTCAACTTCAAGACTCGTTGGATAAGGAGTTTATTTGATCGAGCCTTTCTCTATAGGGTGCTCGATTTTGTTTGTTAGAAAAAGGATGGGAGTTTGAGATTATGTATTGATTGCCTTCGACTAAGTAGAGTGATGGTGAAGAATAAGTATTCGTTATCAAGGATAGAAGATTTGTTTGAGCAGATCATAATGTGTAAAGTATTTTTCTAAGATTCACTTGAGGTTTAGATACCACTAGTTGAGAATTAAGAGTGAGGACATTCCTAAAATTACTTTAGGACATGGTATGACCACTATGAATTTTTGGTGATGTCTTTTGGACTTACTAATACTCCGATAGTTTTCATGGATGTAATAAATAGAGTGTTCAAATGCTTCCTCGATGAATTTATGATTGGGTTTATTGATGACATCCTAGTGTATTCTAAGAATGAGAGGGAGCATGAGAATTATTTACGATAAGTGCTATAGACATCAAGGGATCGAAGATGGTATGTAAAATTTTTGTAGTGTGAATTTTGGTTGGAGAATATGGCATTCCTAGGACATATTATGTCATACAAAGGGATTATGGTGGATCCAAAGAAGGTAGAAACAGTAAGTAATTGGTTGAGACCTACTTTCCGATGGAGATTCGGAGCTTTTAGGTCCGGTTCGGGTATTACCAAAGGTTTGTGTATTACTTTTCAAGGATTGTAGTGCCTTTAACTAAGTTGACTAAAAAGAATATGAGGTTCTAATGGTTAGATAAGTGTGAAGAGAGCTTTTAGAAGCTGAAGATTTGTTTGACTATGGCACCGATCCTTACCTTACCTTCGAGTAGTGGTGGATTTTTGGTGTTCGTGATGCCTCAAGAGTGGGGTTGGGATGTGTGTTGATGCGGCATGGTACGGTAGTAGCTTATGCTTTGAGGTAACCGAAGAGATATGAATAGAACTAGCTTACACATGATTTGGAATTGACAATAGTGGTATTTGCCTTAAAGATTTGGAGGCATTATCCGTATAGAGAAAATTATGAAATCTATATAGATCATAAAAGTCTAAAGTATATATTTGATTATAAGGATTTGAATTTGAGGCAAAGGAGATGGATAAAATTACTAAAAGATTATGATTGTACCACCTTAGAGCATTCGGGTAAGGCTAATGTGGTAGTCGACGACTTAAGTAGGAAATCAACAAGAAGTTTGACCCATTCATTGGAAGAGAAATGGCCATTGCCATCGAAGTGGATAGGTTATGAGATTCTAGAGTAGTGTTTGTGTTAGTATAGGTGCCCAAGATCCAACTATGTTTGGATAAGTTTAAGTTTTTTTATTATTGCATTATTTATTTTATCAATAATAAAAGAATTCTTTCTATTAATTATTATGTCTTATGTTAGTTTATTGAATGAAATTAGATAGAAGTCCATACGATATGTATTTGTATTTGTGATCGATCGAAAGATATGAGACAAACACTAATGCATATAAATGGTATCATTAAATATCCCAATTCAAAGCATTGTCAAGAATGGACATTGACTACATGTGGTTAGACTTATAAGTGTCATGCTCATGTTATATGATAGTAATAGGAGATCTCACACCTTTTGGCATGATGATGCCAAAGCAAGCACTTAGGTGATTTATGTTAGAGAACATATCATTGGACTTGACTCACCATGAGAACCTATTTGGTTTAGTTATGGAAATCTCATATGAGATAGGTACAATTAGTCCTTAGACTTAAAGTCATCATGGTTATCTTATTAGAGAATTTATGTACTTTGAAACTCATTTTGATGGACCCGGTAAAGGGTTGCACGTGGGTGATTTGTTGGGTGCATTAGGAATTTAAAGGAGGCGGGTGGATGACCAAGATAGGATATACCATTCCTTATATGCTAAAGGAGTTATCACATTATTACATAAATTAACATTTAAAAATCAAATAGATGGCATAGATAAAAACCCACTTACTTAGTTTCAATTTGTTAAGGATTTCCTTAGCTTTTCCCTTTTTTTTTCTTTTGTCGTGTTTTTCCCTCTCCCTCTCAATTGGTTTTCTCTCTTTTCTTTCTTGGGTAGGTTATGCATTTCACAAAAAAAAAAAAAAAACAAATGCAGCCATAGACTCTCATTCCTTATATATATACATGCTCTATTTTCTTCATTACTTAATATGCCACATGTCCTTAGTTAAGTTGTCCAAGTATAAAGTAAAGGTAGACTTTGGAAGACAAGGTGGCAATTTGGAAGTCAAAGGTGATGAGTTACCATTAATTACATTAAATGAAGTGCTTAGGTGTCTAGTTAGTTGCTAAAGATGGTCATTAAGCTAACTAAATCCTTAGGCTAGTTTAGCTTAAGTAACATGACATTTCTTTCCTAGAAAAATTTGACAATTCCTCCCTAAATAATTAATTCGACAATTTCCTTCTCAAACATTTTCCAACATTCCCCACATTTTAAAATGCCTTTCTCACTTGTAGAATATGTTCCATATATATACTCGAGAAAATGAATGGTAATTATCTAAATCACTCGAAAATTCATCCCTTAATTCCTTATATAAACACTAAGCATAATAAAATCACCAAAACATTAAAATGACACATAAATTACACCCTTGCTCAATGTAGTTACATACGTATATCCTTGTATGTATATTTATATGGTTAAACACTTTATGGGGTTTACATTTCTCTCCCTTTAAAGGAATTTCATCCTCGAAATTGACTCATTCGAATAATTTCGGGTATTTATCTCTCATTTCTTCCTTCCATTCCTAAGTCATCTCTTCGAGGTTATGATTTTGCCATAAAACATTAACTAGAACAATCTCCTTATTCCTTAATTGTCCGACTTGCCTATCAAGAATCCGGATCGGTCTTTCTTCATATGTTAAATGCGGGGTAAGATTCGGCAACTCTATCTTCAGAATTTGACTCGGCTATCATATGCACTTCCTTAGCATGGATACATGAAATATATTATATACTCCCCTTAATGATGGCGGTAGCAACGGGCGATAGGCCTTATCGCCTACTCGATCCAAGTATTTCAAATGATCCTATGTATCACGGACTTAACTTTCCTTTCTTCCCAAATTGTACTATGCCCTTCGTCGGTGAAACTTTTAGGAATACATAGTCATCGACTATAAACTCTAGATCCTTCCTCCTCTTATTAATGTAGCTTTTCTATCTACTTTGAGCTATTTTCATCCGTTAGCGGATCTTATCTACCACTTCAACTATTTGTTGCACCAGCTCTAGTCCCGACAATTTTCTTTCTCCTATTTCATCCCAATGCGGTAGAGATCTACATCGTCGCTCATAAAAAGCTTCATAAGGAGCCATCCCAATTGAAGCTTGGTATCTATTTTTATACGTAAATTCAACTAAACGTACATATTTCTATCATTTTCCGGACCGAGTGTAGAATGCATGCTCGTAACATATCTTCAAGTATCCGAATCACTCATTTGGATTGTCCGTTAGTTTACGAATGATAAGTTCGTGCTCGAGGTTTAGCTTCGTGCCCATAGCTTTGTACGAGCTCTTCCAAAATGCGAAGGTGAATCTAGGATCTCAATCGACACCACCGAGATCAAAATCTCATATAGTCTTACAATTTCTTTAAGGTATAACTTGGTGTACTTGGTTTAGATTATAGGTGGTTCCGATTGGAAGAAAGTGCGCTAATTTGGTCAAACTATCCACGATCACCCAAATGGCATCCGACCCTTTTTCCAATCTTGGCAATGCCATAATGAAATCCATAGTTATATGCTCCCACTTCCATCAAGGAATTGCTAATGGTTTTAACATTCCCAAGGGTCTTTGGTGTTCCACTTTCACTTGTTGATAGACTTGACATCTTATCACAAAATTAGTTATGTCTTTCTTCATTCTAGGCCACCAATAACTTTTTTGTAAGTCCTAGTACATCTTCGTGCTTTCCGAGTGTATCGAATGGGGAGTTATGTGCGCTTCTTTTAGTATTTCTTTCTTCACATCCTCTATCAAGGGAACACACAACCTCCCTTTAAATCTAATTATGTTTTTTTCATCTATCACAAAATTGAATTCCTCTCCATCTTTTACATTTTTCTTCAATTCATTCGACTTTTCATTCGTTTATTGCTCCGAGTTGAATTTTTTCCTATAGAGTCGACTCGTACTAATAAAGTTGATAAAGTACTCTCATGACCTATTGAAATTATCTCTAGTTCTAGCTTTTGTAGATCTCTTACTATCGACGATTGGATTACTTACATCGTTGCTACTTATTTTCTCGCTTAAAGCATCGGCAACAACATTGGCCTTTCTTGAGTGGTAGCTCGATTATGTAATCATAGTCTTTCACTAACTCCAACCACCTTCTTTGCCTAATGTTTAGCTCCTTCGCATGAAATATACCTTAAACTCTTATGATCCATGTATATCTCACATTTTGCACCGTATAAATAATGTCTCTAGATTTTCAATGCAAAGACTATCGCCGCTAACTCCAAATCATGTGTTGGATAATTCCATTCATATTCCTTTAGTTACCATGATGTGTAGGCTACTACTTTCCTATTCTACATCAACATCGCTCCTAGCTCATTTTTAGGAGAGTCACTATACACCATAAAGTTTCCGACCTCGGATGGAATGGTTAGCACTAGTGGCCGTGATTAACCTTCGTTTCAACTCTTGGGAGCTCTCCTCACAAGCATTCGTCCACTAAAACTTAACACTCTTTTTCATCAAGTTAGTAAGAGGCTTGGCTATTTCGGAGAAGCCCTCCAAAAATCTCCGATAATAACTATCTAGCCCTAAAAAACTTCGTACCTCTTTCACGTTCTTTAAAGCAAGCCGAGTTTTGGATAGCCTCTATTTTCTTCGGATCCACTCGTTATACCTTCCTTCATCATCATGTGACCTAGAAAAGCTACCTACTCTAGCTAAAATGCACATTTATTGAATTTGGCGTATAGTTGTTGCTTCCTTAGCGTCTGCAAAGTAGCTCTTAGATGCTCTCTATGTTCCTCCTTACTTTTAGAATAAACCGAATATCATCGATGAATACAATGATAAATTTATCTAAGAATCCCTTAAAGACTCGATTCATCAAGTTCATAAAGGTGGTTGGGGCGTTAGTCAACCCAAACTACATTATTAGAAACTCATAGTGGCCTAGAAATATATGATGCTTGGTTTGGCGATCCGTGTATTTCTTGACCACCACTTCGATTAAAATTTCTAGATGGAACTCACTTTATCGGTCCGGATAAAGAGGCTCTCTATTTAAACACTTACCTCTTTTGCTACAATTCCTTTGCAATCTCCTTCGATCTTCATCTGCTATCATTGCTTTATCCATAATTTCTAGGAAGGTGTTGGTGGCCGACATACGTACCATGCTTCTTACTCTTGGGTTTAACCCCGTCGGGAATTGATTCTTTTTCAGATTTTCATCCCTCGCAATGAATGGGATGAATCTACACCCTTGTTCAATTTTTCATACATATTCACCCATCAACATTCAATCTTGCGTCGGTGCTAGGAAGTCTTGAATTTTCTTAGCTCTCACATCCGCGATAAAGTATTTGTTGTAGAAGACTTCCTTAAATCCTTCCCAAGTTAAGGTAGGCACATCTACCGTTAATCGTTCGCTCTCCCACTATGTGCGGGCATCCTTGGTTAGCATAAAGATGGCACACGATACTCACTCATTGTTGATAAATTACAAGTAGTCGAATATCGCCTCCGAAAACTTAATGCATTCCTCTCGCCATCATTGGGTTAACACCCTCGGAGAATTCCCGGGGATTCATTTTACGAAACCTTTCCACTACGTCATTCCTATGTTGGGGCGGCGGAGGTGGATATTGTTGATGCATAGCCGGGAGTTGTCTCATTTGCTCCGAATGGACTTCTTATTATTTTTGCATTGCTTGTTGTTATTGTTATTGCATCATGTCCATCATACGATTTAAAGCATCTTATTGATTTCTATTATTATCGTTAGAGGTATCTTCACCTCTTACTCATACTCGGATCCTTGGCATGCTTTGACTTTGTACATGCCATGTTATGCTCAAGTTAGTTTTGGTATTGAAATCAACATATAATATAAATCATCCACATATGTGTGAGATTATATTTATATATATGGTAAGTATTTCAATACAAAACGAGCACTTACAAGCACATCTACCTTCCAAAAGTTTTTATGCTATATTTACAATAAAAAAGCGTTCCTATTTACATCCCAAAGGCTCACGATAGGTTTCCCCTAGTAACAACTCTATTGGGCTAGGTTAATATATCGAACATGGTGGGGAAAGGAGTACTCCACTCTCCACCGATCGATCACATTAATCGACATAATATGTACTATCTCGCGAGCGAGGGGAAAAGGCGGACCCCAATTATACATTAGTCGGGTAAGAGTCTACCTAACTCTGTATTGGTAGGAAGGCTTGGATCGGGTTCCAATAAGAAAATTGAACTATCGGACTCTCCCAAATCTTATCTAGTAACTACCGATCTCTTGGTAGGAGAGTCCATTGTAAGGTTAGTCATAGGAAATCCGGACTATGATACCGGTCAAAAGAGGCATCAATGAACACTACCTGCTATATCAAGTCCCGTACTCGAATAACATGGGTCACCATATCCTAGTCCGGGGCCATAATGAGGCTATTTAGCTCAGCCCAATGTGTAACTAGGATGGCCCGTTGACGGTGTGTCCTAGCGACTCGGGGTACAAGAAATAACCATGGAATCTATAAAAATAATATTACTAATCGTCAATATGCTAACATAAAGCCATATAATGGTCATACACATTCAAAGGAAAGGAAAAATTAAATTCTTACTCGTTGGATAGTGTACCAATCCTCGAGCTCATGTGACACTTAGGTTTCTACCCGATTAACTAAACCAAAGCTTTGATAAGCACTCCGTGTCATCCCCTCCTTAGTCCACTCACTAATTACCTAAAAAGGAGTGGCCAAGTGAGGAACGCGTCATGCCGACATGACCAAGTCCCGACTTAATCCCTAATTCGTATGTGCTCATATAGCCACATTATATAATGAAACATGTACAATACAAATTACATAAAATTAACAAATAAAATGAAAGAAATTATAAATTATTTACAAGACTATTAAAATGTCCACCGACACCCCAACCTAAAATTATAATCAAAATAAATGTCGTTATGTTTGTGTCACGCATGAGCCCTTTTTAGGAGGAGCCGACAACATCCTTGCTACTTTGACCATTTTTTATCATAACGTGGAAATAACAATAAGGTGAGTCGAAGCTCGGTAAGTGGGGCGATGCATGTGATATGCAATGCTTTTCGAACTTCCCCACCATACTTATAAATTTTAATTCGAGTACCATGGGCATTAGCAAATCTCTTCTATTGGTGATCACTCGAATCACCTATTGCTAACAACGGAGTTATCCCTCATTGTAGCCACCGTTAGCGAGAATCCATCGCCCAACAAAGTGCGCTTATATAGATTTGAGCATGTACACGAACTGGATCGCTAATACCTATTTATTTCAGCTAGGTTACCAAACCTAACCATGTAAACCAATTTTCAATCAATTGACTTTTCTCAACCCGCCCCACAATGCACATGATGTACATGATGTTACGCTTACCATATTAAACATATTCAGCCTATAAAGGGTTTGGTTTCATATATTTTTATAGGTCCAACCCATACAGGATTTTGGGTATTCTTATACCCCTTATCGTAATGTTCACTTTATTAGAGTTAAATATCGATGAATGGTATTGGTCAAGTCATGGATCTAATTGTGCACGTGAATACTTTTATGTTTTTTTTTCCTTGAGTAAATCTCATCGTTAAATCGTTCCATACTTGAATTGCATAGTTATTAGCATTTGAACCAATTTTTAACATGTTAAGGTATAATGCTACCTTCTAGCTCGATTTTAACACTTTTAGGTTGAATTCGGTTCTTAAGTGAAAATCTCGGTTTTTTTGGCAAGTCGACCTTTCTAATTTCAATTCTTTTTTCTATTTGGACCTAATTGAACCATTACTTATCAAATTAATTTAATGGAACCCAAAACCCCATTTTTCCTAAGTTTGGGTCGAATGGGTCTCTTAATTTTGTAAGAAATGTTCTTTCATTTTATATAAAGTTTCCTCTTTTGTTCAAAACGACTAATCAAACCTAATTTGTTCACCATTAAAATTTAAGTCCTTAAGTATAAAAAAGGTTCCATCTTTTTCCAGTTTGGCCGAAAGTCACCTTAGGAAAAACCCTAAAATTCAATTTTTCTTCCTTCCTATTCTACTTTGTCCAAGTTCGTTCAATCCTAGTTTAGTCTACCAAGTTTTGGTCAAGCCCCAATTCTTTCAATCAACTCTATCAATACATAAACATAGCCATGCACAAGGCTTTCCAAACTTAATAAACAACATATCAACCATGTCTTACATATTCCATAATAATTAACAATTATATGCCAAGCCATCCAACACAATACCAACACAACAACACAACACAACATAATCAAAAGCTTAATCAATTACATAAATTAACATTTAAAAATCAAAGAGATGGAATAGATGAAAACCCACTTACTTAGTTTTGGTTTGTTAAGGATTTCCCTAGCTTTTTCCTTTTTTTTTCTTTTGTCGTGTTTTTCTCACCAAAAAAAATAAAAATGTAGCCATATACTCTCATTCCCGATATTTATAGATGCTCCATTTTCCTTCATTACTTTTATGCCACATGTCCTTAATTAAGTTGTCCAAGTATAAAGGAAAGGAACAATTTGGAAGGCAAGGTGGCAATTTGGAAGTCAAAGGTGATGAGTTGCCATCAATTACATTAAATGATATGCTTAGGTGTTTAGTTAGTTACTAAAGATGGTCATTAAGCTAACTAAATCCTTAGGCTAGTTTAGCTCAAGTAACATGACATTTCTTTCCTAGAAAAATTTGGCAATTCCCCCTAAATAATTAATTCAACAATTTCCTTCCCAAAAATTTTCCAATATTTCCCACATTTTAAAATACTAGAGAAAATGAACGATAATTAGCTAAATCACTTATGTATTATGCTTCATATATATACTAGAGAAAATGAACGGTAATTAGCTAAATCACTTGAAAATGCATCCCCTAAGTCCTCACATAAACACCAAGCATAATAAAATCATCAAAACATTAAAATGACACATAAATTACACCTTTGCTCAATGTATTTACGTACATATATCCTTGTACGTATATTTATATGGTTAAGGTCTTTAAGGGGGTTATAGCTTGGTGCTCACTCGTCGACCCACGTGCCCAACACGCATGTGTGGTCACGAGCCGACGCTCGCCCACCCTTGAAGCCTATGTTAGGCTAGGCACACACAAGCATGCCAAGTCGAGGGCTTAGGCATCGAAGGTCTTAGGCCCTCGAGGCCCAAAGCCCATGGGCCCAAGGCCCAAAAAGTCTTACAATTGAAATTTAAAGAAATTTTGATAAATTTATAAAATAACTAAAAATATAGATTTATTGATTTATAATTACAATTTGATTGAATTTTGTTTCACTAATATGCCATGTATCAATGTGATTGAAGCATAGGTGATTAGTATAGATGAGTCGACCTAGTTTATGGGAATAAATGTTTCAAATTTTTTGATAAATAGGGTTTGCATGTTATACCTTCTCTATTATTCTATTATATTTCTCTTCTCATTTTACTCTCATTGAATATAACTCGAGGTTTCTTATTCAACTAAATGTAAAAGTAGAAGATAGAAATTAGAATAGATATAAGAAGAAGAAGCTAAGAAGTGAAGACATATTCCAAAGAATTTATAATAATTTTTTAACTAGGTATTTAACCCATTACTCTCCTTATGGCTCGAGGGGGCTAGTATTAGAGATCGATTATCATTCATCGATCCTTGTGTCATACATGAGATGTATGTATTTATATTATGTGATTTATGTTAGTATGCATGTTAGGGCTAATGTGATTGTTAGTATGTATGCTAGGATGAGACCTTCCAAATTAAAATCCTTCAAATAAAATATTAAGTTAATTACCTTCTAACGTTACGAGGAAGGAACTCTCTTGGTCATTGTTGGCTTGTTGAGATAACCGAAGGTCACTTTTTCCTTGATAGAAACAAATCATGAGCCATGCAATGTCCTCGAACATTGGGTCTAACTTAAAATGAATTATTTGGTTTATTGAGATAACTTAAAGTCCAATAAACTTATAAGCAAATATTGGTATTCACATAAGATGTGATATGATAAGGAGTTGTCATATAAATGAGATTAGAAATTGCAATTGTGTAACCGGTAAGAAGTTATTTACCTAATCCTTCATGTATGACTTGTTGAGATAACTCAAGGTTAATGGATATTAGAGGATGGGATCCAAACCCATTAAGAAAGATGAATTAAAAAGTCTTCTCGAGTCCTATATTGAAGGTTATAGAACTTGAAAAAAATAGTAGGATCGAACATAGATTTTACTTCTTTAATTTATGCTTGTTTTATTTTATGCAATTTAATTAACGAAACCATATGTTTTTCTATATTGTCGGATGACACAAGTATGACTAATAACACATCGATATGATAAATCATTGATGAAAGTAGTGCCTTTAATAACACAAACTTCCTCGACTAGAAATGCATATGAGGATAGTCCTTTAACATAAAAAAAGTCTCTATACGATATATAATCCTCTCCTAAATGAGCCTTCTCAGTGAAGCTCATACAAAATGGACAAAACATAGGGATGATGTGATTGTCTCTCAAAGTATCATGCTAGCTGCTATGACATTGAAGCATAGGCACCAACCAAAAGACACGAACGCCTTTGATATCATAGCAAAGCTTAAAAGCTTGTTTCGGGAGTATACTAGGCATGAGTGCTATGATATAGCAAAAAAGCACTTTAGAGCCATAATGAATGAGGGATCCAACGTTGAAATGCATTTCACTAAAATGATAGGCTATATCGATAAGCCGATCGAGCTTGAAGTTGGAATGGATCTTGAATTATCCATTAACCTAGTATTGCAATCGTTGCCCACTAACTTTGGATAGTTCATCTTGAACTTTAACATGATGCACATGCAAAAGAGTTTTGGAGAGTTGTTGTCCATGCTTAAGGAAGCTCATCTTGAAATTAACAAAAAAAAAAAAAAAAGAGTTTCTTGTTAATAAGGGAAAAAGCATGAAAAAAAGCAAGAAAAAGCCTAAGCAAAAGAAGAAGAAAAAGTCTTCAACTACACCTAGTAAAGAGGTGCAAAAGCTCAAGGCTCATAATAGCCTAAAGGATGCGAGTGTGCTTTTATTGTAACAAGAAAGGGCATTGAAAGCACTACCGTAAGAGTACCTATAAGAGGTGAAGAAGAAGAGTTCTACAACCATCTCGGGTATTTATATTATTAAAGCTAATTTTTTTTATTTCTAAATTCTCCATTATAGGTATATGATACTATATGTTGTACTCAAATTTTTGAATTGCGCAAGAGCTTATAAAAGAAAGGAACATAGCTTCAAAAGAGATGACCTACACGATTGTAATGGATGAAGAGTTAGACTATTAATTATAGGTATTTATGAGCTAACATTACCATGTAGGTATGTGCTAATACTCAATTGTTATTATTTTTTTAGTACGTACTAAAGATGTTATTTTTATTTTTTGTTATGAACAAGCTTTTCATTTTAAGAATAATGGTTATCTTAAAGATGAATTTTTCTAAAAATGTCCCGATTGATAATAATTGTATGTTTTGAACATAATTCCCATGTATATAACATAAATACTAAAAGACCCAAATGATCTAAATAATACATATATATGGCATTAACAACTTAGCCATATAAACAAGAATTTAATATCTAATCTACTTTAAAAAAAATAAAAATGAATACATTGAATCATTTGATAATGTCTAAAGAACCTTGTTTACTTGGTAAAGAGAAATAAATCCCCTTTTAGTAGAAAAGGAGAAAGTGCTACTAAATAGTTTGGCCTTATACATAGAGATGTATTTAGGCCCATGTTCACCCATGTAAGAGAAGGACATGATTATTTCATAATTTTTAGTGATAATAGATCACATTTTGGTTATATAAATGAGACACAAATTCGAAATGTTTGAAAAGTTCAAACAATTTAGATTTCAAGTCAAGAAATAAACTAGCAAAAGTATTTAGGCGAGTTCGATGAGATTGAGGTGATGAATACTCAAACAATGAATTTTAGATCACCTCAAGGATAATGATATTATCCGTCAATGGACACCACATGTTGGACATGGTCTAGTCCACAATGAGTCAAAATTTATTTCCCTATCTCATTTTGGGATAACCACTATTTACTACAAACTTTATTAAGAATAGGGTTTCAATTAAGTTTATTTAATTAGACTTCATATTAGCTATGGAAAGGAAAGAAAATGAATTTATCTTTTCATGATGATTTGAGGTTATGAAACATATGTCAAATGGTTTGACAAACATGAGATATCCAAAAGAAATAGATGGATATTATTTTCCTAACACTAAAAAAAAAAAAAGTGTTATTTATGACTAGGCATCCTATTTTCCTTGTAAGGAAAATATGGATGGTAGAAATAGTGGGAGGAAATTAGAACTCAATAAGATTCAAGTAGTCTCATAAAGATGGAACCCCAAGTAGATAGGTTACAAAGCATTATAACCACCCACAAACAAAAACATAAGAAAATCATAAGTCTAAAATTAGTTCATCAAAGGATAAAAAGATATGATCTTTTTGTCTCAACACATGGTTATGTGTACCCTAAAAATGACGATGAAGCTAACTCTTATGAAAAGGCAATGTTAGACATTGACTCCTAGAAATGGCAATGTAAAAGGTGTGTAGATGACTTAGCTTGATGGTTCTAAGGAACATGCAAATGAGATTTACAAGATACAAAATTACATTTATGGACTTAAGCATTCCTCTAGGAATGAGAATCAATTTTTTGGTGAAATAATCAAAGAGTTTGATATTTTCATAAAAACAAAGATAAACCTTGTTTATACAAAAGGTTAGTGGGAGCCTACTAGTCATGGGTATTCTACATGAAAAATTAAACAAACTACTTCTTTAATTATCATAATAGATTAAGATATCTAAAAGGAATTTTCTCAATTATGACATGAGAGGATAGCCTACATTCTAAGAGTAAAAAACTATAGAGATAGGTCACTTAGAATGCGAGAGGTCTCCCAAGGTAGACACAATCGCATGATACTAAAAGGTTTAGTATAAAAAAATCAAAGATAGATTTATTCCAATTTCATATAGCTTAGTGGTCAACTACAAAGGATCCATAACCCGAGCTAAGGAATCAAGGTCTTATTAGTGGTCTAAGCATATATTGTGATGCCACCATCCGATTAGAGAGATTATCAATCGTAGCCACATAAGGATAGAAAAGGTTCACACTAATGATAACATAGTTAATCCCTTGACTAATCCTTTATCATAACCAAAACATAAGTCCCTTACTTGATCGTCGGGGTTAAGGAATACTACTGGTTGGCTTTAGTATAAGTGAAAGATTGTTAGTATAGGTACCCAAGATCTAATCATGGTTGGATAGGTTTGAGTTATTGTATTATTGTATTATTTATTCTATCAATAAAAAAGAATTATTTTTATTAATTCTTATGTCTTATATTTGTTTATTGAATAGAATTAGATAAAAGTTCATATGATATGCATTTACATTAGTGATCGATCGAAAGATGTAAAACAAATATTAATGCACATAAATGATATCATTGAATGTCCCAAGTTGTTGCATTATCAAGAATGGACATTGACTAGATGTAGTTAGACTTGTAAGTACTATGCTCATGCTACATGATAACGATAGGAGATCTCATACCTATTGGCATGATTTCTTAAAATGAAAAGTTTTCTAAAATAGAAGTTTTCTAAAATGGAAAGTTTTCTATTTTAAAAATCAGTTTTCTAATTTGAAAGTTAGTTCTAAATTTGAAAGTAAATAACATGAATTAGGAAACTAACCTAAAATGAAAATTAGTTTCCTAATTTAGGTTTAAGGGTAGTTTAGGAAATAACTTTCTAAATGTGAGCCTTCTAAAATTATCAAACATAATTTATTTGGATAGTCAAAATTAATTAATTAGGCTAAAATAGTTTTAGACCAATAGGTTTAATTAAAAGAATGAAAGATATTTTCATAGGAGGATAAATATGAACCTTATTGAATAAACATGAATGTTTTAAAGATAAAGATCAAAGCCCATATGTTAAATAAGTCATAATCCTTGGAGGATTAAGAAGCAACAACCAAGAGTTGAATTAGGACTAGTTGTCATCACCTATTATCCTTGGAGGACAAGGAAACTCTCCCCTATAAATAGGAGGAGAGGTACGAAAATAAGTGGAATCTAAAAAGAGAGAAAAACAACATAAAGAAAAAAATTCCAATGCACACGTCTAGTCAAGAAAAATAAAGAGAAAATTGTTTTCTCTCTAACCCTAACAATACTAGCTTCTCTCTCTCTCTTTAGTTTGTAGCAAAGTTACCTTGATTAGATTTCTAAAGTAAAAACACTAAACAAGTTAGAAAAGGTAGAGCTAGAACTCTACCAATTTTGAGCGCTTCTTATATGATACTTGGACTATGTGGATTATTGATAGAGAATTGACACTTGGATGGCTCTTTTCTATAAAAGGTTTAAATCTACACTATAAGAGGTAATGCTTTATTTATTGCTTTAATTCATGAATATAGATTAGTTGATTCAACAACATGATCTTGGGTCCTTTAGATGGAGGAATTTTTTTTATTTTATTTCACACCTCTAAAGGATACATGATCCTTCATTTTGGAGTTATTGAATCAAGTAAACCATTGACCCATATGAAGATTACGCCGGTTTTGGTGGATCAAATTCGAGAGGCTCAAGTTAATGATGAAGAGATACAAGGAATTTTCACGAAGATGCAAGAAGGAAAAATTTTAGGTTTTAGAGTGGATAATAGAGGCACTTTATGGTTTTAGCAAAGGTTGTGTGTGCTAAAGAATCCATAACTAAGAGAACATATTTTGATAAAGGCTTATAGTATGGCCTATTTTGTGCATCCAGGTTATGTTAAGAAATATAAGAATCTCTGTGAGCACTATTGGTGGAATGGAATGAAGAAAGATATCATGGAATTTGTTTCACAATTCTTGACATATCAGCAAGTAAAGTATGAGCACCAAAGATCGAGCAAAGATGTTACAAGAGTTGCCACTACCGGAATGGAAGTGGAAAAGCGTAATAATAGACTTTGTGATGGGTTTGCCTCAAACTCAAGAAGGTTATTACTCTATTTAGGTAATTGTGGATAGGCCAACTAAGTCTACACACTTTCGCTTGTAAAGACTACTTACAGGTGTGCTTAATATACCTAATTATACATTGATCAAATAGGGTCCTTACACGGTATTTTGGTCTTCATCATTTCGGATTGTGGTATTTAATTTACATCTCGATTTTAGAAAATGTTACAAGAGACACTTGGTATAACGTTGGACTTCGGTACGACATTTCATCCTTAGACGGATGATCGGTTAAAAGAGATGATTTAGATCTTAGAGGAATACTTAAGGCATGTGTGATGAATCTAGAAGGTAGTTAGGATCATCATTTGCTATTTATTGAGTTCTCGTATAACAACAGTTATCATTCTAGCATCGATATGGCACCGTATGAACCATTGTATGGTTAAAAATGTAGATTATCGACATGTTAGGCAAAATCTAGAGAAAAAGAACCTTTAGGACCCGAATTGATTCACCTCACTATCGATAAGGTGAAGTTGATTCAACAACGCCTTAGGATTGCATATAGTAGACAAAAATGTTATGTAGATCTTAAGATGAGACATGTGGAGTTTCAAATTAGTGACTTTATATTTCTATTAGTTTCTCCTCCGATGAGAGGAGTAATGCAATTCAGCAAGAAAGGAAAGTTGAGCCCGAGCTACATTGGATCGTTTGAAGTTATTGGTCGAATTGGAGTAATGGCTTATAAATTGGCATTGCCATCATAATTCTCAAATGTACATCTAGTGTTTCATATTTTCATGCTAAGAAAATATATGCTCAACCCATCTCATGTACTAGAACTGGAAATGATGAAATTAAGTTCGATTTATCATATGAGGAACAAACGAGTGGTTATAGTCGATCATTAGGTTAAGAAGTTACAAAGCTGGGAGATTGTGTCCATTAAGGTCATTTAGAGGAACCATTCGATTGAAGAAGCCATTTGGGAGGCCAATAAGGAAATGAAGGGGAAACATCCTTAATTGTTCATTTACTAAGATTCGAGTAGACTCAAAATTTGAGGATGAATTTTTCTTAAGGGGGAGAATATAATAACCCATTTTTTTATTTAAAAAAAGGCTAATATAAAAGGAGTAATAACTACTCCTTTTTTAGATTTTCCCTTCTCTCTCTCTTCCTCTCTTAGGCCACTCTTTCCTAAATTCCTTTCAATTTCCTTCCTGTAAATCCTAAGCTAAATCAATTTTAAATTAGAATAGAGAAACCATCAATAGGAATATTCAAGTGAAGATTAGCTAGATTGGAGCTTGAAAGCTTAGAGAAATTGGAAAGAAATTGGAGAATTAGAGAACAAGTTCTTAAGGTAAGATTTTTGATCCATTGATTTTTGTGAAGGATCATGTATATTATAGAGGTGCGTAATAAACAAAAAATTTTCTCCATCTAAAGTGGCCCAAGGTCATGCCGTTGAATCAACTAACTAACTAACTAACTAACTAACTATATATATATATACACATGAATTAGTGCAATGAATAGAGAATTATCTCTTATAGTGCAGATCTAAATTTTTTAGCAGAAAAAACCATCTAATTGTCCGGTCTCTATTGATGATCCATACGGTCCAAGCACCCATAAACAAACACTCAAAATTGGTAGAGTGCTAGCTCTATCTTTTCCGATTTGTGTAGTATTTCCTATAGAAATCTAATCCGAGCAAGTTTGTAATAACCCAAAGAGAAGAGAGAGGAGGTGGCATTTTAGGGTTAGAGAGAAGATATTTTTCTCCTTATTTTATTTTAACTCGTGTGTCCCTTTTAATTTTCTTAGTTTGCCAAATTTTCTCTCCTAAAAAATCCCTTTTTATGCTGCACCTCTCCTCTTATTTAAAGGGGGAGAGTTTTTTTGTCCTCTAATGATAAGGAAAAGGGCAGCAAATAAGTCCGTATTTGACTTATGGTTATTGCTTTTTAATCCTTTAAAGATTAAAAGTTATTTACATGTAGGCTTTTAATCTTTATTTTTAAAACATTCATCCTTATCCAATAAGGTTGATGCTTATCCGCTAACCAAAATATCTTAATGCTTTTAATTAAACCTATTGGGCCAAAACCATTCTAGCCTAATTAATTTATTTGGACTACCCAAATAAATAATCTTAGATAATTTAAGACGACCCACATCGGAAGCAATTTCCTAAAATACCCTTTAACTTAAATTAGGAAACTCATTTCCATTTTAGGTTATTTACTTTTAAATTTGAAACCAAATTCCAAATTAGGAAATTGATTTCTAAAATAAGAAACATTCCATTTTAAGAAACTTCCATTTAAGAAACATTTTAGTTTTAGGAAATTTTCCATTTTTGGAAACCTTTTCCAAAAAAAGAAACTTTCAAAATTGGAATTTTTTTCCAATATCATTGCGTCTATTTAATCATTTAAATACTTAAAATTATACGTATGACTTAATAGGCTCCTAGATATGTTAGTAATGTATCAAGAACAAAAGACTCCTATTTTATCTCTAGATGCATAAATAAAGATTGGGATCTAGTGAGGCATCATAACTACCCAACTCTCTTAGAGGATTAATTAATCCATTATTATCTTTCACGAGCATGGTTACCATGCAATTCGATCCTCATGTCGGCTTATCATAGTGTGATCTAGAACTTGATTATAGGTTTGTTCGATTATGATCACATAAGTTTTCTTCAATTTTTAAATGTCTTAGCTCTTAGAGTAAATCATCTATGCTTTATTGGTGTACTCCTACTATGGCCATAGATTTCTTGAGTAAACATTCATTGTAGTGCAATGTAATAACTCCTTTAACATACAAGAAATGACATATCTCATAACCCTTTACTAGGTCCATCAAAACGAGTGTCAAAGTGTATAAATCATCTAATGAGATAACCATGCTAACTTTAAGTCTAAGGACCGGTTGTACCTATCTCGTATGAGATTCCTATAGACTAAACCAAATGGGTTCTCATGATGAGTCAAGTCTAGTGATATATTCTCTAACATAAATAACTTAAGTGCTTGATTTGGCGTTACCATGCTAATAAGTGTGATATCTCTTACTACTATCATATAGCATAAGCATAGCATTCACAAGTCTATCTATATATAGTTAACCTTCATTCTTAACAATGCTATGAATTGGGACATTTAATGATATAATTTATGTGCATTAGTATTTGTCTCACATCTTTCGATCAATCACTAATGCAAATGCATATCATATGAATTTCTATCTATTTTTATTCAATCAATACATATAAATGATAAGAATTAATAGAAAGATTTCTTTATTATAAATTATACAATGATATAATAACTTAAACCCATCACATGATTGGATCTTGAAAACCTACATTAACAATCTCCCACTTGCTTTAGAGCCAACTAGCCATGTCCCTTAGTCCCGACAATCAATTAAAGATCTTATGTCTCAATTATGACAAACACTTAGCCAAGGGGTCAGCTATGTTATCGTTAGTGTGGACATTTTCTATCCTTATGTGGCCATGACTATTTATCTCTATAATCAAGTAGTAGTGATACAAGTACATGCTTAGATCGTTGATGAGACTTTGGTTCCCTAGCTTATACTATGGACATTTATTGTTAGCCATCAAGCCATATGACATTGGAATAAATCGTTCTTTGATTTTTTCATACTAAATCTTTTAGTATTATGTCTTCCTATCCGCCTTAAGAGACTCCTTACATTCCAAGTGATCTATCTCTATAGATTTACATTCTTAGATTGTAGGTTTCTCTCCTGTGTTACACTTGGGAAATTTCTTTTAGATATCTCAATCTTTTGTAGTTTACAACACGATATTATTATAGCCGAGGAGTAGTTTGTTTAATTTCTCATATTGAATAACCATGACTAGTAGGGTTCCATTAACTTCTTATATTCATAAGGTTTGTCTTTGTTTTTGGTGAATAATCAAACTCTTTTGATTATTTCATTAAAATGTTGACTCTTATTCCTAACGACATACTCAAGTCCATAAATGGACCTTTCCATTTTGCAAATCTTATTTACATGTTCTTGAGAACCATCGAGTATGTCATCTACACATCCTTTTCATTTGCCTTTTCTAGGAATCAATGTCTAACATTATCATTTCATAAGCATTAGCTTTGTCATCCCTTTTAGGGCTCACATCACCATGTGTTGAGATAAAAAGATCATATCCTTTTGTCTTTTAACAAATTTCTTTTAAACTTATGAAGTTCTTATGTTTTTGTTAGTGGGATAGCTATAACACTTTATAACCATTCTACTTAGGGTTGTTTTAGTAAAGTGTCAATTTGTAAGTCTACTTGAATCTTATTGGATTCAAATTTACTCCCACTATTTCTAACATCCATAAATTCCTTCCTAAGGAATATAGCATGCCTAGTCATGAACAACCCTTTATTTTAGTGGTAAGACATCGACATCCTTTTATTTGCTTTGGATAGCTCACAAATTAGCACTTTATTGATTTTAGGCTTTAGTTTATCTTCGTCATACCTCTAGACATATACTTTATTAGCCTCAAATCTTAAGGAAAGATGACTTCATTTTCTTTCCTTTTCATATCTCATAAGAGGTCTATTTAAATAGATTTAATTGGAACCTAATTTAATGTACAGAGTTGTAGTAAGGAGTATTTATCCCAAAATAAAATAAGGATATTGATTCGACTCATTATGGACTGACCATGTCTTATATGTGGTGTCCATAGAGAATCTCATTCTCTTTTAAGTGGTCTAAAATTTTAGTATTCAAGTATTCATCACCTCGATCTAATCAAAATGTCTTAACACTTTAGCTAATTCGTCACTTGACTTTTACGTCTAAACTTTTGAACATTTCAAATGCTTTGGACTTATGTCTTATAGCCAAAACATGATCTATTATCATTAAAGGTTATGTGACAAACTTGCTCTCCTCTTGCTTGGGTGAACATGGGCCCACATACATCTTTATGTGTAGGGCCTTTATTAATTAGTAGGTCTTTCTCTTTTTCAACTAAAAGGGGATTCAAGTCTCTTTGCTAAGTAAACAAGATTCCTTAGACATCATCAAATGATTCTTGATATCCATTTATAAGTAGATTGGATATAAGATTCCCGTTTATATGGCTAAGTTGATGTTACTACAAATTTATGTTGTTTTAGATCATTTTGAGTCTTTTAGTATTTATCTTACACTACTACACCAAAAAAACATCATAGTGGCAAAACATTTGAGGTAGTCAACAAAACTCGTCTCAAAGTTTTATAATTTTATTCTTACACATACCTTACATACGATGGGTGATAAACCGCCCCATTTCCTAATTAGTAGCCACCCCACCTTTTTTTATTTGAGTTTTGAAGGGAAAACAAAATCCATTCATTATCCCTCCTTACTCTTTGAATTCTAGGTTTTTTCTTTTCCCCTTTTTCAATTATTGTAGCTCACGAGTGAATACAATATCCTATTCAACCTCTATTCTTCTCAACTCCATTTCAGTTTTGTCTAACTCCAAAGCATACAGATTCTTTTGGTTCTCTTTCGTCCTCCCTTCCTCTTCCCTCTCCTTCTTCAACCTTCCATTCCCTACCTAATTCCTCATCATCGTTTCATTTCTTACCGTTGTTGTTTTAGTTGATATTGCTTGCTCCGTAGAAATACCAAAATGATGAGATGTGTTTGATACAAGATTCATTTTCAATTTACCGTTGGGTAAAGATGACGTGGTCGGTAATGCACAACAACGAACAATAGAGAAAACACTACCTCGGGTGGTGATTATTGATATGGTATAGTATCTTCACTCTTTCTATATTTCTCTTCTTTAAAAGGAATTTACTTATCGATGAAATCAAGAATTCATGAATTTTGTGTTCCATAAGCTATTATATATTGGTTATTTTGATGATATAATGGATGGTAGGTTCTAATAATCTTTGTTTTTTTGTATCCGAAAAATTTTTTATCTTCAAATCAGGACCACATCTCCTATTAAGCTTTAAATTGCTTTATAGTTCATCATGTCCACAACCTCGTGGAGCCCAATAAAGGGGACGAGAAATTGCTTTGATCGTTGTTCTCTCGCTTTTTTCTTTTTTAAAGAAAGTTCTTATACTTCGAGCATAATATTGCAAAGTATTTGTTTCAATGTATGACCAACTAGAAGCCTTGCTGCAGCTTTGTTTTGGGGAGGTCTTTATCATCCAAATTCTTGGTAAGGACAGATACCACATCGAGCTAATGGTAATAGGCTTATTAGCTATTAGCCCACTCGCTCATCAATTAGTTTTTCTTGTGATATGGTCTTGTTCACATGAGAGTCATATCTTGTTGGGTTTTCAAAATTTAGGTAATAATCTCATAAGTTGATATGGTCTTGTTCATATGAGAGTCATATCTTGTTTTTCTTAATTTCTATCAGGATCTTTTTGAGGTTTTTTTCTATCAATATCAATAATTCATTTTAGGGTATGTTTAATTTGGTTAGAGAAAAAACAGATTTTCTCAACATTGTTACTTCGGGTTTGTATTTTTCACTTGAAAGTGCATCAACTAGTTTAGAGATAAGTTTACGGTGAATACAATTAGCTATTATATAAGTACTCCTCAAAACTCGTCTTTTGTTCTTTCGCATCGAATAATACTACTATTAATTATGTGTAATCTTTTAAGATTGATTTTAGATACATGGAAATTGACTACTTGTATTTCAATTTCCTAACTCATTTGGAGGAGTGGTGTTTTTTTTATGAGTTTTAATGAAGTTTTATTAAGATAGGTGATTTTATTTTCATTTCCGTTTGTGTGAGCATTTTCAAGTTTTGGACTTAAAGTAAATTGAGGAATAATGCATGGACAAAATGATAGATCTACTCGTGATTTGCATACTTCATCTTTGTTGTAAGATGTAAATGACGGATATATGTTCAAGCAAATTTAGAACAATTTCCTTAAACTAACCAATTCACACAAAATCATATGGAATGATAGCAAGAAAATAATTTAATTAGTAGACATAAAATTATCATATAAAGAATCTAACTTCAGCAGTATTAACATTAGCATTCACTTTGAAAACGTAATATTTTCATATAGATGTTGTCACCCGTAAAACTCGGCTTTAAGATGCTATTCACTTTAAAAACACCTAATTTTTTTCTACTTAGTAACGACCAAGATTAACAAATAATAGAAAGATTCTTATTCTAAACATAATTACAAGAATCTAAATCTACAATCAATATTGAAAATTACCATAGTTTTAGCATCTGGATAGCATAGTCAAACCAAGTAAAAGTAGATTAATGCCTTCATGCCTTAGGTTTTCACATAAGGAGTTATTATTGGATTGACTTGAAACAACTTAATGATATATATCACTATAAAATAAAGTAATACTCTCATACTACTATTAACAAGTTTAATGTAATACCCGATTCTTTTCCAAAATGGATTTTTGATTTTATGCTAGTCCATGGTAGTTACTTTATTGGAAATGTTAGTCCCGCAAGAATGAACTTTCGTTGGTTTTTCTTGGGTAATTGTATTGCAATTCTATCATCCTTGGTAACCCCTGAATAATCAATAGCAATAATGGATCTTATAGAATCATGGTGGGAGGAATTGGTTGGAGAAATGCCACTCAAGGTAATCTATCCAACGATAGAGACTCATGAATGGCGAAATGTTACGAGGTGTGATCCCAAAAACACTAGATGGAGTTACCACAATGGATGATCCCGGCCGTGTATGCTACTCGTACTACATTTTCCTTAGCATAACTAATTCATAATATGACTACAACTCGCCATGGTTTTTTGGTTAATTACAAATCTAGCCCGCATAATGCACTTGAAAAAATGAGCTCAAAATGATTACCTTTTGTTGCTATGCTATGGCTTTGCTTGAATTTTTATTAAATAAGTATTTACATGATTTTTGCCTCGGTGAAATGCTGAAAAACATATGAAGCTAGTGTTTCATGTTGTTATCGACTGAAAAAAATAAAAGAAAGCTTTATAAGTGCCACAACTTTTGTTGGAAAATCTGATCCCGTTTATGCATCATGTAAAATTACAAGCTTTAACTATTTTTATGCAATTTTCATGAGTTTTGGCCTTCGATTGAAAGATTAGTTAGTATATTCTGCAAATATGGTATTAAAGCCTATTCACATCATTTATATACATGCTTAAAATCTTCATTGTTTTTATGTACTTCCTTACCGAGATTATCTTTGACACATTTTGGTTATTACAATGGATCCAAGTGCTTTTGTGGCTTCCCACCACCGTATGCATCAAGACTGGACGCCCCCATATTACAAGATGTGCTTTCGAGCTTGCTAAAACAAGATTAATGAAAAATAGCTAGCTGAAATATTATGGTGGGAAGCTTGGTCGATACGTTGGGAAACGAGCACCTAAATTCCAAACCTAGTCCATTCGCTGGTTACTTGGTGGCAAAAATGTTATTGGAAGACCCTTCCCATTTGGGTATGGTGGCACTCAAAGAAGACAAAACAAATGAAGCCTCTCATTAGAAGATCAAATTCATTGACATTCGATGCTAATCCCATCCATTTTAGATGTGTTAAAGCCCTTCACGTAATTAGCAATATCATGTCATTTAATCCTTTAGTTTTTTATTTTTTTTCACTTGTGAATGTTTGATGACTTTTTATGTATTTGGAATTTGATAATTACAAATTTAAGAATATTATGTAAGCTATATCATTTTTCTTTTATTTGCATTCAACAAGATTATTCATTTATTTTTGATAAAATAAAAAAAATAATTGAATTCAAAGGATGAATTATAAAATCCGTATAAATTTGGAACAAAATTCATTTATTCTACATGAATTATAAAATCTAGAACGTAGAGGAGGTCGTACAAATTATGAATTTTATAGTTTGGGGCGATTTTGGATTTGCAAATGTTTGAAATGTAAACGTGGTTCTAAACTATCTTAAAAATTATAGACCAAAACACTCGACAATAATATTGGTATCGTAGAAACCGCCTCAAAAAATGTTTTTTTTAGGCGGTTTGAACCGCCCTAAGCAACTACCTTAGAAATCCCCACAATCGCCCCTACACTCTAGAGATGATGGCATTACGGACGGTCCTTAAAATCGCCTCTACAATCTGTAGAGGTGGTTATAGCCGCCTCTAAAAGCCAAAAAAATCGCCCGCAACACCTTTTTTGGTGTAATGCACACATGGGAGTTATGTTCAAAACATATATCTATGATTAAGATATTTTCATAAAAATCATCTTTAAAAATAATCATTATTCTTAAAATGAAATACTTGTTAAAAACAAGAAATGAAAATAATATCTTTAGTCCGTACTAAGAATAATCGAGTCTTAAGCACATTCCTACATGGCAGTGTTAGCTCATAAATACCTATATCTAATGGTCCAACTTTTGATCCATTGTAATCGTGTAGGTCATCTCCCTTGGAGCCATTTTTTTTCTTCTAAGCTCCTATATATTTAAAAAATGTGAGGACCACATATAGTATCATATACCTATAAGGTGGAATTTAGAAATATGAAAATCGACTTTAATAATATAAATACTTGAGGTGGTGGTAGAATTCTTCTTTTGTATCCCTTCTAGGTACTCCTTACAGTTGCATTACCAATGTCCTTTCTTATTCCAATGAAAACAGTACTACATCCTTTGGGCTATTTTAAGCCTTAGGCTTTTTCACTCTTCCAAAAGGCGTAGTTGAAGACTTCTTCTTCTTAGGCTTATTCTTTCCCTTTATCGTATCCTTTCTCTTATTAACTAGAAGTACAGAGCTCTTATTCTTCTTGTTAATTTCATGCTAAGCTTCCCTTAATATGGATAACAACTCTCCAAGAGTCTTTTTCATATGCATCATATTGAAGGTCATGATAAACTATCAAAGCTATTGGGCAACGATTGCAATACTAGGTCGTTGAATAATTCAAGCATCCATTCCAACTTCAAGCTTGACTAGTCCGTCGATATACTCTATCATTTCTATGACATGCTTTTTGATGTTAGATCCCTTATCCATTCTAGCTCTAAATAGCTTTCTTGCTATCTCATAGCATTCATGCCTAGTATTCTCCTCAAATAAGATTTTAAGCTTTGCTATGATGTCGAAAGCTTGTGACCATCTATGTTGGCGCTTATACTCGCGATGTTATAGCATCAAGCATGATGCTCTAAGTAATGGTTGCATCATTTCTATGTTTGATCCATGCTATATGAGCTTCGACTTGATCTTGAGGAGGTTTAGCTAGGAGAGCTTTCTCTATCGTATAAAGAATTTTCTCATGTTAGATGACTATCCTCAAATTCATTTCCTGGTCGAAGAAGTTTATGCCATTAAAGGCATTAATTCCATCAATTATCAATCATATTGATGTGTTGTTAGTCATACTATGCAATCTGATAGGATAGAAAAATATTTGGTTTGGTTAATTAAATTGCATAAAATAAAACAAACCATAAATCAAAGAAGTAAAATCTATATTCGCTCTCACTATTTTCTTCAAGTTCTATAATTTTCAACATAGGACTCAAGAAAAATTTTTGATTCATTTTTGTAGTGGGTTAGGATCCCATCCTCTAATATGCATTAACCTTGAGTTATCTTAACAAGCCATACATGAAGGATTAGGTAGGTAACTCCTTACCAATTACGTCTAATGTAATTTCTAATCTCATTGGCATGGCAACTCCTTATTATATCGGATCTTATGTTAATACCAATCCTTATCTATAAGGTTATTAGACCTTAAGTTATCTCAACAAATCCAATAACTCATTTAAGTTAGACCCAATGTTCGAGGACATCATATGGCCCATGATTTGTTTCGCTCGAGGAAGAAGTGACCTTGAGTTATCTCAATAAGTAAAAAATGACCAAGAGAGTTCCCTCCTCATAACGTTGGAAGATGAGAAGAGAAGAGAAATAAAATAAAGTATAAAAGAAAGTAAGACACGCGGATCTTATTTGTCTAAAAATTATAAACATTCATTCCATATAACTAGGTCGACTCATCCATACCATTCACTCATGCTTCAATCACATTGATACATGGCATACTAGTGAAACATATTTAATTCATAAACTAATTATAAATCTATGGTTTTTTATCATTTTATAAATTTATCAAAATTTCTTTAAATTTCAATTTGAAAACTTTTCGGGCCTCGGGCCTATAAGCTTTAGGCCCTAAATGCCAACGAGCTTCGACGCTTAAGCCATCAACTTAGCACTCGTACCGGTCCGCCCATGGCTAACATCCTAGCATCCGAGTGCTTGCTCGGTGGCCTCCCACACCTAGCCTATTACTTGATGCGGGTGAGCCTAGCTCGTGAGCTTGGCATGTCCCGTGTGTGGGAACTTGCCCGAGGGCCTAGCATGCCTTACATGTGAGCACCTAGCTTACATGCCTCGTGTGTGGCTTAGCATGCAACGCCTAGCCTACATGCCTCATGCATGGCTCGGCACATAATGCTTAGCCTCGTCTCATACCCGGCGTGTGATTGGCCAAGCCTCATCGTGCACCTAGCGTGCAATAAACTAGTGGTTTTTATTTTCCCTACGAGCACCAACATCCAACGTCGCCTCGCATGCCGTATTATTTTTAACCCAAATTTCAAATTTAAATTTATATAAAATACCAAAAACACTAGATTTATAATCAAGCATAGTTAATTTATATAGTTAATCATAATTAACATAACATTTAATCAAAGATTCAAAGGATACTTTGATACTAACCGAAGGATCATGAATCCTATGAATTTACAAAAAAAATAAAAATTTTCCTCCATCTAAAGGACCTAAGATCATGCTCGTTGAATCAACTAACTATATATATATACATGAATTAAAATAATGAATAGAGAATTACCTATTGTAGCATATATCTAAATTCTTTAGTAGAAAAAACCGTTCAAGTGTCCGACTCTATCGATGGTCCATTTAGTCTAAGCACCCATTAAGAAAAACTTAATATTGGTAGAGTGCTAGCTTCACATTTTCTTATTTGTGTAGTGTTTCCTATAAAAATCTAATTCGGATAAGTTTGTGATAACCCAAAGAGAAGAGAGAGGAGGTGGCATGCTAGGGTTAGGGAGAAAAAAATTTTCTACTTATTTTATTTTAGTCATGGGTCCCTTTTAATCTCTTAGTGTGATGAATTTTTTCTCCCTAAAAACTCTCCCTTTATGTCATACCTCCCCTCTAATTTAAAGGGGGAGAGTTTCCCTGTCGTTGAGAGGGGTGGCAAATAAGTCCTAATTGGGCTTGTGGTTGTTGCTTTCTAATCCTTCAAATATTAGGAGTTATTTTACATGTGGAGTTTTAATCTTTATCTTTAAAACATTCATCCTTACCCAATAAGGTTGATGTTTATCCTTAAAACATTCATCCGTATCCAATAAGGTTGATATTTATTCTCTTACCAAAATATCTTAAGGCTTTTAATTAAACCTATTGGGCCAAAACCATTCTCGGCCCCATTAGTTTATTTGGACTATCCAAATAAATAATCTTGGATAATTTTAGGTGGTCTACATTAGGAGGTAATTTTTGAAAATATCTTTTAACCTAAATTAGAAAATTAATTTTCATTTTAGGTTATTTACTTCCAAATTAGGAAACCGATCTCTAAAATAGGAACTTTCCATTTTAGGAAGCTTTCCATTTTTGGAAACCCTTTCCAAAAAAGGAAACTTTCAAAATTGAAAACTTTTTCCAATGTCTTTGCTTCTCTTTAATTATATGAATTCTTAAACTTATGCATGTGACTCAATAAGCTCTTAGATATATTAGCAATGTATCAAGAACTAAAGACTCTTTTTTATGTTTTGATACATAAATCAAGATTGATCTCTCGTTAACACCCAATTTTGGATCAAAAAAAAAAAAAAGAGAAGAAAAAGAAGAAAAAAGAAAAAGAAAAAGGAAGTAATATATATATATATGGGTGCAATTGAAGAACGAAAGAGAAAAGAAGCAAAATAAAGTTGGTTTTTAAAATGAAGGACCAAAATAGATTTTTACCAAAAAAAAAAAAACCCTAGAAAGCTAGTATAAAAGCCCCATTTCCTCCCCCAAAAAGATCGACCATCGTTCACTCTCTTCCCTAAAAATACCATAGCCGCCGACCTCCTCCAACCACAAGCACCGACAGGGCCTCACCCACTATCTCCTCCCATAACAGACCTCTCACGCCAACCATCTCCTTCCATAGCAACCTTTGCCGCAACGCCTTCTCCCTTTCCCACATAGCAGCCTCATGCGCGCCTCTTCACACCTACAGCCTCGTGCGTGCTCCCGACCTCCTTCATGATAATGCCCGACCTCCCACACGGCGCCGACCACGCACCGACCTACTACCGAGTGCCTCGCCCCAATAGTAGCATGCCGGTGCCGCAACGTGCTAATGACAGAGCCGACAGCCGTGCTAGCACCGGCGCTAGCAGCAGCCCATCACCCGTATCAAGCCTTCCCGCACGCTACTAGCAATCGCCTTTCCTCCCCGACTTGACTAAGTATTAGTCTCCATCGGTTCAAAAAGGTCGGATTCGACCTCGAGATCATCAAGCAAATCAGCTCGCCTCTTTTTCTTCTTTACGAGTAATTTTGTTTCACTTTTTGCTTTATTTTATTTTATTTTTAACATGTATTAAATTTACTTCATGTTGATATGTGTCATGTAATTAATTTAATCTATTTGTTTATGTATAATTTGTTGGAATTGCGATGATGTGTATTTGCCGATTTTGTGGTATGAGGCATCAATTTGAGCGTTTGAATATTTGTTATTCGGAATGTGTATTTTAAGGGTTTGTCTAATATGGTGATTTTATAAAAAACACGCACGTCGAACCGAGCAAGTTTGAAATGTTACAACGTAACTTCGTTTTTGTTAAAGCATACTAAAGTAATTAATTTCATCGATTTGTAGTCTTCTCCGATTCCGATCCTATTGTTAGTTCTTAATTTTTATCTATGTGTGCTCGTTTTATTTGCCAATTTTAGCATATTTTAGCCAAAGCCGTAATCGTTTATTTTTTGTCGTCGATTTTGGCCTATTTTGGGCAAAGTCGTGGCTTTCGTTTTTCGTTGCCGATTTTGACCAAAGCTCGTGGCTTTCGTTTTTTGTTCGTCGATTTTGGCCAAGGCTTTAGCTTTCGTTTTTTGTTGTCGATTTTAGCCAAAGTCGTTGCTTTTGTTTTTTGTTATCGATTTTAGCCTACTTTTGTCTAAAGCCGCCAACCTTTGATTTAATTTCCGACTTTAGCCTATTTTTGTCAAAGTTGTCGATTCTCGCCTATTTTTGCCTAACTTGTCGATTTTTGCCTAAATTGTTGATTTTTGCCTATTTTTGCCTAAGTTGTCGATTTTTGTCTATTTTTGCCTAAGTTGCCAATTTCTGCTAGTTTTTGCCTAAGTTGTCGATTTACCGCTTTGTTTTTGCCTAAGTTATCGATTTTAGCCTATTTTTGCCTAAGTTGCTGATTTTTGCCTATTTTTGCCTAAGATGCTCGATTTTTGCTAACTTTTGCTTAAGTTGGCGATTTTGCCTATTTTTGCTGGAGTTGTCGATTTTTGCTCGTTTTGACCTAAGTTGTCAACTTTTACCATTTTTTATCTATTTTTACATCATTTCTAGCCATCCATTATAGAGTGAGGATGAGGTCTTTGACCGACCAAGTCCCAAATCACTCAACTAGAGGGCATCTTTCATGAAAAATCGGGAATCGAACCAATGTTATATGCGATGCAGCTTGCCTTAGGCAAGACAAGGTAGGGTGACTTTTGATCTTCCCTACACGTAATAAACCCCTTACTCGAAACTGCGAACGGACCAATCATGAGGTTTCCTAGTAATCGTAATACTAGGTGGTGACTCCAATCATCCGCCCTACATTTCACCTCACCGCCGACATCGCTCCGCAACGAATGGCAACTCCACTAGGGACATACTTAGGGTTAGGCTTTGCATGCAATTTTGAGTTTGATTTCGATGATGTTGTCGATTCTTATATGCTTTTAGCTTATTTACGCAATCTATCCGTTGTGTTTAAAGTCATGCCTTTGTGTTTTATCGTTTGCCTTGAATTTTCCATTTTATTTCATTTATCTAACTATTTATCTTTTTTTCTCTTATTTTTATTCTTTTTTATTTTTCTCGTTTGTACCTTTGTTTTATTTTTATTTGAGACTAGATATGGAATAATGCCCATGCACACCATATTGCATAATTTTATGACATTTGCATTCGCTTTAGGATCTAGGGAGGAATTACTCGGTGCCCTTAATGGGTTTTTCCCCGGGTAACACTTATGAAACCTCAACTCTTTTGGAAAGCCGCCACTATCATGATAGGTATTCGATGGTCTCCATGATTACTAGCTTCACACTTGGTCGGCCTCGATTCTCCTAGGCCAAAAGGGATCCTTTGAGACTTAGATAAATCCTACCTAATCATGTAATGGCCGAAACCGGACCCTAGGACCACCTTTCCCGTATAAATTCACTAGGTAAGCTGGATATGTCAAAATCTTGACCAAGCAATCTGGTCATGATGTTTCAAGATGAGTGACAAAAGAACTCGGATCCAAACTCACTTGGTGGCCAAATTCAACAAAAATTCTTAGGCTTTACAACAAACGAGAGGGAGATTAACTAGGAATGGAATTTCAAAGCAACCATAAGGAGATCACACACTTCCAGTCGGTGATCAATAACACCCAAAAGTCGCTTGATTGTTGAAAGATACCGAGGCCCGATGACCGAGTACAAGTTTTAAGCTAAATATAGGAATCTCGCAAGGTTGCTAGAGGTGCCGGTTCGAAGCCCACTCTCGAGGCCCTAGCCGGTCTATGGGACCCTTCATACGGATGTTTCATCATAGGGGGACTAGACGTGACCCCAACCTTGGAGGAGTATCATCGACTTATAAGCATGTCGAGCACTTTACATTGGATATATATGTATCGAAGGAGATCAAATGCCGAGAAAAAGGTGGAGGATTCGCTAGACATAAGCATGAGTCATGGTAAGGCTAGAGGGAATGTCGAAGGATGACACTTTGAGAGCTGGTTGGATGTGTTCAAGCAAAGCCGAAGGACTCAAGAGTTATCTCTAAATGGCTCAAGATTCTAGCACTTATGATCTTTGGGTTAGTGTTTTTTCCCTCAACGTACCGATTTAATCAATCTAGATGCGGCCAATGTCTTCATCGAGGTGGAGAAACACTCTATAAATCTTATTGCTGCCATTCTATCTTAAACCTTCTCCTCATTGAGTCATTGCAAGAGGTCCGGGAAAGGGAGTATGAAATGTTGTGTTCAGCTACTTTTTATATGGGTAATTAGCCGGTTTAAAGCCCATAAATTGGTTTTCAAGACATACCGATGGACCGATCAAGAACTATTGAAAGAATTCTTGGCCAAGAAATGGAAAAACAAGTCCGAACGAGTGTGGTTTTCATCATTTTTGAGCTTGTTGATCTGGGGCTTTCTATGGAAGACAGTTTGGATGAATCGAAAGGCATACATAGCTTACTGTGGAGCACGACCTTGGGTTCCTTTAATAGGAGCAACTCGGATGTACTTGTTATGCTCCCTCTATGGTATCGAGGCAATTGGACTATGAACGAGTCGTCCGTAGAACTATGGGCCTAAACGGGTTTGAAAGAAAGCTTGAGAAGGATGCCACTCTCGAGTTTCTCGAACGAGTTCTATAGGATTGGTTAACTCCGGGAGTAGTGGGAGGATGAACGATTGATCATGAATTAGCGAAGTGACCGTGAGATACCTCACATGGCAAACAAATAGGGTGAAAGACTACAAACACTTAGCCGACTCTAACCAAGCCATGGGAAATGGATGTCCAAGCCACCTCGTCGAGGGGAGTGAGATGGTAACACCACAAGATCCGAGTGTTGTGCCTAGCCGGACTAAAAGGAAGAAAAGAAGAATAAAGGACTTCACGGAATTAGTCCTTACTTACAATCAGGACCTCACCAAAGAGATCGAGAGGCTCAAGGCCGAGAATCAAAAACTAACATGTGATTTGGCTAAGGAAAAAAGGATGAGAGGGAAAGATAAAGAAAAGATACTAGACCTTGAGTAAGATCTCGGAGGCTTGGCAAAGCATAGCTACCAAAGAGGAATATTAGAAATTGAACTATCATAGGGCTCGAGCGAACTAGAGGCCAAATATGCCGAGATGGATAAGTTGCAATCACAAGACAAGTGAGTAGAGCAAGAGTTAAGAGATTTGAGGTCGAAATACGAGAGGGTTAGAGAAGGTAATAAGAAGTGGCAACCGGCGCTAGACACCGAATGTAGCCATCACAAGTTCCAATAAAGCAAGTAAGAGAGGCACAAAGTCGGATCACAACACTCAAAAAGGAGAATTGACATCCGAAGAGAGAGTTAATTAGGCTATCCTCGTATCGGGCCACCATACATAATCACTTAGCTCGGGTTAGTACCGAACGAGGCAAAAGCTTAGCTATGCTAGACAATCAAGCAAAGGAAGTCTCCAAGGAAGCTATAGCACTTCGAGAGCTATGCCCGGCCATCAATGAGCATAGGGTGAAAAATCATAATGAAGCGGTGGGCGACTACATGAGGAGATAATGAGTATTTGCTCGTTTGAAATGGCTAGAAGAGGGAAGGTCTTTGGAGTCCGAGCGAACCGCCGAGGGAATGTTTTTCTCGCTTTTATTTTATTTCCCATTGTATGAGTCTTCTTCCTTTTGTTATGTAAAAGAAAGATGTATTATGAATGAATAAGAGACCTCGTACTTCCCATTTTGAATAATAAAAGCTTTGACATCTTTTTTTAAATTATGATAACTCATTTGTAATGGAAACTCGAGCCTCATCAATTAAAGTTAAGATAATATGATGGCTACGAATAGGAAGTGACTCGAGGGCTGACTTTTGCTGGTACCAAGGCCGTCAAGTTACTTATTGTCATTCTTCAAAACAAAACGGCATCATAATCGAAGGAAAAGACTTGTTAGATGTCATCGGGATTCGAATCTAACTAACGATCAGCGTTACCACTTGTCGTAGCGAGTCCTCTTTTGGGAATTCTTAAAAGTTACTAATGAATTTGAATTCGTCTTTAAACTTGAAAGGGCCAAGCAATCAACACCACCATCTATCAAGACATGTTCCATTTTTGTAATCCTAAAAAGTTACCGATGAATTTGAATTCATCCTTAAACTTAAGAGGATTGAAGAATCAATGATCCGAGTTCTTTTGTCACCCCTCGGAGATGGTTATTCCATATCCGAGTCTCGAGTCTCATTTTATTTTTTCTTTAACCAATTATTTACATCTAGTGTTTGTTGTCTTTTGCTTGAACAAAAACATAGGTCAATTTGCCAAAACTATACTTCCTTCGTGCATTCACCACATTAGGGCGAGAATAAGGATGGGGAATGAAGAAAGAGCTCTACTCAAACAAAATCACCGAGTGAGAGGTAGAAACGCCGAAGGAAGAGATTGCTAGGCTCATTGCTCCGGTGGAACAAAGTCTACAAAATCCCATGATACCAAAAGTTACCGTTCGAAGAGAAGTCGACCAACCATTGGCATCCCCAAAAGTGTTCACTACCATAGCACCATCAATCACTCGGACTACTCCGACACCATCATTTAGCATGCCCCATGCAGAGCCTATTGATACTACTAACCATGCACATCATCGGATGACAAGAGGGGCATATGATTTCGCCTCTCGCCCGTAGGACCTACCCTAGTGTTGCCTCGAGTCGCTCAAGCATCGATGATAGCCACTCCCAATTTCATTGCTAAAGAATTAGCCAAGGAGAAGACGACCTCGGGATTGGAGGCGGAGAAGATCATAATCATTGAGGAGCGTTTGCGAGATATTGAAGGTGCGGACATATACAATCCACTCCTCGGCATCGATAAGTGTTTAATGCCGAATATGATGATTCCTAAGAAGTTCAAGGTGCTCGAGTTTACCAAGTACACCAGGAGTTAGTATCCTAAAACCCACTAAAGGATTTATTTGAATAAAATGGCCGAGGTGGCATATGATGAAAAGCTATTGATCCACTTCTTTCCTAAGAGCCTTAACGGGTCCGCCCTCAACCGGTTTATCGACTCGGATCAAACCAAGATCCAAAAGTGGAAGGATTTGGTAGATGTGTTTATGAGGCAATACAAGTTTAACTTAGAGATAACTCCCGATAGATCAAGCTTACGAGCTATGGAAAAGGGCTTAAAAGAATTGGTCGTGGAGTATGCTCAAAGATTGAGAGAAATAGCCTCTCGCATTCATCTACCCCTTCTAGAAAGAGAGTTTGTTACCCTCTTTACTAACACTTTCAAGGCTCCATACTATGATTATTTACTAAGTAACGGGTCAAATAATTTTGTTAAAATAGTATCTACAACCAATCGAATCGAACAAGCTATCAAGTTAGGAAAGATAGCCGACCCTTCGTAATCTGGACGGAAGAAAAGTAACTTTGGTAGGAGGAGAGACTTGGAGGTGCACCAGATTGGGGAGTCTTCTAATAATAGGGAGAGATGGAACAACTCATGGGGGAATGGTAACCAATACACCTCCCATTATATAGCCAACCCAAACATCCAGTTTGGAATCCCAACAAACACCTTCCCAACTAATGTAGTTGGACCGATGCACTCAAACACCAACCTTCCCATCATATCAAATGCCACACAACCTTTACCAAACCGTCCAAACACATGTCCGACCCCAACGATCGCCTCACACACACTACCAAAACCCACCATAATTCATAAACCAATCAAGACCACCGAACTAAAACTTTCCAAGAAACACCGCTAGTGGGAAATTTAATGACATATTGCCACCTCTATCAATATCCCTCGATGACCTCTTTAAACATCTCATAACCGTTGGTCGGATAATCCCAGTGACACTACCACCACTTCAATCGTCATTCCCTCATTGGTACAAGCCAAATGAAGTATGTGACTATCACAATGGTGCTAATGGTCATAACATTGAGAATTGTGTGAGCTTTAAGAAGAGGGTGCGAAGCTCGATAAATCAAGGCTTGATAGCATTCAAGGATTCCCCAAATGCCCCGAATACCAACTCTAACCCTCTTCCGAATCATGCCATAAGAGGGGTAAACATGCTATCAGTAGGAGATGTGAAGGGTGATAAAAGAATATCGACTTTGAAGATGTCCATGTCCGACTCGTTCGATATATCGAAGGCTAATAGTTTTGGCAAGAAGCCTATCGAGCCTCAAAATACCACCTATATAGAGCGATTCCGCAAGTTCCATGAAGTAAAAGGGCATGATGTTGATGATTGTCATGAGTTTCATTAAGAAATTCAAATCATGTTGGCCTTGGGGACCTTAAGGATAGAGAAGGGAAAGATAGAGCCTACGAGTGAACACTCTAACCTCCAATTCGAAAATAAAGAGTCGAGTTAGTCGGATATGAAGTAAATGGGACTAGTCCTATGAAGCTAATCTCGAGGGCCCTCGCTTCTAAGAGCGTCAATTATCAAGCCACCCCTCATAACTATGGGCATTCTCCTCTAGTCGATGGATCAAGTGTTGTAATGAAGATCTCTGCTAATGGGATAGTTGATATAGGAAGGGTTACACACTTGGGAAGATGCTTTACTCTAGAAAAATTGAGAGAAATAAAGGGTAAAGGAGTAAAGACCGCTCCTTAGAATGTTATTGTAAGCAAGCCTCGTGAACGAAGAAGAAGCAGTGGTGTTCTTGAAGCTAATGAAACATAGCGAGTATAGTGTGTTAGAGCAACTAAACAAGACCTCTCGCTCGTATCTCCTTATTAGCTTTAATACTCGGCTCGTAACCTCATCGTAAGGCACTTTAGAAGGTTTTGAATGAGGCATATATGCCTTAAGATATCACTTTTGAGTCGATGGAGCGTCTAGTAGGCCGAGTACGTACTACCAACTACCTTTATTTCATAGAAGATGAGCTAGGACCCGAGGGCACTAGGCATAATAAAGCTCTATACATTACTCGCTAAGTGTAAGAACTACACAATAGCGAAGGTGCTTATTGACAACGGATCCGCACTCAATATGTTGCCCAAATATGTGTTAGATCACCTACCAATTGATCCTTCTCACATGAGGCCGAGTAAGATGATGGCATTAGCATATGATGGTATGCCTCGACGGGTCATTGGTGATATAGATGTGGATCTTGGCTTCGAGCCTCTCCGGCTCCAAACGGCCATGCAATCGATCGATATCCAACCTACCTATAAGCATATTGCTAGGAAGGCCTTAGATTCATTCTCGCTAGTACGGTTACGTCTTCGCCGCACCAATAATTGAAATATATAGCTAGTGGGAGGCTAATTACCGTAAAGGTCGAAGAAGCAATGGTAGTTGTTCGGAATGTATCGACCTCATATATTGAGACGAAGGGGGCACGTGATGGGGATTTACATGCTTTCGAGGTGGTCAATACCGAGTTGTTCTTAGAGAATTAACGAGATAAGAAAGCCCAAGTTATCGAAGCTATGAAAATGTCGACTAAGTGTATGATAAAATGTGAGACACATCCATTCGAGGTGAGTGATGACCCGTCAAAGGTAAGGATCCATATGAAGTCGAAATACAAAGACCACCTTTTTGGGTTAGGTTTTAAGCCATCTAGGAAAGGCTACCGAGAGGATGGTAGAACGTACGTGAGAAAAGAGAATGGCTTGTGTCGAAGGGCGTGATCCGAACGATGGAAGGATTGATATTCCTCATATCCGTGTCACATTCCCAAAACCTTCGTATATAGCTCATGTGAATGATGAGGATTTGAGTCCGGAACAGCCTATTCCAAGATATGATAGTGAACACTCGGGAGTTAAAGAAATTGATGATGGAGGTCAATCGGTCCAGCCAATGCCGACCTTAGCCGGTGTAAGTACGGTTGTTCTACCCTGACTCACGATCAATACATTAGGAGACACTTTTCATCTAGATCAACTCATCCATAAGTTCACCAAGGAAGAAGAGTTGCACATTTAGTTTGATGAAGAAGCACCTTCAATCTTCAAAACTAAGTAATTTTCTTATCATTTTTGTTTTTTTTATTCTTTGAACATTGTAGTATACTAAATGTATACTAGTTATTATTTATCATAAAAACATTAATTATTGGATTATATAAAATTTGTTTAAATTTTAGCCTTTCTCTTATTCTATTTTTTTTTATTTGCACTTTATTTCATTTCATGAACAATCAATATGATCACTTCTTAGAAATCAAAAATGATTCTCCCAAAAATATATGGCCTAATTTTGATAAAACCTAAATTGTAATGGACGAAGAAGAATGGGATGATAATGATATTCAAGAATTCACTAAGCTAGTTGAGCAATCGAACGGTCCCTTCAGCCACACGAAGAGGATTTGGAGGTATTAAATATGGGGACCAAGGAGAATAGGAAGGAGCTAAAGATAGGCACCCCGATAGAGAATACATAAAAATAGAGATTGATTACACTCGCTAGAGGAGTATGCCTGATATGTCAAGTTTAGACACCGACATAGTGGAACACGGACTATGTTTGAACCCAAGGAGCAAGCTAGTGAAACAAAAGTTGAGACAACCAAGGCCGGATATTCTCACTGAAAGCCAAAGATGAGATAAGGAAGCGAGTGAGATGTCGGATTTTTAAAAGTGGTTGAGTACCCTCGATGGGTGTCAAACATTATCATCGTGGGGAAGAAAAATGGTCGAATCGAAGTGTGTATTGACTTTTATGATTTGAATAGAGCGAGTCCGAAGGATGATTTCTCACTCCCTCATACCGACATCTTAGTGGACAACACAGCAAAAAATGTAACTTATTCATTCATGGATGGTTTTTCAAGATACAACTAGATCAAAGTGGTCATGGAAGACAAAGAGAAGATGACTTTTATTACACCTTGGGGGACTTTCTACTATAAGGTTATGCCTTTTGGTCCGAAAAATGCAGGAGCGACCTATCGGGGGGCCATGGTCACACTTTTCCATGATATGATGCACAAAGACATTGACGTATATGTAGATGATATGATTGCGAAGTCAAAAGAAGGCGAAGATCATACTCTAACATTAGGAAAGCTATTTGAGAGACCGAAAAGGTACGGATTGAAGTTAAACCCCGCAAAGTGCATATTTGGTGTAAAGTCAAAAAAACTACTAGGGTTTGTGGTAAGCAACAAAGGCATTGAAGTTGATCCGGATAAGGTTAAGGTGATCCAAAGCATGCCCGCACCTTCATCCGATAAGGAGATTAGAAGTTTCTTGGGTCATTGAACTACATAGCTTGGTTCATATCTCGGTTATCCATGACATGTGAGCCAATCTTTTGGTTATTACGAAAGAAGAATCTCGAGTATGACCAAGATTATCGGCTAGCCTTTAATAAAATAAAGCGATACTCGTAGAATCCATCGTTATTGGTACTATCGGTTCTCGGAAGGCCTCCGATTCCGTATTTAACCATGACGAGAGATGGCTATGGGTTGCGTCCTAGGCCAATGTGATGAATCCCGATATAGTGTGCTTGAGAAGATGTGTTGTGGCCTAGTATTTTGTACAATAAGGCTTAGACAAGTACATGCTTTATTATATCTCGTGGTTGATTTCAAAGATGGATCCACTTAAGTATATCTTTGAAAAGCCATACTTATCTAGTCGTATTACATAATAGCAAGTTATACTCGTTTGAGTATGATATTGTGTATATGATGAGAAAGGCGATGAAAGGAAGTGTCATAGCCGATCAACTAGCGGATGGTGCAATTGATGACTATGAACCTCCGAAATTTAACTTCCCGATGAGTCAATTATGGCCATAGATGAAGAATCCGAGTCCGGAACCGGTAAATGGACCATGTATTTCAATGGGGCAATCAATGTGAATGGAAACGATGTTGGATCGGTCCTCGTCTCACCGGATGGAAAGTAGTTTCCAATGGCTATGAAATTACAGCTTGAATGCACAAACAATATAGCAAAATATACGGGTTGGAAACTGACCTTAAAAATGGGGATCCAAAAGTTAGATGTGTATGGTGATTCGTTACCGATAATCTATCAAGTCAAAGGAGAATGATAGACGAAAGATGAAAAGTTCGAAGTCATATAAGGAGTACTTAACAAAGCTAGCCGATCGTTTTAATGAGATAGAGTTCACTCATTTGGGTCTAGATAAGAACCACTTCACCGATGCCTTGGCCACACTAGTTGCAATGATAAAGATAGCACATGGTAATAAAGGTTCATCTTATATACATTAAAGTCATAAATGCCCCGACCCACTTGTATTGTCCGATTGAGGTTGAGCTCGATGAAAACCCATGATATGAAGACATCAAACAGTTTATAAAACATCGAGAATACCCATCGTGTGCTTCAAAGACCGATAGGAAGACTCTTCAAAGGTTGGTAATGGATTTTTACTTAGATGGCAAAGTGCTATACAAAAGAAGTTTCGATGGGACTTTGCTGAGGTGTTTAGACTCCATCGAAGCTAAGAAGATGATTGAAGAGGTTCACGGGGGGTTTGTGGAACCCATGCCAACGGACACATGATGTCTCGTCAAATTTAGAGGTGTAGTTATTTTTGGACTACCATGGAAAGGGACTCGCATAGACTATGTGCGGAAGTGCCACAAATGCCAAATCTACGTAGACCGGATGAATGCTCCTCCCGCACGCCTCCATAACATGATGTCTCCCCGGCCATTATCAATGTGGGGAATGAATGTGATTGGGTCACAAACCCGAAAGCTAGTAATGGTCATCACTTCATCCTAAGTAGCAATTGATTACTTCACTAAATGGGAGAAAGCGAGCATCCTTCGCACATGTTACCTAGAGAGTTGTTCGTTGATTTATGCGAGAAAGACATCATTTGTCGATATGGGCCTTTGAAGACCCCGATAATGGATAATGCATAAAATTTCAATGGTAAGATGATTACGGAATTATGCGAATAATGAAAAATCAAGCACCATAATTCTTCATCATATAGACCCAAGATGAATGGGGCCGTGGAAGTTGCAAATAAGAATATAAAGAAGATCATACGGAAAATGGTAGTCATGTATAAAGACTGGTATGAAGTGTTACTATTTGCATTACATGCTTATAGAATGGTAGTGAGGACATCAATTGGGGCAACTCCATACTCGTTGGTATATGGAATGGAGGTAGTAATGCCCATGGAAATAAAGATGCCATCTCCGAGGGTGTTAAAAGAAGCAAAGCTAGATGAGTCCGAATGGGCCCGAACTAGATATGAACGAGTTGAATTTGATTAGTGAGAAAAGGTTAGTAGGCTGTTTGTCATACGCGATTGTATCGGAAAAGAATTACTCGAGCACATGATAAGAAAGTCCGCACAAGAACTATTGGTGAAAGGGATTTAGTCTTAAAGAGAGTACTCCTAATCTCAAGGTAGAAAGAAGTAAGTGGGCACCCAATTATGAGGGTTCGTATGTGGTGAAAAGAGCATTCTCTAGAGGAGCCCTCCCTTGATGAAGATGGATGGTGAGGTCTTGCCGAAGTCGATGAATTCTAACATTGTAAAGAAATATCATGCTTGAGCATGCAAAATTCTTCTCTTTTATGTTGTAAAAAAGGAAATAATCAAAATTATTTTGAATATTTTATAGTTTAATCGTTTTACTTTTGATTCTCTTTTCTTTCTTACCCACTCCATATAAACCATTCTTGACTTTTTCTTTATCTATCAAAATAATCCCCTCTCTGCTAAGGTGATCGGTCCCCGAAAGATGAACAAGAATCTTTTATTGGTCTCATGTGACATCTCATGCTTAATGTTATTTATGAAAAATGATAACACAAAAGAAGACAAATGACGGGAATGATAGGAATTTTATTCACCCTTGATAAATGAAAAGGCTTTTCCATTAACTCTTTATGAAAAAAATAAAAAAATAAAAACGATGAATAGTAGATGATGATAATCAAAGGTTGCCTCGATCGTTTCGAGTACACCCCATATGCAATGGCAAGGAATAAAGCATTTGGTAATGACGATCCAAGCATGCACGTAGAAAGCTGGTCGATCAAAAAAAAAGATTTAGGAGACGTACGATTAAGTAGAGAAAAACCCACAAGAGCAACCGACCTAGAAAGCACGAACCTAGCCCAATGAAGATATATCGTAGCCGGGAGGGAAGTGTATGTTTTGGCGAGTAACAATTTTTGTGTTTCGGGCACATTGCTCACATTCCGGTGCATTGCCAAAGGAAAGTCATCTCGTTTGACCACGAAGACGATCACTCGCGTCAACTCCGTGTTCGGAGAAGGCCTTTGCATGGGCGTTGCCAATTGATTGTGGCCCTTCTTTGATTTTCTTTACAAGCTCACTATGCAAAGCCAAAGAAAAGTCAAATTTTCAATGGCTTCACGTCGTAAGCATTGTAAAGAGGGGACAACTCGTTAACACCTAATTTTAGGTCAAAAAAGAGAAGAAAAAAAGAAAAAAAATAAAAAGGAACTAAAATATATATATATAGGGGTGCAATTGAAGAAAAGAAGAGAAAAGAAGCAAAATAAAGTTGGTTTTTAAAATGAGGGACCAAAATAGATTTTTTCCCAAAAAAACCCCAAGAAAGCTCGTATAAAAGCCCCTTTTCCTCCCCCCAAAAAACTAGCTATTGTTCACTCTCTTCCCTAAAAATACCCTAGCCACTAGCCTCCTCCAACCACGAGCAACAGCAGTGCCTCACCCATTACCTCCTCCCACGGCACTCGTCACGCCAACCATCTCCTTCCATCGCAACCCTTGCCCCAAGACCTTCTCCCTCTCCCACAAAGCGGCTCGTATGTGCCTCCTCCACACCCTGCAGCCTACGCGTGCGCCCGACCTCTTACACGCCAACGCCGGACCTTCCACATAGCGCCAAACCATGCACCGACCTATTGCCGGCGCCTCACCCCAACGACGAACATGCCGGTAGCGTGCCGAGCACCGACGAAGACGCCAACGGTGTACCAATATCGCCGCGCGACCTCCTACACGGCGCTAGCCCACCCACTGACCTCATCGCTAGCGCCTTTGCCCCAACAAGAAGCATGCCGACACCAGCGAACGAACCACCACTCGCAGCGAGGCCTTCCCACGCTCGCCGCGCAATCGCCTTTCCTCCTTGATTGACTAATTATTAGTCTTCATCGGGTCGAAAAGGTCGGATCCGACATCGAGATCATCAAGCAAATCAACTCGCCTCTTTTTCTCTTTTAAAGTAATTTTTTTTCACTTTTTGCTTTATTTTATTTTTATTTTTAACATGTATTAAATTTGCTTCATGTTGATATGTGTCATGTAATTAATTGAGTGAATGTGATGTAATTAATTTGATCTATTTGTTTATGTGTAATTTGTTAGAATTACAATAATGCGCATTCGTTGATTTTGCGGTATGAGGTGTCAATTTGAGCATTTGAATATTTGTTGTTCGGAATGTATATTTTAAGGGTGTGTCTCATATGGTGATTTTATAAAAAACACGCATGTCGAATCGAGCAAGTTTGAAATGTTGCTATGTAACTCCGTTTTTGTTAAGTATGCTAAAGTAATTAATTTCATCAATTTATGCGTCTTCTTTGATTTCGGTCCTAATGTCGGTTCTCGTTAATTTTTGTCTATGTGTGCTTGTTTTATTTGCCAATTTTAGCCAAAGCCGTCACTTTTTATTTTTTGTTGTCGATTTTGGCCTATTTCGGGCAAAGCTCGTGGCTTTCATTTTTCGTTGTCAATTTTAGCCAAAGTTCGTGGCTTTCGTTTTTTGTTATCAATTTTAGCTAAAGTTCGTAGCTTTTGTTTTTCGTTGCTCGATTTTAGCCAAAGCTATGGCTTTTGTTTTTTATTATCGATTTTAGCCAAAGTCTGTTGCTTTCGTTTTTCGTTGTCGATTTTATCTAAAGTCGTGGCTTTCGTTTTTCATTGTCGATTTTAGCCTACTTTTGCCTAAAGCCATCGACCTTTGATTTTATTGTCGAATTTAGCCTATTTTTGCTTGTTTTTCCCTAAATTGTCGATTTTTATCTATTTTTTCCTAAGTTGTCAATTTCTGCTAGTTTTTGCCTAAGTTGTCGATTTTTGCTTGTTTTTGCCTAAGGTGTCGATTTTTGCCTATTTTTGCCTAAGTTGCCGATTTTAGCCTATTTTTGCCTAGGTTGCTGATTTTTGCCTATTTTTGCCTAAGACGTCAATTTTTGCTAGCTTTTACCTAAGTTGTTGACTTTGCTATTTTTGTTTAAGTTGTCTATTTTTGCTCGTTTTGACCTAAGTTGTCAACTTTTATCATTTTTTTATCCGTTTTGCCGTCATTTCTAACCATCCATTATAGAGTGAGGATGAGGTCTCCGACTAACCAAGTTCAAATCACTCAACTAGGGGGCATCTTTCATGAAAAATCAGAAATTGAACCAATGCTATATGCGATGCGGCTTGCCTTAGGCAAGACGGGGTAGGGTGACTTTTGATCTTCCCTACACGTAATAAACCCCTTACTCGAAACTCTAAACGGACTAGGCACAAGGTTTCCTAGTAATCGTAATACTAGGTGGCGACTCCAATCATCCGCCCTACATTTCACCTTACCACCGATGTCGCCTTGCGACAACCTCTATCAAGGTATCTTGAATATCCAATTCTCTAAGAGGATTAATTAATCCATTATTACCTTTCACAAATATGGTTACCATATAATTGATTCCTCATGTCAACTTATTATTGTGTGATCTCAAACTTAGTTATAAGTCTCGTTCGATTATGATCACATAAGTTTTTTTCATCCCCAAATGTCATAACTCTTAGAATAAACCAACTATACTTTACTCGGTACTCCTACTATGCCCATAGATTTCATGAGTAGACATTCATTGAAGAGCAATGTGATAACTCATTTAGCTTATAAGGAAGGACATGTCCTATCTTAGTCATACACCTACCTACATTAGATTCCTAATGCACCTAACGAATCGCCCACGTGCAACCCTTTACTAGGATCATCGAAACGAGTTTCAAAGTGCATAAATCCTCTAATGAGATAACCATGATGACTTCAAGTCTAAGGACCGATTGTACCCATCTTGTTTGAGATTCTCATAGACTAAACAAAACGAGTTCTCATGGCGAGTCGAGTCCGAGTGATATGTTCTCTAACATAAATTACCTAAGTGCTTACTTTTGCATCACCATGCCAATAGATGTAAGATCTCCTACTCGCTATCATATAGCATGAGCATAGCACTCATAAGTCTATCCGCATATAATCAACATCCATTCTTGAAAATGATAGGACTTTGGATGTTTAATGATATCATTTATGTACATTCGTGTTTGTCTCACATCTTTCAATTAATCACTAATGCAAATGCATATCATATGAAATTTTATCTAATTCTATTCAATCAATAAATGTAAATGAAAAAAATTAATAGAAAGACTTCTTTATTACAAATCATGCAATGATACAATAACTTAAACGCATTCAAACTTGGTTGGGTCTTGGGCACCTACACTAACACTTTGAATTGTGAAGTTTGTGTGTAGTTAATGCTAATATCGATATGCAATTGCTTTGAGTTTGTTAATTGCTTAAGGAATTAATTAGATTAAAGTTAGGGTTTTGAGACCCATTTGGTGGAAAGTTTGATTAAGTGATCCTAAGTATTTAATTGATGCTTGAATTGTCTTGAGCAAGTGAACTAATGAGTTAATTTGAAGTAAAGTTATGTGAATTTAAAAAATTGAGAGGTTGAAGATAATGAATAGTGGTAAATCTGAATTTAGGTTTTAATTGGAAAGAATTTTAGGAAAAATGAGGAATGAAGTTATAAAAGTGTAATTAAAGATGAATTGAGTGATTATTGGATGAAATAGAATAAAATTAATCATATAATCGAATTAAGGATTGATTTATTAAAGGTTGATTGTTTAAGGAATAAGTTAAAGATTGACAAAGGAATATGATTAAAAGATTATTTGGAATCAATTGAGGGATTATATGATTTATTTAGATTGTCGAATCGATTTTTTTCAATCAATTTCATTTTTATTTGATAATCTTATATTTCAAATTTTAGAATAATTCATTGTTTGGATTGTTCCTTGCTATGTGATAGTGATGGATGATCCATCATTTGTGATGCTAGATTCTTCGAAATGGGCAACTCCATCGTAATAGTCTTGATTTCCATTTGGTTCTTCAATTGTATTATGAGTGGATATTATATTGTGAACTATGTTTTAATGTTCTTCATTTGTCTATCATGCATCATTGTTTATGAATGATTTATAAGCATTATAATAGAACTTAGATGGGAATAGGCATTCTAAATGTTTAAAATGCTATCGTATCAAAGGATTTGATGAGAGTTGAAAAGAGATTTCAATGTGTTGGATAAATGTGAATGGCTTGATATGTGTTTTTGGATCCGAACATGCATATGTTATGTTCGTTATTTTGAGTATATACATATTTCATGAAAATGCACGCATAGTATTTGAATACCAATTTGAAAATGTATAAGTGTATTTGGTTTTCAAAAATATTTTTGAGACCCTAGGGAACCTAGCTACTAGGGGAAGCCTTTGAGCTCAATGATATGAGCCTCGTATCTAGCATGAGAGGTATAGTACTACACCATATGTCGACCAAAATGCAACAACTTAGTCATAAGGGGCGTGATTTTGGGTGTTCATATCCAATGATATGCTTTTACCCCATGGGTGTATAAAAAACTATATATGTGTTTTCATATGAGTATCATATATGTATAAATAAATGCTTTGATGATTTGATACGAAATGGTTTTGAACCATTTAATTTGTGATATCAAATGTGTTTTCGATATGCATATGTTTAAGAAATAAGCATTGGATTTTAACATAGATTTTAGAATAACATCCTTAGTCCGTATCCCTCATTTAGTGTATTATAGATTATCTACTCACTAAGCCGTGGATTGCTCACCCCTCATTATTTCGAGTCTTATAGGGTATTAAGGGATCGCCTATTGCTTCCTTCTAGTTGTTTGATTCAAAGTTGGCACTTTGGTTGTGCAACTCATTTCCTTATAAATTTCTTAGAACCTATGTTTATTCTAAGTATATTCTTAAATGCTCTATAGTTATAGCTATGGATAGTGTATTAGGAGTTAATTATGAATATTGATTTTTGATATTAAAATATGAATTGTATTGAGGTTGTAAAGGAAATATTTATTAAGTTTTGATTATGCTGATATTTAATAATAATTTGAGTGATTTGATTTAAGGACTATAGTATAAGTTCGATCATGATTTGAGGTTTAGTTTAGTATTCGAGGTTTGCTTGGGTTAAGGTTGGCCTCATGGTCCTCTTGGTCCTCGCATCAATTATGGTCCACTCTTAAGGTCATGACATCTCGCTCTTAGCATAAAATGGCAAAATCCTAAGAAAATGAGGAGAAACATGCTTCTTGAACTCACTTTAGGCTTGGTTACCCGACAATAGACCACCATTTTAGGTAGAGTTGCCTAGTAATTATTGCATTTTACTTTTTAAAGCAAGGAATCTTGTAGAATGAAGCTATCACTTTTTACTTTTTAAGGAAAGATAACCTACACAATGAGACTATCGCATTTTACTTTTTATGGCAAGCCACCTCACATAATGAGACTATCACATTTTACTTTTTAAGAAAAGCCACCCAACATAATGAGACTATTGTATTTTACTTTTTAGGATAGGCCATCCTTGATATTAAGGTCATTGCATTTTACTTTTTAAGACGAGACCATCCATGATAACAAGGCCATCGTATTGCTATTTTACATTTCGAAGTTAGACTAGTCTTAATAATAAGGTCTGTCATATTTTACTTTTTTGGACATGTTGCCTTGGATAACAAGGCCATCATATCACATTCTTGAAGGATCATGCATCCTATGGAGGTGCGTAATAAATAAAAATTTTCCTCCATCTAAGGGCCTAAGATCATGCTATTGAATCTACTAATCATACATACATGAATAATAAGATAAAAAAGTAAAGGATTACCTTTTGTAGTGCATATCTAAATTCTTTTTCTTTGATTAGTTGTTCAAGTGTTCAGCCTCTATCGATGATCCACGCAGCCCAAATATCCATAAAGAAGCACTCAAAATTGATGGGGTGCTAGCTCCACCTCTTCCGATTAAGTATTTCCTCTAGAAATCAATCTTGAGCAACTTTGCGACAACCTTAAAGGAGAGGTAAGAATATTTCTTGCTAGGTTTTTTGGAGAAAACTATTTTCTCCATTTTTTTTCCTTTTGACCGTTTTCCCTAGGTTAATTTAGAGGCTGGCTGAATTTTTTCTTTTTTTTTTCTTTTTGGCAAAAATTCTCTATTAGATTCTCCTTTCCTTTTTTCCACTCCTCTCCTCCTATTTATAGGAGGAGAGTTTCCTTGTCCTTGAAGGATAAGGAAAGTGGTGGCCTTGAGTCCATAAAGGACTCTAAGTTGTTGTTTCCTTATCTTCCAAAGATGAGCGAGTTATTTTATATGTGGACTACTTGATTATTATCTTTAAAACATTCATTCTTATCCAATAAGGTTGATATTTATCCTCCCACCAAAATTATCTTATGCTTTTAATTAAACCTCATAGGCCAAAACTATTTTAGCCCAATTAATTTATTTGGATTATCCAAATAAAATGCTTAAATTATTTTGGCAAAGTCCACATTAGAAAACAATGTCCAAAAATACCTTTTTAACCTAAATTAGGAAACTCCTTTCCTTTTAGGTTCTTTATTTTCAAATTTGAAGCTAACTTCCAAATTAGGAAAACGATTTCTAAAATAGGAAACTTTCATTTTATGAAACTTTCAATTTGGAAACTCTTTCCAAGTTAGAAAACTTTAATAATTGAAATAATTGAAAACTTTTTCCAATATCTTTACTTCTCATTTGTAATTTGAATACCTAAACTTATGCGTGTGACTCAATAGGCTCCTAGATATATTGGCAATGTATCAAAAATAAAAAAACTCCTCTTTCATATCTTGATACATTAATCAAGATTGGCCTCTAAGCAAAGCATCATGACTACCCAATTCTCTAGGAGGATTAGTTAATCCATTATTACCTTTCATGAGCATGGTTACCATACAATTCATTCCTCATGTCAACTTATCACGAGTGTGATATCAAACTTGGTTATTATTCTTGTTTGATTATGATCACATAAGTTTTTTTCAATTTTCAAATGTCTTAGCTCTTAGAGTATACCAACTATGCTCTATTGGTGTACTCCTACCGTGGCTATAGATTTCTTGAGCATACATTTATCGAAGTGCAATGTGATAACTCCTTTATCATATAAGGAATGACATATCCTATCTTAATCATACACCTATCTCTATCGGATTCCTAGTGCACCTAACGAATCGCCCACATGCAACCCATTAATAGGTCTATCAAAACGAGTGTCAAAGTGCATAAGTCCTCCAATGAGATAACCATGACAACTTCAAGTCTAAGGACCATTTGTACCCATCTCGGATGAGATTCCCATAGACTAAAACCAAATAGGTTCTCATGGTGAGTTAAGTCCGAGTGATATGTTCTCTAACATAGATCACCTAAGTGCTTGCTTTGGCATCACTATAGCAATAGGTATGAGATCTCCTACTGCTATCAAATAGCATGAGCATAGCACTCACATGTCTATCTACATTTTGTCAATGTTCATTCTTGACAACGCTATGACTTGGGATATTTAATGATATTATTCATATACATTAGTGTTTGTCTCACATCTTTCAATCAATTACTATTGCAAATGCATATCATAAGGACTTCTATCTAATTCTACTGAATTTATCAACATGTAAACATAAGAATTAATAGAATGACTTATTTATTATTATTAAAATAAATATTGAAATGGCATAGAAGGAATGACATGTCCTGTCTTAATCGTACACCTATCTCCATCGATTCCTAGTGCACCCAACGAATTGCCCACATGCAACCCATTAATGGGTCTATCAAAATGAGTGTCAAAGTGCATAAGTCCTCCAATGAGATAACCGTGACAACTTCAAGTCTAAAGACCATTTGTACCCATCTCATATGAGATTCCCATAGACTAAAACCAAATGGGTTCTCATAGCGAGTCAAGTCAAGTGATATATTCTTTAACATAAATCACCTAAGTGCTTGCTTTGGCATCACTATGGTAATAGGTGTGAGATCTCCTACTGCTATCAAATAGCACGAGCATAGCACTCACAAGTCTATCTACATTTTGTCAATGTTCATTCTTGACAACGTTATGACTTAGGATATTTAATGATATTATTTATGTGCATTAGTATTTATCTCACATCTTTTGATTAATTACTATTGCAAATTCATATCATAAGGACTTCCATCTAATTCTACTGAATTTATCAACATGTAAACATAAGAATTAATAAAATGACTTCTTTATTATTATTAAAATAAATGCTGTAAGGGCATATTAACATAAGCCCATCCAAACATGGTTGGATCTTGGGCACCAACAATAACAATTTTTCCTTTTTATGGTAGGCTACTCTTCACAAACAAGGCCACTATATTTTACTTTTATAAATTAACCCACCTATGTCAACTGAACCTTTTTTTTTTTTTTTTTTGCCACTCAATTTAGTTTTCTTCTTTACAAGCTCACTAAGCAAACCTAACCTAAAGTTCATACTTCGACTAGTATTTGCACCGTATGCATTGTAAAGAGAGGACAATTATCTTAACTCAAAAATTTCCTTCATTAAATGTTTTTTTAATCTTTTTTATTATTTATTTATTTATTTGTATTTTATTTTTAATATTATCTATTTTATTTTTATTTTAAAATTTACTACATAAAGAAAAAAAAGAAAAAAAATCAAAATTAAAAAAATATAATAAAATACAAAAAAAATAATTAATTACATTACAAGCATAATTGAATCAAATAGAATTGAAATTAAAGTAGTAGAGGATACAATTGAAATGATTGAAAATCCCAAGATTGAAATTGCATGACTTAATGATCTAATTGAAAAAAATCAAAAGTACAAGGCCCGCAATAATACATCCAAATGGTATAATTGAAACAACACTTAACTTGCGAGAGACCTAAATCAACCTAAAACACAAATGACAGAACCAATTTGGACCATCAAAATAACCTATTTTCCGACCTCTTTCAGACAAAACTCTAGCATCTCGTTCTTGCATCCTACCACCCTTTAGCCCTATTCATCTTCAATGATGAAGACAATAGGCCGAAGGGACAACAATTCCAACTCTCCCCCTTGTATTGTAATTGTCGTTAAAAAATTTTAGTGCACTAGCCAAGAATCTCGCATACGCCACCTACACACAAAGCACACAAAAAAACACATTGCGTAACACCAAACACACATTTTGGTTATTGATACAGAGCCAAAATAGATTGTAGGCATGAAAATTTGTTTGTTATAAAGGGGGTGGGAATAGATCCTAGAGGTGAAGAGGGCCTCTCAAGTATAAATAGGGATGAAATTTAGGATTTTTAAGATAGGGGATAAAGAGGAGAATTATGACATAATAAAGAAGAACTGTGAGAAAGAGATGAGAATTGGAGGAAGGGCATAATTGAGGAATTATAGAAAGAGCGAAATTAAAGGAACGAGCAAGAAAGAGAGTAAAGAGAGGAATTTTGAGGGAGGTTTGGAGAGAAATTAGGGCCTTAAGCATTCTAGGTTCACATAGGGAGTTCTAGGTAACAAAAAGTATACTTGAGTTTGCAAAAGGAGTAATTTTTAATGAAGTAAGGAAATATCAAGAGTGAACCCCTAGTTATCATTGTTGTGGTCTAGTCCCTCCACTTTTTTGTATAACTTAGCTTACTAGGTAAACATTCCTAACCCTCTTTATTTAATTCTTCCTCATGAGAAGCAAACATGCATGAATTAGCATACCTAAAAAAAGGGAAAACAAATTAAGAATAGAATAGGGAAGAGATGAAGATATAAAAAAAAAAGAAAAATTTTTTTAACTTAGTTAGGAATAAAGAAGAACTGAAAATGATGGCTTAGGTTTTGATCAGCATGTTGTACTACTAACAAATTAGATGTTTTATATTTTTCTTATACAACTTTCAATCATGGTTATATAATCGGGGCAAATAAGGGTCGAACCTATAGGAAAAGAGGATCAATTGATCGTTTTGGTTGTACGAGTGTTCTTGTAGTGTAAAGGGGTGTTTGTTGTGTTTGGAATGCTTGAAAACAATTGAAAATAATAAAGAATAATAATATTAAAGAGCCTTGGTTGAACTTCGGTATCAACTTTTAATTTGATCGCCGATCATCGATTAAATAATTAACTTATCCTAATCCTAAATATTCACCATAAGATAATAACATGTATGTTAACCACAATCTTTCCTTAATTAATCATTAACTGAATATATGATACCCAATTAATTCTCTAGCTATTGAATAACCCACTGAGCACTAGATAGATTTAATATAATAATAGCATTAGATAGAAAAAGATAGGTGAATCTAAGCCACCTTCCTAAGCACTTGAGAAGATGTAACCTAGTTCTATGTTTTCCAAGGAATTGAATAAAAACATGAAAAATAATTATCAACCCCTACTTATTATCTCAAGTAAGTTTAGAGAAGCAATTGCATAAACTTGAATACTTAGCAAGCATTAAGTTAATATGACTAAACAACTAAAGTGCACTCTAATCAATTTAATCATATAACTATGAACCAATCATATAGAGAAATATAAAATACCTAATAAAGCATAAAAATCATGCTAATTATGCCCTCATCAAACACCCTCACACTTCAACTTTGCTAGTCCTCAAGCAAACAAATAAAATAAGAACTTAACTCACTTTCATACGAATCACCATTGCATTTAGCACATGCAAAAAGCCTTTAAACCCCTAAGTTACCCATAGGGAACGAGTTGTGTTCCATAAGAGTTTTCAAACGATAAACCCACAAAATCGTTCAAACAAATGTCATGCCAATATGATTTTTCTTCAACGAGTGATGCTCAATTCAGAATTCAACAAAATTCAATAATCACTCAATCATGTTCAAGCTATTATTGTCATATCAATACATGTCTCTAAATTAATTTAAGCATTTTCACAACTAAACATAATTTAGGCATGCAACACCAACTTTACTTTTATCCCTTTTCCATCACTAAAATAAAGAAATAAATCGATATTTTCTTTAAGCAACACTTTTTCATTTTAAGCATCCAAAATTTTTATTTTAAGGCCTTTATAATTTTTTTCCTAAGCGATAACTTGCCTTTTTACGCAACTATTGACATTTGTGGTGAAGGTAACTAGTTACTTAGAAAGTTATTGACCTAAAGTGCTTTGCATACTCATAATTTGAATTGTTGTTTGACTTAAAAGTAAACATTTTTTTATGAATACTCGCGAGTTACTAAGTAACTCAAATAATTAGAGTAGAATTTTTAATTACTTAGGCTAAATTCCTAAGGCAATGCTTTCATATTGCTTTCTCAAATAAAAATAAAAAAAATCTCATTTAATTAAATTGTGCTTAAGTCTAATTTTTAAAGGGTTTGCTTTTCTTTCAAAGTTAGTATTTCTACCTAAATTATGTTACATCATGAAGACACATAAAATTTTTTAGCATACATACATATCTATAACAATAATATCCTAAACATTTTCATTCATCTCATTAAATTCAACATCAAACATCAATCAAGAAGAACATCATACTAAACATGGTATTTGTTTCATTTTTTTAGGGGTCTAAAATAAACACAAATTACATAAAACAAAACAAAAACAATAAAAACCTAAATGCTAAATGCACCCCTACACTTGAACTAAACATTGTCCTCAATGTTCAAAATAGACTAGTAAATTAAAAATAACACGAAAAAGATAAATAAATGGATAAGGAAAATTTGGATGGAGGCCCTTAGAATGGAGATAGTGGTGATGGTGGAAAATACATCGTAAGGGCGGTGGAAATGCATTGTGAGGGTGGTGTAGAGGTGGCCGAGCTAGACATTGACCATTTGAAATCCGACTATGATATTGGTGTTTATAGCGTAAATTTACTCATTTAGCACTTCAAATTGACTTTTGGCATTGTTGTTCATGGTCCGTACTTGTTCATTCAACATGTTAAACCAGCTATTGACATTGATTTGGAAGTCATCTAGTCACGACGCTAGTTGCTCTACCCTTTTTGGATAACCACTTGAGGCACCTGCATGTAGACTCTCTTTGGCTAATGGTTGCTCCTAATCATCACCATCACTGTCACCTTCCGCCACATCCTTTTATCTCTTATTTGGTCAAAGGAAGTACCTTTTCCTTTTCTTTTCTAGCAACTTGATTTTTATCAATTTTTTAAAGTTCAATCGATCCAACCCTTTTTCTTGTGTTAAGGAGATGGAGTTCTTATGAAACATCTTAACTTTCTTACCAATGTGAGTGACGAACCCACCCATTGTGATTCCATCATTAGTTGAATTCTTGACCATAAAGAAACGATTTACCAAAATATAGGTAAAATCGATCTTTACCTTATGAGTAATGAAGTATAGGATAGTCAACTCTAATTTGCTCGACACCCTATTGTTATTTTCCTTACCATAAAACATCCATGCTAGTACTCGGTGTATGTATCGGAAAACTAAGTTTATGATCATCGATGCTTTCGATCATGATGGATTATACACCTCCTATTGTGAACTCGTGATTTCCTTTTAAAAGGGCATTTTAAACCCAACAAATGGTTGTTTTTTGCCATCATACGGCTAAATAAAAATATCTACCACGGTATTCATATCAACATAATATTTTTATTTACTATCCAAAATGAAAAATAGTCACGAGTTGGTTGCTAATGCTCCCTTATTGTTTCCAATTAAAACAAACTCAAGAACTGTAATATTAACTCCCTATAAGAAGAAGCATCCATTCACAATAAGTTCACCCATCCTATAGTTTTTAGCAACTTCCTCACTTCTCTTAACAAACTCACTATCTCTAAAACCCGAATATCCATACACCTATTTGCTATAACTTTTTTATTCTTTAAGACATCGTAATGGAATTCTTGCTCTTCATTTGCAAAATCAATCCTAGGGTAAGATCTAAAGGGCAACCTTTTCGTGAGCTAACATCGTCCTACAGGTACTCTTTTCTTATGGTGTTGCCACTTGTTTCTCGTTATCTTTTGAAGTAGACATTGCTATCTCTTTTTTAACTTATAATAGAGTGGTGGTGTTTCTTTTATGGAGGGTGAGGGTTCTTTAGTTGTTTTGTGGGTCGTGAAAAAGAAATTCTTTTATGGCTTAGAGTGGGGGCGTTTTTTGTAGAGGTAGGATGGTGTGATGGCTGGTTTTGTATAAGAGAGGTGTATATCTAAATGAGGAGAAAGAATGAAAAAGGAGGCTAGCAACATAATTGGGTTTTTAGAGAAGATAAAATGATATAGCGAGGGTTTTAATTTATGTAAGGGCTAGGTTTTTAGGGAAGGTAAACCATGTGACTTTTGGCATGGAGAGACACAAATCTGCATAGGTTTTATGTTCAAAACATGTATTTTTTTATCCAAATGCCTTTTCTTCTTTCCAACCTATGTAACTTTTTAAATTCCATATGACTGTATGGAAATCCTTTTATAAATTATGTGAAGCCATTCTACTCATATCCTCTAGAATCTAAAAAGCTTCATTCATCTTATAAGACCATGTTAGATTATCGCACAAACGGTATGCCAACCATTACGCTCTGTGTCTTCTTTTCTCCTTTAGAATTTGAATTATCCGAATTGAGTCACATGATTGTGTGCCTTTTGCTACACAAACGAGTGTAAAAATTCACTACTTGTGTCTTTTTCTCTCTTTTTTTAATTTTCATTTATCTTTTAGGCACACGGATGTATCCTTTCCTTCTACAAATAATGTGTGTGGTCGCTTGTTCATGTTACCTTTCTTCTTATTTCAATCTCTAGCTTTTTTAACGACATGAGCATGTTAGTTTCTTCTATAAATTATGTCTTTAGCTACCGCTTATGTATCTCTACTTTGATCTTTAAAATTTTAGCCATATACACACATCTAGGTACCTATGTTGCATATCCTTTCAATTAAGCCGAGTGTGGGTGAAAATTAAACAATTAATGTAAATTTAAATCAAAACATAAAATTTACAAGAATCATTAGGTTACCTCCCAATAAGCACTTTTGTTTAACATCGTTCGCTTAACGTTATTGTTCCCTATCAAAGGGGATCTTTCATTGTCAAGCTCAATCTTGAGCTTCTTTATGCCTTAGCCATGTCCTCATTGAGGATACTAAATTGAATCACCTCACCATCAAATCTCATGATGAGTGCTCCCTTATGGACATTTATGTTTTTTCTTGCTATCTTTAGAAATGACATCTCTAACAAGAAAGGTGTTGGCTTATAGGGAGACTCATCTCCTATCTTCAAGATGTAAAAGTCCGTATGGAATACGAACCGGTTCACCTATACAAGAACATAATCCATTACCCTTTGGGGTAGGCATTAGTGCGATCGACTAGTTGGATGATAACATTTGTATTTTTCAAAGGTCCTAGATTTAGTGTAGCAAATATAGAGTATGACATTACATTAATCGATGTCCCCAAATCTAACATAGCCTTATCTATTTTTTTGTCGCCAATTTGGCATGGTATAGTGAACATACCTAGGTCCATACACTTAGAAGGATTTTTTCATTGCAATATCATGAAAATGTTCTCCCTAATTCTTATCTTTTTGTTCATGTTCAACCTTCTCTTGTTGGTGCACAAGCCTTCAAGAATTTGGCATATAGAGGCACGTTTTTTATGGTCTCTAAGAGAGGTTTGTTCACCTCTATTTTGCTGCATAACTCAAAGATCTCTTTCTCTTTTTCTTTTTTTCAACTCCTATTTCCTAAGCGTCTCTAACTTACTAAGAAAGGGTACATGATTAGTTAAAAATGGATTAGAATGGTCAAAATTTACCCTAGGGCTTAGTGTAGCCCCATTAATGGTTACACTCTCTTTTTCTTCCTCCATCTCTACTCCTTTTTCTTTAGGCAATTCAGATATTCTCTTGTCCGGTTGCTCCACTTGAGCACCACTCCTTAAGGTCATCGCACTCAAATTGTCCTTAAGATTTATCATTATTTTTTATAGTAAATCCCTCAAGATTGAGCCTCTAGATGGCTCACAATAGTTGCTATTTAACTCATTTATTTCTTTATATTTTGGATGCTTTACCAAGTCTCTTGTTGAAATTACTTAATGCTCAAAGCAAGAGACTTCATTATTTCTTCTAAAGAATTACTTAAATGTGACGGGGCTTGTTATTGAAAAGGCTTAGGTTGGTACCCTTGTTGCCTTTGTTGGTAAAAGTTTTACCCCCTTGCCTACTGTCCCTATACCTCAAATTGGGAAGATCTCTCCAACTAGGATTGTAGGTGTTGGAGTATAGGTCATATGGCCTTGGTTGGCTACGTCTAAAGTTTCTAGCCATATATACTTATTCCGTGTGGCCTTCTTACAATATAGGGTATCCATCTATCATATGTCCGATAATAGAACAAATTTCATAAGCCTTAATTGCTTGTAAATTACCAATCATCATCTGCATCACCAAAGAAGTCAAGTCTACCATTTGCTACTCTAAACTAAAAATGTTAACCTCATTTACCCATTTCGGTGCATGATCAACCCTTACACCAAACTCGCTTTTAATTGGTAACCATGATTGATATCAAAACCCTTGTACCATCGAATGTTTTGTCCACAAGTGGTTCTCCACTAACTGCATCTATCATACTTCTCTCCGTAGGAAGCAAACCCTCATAAAAGTAAACAATCAATAACCGATCGAAATCGATGGTGTGGGTAGCTAGAATACGACTTCTTGGTCTGGTCTCAATACTCATAAAGTATTTCTCTAGTAAACTATTGAATCCTATAGATTTCCTTCCTTATTCTCATAGCCCTTGAAGTAGGAAAGTATTTCATCAAGTTTGCTTACTTCATTTTATTCCAAAAGTTAATTGATCCCATCGAGAGATCATATAACCAATCTTTGGCATCCCCATCCAATAAAAAAGGGAATGCCCTTAATTTGATCTCGCTCCTCCGATATTCTTTGTGGTCTCATTGGTTGAGCGAGGCCACATAGAACTCTTTAAGATGTTTGTGTGGGTCTTCTTCAACTAGACCTCAAAATTTAGGAAATAGGTGTATCGGTCCCAATTTCAGCTCAAATGTCGCCTCGAGATTAGGGAACTCAATACATTAGAGGTCGTTGATTATGGTTAGGAGTAGTCGGCTCTTTTAATGTTCTATTTATTTTATTTGTAGCCATATTTTCTCCTTCTAAGTAACTCAATGAGAAGAACTCAAGAATCATGATTATGCTCGATGAACCTACTATTTTGGATGACTCTATTCTTTCAATTGAAGCTAACCTAGCTTCTCTTCTCAACTTGCTCAATTCTCATTTTGGTTCAAGATTGAAAATTAGCTCTTCTAGTTAAGACTCGATCATATACCTATAATAACAAAAGTATAAGAATAATCAAAATATCTCAAAACAATAAACTTCAGTTGTAATCCCTAATAATGATGTCATAATTTGATCAACGTGTCACACCACTAACAAATTAGATGATTTATATTTTTTTTTACGAGCTTTCAATCATGGTTATGTTATTATAGAAAGTAAGGGTCGAACCCACAAGAAAAGAGGATCAATCAATTATTTTAGTTGGTTGAGTATTCTTATAGTGTAAAAGGGGGTTTACTATGTTTGGAATGCTTAAAAACAATTAAAAGTAATAAAGAATAATAATATTAAAGAGCTTTAGTTGAACTTTAGTGTCCATTTTTAGTTTGGTCATTAATCATTGATTAAATAATTAACTTATCTAAATTATGAATATTCACCATAAGACAACAATATGTATATTGACCTCGGTCTTTCCTTATTTAGTCATTAATCGAATATACAATACCTAATTAATTTTCTATCTATTGAACAACCTACTAAGTGCTAAATAAATTTAATTCAATAAAAACATTAGATAGAGAAAAAAGGTGAAGCTAAGCCACCTTTCTAGACACTATAAAAGATGTAACCTAGTTCCATGTTTTTCAAAGAATTGAATAAAAATGTGAAAAAACAATCATCAACCCCTAGTTACTACCTCAAGCAAGTTTAGATAAGCAATTACACAAACTTAAATACTTAGCTAGCATTAAGTTAATATGACTAAACAACTAGTGTGCACTCTAATCAATTTAATCATATAGCTATAAATCAATCATGCGAGAAAAACATAAAATACCCAATAAAGATAAGTTTAGAAAAAAAATCTATGATCTCATAACGATTAACCAAAATCTTCAACTTGATTCAACCAAGAATGGAGTTTAGTTGCTCATAACGAATTACAAAGAGAGAGTTTTTATTAATGATGGTCGCCAATAGGATAGGAATCTTGAAATAATACCCTAGCTTAATTATTTATACTTAAAACTAGGGTTACACCATATAGGTGTTAACCCCGCATGGCCACATGGTTTTATACATAAATTTACACGAGTTTGTTGCTTAATATTACATGGTTTGAAGCCTTGAAAAATAATTTTTACATGATTTGTTAACTAGGTCACATGATCGTGTACCTTTATTCTTCATGTTGTGTTGCCAATCTTTTGCTCGTGTTAACTTCTTTTTCAAGCCATGATAAATCTCTTTTGCCCATGTAAATCTACTTTGTCTTGGAGACATAAGTGTATTATGTTACATTGTAAACCATAATACCTTCTAGCCATATGACGTTCTTCTCTTTTTTGACTTTGCTAAGCTAGGACTTCTATGTGGCCATGTGGGATTTCTTCCTCTCGCTATGTGGAATGCTTACGCCTATATGACTTGTATTGCTTCAGCAATCCATATGATTTCTTCATTTAAGTAACACGACCATTAGCTTTTCCTTTGTTGTTTCACACAGTACGTGTAACTCTTTTGAGCCCCTTTGAAGTTTCCTCCCTTCTTTGCTTAGGTTTTGGGTTTCTTTGCTCGTTTCATCATTTTTCCTATAAATTTAAAATCGTCATTTTATTCTTAAACAACATAATATAATACAATAAATAATAGAAATTTTAATATAATATAGCATAAAAATTATGCTAATTATACATTCATGAGGTTTCTAGGTTTGAGAAAGGAGAAGAGATTGACCAATCTCAAAAGGTTAGGCAAAAGGTGTGACCTAAGGTTTGTTATGGGTTTGTGAGATCAAGGATGGAAAAGGGTCTTGAATCTTTACAAAGGGTCGATCTACGAGTTTTTTTTTTTATTATTATGGGTTTTTGATTTAGGATTAAGGTTGGATTGAAGGAGGATTTGAAACTTATTCTTAGTTCGAGAATAAGAAGAGGTTTTCTACGTTGAGTTTTTCTAGGGTTAAGTATTTTTGGGTTGTGAGGAAAGCCTTCCATTTGAAAGAGGAGAATAGATTGATTAATCCGAGTCAAAGTTTTATGAAGGTGGACTGGGATTAATGAGAAGGGAGAACAACACTAGTAAACATAAAGTATGAAGTAATGACGAGAGTGATTGTATTTGTTTAAAAGGATTCAATTTATGGATTAGTCGGCTTCTAATCTCAATAATTGGCTTATCTCTCTATTTATGTGGTCGTTTGATAGATTTTCTTTTTTATTAGTTAAAATTAATAAAATCTATTGTTATTTTCAAAACCAAATAAAGTGGTTTTCAAGAATTGTAATAGTAAGTTTGTAGGTCTTATTTAAATTGTTTTCAACTAAAACTAAAAACGATAAAAAAAAATTAAAAAGAAAAATCCTAAATGGTACTAAGCAATCCATATTATTTTTATAACTAATATTTTTTTGACCGACAATGAAGGGTATATGTAGTGCTTTCGGTTGCCAACTACGGTTCTCAAATCCATAGGACTATCAACATAAAAAATTATTAGGAATGCTAGGATTTGTACTTTGCTCTCACAAAATCATGAGACCCGTCATGAAAATTGACAAGGCATTGATCCTCAAATTATGATTGTTGATGAGATGACTTTTAACTTAGATTGATCATAAAGTTGGTATAGATTGATGAAAGTTGATTAGATGGCGAGTACCTACAAAATAAGTCCTTCTCTAGTAGTTGGAGGACTTTTTGATGGCTAAATTAGCTTATAGAGATAGAAGTTTAGCTTGAGCAAGTTTGGAAGACATTAGCTCTTATGTATAGAAAATAATTGATAATATAATGTTTTGAGCTTAAAAGACAGAACTCGTATTTGCTTGTTGGCCTTTATATAGAAGAAGATGATGATCAACTTATATGAGGTGAGAGTAGAGTAGCATTTTCTCTTATGCTCGGCAGATCTCACAGCATCCATTTCAATCCAATTGAGGATTATTTGCCTTTGATATTGACCCTTCATCATTAGACGATTGAAAAACGTACATGGTCATGGTCAATGAGATTAATATTGTTTAGAGGGTTTGTCTTCAATTAAGGAATGTCCTTTTTATTTAGCAAGTGGATTGCAATGTATCTTTTTTATTTGGAACATGTGCCTATACTGATTGGTCTAGACTTGCTCGATCGTGGTGACCACTAATGGTAGGTAGGGATTATTTTGTTCGGGGTAAGTTCTTGACCAAACGATCTTTAAGTGGAGTATAGAGATAATTTTTCATAATTACCATCATATAGGTATATCAATAGCCCTTTGATTCTTTGAAAATTGTACTTAGCAAAGACTCAATTTATGTCTAGGTTAAAAATTTCTTATTTGTCTATTTCAAATTTAACCTTTGTGGGCGCATGAAAAACTCATTTAGTGCTTGTAACTTTGAGAAATGTACATCCATATAGGAAAACCAAACTCTCACACATGAGAGCTTTCAATAGAATAAAAAAGATTTGGCCTTTTAAAGTCTCCCAAGTTTATCATGTGATGTCCGCCTCAATTGTCTTATGGAATTGATGTTGTCTTATGATTGTTCCATGTTGAATTGGACTTATCTCGCTAGGCTTGGGCTTTCAAGTATTTAACATGAAGGTTTCACGTCATTTTTCCTATAAATAGGTGATGACATATTTATCTTTTTACTTTTTTTAGTTTTTGTTTTTAGTGTGGTGTGTTTTTAGAAGTTGATGGAGATTACTAGTGGATTTGTGATTGCTTGAAGACTCTAAAAAAGATTGTTATTGGACATTTGTAAGCATATCCTTCTTTCTAATCTTGAGAAATCTTAGTACACTAACATTTTTAAGGGGTAATCCGGTCTATTGTAGAGCTCTTTATTTTCCGGCAAGTTGTTAGAGCTTTGGTAGATACATTTATTTATTTTTTTTGTTCATTTAGTGTTTGGCAAAAAAAGATAGACTTAGAGAGGTATGTGATGATATATCTCTAGTGATCATTTTTCGACAACCCTTTCTCCCGATGAGATACGTGACAATGCTAAGGACTCGGACTCATTTCGTGCCTCTATTTAGGGTAGCGCACTAAAAGCTAAAATTGTTTACAATATTCCTTCCACATTTTCATTTGATGAAGAAATTCCTAGAGTTAATAATTGACCTTATCCCTTATTCTTCTCATTCTCCTTAAGATATTCCCGAAGGCCCTATTAAAGTTTTAAGGGAAATATTATTGATTTGGTAGAAAGAGACTAGGTTTTATAAACTTGATGACCATTAGCCCATGTTATATAGGTCATCCGTAATTCTTTTTATGGTTAATGAAGGCTTGTTTGTTTTCTTTTTCAATGTCTCTTTTTAAACAATATCTAACGACTTTTTGCCTTTTTCGACAATCATTTAGATTTTTGAAAGTTCAAATTTCTAAGCTTGAACTCGCATTTTTATAACTATGTTCTTCTAGATAAAGTGTACCTTTTTTTAGGAGATAATCTTATTCATAAAGAGGATCATGGTGTCTTTAGACTTGGGCAAAGTATGCCTTTATACTTAGGCAAGGTAAAAACTATGATTCGTTAGAGTCTTAGATTCTCATTAGTCGTTAGTTGTATTCTTATTATAGTGCGAGCTATTTACTTTCTTGAGTTAACCGGGATGCTTCTACACTTAGGTAAAGTGAAATCTTTGATCTTTTGGGAACCCCACATGGTTTTTTAAGTAGGTATTGAAGACTTCCTTAAGGGAAAGATGAGATCCATATCTTCTAATGGAGATTCATAATGCTTTTATATCGAGGCGAGGTGTACCTTTATACTTGAACAAGGTGAAAATCATGAATTTTAAGTCCTAGATTCCCATTTATTGGCAATTAGTAATTTTTAGGAAATGAATTAGGAATAGAGCAAGAATAGAGCAAGTTTGGTAATCTTTCTTGTGAAATGAAGTTTTTTGGGTGATTTTTATCTTCTCATAAACATAATTAACTCCTCACACATAATTTCTACAAGATTATTCGTTTTAAGTTTTTTAGTTTCCTTTAATGTTAGATGACAATTCTATTTTCTTTAATTCTTTTTGGTTTTATCATTAAAAGTCTCACATGTTGGGTAGCGACAATCTTAATGAATGTATATATAGTATGATAATAAACTATCTCTCGTAAAATTGGGAACACCAATGTAGTTGTTGGGTTGGTTTAAAAATGGAAGAGGTAGGTTGTGAGGCAAATGAGATAACATACGAGTATAATCATTGATAGCCTTTGTAGGATAGGCTAGTTAGTGATACAATCTTTGATAGCCTTTGCAAGGATAGGCTTTCTATGAAATGAAGGATAAAGGCATTCGACGAGATGTTGTCACCTACGGCGCCTTAATTCGGGGCTTGTGCAATCTTGACCAATGGGAGGAAGTTAAAGCATTGTTAAGTGAAATGCGGGGTTCCAATACCATGCCTATTAGTTGATGCACTTTGCGAAGAAGGCGAGGATTTCAAAATAATGATTGAGAAGGGTGTAATGTTGTCTCATATAATTGATATGGTATGTGAAGGAAATTTTATGCAAGGGTTTTACCCCGATCTTTTTAGTTAAGATATCATGATTAATGGTTACTTGTAAGACCAAAAGGATAGGCAAGACAAAGCAACTCGTTGATGTATGTTTCGTAAAGGCTTAAGTCCTAGCATAGTTACTTATAACACTTTGATAAGCGGCTTGTGTCAAGCTAGGAGATCTTGGGCTGCCCATAAGCTTTTCAAAAACATATGTGCTTTTTGCCACACTCCGGATATAGTGACTCACTCAACTTTGCTTCATGGCTTTTGCAAATATGGGCATCTTGATGAGGCTTTGGTAATATTTCGAGAGATGCGCGGGAGTATTGCCGGTCTAATTTGGTGATCTACAACGGCCTCATTCATGGTATGTGCAAGGTCGGGTAGCTTAAAGATGCTAAAGAACTCGTTTTCTCGGGTTGCCATTCGGGCGTTTCAGCACGAAGTTTTTACATACGATAGATTAATCAATGGTCTTTGATAAGAAAATAACTAATTCAACCACACAAGTCGTTCGGAAGAATGCGTACTTGCAACTTGCAATTATAATGTCATTATCCGTGGATTTCTCCAATCGAAGGATATATCAATGCAACGGAACTTATCCATGAAATGGTTAGTAGGTGATTCTCTGCGGATGTCATCACCATATCCTTAGTGGTTTATCTACTCTCTAATGATGAGAGTTATGAGCTAATGAAGTTACTAGGGCTTTGTGGAGGTGATCGGGTTATGGTGGTGAAATGAACTTTGAATGCTCTAATTCTGCTTTGATTGATGTCGCAAAATTCAATGCAGATTCTTTTACCATAGCAACTTTGTGTTACTCCTTATTTAACATTGAGAGCAATGCCCTAGTTGCTTTTACTTGCACATTTTCCCCTTTGTGACTAGTATTCACTTGTGTGCACTTTTGTGGGAAAGAATTCCAAAGTTATCAATTTTTATCGAACATCGCATTGGAGGGTCATCCATCTCATATTTTAATTTGTAACTTAGTTGCCCTTTTGAGTTTCCTGTTCCCTACGTAATTTGGTTGATTTGAACTTTGAAGTAACTAAACCCATGTCATGTTCAAATTCCTCTACGTAGCATTAATTAGTATCCGGAAATAGTTAGCATTACGGTGTTTACTTCTTTCTTCCCATTATACAAGTAGTTTGGTGCCGGGATAATTATGTATCAATGGCCTTATGCTTCCCATGTGCAAAGGGAGAAGTATATTCCAATGTGTAATTTGGTTGAAGAAAAAAAATAACATCCTCGCATCTCATCTTTTTTTGTTTGCTTTTTGAACTGTAGAATGTTGAATTCCAATGCTTAACAATTTATTAGTTTTGTGGTGCCATTCGGTATTATTAGATGGTATAGGTACAAATAATTTATTCATGGGCTCGTTTTAGCTTTTTACTTCATACTTCGTAGTATTCCAAAAGGCAGTGATAGATCACCTATTACTTGTCATGATTTACGGGAAGAAGTATTCTTAGCAAGTTTCTATTATCAATAATTTGGAGATAACAATATCATTCGATTGTGTGGGTCATTAATTCTAGCAGGCTTTGATACCTTAGGGCAATTGCTCCTCCTGCTTTTCATCTTTCATTCTTAATATTTTGTTGCTCCCATGTTGTCATTTACTTGTATTTCTCTTCACATATATAATTTGTTAGGATACAAGAGCAAAAGAATAAAATAGAAAGATAAGAACATTCACACAATATAGGGATTTTTATGCGGTTCGACAAAAGTGCCTATTATACGAGCTGCATTAGGATTTCTTATAAAACTTTGTGGTGGCTGCTATACGGCTCCCCATGTTGTCATTTATTGTATTTCTCTTCACATATATAGTTTCATAGGAAACCAAATCAAAAGAATAAAATAGAAGGACAAGAATAAGCACACAACAAAAGGATTTTTATATGGTTTGGCAATGGTGCCTACTTGTACAACCGCACTAGGATTTCTTATTAGACTTTGTCAAGTGGCAACTATAAATACAAGTGATGTTGCATCTATTTATAGTGTGGACAACTAGGGTTATAAGAAAAAAAAACCTAACGAGGCCTATTCACTAGCCTAATATTCCGTAGATCTTTTGGAAGCTCCGCTCCCGAGCCTCTGCAATAGGCGCCGCTTCCTTCACCCCTACTTGCTAACCAGCTAGCAAGACTCGTTATGTTGGATCTATATAGAGCCTTATACTGTATGCTCCATCTACATTAGTCTCTATAACTTAGCAATCTCTCACTTAAAGACTGGTCTCCAAAATAACATCGGACCTCTTGTAATCGCTCGTTTTTCTCAACCAACTTCAAGTCCTCTTAGTATATTGCCTTCTCATCACTAATTATGAAGGCTAATAGAGGTAATGTAAAGCCTCGGCTTATCAATAATAACTTGTCTTGGTCAATATATTAGCTGGATTCTCTAATCCTAAAATCTTGCTCAAACATATTACCCTATCATTTAACAACTCTCGGATATAATGATACTTCAACTGAATATGTTTAGTTCTTACATGAAAGACTCGGATTCCTAACAAGGTGAATTACACTCTAATTGTAACTAAAAAGCTCATTGTCATTCTCTCGTCTTAGCCATTTTCATTAGGAAGTATTTCAACCAAATTATTTGTTTACCGACTTCTAAAATAGCCATATACTCGGCCTCGGAGGTGAAAAGAGCAACACACTTGCTAAAGTCAAGATACTCAACTCATAGCAGTACCACCCAAAGTGAAAACATAACCTATCGTACTATTTCTATTGTCCAAATCACCACTTAAATCTGCATCAACAAATCCTTATAGAATAATGTTATTCTTCTTAAAACAAAGGGCCATATCTGCAGTATCTTTCAAATAACAAAGAATCCCTTTACTACTTCCTAATACTTTTTTCTTGGATTTGCTATGTACCTACCGACAACTCCTACTACATGAGTCTGTATCAAATCTTGTGTAAACCATAAAATATATTAGGCTTCCAACTATCGATGCATAAAGGATTGTAGACATTTTTTTCTACTCTTCAATCTGTCTTTCGTGATAGCTCTTTTGAGAGCCCGAACTAGCTTCCAAAATGAGTGCTTTTGATCTTCCCATCCTAAAGGTTAAAGGTTAAATTTGCTTAGCACTTTCTAAAAGTACTTTTCTCTAGATAAATTCAAAGTACCTTCGACATGTCTTTACTAATTCTCATCCCAAATGTCTATTTTGTAGGCCCCAAATCCTTCATCTCAAACTATTCGCTAACTATTGCTTAAGCTTATTGATCTATTTCAAATTAGATCCTACAACAAGAATATCATCAACATATAAGAGCAAAATAAGGTAACGGTTATCAAACCTTTTAATATAATAGTAGTGATCCATATCGCTTCTCTCGAAACTATTATCACACATGAACCCATCAAATATTTTATACCATTACCTAGGAGCTTGTTTTAAACCATATAGACTTTTTTATAACTTATACATAATTGTTTCCTTATTTGAAATTTCAAAGGCTTCGATTGCACCATATAGATGTCTTCCTCAAGTTTACCATGTAGGAAAGCAATTCTAACATCTCATTAATGAACCCATCAAAAATTTTATACCATTACCTAGGAGCTTGTTTTAAACCATATAGACTTTTCTATAACTTATACATAATTGTTTCCTTATTTGAAATTTCAAAGGCTTCGATTGCACCATATAGATGTCTTCCTCAAGTTTACCATGTAGGCAAGCAATTCTAACATCTCATTACTCTAGATGTAAATTTTTTACAACAACAATACTTAGTGATAGCCTAATAGTTGTCTTCTTAACTATAGGACAAAAAATCTTGGTATAGTCAATCCCTTCTTTTTATTAAAAGCCCTTTACGACTAGCCTTGCCTTGTATCTTTTACTACCATCATGCTCTTCTTTGACTTTGTACATCCACTTATTGTGTATAACCTTTTTTCCTTCTAGTAATATAGTTGAAGTCCATGTTTGATTCTTCTTAAGAGACCTCATCTCTTTTTTCATGGCTAACTCCTACTTGATAAAATCTTTCACCTGCATTGCTTCACTAAACAATTTTGATTCTCTAACATCGGTAAGAAGAAAATAGTTCAAGGAAGTGAATACCTTTGAGTTGTTCCGGACACTCTATCGGATCTCCTTAGGCGAGGAGTAAGATTTACCGGTTCAAGTTTAGGTTCGGCTTCATCTTCTCTATCTCTATCATCCGAATTTTGAATCCCAAATATATCATCCTCTACAACCTCTTTCAAATCAACTCTCTCATTTGTTTTTGACTAGTTTCTTACAATGTTAAACTATATCCTAAAAATGTCTTTATACAATATATTTTTATTAAAGACCACATCCTTATGCCTTATGATCTTCCTATTCGATCATCTCAAAACCAATAACCAAAATCATTACAACCATAACCAATGAAGTAACACTTTCTAGCCTTAGGATGAAACTTATTTCTATCATTAGATCTTATATGTACTTATGAAACACGACCAAAGGTTCTCAAGTGTGAGAAATTTACCTCATTTCTTGATCATACTTCCTTATCTAATTTGAAGCCAAATGGAACTAAAGGTCCTCTATTTATGAGGTAAGCTATTATATTTACTACATTAGCCCAAAATGCTTTGGGCAAACCAAAATGCAATCTCATGCTTCGTGTTTGCTCATACGAGTTTTGTTCATTCTTTCAACGAATACTATTTTGCTTTTGTGTCATAGAAACTATCTTGATTATTCTAATCTCGTTGTACGAGCGAGTAATCTTTGACTTCAAGGCTTTGATCTTCGGACTAGTTTGATTTTTCAACTTTAGGCTTCTATCTTTTGAATACAATAAACACATCGATTTATTTTTTTAGAAAATAAACCCATACCTTTTGATTTTGACTACCATGATCATGATTATAACCTCGCTAAAAGTCTCTAATATCAATACTCAAAGCGGAACACGAAGGTTCCCTTAAGTCACTCATTTGAAGATCTTTACCGACCATTGAATCTCGAACATCATCCAATTTCATTTTTTTATTTCTTGATGAACTACTTGCTATTGTTACCATTTCGGACCAACTCTTAGGTAGAGAAGATAATAAAATCAATGTCTTAACTTCATCATCAAATACAATGTTTATTGACTCCAATTGGATAATCAACATATTAAATTCATTAATATGATTGGTTACAAATGCACCTTCTACCATCTTTAGATTGAACAATTGGCGCATGAAAAATACCTTATTTAAGGTAGATGACTTCTCATACATATTTGATAGCGTCGTCATTAGATCAATTGTGGTCTTTTTTTTTACGATGTTGAAAGCAACGTTTCGCATCAACGTCGGTTGAATAACACCGAAAGCCTAGTGATGCAACCAAACCGAGTCAACATCTTTCCTCCCCTCTAGCTTCTTTTCCGATAGGGGTTCGAGTAACTTCTTTTGGTACGGATAATCTTCAATCTGCATCTTCTTGAACCCGAAGTCTTTGTCATCAAACTTATCAATCCTAACTTTTTCTTCTTTTACCATCGTTCCTCCTTACCCCGTTAACATAAGGCTCTAAGACCAATTGTTAAGAAACGAATCAAGCAAAAGAATAAAGTAAAAAAACAAGGACAATCATATAATACTAAGATTTTTACATAGTTCAACAATAGTAGTTACTCCATGGTTGCATTAGGATTTCTTATTAGACTTTATCAAGTGGCGGTTATAAATACAAGTGATATTGCTTCTATTTATAATGTGGACAAGTAGGGTTATAAGAAAAAAAAAGCCTAACGAGCCTATACATCTAGCCTAATATTTTATAGATCTTTCGGGACTTCGCCTCGGAGCCCCCATAATAGCCCCCGCCTCCTTGACCCCCGCTAGCTAACTAGCTAGCGAAACCGCCGTGCTTGGAATTGTATACCATTTTATATTGCGGGCTTCCATCTATATCAATCTCCAAAAATTAACATAATTGATCATTATATGAAAAGTGAAGAGCGCTTTTATAAAGAATTCTGCTCCTGCATTTCCACAAGTTCACAAATTGCTTTTTTCGTGGTTAGTGCTTATTCATCTGTACGTATATGAAACATAAATTTGGGCTTGAAATGCATTCTCAATATATATATATATATATTCCTCAAGTAATATGCCTTGGTTTGTTTTTTGTTCTTCTGTTTTTCTTATCTTTTCTTTTCTTTTATTATTATTATTTTTTTGGTCCACTAGATGAATTCATTGAGAAAGGATGGGAATGCAGAGGGCAAATGCACTTCAAGTGCGACTTTTGCCTTTTTATTTCTGCGAATCGCTTTATTCTGATGACTTTACAAATTATATATTTTCTGTGCTGTCGGGTAATTATTTCTTAGCTTCATGCTTCTAATCCAGAATTGTAGTTTGATGTACAGAATATGGTCACTTATTTTGAAACGTGTCTGTCTCTATTTACTCTCAATTTGCATATTCAAACCTGAAATAAATAAATAAATAAAATAAAGCATCCAGAAATTTTGGATGTAGTAGCCCTAGAGGTATACTAATTAATTTATGATCAAATAATTGGTTAAATTTCCTCTCTAAGCTTGAAATATTTTTAATTTCAATTTTCTCCTCTTCATACTTTGGTATATTTAAAATCAACTCTTTTTATTGCTTTTTCTAAAATTCCATTCATATTTTGTATTAAACAAAAAGCTAATGAAATGACTTAAATACCCTCAACTTCAATAATCTTCAATCTAATTGATTATCTTTACTTCTTTTTTTTACGAAATTAATTTTAAATTTTGAAAATAAAATAAATAACTTTAAATTTTAATGTCATAAATTTAATTCTTCATCCAGAAATTTCGGTTTTAACTTTTTTTTTAATAGTTGTCTAAATACCCTTTCTTTTTTTCGGAAAAAATAAAAAACACTATAAACCTTAAAATGACTTTTTCTTTTTTAAAAAAAAATTAAAATCAAATTTTCTAGATGGAGAACTATTAACTAAAATTATGGTGTTAAATTTTATTTCTAAAATTTAAAATTTATTCTATAGAAAAAAATTAAAACTAATCTTTATTTAGGTTAAAGGTTATTGAAGTTAAGGGTATTTAAATCATTTCATTAGTTTTATATGCAAAATATGGAGGGAATCTTGAAAAAACTAATTCTCAAATAACTTTAAGTTTGAAGAAGTTTTACTAGTTTAGCCTTAATTGACTTCTTAATTTCTCAATCAGAATCAAACCGACCAAAAACGTGGGCAAGTCTTAGGAGGGTTATTCTTGATGAAGTAGCCATTATGAAAATTTCAATTTAAAAGGTCAAGTTGCTAAGAAACATCCCAAGAAAATCGTGTTATTGATGAGTTATGCATGACATAAAGAGAGGAGGAACTTATAACTTCTTGCTTCTACGTAAAAGTTGCTTGAAGTTTTCAGCCTCTACGGACCATGTACTACATAGTTATGGCCGGCCGGGGACTTTGTTTCAAATTTTAGTCGGAGAATGGGGACCAAATTAAATTTTCCCCCATGCATGTTGTTGCCTAAATAGTAAGGTACAGAACGAAGTTGGTTTCTATTACTATCTCATATGCAAATTAAGTCTACACATTACAAACCCAATGATGAAAAATTCATGCAAATTGACCAAGGACTTTGACTTTGTCTCTTCCTTTTGCTTTGCCTTTTTCAGACCTCTCTTGTTACATAATTATAATGGATATATGCTTGTCTAAAAGGCTTCTAGTTGGTCGAAGAAGAAAAAAAAAAAGAAGAAAAAAAAGAAGAAAAAGTCCTTGATTGAGAGAGAAAGAGGGGGAGGCTGGGAGGAGATGTCTTTTTATTAGCAAACTGTAGCAACTACGTAAGGGCGGATGGAGGAATTGAAGGATAAATTCACTCTGTGGTTCCCTTAAGTCACTCATTTGAAGATTTTTACCGACCATTGAATCTCGAACATCATTTAATTTTATTTTTTTATTTCTTGATGAACTACTTACTCGTTGTTACCGTTTTAGACTAGCTCTTAGGTAGAGAAGATAATAAAATCGGTGTCTTAATTTCATCATCAAATACAATGTTTATTGACTCTAATTGGATAATCAACATATTAAATTCATTAATATGATTGGTTACAAATGCACCTTCTACCATCTTTAGATTGAACAATTGGTGCATGAAAAATACCTTATTTAAGATAAATGACTTCTCATACATATTTGATAGCGTCGTCATTAGATCAATTGTGGTCTTTTTTTTTATGATGTTGAAAGCGGCGTTTCGCATCAACGTCGGTTGAATAACACCGAAAGCCTAGCGATGCAACCAAACCGAGTCAACATCTTTCCTCCCCTCTAGCTTCTTTTCTAATAGGGGTTCGAGTAACTTCTTTTGGTACGGATAATCTTCAATCTGCATCTTCTTGAACCCGAAGTCTTTGTCATCAAATTTATCAATTCTAACTTTTTCTTCTTGTGCCATCGTTCCTCCTTACCCCGATAACATAAGGCTCTAAGACCAATTGTTAAAAAACGAATCAAGCAAAAGAATAAAGTCAAAAGACAAGGGCAATCATATAATACTAGGATTTTTACATAGTTCAACAATAGTGGTTACTCTATGGTTGCATTAGGATTTCTTATTAGACTTTATCAAATGACGGCTATAAATACAAGTGATGTTGCTTCTATTTATAATGTAGACAAGTAGGGTTATAAGAAAAAAGCCCAACGAGGCCTATACATCTAGCCTAATATTTTAAAGATCTTTCGGGACTTCGCCTCCGAGCCCCCATAATAGGCTCGCCTCCTTGACCCTTGCTCGCTAACTATCTAACGAAACCGCCGTGCTGGAATTGTATACCGTTTTATACTTGCGGGCTTCCATCTATATCAGTCTTTACAAATTAACATAATTGATTATTATATGAAAAGTGAAGGGCGCTTTGAGGAAGAATTCTGCTCCTGCATTTCCACAAGTTCACAAATCGCTTTTTTCGTGGTTAGTGCTTATTCATCTGTATTTATATGAAACATAAATCTGGGCTTGAAATGCATTCTCAATATATATATATATATTCCTCAAGTAATATGCCTTGGTTTGTTTTTTGTTCTTCTGTTTTTCTTTTCTTTTTTCTTTTTTTCTTTCTTTTTTGTTTTGTTTTTGGTCCACTAGATGAATTCATTGAGAAAGGATGGGAATGCAGAGGGCAAATGCACTTCAAGTGGGACTTTTTGCCTTTGTATTTCTGCGAATCGCTTTATTCTGATGACTTTACAAATTATATTTTTCTGTGCTGTCGGGTAATTATTTCTTAGCTTCATGCTTCTAATCCAGAATTGTAGTTTGATGTACAGAATATGGTCACTTATTTTGAAACGTGTCTGTCTCCATTTACTCTCAATTTGCATATTCAAACCTGAAAAAAAAAATAAAAAAAAATAAAGCATCCAGAAATTTTGGATGTAGTAGCCCTGGAGGTATACTAATTAATTTATAATTAAATAATTGGTTAAATTTCCTCTCTAAGCTTGAAATATTTTTAATTTCAATTTTCTCCTCTTCCTACTTTGGTATATTTAAAATCAACTCTTTTTATTGCTTTTTCTAAAATTCCATTCATATTTTGGATTAAACAAAAAGCTAATGAAATGACTTAAATACCCTCAACTTCAATAATCTTCAATCTAATTGATTATCTTTACTTCTTTTCTTTTCTTTTTTTACGAAATTAATTTTAAATTTTGAAAATAAAATAAATAACTTTAAATTTTAATGTCATAAATTTAATTCTTCATCCAGAAATTTCGGTCTTAACTTTTTTTTTAATAGTTGTCTAAATACCCTTTCTTTCTTTCTTTCTGAAAAAATAAAAAACACTATAAACCTTAAAATGATTTTTTCTTTTAAAAAAAAAATTAAAATCAAATTTTCTAGATGCAGAACTATTAACTAAAATTATGGTATTAAATTTTATTTCTAAAATTTAAAATTTATTCTATAGAAAAAATTTAAAACTAATCTTTATTTAGGTTAAAGGTTATTGAAGTTAAGGGTATTTAAATCATTTCATTAGCTTTATACGCAAAATATGGAGGGAATCTTGAAAAACCTAATTCCCAAATAACTTTAAGTTTAGAAGAAGTTTTACTACTTTAGCCTTAATTGACTTCTTAATTTCTCAATCAGAATCAAACCGACCAAAAACGTGGGCCAAGTCTTAGGAGGGTTATTCTTGATGAAGTAGCCATTATGAAAATTTCAATTTAAAAGGTCAAGTTGCTAAGAAACATCCCAAGAAAATCGTGTTATTGATGAGTTATGCATGACATAAAGAGAGGAGGAACTTATAACTTCTTGCTTCTACGTAAAAGTTGCTTGAAGTTTTCAGCCTCTACGGACCATGTACTACATAGTTATGGCCGGCCGGGGACTTTGTTTCAAATTCCAGTCGGAGAATGGGGACCAAATTAAATTTGCCCCCACGCATATTGTTGCCTAAATAGTAAGGTACAGAACGAAGTTGGTTTCTATTACTATCTCATATGCAAATTAAGTCTACACATTACAAACCCAATGATGAAAAATTCATGCAAATTGACCAAGGACTTTGACTTTGTCTCTTCCTTTTGCTTTGCCTTTTTCCGGCCTCTCTTCCTACATAATTATAATGGATACATGCTTGTCTAAAAGGCTTCTAGTTGGTCTCAGGAAAATTTTTAAAAAAGTCCTTGATTGAGAGAGAAAGAGAGAGAAAGAGGGGGAGGCTGGGAGGAGATGTCCTTTTATTAGCAAACTGTAGCAACTACGTAAGGGCGGATGGAGGAATTGAAGGATAAATTCACTGTGTGGTTCCGCGTACGATTTTTTAATTAGCTAGTTAGAACAGCTTCCTATACTTTATAACTTAGGACATATTATATATCAACCCTCATGCTTTGAATTTGATAGGTTGACGACATATATATATGTTATACGGAGAGATCGCATGTGATGGAGAGTTGAAAGTGCGAGATGCCAAAAATTAAAGTAGAAGGGTTGATTTGATCAATTTTGAAGACTTAGGGATGAATTAATTCACCCAGAAATTAAAGAAGGTTCCATTTTACTTGCACCAGCGCTAGCTGTTTGAATTTTTGTAACGTTGATTTTCTACTAACTGCTTGCGTCTGAGCCTAAATTATTGAACATCTTTTCTTGGCTTTGAAATGATATTTTCAAGGAGATCGCATCAAGTGAAAATTGAAGTCAGCAATAATATCAAAGTTGGTTATTATTATATATATTAGTAAATTGAAATTAATGTTTCGTCCAAAATTATACAAATTAAAATTGATTTGACTGGATAACCTACCAACAAATTAAGAGAAATATATTATTGTATTCCTATGAAACACTCCAGATTTACTGTTTTTGGGATAAACAATTTTTTATACTATGAAATTTAGAGTTGTGAGACAATATATTGTATTAAAGACTCGGGGAGAACTATTTCTTAGCACGTAAATTAAAGGCACAAAATGTTCTACCTCATTCCCTAAAGTATTAAATATCATAATATATATGTCCTTATAATATAATTACTAATTAGATGATGCTTTGTAATTGTCTGCATAAGTAACAGCTGGAAACTTGAATTAAGATAGGTAGATTAATACTATGGGAATGGGAGTATTTAGATTTAATCACATTATCTATAGAAGCTCATTGTGTATGACAAACGCAATCCTATATATATATATATGGTTCCACAATTGGGTATTTGGCATTTTAATTTTGTAAATAGAATTAGAGTTAGTATATATTTCCATCTAAAATCAATTCCAATTGCCATTGAGTTTAAAATTAGATGGCACATATCATTAATTTTATGATATTCAAAAGTTAAATTCATGCCTAATAGAAAATTACTTATTGTCAATTTAGTGGCAACTTAAGCTGATCATTTCAGACTGAGGGACCATCTGTAGTATATATCATTTAAACCTGATTTATAATAAAAACATTATTCTTTTGAGAAATATAATTATACGAAGAATATTCTACTAGTATGAAATTTTATAAAATTTAGTACATGAATTAGTCCCCCTTTTTTAGAAATACATTTTTTTATAATTCATTGTTCATGCTTTTCAAAAAAAAAAAAAAAAAAAAAATCACTCTCCGACAAGTAAATAAGACGCAAAAGATTTCTAGGTAGAAGTGAAACAAAATATTTTTTGAAACCATTAAAAAAAATTGTTGCTTTTAAATATTATGAAAGCAATTAAAGTATTATGGAAAGAAAGTCGAATATTGAAAATTTCTTGATATATCTTAATTAATTACTGCTAATTAAGATTGTTTGTTGACTAAAGCTGATTTGTCCTTTGACTTGTTCTGCTAATTAATTCCTTCTCGACTAGAGCATAGTCGAGTGAATTCATTGTTAATTAATTAGAACTTGTCAAGTTTAATTTTCAAACAAATTAAAGCCATTACTGCTTACTTTTCTTTGAATTATGTATATTATGTACGAGACTGGTTGAATTTAAATCAATCATGTGGGCTGTTTTCACATGTTTTCTCTTATTCTTCTAGAGACAGCCATCAGCACTCTAATTTTCACATTTTCTTATTGAAAGTCTGTGTAAATGTAATTAATTCAGTGTTTGGAAGGTCACAAACCTCTTGGCCCAAGGGCTAGCTATAAGCCAACTATCGACTTTATAATTTGAAAGATGCCAACTAATGTTTGAAACTGTAAGTGAATATATTACGCATTCAAATAAATATAAAATGATACAAAAAGTTATAGAATTGACTATTCTTACGTGAAATTTAAACTTGATGAGATCTAGTATTCCAACCAAAATCTTAACACAAATCCTAAAAGATAAATTACAAGTAAAAAAAAGTATATATGATATAATTTTTCTTATGAAAATCAAGATTGAAAAGTGAAATTAGATTATATAATATCTTTTAATTAGCTCATTAAAATCACTTATGCATTAATAATGAATTATGTATGATATAATTTTTCTTCAATGAATATTTCCTTCCATGATTTTCATCAAACAAGACTAAATCCTTTGTATATGGGATTTTAGGTAAATTAATATTTAGATTTGAACTCATACAATATGAGAAAATTTTCACTATATATGTCTTTGGATTAAACCTAAGATGACACAAAAATCCAATTCATTTATCATATGAAACAATGCAATTATTAATATGTCGCCTTAATTACATTACATTGTTCCCAACCAGAAATTAAACGAAAAAATTAAGACAAACATGCACGCAGAAATAAAAATATATTAAGCAAATGGAGTAACAATATAATATTTGAGGCCAATAACATTGTGGAACTTTACTGTAGGAAAGTATATGACAAAATTTATTCCGAACATAAATAGATGAAATTAAGATGCTCAACTAGCTGGTTTGCATGTGGAAACAGTCTGGCTTGATCATAAGACTATTTCGGGCCATGATCATTTAAATTAGAGAGTGCAAGAAGTTTCCGTAAATGCTAGACATTGTTTTTGACAAGGCATTGACCTGAAATAGTCTTCTTCTTTTTTCTTTTTCTTTTTTCCCATTTATTAGACTATTCAAAGATCCATAATGTGTCCAGCTTCATAAGACAATGCAATCTTAGTAGATTAGTTTTTGTTAAAAACCTTAGTTTTGTGATTAAAAAAAAAACATTATTATTATTATTATTATTACTACTTTTAGGTGCTTGTTTGGTAATCGGGAATAAAGTGATGAGAATGGGAATGCGGGAATCGGAATGAAAATTAAGGAATCGAATGGTATTTGTATTCCAATACTGTGTTTGGAATACTAATAAGGAATCGAAATGCAATTTAAATTTTTTAATATCTGATTTTGTATACAAATATAAATAATGATTAAAAAATAATTTTATTAAACTATAATAGTTATAAAAATAATAAAGGTGATGGTAGTGATTGTGGTGGTAGCGGTGGCGGTAATGATTGCGGTAGTTATGGTGGTTGATTGTGATAATGATTGTTGTGGTGGTGGTGACGGTTGTGATGATGTTAGTAGTGGTAGTGGTTGTGGTTGTGGTGATTATGATGGTGGTGGTAGTTGTAGTTGTGATGGTAGTAGTAGTGGTGATGGTGATGGTGGTGGTAGTTGTAGTTGTAGTTGTGATGGTAGTGGTAGTGGTGATGGTGGTGGTAATAGCAGTGTGTAGTGGTGGTGGTTGTGGTTATTATAATGGTAGTGGTGGTGGTGGTTGTTATAATGGCAAAAGTAGTTAATAGATAATAAATAAATAAAATATATTATTATTTTGAAAAAAAAATCATTCCCATTTCTTGTTTTTTATTCTCACATCTTATGTGGGAATGAAGTTGTGTGTAAATTTTCATTCCCATTCCCACTTCATTCCTTTTAACCAAACGAGTTACAATGTGGGAATAAAACTTCCATTTCCATTCCCACCACTATATTCCCGATTACTAAACAACACCTTAATTATTATTATTATCACTACTTTTGACGAGAATGACATGATATAACTATTTATTTCACTATTTTCTTCAACGATTTTCTTCACCAATATTTAGATATTCTCATGTTAGAACATGAATAAATTTTATCGAAAAATCTTTTAGTTTCGTGATGGTTGGCATACCTTTGGCATGAGAAAGGAGAATTTATGAACTTAATTTTGATACCAAAAGTTTTCCCAAAATAGAGTTTTCTATGAAAACCTAAATATATCAACTTGCACTTCTACAATCTAATTAAGCATGGAGCCTAGCTAATTGAAGTTGTACGTAGTAAAAGAATAGCAAAAATATTCGTTACACAATATGGAACTCTCGAAGATATATATATATATATATATATGGAAGTCTCAAAGATTTATATATAGCACAGTACGTAAGGAAAATGCCAAAATTCTGAATTTTTATTAATCAAAGCCTCGATGATCAGTTTAAAATTTAGGTAGAAAAGCTGGTAGCCCTAAGTAACCAAAACATCAAAAAGTGAATAAAAAAAATAAAATCTTATAACTATCACTAATCCTTAAAATATTAAAGCATTTGCTGATTATATATATATATGGAACTCTCGAAGATTTATATATAGCACAGTACTGCAAGGAAAATGCCAAAATTCTGAATTTTTATTAATCAAAGCCTCGATGATCAGTTTAAAATTTAAGTAGAAAAACTAGTAGCCCTAAATAACCAAAACATTAAAAAGTGAATAAAAAATAAAATCTTATAACTATCACTAATCCTTAAAATATTAAAGCATTTGCTGATTAAGATTTATTATCATATAAATTAATTAATGATGTGCATTAGTTAGTTTTTAGTCATTTAGATGAATTAATCAATTAAGAGTTGGTTTAGTATTAGGCTAGTATAAATATAACATGTATTTTTCTATAAACTAATCGATGAAGCAAGTTTACCAAATTTCCTTCTCTCTTTACTTTACCAAATTTTCTTCTTTCTCTATTTACATTTCTTCACCTTTGTTCAGCGATAGAAATCACCATGGTATCAAAGGTTGAATCATTCTAGGGTTTGTAACTTTATTGATTTCATTTCTCTTCTCTCTAATTCATTGATTTCATTCTAGCTTCCTCTTCTTCAAAGCTTTTACTCTAATCTTTATATACTTCACCATGGCTCGCTGAATCAACTTGATCCCCTAATGATATTCATTCTCCATACTTCATTCACACTTAGATCACCATGGTTCTCTTATAGTTACTCTTGAGCTAACTATAGTGAACTATGCTATTTGGAGTAGGTTGTTTACTCTCGCTCTTTCAATTTGCAACAAGCTAGGTTTTATTAATAGAGCTATTTTAAAACATAGAGATGATGATGTGCTTATCAATTCTTGGGATCGATGTAACAATCTCATAGTAGCTTGGTTGTTAAGATCTATGTCACCTTTTGCAGCTGCAACGGTATTCTATATGAACTCAACCTTGAAGATTTATGAAATTTTGAAGAAAAAATTTTCTCAACTAGATGAATTTAGAACCTATAATTTGCAATGGTCCTTATGTTCAATTACATAAGGTACTAGATTTGTCAATTCGTATTTTACCGAACTAAGTAGAGTATGGAAAGAATTAAGGAATTTTAGATCTTTACCTCACTACAGGTTATGGAGTGTGCAATGTTGATTGTTTTGATAAATTTGTAAAGATTTATAAGAAGGACCATGTGTCCAAGTTCCTCAATAGATTAAATGCATCCTTTTCTTCTCCGAAATCTCAAGTTTTGGTTATGAAGCCATTTTCCAATTTAGATGAAGTATATAACTTGACTATGAGGGACGAGTCTCAAAAATCGAGTACACGTTCTATAGCAACCTTTTAGTGAATGTTTTATGATGAATTTTTTTTTTTACAATAAAAGAAAGTCGGATATTTCTTGTTCATATTATGGAAAGATAGGTCATAGTAAAGACAAGTGCTATAGGCTTATGGGATTTTTTTTTCTTTTACAAATTTCAAGTTTACAAGGAATAAGAATTTCAATGGAAGTTTTCTCGAAACACTATTTCGAATTCTAATTTTGGTCATAGTAATGGTAATTCTTCTCATCATATCAATAATGTTGTATCGAACAAGAAAAATCTATTCAATAAGAATTTGCTCACAATGTTGCTTTGTCTAAACATGTCATACTTCCTAGTACTCGCCTTCACTCAAGAGTAAGTTTTTAGGCTTATGACTCTCTTAAACACTCAAGATTTGCAAGCTTCATCTTCACAATTTTCAAATCATACAAATTCTTCTATTGTAACTCATCCACGACCCATTTCTAGTCTTGTAGGTAGAATTTTCATTATATCTACTCATTCGGAAAACACTTGCATTTCTATTTGATCCTTATACTTGTATAATCGATACGGATGCAACTGATCACATATCTTGCTCTATTGATCATTTCACTTCCTATAAACCTATTACCAATATGAAAATCTAAATGCCAAATGGTCATAAGGCAACTATCACTCATATTGGTCAAATTGCTTTGTCTTCTTCTTTTTTCTTACTTGATGTCCTTTGCATTCCTTATTTCAAGTTTAATCTCATTTCCATTAGAAAACCCATTGCTAATCCTCAATATAAACTAATCTTCACTAGCAATTCTTGTATGATTAAACAAGACAATTCTTTGGAGGCAATGATTGGAGCTGTTGATATTCAAGCATGATTGTTTCTATTCATGTATGTTCTAAATTATCTCTTTTTACCTATCAAACACTCTTGTAATTTTCAAATAGCTAGTGCCAAATTTATAAATCCCTTAGTCTATGATCCATGGCATTATCGTTCATAGCATGTATCATCAAATAGAATCAAATTGATTAGTCAAAGGAATCCTATTATTCGAGTATAATAATCGGACTTGTTTTGTCCGTCTTTTAGGAAAACAAAAACGTTTGCTATTTCCTATTCATAATAAAAACACTTTTTTTTTCCTTTTAAATTGGTTTATATGGACATTTAAGGATCATATTCTACTCGTTTCTCATGGTAGTTTTTACTATTTCTTAACTATGATTGATGATTACGCTAAGGTTGCTTGATTTTTTTTTTTTTACTCAAGCATAAATCAAATGTCTTGTCTATCATTCCATCCTTTTACCAAATGATCTTTACCTAGTTTCATTTGTCTATCAAACAAATTAGATCCGATAATAGTCTTGAGTTTCATCTTTTTCTCTTTTACAATTCTAAAGGAATTCTTCATCAATTATTTTATATAGGAATTCCTCAACAAAATGATATTGTTAAAAGAAAACACTAGCATTTATTAAATATAGATAGATCCCTTCTTTTTTCAAGCTTCTTTACCTACCAAATTCTAGAAAGATGCAATTCTTATTGCTGCCTATTTGATCAACAGGATTCCTTCTCCCTTATTGAATAATTTGACTTCCTATGAACTTTTATTCTATTCATCTCTAGTTTGTGATCAATTGAAAGTGTTTGGCTCTTTATGTTTTGTTTATACGTTAGTTCATAATAGGAAGAAGTTTCAATCAAAAGTTTCATCTTGTGTTTTTCTTGGTTATCCTCCTAGTATTAAGGGATATAAAGTCTATGATGTTATATCTCACAAGGTTTCTATCTCTAGAGATGTTATTTTTTATGAGACTATTTTTCCTATTCACCTTCAATTTCTTTTTCTATTCCTTCTACATATGAATTGTCTTTTATGTTTTCCTCTTCCCCTACACCCAATTTATTTGATTTCACTAGCATTTAACCTTCCTTTTTTTTTTCTCTTACCGATCCAATTCATTTTCTAGATATACATACTAATACTTTCGTATGGATTCTTTTAATTTCTTAAATGTCCTGCTACTGATTCTTCTCATAAAGTCTTTCCTTTTATTTCTATCCCTTCACTTGTAATTTTTTAGTTTCCTTATTTATGCAAGTCTATAAGTTCCATTAGAGTTCTTTCATACTTAAATTTGTATCAATATTCTTTACATTCTAATCCTATAGTTTCTTATAGTAATATAGTTTGCTTAACTCCTTATCCTATTCATCATTTTGTATCTCTTTCTTAACTTCCTCTTCTCATGTTGCATTTATTATTTCTTTATCTAACACTTTTAAACCAAAAACTAACTCCCAATTTGTAAAATTTAAGCATTAGAAAGAGGCTATGCGAGCTGAGTTGCAAGTCTGTAGAGGAAAATAATACTAGGTCTACTATGCCATTACCTATAGAATCACATATAGTGGGTTATAAATGGATTTACAAGGTTAAACTCTAGGCCAATAGCAATATTAAGAGGTATAAGGCTAGGCTTGTTGCTAAAGGCTATAGTCAAATTGAGGGATTTGATAATCAAGAGACTTTCGAGCTCGTTGCTAAGCACACCATAATCCATTTGTTTCTGGTCGTAGCAATTGTTAAAGGTTGGTCTCTCTTTTAACTTGACATTAATAATGCATTTTTGCATGCTGATCTTAATGAGAAAATTTTTATAGATCCGTCTCTTGGTTACAAGTTTGAAAAGGAGTATATGGGTGGACAACAACTAGTTTGTAAATTGCATAAGTCCCTTTGTGGTTTGAAGCAAGATTTAAGGCAATGAAATGCCAAGTTTACTTCAACATAGGTTAAAGATATGGGTTTCACCAATCCAAGGTAGATTATTCTCTCTTTATAATGTGTATTGATTCATATAATTTTATTACTTTATTAGCATATGTGGATGACATTATTATTACTAGTGATTCAAAATCTAACATCTTGGATTTAAAGTAATTTCTTGGTTGGAAGTTTAAGCTCGAGGATCTTGGTTCACTTAAATATTGCTTAGGTATTGAAGTAGCTAGATTAGTCAAAGGTATTGTCATATGTCAAAGAAAATATACTCTAGAGTTATTAGATGAATATGGGTTTATTGACTCCAACCCTATCTTTACACCTATGCATCCGAAGAAAAGATTAATGCATGACTTAGAGAATCTTTTGATCGATCCAACCGAGTATAGACCGTTGATAAGTAAGCTATTATACTTAACTTTTAGTAGACCTCACATTTGTTATGTTGTCGATGTTCCTTCTTAATTCATGGATAAGCTAGATTTGATTCACTTGCAAACTAGGCATAAGATGCTTCAATACTTGAAGAATGCACTAGGTCAAGGTCTATCATTATCGGTAAAATTAAATCTTCGGTTAAGATCTTTTTCGGATAGTGATTAGATTAAATGTCTAGAAAATGAAACATCGGCTTTTGGTTTTTATGTGTTCTTGAGAAGCTTTCGAGGAGCTAAAAGTCTAAAAAGCAAAGCTTAGTTGCACGAAGTAACACGAAAGTTGAATATAGAGTAATGGTAGTAGTCACTTGTGAGATTATATGGCTCATATTTTTATTATAGGATTTGGGTATCTCACACAACAAAACTGTTTTACTCTTCCGTGACAATCAATCCATCCCGTATTTATGCAAAAATGCAAAATACCATGAAAGGATCAAGCATATTGAAGTTGATTATCACTTCATCAAAGAGAAGATTCTTTTGGAATTGTTTAGCCTCATCATTTGAATACGGAAGAACAATTTGCTAATGTGTTTATCAAAGCTTTGTGGCCTCGGCATCTTTCATGTTTTGATTGGCAAGATGAGTATGAACAACATTCATTCTCATTTTGAGAGGGAGTATCGACTTATAAATTAATTAATAATATGTATTAGTTAGTTAGTTAGCTCACTTAATCGGTTAAGGATTCATATATAATTAGCCTATAAATACAACTCTGTATTCTTCTATATATGAATCGGTGAAGCAATTTTATGAAATTTCTTGCTCTCTCTACTTTACAAATTTTCTTCTTTCTCTCGTCAAGTTTTTTCTCTTTCGTTCGATCATGGAAATCAACAAGATTAGAAAAAAAAGGAAAAAAGAATAGAATCTTATAACTACCACTATTCTTTAAAATATTAAAGCATTTGCAAATTTTTAAATATGCATTAAAGAGTTGTCTAAGTCTCATCAATGTGTAAAGACTTATATAAAATGATGAACACTACTTTATTCTAAAAGTCTAGACTAATAATTAAGTTATGAATCTATTTTATATCTAAGGTCTGTGTTTGTTTGGGGAAAACCAGTTCCATAAAAAAATCAATTCATAAGAAAGTTATTTTTCAAGAAATTGTTTTCCAAAAACATATTTTTTGTCGTTTGACAATTATATAAAAAACCTATTAGAAAATATATTTTAGCGTTTGTTTGATACGGAAAATTAAAATACACAAACATATGTGATTGTTATATCAATAAGTTTTTTCAAAACTTCAAAAAGACATATTCATGATTTCACAATATAATACATTTTTAGAAAATTTTAATAAATTTTCATACTAACTCTAAAATTTCAATTCAAAAAATAAAATATATTTTTTTAACCATCAAATCAATTCATTAAAATTACTTGGGACAAAATCAAATCAATATTCACATTTAGTAAACAAAGATTTTAAGTAATCCTAGCATTATTATTTTATTAACTCAATTAAGAAATTTAGTTTGAAAAATAGTTTTATAAATTATTAGTTATCATTTATAGATAATTATTTATTTAGTCTTCAAAAATTAATGTTGGAATAATTTGTAACTAATTATTCACTACAATTGCCAACAAAATTTAATAATTAATTAAAATTATAAATTATTAATTTAATTTCAAATGAATAGTGTTGAAAAATAATATATTTATTGATGAGTTAATTAATTTTAATATTTTTTTTTAACAAAAAATTAGAGTCTTGTAATAATTATTTTCAATCATTCAAGTATAGTTTAGCTGATATTTAAAATAATAGCAAAAAAATAGAGATAAATTATTGAAATATTTATTATAAAAATAATTTTAAGGTGTAAAAATAATTTTTAAGAATATTTAATGTATCTATAAATAAAAAAATCAAATATCAGCAAAAATAGAGAAAAATAATTAAATAATTAATAATAATTGATAAGGAATAATTAGAAATTAATCTGATATATTTTAAATAAAAAGAAGATAGAGAAAAAATTGATAAAAAATATTAAGAGAGAGGTAAGTAACGCAATAACGAGATAGCTCATGAGAAGGAAAATGTTTTCCTCTTTTAAAACAGAGAAAATATCTTCCTAAAAATACTTTATCATTTTTCATTTACTGAAAATCATTTTTTACTTATTTTTTTTCTAAATACAAAATAAATACTGAAATATATATAAAAAAAACATGTTCTCTAAACTTATTTTCCTCAAACAAACATAGCCTAAACACCTCATTTCTCTCTCTCTTTTTATATATATAGAATAGTTACCACTAGCATATGTATCCAACGAATCTCCCATTCACATGTTAATATGGTCCATTCGATCGCAACTTTTCATATAGCAAACAATATTTAACAATCTATAATGAGGTCACCATGAAGTACACTGGTGTCATAAAAAAAGCTCAACACTTTTTACTAGATTTTGCTCATCTAAGAAACGACGCTTGCCCTCTGCTTCTAACCTAGGAGAAGTTCTCACTACTTCACGAACTATACGCCCTTCGTCCAAGAGTCTAAGTAGCTCTTCATTTTCACCATAAGAGTAGCAACCATGAAAGTCAATTCATGCCATACTCTCTTACATGCACGCATGAACACTTAATTACATATAAGGTTAACACTATTTTAGTTCAAAAATCTAAATTAATAGGTTATAAGTCCATTTTATATATACATACCTCATTTTTAATATGGGATAGTTATCACTTACTTATGTACCCAACATTAATCATGTGATACATTGGCCTGTATAAAAATTTGTTTGCAAACCAATTTTCTGTCTTATTTATTATATAAAGATTACAATTAAAATAATGAAATTCTAAAATCATGTGATTTGTTTTCAATGTCATTAAACCATCTAAAAATCTGAAACTGATGGCGGAAAAAAAGTCTGAAAGTCAATACTAAGTTATTAAGTCGCCCATAATAATTGTGTCCTTTGAAACTCAAATCATGCAGAAACGAGGTCTTAAGTCAACATTCTCTTGGTCCAAATGCTCTAGATTAACTCCTAACTTTTCGTGCTAATAACAGATTATATATTAATAGTATGAAAGACAAACATTTTACCCGCCATAATTGATTTGAATACAAAAAAACTCTAATTATTTAAGTAATTGATTTGATATTAGAGTTTTTATGTATATAAAAAATTCTTTAAGTAATTATTTTCATTTTGTATATATAATAAAACAGAGAAGTATTAGTCTCAGCTTTTGGAGTTAAAATATCTTGAAAATTCACCAAAAGAAAAAAAAAAACAAACATTTTTTTCGGGACTCTTTCGTCCGTGGCTGTAAACAAAATTTGATTTAAAAGTCTCTATTGCATACTAATGCTAATGCTAATTAGGGATTGGAATTTTAAATGGCATATACATTATAGCCCTTCCTATTTGCAATCACCAAACCAACAAGGCTTTACAAACGATCAGAAAAAATATTCTTCAAAAAAAATGGCATCCATTAATTCATAAAGATATTTAGTGAATAGATTAAGGCTATGTTTGTTAATCCAAAGAGATAGTAGAGAAGATGCATGAAAAAGGGTGTATGAGATAATTCTTTCTTTATTTATATCATATACGACAGAGATCTAAATAGTTGGAAGTTAATGAATTATCCTTTCTATCATTCATCTAATGTCCCACAAATTGACTTCTATTCTTTTCATTTCATGTTAGCGAAACGATTAAATAAATCGGTTAACATTCGTTCTTTCTACATTGCATTCTCTTATTTTATCCTTTCCATCCTTTCAGGGGGGTGGGGTTTGGGGGTGTGGTGTTGGGGTGTGGGTGTTACGCTTTTCTTCTTGTGTTTGGATGTTCTGCTTGATGCAAACCTCTTCTTTATTTTCTCTTCCCCATGCCAGGGTTTCCGAGCCACTTGGTGTTCTTTCCTTATTAATACCTATGGTCTATGGCTAACGATGAAACACGAATGAAAATGCAATGCTCGGGACAGCCTTGAGACACAGGGGCCAGAATATATGGTTCATCAAAGCTATAAACGTATCAATCAGCCAGTTTGACAAATTTTCTCCTTGTAATTCGGAACTGAACAATGTATTTGGCATGCTTTCACCATGGACTAGCTAGTTTCATGGTCAAAATACTTGTGCACATGAGATTATGTATGAACATTCGTTAATTCAAAACATCACTTGCTAAAAGAAGAAAAGGGGTATAATAGAATTGTTGTTTATTGTGGACTTTCGATGTCCCACGCAATCAAATAATTTATGTATAAAAGTAGTTTTCAATATATTAAACTCTTATACGACATCTAAAACCGAAAAAAATTCTCTCTTACAACAAAAAATCGAGCTAATTATTTTTATTTTTATTTTTATATTGCCCTAGCTATTTTTGACTTGACTTCTTTTTTAATTCATAAACTGAATAGGAGTATCAAATAATTATACCAATTTACTTCTAAGTTATAAATATCTTTCTGAATTAATGGATGCCATTTTTTTTAAGAATATTTCTAGTTTTTGTAAATCCCTTTTGGTTTGATTTGGATCAGATCAATAATATATACCAGTAATTAAATTAATTAAATCAATAATGCTACTTTTCCAAATTAAATGGCCAAATTAAAATTAGTGACAGAATTCAAACCTAAATTTTGGACTGAATGAGTCTTAAATTTTTCCATTTGAATCTATTTTATTGTATATATATATATATATAAGTGAGTGACAATTCTTATGGAGACATGGAAATTTAATATTAGTTTGCATAAAATAACTAAATATTTCTATTGCTATGTTTAATTGATTTTCTAACTGCATAAGTAATACAATAAAAAATAAATTAGGACGGGATAAATATCATAGAAAAATAATAACACGAGTTACTCTAATTAATTAAACACACGGAAATAACTCCAGAACTCTACACATATGGTCTAGAAGGGACTTTTATTTTTGGTCTATGCCATTGTACGTTAGCCTTGTAAATTAATGGATAGAAGATTCAACAACAAATACATGGCACTTTTTATATGTTTTGACTTGAATAGGTTAACTAAGATACTAGCTACATATTACTAATAGAGGAAAAAAAATTAATGGGAGGCCATAATCAAGGGTAGTTTTAGTGATCTAGTCTTCTTGTTTTACATTTATGTGCAGATGTCATATATTATTTTAAAAAATTTGACTCCATGAAGAAAAAAATACAATAAAGTTGTGATTTTATGGTTTTTATCAGGTCGTCGATGGCAACGCTGGAACAAATGCAAAGACTATTTCTACCTTCTTAGATCTTGGTGGGTCCTATTTACCTAGTTAGAGTCAAACTGGAGACTTGACCTTAGCCCCTCAAGACTTTATTAAATAACGTTCGTTCACGTCCAAAAATTAACTTCAAACTCTTTTGATCATCATTTTCTTTCCATTGCAACATCAGGAAGGAAAAAAAAAGGGCTGCATCTAATGGTGGAGAAGATCATCAATATGAACAACAGTCAAGATCATATTAGCAGCAGTAATTATAAAGATGATGATGAAGACGAAGTTCAACTTCCAGGGTTTCGATTTCACCCAACAGATGAAGAACTAGTTGGCTTCTATCTTCGTCGAAAGGTTGACAAGAAGCCTCTCAGTATTGAGCTTATTAAACAAGTTGACATCTACAAATATGATCCATGGGATCTACCAAGTATGTTATTTTGTTTCACCTCTTAATTGTATTTTACCAAATAATTCTTTACTTTTTCACATGAAATTTTTCAATCAAAACAAAGAAAAGAAATTAGATTTGCGGAAAAAAAATCAAAAGAATTTGATGCATGGATTAATTAATATCATATATTTTTTAAGGAATCAGTTTCCTAAAATAATAGTGCTTTCAAACTGTTGTAATGATTTTCATGAAGCTAGCTAGCTAAGATACTTTTTTAAATCTAGCTATGATACTTTTTTAAATCTCGCTATGATTGACTGATTCAGTTTACTCTTTTTGTATTAAAAAGTTCAAATTATGGTTATAGATCTTGTAAGTATATCTTGATATGCAGAATCAGTTAGGGTTTCTAGCTATACCCATGTCAGAATATAAATCTATAAACGAAAAAATTAAGAAAATGGGGTAAAAGAAGTATAATTTCAGTTCTTCACGAAAAAAGGAAAAGAAAAGAAAAGAAAAGAAAAGAAAAGAAAAAGCTCGCAAAACGTTTGGTATATAAACAATTTGTTTCAGCATGTCCCCTTCTTGCTTATATTTTTCTGCATATCTCTATCTTTCTCTCATTTCTTTGGATATATTCATGTAGAGCCAAGCAGTGTTGGAGATAAGGAAGGATACTTCTTTTGCAAAAGAGGAAGAAAGTATAGGAACAGCATAAGACCTAATAGGGTGACAGGGTCTGGATTTTGGAAAGCAACTGGCATTGACAAGCCAGTGCATTCAGTTGGAGGAGACTGCATTGGGCTCAAGAAAACACTTGTTTACTACCGCGGAAGTGCTGGAAAAGGCACCAAAACTGATTGGATGATGCACGAGTTTCGCCTTCCCACTAATGATAACACCAGCTCCACTGCCGTTGCCAATGCTAAAGTCTCTGCCCAAGAAGCTGTAAGAACTTAAACTAACTATCATAAATTGTAGATGCTAGAGACATTAAGACCTTTTTTTTTTTTTTTAATTAAATTGTTTTACTAAGTACTAAAAATCTTTGCTAGATTAGTGATTTTATCGTTGATATTATATTATGAATGTATCATCCCTTATAGAATATTAGGCGGAAAAAAAAAAAAACTCCTAGTATATATATCTGGTATTATTGTGAATCATTAACATATTTTGTGGAAGGAAAATTACTACATGAATTGACCAATATATTTGTGTTAGATTGGGATATTCTTGTGTTTCTTTCTATAATGTTCTGCTATCTTCCTTAAATTTAAACTAATAGATTATAAATTCAAATTAAATAAACATAATTTAACTCAAGATGGAAATAACAAGTTAACTATCTATTATTTATTTTCTTTCAACTAATCTTGATCACTAGATTCGGATACTGATGAAGTTTTTATCAAATATCTATTTAGCATGATATCAAAACTTTATGAACCAGATTGAGTTCAATTATACCACCCATGCATTACACACAGTATTATTATTGTCTTCTACAATAATGATTTTCTGTCTTTTTGCAGTACCGTGCATTTGTCTAGTGATATAGTTAATTTGTCCATCACGACGGTCATGCTACACATACATGATGAACGGATTGAATCACCTCATGCATTAATTTCAAACCACAGTCCATATGTATCATTTTATTGTGGAATAATACATAGAAAGATCATGGAAATTGGATTCTGATTGTTTTTTTTAATTATTTTTTTGATGGATTACAGGAAGTATGGACACTCTGTAGGATTTTCAAAAGAAATGTGTCATACAGAAAATACACTCCAGATTGGAGGCAATTATCAACTAAACGTCAACAACCACCAATTGACACAAGCTCCAAGATATGCAGTCAAGTGGAGTCTAATTACACTCAAGAAAGCTACATGAGTTTTGGTGCTCCACTCATTCAACATTACGATATTAAGCCTCCAGTTAATCATGTCAACGAAGGGAAACCACTGCATGTAGACCAGCTGAGCTACACAGCTCAGCCACCATCTATGGCTTCATCCTCAAACATTTCCAGCCCATATGGCAATGAGATTTTTACGAATGGGGACTGGGATGAGCTTAGATCAGTTGTAGATTGTGCTTTTGATCCCTTTCTCATGTGAATATTTGTGTAATTATAATAATGATAGGTATAGGGACTGAAGTTTAACTAGTTAGTTGGTTTGTAATATAGATACATAGCACTGGAAAGACTATTTTTTTTACCATGAACATGACTTTTTGTTTTGAAAGGTTATGCTTTTCCATTTCTATATTGGATGTTGTATGGAAATTGAGTAGTTGGATTTTATTTCATGCAATTGATCAACCAATATTTCCATTATACAAATGGAAAGATGAGTTAAGTTTTATTATTGTGGTATCTCAAAACATACATAGTATCCGAATAGGGTAGGATAACATCAATCTTGTATTTTGAAATATCCGTCCGAGTATATAATTATGCCTAAAATTGCTTTTAAGCAATTAAAGTTATAGATCCAAGAATATTCCTCAATGAGGAAGATCAATACTATTTAGTGAGGATACTTTTACATTAAATTAACTTCACGAGGGTCATCCAAGAGGGTTGACTTAAATGGAAGGGGTTCTAATTGATTAAGTAAGTGATCTTGAGGTCAAGTCCTTATGTATGTAAAAAACTTTCTAGGTAGTTGTTCCCATCTTGTGCATTCCACGGAATAGCAAGAGATTAATCTAGGTCTTTAGGTTTAGGATACCTAGCTAGGAGGATCCAAAAAAAAAAAACATCATGGGGGTTAATGTTATCAAAAGAACATGTTATCTATGGAGACAAATGTAACCGAAAGAACAAATTGTACGAGCAAACTCTAATTTTTTTCTCTAAATTTGAGTGAAGGCCGATAAGGATTAGGTTATTCAAACTTCAATTCAAAACGTAAATTCAAACTAGAATTCAAATAGAGATAGATAATGCTTAGGACTCTATCCGTATAGTTCGTAAACTCCTATATATACTATTGTATCCCAGACTATTGCAGCATATAAAGTACGAACTCTTTCATAGTATCATAGTTGATTTAGGCTTAATAGCCAAAGTGTGGATCTCTTTTTTTTTTTTTCCTCTCTCTTTCCTACCTACACCTAGCTAGTTCTTTAACTATCGTTACTAAACACACCAGTTATCATTCCCTCTCTAACCCGTTTCATTTCTTCAAACCCAAAACAACCAAATACTTCCTAAACCAAATTTCCATATTTCCTATCATCATCCTTAATTTGGTTCCACAAGCTCTATTCATTTTCTTTTTCCTCTCTCTCTCTCTCTCCATCATTTATGATCCTTTACTTTCTCTCTTTACTCCATCTCCTACTACTTTTAATTCCATAGCTCCTTCTCTTCGAAATTCCAATTAATTATCCATCAAACTCTCTCCCACAACCTACCTCCTTTAGCAAACTCAACTCTACCCTTTCTTATGTAGGTACAAGCTCATTCACCATATTGATGGCTCTGTTGATCCTCCCTCATAGTTTCTTGATGATGTTGTTCCAAATCTAGACTACTTTGTCCGGTTCCATAAAGACCAACTCATTCTTAGTTAGATTGCTTGCTCCCTCATTAAAACCAGACTCTCTTATATTGTAAGTGCTAGGACAACCTATGCTCGCATGGAAAAAACTTGCCAAAGCCTATGCCTCTAGCTTTGTCATTCAAATTTGCCAACTTAAATCCTCATAGCACACCCTTACTTGAAAACAATGACTATATTACTATCCATACAACTAGAGCCAAAACAATCTCTTATCAACTATTTGCTCTAATCATCTAGTTCTAAAGGATGATTTTGTTTCGACATTCTTGGTGGTCTTGGACTAACGTATCATCTATTTTTTCATAGCATTGAGGCTCGACTTAAACCCATATCTTTTGATGACCTCTATGGTCTCTTGTTAAGTGAAGAATCATCGCTTGCTAAAGATAATATTTCTATGTCCGACTCTATCCAACCATTGGCGTAATATTCGCTCGTTTCTCTTTCAGTAATCATGGTAGAAATAGAGCCCATAGCCAATTAGGCTTCCATGGTTGTGGGCGGTTCTAACTTAATTCCTTATATAATTCTAACATGAGACACTCAAACACACAAGTTCTATTACTGCTACCAAAATCTTCTAGCAACAACAACTCCTTTTATTGTCTTATTCAATGCTTGAACCGCAAAGGCCTTGCGCATGTGGCCTAAAATTGAATTAGCCAAAAAAATCCACCATTCTTCCCCTCTTAGCACTCAATCACCCATTTCTCTAATAGCATCCAACTCTCAATCATGGATCTTGGACTCAAGTGCAACTCATAATCTAATTACCGACTTGGAGAACATTGGTATTCACTTTAAATATTCTAGTCTTAAAGAAGTGAAAATAGGTAACGAGTTCCAAACTATCTATATATCATGTTGGATCTAGCTATATCTCCCTTGGTAACAATACTTTTAGCTAGAATTCTATCTTACATGTTCATAATCTATTTCTTCATTCACAAATTTAACAATGTCTTTACCATGGTATTATAATTAATGACCTTTATTCTTTATTTTATTTTTCCAAGTCATTGTCTGTTCATGCCTACATCGTATCACTTTTAACTTGGCATGCTAGACTCGACCATGCTTTAATTCAAAATATTCAGCATGCTTTAGTTAATTTTTATATTTCCTTTTCTAATAAAATGCCTTTTAGTTTATGTGACATTTATTGTACTAGCAAGGCTAAAACACTCCCATTTCCTAGTTTAATCTTTCAAGTCGAAAGCCCATTAGACTTAATTTGTTCCGATTAGAGGGCCCTAACCTATTTATTACTTGTAAAAAGAAATGCTATTATATTTTATATTTTTTATTACTTCAAGAAATATAGTTTGGTATTTTTTATTTCTGTAAATCGAAGTCTTAAGTGTGTTTATAAAATTTCACAATCTTGTCAAAAAATTTTAACGAGTCAATTAAATCCTTTTAAGTCGACTCGAGTGGTGAATATCAATCATTATCCAAATACCTTTGTGATAATGGCATCCTAATGCAGCTCTTGCTCTCATACACTTGAACAAAATAGCTATGTTGAAGGCAAGAATTGCCATATTATTGAAAATAGCCTTGCTTTATTACAACAATTCTTAGTTCCCTTAATTTATTGATTTGAAGTCTCCGATATAGTAGTACATATCATCAAACATTTTCCTACCCCACTCCTCAATCATAAAACCCCTTTTCAAACACTATTTAATCATCAACTCGATTACTCTTCATTAAAAATATTTGGTTGCTAATTTTACCCATGATTACACCCCTATGCCCCCATAAACTTGCTCCTCGGTCTAAATCTTGTGTTTTCTTAGGTTATAGTAAATTTCATAATGGTTATAAATGTACCACTTCTAAAATTTACGTCTCATGCCATGTTTTATTCAATGAAAATGTGTTCCCTTTTACAATAGTTAAAGATGTCCCCGCACTCGGTCTATCATCCACTCCTATTATCCTCGATTTACTACTAGCAAATTTCTCTAGTTCACACCCACATCTTATCGCCATAATTTCGTATCAAATCTACATTCACCAATCCATGCCCACTTCGCCAATAGCCCATCCGAAGCCCACATTCGTCGACCTCCTAAAATAATCCACAGTAGCCCTTAAGTCCAAAACTCCTCATACCTAATCACTTCAATCCACAGGACCTTACTACCAATTCTTGTCATTCCTATCCCCTACCTCCCCAAATGCCTATCTCGGGTCCATATCTACTAGCCTCTCTAAAGTATCCATAACAACCCATTAGCCTAAATCTCCCAACACCTAATCCCTTTAGCCCATAACCCCAATACAACTCATATCATGCACAAACCACTAGAAATACTTATCCATAACATCTAATTAATCTTATTCCTTTAACTCGTGCATATTAAACCTCTATTGCTTCTTCATCGCACCATTCTCAAGTACGAGTCCTTTTCCCATATCTAAGCCACCCACCAAAATTCATTTCACTTAAAAGACAAACCCAATCTACCTGTTCCTCTTATACTTGATTTTTCTCAATATGATCTAGAACCCAACTATAATAGCCAAGACCATTGATCATGGAATATGCATATACATGTGTGTGATTTACTTGATATTCTATGCTTATATTTGCATTGCCAAAAATAATTGCATCATGACATGCTAGTTTACGTCGAAAACTGCCATGTTACAATAAATAATTTTTGTTGATGATTTTCATGTCGTATTCTATGCTTCATTGTTGAATGCCATGCCTTGCTTGTCCTTAATATTATATGTATTACTTGCATGTGATCTTGTTGAAATTGTAGAACGATTCATGCTTAATCAAGAGGCTTGATTGAATTAATCGAATAAGTGAGAGGGGAGTTATTTTACCTTGAGTTAGTGCAAAGATGAGTGTCGCCACCTTGGTTTCCATGGATTATTTGGCTAGGGAGGTGTCACAAACTAGGATTTTTTACCACTTCTTTATGCATGGCTTAACACTATAAATAGATGGAAGTTTGCTTTGGCTAAGGTTTTGGCCATTTGTTCTTACAAAGGAAAAACATATAGAGAGACCTAAAGAGGGGCTAGCAAAAGGGAGGAAGTTTTGGGAAAATGATCAAGAGTTAGGACAAGAGCCAAGATGAAGTTCTTGAGAGATCATGAAGTGTCTTTTTTCATCTTTAATTTGTCCAAATAATGTAACTCTCATCTACATCACAAGACTTAGAGTGTATGAATTTCATCAATGATTGATTTTGAACCTTAATTCCTTAGTGAAATGTTGTGTTTTGGGTCTTCAATTGGTGATAGGGAGTAAATATATATCTTGTTAGGCTGTGGCAAAAACCTTGTGATAATGTGAAGTATGTTTGCTTGTCTTGCTAGTGTGAAGTTTTATCGAATTGATGGATAATTGCTTCATACCTTGTTTTGCATGACTTATCCTTAATTTCTATCATCATGAGTGTCATCACCCTATTTTTACTCCTATTAAAAATGAAAAAAATTAAAAAAATAAAAAAAGAAGAAAAGAAAGAATTGGGCCCAGATTAGAATTGAAAAAAAAAGAAAAAAAAAAGAGGAATGGGTGTAGATTAGGAATTGGGTTAAGCCTTATTAATAATAAAAGAGAAAAATCAAAATAGAAAAAAAAATTCCTAGGTGAACCTTAGAAGCACCCCTATAAATACTAAGCGTGCGCGCGTGCACACACACATATAAGGGGGAAAGGACAACCACTTAGAGGAGAAAAATAAAAAACCCTCGATGTTAATAAAACACAATAAAACCCAAAACACCAAAGTCGATAGGAAAAATTCACAACATCACCACTCCTAGAGTCGATTGAATGCAACATGTGCCTTACCACTCGTGATCGAAGAAAGAGATGAAGCTAGCACCACCCGATCTACCACCCATCTAATGTCTAACACTCCCTCATACGTGCAATTAGTCTATATGATGCTTGGAGCATGTGCTACGTGCCCCAAATTTGTCTCCTTCTTCTAGTTTTTCTTGTGTTTAATTTAGTCAAAAATTTTTATTTCACGGTTATGCCCCTACGCTTGAACCTTTTTTGGTTTTATTGTCATCCGAATTTTTATGGATTGCATGATTATATATTTTATTTATATTCTACAATATGAGTTATATGATTAGCATAGAATTAGGATGATTAATTAGATTAAAATTATTTAATTTAATCTTAATTAAAAAAAATAAATTGAGAATTCTTGCTCTTATTTGACAAATTTAAAAGAATTAAAAATTAAATTAGTTGATGTGTATGTGTGATAAAAGGGTGATTTTTATTGGGTAGAGAATATTTTTTATTTTTAGGGTTTATTTTATTTATATGTATATGTATATGTATATTATTATTATTATTATTATTTAAAAATGAGGTTAATTGTAATGAATTGATTGTATATTATTTTTATTTTTCATAAAATTCCTCGAGAAACTATAGATCAATGACGAAGCTAGCAATTTTTTTTAAAAAAAAATTAAAATAAGCAAATCTGAATTTGTAGGTCGAGGATCTTATGGAGGCCTCTTGGTATTTTATTTTCATAAAGTCTATGTGATCTATGATTTTTTACATGTTTTTATTTCTTACAATTTGTATATTTGTCTATGTGATGTGAGTCTAGGTCAATCTGGATGGAGTAGGTTCAAAACTTGAAATCGACTTTGATCCAATCGAGTTGCTCATAATGAATTATAAAGAGAAAGTTTCTATGAATGGTGGTCTGCTAAGAGGTTTAGAGAATAATATCCTAACTTTGCTATTTGTACCTAAACTATGGTTACATCATATGTGTGTCAACCGTACATGACCACATAGCTTAATACATATTGTTACACGATTTGTTACTTGATATCACATGGTTTGGAGCCTTAAAAAGAAGTATTACACGATTTGCTAATTAGGGCACATGGTCGTGTGCCTTTTCATTATGTGTTGCTAAGCTTACGTCCGTGTAGACTTACTTTGTCTTAAAGACACTAAAGTTCAACTTTACATTAGAAATCGTTTGCAATACCTTCTACTCGTGTGGTCTTCTTCTTTCCTTCATTGTGCTAGGTCGGGACACCCATAAGTTTGTGTGGGATTTCTTCCTCTAACCGTGTGGAATGCTTCTACCCATATGGCTTATGTTACTTGATAATACATATAAATTTTTGCTTTAAATCATATGGCTAGTAGCTATTGTTAGTGTTGGTGCTCAAGATCTAACCATGTTTGGATGAGCTTATGTTAATATGTTATTGCATCATTTATTTTAATAAATAATAAATAAGTCATTTTATTAATTCTTATATTTACATGTTGATAAATTTAATAGAATTAGATAGAAGTCTTTATGATATGCATTTGCAATAGTGATTGATTGAAAGATGTGAGACAAACACTAATGCACATAATGATATCATTAAATGTCCTAAGTCATAGCATCGTCAAGAATGGACATTAACAATATACGGATAGACTTGTGAGTGCTATGCTCATGCTATATGATAGCGAGTAGGAGATCTCGCACCTATTGGCATGGTGATGCCAAAGCAAGCACTTAGGTGATTTATGTTAGAGAACATATCACTGGATTTGACTCATCGTGAGAACCCATTTGGTTTTAGTCTATAGAAATCTCATATGAGATGGGTACAAATGGTCTTTAGACTTGAAGTCATCACGGTTATCTCATTAGAGGCCTTATACACTTTGACACTTATTTTGATGGACCCATTAATGGGTTGCATGTGGGCTATTCATTGGGTGCACTAGGAATCCAATGGAGATAGGTGTATGACTAAGATAGGACATGTCATTCCTTGTATGTTAAAGGAGTTATCATATTATACTTCGATAAATGTTTGCTCAAGAAATCAGTGACCACAATAGGAGTACACCAATAGAGCATAGTTGGTTTACTCTAAGAGCTAAGGCATTTGAGAATAAAAAAAAACTTATGTGATCATAATCAAATAAGACTAATAACCAAGTTTGAGATCATACTTGTGGTAAGTTGAGATGAGGACTGAATTGTATGGTAACCATACTCATAAAAGGTAATAATGGATTAACTAATCTTCTTAGAGAATTGGGTAGTCATGATGCTTTGCTAGAGGCCAATCTTGATTTTTGTATCAAGAGATGAAGGAGGAGTCTTTTATTCTTGATACATTGTCAACATATCTAGGAGCTTATTGAGTCATGTGCATAAGTTCAAGTATTCACATTATAAATGAGAAGCAAAGATATTGAAAAAAGTTTCCAATTATGAAAATTTCCTATTTTGGAAAGAGTTTCCAAAATGAAAAGTTTCCTAAAATGAAAAGTTTCCTAAAATAGAAAGTCTACAAAAATGAAAAGTTTCGTATTTTAGAAATCGGTTGCCTAATTTGAAAGTTAGTTTTAAATTTGGAAATAAAGAACCTAAATGGAAAAGAGTTTCCTAATTTAGGTTAAAGGGTATTTTAGAAAATTATTTTTTAATATGGACCCCCTAAAATAATCTAAGAATATTTATTTGGATAGTCCAAATAAATTAATTGGGCTAAAATAATTTTTGACCTATTAGGTTTAATTAAAAGCCTTAAACGAGTTTTGGTAGAAGGATAAACATCAATATTATTGGATAAGGATGAATGTTTTAAAGATAAACATTAACCTTATTGGATAAGATTAAATGTTTTAAAGATAATAATCAAGTAGTCCACATATAAAATAACTCCTCATCCTTGGAAGATAAGAAAGCAATGACCTAGAGTCCTTTATGGACTCAAAGTCGCCACTCTCCTTGTCCTTGGAGGACAAGGAAACTCTCCCCTTATTTATAGGAAGAGAGATGCGGCAAGGAAGGTGAGTATGACCTAAAAAGAGTATTCTTGGCCAAGTAAAGATATAAGGGAAAAATTTGGCCAGCCCCTAAAATAATCTAGGGCACATGACCGGGAGAGAAAAAAAAGGAGAAAATAGTTTCTCCTAAAACCCTAGTAAGAAATACTCTCACATTCTCCTTTAAGGTTGTCGTAAAGTTTTCCGAGATTGATTTTTAAAGTAAATACTTAAGCGAGAAAAGGTGGAGCTAGCAACCCATCAATTTTGAGTGCTTCTTTGTGGATATTTGGGCTGTGTGGATCATCAATAAAGGTTGGACATTTGGACGGCTAAACAAAGAAAATGAATTTAGATCTATGCTATAAGAGATAATCCTTTACTTTTAGCTTATTATTCATATATGTATGATTAGTAGATTCAGCGGCATGATCTTGAGCCCTTAGATGGAGGAAAATTTTTATTTATTCCATATCTTCATAGGATACATTATCCTTCAGCTATATCCTTTGTTATTTCACATGGTCATGTGACTCTTTTAAGCCTTTTGGAAGTTTTCTCTCTTCCATGCTTAGGTTTTAGGTTTCCTTGCTTTGATTCATCATATTTCATATAAAACTTGAAACCGTCATCTTATTCTTAAATAACATAATAAAATATAATATACACTAGAAAGTTTAGTGTAATAGAGTATAAAAATCAAGCTAACTATGCACTCATCACTACTACCCCCACTTTCTCTTTTAATTAATTAAGTATAGAGTAGTGTAGACCTATGTATGTTTCAAGCTCAAAAGGTCGTCACTTATCTATACTATTCACCTATACTTCTATCACGTTGATATATAAAATATAAATAAAAAAATATTTTATTTTAATCATAATTACAAAACTATGATTTTTTTCATTTCATAAATAATATTAAAATTTTTCCAAATTTTAATTTTTAAACTTTTCGGGCCTTAGGACCATAGGCTTTGGGCCTTGGAGGCCCGTGGCCCGCCACGCCCTAGCAAGCCAACGCCTAGCATCGGCCTTGGTAAACTAGTTGGCTTATGCCTAGTAGTGGCTTGGTTGTCCATAGGCCGGTGCTTGTGCCAATAGGCCTAGCGCACTTATGCCCGCTTGGCTCGGTACTTGAAGAACCCTAGCATGCTTATCTTCTTGCTTGTCGTGCTCACGCGTGTTTGACACTATTGACTAGCATGCTCATGCATGTTTGACTTGGTGCCTAGCACCTTTGTGCACCCTTAGTATGTATAAGGCATGCCCGGCCATGTGCATGCCTAGCACATGCTTGGCCTTACCCCGGCCTTGTGTGCGTACGGCTTGGGTGTTATTGCACACCCGAGCATCAACGTCCAATTTTAGACTCACACTCCTGCCTTTTTTTAGCTAAAAAATCAATCTAAATCTTTATAAAATACCAAAAATATAGATTTATAATTAAAAATATTAATTCATATAGTTAATCATAATTAACATAATATACAATTAAAGATTCAACGAAGGTTCGCTACCATTTGAAGGATTATGCATCATATAGAGGCGTATAATAAACAAAACTTTTCCCCTATCTAAGGCTCCCAAGATCAAGTTATTGAATCAACTAATCATATATTAATATGAATATAACTATGGATGGTGGATTACCTCTTGTAGCATAGAAAACAATTAAGTGAATAGGAAACTATCCAAGTTTCGACCTCTAGTGATTATCCATGTAGCTAAAAAATCGATAAAGAAAGTTACAAAAATTATAGAGTGCTAGATTCAATCCTTTTATATTGATAATTTTCTTTCTAAAGAAATTAGTCAAGGTTTTTGCGGTAGCTCAAAATTTTAGAGAGGGACTCGACAACTTAAGCTTTTTTAAAAAAGAGAAACATGTTCTCCTTTTATTTTTTTATTGCCATGTGTGTATGTTTCCTCTTCCACTTGTTGCCTCTCTCCCTTTATTTATATAAGGGGGAAACATCCTTGTCCGTTAAGGATAAGGAGTTGTAATATGTATTGGCTTGTTTGATCTTATCCTTATAAATCTTGAGCCGTATCCAATAGTGCTTAAGTTTATCCATCCATCAAAATATCTTGAAGGTTTTTAAATGAAGCCTATTGACCCACTCTTTTGGCTCAATTAATTTGGATCATCTAAATAAATTGGGCCGGTTATTGTTTAGGTAGTCTATATTAGGAAATAATTTCTAATTTACCCTTAAACCTAAATTAGCACACTAATTTCCATTTTGGGTAACTATCTTTCAAATTTGGAATTGTCTTCCAAATTAAAAAATTGATTTCTAAAATAAAAAATTTTCATTTTAGGAAAATTTTTCCAAAACAGGAAACTTTTTGAAATAGAAAACGTTTTCAAAAATAAGAAACTTTTCATTTTTGAAAACCTTTTTCAAAATAGGAAATTTTCAAAATTGAAAACCTTCTCCAACATCTTTTCTTCTCTTTTATTATGTGAATGCTTAAACTTATGCGTGTCACTCAAGTTTTTTTTTCCTCCAACTATGGCCACAACTTTCTTGAGTAGACATTTATCGAAGTACAATGTGATAACTTCTTTAACATATAAGGAATGACATGTCCTACCTTAGTCATCCACCTATCCTTTATAGATTCCTAGTGCACCTAATGAATCACCAAGCATGTAACTCTTAAATGAGCCCATCGAAATAAGTGTTAAAATACATAAATCCTCTAATGAGATAACCTTGATGAATTCAAGGCAATAGACCTATTATACCTATCTCATATGAGATTCCCATAGACTAAACTAAATGGGTTCTCATGACGAGTCACATCTAGTGATATGTTCTCTAATATTAATCACCTAAATGCTTGGTTTGGCATCACCATATCAATAAGTGTGAGATCTCCTATTGCTATCTTATAGCATAAGCATAGCACTCATAAGTCTTATCGCATATAGTTAATGTCTATTTTTGATAATGTAATGACTTGGGATAGCTAATGATATCATTTAAGTGTATTAATGTTTATCCCACATCCTTCGATCAATCTTAATGTAATGCATATCCTATAGATTTATATCTAATTCTATCAAAATATAAATGATAAAAATTAATTAAAAGATTTCTTTTATAAATAAATTAAAAATACAATATTACGATAAGTCAAAACATCCAAATAAGGTTGAATCTTGGGCACCAACACTAGCATATCAAACTCTCGAGAAAGACACTCTATCGTTGACTTGCAAACTAACTTCTCTTAGAAGATGGCTTAGTGAATTTGGATGTCACATATGGGCACTTGGCTTGCTGTATCCTTGACACCTCTTTTCAATTTTCTTCAATTTTTAGTGCTTTGCTAACCATGTTTTCGTAACTACTTGCGGATCCACACACTATACTTCGCAACTCTAAATTCAAACTCCTTAGAAAATGCCTCTTTTTTTTTTTTTGTATAGAATCCTCCCCAAAATAAAAATTTTAAATCGACAATCATGTTTAAACTTGAGGACATACTCGGCCATTGACATGTCCCTTTGTTCCAACTTCATAAACTCTTGGATCTTTTTTGATTTCATACTTTTGGAGAAGAACTTCTTGTTGAAAAATTCTTTAAATTATTCCTAATTAAGGGTAGACACTTTTAAGGAAACTTTCACAAATTTTCACCATGTTCAAGCATTATTGGTCGACAAGAATATGACATATGACACCCTATCCGCATCACCCAATGCCATATGCTCGAATATCATCTCAAAAGACTCAATCTACTCCTCGAAAACCATCGAATTGACCTTACCCATAAACTCTTTCAATATGAATCTTTCTTAGCCTACTACGGTGACTTGCTCTAATACCACTCTATAATGCCCCCAACCCCAAAGGAGAGGCTAGAGTTTTACGAGTAGTATCAAACATTTAGGGAGCACTCGTATACGAACTGCAATACATATGACTAGTAATAGCTAGCCATGCAATGAATAGGCATACCAAGACCATGTCTTGTGCTCATCGAATGTGGGATGAAACCCTATGACTTGAAACCATACGTGAGACATGCAATGCATAATAAAAAACATTTGGTTTAAAAGTCTATGTAAAAATTCATTTCATGTTTGAAAACTTTTTATCGATGTAAAAACTTGTGTTGTACCTCAAAAATTTCATTGACTCAAAACTACTTCTTGGCGACCAATATCTATAATAGCCGAAATCTATCACGTATAATGATAGATTATTGTCCCGTAACTTCACGAGTAGAAAAATAAGGTTTTAATTATGTGAACACTTTATATGGGATACCAAATTATTAAAGGTATTGTAAAAATTAAGGGACATAAGCTTTGGACAAAATACTTTCATTTTATTCTTAAGCAACTTGTGCATATATTCGTCTTAGTTGTAATGCTATTTTTATTCAATATTTACTAGAAAAAATCATTTAACATAGAAATATAATCTAGACATAGTCTACAAGATAGAAGCCTAGATGAAAGTACACTTTTTGGCAAACCCTAAAAGTGTCTAACAACACCATCCTTATAGTAGCCTACTCATAAGTGTAGTTGCAATCACCTACACTAAAAGACATAAAGACATGAGCTAACTCTCGGTAAGTACAATCATGCATGAGTTTATTAAAGCCTATTTTGGTAAAAACATTCATTTTCCTCTTTTATATATGGCCTACCGAATGTCTAATTCAGCCCTCTTTTAAAACCTTAACAAAAAACCTTAAAACTTAGACAATTTCTAGTTGAGGACCGACCTTTTGGTATACACCAAATCATTTCCATGGGTGGCCTCTTTGTTTTTTGCACATGACTTCTTTTTCTTGCTTAAAAAATGAACCATGAGAACAAATGTCTATGCCATGCCATGAACTTATGTTTTAAATGCTTATGCACCCAAATATTATCAACGATGCCAAGATAATGTAACTATACTAAAACGGACTTTAAGCATCAAGTCAATTCTTTGAAATACAACATTCTATTTATCATAGCAAGAAATTTAGTTCATCAAGTCAATGCTAAGCAAAAACATCATCACATTCAAGAGAGGCTCTTAGCCAAAACAATAACAATAATCTAGGCAACATGTAACGACTTCAACCAAGTCAAGACATGTTATAATTCACCAAAGCTAACATATTAAATATGTCTAATTTCACATTAAGAAATTTGAAATTCAAATTTAGATCGAGCAAAACAAGGCAACCACAATGTCATTATTTTAGCAGAATCTCAAACCAAGCCAAGCAATTTTTTATATAATATATTCAAGCAACTTAAGCCATTCCTTTAGCGATAAAGTCACCCTAAGTTTATCTCATATTCATCTAGGGTTTAGATGGAAATTTTAGGCTCGATGACTAGTCTTAAGTCTTCATGTATCAAGGTTTAACCCTTTTCCCATTCAACATATAAACATAATGAAATCAAACTCAACATGTCAAAGAGTCCCTAAACCTAGGTCTTATGGTGTAGTTGAATGAGTTACACTTATTTTATCTAGAGATATGTGATAGAAAAAGGCTCCTTTAAGCACTTGGTCTAGCCCTTAGCCAAAACTAGCGAAACTCCCTCAATTATAGCGGCTCCCTTTCAAGCAAACTCTCCCTTTTCACTTATAAAAGTTTTTTATGGCCAAAAGAATCTTGCCATGGTCTCACACACTTTTTTATATAGGCTTTCCATGTAAAAGAAAAATACTTAAAAATTATAAAGGATGACATCTCCTTCGTCAAGTCACCCATACAAGACATGGTGATGACACCTAGCTTTTCACTCACAAGGAAAAGGTAAGCCCCTTTCAAGTGTTGAATCTTTACAATCAAGTCCTTTAAATAAAAAAAAATCATAATTAATGTGTCATTGTGTGATTTTTATAATAAAAGAACTAATATATCAAGGTGTATGGCAAGACATAAAATTCGTCAATGAAAAATTAATGCCGGGATAGTGGTAGTTTTCGTTGAAGTAAACTATCATGTCTAAATGCAATATTTTTCATCAATAAAAAATAACATGTCTAGGTATAATCAATTTTTACAATGATCATCATCAAACATGTGCATTCAAATAAGTAATTTAGACATATAAAAATCTTGGCAAAAATTGGCATGTCATGACATAATAGATTTTCGATAGTGTAGACAACATGCCATGACGCATCATTTCTCAATAGCCACATGCATGAAAACATTTAAGCATCAATATCAAGTAATTTAATTAGGCATCAAACTAAACACACAAATATGCATATGCTATATAGCAAAGGTCTTGATCGTTACATTACTAATTTCTTCTTCTCGTATATTTGGCTCTTAATTTGACCTTATACCCAATTTAATATTTTAAAGTAGCATGACGGGGTGATATAGGCTAGAAGCCCTCTTTCATTTCTTTTAAGTTATTATGAACTTATAATTTTATTTTATTTTATTATTTTTTATGGTCTAGCAGGTGAATTTGGGCATGTGCCTATGTTCATTTTAGTTTTCATTATTTTATTTTTTTATTATTATTTTTGAGTTTTTGGTGGGACTAAAATTTAATGTGTCATGGGGTTTTAGACCAAAATTTTACCTTTTTAAATAGGCTTCAATGGCCCAATGACATTTTAGGTGAGAGACTAAGTTTATTTATTTTTTTGTGTCTTCAAATCATCCGATTTAAGACTCACTAGAAAAGGCCTAAATAATCAAACATGTAAATCAAGTTAGAATAGGTAATTTGCATGACTTAATTCCTTTAAACTAGAAATACAAGGTAACCTCATGTCGATAACACACTAGGGTGATTATAGTCTTCCCTAGCTGTGTACATTTTCACGTAAAAGGAGTTTAACATGAGACAACATTAGTGGCTAGAAATGCTAGATCATTACGATATCATTTTCCATTATCAACCTAGAAAAAGGAATGTTACCATAAACGTATTGAGTCGAAAGTCATAGGCTACATTGCTAGCAAAAAAAATTAATGATTTGGCAAATTTGCGGTTGGAAATTTTATCAAAAGAGAGAAATGATGGTCTATTATGTGTGATAGTTTTAGGTTTAAATTTATGAGAGGAAATCTAGAAAAAATAGATATGAGAATTAGGTTTGGCTAAAATTCGATAGAAAATGATAGATGTACGGGAATTAGGTTTTGTTGCAAATAGTGATGATGTTTTATACTACCCCGGTAGATTGTGTATTTCGAGTTAAAACTAAGTTAGATCTAAGTATTTTGAGGGAAACTAATGCTACTCCATACACAATTCATCCTAGTAATACGAAGATGTATTGAGACCTAATGAAGACTTATTAGTAGAAGAGTATGAAAAAGGATATTGTCGAGTTTGTGATTAAGTGCTTGACGTGCTAATATGAAAAAGGATATTGTTGAGCACCAAAGGCCCTAAGGTTTTCTAAAGCTACTGGACATACTAGAATGAAAGTGGAAGCACATAATGATGAACTTCATTTTTGGGTTGTCAAGGTCTAAAAAATGAGTAGATGGCATTTGGGTTGTTGTTGATCGATTGACAAAGTTGACATACATCCTTATCATAAAGTTAATGTATTCAATGTAGTAGTATGCTAAGTCGTACATGAGAGAAATTTTGGGGTTGCATGGTATCCTAGTGTTGATAATGTCGGATCAAGATCTATGATTTATGTCAAAATTTTAGAAAAGCTTTTATCACGTCATAGGGATGAATTAGAAATTCAATACTACCTTCCACCTATAGATAGATAGGCGATTTGAGAGAGTGACTTACATCATCGAGGGCATGCTATGAGCCCGTGTATTAGAATGGTCTATACGAGTTGGAGAGATATCTATCATTAGTGGAATTCTCATATAACAATAGCTATCAAGCTAGTATTAGAATATTATCATATGAGGCATTGTACGGAAGAAGATGTCAAACGTCGATACTTTAGGATGAAGTTGGTGAAAGCAAAACGCTAGGGTCGAAGATGATACAACAAGCTACCAAGCTTCTATACCAAGTTAGGTTAAGATTGAAGTTAGCCTAGAATTGATAGAAAAGCTACATCGATAAGAGATAAAGAGACTTAGAAATTAGGTTAGGGATAATGTGTTTCTAAAGGTTATGCCAATGAAAGGGGTGATGCATTTCAACAAGAAAAGCTAGCTAAGTCCATGATATGTAAGGCCAATTGAGATTTTGAAACGAATTAGGGAAAATGGTTATCTTTTAGCATTACCACTAGCCCTTGCTACTATAAACAATGTGTTCCATGTTTTGATGCTATGAAAATACATCAATGATTCCAACCACGTATTGAGCATTGAGTTGCTAAAATTGAAGATAGATTTAAGCTAAGATGAAGGGCCAATTTAGAGTTTAGATTGAGAGACTAGGCAGCTATAAAACAAAGAGATACCTTTAGTCAAGGTCTTGTGGAGGAACTATAACATAAAGTAACTGGCATGGGAGAGAGAAGCGGAGATGTGAGCTAAGTATCCGTGCTATCTAATTAAATAATTTCAATGATAAAATTTTTACAATAAGGGAAGGATGTAATGATCGAGACCATTACCACAAAGCATATGCTTTTTTATGTGTTTAGCTTGATGCCTAATTAATTTACTTGATGTTAATGCTTAAATGTTATCGTATGTGTGGCTATTGAGAATTGGTGTATCATGGCATGGTGCTTGGGCTATTGAAAATTAGTTATGTTATGACATACCAATTTTCATCAATGTTTATTTGTGCTTAAATTAATTAGATGAATATTCAAGTTTGATGATGATTGCTTCCAAAAAATGACTATATTTAGACATGTAATTTTTTATTGAAAAAAATGCTACATCTAGACATGATAGTTTACATCAATGAATGCCATCGTGGCATCGGCTTTTAGTTGACGAATTTCGGGTCTAGCCATACACCTTGATATATTAGTTTTTTATTATGAAAATCATACAAGGACACATTAAGTATGATTTGTGCTTGATTTAAGGGACTTGATTCTATATATCCATTTATGATTAGTTTGGATATATGATTCTTGTTTATATGGCTAAGTTGACAATGCTACAAATATATATTTATTTAGATTAGTAGATTCTTTTAGCATGTATATGTGGGAGTTACATTATTTTTAAAACATACGAACTATTATAAATCATAACATTTTCAATAAAACTTCATCTTTAAAAGAACAACCATTATTCTTAAACAAAAATGAGAAATATCTTGTTCCAAACAAGTAACGAAAATAATATTTATAGTCTATGTTAGCAAAGCAATAATAGTTATTAAGGTTTAAAAAAAGCCCATACGGTAATGCTAACTCATAGTGTTGACACTAATGGTCTAACTCTTGATCCATTATTGTTATGTAGGTCATTCCCCCTTGAAGCTATGTTCCTTCTCTTTCTAAGCTCCTATACATTTATATAAATATTAGCACCATATTTAGTATCATATACCCATGAGGTGGAATTAGACCTAAAAAAAATTAGCTTTAATAACATAAATACCTAAGATAGTTGTAGAACTCTTCTTTTTCATCTCTTTAAGGTACTCACTATACTTGTGATTTCAATGCCTTTTACTCGTTGAAATGAAAGCGGATTGCATCCTTTAGTCTATTCTAAGCCTTGAGCTTTTTCACCCTTTTAGTAGGCCCGAGTAGAAGATTTCTTTTTTTAGTGCTTAAATCTTTTCTTGCCCTTCACCATGCCTTTTCTCTTATTAATAAGAAGTATAAAAATCTTATTCATCTTTTTAATCTCGAGCTGAGCTTCCCTTGGCATGGACAACAACTCTCCATGTTAGAGAATAATATAAATCATATCCTATGACCTCACTTAATAACTTAAGCTTTTAGGTGAGATGGTCCTTTGACTTGATATCAAAGTCTTGATAACCAAACAATCACGAGTTTGAATCCTACCCGATGACATGTCATACTCGCTAATAAATTAGATATTTATATTTTTCTTATAGAGCTTTTAATCATGGTTACGTAATCAAGGTAGGTAACGAGTTGAATCCTTAGGGAATGGGGATCAATAGGTCATTTTGGTTGTTTAAGTGTTCTTATAGTGTAAAGCGGGGTTTGTTATGTATAAGTGTTTAGAAGCAATTTAAAGTAATAAGACTTAACAATATTAAGAAAACTTTGGTTGAACTTCGGTATTCACTTTTAGTTTAGTCATTGATTATCAATTAAATAATCAACCAATCCTAAATCTGAATATATGCCACAAGATAAGAACATGTATGTTGACTCTAATCTTTCCTTAGTCATTAACTAAATATACGATATTCAATTAATTACATAGCCAATGAGCAACTTACTAAATACTAGATATATTTAATCCACTAGGAGCATTAGATAGAGAAAGATATATGAAAGTAAGCCACTTTCCTAAACAATAGAGAAGATGTCACTTAGTTCTATGTTTTCTAAGGAATTAAACAAAAAAGACAAAAATAATCATCAACCCCTATTTACTACCTCGAGCAAGTTTAGACAAGTAATTATATAGACTTGAATACTTAGCTAGCAATAATTTAATATGATTAAATAACAATCATGCACCCTAATAAATTTAATCATACAACTATGAACCAATCATATAGAAAAGTATAAAATACCCAAATAAGATAAGTTTAGAAATAAAATCATAATCTCACAGCGATGAATCAAAATCTTTAACTTGATTCTACCAAGAATAGAGTTTAGTTTATCATAATGAATTACAAAGAGAGAGTTTCTATGAATGGTGGATGCTAAGAGGGTTAGAGAGACTCAAATAATACCCTAGTTTTGCTATTTGTATCTAAAACTTGGGTTACATCACGTGTGTGTCGGCTTCCACATGGCCACATAGTTTAATACATAATGTTAGATAGTTTGTTGCTTGATATCATATGATTTGTAGCTTCAAAAAATAAGTGTTACATGGTTTACTAACTAAGGCATATAACCGTGTGCCTTTGTTCTTCATTCCGTTTTGCCAAGCTTCCATCTATGTAGACTTTTTTTTCTTTAGAAACACGAACGTGTGACTTTACATTATAAACCATATGTAATACCTTCTACTTGTATGGCCTTTTTCTATCCTTCATTGTGCTAGGTTAGGACACCCAATTGATCATGTGGGATATCTTCCTTTAGTCATGTGGAATGCTTTTATTCATATGGCTTATGTTGCTTGGGATTCCACAAGGTTTCTTTCTTTAAGTCACATGGTGAGTAGCTATTTTCTTTGTTATTTCATATGGTCGTGTGACTCTTTTAAGCCTCTTTGATGTTTCCTCTCTTCCTTGCTTGGGTTTTGGGTTTGCTTGCTTTGGTTCATCATTTTTCCCATAAAATCTAAAATCATCATCTTATTCTTAAACAATATAATATAAAATAATATATATTAAAAATTCAATGTAATAGACCATAAAAATCATGCTAATTATGCACTCATTACTACCACCATCACTTTCTCTTTTAATTAATTAAGTATAAGGTAGTGTAGACTTGTCCAAGTTTCAAGCTTAAAGGACTTTTACTTGAGGAGGTGTGTTAGAGAATAATATAAATCATATTTTGGAGCCTCACCTAATAAATTAAGCTTTTAAGTGAGATGGTATTTTAAAGCTCTAAGAGACTTTTTCATATGTATCATATGGAAGTTTATGATGAACTGTCTAAAACTTTTAGGCAACGATTGTGATACTAAGTTAATGGATAATTCTATATCCATTCTAACTTGAAGCTCAACCGAGTCTATCAATATAGCCTATCATCTCAATGATATGCTTTCCAATATTGGATCCTTCATCCATTCTAGCTCTAAAGTGCTTCCTTGCTATCTCACCGTGTTCATGTCTAGTATTCACCATAAAAAAAAGCTCTTCGTCTTCATTATAATGTCAAAGTGCTTGTGCCTTTATGTTAATGCCTAAGCTCCAACATCATAGCTGGCAGCATGAAACTTTGAGAGGTGATCACATCATCACTATGTTTAATCCAAACTACTTAAGCTTTAGCTTGATCCTTAGGAGGCTCGACTAAGAGAGGTAATCTATCATATGAAAAATCTTCTAATGTTGAAGAACTATCCTCAAATTCATTTCCTAATCTAGAAAATTTATGCCATTGAAGGCATTACTTTCATCAATAATCAATCGTATCGATGTGTTCCTAGTCATACTATGCAATTTGACTAGATAAACAAGCAAAAGGTTTGGTTAATTGAATTGTATTAAAAAAAAGGATAAATTAAGAAGTAAAATCTATGTTTGCTCTTATCATTTTTTCAAGTTCTATAACCTTCAATATAGGACTCAAGAAAAATTTTCAATTCATTTTCCTTAGTGGGTTAGGATCTCATCCTTTAATATGCATTAACCTTGAGTTATCTCAATAAGTCATACATGAAGGATTAGGTAGGTATCTCCTTACCAATTGTATCTAATATAATCCTAATCTTATTGGCATGAAAACTCCTTATCATCTCACATCTTATGTGAATGCCAATCTTTGCCTATGAATTCGATGGACCTATAGTTATCTCAATAAACTAGCAATTCATTTTAAGTCAAACCCAACAATTTGAGGACATCGCATGGCCCATGATTTGATTCCCTTGAGAAAAAAGTAACCTTAAGTTATCTAAACAAGACAATAATGACCAAGAGAGTTCTCTCCTCATAACATTGGAAGGTAATTAACTTGATATTAATTTAAAAGATTTAATATGGTAGGTCTCATAATTTTAATCCTACCATGCATACTATCAAGCACACAATAATTACATACATCTCATGTATGACTCAAGGACGAGTGAATGGTAATGGATCTCGACTGCTAGTCCCCTCAAGCCACAAGGAGACCAATTTGTCAAGTACCTAGGTGAAAAATTATTACAAATTATTTGGGATTGTCTTCTTTTCTTGGCTTCTTCTCCTTGTATCTATTCTAATATCCTATCATCTACTTTTACATTTCTTTGAATAAGAAACCTCGAGTTTAATTCGAGGGGAGTTAGATAAGAAGAGAAATATATTAGAATTATAGAGAAGGTAGGACATGTAGGCCTTATTTAACCAAATATTTACAAGCATACATTCTAAAAAATTAGGTCGACTCATCTATACAATTCACTCATGCTTCAATCACATTGATAAATGACATACAAATAAAGCATATTTTTTAATCATAATTATAAAAATATGATTTTTTTCATTTTAGAAATAATATTAAATTTTTTCTAAATTTTAATTTCCAAACTTTTTGGGCCTTAGGCCCATAGCTTTTAAGCCTAGTCGGCCTATGGTCCGCCACGCCTTAGCTAGCCGATGCTTAACACCGGCCTTAGTAAGCTAGTTGTTCAATGCCTAACGCTAGCTTGGCTATCTATAAGCTAGCGAATATGCATGGCATGCTCGCACATGCTTAGCCCGAGGCCCTCGTGCATGCTTGCCTTCTTACTTGGCGTGCTCACGCTTGTCTAACACTACTCGCTTAGTAAGCCGGTGCATTTGCATGATTGGCTTGGTACCTAGCACCCTTGTACATGGCTAGGGTGCACAAGGCATACTTGGCCATACGTGTGCCAAGCACATGCTTGGCCTTGCCCTAGGCCTTGTGTGTGCCAAGCACATGCTTGGCCTTGCCCTAAGCCTTATGTGTGCCTAGCTTGCGTGTTGTCATGCATGTGAGCGTCAATGTCCAATGTTGGCCTCGCGTACGCTCACCATTTTTTTAGCTAAAAAATCAATCTAAATCATTATAAAACTTTAAAACTCTAGATTTATAATTAGAAAACATTAATTTATATAATTAATTATAATTAACATAACATACAATTAAAGATTCAATGGAGTTTTTGATACCATTTGAACGATCAATAATCCTATAGAGGTGTAGAATAAATTTTTTTTTCCTTTATCTAAGGCTCCCAAGATCAAGTCGTTATGTTAACTAATCATATATTAATATGAATATAAATATGGGTGAAGGATTATCTCTTGTAGAACGAGAAAAGAATCAAGAAAAAAAGGAACCATCCAATTTTCTAGCCTTTATTGATTATCCATGCAGCTTAAAAACCCATAAAGAAAGCTATAGAAATTATAGAGTGCTAGCTCCAATCCTTCTATATAGTTAATTTTCTTTATAGAGAAATCGGTTAGGGTTTTTGCGATAACTCAAGTTTTAAGGAGGGAAGTAGCAACTCAAGCTTTTTTTTAGAGAAAGAAACATTTTGTCTCCTTTTATTTTGTTGTTGCCATATATGTGTGTTTCTTGTTCCACTTATTACCTCTCTCCCCTTTATTTATATAAGGGCGTGAATCCTTATCCTCAAAGGATTAGGAGCTGTAATATGTGTGGGCTTGTTTGATATTATCCTTATAAACCCCGAGCCTTATCTAAAAGTGCTTAAGTTTATCCTTTTACCAAAACATCTTACAGGTTTTTAAATTGAGCATATTGGCCCACACTTTTGGCTTAATTAATTATCAATTAATTTGTACTATCTAAATAAATTAGGTTAGATATTTTTTAGAAAGCTCATATTAGGAAACAATTTTCAAATTACCTTTAAACCTAAATTAGCACACTAATTTCCCTTTTAGGTAACTATCTTTCCAATTTGGAACTATCTTCCAAACGAAGAAACTGATTTCTACATTAGAAAAATTTTCATTTTAAGAAACTTTTTTAAAATAGAAAACATTTTATTTTTTGAAACCTTTTTCAAAATAGAAAATTTTCAAAACTAGAAACCTTTCCCAAAATCTTTGCTTCTCTTTTATTTTATGAATGCTTAAACTTATGTGTTTGACTCGATAGGCTCCTAGACATGTTGGTAATTTATCAAGAATAAAAGATACCCCTTTTATCTCTTAATATAAAAACCCGGATTCACCTTTAGCATGACATTATGACTACCTAATTCTCTAGGAGTATTAATTAATTCTCTAGGAGTATTAATTAATTCATAATTACCTTTAACGAGTATGGTTATCATACAATTCAATCCTCTTGTCAATTTATTAGAATATGATCTCAAATTTTGTTGAAAGTATATTCGATTATGATCACCTAAGTTCTTTTTCATTCCTAAATATCTTAGATCTAAAAGTAAACTAGGTATGCCATATTAGTACACTCCAACCGTAGCTATAGATTTCTTGAGTAGATATTTATCGAAGTACAATGTGATAATTCCTGTAGCATACAAAGAACGACATGTCCTATCTTAGTCATCTAGTTATCTTGTTTAGAGTCCTAGTGCACTAATGAATTGCCCACATACAACAATTGATTGAGCCCATCAAAATGAGTGTTAAAGTACATAAATCCTCTAATGAGATAACATTGGTGAATATAATTCAAAGAACCAATTGTACCCATCTCGTATGAGATTCTCATAGACTAAACTAAATGGGTTTTCATAGAATGTCATGCTTAATTTGGCATCACCATACCAATAAGTGTGAGATCTTCTATCGTTATCTCATAATATGAGCTAGCACTCATAAGTCTTCATGTATGTAGTTAATGTTCATTCTTAATAATGCTATGATCGATAACGATTAATGATATCATTTAAGTATATTAATGTTTGTCTTACATCAATTTATCAATCATTAATGCAATGCATATCTTATAGATTTCTATCTAATTCTATCAAAATATAAAAAATAAGAATTAATATAAAGACTTCTTCTATTAATAAATAAAAAAATACAATATTACATGAGTCAATCCATCCGAACAAGGTTGGCTATTCGACACCGACACTAGCATATCAAACTCTCGAGAAAGACATTTAGAAAGTCCCTTATGATGCCAATGTCTTTTATCTTCATCTTCGCCTCTTTTGTGGTATTAGCCACAATGACTAAGAAACCATATTAGACCATTTTCCAAGTTGCCTTGGTCAAGACTATACACATTTCTTTTCAGCTTATTCTCAACTCAAAATTTCAATGGTTTCTCCCTTGATGGACAAAAATCAATCCTCTTCGTAAGATAATTAATTGATACTCCATGTTTGGATAAGTTTTTCATTCCAAAAATCACATTACGAGTCCTAAATCCTCAAGATAATTAGATCAACCATCAAGGCCCAATCAACAATCCATAATTCACAATTTTGGACCACACTCTAAGACTCTAATACCACTTTTGATGGAAGGTCCGCCTTACGGACAACATTAAGTGCCTTAAGCACCAAACTAAATTTTTACAGCATAGACTATGCAATAAATGAATATGTGGTAACAGAATCAATAAAAGTATATATAACTAAATAAGGATGAGAGAATTGTCACAAATAATCATTGCATGTTACTCCTCGGCTTGCTTTTGCATCATCATGTACACTCTCCCTTGAACTCTCAATGAATTAGTCATCTTTAGAAAATTGTTTTCCACGTATCCAATTTTTGTAGAAAAGTAATATGTGTTGGTGCCGACTAAACAATCTTCAATGTGCCACATATTTTTTGAGTAGAAATTCATCGAAGTGCAATATGATAATTTCTTTAGCATAAAATGAATGACATGTCCAATCTTAGTCACTCACCTACCTTTATTAGATTCCTAGTGTACCCAATAAATTCTATATGCAACCCTTTACTAAGTCCATTGAAACAAGTGTCAAAGTATATAAATCCTCTAATGAGATAACGGTGATGACCTCAAGTCTAAGGACCAGTTGCACCCATCTCGTATGAGATTTTCGTAGACTAATCCAAATGGGTTCTCATGATAAGTCAAGTCCAATATATGTTCTCTAACATAAGTCACCTAAGTGTTTCCTTTAGCATCATCATACCAATAGGTGCAAGATCTCCTCCCGTTATCATATAACATGAGCATGATACTCATAAGTCTAACTCGTATATAATCAATGTCCATTATTGACCATGCTATAACTTGGGACATTTAACAATATCATTTATATGCATTAGTGTTTGTCTCATATATTTCAATTATTCACTAATGCAAATGCATATTGTGTGGACTTCTATCTAATTCTAATTAATTAATAAATTTAAATGATCATAATTAATAGAAACCCTTTTTGATTATAAATAATATAAATGATGCAATAATATTAGAAGTCAAATCCATCCAAACAAGGTTGGATATTGGGTACCTACACTAACAATCTCTCACTCACACTAGAGCCAACTAGTCATATCCCTTAAGGTCGATACACGAGTAAAGATCTTATGTTGTAGCTCTAAAAAGGCTTAGTCAAAGGTTCAGCTATGTTATTGTTAGTTTCGACCTTTTCTATTCTTATGTCTCCATGACTACTTATCTCTATTATCAACTGGCAGTGATGCAGTATATACTTGGACCATTAATGAGACCATGGTTTCTTAGCTTGCGCTATGGATTTTTTATGATCAAGCATCAAGCTTTGTGACATTAGAAGAAGTCTTTCTCTAACTCTTCCAAACTAAACCTTTTAGTATCATGTCAATGTATCCGCTTTAGAGACCCCTCACATTATAAGTGATCTATGTCTTTAGATCTTCACTCTCAAAATGTTGGATGCCCTCTCATGTCATACTTGGGGAAATATTTTTAGATATCTCAATCAGTTATGGATTGCAACATGATAATGTTTAAAGCCAATAAGTAGTTTGTTTAATTTTTTATGTAGAATAGTCATGATTAGTAGGCTTCCACTAACTTTTTATAAATATAGGGTTTGTTTTTGTTTTTATGAAAAATAAAACTTTTTGAGTATTTCATTAAAACATCAACTCTAATTCCTAAAGGTATGTTTAAGTCCATAAATAGACTTTTTCATTTTTTAAATCTTATTTACATGTTCTTTAGAACCATTAGGATGTGTCATTTATACATCCTTTTCATTTTCCATTTCTAGGAATCAATGTCTAACATTGACTTTTTATAAGTGTCATCTTCGTTATTCCTTTTAGGGCACATATCGCCATGTGTTAAGACAAGAATATCATATCTTTTTATCCTTTGAAAAATTCTTTTTAGACATATGATGTTCTTATATTTTTACTTATGGGTAGTTATAATATTTTGTAACCTATCTACTTGGGGTTCCATTAATCCGAGTGTTAATTTATGAGTCTACTCTAATCTCATTGATTTTTAATTTTCTCCTACTATTTTTAGCATCCATATATTCTTTTCGAAGGAAAATAACATGCCTAGTCACGAATAACACTTTATTTTAGTGGTAGGAAAATAATATCCATTTGTTTCTTTTCGATATCTCACGCATTTTACACTTTGTTGATTTAGGCTTTTACTTTTCTTTGTTGAATCATTTGACATGTGTTTTATAGCTTCAAATCATTATACGAAAAGATAAATTTATTTTTTTCCTTTCCATATCTCATATGTAGTCTAATAAAATAGACTTAATTGAAACCCTATTCATATAAAGGTTGTAGTAAGAAGTGCCTATCCTAAAATGATATAGGGATGTAAATTTTGACTCATTATGGATTAGACCATGTCTAACATGTCGTTTCTATTGATTGAGAATCTCATTCTCTTTTAGATGATCTAAAATTCAATGCTTGAGTATTCATCACCTATATCTCATTGAAATGGCTTAATAATTTTGCTAGTTTGCTTATTAACTTTCAATCTAAATTCTTTGAACATTTCAAATGCTTCAAATTCATGTCTTATAACCAAAACGTAATCTATTATCACTAAAGATTATGAAATAATCATGTCCTCCTCTTACATGGGCCGAATTACATCTCTATGTATAAGGCCAAACTAATTATGAGTGTTTTCTTCTTTTTTCACTAAAAGGTGATTCATATCTCTTTGTCAAGTAAATAAGATTCTTTAGACATCATCAAATGATTCTAGATATCTATTTATAAGTAGATTGGATATTAGATTCTTGTTAAGTGTATGTTGTTTAGATCATTTGATTCTTTTAGCATCTATGTTATGTACGTGAGAGTTATGTTCAAAACATATAATTATTATCAAAATATTTCCATATATAAAAACTCACCTTTAAAAATAACAATTATTCTTAAAATAAAAAGCTTATTCGTAATAGAAAATGGAAATAACATTCTTAGTCTTTAATAAAATAATAATTAAGTCTTAAGCACATACCCACATGGTAGTGTTAGCTCATAAATGCCTAAAATTAATGGTCTAACTCTTGTCCATTGTTGCTATGTAGTTCATCTCCCTTGAAGCTATCTTCCTTCCTTTTCTAAGTTCCTAGACATTTCAAAAATGTGAACACCATATATAGTAAAATATACCTATGGGGTGAAATTTAGAATATGAAAATTAGCTTTAATAACATAAATACTTGAGGTGGTCATAGAACTTTTCTTCTTCACCTCTTCTAGATACTTTTTGCAGTTGTGTTTTCAATGCCCTTTCTTGTTACAATAAAAGTAGACCGCATCCTTTGATTTATTCTAAGCCTTGACCTTTTTCACTCTTTTAGTAAGCACAATTGAAGTCTTTTTCTTCTTGGGCTTTTTCTTTCCCTTTACCATGCCTTTTCCCTTGTTAACAAGAAGTATAGAAATCTTGTTCTTCTTGTTAATTTCAGACTAAGCTTCCTTATACATGGACAATAACTCTCCAAGAGTCTTTTTAATGTGCATCATGTTAAAGTTTATGGTGACTCGTCTAAAGTTATTGGGCAATGATTGCAATACTACATCAATGGATAATTCAACATCCATTCTAACTTTAAGCTTGGCCAACCTATCAATATAACCTATCATTTTAGTAATGTGCTTTTCGACATTGGATCCCTCATCCATTATGGCCTTAAAGAGCTTCCTCACTCGTTTAATAGAGCTCATGCCTAGCATTCTTCTCAAATAAGCTTTTAAGCTTTGCTATGATATCAAAGCCTTGTATGCCTTTATGTTGGCACTTATGCACTAACACCATAGCAATAACTATGACGCTCCGAGTAGTGATCGTATCATCTTTATGTTTGATCCATGCTATATGAGCTTCACTTGATCTTGAGGAGGATCATCTAGGAGAGATTTCTTTATCGTATAGAGAATTTTCTCATGTTAAAGGACTATCCTCGGATTTATTTCCTAATCGAGGAAGTTTATGCCATTGAAGGCATTACTTCCATCAATTATCGATCGTATCAATGTGTTGTCAATCATATTATACAATTTGACAAGATAGAAAAAAATATACGATTTGGTTAATTAAATTATGTAAAATAAAACAAAGCATAAATTAAAGAAGTAAAATTTATGTTCGCTCCTACTATTTTCTTCAAGCTTTATGACTCAAGAAGACTTTTAGATTCATCTTCCTTAGTGAGTTAGGATCCTATCCTCTAACATGCATTAACCTTGAGTTATCTTAATAAGTCATACATGAAAGATTAGGTAGGTAACTCCATACAAATTGCATCCAATGCAATACCTAATCTCACTAGCATGACAACTCCTTGTCATATTACATCATATATGAACACAATCTTTGCATATAAGTTTATTGGACCTTGACTTATCTCAACAAGCCAAATAACTCATTTTAAGTTAAACCCAATGTTCATAGACATCGCATGATCCATAATTGTTTTCCCTCAAGGAAGAAGTGGCTTTGAGTTATCTCAATAAGCCAACAATGACCAAGAGAGTTTCCTCCCGATAACATAGAAAGAGAATTAACGAAATATTTAATTTAAAGAATTTTAACTTAGTAGAACTTATCTTAGAATGCATACTAGTCAATCACATTAGTCTTAACATGCATATTAACATTAATCATATAATATAAAATTCATGCATCTCATGTATGACACAAAGACCAGTGAATGGTAATAGATCACTAATACTAGCACCTTCGAGCCAATACCTAGGTAAAAAATTATTATAAATTCTTTGAGATTTATCTTCACTTTTTAGCTTCTTCTCTTTGCATCTACTCTAATTTTTATCTTCTACTTTTACATTTAATTGAATAAGAAACCTCGAGTTACATTCAAGGAGAGTAAGATGAGAAGAGTAATGTAATAGAGTAATACGGAAGGCGGGATACACGAGCTCTATTTATTTAAAAATTACAAACATATTGATACATAGCATACTAACGAAACACATTTCATTTCAATTGTAATTATAAATCCATGTTTTGGATATTTTATAAATTTATCAAAATTTCTCTAAATTTTAATTTTAAAATTTTTTGGGACTAAGGCCCATATAGTTTTAAGGCTTCGAGGGCCCGCGGGCTTTACTAGGCCTCGCTAGAACGCACCTACCTATGGTCGGCAACCTAATGTGTGAGCGCTTGGCTTATGGCCTTACGAACACGCCATTCCGCAAGCTAGGTCTACATGTGCCTAACCTATAGCTTGGCATGCAATGTTTGGTTTGCACACCCGGTGTGTGATTGCTTTGCCTATGCGCCTCACTTACGAGCTTGGCTTACGGCGCCTAACGTGCCAGCGACATAGCCTACATACCTCGGACATGGGCTAACCTATCATACACCTAGCACATGACTGTTCGGCCTACTCGCGTGCCTAGCATGCCACTACCCGACCTATCGTGTACCTAGTGTGCAACTAGCCGGGGGTGTTCATATGTATGAGCACCAACATCCAACTCAACCTCATGGGCCTCCATTGATTTTTTACCCAAATTTCAATTATAAATTTGCATAAAATACCAAAAACATACATTTTATAATCGGACATAACTAATTAAATGTAGTTAATCATAATTAACAAAACAAATAATCAAAGATTCAACGGACGCTCCGATACCAATTAAAGGGTCATGCATCCAATAGAGGTGTAGAGTAAAACAAAAATTTTCTCCATCTAAAGGGCCGGAGATCATACCGTTGAATTAACTAACTATATATTCATGAATTAAAGCAATGAATAGAGAATTACCTCTTACGGGGTAAATCTAAACCTTTACGGAATAGAGCCATTCAAGTGTCCGTCCTCTATTAATAATCTACGCAGATCCAAGTACCTATAAAAGAATCACTCAAAATTGATTGAGTGCTAGCTTCACCTTTTCTTGCTTGTCTAGCATTTCCTATAGAAATCTAATCAAGGTAATATTTATGACAACTCAAAGAGAGAAAGGAGGTGGCTAAGGTTAGGGAGAAAATAATTATCTTTTTTTTTATTTTTGAACCATGTGCTCTTAACTAATTTTCTTATTATGCCAAATTTTCCTCTCCTAAAAATTTTCCTTCTTTGCCGCACCTCTCTCCCTAATATATATAAGGGACAAGTTTCTTTATCTTCCAAGGACAAGGATGGGTGGCGGTGAGTCCCTAAAGGGCTCTAGGTTGTTGCTTCCTAATCGTCTAAGGATTATGAGTTATTTTGCATGTGGGCTTTGATCTTTATCTTTAAAACATTCATCCTTATCCAATTAGGTTCAAGTTTATCCTCCCACCAAAATATCTTTTATGCTTTTAATTAAACCTATTAGCGTAAAAAAATTTAGCCCAATCAATTAATTTGGAATAAATTAAGTTAGATAACTTTAGGAGACCCACATTAGGAAACAATTTTCTAAATTATCTTTAAACCTAAATTAGGAAACTAATTTTCATTTTAGGTTATTCATTCCAAATTTGGAACTAACTTCCAAATTAGAAAACTAATTTCTAAAATGAAAAACATTCTATTTTAGTAAACTTTTCATTTTAGGAAACTTTCATAAATGGAAACTTTTTCTAATATCTTTGTTTCTTTTTAATCATGTGAATGCTTAAACTTATGCATGTGACTCAATAGGCTCTTAGATATGTTGACAATGTATTATGAATAAAAGATACCTCTTTTATCTCTTGATAGATAAGTAAAGATTTGCCTCTAGCAAGGCATCATGACTACCCAATTCTCTATGAGGATTAATTAATCCATAATTACCTTTCATGAGTATGGTTATCATACAATTCGAGTCCTCATGTCAACTTATCACAATATGACTTCGAACTTGGTTTTGATTATGATCACATAAATTTTCTTCGATTCCCAAATGTCTTATCACTTAAAGTAAACCAACTACAGTTTATTGGTTTACTTCTACCGTTGCCACGAGTTTCTTGAGTAGACATTAATCGAAGTGCTATATGATAACTCCTTTAGCATAAAAGGAATGATATGTTCCATCTTAGTCATTCTCTTACCTCTATTAGATTTCTAGTATTTCCAATAAATAACCCACGTGCAATCCTTTACTAGGTCTATTCAAATGAGTGTCAAAGTACATAAATCTCCCAATGAGATAACTATGATGACCTCAAGTTTAAGGATTAGTTTTACACATCTTTCATAAGATTTTCATAGAATATACCAAATAGGTTCTTATAGTAAGTCAAGTCCAGTGATATGTTTTCTAATATAATCACCTAAGAGTTTGCTTTGGCATTTTCATGCCAATAGATGTGAGATCTCCTACTACTGTCATATAGCATGAGCATAACACTTAAAAGTCTAACTATATATAACTAATGTCTATTCTTGATCATGCTACGACGTGGGACATTTATCAATATCATTTATGCGCATTAGTATTTGTCTTACATCTTTTGATCAATCACAAATGCAAACGTATATCATATGGACTTTTATCTAATTCTAATCAATGAATAAATTTAAATAAAAAAATTAATAAAAAAACTTTTTTTATTATAAATAATATAAATGGTGCAACAATATAATAACTCAAACCCATTCAAACAAGGTTTGATCTTGGGCACCTACCGTAACCCTTGAGAAAATCCATAATGAGACATATATATATATATATATATATATATATATACCCCAAAATATTCATGTAAATGTACATTAAGTATGAGTGCAATTGTAGGTGTCATTTTAACTATTTGGTGGTGATGATTATTTAGCACTTATGTAGAAATTTTAGGGCACTTATGTGAGAATTTTAGGGTGAAGTTCAAATAAATTAATTAGTTATCACTTATTATATATTAAGTACTTGGGACATGCTATACAAGTGAAATAGGAGTGTGTATAAAATTTTGGGAATGTAGGAATATTTTCCTTAGAAATATCAGAATGAAAGGGAAATGAATTTTTGAGTTTAGAGGAGGAATTTTTGAAAAATTCATGAAGGAAACTATGTTAATTACTTGAAACTAAGTTAGTTAGGGTGTTCGGTTAGTCTAACCAATTAGTTAAGACACATAATCCCCCTTAATTAATAAATTATCGCTAGCTCACCCTAAACCCATCAAACTCACCACTCTCTCTCTCTCTATTGACTCATTAATTACTTTTCACTCTCCCAAATTAGGAAGGAAAAGTAAGGGAAAAAGCCTAACCACGTCTATCTAAGTAAGTGGGTTAACTTTTACTTGTTTATACCATTTATTTAATCTTTATGCAATTGACTAAACATGTGTTTAGGTGGTGAGATGTTGTTGTGATTGGTTGTGTTTGTTAATTTACCTTGCAATTCTTATTGGTATGGCTGGTTGTATTGATTGGTTGTGTTGGTTACTTTCCTAAAACTTAGAAAGCCTTGTATATGGTTAAATTCATGTTTGGGGGATAGGAATGATGGAATTGGGTTACACAAAATGTGGTGGATAAATTTAAAACTTGTATAGGCTTAAATAAAATGGAGTAGGAAGGAAAGAAAAAAATAAAATTTTAGGGTTCTTCTTGAGTAAACTTTCAAGCCAAAGAGTTACACAGACCTCCCACACAGGTGTATCCTTGCTCGTGTAATGAAGAAATATGTTTTTCTTTAAGTCGGAGAGTTACACGGTGTCCCACATGGATATGTCATTGACCATGTAATAAAGAAATGTATTTTTCTTGAAGTCGGAGAGTTACACGGCCTCCACACGGGCGTGTCTTTTCTTATGTAATGAAGAAATCTATTTTTCTTGAAGTTAGAGTATTACATGGCCTCCCACATGGGTGTATCCTTATCCATGTGAAGTTAGAGAGTTACACGACCTCCCCGGACATGCTCGTGTAATGAAGAAAGGTGTTTTTCTTTACTTAGACAATTACACGGCTTTCCACACGGGTGTGTCTTACCCGTGTAATTCACTCGGTCACTCGAAATTCACCACTTTTACTTCATACTTGCTTGGTTTTCATTCCTCTCACCAAAATAACATAATTAATGGTCAATAAGGCTCAAATAGATATGAAATGAGAATATTTCATGATGATAAGAGGTATGAGTATGCTTGAAACCCCGTGTGGGTTGGACTTATGAAAATATATGAAGTCAAATCCTGTTTGGGTTGGATATGTTTAATATGGTATTGTAATTGTAGTATCACATGCATCACATGCATCAATAGGAAGGAAATGGGAACAGAGCAATTAATTCGGGATTGAGTTGTATGAATAGGTTTGATAACCTAATTGAATGAAAAGGGGTTAGCGATCCAGCTATGTGCGTACTCTAAGCTATGTGCCTATACTCGTTAGGCGATGGATTCCCGTCGCAATGGCTACAACGAGGGATAATTCCATTGTTAGCATTCAATGATTTGGTAATCACCTATAGAGTAGACCGCTAATACCCAAGGTATCCGTAATTAAAATTGATGAGTATGGTGGAAAGTCGGAAAAGCATTGCATATCAAGTGCATCACCCCATTTACCGAGCTTCGGCTCATCCCATCGTTATTTTTATGATGTGACAGAAAAAGATAAAATAGTAAGGATACGGCCGACTCCTCCTTCTAAGAGGCTCATGTGTAACATGGAATGCTGAAATTGGTTTTTTCTATAATTTGAGGGTATGGAATCCGTATGGAATCAATTGCTAATTGTAATATTTTGTTACCGTAATTATTTATGTCATACAAAGTTTACTATATGCGGTTTGGTTATGTAATATGTTGTTAATTTCTTAAGTATATGTATGAGACATGATTAGGGTTTAGGTAGTGTCGGTGTGATGCTCCTTGCCTAGTCACTTCTATTTGGATAATAGTTAGCGGATCGAGGTGGGAGAGTCACATAGTGGTGGTATCGAGCTATAATTTAAATAACCGAGTAGAATTCGTTGTGTTACATTAGCTTGAGGACCGATGCGCTATTCGATAAAAAAAATTTTAATTATTGTTTTCAATTTTATTTTTTGATTAATATGTATGATTATTGTGATGTTTTTATATGTTGATGTATGATTATGCTTGACAATATTGATAAAGGTCAATATTGGTGTTGTAGATGCCGTATCTATTCCGTACACCTCGCGTTGCTAGGACAAGCCAACGACGTGCCATCTTAGCCATTTACTAGGAAAAGTTAAGCAACATGGTTATGACCCCGAATTAGGACATAGTAGCCCATGTTACCTTGGTACATGACTTACTCCAACAAATAATATTCGCCGATGCTTCCTTCTAATAGTATCAAAGCATGGACTTTTTGAGGTCGACCTTACATTAGACTTTGACACCGAGAGATCGATAGCTATTAAACAAGGTTTGGAAAGGTCGGATAGATAGGTATTGCTATAGGAATTTAGTCCGACCCTTCCTTTTGATATAGGTTCGACGGACTCGTACTCGATTAATGTACGACTCAAGTATACCGTTACCTCTTGCACGAGAGATAGTACATCATGCCTCGGATGATGTTATTGATCGATGGAGGATTGAGTATTCCTTCCCCCGATGTGTTGGATATATAGGTTATTAAGTACCCTATCACATGATGCGAGTGTCTTTTGTGTGTTCTAAAATGTAAATAAGAGTGTTTCGATTGTAAATATAACACAAAAACCTTCGAAAGGTAAATATATGTACGAAATGCTTACTATGTATAAAGATGTATAATTTTTTATGAACATGAATGATTTATATTAAATGTGAAAATTCGTACCAAAACTAATTTGAACTTAATGTGTATATAAAGATAAACCATGCCACTAGGAAAGAACCTCGCACGAGTATGAGGTGAAGGGACCTCCAATGATAATAACTTGAACCAACAAGAAATGTTGAACCGAATGTTGAAAATCATACAACGAAGCAACAACAAACACTACAATAGCGACAACAAGTCCACGTTGAATAGATGAGGTAGCTTTAAGCTAAACAACTATAGCCTCTACCCCGATACGGGAATGATATGGTAGAAAGATTTCATAAAATGAACCCTCAAGAGTTTGCTAAGGGAGTGAACCCAATAATAGCTAAGGAGTGGATTAAGTCCTTGGAGGCAATATTCGAGTACCTATAGTTTGCCAACCATGAGCGAGTGTCGTGCATCATTTTTATGCTAACTAAGGATGCCCACACATGGTGGAAAAGCGCACAACCGACGGTAGATGTGCCTACGTTAACTTGAGAAGGATTTAAGGAAGTCTTCTATAACAAGTACTTCACCGAAGACGTGAGGGCAAAAAAGATATAAGACTTCCTAGAACTAAAGCAAGATGGGATATCCCTAGGTGACTATGTATGGAGATTTGAGAAAGGATGTCTATTCATCCCATTTATTGTAGGGGATGACAACTTGAAGAAGAATCGATTTTTAACGAGTCGAGTCTAAGAGTGCGAAGCATGGTACGGATGTCCGTCGCTAACACTTTTCTAGAAATGATAGATAAAGCTATGTTGGTGGATGAGGATTAGAGGAAAATTACAAAGGAAGTCCAATAGAGGAGGCAATCATTTCGACTTGGAGCCTCTTCCTCTAGACCACAAAGATGAGTTTCATTTAGAAATTTCAACCGAACCGGTGGTCCAAGAAATGCACGGGCTACCGGACCATCACCTTATGCCCCGAGGCCACTATTAGGGAATCGGTCGAGAAAAATGATGAGTAATCAACCCCGATGCAATAGATATGGGAGATTTCACATTGGGGAATACCGATCAGATGTAAGAACTTACTTTGTATGCCACAAGCCGGGACATATATCCCACAACTTCCTCCAAGCGTAAAAATCGAGTTTGGGAAGGGTATTTGCTCGGGTGTACACTATGACCTAAGAAGAAGCGATTAGAGGGATACAATAGTAATTTTTGGTAATTTCTTAATCTTTGGCTTGATTGTTTATATCTTGATTGATTCTATTGCTATATATTCATTTATATCAAGCACATTAGTAAAAATCTTAGGTGTCAAACCCGAGAAATTAGCCGTAGGATATCTTATAGCGAGTTCCTCTAGCGAAATTATGGAATCGACAAGTGTGGTTAAAGAGTGTTCGATGCGGATTGAGGATGAGAAACTAGGAACCGATTTAATAGTATTGGATCTCTAGGATTTTGATTTTACCTTGGGATGGACTGGTTGACGAGATATGGTGCCAACATAGACTATCGAGGAAAAAGAGTAATTTTTGAGTTACTCGGGAGTCGATAGTTAGAATTTCGGATCGATTCAAAGCTTCAAACTACACCGATCATTTTGACCATCAAAGCTCAAAAAATGCTAGGAAAAGGATGTATGGGGTACCTAGCACATGTGGTGGATAGCCGAGCGGAGCAAAAGTTAAAACCGAGAGATATAGAGATTGTACAAGAATATTTAGATGTGTTTCTAGAGAATTTGACAACGCTACCACCGTAAAGGGAAATAGAGTTTGAAATTGAACAAGAGCTAAGCACGATTTTGATTTCAAAAACTCCTTATAGAATGGCTCCCGTCGAGCTAAAGAAGTTAAAGTTGCGATTACTGAGGACTTGTTGGATAAGGGATTCATACGCCCTAGTTCCTCACCTTGGGGAGCTCCGGTATTGTTCGTGAAAAAAAACGATAGTATGAGGTTATGTATCGATTACCAAGAATTAAATTGGGTGACTATTATGAATAACTCTCATTATCTCGGATTGATGATCTATTTGACCAATTGTAAGGAGCGACAATATTTTCAAAAATAGCCCTGCAGATCCGAGTATCACCGACTCGGGGTAAAATCGGAAGATGTGAAGAAGACGATGTTCGGAATGAGATACAATCACTATGAGTTCCTAGTGATACCGTTTAGGTTGACTAACGCCCCAACGACCGTTATGGATTTGATGAATCGAGTCTTTAAAGAGTTTCGGATAAATTCATCATCGTATTTATAGATGATATTTTGATTTACTCCCGGGGTAAAAAGGAGCATGAAGGGCATCCGATAGCTACCTTGCGGACGCTAAGAGAATAACAATTGTATACCAAATTCAAAAAATATGAATTCGGCTAGAACGGATAGTTTTTTTAGGTCACGTAATGACTAAAGAGGGTATAGTGATAGACTCGAAGGAAGTAGAAGCTATTGATAATTGGCCTATCCTGAAGAGTGTGACAAAGGTATGGAGTTTTTTAAGGTTGGTCGGTAACTATCGGAGATTTATCGAAGGCTTCTCCAAACTAGCAATGCCTCTCACTAATTTAATGAGGAAAAGTGGTAAGTTCTAGTGGATGGATGCTTGTAAGAAAAGTTTTCAAGAGCTGGAACGTAGGTTAGTCAACTGCTCCAAGTAGTAACCATTCCATCCAAGGATGGAACTTTTGTAGTTTATATTGACGCCTCCAAAAATGGGCTAGGAACAATGTTTATACAAAATGGGAGAGTAATATCATATGTGTCATGGAAATTAAAGGAGTATGAGCGAGAATTACCTAACACTTGACCTAAAATTAGCAACAATAGTCTTTACCACGAAGATCCGGAAGCATTATTTATATAGGGAAAAGTGTGAAATATATACGGATCATAAAAGCTTACGGTATATCTTCACATAAAAAGAGTTGAAAATGAGGCGAGAGGAGGTGGTTGGAATTGGTTAAAGACTATGATTGTATAATCAATTACAACCCAAGCAAAGCCAATGTTATTACCGACGCATCGAGCGGAAATCGATCATCGCGATGACGAGTGACTTAGATGCCGATGGTGAGAGACCTACAAAAGCTAGAGCTGGAGATAGTTCCTATGGGACACAAGAGCATGCTATCGGTGCTATTAATCCAGTCGATGCTATAAGAAAGAATTCAAATGGGGCAACGAAACGGATGAAAATCGAAGGAGTTAAAGAAAAGTATAAAGGCTGAAAAAGAGTCCAATTTTACAATGGATGATAAAGGAATAATTAGATTCAAGGGAAGGCTATGTGTCCCTATGATGAAGGATGTAAAAGATGAGATATTGAAGGAAGCACACACAACCCCATATTCGATACACCTAGGAGGTACAAAGATGTAGTGGAACTTGTGATAGTGTCATTGGTGGTCAAGAATGAAGAAGGATGTAGCCGACTTTATGGCAAGGTGTCAAATTTTTCAATAGGTGAAGGCGAGCACCAAAGACCCTCGAAAATGTTAAAACCATTGGTGATTCTTGAGTGAAAATGAGAATATATAATGATGGATTTCATCATGGGATTGCTAAGATCGAAAAGAAGATCGGATGCCATCAAGGTAGTCATAGATAGGCTTACCAAATCGGTGCACTTTTTTCGGTTAAAACCATCTACAGTTTGAACTAGTATGCCGGTTATACCTAGATTAAATTGTAAGACTACATGGAATTCCAATTTCAATTATGTCGGATCGAGATACCGGATTCACCTTCGTATTTTGGAAAGGCCCGCATAAAGTCATGGGTACCAAGCTAAATTTCAGCACGGCTTATCATCCATAAACCGACAAATAGTCCAAATGTGTAATCCAGATTCTTGAAGATATGCTTCAAGCATGCGTTTTGGATTGGTCCAAAAAATGGAAGAGATATGTACACTTAGCTGAATTTGCATATAATAATAGCTATCAAGCTTCAATTGGGATGTATGAAGCTTTGTATGGGCGATGATGTAGATCTCTCATGTATTGGGATGAAATAGGAGAAAGAAAGTTGCTAGGACCGGAATTGGTGCAACGGACGATCGAAGTGGTAGACCGGACTCGTCAACGGATGAAAGCGACTCAAAGCGGACACGAGAGTTATGCCGATAAAAGGAGGAAGGATCCGGAGTTCATGGTTGGTGATTATGTATTTCTAAGAGTCTCACAAATGAAAGGAATACTACGGCTTGGAAAAAAGGAAAAGTTAAGCCCACGATACATAGGATCATCGAGATACCGAATTGAGTAGGAGATGAAACGTATCACCTATTGCTACCCCCATTAGTTGGAGTACATAATTTATTTCATGTGTCCATGCTAAGAAAGTGCGTAGGAGAGCCAAGTCAAATTCTAGAGATAGAGCCACCAAACCTTACCCCATATTTAAGGTATGAAGAAAGATCGATCCGGATTCTTGATAGATAGATCAAGCGATTAAGAAATAAGGAGATTAGTCTTGTTAAAGTTTTATGGTAAAACCATGATCTCGAAGAAATGACACGGGAGCGAGAGGAAGAAAAGAAAGATAAATACCCCGAGTTATTCGAATAGGTCAATTTCGAGGATGAAATTCTTTTAAGTGGGAGAGAAATGGAACCTTGTGAAAATCTTTAATGAGACATATATATATATATTGAAATATTCGTGTAAATGTACATTAAGTATGAGTGCAATTGTAGGTATCATTTTAACTATTTTGTGATGATGATTATTTAGCACTTATGTAGAAATTTTGGGGCACTTATATGAGAATTTTAAGGTGAAGTTCAAATAAATTAATTATTTAGCACTCATTATATATTAAGTACTTGGGAAATTCTATACAAGTGAAATAGGAGTGTGCATAAAATTTTAGAAATGTAGGAATATTTTTCTTGAAAATATCGAATGAAAGGGAAAGGAATTTTCAAGTTTAGAGGAGGAATTTCGAAACATTCATGAAGGAAACTATGTTAGTTACTTGAAACTAAGTTAGTTAGAGTGTTTAGTTAGTCTAACCAACTAGTTAGGACACATAAGGCTCCTTAATTAATGAATTATGGCCAACTCACCCTAAACCCATCAAACTCGCCACTCTCTCTCTCTCTTTCTTGACTCACCAATTACTTTCCACTCTTCCAAATTAAATTAAGACATTTGTACACTTAATTAGTACTAAGATCTAAGCATGTATATATATATATATATATATATATATATTAATTGAAAGTGGCAAGAAACTTTTAGGTACCCCGGAGCTACAAAAAGGGGAGAAAAATGGCAAAGAAAGAGAGACAAGAGAGGAAAGAAAGAAAGAAGAAAAAGGAAGGAAAAGTAAGGGAAAAAGCCTAATCAAGTCTATCTAAGTAAGTGGGTTACCTTTTACTTGTTTATACCATTTATTTCATCTTTATGCAATTAACTAAACATGGGTTTAGGTGGTGAGATGTTGTTGTGATTGGTTATCTTGATTGATTTGCATTGCAATTCTTATTGGTATGGTTGGTTATATTGATTGGTCGTGTTGGTTGCTTTCCTAAAACATAGAAAGCCTTGTATATGGTTAAATTCATGTTTGGGGGATAGGAATGATGGAATTGGGATACATAAAACATAGTGGATAAATTTGGGACTTGTATAGACTTGAATAAAATGAAGTAGGAAGGAAAGAAAAATGAAATTTTAGGGTTCTTCTTGAGTAAACTTTCGAGCCGGACGAGTTACATGGCCTCCCACATGGGTGTGTGCTTGCTCGTGTAATGAAGAAATATGTTTTTCTACAAGTCAAAGAGTTACACAACCTCTCACACGGGCGTGTCCTTGACCATGTAATGAAGAAATATATTTTTCTTGAAGTCGAGAGTTACACGGGCGTGTCTTTTTTTGTGTAATGAAGAAATGTATTTTCTTGAAGTCGGAGAGTTACACGAGCGTGTCCTTGTTCATGTAATGAAGAAAGGTGTTTTTCTTTAGTTAGACGAGTTACACGACCTCCCACACGGGCTTGTCTTTGCCCGTGTAATTCACTCGGTCACTCGAAATTCACCACTTTTACTTCATACTTGCCTAGTTTCCATTCGTCTCACAACAATAACATAATTAATGGTCAATAAGGCTCAAATAAATATAAAATGAGAATATTTCATGATGATAAGAGGTATGAGTATGCTCGAAACCTTCGTGGGTTGGAGCTATGAAAATATATGTAGTCAAATCCTATATGGGTTAGATATGTTTAATATGGTACTATAATTATGGTATCACGTGCATCGCGTGCATCAATAAAAAGGAAATAGGAATAGAGTAATTAATTGAGAATTGAGTTGTATGAATAGGTTTGATAACCTAATCGAATACAAAGGGATTAGCAGATCCAGCTATGTGCATACTCTAAGTCGTGTGCTCGTATTGTTAGGTGATGGATTCCCATCAGCGAGTGGCTATAATAAGGGATAATTTCATTGTTAGCATTCGATGATTTGGTAATCACCTATAAACTAGACCACTAATACCCAAGGTACTCGAAATTAAAATTGATGAGTATGGTGAAAAATCGGAAAAGCATTGCATATCACATGCATCACCCCACTTACCGAGCTTCGGCTCACCCCGTCATTATTTCTATGATGTTATAGGAAAAGGACAAAATAGTAAGGATACGGCTGGCTCTCCTCCTAAGAGGCTCATGTGCGATGGCTACAATAAGGGATAATTTCATTGTTAGCATTCGATGATTTGGTAATCACCTATAGAGTAGACCGCTAATACCCAAGGTACTCGAAATTAAAATTGATGAGTATGGTGAAAAGTCAAAAAAGCATTACATATCACGTGCATCACCCCACTTACTAAGCTTCGGCTCACCCCATCGTTATTTCTATCATATGACAGGAAAAGGACAAAATAGTAAGGATACGACCGGCTCCTCCTCCTAAGAGGCTCATGTGTAACACGGAATGCTGAAATTTGTTTTGTCTATAATTTAGGGTATGGAATGCGTACAAAATCAATTGCTAGTTGTAATATTTTGTTACTGTAGTTAGTTGTGTCATGTAAAATTTACTATTTGTAGTTTGGTTATGTAATATGCTTGTTAATTTCATAAGTGCACCGTACGAGACATGATTAGGGTTTAGGTAGTGTCGGCGTAACGTGCCTTACTTAGTCACTTCTATTTGGGTAATATACGGTGGATCGAGGTGGGGGCATCACACCTACACTAACGAGTGATCGGTGTAAATTTCGCATCGAGCCCTATATAAGTAGTCTCACCACACTTTTAGTGCAAACACCATGACTACTAACTCTAAGTAATGTATTGAATAATTTCTTTCATAATCTTTTAACTATCATAAAGTCTAAGGAATCACTTAATTAACTTTCATCAAAGCGAGAATCGAGCTGGATTTTCAACACGTTAGTGTAAATAATGAAATCTACATTGTTCAACGAAGAGATAATATTGGTACCAAAGTTAACTTGGATTTTAACTCTTAACAATATTTCTCACACTTAGCATCACATATAAATTTAGTGTTCTTTTGAATTAATGTTATAAGTAGGGTTGTAATTTTTGAAAATTCCATGATGAACTTTTTATAATATCCTACCATGCCAAGAAAACTTTGCAATTCCGCAATTTGAATACATTCTATAATTTTTTCCATCCTTATACTACCTCAATCTTGCTTGAATCAATTGTCACCCCATCTTTAGAAATAACATGACCAAGGAAAGACACTTGTTTGAGCCAAAATGCACACTTTTTGAACTTAGTATGCAATTTATGCTCTTGTAAGGCTTGCAATGTCAACATCAAGTGCCTTACATGCTCCTCCCGGTTCCTTGAGTAAATTAGAATATCATCAATAAAGATAATGATTAAACCATCTAAATATTCCCAAAAGATTTGATTATCAAATTTATAAACTTTACGACGACATTGGTTAGGCCAAATGACATCACCACAAACTCATAATACCCATAGCAAGTTTGAAAAGCCATCTTCTTCAAATGCTCTTCTATAACCACCCATTTAATAATACCTAGATTATAAATTTATCTTTGAGAACATAGTGCTACCCCTCAACTGATCAAACTAGTTGTTGATATACGATAGTTGGTACTTATTCTTGATCGTTACTCAATTTAACCTATAATAATCCAGATCACAATTGTAACGTCCTATCCTTCTTTTACATAAATAATATCGAAGCTCTATATGGTGAACAACTAGATTGAATGTAGTCCTTGTCTAATAAATCTTATAACTAAATTTTTAGCTCCTCAAGTTCTACGAGTGCCAATTTTTATACGACTTTTGAAGTCGGTGTTGTTCTTGGCTCAAGCTCAATCTCAAACTCAATGTCTCATCTCGGAGGCACACCTATCATGAAGGATCATGCATTTTATAAGGTTATAAAATAAAAAAATTCCTTTATCTAAGGCTTTTAAGATCAAGCCATTGAATCAACTAATCATATATTTAAACACGGGTGAAGGATTAGCTCTTGTAATATAGAAAAAAATCAAACAAAAAGGAAACCATCATAGTGTTCAACCTCTATTGATTATCTACATAGGTTAAGCACCCATCAAGTAAGCTATAAAAATTAAAGAGTGCTAGCTCCAATCTTACGTATAGTTAATTTCTTTTCCAAAGAAATTAGTTAAGGTTTATGTGAGAACTCAAGCTTTGAGGGAGGGATATGGCAACTAAGGCTTTTTTAGAAAGAGAAACATTTTTTTTCTCTTTTTATTTTGTTTTTACCATGTAAGTGCATTTCTTCTTCCACTCGCCATCTCTCTCCCTTTTATTTATATAAGGGGGTGGCATCATTTTCCTCTAAGGATAAGGAGTTGCAACATGTGTAGGCTTATTTGATCTTATCCTTGTAAACCCCGAACCTTATACAATAGTATTTAAGTTTATCTTTCCACCAAAATATCTTGTAGGCTTTTAAATTAAGCCTATTGGCCTAAACTCTTTTGACCTAAATAATTATCAATTAATTTAGACCATCCAAATGAATTAGCTTAGAAATTTTTTTGGAAGCCCACCTTTGGAAACAATTTTCAAATTAACTTTAAATCTAAATGAGAAAACTAATTTCTCTTTTAGGTAACTATCTTTCAAATTTAGAACTACTTTCCAAATTAGAAAACTGATTTCTAAAATAGGAAACTTTCCATTTTAGAAAACATTTTCCAAAACAAGAAAATTTCAAAAAATAAGAAACTTTTCATTTTCATAAACCTTTTCCAAAATAGGAAATTTTCAAAAGTAGAAACCTTTTCCAAAATCATTGCTTCTCTTTTATTATGTGAATGCTTAAACTTATGGGTATGACTCGAAAGGCTCATAGACGTATTGGCCATGTATCAAGAATAAAAGATATCTCTTTTATCTCTTGATATATAAATCAAGATTGGCCTCTAGCAAAGCATCATAACCATCTAATTCTTTTGGAATATTAATTAATCCATAATTTCCTTTTCGAGCATTGTTATCATACAATTTAGTTCTTAAATCAATATATCATAGTGTGATCTTAAACTTGGTTTATAGTGTGATTGATTATGATCACATAAGTTTTCTTCGCTCACCAAATGTCTTAGCTTTAAAGTAAACCATCTATGCTCTATTAGTACACTCCTACTGTAGCAACATATTTCTTGAGTAAACGTTTATTAAAGTATAATGTGATAACTCCTTTAGCATACAAAAAATAACATGTCCTATCTTAGTCATCTACCTATCTCTATTAGATTTCTAATGAACCCAATGAATCGTCTACATGCAGCTCTTAACTAAATAATTGAAATGAGTGTCTAATTATATAAATCCTTAAATGAGATAATTATGAAGACTTCCAGTCAAAGAACCAATTGTACCCATCTCTTATGAGATTCCCATAAGCTAAACAAAATGGATTCTCATGGCAAGTCACATCCGAGTAATATATTTTCTAATATTAATCACCTAAGTGCTTGCTTTGGCATCACCATGCCAATAGATGTGGAATCTCATATTGTTATCTTATAGTATGAGCATAGCTCTCACAAGTCATACCGTATATAATTAATGTCCATTCTTGATAATATTACAACTTAGGATATTTAACAATATCATTTAAGTGTATTATTATTTATCTTACATCTTTCAATCTATCGTTAATATAATGCATATCATATGAGCTTTTATTTAATTCTATCTAAATATAAATGACTAAAATTAATAAAAAGGCTTCTTTTATTAAGAAATAAAAAATGCAATATTACAATAAGTCAAACCATCCAAATAAGGTTGGATTTTGAGTACCTAGACTAGTAATCTCCCACTTGCACTAGAGCCAATTAGCCATGTCTATCATGCCCGACGATCGAATAAGGGTCTCATGTTTCGTTATCATAAAGGCTTAATTAAGGGGTCAACCATGTTATCTTTAGTGTAAACCTTTTTTATCCTCATATCACCATGACTAGTAATCTCTCTAATCGGATGGTAGAATCATTGTACATACTTTGACCGTTGATGAGATATTGATTCCTTAACTTGCACAATAGATCTTATATTATCGTTCATCAAGATATGTAACATTGAAGGAAGTTTTTTCTTTAACTCTTCCATACTAAATATTTTAGTATCATGTCAATATACCTACCTTGGGAGAGCCCTCATATTCTATGTGATCTATCTTCATAGATCTCGACTCCTAGAATGTAGGCTACCTTCCCATGTTATACATGAAGAAATTCTTAAATACCTAATTATTTATAGATTGTAACATGATACTATTATCGTTGAAAAGTAGTTTGTTGTCTTCATATAGAACAACAAAAACTAATAAGCTCTCACTAACTCTTTGTATATACAAGGTTCATCTTTGTTTTTATGAAAAATCAAACTCCTTGATCGTTTCATCAAAAAATTGATTCTAATTCCTAGAGGCATGCTTAAGTCCATAAATGGATCTTTGTAATTTGTAAATCTTATTTGTATATTCTTTGGTCATAAAACCATCAAGGTGTGTCATCTACACATCCTTATTCAACTTTCTAAAGGGAAAATGATTTTGTCATCCATTTGCCATATCTAGGAGTCAATGTCTAATGTTATAGTAGTTCGTAACCTATCTATTTGTGGTTCTTCTAGTGGAGCGCTAATTTATGAGTCTACTCAAGTCTCATTGAGTTCAAATTTTCTCTCACCGGTTCTAGCATCTATAAATTCCTTTCAAAGAAATATAATATGCCTAGTCACGAACAACACTTTATTCTAATGGTAGAAAAAATGATATCCATTTATTTGTTTTTGATATCTCATAAATTTATGTATTCTTGATTTAGGCTCGACTTGTCTCCGTCCAAACATATGACATATGCTTTACAATCCTAAATCTTAACAAAAGTTAAATTAACTATCTTCCCCTTCCATATCTCATATAGAGTCTAATCAAAAAACTTTATTGGGATCTTATTCAAAATATGAGTTATAATAATGAGGGCATATATATAAAATAAAATAAAAAGGATATTAGTTTGACTTATCTTCGACGGGACCATGTCTAACGGCGTCATGTTCCTTCTTTCAAACATACCATTCAATTATAGAGACCAAGGTGGATTTCAATAATAGAGAATCTCATTCTCTTTTAAGTAATCTAATAATTCATTGCTAATGTATTCATCATCTCGATTTGATCAAAATGCCTTAATATTTCGACCAATTCGTTTCTTTACTTTAAATCTAAATTCTTTGAACCATTATAAATATTTTAAACTTATATCTCATACATAACAAAAAAAAACCTATCATTAATAAAGGTTATGAAATAATTATGTCTTCCTCCTACATCGATGAACATAGGCCTAAATACATACCTATATGTAAGGCCTAACTAATTAGTAGCTCTTTCTCCTTTTTCACTAAAAGGGGATTCAAGTAATTTTGCTAAGTAAATAAGGTTTACAAATATCATAAAATGATTATATCTATCAAATTATGATTAGTTTGGATATACAATTCTTATTTATATGGCTAAGTTGACAATGCTAAAAGTATACATTTATTTAGATTAGTAGAGTCTTAGCATTTTGGTTATATATATATATGGGAGTTACATTATTTTCACAACATACAAACTATTATGAATCATAACATTTTCATATCAAACTTTAGCTTTAAAAGAACAACCATTATTCTTAAATAAAAATGAGAAATATCTTATTCCAAACATGTAACAAAAATAATATTCATAGTCCATGTTAGCAAAGAAATAATAGTTATTGAGGTTTAACAAAAGCCCATATGATAGTGCTAACTCGTAAGTGCCCGCAACTAATGGTCCAACTCTTGATCCATTATTGTTGTTTAGGTCATTCTCGCCTAAACCTATCTTTCTTCTTTTTCTAAGCTTCTACACATTTATAAAAATATGAACACCACAATCAGTATCATATACCTATGAGTTAGAATTAGAAACAAACAAATTAGTCGTAATAATATAAATAACTAAGGTAGTTGTAGAATTCTTCCTTTTCACTTATTTAAGGTACTCCTTGTAGTTGTGCTTCCATTATCCTTTCCTATTGCAATGAAAGCATATTGCATCCTTTAGCTTATCCTAAGCCTTGAGCTTTTCCACCTCTTTAGTAGGCGTAGTAAAAGATTTATTTTTTTGGCACTTAGGCTTTTTCTTGCCCTTCACCGTGCCTTTTTCCCTTACTAGCAAGAAGTATGGAATTCTAGTTCTTCTTGTTAATCTAAGGCTAAGCTACCCTCAGCATGGATATCAACTTTTTATGTTAGAGAATAATATAAACCATAACATAGGGTGTCACTTAATAGCTTAAGCTTTTGGGTAAGATGGTCAATTAATAAGATACTAGAGCCTTGACAACCAAACAATCACGAGTTTGAATCCTACCAAATGGCATGTCATACCACTAATAAATTAGATATTTATTTTTTTATAGGGCTTTCAATCATGGTTATGTAATCAAGGTAAGTAAGGGTCGAATCTATAAGCAAAGGGGATCAATCGATCGGTTTGGTTTTTTTGAGTGTTCTTATAAAGTAAAGGGGGTTTGTTGTGTGTAAGTGTTTAATAATATTAAGAAAACCTTGGTTTAACTTCAGTATCAACTTTTAGTTTGGTTGATGATCATCGATTAAGTAATTAACCTATCTTAAACATGAATATTCATTGTTAGTTATTGACCTAAGTGTTTTCATACTTAGTCATTAACTAAATATACAATACCTAATTAATTACCTAGCTAATGAATAACCTACTAAGCACTAAATAGATTTATTCCAATAACAATATTAGATAGAGAAAGGTAGGTGAAGCTAAGCCACCATCCTAAGTGCTAGAGAAGATGTAACCTAGTTCTATGTTTTCCAAAGAATTAAAAAAAATGTGAAAAATAATCATCAACCTTCGACTACTTCCTCAAGTAAGTTTAGATAAGCAATTACACAAACTTAAATACTTAACTAGCAATAAGTTAATTTGAATAAACAAGTAATGTGCACTCTAATCAATTTAATCAAACAACTATGAACTAATCATGTAGAAAAGCATAAAATACCAAAGTAAGATTAGTTTAGAAATAAAACCATAATCGCATAACGATGAACTAAAAGCTTTAAATCAATCTAACTAAGAATAGAGTTTAGTTGCTTATAATGAATTACAAAGAGAGATTTTTTATGAATGGTGGCTCCTAAGAGGTTCAAGCTATTTATGCCTAAAACTAGGGTTACATCATGTGTGTGCCAGCCCCTACATGGCCACATAGCTTAATACATAATGTTACAAAATTTGTCACTTGATATCACATGATTTGGAGCCTTGGAAAATAAATGTTACATGGTTTGCTAATTAGAGCACATGATCGTGTGCCTTTGTTCTTCATTCTATGTCGCCAAGATTCCGTCCGTGTTGACTTACTTTGTCTTGAAGACATTGAAATTCGACTTTACATTAGAAACCATGTACAATACCTTCTACTCATAGGTCTTCTTCTTTCCTTCGTTGTGCTAAGTCGGGACACCCATAAAATCATGTGGGATTTCTTCCCTAGTCGTGTGGAATGTTTCTACGCATATGGCTTATGTTGCTTGATAATACATATAATTTCTTCCTTTAAGTCATATGGCCAGTAGCTATATCCTTTGTTATTTTACATGGTCATGTGACTCTTTTAGGCCTCTTTGAAGTTTCCTCTCTTCCTTGCTTGGGTTTTGGGTTTCCTTGCTTTGATTTTTCATATTTCCTATAAAACTTGAAACTATCATCTTTTTCTTAAACAACATAAGATAATACATTATACACTAGAAAGTTTAATAAAATAGAGTATAAAAATCATGCTAATTATGCACTCATCACTATCACCCTAACTTTCTCCTCTAATTAATTAAGCATAAAGTAGTGTAGATCTCGTGCAAGTTTTAAGTCCAAAGGGCTTTCACTTGAGGGGTGTGTTAAAGAATGATATAAATCATCTCTTGGAGCCTCACCTAGCAGCTTAAGCTTTTTCATGAGAAAGCCCTTTAAAACTCCAAGTGTCTTTTTCATATGCTTCATATGGAAGTTTATGATGAACTATTCAAAGTTGTTAGGTAATGATTACAATACAAGGTCAATAGATAATTCTACATTCGTTCCAATATGAAGCTCAGCTAGCCTATCGATATAGCCTATTACCTCAATGACATACTTTTTAGCATTGGATCCTTCATCTATTCCGGCTTTAAAGAGCTTCCCGGCTATCTCATAGTATTCATGGATAGTATTCTCCTATATCAAAGGCTCTAACATCATAGCTGCTAGTAAGAAACTTTGAGAGGTGATCACATTATCCCTATGTTTGACCTATACCGCATAAGCTTCGACTTGATCTAGGGGAGACTCAACTTGGAGAATTGACTCTATCATATCGAGAATCTTATCATGTTGAAGGACTATCCTTAAATTCATTTCCTAATCTAGGGATTTTATGCTATCGAAGGTATTACTTTCATCAATAATCGATCATATCGATGTGTTGCTAGTTATTTTATGCAATCCGATAGGATAAAAAAGCATATGGTTTGGTTAATTGAATTGTATTAATAATAACAATGCATAAATTAAGAAGTAAAATCTATGTTTACTCCTACTATTTTCTTCAAGTTCTATAACCTTCAATATAAGACTCAAAAAAACTTTTTGATTTGCTTTCCTTAGTGGGTTAGCTTCTCATCCTCTAACATACATTAACCTTAAATTATCTCAATAAATCATACATAAAGGATTAGGTCGATATCTCCTTACCAATTGTATCCAATGTAATTCCTAATCTTATTAGCTTGATAACTCCTTGTCATCTCACATTTTATGTTAATACCAATCTTTGTCTATAAATTCAATGGACCTTAAGTTATCTCAACAAACTCAGCAAATTCATTTTAAGCTAGATTCAAACATTCGACGACATTGCATGGCCTATAATTTAATTCCCTCAAGGAAGAAGTAACCTTGAGTTATCTCAATAAGCTAATAACGAGCAAAAGAGTTCTCTCCTCATAACATTAGAAGGCAATTAACTTGATATTAATTTCAAAGATTTAATATGGTAGGTCCCATCATTTTAATCCTAGCATGCATATTATCAATTGCACAATAATTACATGCATCTCCTAGCAAGCCACAAGGAGACTAGTGGGTCCAATGTCGAGGTGAAAAATTATTACAAATTCTTTGAGAATGTTTTCTCTTTTTGGCTTCTTCTCCTTATATTTATTTTAATATTATATCTTCTATTTTTACATTTATTTGAATAAAAAACCTCAAGTTAAGTTCGTGGGGAGTAAGATGAGAAGAGAAATATATTAGAATGATAGAGAATGTAGGACACATAGACCTTATTTAACAAAAAAATTATAAGCATACATTCTAAAAAACTAGGTCCACTTATATATACCATTCACCCATGTTTTTATCATGCTAATATATGACATAAAAATAAAAATAAAAATATTTTATTTTAATCATAATTATAAAATTATGATTTTGATCATTTTATAAATAATATTAAAATTTCTTTAAATTTTAATTTTTAAACTTTTCGAGCCTTAGGCTCATGGGCTTTTAGGCCTAGTGAGGCCCATGGTCTCGCCATGTTCTAGCTAGCTAATGCCTAGCACTCGGCCTTGTTAAGCTAGTTGGCTTATTCATAGGGCTGGCCTAGTTTTCCACAGGCTAGTACTTGTGCCAATAGGCCCGGCGCACTTGTGCGTGCCTAGCCTCGGTGCCTAAAGCACTCGCACATGCTTGCCTTTTGCTTGGCATGCTCAAGTGTATTTGACACTATTGACTAGCATTCTCATGCATGCCCGGCTTGGTGTCTAGCACCCTTATGCACCCTTAGTTTGAATAAGGCATGCCTAGCCATATGCATGCATAGCACATGCTCGGCCTTGCCCCGTGCCCCGCGTGCACTTGGCCTAAGTGTTAACACATGCATGAGTGTCAATGTCGAATGTTAGCCTCACATGCCTATCCTTTTTTTAGCTAAAAAATAAATCTAGATTTATAATTAAAAAATATTAATTCATATAGTTATTGATAATTAACATAATAGACAATTAAAGATTCAATAGAGGTTCGTTACCATTTGAAGGATCATACATCCTATAACGGTGTAGAATAAAACAAAAACTTTCTCCTATCTAAGGCTCCCAATATCAAGTCATTAAATTAACTAATCATATATTAATATGAATATAAATATGGATGAAGGATTATCTCTTGTAGCATAAAAAACAATCAAGTGAAAAGGAAACTATCCATGTGTTTAACCTCTATTGATTATCCATGTAGCTTAAAAATTCACAAAGAAAGCTACGAAATTATAGAGTGCTAGATTCAATCTTTCTATACGGTTAATTTTCTTTCAAAAGAAATTATTTAAGGTTTTTGCGGTAGCTTAAGCTTTTAGAGAGAGAAACGATAACTCAAGCTTTTTTTAGGGAGAGAAGCATTTTCTCTTTTTATTTTTTGTTGCTATATGTGTGTGTTTCCTCTTCCACTTGTTGCCTCTCTCCGTTTATTTATACAAGGGGTGGCATCCTTGTCCTCTAAAAGACAAGGAGCTGCAATATGTGTGGGTTTGTTTGATTTTATCCTTATAAACCCCGAGCCTTATCTAATAGTGCTCAAGTTTATCCTTCCACCAAAATATCTTGAAGGTTTTTAAATTAAACCCGTTGGCCCACTCTTTTGGCTCAATTAATTTGGACCATCTAAATAAATTGGGTCGGACATTTTTATGGAAGTCTATATTAGAAAACAACTTCCAATTCACCTTTAAACCTAAATTAGCACACTAATTTCAATTTTAGGTATCTATCTTTCAAATTTGGAATTGTCTTCTAAATTAAAAAATTGATTTCTAAAATAAAAAACTTTCTATTTTAGGAAACTTTTCCAAAATAGAAAACTTTCCAAAATAGAAAATTTTTTTCAAAATAGGAAATTTTCAAAGCTGAAAACCTTCTCCAAAATCTTTGCTTTTCTTTTATTATGTGAATGCTTAAACTTATGTATGTGACCCGATAGGCTCCTAGACTCATTTGCAACGTATCAAGAATAAAAGACACCTCTTCTATCTCTATATACATAAATCCAAATTGATCTCTAGCAAGGCATCATGACTACCTAATTCTCTATTAGGATTAATTAACCTATAATTACCTTTCATGAGCATGGTTACCAAACAATTCAATCTTCGTATCATAGTATGATCTCAAAATTTATTTAAGGACTATTTGATTATGATCTCATAAGTTTTTTTAGCTCCAAAATGATGAAAATTTTCTTAAGTAGACATTTATCGAAGTGCAATGTGATAACTCCTTTAACATACAAGGAATGACAAGTCCTGTCTTAGTCATCCAGACTATCTTTTATAGCTTCCTAGTGCACTTAATGAATCACCCACATGTAAATCTTCATTGAGCTCATCAAAATGAGTGTTAAAATACATAAATATTCTAATGAGATAACCTTGATAAATTTAAAGCAAAAGACCTATTGTACCCATCTTTTATGAGATTCTCATAGACTAAACTAAATGGGTTCTCATAGCGAGTCATGTCTAGTGATATGTTCTCTAATATTAATCACCTAAATGCTTACTTTGGCATAATCATGTCAATAATTGTGAGATCTCCTACTTCTATCTTATATTATAAGCATAGCACTCATAAGTCTTATTGCATATAGTCAATGTCCATTCTTAGTAATACTATGACTTGGGATAGTTAATGTGATCATTTAATTGTATTAATGTTTGTTCGATATTTTTTGATCAATTATTAATGCAATGCATATCCTATAGATTTCTATCTAATTCTATCACAATATAACCGACAAAAATTAATTGAAAGACTTTTTTATTAATAAATTAAAAATATAATATTACAATAAGTTAAAACATCCAAACAAGGTTGGATCTTGGACACCAACACTAGTATGTCAAACTCCCGAGAAAGACACTCTACCATTGACTTGCAAACTAAGTTCTCTTCGAAGATGGCTCGGTGAACTTGGATGTGACATATGGTCACTTGGCTTGTTGTATCCTTGCCACCTCCTTTCAGTCTTCCTTAATTTTTAATGTTCGACTAACCATGTTACCGGAACCATTTATGGATCCACGCATTACACTTCACGACTTCAAATTCAAACCCTTTAGAAAATGCCTTTTTTTCTATATAGTAACTTCCCTCCCCAAAATAAAAATTGTAAATTGACAATCATGTTCAAAGTTGAGGACATACTTAGCCATCGATATGTCCCTTTGTTCCGCATTCATAAACTCTTGGATCTTTTTTTATTTCACACTTTTGGAGAAGAATTTGTCATTGAAAAATTATTTAAATTATGCCTATTTAAGGGTAGATGCTTCTAAGGAAACTTTCATAAATTTCCACCATGTCCGAACATTATTTATTGACATGAATATGGCACATGACACCCTATCCGCATCAACCATTGCCATATGGTCGACTATCATCTCAAATGACTCAATCCACTCCTCGACAACCATCAAATTGGCATTGCCTATAAACTCTTTCGAGTTGAATTTTTGAAACTGCTCCACTATGTTAGCCTTCTATGGTGGCCTAGACTTGGTTCACGATCGCTATATAGACATCAAAACTCATATCTACCGATCATGGCATGATATTGTTATTGTAATAGTTCAAATACATGTGCTACTAATATTCCATTATTCATAGATCCATCATTCTCCTCATAGTGGATAGCGTTGTGACTTGACCCCTTACCATTATGATTTTTCTTTACCATACCCTCATCATTACAATTTTTCTTCATCATATTGTATTAATTATAGCCATATCCATATAGCCACCATGATGCACAATGCAACACATAAGCATATTCAACAACATCGATAAACATCAAACATGTTAAGTAATTCATCAAGTAAACATGTTAGAAATTCATCAAGCATTCAAAATATTGCATAGTTCATTACGAGATAAACAATCATACTTGTTAAGAAAAAAATCACAATTTCATATCCAATAAAAATTGAAATTCAAAAAAATTAAGCACCTATGCTTTGATGATGTTGCCAAAGTTAGATTTTGCATATACTTTCTTAGCCTACTCGCACTAACTTGCTCTAATACCACTCTATAGTGCCTACGAGTCTCGAAAGAGAGGTTAGAGTGTTACAATAGTATCAAACATTCAAGGAGCATTGGATACATCCGCAATGCATACGACAACCGAGTGGCTAGGCATGTTGCGGATAGGCACGTCAAAACCATGTCTTGTGCTCATCAAATGCACAATGAAACCCTATGACTTGAAACCATACTTAAGACATAAAATCCATAACAAAAAGCATTTGGTTTAAAATTCTACATAAGAACTCATTTCATAGTTGAAAAAATGTTATCGATATAAAAACTTGTGTTACACCTCGAAATTTCATTGACTCAAAATCGCTTCTTAGCATCCAATATCTATGGTAGCCTAAACCTATAGTATATAGTGATAGAGTATTGTCATATGACTTCATAATGGAAAACTAAGGTTTTAATTATGTGAACACTTTATATGGGATACCAAAATATTAAAGGTAATGTAAAAATTAACGAACATAGGCTTTGGGCAAAATACTTTCATTTTATTCATAAGCAACTTGTACCTATATTTATCTTAGTTGTAAGGCTATTTTATATTTAATATTTACTAGGAAAAAAATGATATAACATATAAACATAATCTAGGCATAGTCTACAAGTTAGAAGCCTAGGTGAAAGTACGCTTTTGGCAAACCCTAAAAACGTCTAACAACACCATCCTTGCAGTAGCCTACTCACACGTGTCGTTGCGATCACCTACACCACGAGACATAAAGACATGAGCTAACTCTCAGCAAGTACAACCATGCATGAGTTTATTAAAGCCTGTTTTAGAGAAAAAATTCATTTTCCTCTTTTATAGATGCCGTATTGAATGTTTGATTCAGCCCTCTTTTAAAACCTTAACAAAAAACCTTAAAAATTAGATAATGTCTAACCAATGACCAACCTTTGAGTATACATTAGATCATTTTCATGGGTAGCCTCTCTATGTTTATGCATATGACTTCTTTTTCTTGCTTAAAACATGAACCATGAAAATCAATGTCTATGTCATGCCATGAACTTATGCTTTTAATGATTATGCACCCAAATATCGTCAACGATGCCAAGACAATGTAACTATACTAAAACACCCTTTAAGAATCAAGATAATTCTTTAAAATACAACATTTTATTTATCATAGCAAGCAATTTAATTCATCAAGTCAATGCCAAGCAAAAACATCATCATATTCAAGAGAGGCTCTCGACCAAAACAACAAAAATAATCTAGGTAACATGCTATGAATTCAGCTAACTCAAGACATGTTATAATTCACCAAAGCTAACATATTAAATATATTTAATTTCACATTAAGCAATTTGAAATTCAAAGTTAGACTAAGCAAAAAAAGGTAGCCATAATGTCATTATTTTAGTAGAATCTCAAGCCAAGCCAAGCAATTTTTGGCATAATATATTTAAGCAATTTAAGCCATTCATTCATCCATAAAATCACCCCAAGTTTATCCCACATTCATCTATGGTTTACATGGCGGTTCTAGGCTCGGTGACCAGCCTAAGTCCTCATGCATCAAGGTTTAATGCTTTTCCCATTCAACACATAAACATAATGAAATCAAGCTTAACATGTCAAAGAATACATGAACCTATGTCTTATGGTGTAGTTGAATGAGTTACACTTATTTGACCTAGAGCTATGTGATAGAAAAAGGCTCCTTTAAGCACTTGGTCTAGCCCTTAGCCAAAACTAGTAGTAACTCCCTTAGTTATAGTGGCTCCCTCTCAAGTAAGCTACATCAGCTACCTCTCAAGCAAACTCTCTCTTTTCTCTTGTAAAGTTTTCAAATGGCCAAAGGAATCTAGCCATGGTCTCACCCTCTTTTTATATAGGCTAGCCATGTAATAGAAAAAAATACTTAAAAAATTCCGGATGATGACACTTCCTTCACTAAGTCACTCGTGCAAGACATGGTGATGACACCTAGCTTTTCACTCACCAAGGAAAACGCAAGTCCTTATCAAATATTGAATATATGCAATCAAGTCTCTTAAATCAAATCCAAATCATACTTAATATGTCCTTCGTGATTTCTATAGTAAAGAAACTAATATGTCAAGATGTATAGCGAGACATAAAATTCATCAACAAAAAACTAATGCCACGACGAGTGGTAGTTTTTTGTTAAAGTAAACTATCATATCTAAACGTAACATTTTTCATCAACAAAAAATAACATGTCAAGATATAGTCAACTTTTACAATGATCATCATCAAACAAGACCATTCAACTAAGTAATTTAGACACACAAAAACGTTGATGAAAATTGGTATGTCATGATATAGTTGATTTTCGACAACGATAGACAACATGCCATGACGCATCATTTCTTGTCAACCACATGCACGACAACATTTAAGCATTAATATCAAGTAATTTAATTAGGCATCAAGCTAAACACATAAATATCCATATGCTACATGGCAATGATCTTGATTGTTACACTACTAATTTCTTCTTCTTGTATATTTAGCTCTTAATTTGACCTTAGATCTAATTTAATATTTTAAAGTGACATAGGAGGGTGATATGGCCTTGAAGCCCTCTTCCATTTCTTTTAAGTTATTATGAACTTATAATTTTATTTTACTTTATCGTTTTTCATGGTCTAGTAAGTGAATTTGGGCATGTGCCTATGTTCATTTTAGTTTTCATTATTTTATTATTTTATTATTATCTTTGAGTTTTTGGTAGGACTAAAATTTAATGTGCTTGTAGGTTTTAGACCAAAATTTACCTTCTTAAATGGGCTTCAATGGCATAATAATATTTTAGGTGATAGAATGGGTTTTTTTTTGTCTTCAAATCATCTCATTTAATACTAACTAGAAAAGGCCCAAATAATTAAACATGTAAATTAATTTGGAAAAGGTAATTTGCATGACTTAATTCCTTTAAACTAGAAATACAAGATAAACTCATGTCGATGGCATACTAGGGTGATTATAGTCTTCCCTAGCTGTGTACATTTTCACATAAAAAGAGTTGAACATGAGACAACATTGGTGGCTAGAAATGCTAGAGAATTATGACATCATTTTCCAATATCAACCTAGAAAAAGGAATGTTGTCATAAATGTATTGAGTCAAAAGTCACGAGTCTGTATTGCTAGTAAAAATCATTAATAATTTGGCAAATCTACGGTTAGAAATTCTATCAAAAAGAGGAAAATGATGGTCTATTATGCATGATGGTTTTAAAGTTAGATTTATGAGAGGAAATCAAAGAAAAGCGGATGTGAGATTTAAGCTTAGCTAAAATTCAACGAGAAAATGGTAACTATGTAGGAATTAGGTTTTGTCATAAATAATGATGATGTTCTATGCTACCATGGTAGATTGTGTATTCCGACTAAAACCGAGTTGCATCTAAGTATTTTAGGGGAAACTTATACTACTCGACACACCATTCATTCTAGTAATAAGAAGATGTATCAAGACCTAATGAAGGTTTATTAGTGGAAGGTTATAAAATAAGATATTATCGAGTTTGTGGTTAAGTGCTTGATGTGCTAGTACATCAAGGTCGATCACCAAAGGCCTTAAGGTTTTCTAAAGCTACTTGGACATACTAGAATGAAAGTGGGAGCACATAATGATGAAGTTCATTTTTTGGTTGTCGAGGTCTAAAAAATAGGTAAATGTATTTAATGTAGTACTATGCTAAGTTATACATGAGAGACATTTTGAGGTTCCATGGTATCCTAGTGTTGATAATGTCGGATCGAGATCCGTGGTTTATGTCAAACTTTTAGAAAAGCTTATATCACGTCATAGGGATGAATTAAAAATTCAATACTGCCTTCCACCTATAGATAGATAAGCAATTTGAGAGAATGATTTACATTGTTGAAAGCATGTTATAAGCATGTGTACTAGAATGGTCCGTAAAGTATGAGAGATATCTATCACTAGCTGAATTCTTATATAACAATAGTTATCAAGCTAGTATTAGAATGTTGTCGTATGAGTCATTGTATAGAAGGAGATATCAAACATCAATACTTTAGGATGAATTTGGTGAAAGCAAAATGCTTGGGTTGAAGATGATATAATAAAATATCAAGCTTATACACCAAGTCGAGTTGAGATTGAAGTCGACCTAGATTTGATAGAGACATTATATTGATAAGAGATAAAAAGACTTAGAAATTCAAGTTGGTGATAATGTGTTTCTAAAGCTTATGTTAATGGAAATAGTGATGCATTTCAACAAAAAAGGCAAGCTAAGTCCACGACATATAGGACCATTTGAGATTTTGAAACAAATTAGGGAAAATGGTTATCTCTTGGCATTGCCATCGGCCACTTGCTACTATACACAATGTGTTCTATCTTTCGATGTAATGAAAATACATCAATGATTCCAACCATGTATTGAGCATTGAGTTGCTAAAATTAAAGATAGATTTAAGCTACGATAAGGGGCCAATTTAGAGTTTGGACCGAGAGACTAGGCAGCTATGAAAAAAGAGATACCTTTAGTCAATGCCTTATAGAGGAACCATAACATAGAGTAACGAGCATGGGAGAGAGAAGTCAACATGCGAGCTAAGTATCTCATGCTATCCGATTAAGTAATTACAAGGATAGAATATTTATAATGAGGGGAGGATGTAATGACCCGGACCATTACCACAAAGGATATGCTTGTTTGTGTGTGTTTAGCTTGATGCCTAATTAATTTACTTAATGTTGATGCTTTAATGTTATCGTACATGTTGCTTGTAAAAAATTGGAGTATCATGGCATAGTTTTTGGGCTATCAAAAATTAGCTATGTTATGATATACCAATTTTCATCAATGTTTATTTGTGCTTAAATTACTTAGATGAATATTCAATTTTGATGATGATCACTCGTCAAAAAATGACTATATTTAGACATGTAATTTTTTTGTTAACAAAAAATGCTACATCTAGACATGATAGTTTACGTCAATGAAAACTATACTATCGTGGCATCGAGTTTTTTTGATAAATTTTAGGTCCAGCCATACACCAAGATATATTAGTTCTTTTATTATGAAAATCATACAAGGACACATTTAGTATGATTTGTGCTTGATTTAAGAGAATTGATTCTATGTATCTATTTATGATTAGTTTGGATATATCTTTTATTATGGAATTCCTAGGGATGAATTAGAAATTCGATATCGCCTTCGACCTACGGACAAAAAGGCAATTCAAGAGAGTGATTTATATTGTCAAAGGCATGCTATAAGCATATGTACTAGAATGGTCACGTAAAGTAAGAGAGATATCTATCACTTGTTGAATTCTCATATAACAATTGCTATCAAGCTAGTTTTAGAATGTTGTCATATGAGGCATTGTATATATGGAGATATCAAACATCGATACTTTAGGATGAAGTTGGCAAAAGCAAAATGCTTAGGCCGAGGATGATACAGACAAACTATCATGCTTGCACACTAAGTCGAGTTGAGATTGAAGTCAACCCGGAATTGATAGAAAAGCTACGTCGATAAGACATAAAAAGACTTAGAAATTTAGGCTAGTGATGGTGTGTTTCTAAAGCTTATGCCAATGGGAGGAGTGATGCATTTCAATAAGAAAGGGAAGCTAGGTCCACGATATGTAGGGCCATTTGAGATTTTGAAATGAATTAGGGAAAATGGTTATCTCTTGGCATTGCCACTAGCCCTTGCTACTACACATAATGTGTTCTATGTTTCGATGTTATGAAAATACATCAATCATTCCAACCATGTATTGAGCATCGAGTTGCTAAAATTGAATAAAGATTTAAGCTACGACGATGGGCTAATTTAGAGTTTAGACTAAGAGACTAGGCAGCTATGAAACAAAGAGATACCTTTAGTCAATGCCTTGTAGAGGAACCATAACATAGAGTAAGCTGGGATGGGAGAGAGAAGTTGACATGCAAGCTAAGTATCTCGTGCTATATCGAGTAAGTAATTTCAAGGATAGAATATTTAGAAATAGGGGAGGATGTAATGACCAAGACCATTACCACAAAGCATATGCTTGTTTGTGTGTGTTTAGCTTGATGCCTAATTAATTTACTTGATGTTGATGCTTTAATGTTATCGTACATGTTGCTTGTCAAAAATTGGAGTATCATGGCATAGTTTTTACGCTATCAAAAATTAGCTATGTTATGATATACCAATTTTCATCAATGTTTATTTATGCCTAAATTACTTAGATGAATATACAAGTTTAATGATTATGATCGCCAAAAAATGACTATATTTAGACATGTAATTTTTTTGTTGACAAAAAATGCTATGTCTAGACTTGATAGTTTACGTTAATGAAAACTATACTATCGTGGCATCAATTTTTTGTTGATAAATTTTGGATCTAGCCATACACCTTGATATATTAGTTCTTTTATTATGAAAATCATATAAAGACACACTAAGTATGATTTGTGCTTGATTTAAGGGACTTGATTCTATGTATCCATTTATGATTAGTTTGGATATATCTTTTATTATGAAAGTCATAGGGATAAATTAGAAATTCAATACTACCTTCCACCTATAGACAAATAGGTGATTTGAGAGAGTGATTAACATTGTCAAAGGCATGCTATGAGCATGTGTAGTAGAATGGTCCGTAAAGTAAGAGAGATATCTATCACTAGCTGAATTTTTATATAAGAATAGCTATAAAGCTAGTATTAAAATGTTGTCGTACGAGGCATTATATAGATAGAGATGTTGAACATCGATGCTTTAGGATGGAGTTTGCGAAAGCAAATGCTTGGGTTAAAGATGATACAACAAACTATCAAGCTTGGATGCCAAGTCGGGTTGAGATTGAAGTCGACCCAAAATCGATAGAAAAGCTACGTTGATAAGGCATAAAAGACTTAGAAATTCAGGTTGAGAATAATATGTTTCTAAATCTTATCCCAATAAAAGGAGTGATAAATTTCAACAAGAAAGGTAAGCTAAGTCCACGATATGTAGGGCCATAAGATTTTAAAATGAATTAGGAAAAATGGTTATCTCTTGGCATTGCCACTAGCCACGGCTACTATACACAATGTGTTCCATGTTTTGATGTTATGAAAATACATCAATGATTCTAACCATGCATTAAGCATTGAGTTGCTAAAATTGGAGATAGATTTAAGCTACGATGAGGGCCTAATTTAGAGTTTGAATAGAGAGACTAGGCAGCTATGAAATCAAGAGATACCTTTAGTCAAGGTCTTATGGAGGAACTAGAACATAGAGTAAGCGGCATGGGAGACACAAGTTGAGATCAAAGCTAAGTATCTCATGTTATCTAAGTTGTTATTATTGGTGCCTAAGATCCAACCATGTTTGGATGGGCCAAAGTTAATGTATTATTGCATCGTTTAATAAAGAAGCCATTCTATTAACTTTTATGTTTACATGTTGATAAATTCATTAGAGTTAAATAAAAGTTCTTATGATGTCATAAATGATATCATTAAATGTCCCTAGTCATAGCATTATCGAGAATAGACATTGACAATATGCGGATAGACTTGTGAGTGTTATGCTCATGCTATATGATAGCGATAGGAGATGTCACACTTATTGGTATGGTGATGCTAAAACAAATGCTTAGGTGATTTATGTTAGAGAACATATCACTAGACTTGACTCGCCATGAGAAACCATTTGGTCTTAGTCTATGGGAATCTCATATGAGATGCTTATAAATGGTCCTTAGACTTGAAGTCATCACGGTTATCTCATTGGAGGAGTTATGCACCTTGGCACTAATTTTGATGGACCCGGTAATGGGTTACACATGGGCAATTCGTTGGTTGCACTAGGAATCCAATGAAGATAGGTGTATAACTAAGATAGGACATGACATTCCTTGTATGCTAAAGGAGTCGTCACATTACACTTCAATAAATGTCTACTCAAGAAATCTATGGCCACGGTAGAAGTAGACCAATAGAGCATAGTTGGTTTACTCTAAGAGCTTAGACATTAGGAATAAAAAAACTTGTGTGATCATAATTGAACAAGACTAATAACCAACTTCGAAATCACACTTGTGGTAAGTTGACATGAGGACTGAATTTTATGGTAACCATGCTCGTGAAAAGTAATAATAGATTAACTAATCCTCCTAGAGAATTGGATAAATATGATGCCTTGTTAGAGTCCAATCATGATTTGTGTATCAAGAGATTAAAGAAGACTCTTTTATTCTTGATACATTGCCAATATAACTAAGAGCCTATTGATTCATATGTATAAGTTTAAATATTCACATTACAAATGAGAAGAAAAGATATTGGAAAAAGTTTCTAATTATAAAATTTTTCTATTTTAGAAATCGGTTTCCTAATTTGAAATTTAGTTTTAAATATGGATATAAAGAACCTAAAAGGAAGGGAGTTTCCTAATTTAGGTTAAAGGGTATTTTAGAAAATTGTTTTCTATCGTTGACCTGACCAAAATAATCTAAGAATATTTATTTAGATAGTCCAAATAAATTAATTAGTCTAAAATAGTTTTGGCCCATTAGATTTAATTAAAAAATCTTAAAGATAATTTTGGTGGGAGGATAAACATCAACCTTATTGGATAAGGATGAATGTTTTAAAGATAAACATTAACCTTATTAGTAAGGTTGAATGTTTTAAAAGATAATAATTAAGTAGTCTACATATAAAATAACTCCTCATCTTTGGAGGATAAGGAAGGAGCAACCTAGAGTCCTTTATAGACTCAAAGCCACCACTCTCCTTGTCCTTGGAGGACAAGAAAACTCTTCCCCTATATATAGGGAGCGAGGTGCGGCAAGGAAGATGTGAATGACCTAATAGAGCATTTCGGCCAATAAAATGAAATGAGGAGAATTTTGACCAAAAAAGAAAAGAAGAAGGAGAAATTTTGTCCAGCCTCCAAAATAAGTTAGGGAACATGACCGGGATAGAAAATAAAGGAGAAAATAATTTTATCCTAAACCCTAGCAAGAAATACTCTTTCCTCGTTGTTTAAGGTTGTCACAAAGTTATTTGGTATTGATTTCTAGATGAAATACTTAATAAAAAAAAAGTGAAGCTAGCACCCCATTAATTTTTAGTGCTTCTTAATGGATTCTTAGGCTACATCGATCATCAATAGAGGCTAGACACTTGGATGACTAATCAAAGAAAAGGAATTTAGATTTACGCTATAAGAGGTAATCCTTTACTTTAGCTTATTATTCATTTATGTATGATTAGCAGATTCAACGATATGATTCTTGAGGCCTTAGATAGAGGAAAATTTTTATTTATTTTGCACCTTCATAGGATGCATGATCCTTCATGAGTAAGTAATTTCAAGGATAAAAATTTTATAAGGAGGGAAAGATGTAATAACCGAGGCCATTACTACAAAGCATATGCTTGTTTATGTGTTTAGCTTCATGCCTAATTAATTTACTTGATGTTGATGCTTAAATGTTATTGTATGTGTGGTCGTCGAGAATTGGTGTATCATGGCATGGTTTTTGGCCTATCGAAAATTAGCTATGTTATTATATACCAATTTTCATCAATGTTTATTTATGCCTAAATTACTTAGATGAATATTAAAGTTTATTGATGATCACCACCAAAAATAACTATATTTTGACACGTAATTTTTTGTTGACAAGAATGCTACGTCTAGACATGACAATTTACGTCGGTGAAAACTATACTATCGTGGCATCTCGTTTTTTATTGATAAATTTTAGGTCTAGCCATACACCTTGGTATACTAGTTCTTTTATTCTGAAAATCATACAAGGACACATTAAGTATGATTTGTGCTTGATTTAAAGGGCTTGATTTTATGTATCCATTTATGATTAGTTTGGATATACGATTCTTGTTTATGTGGCTAAGTTGACAATGCTACTAATATACATTTATTTAGATCGAGTAGAGTCTTTTAGCATTTATGTTATATATAGGTAGGAGTTACACTATTTTCAAAACATACAAACTATTATAAATCATAATATTTTCATATAAAACTTTATCTTTAAAAGAAAAAACCTTATTCTTAAACAAAAATGAGAAATATCTTGTTCCAAACAAGTAACGAAAATAATATTCATAATCTATGTTAGCAAAGCAATAATAGTTATTGAGGTTCAACAAAAGCCCATATGGTAGTGCTAACTCATAAGTGCTGATAACTAATGGTCTAACTCTTAATCCATTGTTATCGTTTAGGTCATTCCCTCTTGAAGCTATCTTCCTTCTCTTTCTAAGCTCCTATAAATCTATATAAATATGAGCATAACATTTAATATCATATACTAATGAGGTGGAATTAGAAATAAAAAACAATTAGCTTCAATAACATAAATACTTGAGATAGTTGTAGAACTCTTCTTTTTATCTCTTTAGGGTACTCTTTGCGGTTGCGCTTTTAGTGCCCTTTGTTGTTACAATGAAAGTAGATTGCATCCTTCGAGCTATTCTAACATTTAAGTCTGTTTCACCCCTTCGATAAGTGCGGTACAAGATTTCTTTTTTTTTTTTAGTGCTTGGGTCTTTTCTTACCCTTTACCATGCCTTTTCCCTTATTAATAAGAGATATAGAATTCTTGTTCATCTTGTTAATCTTAGGTTGAGTTTCCCTCGGTATGGTTAGCAACTCTCCATGTTAGAGAATAATATAAATCATATCTTAGGACCTCACCTCATAACTTAAGCTTTTAAGTGAGATAGTTCTTTGACTTGATATCAAAGCCTTGATAACCAAACGATTATGAGTTTGAATCCTACTTGATGACTTGTCATACTATTGACAAATTAGATATTTATATTTTTCTTAAAGAGCTTTTAATCATGGTTATGTAATTAAGGCAAGTAAAGGTCAAATTCTTAGAGAAGGAGGATCAATAGGTCATTTTGGTTGTTTAAGTGTTCTTATAATGTAATGGGGGTTTGTTATGTGTAAGTGTTTAGAAGCAATTTAAAGTAATAAGAATTAACAATATTAAGAAAACCTTGGTTGAAGTTTAATATCCACTTTTAGTTTGGTCGTTGATCATCAATTAAATAATTAACCAATCCTAAACTTGAATAGTCACCATAAGATAATAACATGTATGTTGATCCTAGTCTTTCTTACTTAGTTGTTAACCGAATATACGATACCCAATTAATTGCTAAGCTAATGAACGACTTACTAAGTATTAAATAGATTTAATCCAATAATAGCATTAGACATAAAAAGATATATGAAGTTAAGCGACCTTCCTAAGCAATAGAGAAGATGGCACTTAGTTCTATATTTTCTAAGAAATTGAATGAATATGATAAAAATAATCATCAACCCCTAGTTACTACATCGGGCAAGTTTAGACAAGCAATTACACGGACTCGAATACTTAGCTAGCAATAAGTTACTATGATTAAATAACTAGTATGCACTATACTCAATTTAATCATACAACTATGAACCAATCATGTAGAAAAGCATAAAATAGCTAAATATGATAAGTTTAGAAACAAAACCATAATCTTGTAGCGATGAACCAAAAACTTGAAACTGATTCTTGGTAGAATAGAGTTTAGTTTATCATAATTAATTACAAAGAGAGAGTTTCTATGAACGGTGGTCGCTAAAAGGTTTAGAAAGACTCAAATAATCTCATAGCCTTGCTATTTATACCTAAAACTAGGGTTACATCACATGTGTGTCAACCCTCATATGGCCATACAGACTTAATACATAATGTTACATAGCTTGTTACTTGATATCACATGATTTGGAGCTTTAAAAAATCAGTCTTACACGGTTTACTAACTAAGGCATATGATCTTGTGCCTTTGTTCTTCATTCTGTTTTACCAAGCTACTATCTCGTGTAGTCTTGCTTTGCCTTAGAGACATGAACATGTGACTTTACACTATAAACCATATGCAATACCTTTTACCCATATGGTCTTCTTCTTTCCTTCACTGTGCTAGGCTAGTATATCTATATATTCATGTGGGATTTTTTCCTTTGGTTGTCCGAAATGTTTATTATGCTAATTATGCACTCATTACTACCATCCTCATTTTCTCTTGTAATTAATTAAGTATAAGGTAATGTAGACCGGTGCAAGTTTCAAGCCTAAAGGGTTTTCACTTGAGGTGCTATGTTAGAGAATAATATAAATCATATCTTGAGGCCTCACCTAATAACTTAAGATTTTAAGTGGATGGTTTTGTAAAACTCTAAGAGACTTTTTCATATACATCATGTGGAAGTTTATGATGAACTGTCTAAAACTCGTTAAGCAATAATTGCAATACTAGGTTAGTGGATAATTCTACATCCATTCTACCTTATAGCTCAACCATTCTATTATTATAGCATATCATCTCAGTGATATACTTTTTAATATTGGATCATTCATCTATTCTAGCTCTAAATTGCTTTTTGGCTATCTCATAGTGCTTATGCCTAGTATTCTCTTCAAAAAAGCTCTTATACTTCGTTATGATGTGAAAGTCTGTTTGTGCCTTTATGTTAATGCCTAAGTTCTAACATCATAGCTACTAGCATGAAACTTTGAGAGGTGATCACATCATCCCTATGTTTGACCCAAACTACATAAGCTTTAGCTTTATCCCGAGGAGGCCTAGCTAAGACAGTTGATCTATCGTATGAAAAATCTTCTCATGTTGAAGAACTATCCTTAAATTCATTTCCAAATCTAGAAAATTTATGACATTTAAGGCATTACTTTCATCAATAATCAATTATATCGATGTGTTACTAGTCATACTATTCATTTTGACATTATATAAAAGCATAAGGTTTGGTTAATTGAATTATATTAAAAAAAAAAACAAAACATAAATTAAGTAGTAAAATCTATGTTTGTTACCACCACCATTTTCTTCAAGTTCTATAACCTTCAATATAGGACAAGAGAAAACTTTTTGATTCATTTTTCTTAATGGGTTAAGATCTCATCTTTAACATGCATTAACCTTGAGTTATCTTAATAAGTCATACATGAAGGATTAGGTAGGTATCTCCTTACTAATTACATCTACAAGTAACCCCTAATCTTATTAGCATGACAACTCCTTATCATCTCACATCTTAGGTGAATGCCAACCTTGACCTACAAATTTGATGGACCTTATGTTATCTCAACAAACCGAGTAATTCATTTCAAGTTAGACCCAAACATTCAAAGATATCACATAGCTCATGATTTGATTCCCTTGAGGAAGAAGTAATCTTAAGTTATCTAAACAACCTAACAATGACTAAGAGCATTCTCTCCTCATAAAATTAAAAGGAAATTAACTTGATATTAATTTAAAAGATTTAATATGGTAGGTCTCATAATTTTAATCCTATCATGTATACTATCAATCACATAATAATTACATACATCTCATGTATGACTTAATGAATGATGAATGGTAATGGATCTCGACTACTAGTCCCCTCAAGCCATAAGGAGACTAATGTGTCAAATACCTATGTGAAAAATTATTACAAATTCTTTAGAATTGTCTTCTCTTATTGGCTTCCACTCCTTGCATCTATTCTAATATCCTAATAATCTACTTTTACATTTCTTTGAACAAGAAACCTCGACCTAAATTCCAGAGTGAGCAAGATAAGAAGAGAAATATATTATAATGATAGAGAATGCAAGACACGCGAGCTCGATTTAACAAAATATTTACAAGCATATATTCTAAAAAACTAGATTGACTCATCTATATCATTCACTCATACTTCAATCACATTGATAGGTGGCATACAAATAAAGCATCTTTTTTAATCATAATTACAAAAATATGGTTTTTTCATTTTATAAAGAATATTAAAATTTCTCTAAATTTTAACTTTCAAACTTTTCGGGTCATAAGCTTATAGGCTTTTGGGCTTAGGTGGCCCATGGTCCGCCGTGCCTTAGCAATCTAGTGCCTAACACTAGCCTTAGCAAGCTAGTTGGCTAGTGCTATCCACGAGCTAGCCAATAGGCATGGCGTGCTTGCACATGCCTAGCCTCGGGCTTAGGGCCTAGAGCCCTCGCGTATGCTTGCCTTCTTACTTGCTATGCTTATGCTTACTCGACAATACTACTTAGCAATGGTGCATGCCTAGCCTAGTGCCTAGTACCCTTGTGCATGCCTAGGGTGCACGAGGCATATCTAGCCATGTGCATGCCAAACACATGCTTGGCCTTACCCTAGGCCTTATTTGTGCCTAGCTTAGGTGTTGTTGTGCATGTTAGTGTCAATGTTCAATGTTGGCCTCGCGTACGTCCGCCATTTTTCAGCTAAAAAATCAATCTAAATCTTAATAAAACTTCAAAAATCTAGATTTATAATTAGAAAATATTAATTCATATAGTTAATCATAATTAATATAACATACAATTAAAGATTCAACGGACGTTCGGATACCATTTGAATGATCAATCATCCTAAAAAGTATAGAATAAAAAAAAATTTCTCTATCTAAGGCTCCCAAGATCAAGCCGTTGAATCAATTAATCATGTATTAATATGAATATAAATATGATTGAAGGATTACCTCTTATAGCATTAGAAACAATGAAGCGAAAAGAGAACCATCAAATTGTCTAACCTCTATTGATTATCCACGCAACTTAAAAACTCATAAAAAAAGTTATAGAAATTATAGAGTGCTAGCTCCAATGCTTCTATATAGTTAATTTTCTATATAGAGAAATCGGTAAGGGTTTTTGTGATAACTCATGCTTTTAGGGAGGGAAGTAGCAACTCAAGCTTTTTTAGAGAAAGAAACATTCTCTTCTTTTATTTTGTTCTTGCCTTATATGTGTGTTTTTTCTTCCACTTGCTGCCTCTCTCTCCTTTATTTATATAAGGGAGCAACATCCTTGTCTTTCAAGGATTAAGAGTTGTAATATGTGTGGGCTTGTTTGATATTATCTTTAGAAACCCTAAGCCTTATCCAAAAGTGCTTAAGTTTATCCTTTCACCAAAACATCTTACATGTTTTTAAATTAAGCCTCGTTGGCTCACTCTTTTGGCTTAATTAATTAACAATTAATTTGGACCATCCAAATGAATTGGGTCATATATATTTTAGAAAGCTCATATCGGGAAATAATTTTCTAATTACCCTCAAACCTAAATTAGCATACTAATTTTCCTTTTAGGTAACTATCTCAAACTTTGTTTAAAGTCTATTCGATTATGATCACTTAAGTTTTTTTTTTTTTTCATTCTCAAATATCTTAGCTCTAAAGTAAAGCGAGTTATAATATATTAATACACTCCAACTATAGCCACACATTTCTTGAGTAGACATTTATTGAAGTGCAATGTGATAATTCCTTTAGCATATAAGGAATAATATGTCCTATCTTATTCATCCACTTATCTTCTTTATATTCCTAGTGCAGCAATGAATTGTCAACATGTAACTTGTGATTGAGCCCATCAAAACGAGTGTTACAAGTATATATATCCTCTAATGAGATAGCCTTGGTGAATTTATTTCAAATGACCAATTATACCCATCTCGTATGAGATTTCCATAGACTAAACTAAATGGGTTCTCATATCAAGTCACGTCTAATGATATATTCTCTAACATTAATCACCTAAGTGCTTACTTTGGCATCATCATGCCAATAAGTGTGAGATCTTCCACTGCTATCTTATAGAATGAGCATAACACTCATAAGTCTTACCATATGTCGTCATTGTTTATTCTTAACAATGCTATGACTTAGGATAGTTTATGATATCATTTAAGTGTATTAATGTTTTTCCCACATCTTTTGATCAATCATTAATATAATGCATATCCTATAGATTTCTATCTAATTCTATCAAAATATAAATAATAAGAATTAATAGAAAGACTTTTTCTATTAATAAATGGTAAGGTTGGATCTTTGGCACTAACACTAGCATGTCAAACTCTCGAGAAAGACATCTAGAAAGTACCTCGTGATGTCATGGTCCTCTAGCTTGATCTTCGCCTCTTTTGTGGTATTAGCCATATTGATCGAGTAACCATTTTAGATCACTTTCCAAGTTGTCATGGATAAGACTATACACATTTTTTTCAGCTTATTCTTGACTAAAAATTTTAATGGTTTCTCCCTCAATGGATGAAACTTAATCCTCTTTGCAAGACAATTAATCAATGTTTCATATTTGGATAAGTTATCCATTCCAAAAATCACATTATAGTCCCGAATCCTTAAGATAATCATATCAACCATCAAGACCCAATCACTAATCCATAATTCATAATTTTGGACCACACTCCTAGACTCTAATACCACTCCCGATGGAAGGGCTACCTCGTAGATAATATCAAGTGCCTTAAGCACCAAACCTAATTTTTATAGCATAGACTATGCAATAAATGAATATATGGCACCGGAATGAAAAAAAAAGTATATATAACTAAATAAGGATGAAAGAATTACCATAAATAACCATTGCGTGCTCCTCCTTTGTTTGCTTTTGCATAATCATGTACACTCTCTCTAAAACTCTTAGTGGATTAGTCATCTTCGGAAAATTGTTTGCCATGTGTCTAATTTCCTTACAAAAGTAACATGTGTTAGTGTTGACTAAACAATCTTCAACGTGCTTGCGACCACACTTCACGAAGTCAACGTATCTTTTGGTTCAGCCTCCGTTACCCCTTGGCCACTCTAAGCCTCTTGGCACCAGTCTACCATTGTCTTGCAAACTAACTTCTCTTGGCGAAGGCTTGGTAAACTTGGATGGCACATATGAACACTTGGCCTCCTACATCCTTACCACCTCCTTTTAGTCTTCCTTAATTTCTAGTACTCGTTAACCGTATTACCATAACCACTTATGGATACATACACTAGACTTCTTAACTTTAGATTTAAACCCCTTAGACAATGCCTCTTCTTCCGTGTAGTAACCCCCTCAAAATAAAAATTACAAATCGACAACCATATTCAAAGTTGCGAACATACTCGACCATCGACATATCCCTTTATTCCAACTTCATAAACTCTAGTCCTTTTTTATTTCACACTTTTGGAGAAGAACTTCTCATTGAAAAATTCTTTAAATGATGCCCATTTAAGGGTAGACACATTGAAGGAAACTTTAACCAATTTCCACCATGTATGAGCATTATTGGTCAATATAAATATGGAACATGACACCCTATCTACATCACCCATTGCCATATACTTGAATATCATCTCGGAAAACTCAATCTACTCCTTGACCACCATCGAATCAGCCTTGCCCACAAACTCGTTTAGGTTGAATTTTTGAAATCACTCCACTATGTCGGCTATTTATGATGGCGTAGACTCGATTCACGATTGCTATATAGACATCAAAATTCATAACTACTCATTATGCCTTTTTTTTTGCTATTGTAATAGTTCAAAGACATGCTATGCTAATATCCTATTATTCGTAGGTCCATTATTCCCCTCATGATGGGTAACCTTGTGACTTAACCCCTTACTATTATGAGTTTTCTTTACCATAACCTCACCATTGTGATTTTTCTTCATCATATTATTCTAATTATAGCCATATACATACACTTACCATGATGCATAATGGAACGCACAATGTAACATATAAGCATATTTAACAATACCTATAAACATCAAGCATGTTAAGCAATTAATCAAGTAAACATATTAGAAATTTATCAACCATCAATAAATATCACACGAGTTCATTACGAGATAAAGAATCATACTTGCTAAGAAAAAATCAAAATTTCATATCCAATAAAAATTAAGCACTTATGCTTTGATGACGTAACTAGAGTTGGAGTTTGTATGAACTTTCTTAACCTACTAGACTCGACTTGCTCTAATACCACTTTATAATGCTCGTAGTCTCGAAAGGGAGGCTAGAGTGTTATAATAGCATCTAACATTCATGGAGCACTCGATACAACTACAATGCATGCGACCGGTAGTGGCTAGGCGTGCCGAGGCCATGTCTTGTGCTCGTCAAATGCACGAAAACCCTATGACTTGTAACCATAAGTGGAACATGCAATACACGGTAAAAAAAAAAAAAATTGTTTGGAAGCTTATATAAAAACTCATTTCATATTTGAAAACTTTTTATCGATGTAAAAACTTACGTCGTGCCTCAAAAATTTCATTGACTCAAAACTCGCATCCTAGCAACTAGTATCTACAATAGCTTAAATCTATAGCACATAGTGACGAGCTATTATCTTATGACTTTACCATAGAAAACTAAGGTTTCAATCATGTGAACACTTTAGATGGGATACCAAAATATTAAAGGTAATGTAAAAATAAAAGGACACAAGCTTTAGGCAAAATACTTTCATTTCATTCATAAGTAGCTTTTACATGTATTTGTCTTAGTTGTAAGGCTATTTTATATTTAGTATTTACAAAAAAAAATGATATAACATATAAAAATAATCTATACATGGTCTACAAGCTAGAAGCCTAGATGAAATTACACCTTTTAGCAAACTCCAAAAGTGTCCAACGAGCACCATTGCAAAGATGCATGAGTTTATTAAAGTCTATTTTGGTGAAAAAATCATTTTCCTCTTTTATACATGCCTTATTGAATGTATGATTCAACCCTCTTTCAAAACCTTGACAAAAAACTTTGAAATTTGACAATGGCTAGCCAAGGACCAACCCTTAGGTATACACCAAATCATTCTCATAGGTGGCCTCTCTATGTTAATGCACATGACCTCTTTTTCTTGCTTAAAACATGAACCATGAACACCAATGTCTATGCCATGCCATGAACTTATGCTTTCAATCCTTATGTGCCCAAATATCATTAATGATACCGACACAACATAACTATTCTAAAACACCCTCTAAGCATCAAGCCAATTCTTCAAAAATACAACATTCAATTTATCATAGCAAGCAATCCAATTCACAATGCCCAAGCAAAATTTGATCACATTTAAGAGAGGCTCTCGGCCAAAACAACAACAATAATTTAGGCAACATGCTATGAATTTAGCCAAGTTAAGACATTGTATAATTCACCAAAGCTAATGTATTAAACATATCTAATTTCAAATCAAGCATTCTGAAATTCAAATTTAATTATGCAAAACAAGGTAGCCATAATGTCATTATTTTGGAAGAATCTCAAGCCAACCAATTTTCAACATAACATATTCAAGCAACTCAAGCCATTCATTCAGCCACAAAGTCACCCCAAGTTCATCCCACATTTGTCTATGGTTTGCTTGATAATTCTAGCCTTAGTGACCGGTCCGAAGTCCTTATGTATCAAGGTTTAACCCTTTCCCATTCAACAAAGAAACATGACAAAATCAAGATCAATATGTCAAAGAATACCTATGCCTAGGTCTTGTGGTGTAGTTGAATGAGTTACACTTGATCTAAACATATGTGATAGAAAAAGGCTTTAAAAGACCATAAGCGACCCTTCAAGCTCTTGGTTTTGCCCTCATCCAAAACCGGCGTAACTCCCTTAGTTACAATAGCTCCCTCTCAAGCAAGCTACAGCAGCCCCTCTCAAACAAACTCTTTCTTTTCTCTTGTAAAATTTTCAAATGGCCAAAAGAGTCTAGCTATGGTCTCCCCTCACCCTTTTTTTTTTATAGGCTAGTCACGTAATAAAAAAAATGATTAAGAATTTTAGAGGATGACACCTCCTTGGCCAAGTCATCCATGTAAGGCATAGTGATGATATCTAGCTTTTCACTCACTTAAGGAGAAGGCAAGTACCTAAAAATGTTTAATCGATGCAATCAAGTCCCTTTAAATCAAGTAAAAATCATACTTAATGTGTCCTTGGGTGATTTTTATAATAAAGGAACTAATATATGAAGTTGTATGGCAGGACACAAAATTCACCAATGAAAAAATAATACCTCGATAGTGGTAGTTTTCGTTAAAGTGAATTGTCGTGTCTAGACGTAACATTTTTCGTCAACGAAAAATAGCTTGTCCATGCATAGTCATTTGTTACAGCGATCATCATCAAACATCAACGCTCGGCTAAGTAATTCGGACACATATAAACGTTGATGAAAATTGGTATGTTATGACATAACTAATTTTTGACGACGTAGATAGCATGTCATGACATGTCAATTCTCGATAGCCATATGCACGATAATATTTTAGCATCAATATCAAGTAATTTAATTAGGCATCAAGCTAAACATGCACATGCTATGTGGCAACGGTCTCGATCATTACACTACTAATTTCTTCTTCTCGTAGATTTAGCTTTTAATTTGACCTTGGACCCAATTTAATATTTTAAAGTGGCATGATATGGTGATATGGACTTCAAGCCCATGTCCATTTCTTTTAAGTTATTACAAACTTGTAATTTTATCTTATTTTATTATTTTTTATGGTCTAGTAGGTTAATTTGGGCCTGCACCCATGTTCATTTTATTATTATTTTTTTTTATTATTATTATTCATTTTTTGGTGCGACTAAAATTTAATGTGCCATGGCGTTTTAGCTCAAATTTTTACCTTCCTAAATGGGCTTCAACGGCCCAATGACCTTTTAGGTGATAGATCGAGTCTTTTTCGGTCTTCAAATCATCTCATTTAAGAATAACTAGAAAATACTAAATAATCGAACATGTAAATTAGGTTAGAAAAGGTAATTTGCATGACTTAATTCCTCTAAACTAGAAATACAAGGTAATCTCATGTCGATGGCACACTATGGTGACTCGTAGTCTTCCCTAGTTTTATAATCAATACCCTTATATAGAACTTTTGAGAGTAGGGCTAGGTTTTTTTTTATTTTTTAAAAACTAAGTTACGACTCTACACACACACATACACACACACATATATATATACACCTTCACCAACTATGTACTATATTTGTGAAGACTTTGTGTGTGTATATGTATACAAAATCTCCATAAATATAATACATAGTTGGTAGAGATTGAAAACTTCTATCATATGATGACCTCTTGATAATTGCATATATATATATATATATAAGTTTTCAGCCTCTACCGGCTATGTACTATTGCTACGAGGACTTTGTTTTAAATTCTAGTTAGAGAATGAGGAACAAATCAAATGTGCTCACATGCTTGTTGTTGCCAAAATAAGAAGGCACGAACGAGGTTGGTTTCTATTACTATTTCATATGCAAATTAAGTCTTCACATTACAAACCCAATGGTGAAAAATTCATGCAAATTGACTAAGGATTTTGACTTTGTCTCTTCCTTTTCTTGGTGTTTTTCGGACCTCTATTCTTGCATAATCATAATGGATATATGCTTGACTAAAAGGCTTCTTGGAACATGTTGGTCTAAAAAAAGGTCTTTCGTTGAGAAAGAGAGCAAACCATAGCAACCACGTAAGGATAAATTCACCGTGTGGTAAGTTTTTTAATTAGCTAGTTAGAACGGCTCCTATACCCTATAATTTAGGACATATTATATATCAACCCTCATACTTTGAATTTGTGGTCTCTTCATCCACCCGGATAGGTATAATGGTAACATGTGGTAGACAACATATAATGAAAACTTATATGCTATACGGAAGGATCGCATGTGATGGAGAGTTGAAAGTGTGCGATGCCAAAAATTACGAGTAGAGAGGCTGATTTGATCAATTTTTAAGAGTTAGGGATGAATTAATTCAAAGAAGGTTCCATTTTACTTGCGCCAGTGCTAGTCTGTTTCAATTTTTGTAACATCGATTTTCTACCACTGCTTCCGTCAAGCCTAAATTGTTGAACATCATTTCTTGGCTTCGAAATGATATTTCCAAGGAGATCGCATCAAGTGAAAATTGAAGTCAGCAATAATATCAAAATTGGTTATTATTATATTAGTAAATTGAAATTAATGTTTACTTGATGAAATGTATTATATGTTTAGTGCTTCTACAGAGTTAAAAGTTCGGGATATTTTTTTATTATTTTATTTATCTTAATCCTATTTGTCTATTCTTAATTTCAGTCTTAATTCCATCCCTCTAGCCAACCTTTTTGATAATTGCATCAATTTTCAATGACAAACTCACATGATTTTGATACATGACATTTTTTTCAAGAAAAAAAAATTGATTCGAAAAAAATTAAAAAATTCTAAAAAAAATCTAAAAAGAGTAAAATAAAATTCCAAAATTCCCTTTTTTTCTCCACCTTTAGGTACAAAAAATAAATAATTAATTTCATATGTCAGTTTTTTTTCCCCTTTCTCTCAAATTCTAAAATGAAATTAAAAAAAAAAATCCTAAAATGTCCTTTTTTATCTCGCTTTTGCTTTTATTCTTTTATCATAATAAAAATTTCATAATTTTTTTTTAGGTTTGTATTTAAAATAATTTTTCATAATAAACTCTAAAATAAATAAAAAAATTTTTGCTTCTATTCTTTGCTATACATAAGAATAATTATACAACCCTAAAATGTTCTTTTTATCTACCTTTTGCTTTTATTCTTATGTGATGAAAAAAATTCATAATTTTTTACAAAATCCTAAAATGTTCTTCTTTTCATAATTTTTTTTTTTTTTGGATTTGAAATAAATTTTCATACTAAATTTCGAAATAAATAAAAAAAAATTTCTTCTATTCTTTCATATGCATAAAAAATTTCGTTTTTTGGTTTGAATGAGAGAAAGTAAAAAAAATATAACAATAAGGGATTAAATTAATTATTTGTTTCTATACATAAAGTTAGAAAAGAAAAAAAAAAAGACAAGGGCATTTTTTTTTTAGATTTTTTAGGATTTTTTTTTTTAAACAAAATTTTTTGAAAAAATGTGATGTGTCAACATCCCGTGATTCTATCATCAAAAATTGATGTAGTTACCAAACAATTTAATTAGAGGATGAAATCAAGGCTTAAATTAAGAGTAAAAGGATATGATTATTGAAAAAATTACTAAAGGGACATGATTATGAAAAATAAATTAGTAAAAGGACATTTTGGACCTTTAACTCTCGATATTATTGGATGTGTTTGTGCTTGGATTGTGAATCATGGTAGTCATATGGGTGTGATCTAGAAAGAACTGGATGGCAAGGAGAAATCATCATAGTAAGGGGACAAGTCATAGGGTTGGACTTGTAGATGATGGGATCTGTAGAAGAATATGTATTTGAGTTATTATGGTAGTAGATGGTCTAAATACGAGCAAGAACGATAGAGGTATGATGAATAAATATGAGTTTTGATGACAATGTATCAACAACCGAGTGCAAGGTCGTCATAGAGGACCAACATAATTGAACAATTCCAAAATTTCAATTCAAAATAGTTCCATGGTAAATCCGACTCTATGGTGGTCGAGGAGTAGATTGAGTCTCTTGAGATGATCTTTAATCATATGGCAATGTATGAGACAAACATATTATCATGTGTTATCTTCATGATGACTAGCGATGAACGAACTTGGTGGGAGTCGGTAAAAGTCTCTTTGGATATGCCTAAGCTTATATAGGAATAATTCAAAATGGTGTTCAATGAGAATTTTTGCTTTAAAAGTGTCAAATCAAAGAAGATTCAAGAGTTTATGAAGCTAGAATAAAGCGATGGTGGCCAAGTATGCTCGACAAGTTTTAGTGTAGTTGCTAATTCATAACATTCATTTCGAAGGTTACAAGCATATAAACCAAGGGCATTTTCTAAGGGGTTTAAATTTGGAAATACAAAGCTTGGTGTGAGTATCGATAAATAGTTATGGCAACAAAATAGTAGGTCTTACAAATCAAAAGATATCGAAAAGAGGTCACGAGTTTGCAACAAGCCAAAGGGTTAAAAATTGCACCAAGATTCATCAAACAGACTACTAAGAGAAATCTTATTACAAGACCATGGTAGAGTAAAGCTAAGAATCCAAGAAGGGCTAAAGGGAAAAAAGAGGGTCAAAACATAAGATAAGTCGAATTACGTTAAGTGTAACCGCAAGTATGTTGGTGATTGTTTGATTGGCACCAACACTTGTTACTTTTACTAGGAAGTCGTGTACATGACAAATAATTGTTTGAAGAAAAGGGTTGCCCCAAGAATCCTAAGTAGAGTGTACACGATGATCTAAGAGTAAGCCAATGAGGAGCATGCGATGGTTATTTATGATAATGTTCTAATCTCTAATCTTATTGCATATATTCTAGTTGATTCAAGATCCATATATTCATTTATAGCATAGTCTTTGTTGAGAAAGTTGGAGGTTATACCCAAGACACTTAATGTTGTTTATGAGGTAGCCCTTTCATTAGGGGAGGTATTGGAGTCTAAAGACATAGTTTGAAATTATGAGTTGAGGATTGGGGATAGGGTCTTACGGGTTTGTTTGATTGCCTTGAGGATTCAGGATTTTAATGTTATTTTTAGAATGGATAGCTTGTTTAAATACAACATCGATTGATTTTCATACAAAGAAGGTTGAGTTTCATCTACCGAGAGGAAATCCATTTGAATTTTAAGTTAAGAACGAGCTAAAAATAATAGGCACGGTCTCTCGCCATGATAATTTGAAAGATGGTCCAAAATGGATGCTTGGTTATGTAGTTAATGTTATTGATATTGAGAAGGAGGTCAAGGAAAAATTTGAAGACATTGATGTAGTATGCGACTTTTTGGATTTTTTTCTCGAAAGCTTGTTGGGCTACCACCAAAATAATAAGTTGAATTTGAGATTAAACTAGAACTAGAAATGACATCGATTTTGAAAGCACCATATAAAATGGCACCCTTGAAGCTTAAAGAGATAAAAATCTAGTTGTAAGATTTGTTAGAAAAGGCCTATATTTGACCTAGTTGTTCACATTAGAGAGCTTTCGTATTGTTTGTGAAAAAGAAGGATAGAATGTTGTGGTTGTGTATTGACTATCATGGCTTAAACCAAGTTATCATCAAGAACCGAGTATCCACTTCCTCATGTCAATGACTTGTTTCATTAGTTAAAAGGTAGCATAGTATTCTCAAAAGTTGATTTGCAATCCAGGTGTCATAGGTTAGGGGTTAGTAGGAGGATGTGAAAGGATAACTTTTCAAATGCGAGTATAGGCATTATGAATTTTTGGTGATGCTATTTAGGTTAACCAATGCCCTTACGACGCTCATGGATTTAATGAATTGAGTCTTTTGAGAGTATTTGGGTAGTTTAATCATCGTATTCATTGATGATATTCTGATTTACTACAAGAATCAAGAGGATCATTCTAAGCATTTACAAACTATGTTGTAAACTTTGTGAGAGAACAAACTATATACCAAGTTCAAAAAGCATGTATTTTGACTTAAGTAAGTATCATTCCTTGGGTATGTAATTTCTACAAATGGGATTATGGTGAATCCATACAAGATTGAGGTAGTGCATGGATGGAAGTAATCAAAAAATATGTTCGAATTAAAGAGCTTTCTTGGTATGATGGGTTACTATTGTAAGTCATCGAGGGATTTTCAAAAATTATAGCCCCTCTTATGATGTTGATGAGGAAGATTGCTAAGTTTAAGTGGAATACTAAGACAAGAGCTTTTAAGAACTGAAATTCAAATTGATTTGAGCATCAATTTTGGCTCTTCCATTAGAAAATGAAGATTTTGTCATCTATACCAACATATCGAAAGTTTACGGTTGTTTTGATGCTAGCTAGCCAAGTAATTACTTATGGTTTCTAATAGTTAAAGGACTATGAAAGAAACTATCTAATACATGACTTAGAGTTAGAAGCTGTGACGTTTACGTTAAAAGTGTGGAAACACTACTTGTATAGGGCTCAATGTGAAATTTACACTAATCATAAGAGGTTCAAGACATTTTCATACAAAAAAAGCTAAACATGAACCAACAAAAATGGCTTGAAGTATTGGAGGATTATGACATTATTTTTCGGTATCATCCGAGAAAAGTGAATGTCATCATGGATGCGATGATTTAAAAGACATAGGTTGCATTGTAAGCAAAAATTATCAAATAATTTAGAGATGTTGTGATTGGAAATTCTATTGAGATGGTTGTAGTAATATGCTATGTTTAATGGTTTTAAGGTCAAATTTGAGAAAAAAAATTAAAGAGAAATAGTTATGAGATTTAGACTCGACTAAGATATGATAGAAAGTGGTAGTTGGGCGAAGTTAGATTTTGCCACGGATGATGATGAAGTTTTATGCTATCGCAATAGATTGTCTATCCTAGTTGAAATTAAATTATTTCAAGATATTTTTCAAAAAGCTCATGCTACACTATATACCTTTCATCCTCGATATTACAAAGATGTATCGGGACTTTAAGAAGATCTATTGGTAGAAGGCCATGAAAAGGGATGGACCAATTGATGAAATAAGCTCACTTTTTTGTTGTGAAGTTGATGTACACGATCCAGTAGTATGACCAATTATATCTAAAGAAACTTTTAAGGTTGTATGGCATCTAGTTTCGATAGTGTCAAGCCGAGACCCATGGTTTACTTTGAATTTTTGGAAAAACATAGAGTGAGCTATGGGGATGAATCTAAATTTTAGCATAGCATTCCCCTCACAAATAGATGGGCATACCAAGAGGTAAATTACGTTATTAAAGACATGTTGTAGGCTTGTGTGCTTGATTGATCCATAAGGTGAGAAAGGTACTTGTCATTAGCTGAATTCTTATATAATAATAGTTATTAAGCTAGTATCAATATGCTACTATACGAGGCATTGTATGGGAGAAAATTTCAATCGTCGATACATTAGGATGATATTGGAAAAAGGAAAATGCTTGGACCCAAGATGGTGCAACAAACTACCAAGGTCGAAACTAAGTTAGAATTTAGATGAAAATGGCCCAAGATCAGCAAAAAAGTTATACCAATAAGATGAAGAAAGACTTAGAATTTTAGGATAATGTGTTTCTAAATATCACTTTGATGAAAGGAGTGATGTAGTTTGGGAATAAAGGGAAGCTAATCTCTCGGTACATATAGCCATTTGAAGTTTTGGAAAGAATCGATGATATAGCTTATCAATTAGTTTTGCCTCCATCTCTTGTCGTAATGCATAATATTTTTTATCTCTCTATGTTACAAAAGTACATCGAAGATTGGAGCCATCTCTTAAGAATCTAGTCATTGGAATTAAAATCTAATTTGAGTTATGAAAAGAGGAGTGTTAGATTTTGTGTTGAAAGGTCAAACAACTAAGAAATAAGCATATTTCATTGGTTAAGGTTTTAAGGAGGAATCACAACATAGAAGAAGCTACATAGGAAAGAGAGGCTGAAATAAGGGCTAAGTATCTTAAGTTGTTTGAGTAAGTTGATTCGAGGATGAAAGTTTTGTAATAAGGGGAGGATATAATGGCCAAGACCTCCGAGATGACATATGCATGTACGTATGTGTAATTTACTTGATGTTTTATGCTTGTATTTGTGTTGTCAAAAATAGTTATTCCATGACATGCTAGTTTATGTGGACAAAAGCTGCAATGTCGTGACAAATGATTTTTGTTGATAGTTTTCATGTCTTTTTATATGCTTCATTATCGAATGTTATGCCTTGTTTGTCCTTAATATTATATGAATTGCAAATATGTAATCTTATGGAAACCTTAGAATGATTCAAGCTTAATCAAAGAGTTTGATTGAATTAATTGAACAAGTGAGAAGGGGGTTATTTTACCTTGAGTTAGTGAAAAAAACAAGTGTCACCACCTAGGCTTACATGGGTAAGTTAGCTAGGGAGGTGTCACCACCTAGGATTTTTGGTCATTTCTTTATGCTTGGCTTAGCACTATAAATAGATGAAAGTTTACTTTGGCTAACGTCTTATCCATTTGTTCTTACAAAGGAAAAACATATAGAGAGAAACCTAGATAAAGAGCTAGCCGAGAGGGAGGAAGTTTTGGGGCATTGGTCGAGAGCTGGACAAGGAGCAAGGTGAAGTTCTTGACGGAACTTGAAGTGTTTTTTTTTCATTTCTAGCTTGTCCAAGTAAGTGTAACTCTCACCTACATCATAAGATCTAGTGTGTATTAACTCTATTGATGCAAGATTATGAACATTCCTTTGTGAAGTATTATGTTTTGCATGTTCAATTAGAGATAGAGAGCAAATTTATGCCTTATTGATTGCGGTAAAAACCTTGTGATAATGTGATGTATGTTTTCTTGGCTTGCCCAAGTGAATTCTTATCGAATTGATGGATAATTTCTTAATGCTTTGTTTTGGATGAATTGTCCTTAATTTTCGTAAGCATCGGGAGGTATGTTGTTTAGCTTGCTTGTGTGAATTCTTATCAAATTCATGGATAACTTAATGCCTAAATTTCTATAGCTTGTATGAATTCGTGCTGAATCGATGGACAATTACTTGGTGTTTTGTTTTGAATGACTAGTCCTAAATTTTTATAGCATTAGAGGATGAATTCTTGATGAATTGACATTAAACTTCTTAAAATCATAGCATGACATTGACATTAGATTTCATGAACTCATGTTTTAAGTAAATAAAAAGGTCAAGTGAATGTTTATAGAGAGGCCACCAACGGGAATGATCTAGTGTATACTAGGGTTGGCTCTCAACTAGACTATGTGTAGTTTATGATGTTTTGATCAAACTTTTAAAAGAGGGCCAAATCAAACATTTGGTAGGGTATATCCGAAAGATAAAAAATGATTTTTGTCAAGCAAACATATTTAACAAACTCATACATGGTTGTACTTATTAAACCTTGGCTCATGATTTGTATCTTAGGTGTTGGTCATCGTAACAAGGCCTAAAGCATGCTATCATATTGAAGGTGCTACTTGGATGTATTTTGAGTTTGTCAAAATGTGTTATATAGACATAGGTTTTAAGCTAGTAGTCTAGACATTGTTCATGTAATGTGCACTATCTAGTTTTGGTTTGTAAAAATGATATGTAAATAGCCTTTTTGGCAATGACAATGTATGATCTAGTTGACATTTTATGAAATGAAGTTTTGTTTTGCAAACTTACATTGGCCTCATTTTATATGAAATGTTTTACTTCATAACATGCCCTTTTTGTTGATGAAATATTTTTATATAAATTTTTTTACTTCATAACATGCCCTTTTTGTTGATGAAATATTTTTATATCATGATATGAAAAGTCACATTACCTTTTAATAAGTTGAACCAAGGTTATCACATGTTTAAATTTATACCTTTGAACTTTAAAAAGAAAAGATTTTTGTTGTGCATTTCACGTCCCATACAAATCCCATGTCATAGGGCATTGTCTCACATTCGACGAGCATATGGCATCGTTCCGATGAATCTAACCCTTATTAGTCAAGCTTTCATAGTTACATCTAATGCTCTATGAATTTTTGACACTCGCCATAGCATTCGTGGCCTCCTCATTGGGTAGCAAGCACTACACCACCTTTGCCAACTCTTCTACTCCTCATAAAACCCACTTCATGACTACAAAAGCCACCATTAGAAAGCTAAAACCCAAACAACTCATGAATCTTGCTACATATCTTGTTCTAACTTGTCACACTCAAGCAATCAAGGATAAACTTTAGCAATGCTCAATGTAAGATGAGTTCAATGCATTAATATGCAACAAAACTAGGAGCTTATCCCTAGGTAGAAGCTACAATTATTTTAGGTTGTAAATGGGTGTTTTGCATTAAGGAAGTGGTCGATGGTAGCTTAGATCATCACAAATCTTGACTAGTAGCTTAGGGATTTCACCAACATCTAGGTATCAATTATGTTGAAACTTTTAGTCCGAGTAATTAAATCGATCTTTATCCTCTTAGTTCTTTTTTTAGAAATTTCTTTTGGAAGGTCCATTCGATACTTGGATGTATCCAATGCCTTTCTTTATGGCACATTGGACAAACATGTTTACATATAGTAGCCACTAGGCTTTCATGACAAGTCTAAAACAAAACAATTTTGTAAGCTTAGGAAATCTATTTATGGTTTAAAGTAAGCTCCATGTATATGGTTTCAATGGCTCACTGATGCTCTCACTACACTTGATTTTACAAGTTCTAAAATCAATTTCTCTGTATATATTTATAGATCTAGCGTTAATAAGCTATATTGCCTTATCTATGCTTGATGATCTTACCTTCACTAGTAATTATCCAACTTTCTTAGCTATCATCATCAACAAACTTTAAACTACTTTTGCTTTAAAAGATCTTCGACCACTTCATTTATTTTATTTTTTTGGCATAGAGGTATCTTAGACATCAACAAGGATATTTCTATGCCAATAAAAATATGTGAAAGATCTCTTAGCTCATAGTAAAATGGACTAGTCCAATCCTATCTCTATGGCGAGCTTGTTTGGCTACTAAGCTAAAAGTTATAGGGTTTAAATTTTTAGATCCTTATCTATACAAAAGCAATATGGGTTCCCTTTGATATCTCTATATCACAAGATCGGACTTAAACTTTAGCGTCAATTGAGTCTCTCGATACATTAATCATTGGAAGGTTGTTAAACTTATTCTTCGATACCTTTAACACACATACACTCATGGTCTTGCATTCCATAGAAATACGTCCTATCATATTTCAGCTTATAATGATGCTAATCGGGCTAGTTATCCGGATGATAGAATATCAACAAATGGCTTTGCTATTTATGTTGGCTCCAATTTAATCTCCTGGTCCTCCTATAAATAATGAGTAGTAACAAGATCATCCATAGAGGCTAAATATAGAGTCCTTGTTACAAGATCCTTTAAACTCATATGGATTTGTTCACTTCTTTAGGAATTAGGGTTTACATCACCACATGTTCCAGTTTTATGGTGTGGTAACATCATTGTAACCTATCTCATAGCTAATCCAATTTTCCACTCCCATTCTAAGCATTTGGAAATTGATTTCTATTTTTTCCGTGACAAAGTGGCTACCAAAGAGCTTTAAGTTTCTTACATCTTTACCAATGATCAAATTGCAGACATCCTAACAAAACCAACATCCAAACAAAAGTTCCACCACTTTAGGCACAAGTTAACAGTCCATCCATCTTCCGTCAACTTGAATGGGCGAGTGATAACGATAGGTTATTCGAGTTGAATTCAAAATATAAATTCAAATTAGAATTCAAATAGAGATAGATAATCCTTAGAACTTTATCTATATTGTTATATAAACTCCTATATATGCTTTTGTATCCCATCTATAGAAACATATAAAATACCAATTCTTTCAAAAGTAGTGTGGACGTACTCGTAACACTCCCGTCTTAGGACTTAGATAGGTCGAGAGTATTATCGGCATTGACTTATATTTGAAATGCAATGAATGCAAGCCAACAAACCTTCATTCTTAACATTTCTAAAATGCTACCAAAATGTGCATTTTCATACAAGGTCCCTAATAATTAAGAGTATAATAGGTCCAAATTAAATAAAACTTAGGTATAAAATTTTTAAAAATTCAACTAACACCAATTAATAATCCAACAATATGTGTAGAAATATTAAATGTCATAATTTGGCCAAAAACCCATATTCTTAGATTCCAATTCAACCATTTAAATAAAACACCTTATATTAATATGCATAGTACCATGTTTATTATTTTTCTCAAATTCCTTCTAAAAATTCATATTTAATTCAAAATAGAAGCAATCAATCCCTAAATATTCTATAAAATAAAGTAGGATTATTCTACATTATTTTCATTTCAATAATAATTTAATTATAATATATCTTATTTGATCTGAAAATAATCAATACATACTAAACTATTAAGTCTTGATTTGATTGCATTATTGCTATAAAAATTCCATAGGCTAGGAATTAGTTAATTATTTCAATTAAACACTTAATAAATTCATTTAAAACTTTAATTTGAGTTTTGCTCTTCAAAACAATTTTTTTAACCTATGGAACATTGGTTCCACATTTATTTAAACTAGCCCATTAAACTAGTCAAATAAATGCATTTATTCATTAATCATTAAATTTTATTTAATAACTTAACCTTGGTAACTATCTATACCTTATCATCTTAATTCTATACCTTTTACCATTAAAAATTTAGCTTTTAAACCAATTTACCATTTAATTAATGCTATCATTAACCTTTAATTAATTATTTCTCTTAGTCTATTAACTCATTTAGACCAATCAAATTAATTAAGTAATCAAGTGATTATTTCAAGTTACCTAATTTTGCAACCCTACACATAAGAATATCTTTAACCATCCAAACATATTATCCATTATTACAATCCAATATTTGCTTAATCTAACATCATTTTACATGTCTAGAAGTTAAGCAAAGGTAAAGTTTCCTCTCTCATTTATACAATACTAAAAACGCGTCATGGCAAGTCAATGCATCTTCTCAACGACGGTCCTTATTCATCTTTTTTTTTCACCTCCACCACAAGAAACTAGGTGATCATTGATTAGTAAGTGTAGTTCATGAAATGTACGTAATACATTTTATCCATGTAACACACGTGATGCATTTGAAAACCGTTTTTCCGCCTTTTGAGATTCATTTTCCTACTTAGGCGAATCCCGCCAATTATGTCTATAATCGGCTCTCTTTTAAAATACACAACTTGTGAAAAATCATAAAACAAACTAGAAACTTTCTCTTTTTCTCATTCTTTCCTTTCGGAAAGAACAATATAGATGCCATTCCTCATTCCAACCTTTCATAAATAATCCTTTTCCTTTTCTTCGCAAAAGGTTGATCAATTCTTCTCGCATAGTAATGTAATTTCCTTTTCTTTTACTTGTTAAAGATGTCTAGCCATTTTCTTTTGAAAACTTGTCCTTTTCCTTTTCATTAAAATCATGAAGTAAAGTCCTTTCCATGGTCATGATATGCAAATGCATTTGAATAAAATGCATTCCTTTACCTTTTATTTATCCGTTCCTCAATCAAGCTTGCTTAACATATCAAAGCACGGGTAAATAAAATTTTAAACATGACATGTACTAAACTAGAACATGCATATTTAACAATCAAATGACATGAAAATAAGCAATCAATCAATCACATGTTCTATATTAACCGAGTATGCATGAAACCATGAAAGAACAATAAACATCTAAAGTAACAAAAATTAGCACTTTGTATTCATTAATCCCTTATCATTTCATTTTTAAAAAAAATTATTTTTCATATCATTTCATTCCTATAAACCTTAAAAATATCATCAAAATTCAAGCTACCCTTTTCTCCTTTTTCCTTCATTTTAGGGCGAATATTGCTTACTAAGACTAACTTCCAATTGTTTATTCTAACTTAAATTTTCATATCTTTACCACCAATTAATTATTTAACCTTCAAATATACATGAATTAGGTTAATGTAAGAAATCAATATAATTTCTCCCTCTTGGCTGAAATAACCAATTAAATAATTAAATCTGAATTTTCCAATCTAACACCACCAAAACACATGAAATTCATTTCATTAAACACTTTGTATTCATTAATCCCTTAAACCATGATTTTCGCTAAATTTTAGGTTTTTGACTAGAAATTTTGATGATAATAACACTATCAAAATTTCATTCAATCAAGCCAACCAAACTCCAAACATATTAATCACAACACCAAAAATACAATTCTATCATCAAATCCATCTAAATCAAACATTCACATAACAACTCCAACAATTAATCCATTAAACCATAATCAATAAAACTTCAAATCACCATCTAATTCACATAAAAAAAAAAAAAAAAACATATACTCTTAATGGTGTAGGAAGGACTATACTTACCTCACTTTAAATTTGATCAATTCTCCTCTTTTTTCTCCTTGGTCGTCTTTCTCCTTCTTCCACCTCTAAACTTCGACCAAGATGAAGAATTTTCCTCCTCTTTTGCTTGATCTTCTAAACTAACTCTAAGATAATTTTGGGGTTTATCAAGACTATCTAAAGTTGTTTGAAGTGTTGGTTTGGTGATTTTCTATTTGGTTTTGCTTACTTTCTCTTTGGTTTAACCTTCGATAACTAAATTTTCTAACCCCTCTTCCTTTATCTTCATCCATATTTATAGCTAAAGTTTTTCCTTAAAATTAAGTAAAGTGGTTTGATCTTAAACCATATCAATTAATGGCTTCTCTAGATTTTTCTTCTTCCTTTTTTCTTAGATTTTTACTTGATTTTTCTCTAGATATTTTCCTCTTATTTTTCCTCCTTGTGCTGACTAAACCAGCCCTCTTTTCTCTTCATTTTTTCCAAACTATTCTTTCGAAAATAATCTCCCAAACTCAATTAATTAGTCCTTCAAATTACCATAATTTTACATCGTAGTTCCTAAACTTTAATTCTTATAGTCAGCCCCTCCAATTTCAGCCCATAACCTCGTAATTTTCTACAATCAAGCCCTTATTCTAGACCTTTTTAGAGTAATTGTGGTCCCTAAAGTTGCTTAATTATTTCAATTAAGGACCTAAACTTTTAATTGTTTCGATTACACCCCTATGGTTTTGCAATTTCACCCCTAGGGTAATACATAACTATATCAATTAATATTATAAACCTCTAATTCATACTTTAATTAATTTTTTTACCTTCCAATTAATTAATTTATTTTTAATAATAATTATATTTGTATTAATTTATTATTCATTCAAGCATAATTTACTAATCCTTACTTTAAGTAAATATTCATTTATGAATTAAATAAATAATTTTTACAAATATATTTACTTTAGGGGAGGTTTTAAGTTATGGATATTACATACCGCCTACAATGCCCACCCCCAAATCTGCCCCTGGCTACTTGAGTTCTTGACTCTTACCCCAAGTGTGATACTAATATCATGTGGCCGGTTAGACCTTCTCTTTTCTTGAAAAATTTTGAATACAAAGTGTATGTAATAATTTTGAATGAAAATGTGACTTTTATTGATATCCGTACAGATGACATGTTTTTCCTTACTACATGTGGCAGCTGGTTACAATTTCTGAATATGTTGGAGGATTAGTGACCATGAAATCTGTGAAGCCATTATCTTAGGTATGTGGCAGGTTTACTTTGAAAATGCTAGAAAGTAGTGCTTAGGTAATAAATCTGCATAGGAATTGCCTTGCTGGATATCCATAACTGAAAACATCAACTCCATGTGAAGGAGGTCCTTGGTATCCATGATCAAAGAAAGACGAGGATAAGTAGGACTGAGATCATTAACAATATTGTATATATCAGAGAGTTTCTTACGAATCAGATTCTAGAACACCATTGCAACAGCCTGCATCCCCTTGTCTTATGCACAAAAAAGATTGGCAAATCGATAGGTTCTCCCGGTACGTATACTGCTTTCCTTTGATCGATCGTAACTAATAGGACGCTGGTGAGTTGCTGGGACTGTCTTTGTGTTGATCCCAAGATCATGTCTTCTGTTGCATCTGCCTGAGTTTTATTTTTATTTTTATTGTTAACTGTTCTAATTTTTATTTGGACTTTTTCCTTTATCATCATCAACTAAGATTATTACGAGGAAGCCTCTTAATTGCATTTATGGAATATTGTTTATTATTGTTATCTCTGAGGGTTTGGGTGTTGCTTAATTTGCTTACGCTACTGTATGGCTTCCTGAATTTTTGTCTTTGCTTTTGGTTGAGTTTCTTGTGCATAATTATGGCGTTGTTAATCACGTCTTATGAGAAATGCTTGGATAAAGATGTTTTCTAACATCAGTGCATGTAATTAATTGATGACGTTTTCTAACATCAATGCATGATGATGTTTCTTTTTACTTTATGGGCTGGCTATGGACTGTCTAGCCTTGTTTGCAATTTTCGGGTATAGCCTTTGTGCCTAAATATTTGAAGCGGTGCTACCACATTGGGTCGGCAAAGTCTCTACTGTTGAGCTATGGATCCATCCACATATTTAATCCATATAGATGGAATATACATCATACATGCGTTTCCAATAGCTATATGTCATAATTATTTTGAAAAGTTATAACAACCCTATAAGATATCTCTTGAAATTACAATAATCATCTAAAAATTTAAAAATATTGCAAAAACCTTATTTTATACCCAGCATATGTTTAAACAAATAATTTTAAAATATTAAGAATACAAAAAGGAGATTTTTATAATATTCACTTCATCTTGAAAGCCTTTTTTGTAATATATTTAAATTTTTAAATGATTATTGTAATTTCGTATTACCTTGAACAAGTTTTTGTAATTTAACTATTTTTATTTTATGCCCTTTGCTTATTAACTTCTCTGACTTAATTTCTTGAAAACTTGTATAGTTTAATTTCCTTCAAAAAGTTTACTAGTATCTTTCCATATCCAAATTAATATATCGATTGTATGGAGGAGTCTTTAATAGGGGTAATTATTTGGTTTTTTTATTCGGTTTCAGTATTTTTTTTTTTTTTTTTGCCTAACCAAAAATTGAGGTTTGGTTTGGTTTTTTGGTTTTCGATTAAAAAATATATATATATTGTGCATTTTTTCTTCTGAATTTTGAATTTTCTTTTGGACCAAGCTAAAAAGCCACTTTTTTGCAATTTTTTTTCAATTTTCAAGAAATGCTAATAGTTTGAATTGAAGTTTTAGAAAATAAAACTATAGGAAAATACTATGGCCAAAGTCCGGATGGTCTCCTGTCTATTAAAAATGCGGTTATAATAGCTTGAATAATGCTCATTCCTAACTAATTCAATATCAAAGAGCTTGTAACCCAATAATAACGAGTATCTTACAATAAATAGTGGGTTCAAATCCTAGCAGAGTAGTTCTGCTAGGAACCATAGGTGTGTGTGTTAAAAAAAAAAAAAACACTAATTTAGTTTTCAATAGAGATCAAATATATATATATATATAAACGAAACCAAAATATTTTTTATTTTTGATTTTTTTTTCAAAAGTTTTATACAAAATCGAACTGAAATTACTAATTCGGTTTGGTTTAGTTTTTTATTTTAATCGAATAATGCTCACCCTTGTCTTTAAGAACTAATAAAATAATTGGTCAACAAACTGGCCTTGATGTAAAGAGATAATGTTGTGAATTATATAATTATTGGTCAATCAATTAAGTAGAATAGATGCAAATAGTAATAGGTGTAAGAGAAGCAATGGACGAGTGTTAGCAAAACACAAGTCAAGTGGCAAACATGTTGGTGCTCAAAGTTCAAATAGGTGAATTGTTATGTGATATACGGTATAAGAGTAAAAGAGCTTCAAGAAGAGAGATAGAGTTCAATTTTTTTGTTAAATAAAAAAAGTTAGAATTCACTATGATAATGTGAAATTAGCATTTATAGTGCAAGGAGAATGGCTCTTGATCGCTAAGATTGTAAAATATCTTCTATATTTGGGCGGATAGATTTAAGTGGAAGAAATTTGAGTTCTTTTAAGCTACACTACTTTAACTTGCAAGCAAATACTAAATAAAGTAACAATTGGATCTTCTTTTAGTGGATCTAACTCCAAACCCACTGAGTCAATCTTCCCGATGTATTTAGAAAATAAAGCATAGATGCTAGTCTTACTAGAATACTCGTGTCCATCATTTTGCGGCCCACGACTTTATGTTAGATTAGGTTCATCTTTAGTTTAATCCTTTTGTTATATGGCTTAGACCCATACTTTACGTGACCTAAAGCCTTATTTTGGATGATGTTCATCCTTAGTTCAATTTATTTGTTGTGTAGTTTTGACTCATTCCAAAAAAAAAAAAAACATGGATTAACACATATAAAATTAGCTAAATTACATAATTAAATTTAGAAGAAAATCATGTAAATTTAGGTCTTTAAATGGATATCCTTATCAGCGAGAGATCGTGCAATCATGGAAGACGAGATAGAAAAACAAAAAGTTAAAAAAAAAAAAAAACAATATTACAATGACTGCAATAAACTTATCACAAGTCTCTTATTGCATACCAAATAAATAGTAAAAATCACAATAAGTTAGTTGTCAACTATTGAATGCGCATAAAAAATAAATAGTAAAAATTTACAAATTTGCTAGTAGCCTTCTTATATAAAATTTGAAATAATTACTTGTAGGCTTGTCTTGGGCTTCCTACACTCAAAGGAATTCTATAAGAGTATTATCGAAATTTTGTTTACCTATAAACATCTTTATAAAAGAAAAATCCAAGATTTGAAAAAGAAAAATACTTTTTCTTCATAAATCCATGCTTGAGAGAGAACAAACAATAAAAAGTGTATATCTTAAGATCCCTCATAAGATATCATGGCATAAGAGAGAGGGGAGGGAAAAAGGAGAGGTAAGTTTCCTTGTCATCTCCTTTTTTCTTTTCCTTTATGCACACAAGCTTTTTCCTTCTCTTTTATTCTTATTTTTCTTGTAAGTGCATCCTTACGCTAGCCACATCGACCAATGCATTGGCTAGCTAGGCAAACACTTGGTTGTATAGCTATCAATGGATCGAATTTTGCTTTGATCTAATGTAATTAAATGGTTCTAGTATATATTTTTTATGATTTAAGTTTGATTATCATATAAATCCTTTAACTCATTTATTAAATGAAACAAATATGAATTTATCTTTATCTAGTCCGATAATAACCCAATCCAAAATTAATAAATTTAAATATGAGAAAATATATAAATATGAGACTTTGTTGAAATTTAGGACATATTTATTCTAAAATTTTAAATAATCTATATCTTTTTATAGTGACAATTATGTTAAAAAAAAAATCATAAGTAAGTTTCTTGTCATTTTATTAATTCAACTTCACAAAGAAAAAAATTAACATATATACCTTTTGAAGAGTTGGTGTTATTATATTTGCATTTTTGTCTCTTCAATTCAACTTTTCAAGAGCATGATTTATATACCTCTTCTTATAATTTTTCTCATTCTTCTTTCTAATCATTAATTTCATTTGAAGTTTCACTAATCGCTGTCTCTTTTTTCCAATTTAAAATTTCAGAATTGAAGTTGTAAATTAAAAAATTCTCAATTGATTTTTTTACTTCTAATATTAATCATTCAAGATTTACATGTTTTCTTGTAAGACAAAGGAAAGATTAAGAGAACTTTTAAAGCCATTATTACTATTATGCTTTTGTATGAATTTGAAAAAACAAAAAAAATTATCCTATACCTAAGATGCCAAATGATGGATTTATGCCTATGACCTACTTGATATACTAACAAAAATACTAAAAATAGATGGTGAAATTACTAGTCTTTTGTTGTATATATAGTCTTAGCTTATTGTGGATTATGATCGTACATAATTGTGTAGCTATCTTGTTGGTATCTAGGCCCTTCCTTTTTTATGCATCCGATGTGGCTTGATCTTGGCTATTCAATTAGTCAATGTTGTTGTCTTTGATAGCTTAAAAAATCTCATTTTGCTCTCTTCTCCCGTTGCATATGTTTAGAAGTAAAATTATGTATTTTTGGCCCTTATATTGTGTGACTATTTGCTTTTATGTCATTTCATGTTTATATTGTGTTATCCTTTTGCCCTTCTTTAGTTCTCTTTTTTTATTTATCTTTATTATTACTTTTTTTTACTTCACAATATGTCCCTTTCATGTTTTTTTTTTTTATGCCCTTCTCTTTCGTGTTTAATTTTTTTTGTGCCATTGGATGCTCATATAATGTTACCTTATCACCCTCTATTTGTTCATTATCTTACCTTCCTTTTGTGCCTTTTTTAGTAAATCTTCTCTTTTTTTATTTTTTTTCCCTCGAGAATGTCATTTATCCTATGTATTATAATATTGCACTATTTACTTTTTATATGACTAATCTTTTTTTTATTATTATTTGAATGCCAACGAAAACAAGTATGTTCTCATGTTTTCATGTTTTACATTTTTTTCTACACAACAAACGCAAAAATGGAAAATTAAAAAAAAAGAAGAAAATTTTGATTCTACTATAAAAGAAATCGCTATGTAATTCCGAGTGAGTGGCCTTCTTTAATCTCTAGGGAACACTAATTACTTACAAGTCATTCATTTTCCCCTCACTTGTTAGACATATATTCCTTTATCTATTTTATTTTGAAGACAAACTTCAAAAATTCACTTAACTCGTAGGTATAAATACTTTTAAAAATAATATCTTCATTAATATATATTATAAAATTTTATTTTAGTTTTTTATGCAATTTTTTAAAAATTAATTATTATTATATTTTTTTTATATAATCTTATGAATAAATAATTAATTTTAACATATTTTTTTTAATTTTTGATTAATTGAAACATGCATTTTAGATTACTATAATTTTTTTTTATTAAGAATTCATAAGAAATCTATTAAAAAAAAACATAAAAAAAATTAATGAACTACGGAATTTTGAATAAAAATTCATAAATTTAGATGATTTTTTTCTTTGATTTTCATATATTTTAGTAGACAATATCGCAAGGACTATCGAATCATGCACTACAAGAAAATAGTCAATTAGCGATGAATTTTAGTATCCATCCCCATTTAGCCACTAAAGAGCAATCGATTAGCAATGAAATTGAAAATAAATCATTTAGCGATGGTTTTATGATGCAAATATAGCAACGAAAAAAATTATTTCGTTATAGAGCGTGGCAAAATCAACACGAAATTGCGACGGATTAGCGAGGAAATTTAGTGATGGAATACAAATTCTATCATTAAAAGCATCATTGGCCAAGCGATAGAAATTATCCATCGCTACCCAGCTACCCATAGTTGATTAGTGATGAATATTATGAAGGATCATGCGTCATATGAAGGTGCGGAATAAATAAAAAAAATTTCTCCATCTAAAGCCCCAAGATAATGCCGTTGAATCTATTAATCATAAATACATGAATAATAAGCTAAGGTAAATGATTACCTCTTGTAGTGCAAATCTAAGTTTCTTTTCTTTGATTAGCCGTCCAAGTGTCCAACCTCTACCGATGATCCACACAGCCCAAGTATCCACTAGAAGCACTAAAAATTAATAGAGTGCTAGCTCCACTTTTTTGGATTCGAGTATTTCCTTCGAAATCAATCCGGGTAACTTTACGACAACCTTAAACAAGGAGGAAAGAGTATTTCTTGCTAGGGTTTAGGAGAAAACTATTTTCTCCTTTATTTTGTCTCTTGGTTGTGTGCCTTAACTTATCTTTGGAGGTTGGTCGAAATTTCTCCTTCTTCTTTTTCTTTTGGCCGAAATTCTCCCCTTTTCTTTTTGTTGGTCGAAATACTCTATTAGGTCATTCATTCCTTCCTTGCCGTACCTCTCTTCCTATATATAGGGGGAGAGTTTCGTTGTCCTCCAAGGACAAAGAGAGTGGTGACTTTGAGTCCATAAAGGACTCTAGGTTGTTGCTTTCTCATCCTCTAAGGATGATGAGTTATTTTATATGTAGACTACTTAATTATTATCTTTTAAAACATTCAACCTTATCTAATAAGGTTAATATTTATCTTCAAAACATTCATCCTTATTTAATAAGGTTGATGTTTATCCTCTCACCAAAATTATCTTTAAGCCTTTTAATTAAATCTAATGGGCCAAAACTATTTTAGTCCAATTAATTTATTTGGACTATCCAAATAAATATTCTTAGATTATTTTGACGAGGTCCACATTAGGAAATAATTTTTCAAAATATCCCTTAACCTAAATTAAGAAACTCCTTTCCTTTTAGGTTCTTTATTTCTAAATTTGAAACTAACTTCCAAATTAGGAAATCGATTTCTAAAATAGGAAACTTTTCATTTTGAAAACTCTTTTCAAAACAAAAAACTTTTATAATTGAAAACTTTTTTCAATATCTTTGCTTCTCATTTGTAATGTGAATACTTAAATTTATGCTTGTGACTCAATAGGCTCGTAGATATGTTGAAAATGTATCAAGAATAAAAGACACCTCTTTTATCTCTTGATACATAAATCAAGATTGACCTTTAGCAAGACATCATGACTACCCAATTCTCTAGGAGGATTAGTTAATCCATTATTACCTTTTACGAGCATGGTTACCATACAATTCAGTTCGATGTCAACTTATCACGAGTGTGATCTCAAATTTTGTTATTATTCTTGTTCGATTATGATCACACAAGTTTTCTTCGAATACCAAATGTCTAAGCTCTTAGAGTAAACCAATTATGCTCTATTGGTGTACTCCTATTATGGCCATAGATTTTTTTAGCAGACATTTATCGAAGTGCATTGTGATAACTCCTTTAGCATACAAGGAATGACATGTCCTATCTTAGTCATACACCTATCTCCATTAGATTTCTAGTGCACCTAACGATTCGCCCATGTGTAACCCATTAATGAGTCCATCGAAACGAGTGTCAAAATGCATAAGCCCTCTAATGAGATAACCGTGATGACTTTAAGTCTAAGGATTATTTATACCCATCTCGTATGAGATTCCCATAGACTAAAACCAAATGGGTTCTCATTATGAGTTAAGTTCGGTAATATGTTCTCTAACATAAATTGCCTCGATGCTTGCTTTGGCATCACCATGCCAATAGGTGTGAGATCTCCTACTACTATCATATAGCATGAGCATAGCACTCACAAGTCTATCCGTATATTGTCACCGTCCATTCTCGACAATGCTATGACTTAGGGCATTTAATGATATCATTTATATGCATTAGTATTTGTCTCTCATCTTTCGATCAATCACTATTGCAAATGCATATCATAAGGACTTCTATCTAACTCTAATGAATTTATCAAAATGTAAACATAATAGTTAATAGAATGACTTCTTTATTAAACGATGCAATAATACATTAACTTGGGTCCATCCAAACATGGTTGGATCTTGGGTACCAATACTAACATATTATTACGTCGATAATAGTGTAAATTTTTAAAAATTTTTGAACAACATTGTTGGTCGATTAAAATTCAAATTAGCGATGGAAATGACTATTTCATCACTAATTAATGATGGATTAACGATGGAAACACGTTTCTATCATTATTTGTGTAAAATTTTTAATCTTTTTGGATATTTTGGATAGTCGTTTGAAATTTAAATTAGTAACGGACACTTGTTTTCATTGCCAATTAGTGACGGATTAGTGAAGGAAATATGTTTGTTGCTAATCCTAAACCCCTATAGGTGATAGACCCTTTATTCTTCCGTCTTATTTGCCCCCTTTCCCTCCCTTCCGTTGTTGCCACCCCTACCAACCTAAACCATTATCCCATAGCACCAAACTACTTCCCCAACCCACTCAATCCGACGAGGTGCATCTTTCTCCTAAAAGTTCGTCGGCAGTCTCTCCTCTTCCTCCTCACCTTTTGTCATTTATTCTCTCTTCCTAGATTTTTATTTTTTAATTAGATTAATGTGGTTAGTTATTAGGTTAATTTTTTAATTATTAGTTTAATTTTGTTAATTGGTTGATTAATAGTTAAGTTATTTTTTATTTATTGGTAGGTTAAAATTTTATTAATTAATTGTTATTTTGTTATTGTTATTATCGGTAGTTAGGTTAATATTGTTAATTTGTTTGTTGTCATTTTAAAATTTAATTACAATTTCATTTAGGATTAATGTTATTAGTTAGGATTAATTTAATTACGTTAATTTGATCTAGGATTAATTTAATTATGATTATTTGAATTGATTGATTGATTTTTAATATTAATCATAGTTCAATTGGTTAACCAAGTGACATTTAAAAATTAATTGTGTTTGAATTAGGGTTAATTCAAATATGGTTAATTTTATTAGGTTTAGTTAAATTTATTATTAAATTAGTTACATAAATTTTGAATCTTTATTTATAATATTGTAATTTGTTAATTAATATCATTATTTAAAATTTAATAAAAATTTTAATTTGGATCAATATAATTAGTTAGGGTTAATTTAATTTGGTTGATTTGAATTTATAGTTAAATTTAGTTGGTAAAATTTTATGAAGAATTTAATTATTGATGTTATTTGCATTTTAATGCATTAAATTAATTGTTATGTATAATTTAATTAGGTTTGATTTAGACTTGATTTTATTACATTTAGTTGAATTTGTTATTAAATTAATTTGATAAATTTTGATTATAATATTGTAATTTGTTAATCAATATCAATATTTAAAATTTAACAAATGTTCCAATTAGAAATAATTTTATTATGTTTAGTTCAAATTATTATTAAATTAATTAGGTAAATTTTGATTATACTAATATAATTTGTTAATTAATATCAAAATTTAAAATTTAATAAATTTTCAAATTAGAATAAATTTTATTACATATAATTGAATATATTATTAAATTAATTAGGTAAATTTTGATTATAATATTTAAAATTTAATAAAAATTCTAATTAGAATTACTTTTATTACATTTAGTTGAATTTATTATTAAATTAATTATATAAAATTTGATTAGAATATTGTAATTTGTTAATTAATATTGATATTTCAAGTTTAATAAATATTTGAATTAGACTTTTATTATTTTTAGTTTAATTTATTATTAAATTATAATATTGACTTTAATACATCTCCAAAATGTTATTTGTGTATTTTGATTATGTTGTATTTAAAACTAGTGGTTTACCAGGTAAGTAGGAAATGTCCAATGGTCGGGTTTTTTTAATGCTTGGTATTGATAGTATATTTGTTGTATTTTTTTTAATTGTCTTAGCATATATAATTAAATTATGACTCATTGTTTGGCCCGACCCCTACAATCATTACGGGATCACGTTTCGGTAGTCATGGACTTCCATCCCCGTCCGATGGCAACCAACTAAGATCCCCAACCAGGTGTTAGTCAAGGATGTTCCACTTTAGGTGTTGTACGTAGGTCCCCCGACCATGGAAGTTCTTCTTATTCCTCCCACAGAGGTAGCACATCTATAGCGTCTCCGACCATAGAGGTTTCCCAACCTGTAGAGGTTCTCGCACCGACACTAGAGGTTTTAGCATCGGCCTCAATGTATGCCACATCCACCGACGTATCAACCACTCCGAAAGCTTCGAATCTTCTCCGATCGGTGACATATTTTTATTGCTCTAGACGCTATGTAAATTTTTGAAGTCAATGTAATTATTTTTTTAATATATCATTTTAATAATTATTAATTGTTTTTTTCTTTTCTTTTTTATGATATTCGACACTTTCAATCCACCTAGTAAAGATTATTCCACGAGGATAATCATGACTTTCTAGGAGTGGTTGAACGTTGGTGGATCAACATGGAAGTTTGTCTCAAAGCTCAATAAACAATTCTACTTTAGTGAATTTAGATAATGTATTATTAATTTTTTTATTATATTTAAAATATAAATTTAATATTAAATGAAGTAGTTAATATTAATCTTTTTGCATAAAAACATTTTTACTAGGATCCAACCATTTAGATGCTTTCTAGAGAAGCTTGGTAGGCTCTAGAAAGAAGTCTTATGTCGACTTTGTCTACAACCATGATTCATCGCCCCGACCGACTTACTTTTATAAGATAGGAGGTTTGGAACTCATGGCATCAAAATTTTACAAACCCGATTACAAGGTTTGTTTAAAGTAAGCATCACAAAACCGGATGTGGGAGATCGATGGCCTTGGTATAAGCCCTTCTAGTCATATAGAGTTTGATGCTACTACAAATCCACATTTATTTAGAAAAAAAAAAATTGAAATCAAAGTTATGGAAAAATTTTGAAAAATTCATATGACTAAATGAAAATGATATTGATAAGTGTAAGCATTATAAAAATGAACTTGTAAGCCAAAGTAGTAAAAAATAAATGAGCTGAAAAATCATTAACTCGATGGGTAATAAAAAATCATGGAAATAAATATTAATAGATGTTAAATACGAAGACAATAACTATAACAAGTGATTATGTTCTAAATTGAAACAATAAACATATAGTATTTCATTTACATAAGCTCATTATATTTTTTTCCTCTTTAAGCATTAACTAATTATGATAATTATTATTTGTCTTTTTTTATTAATGTACTTATATTTTTTAAATGATTAAAACTATTGTGGAGTTGAGTAATTAATATATTCAAAATTAATTATTCTATTCGATTTAAACTTGATGGTAAAAATCATAACATGTGGAACCAACTTTTTATGAACTCGAAATATATTTTAGTAATTCAATGTTAGACATAAAAGTATAATTCAAACTAATTGAACTGTTAGAGGTAGACTCCGAAGTCTTTTACATGAGCTCTTTTATAACACTTGAAGTTTTAAATTATATCATTTTTTTTTATTTTACTTATTGAGAGAAGGTAAGAACAAACAGTTGGAAGTTAGAATTTGAGATAGTAAAAACTCATGAATCATGATCTTCAAACTAACTCTGCACTAATAGGCCCTTATTATGTTGAAATTAAGCGCCCATCTTATACTATTAAAGAATCGATGAGGATTGGATTAAAAAGTTATAAAACTTAGGACTTTGAATTCTCTTATGCTTTAATGTATGTGTTGTATATGTGTACACTCGTTATGCAATGTGTGTGTGTTTTATCCTTTTTGTTGCATTAATGTTATGCTTTGTATTTACATCAATGATATGTTTTGTGTTTGCATAAGTGAATGTTTATTCTCACAAATTCATCTTATTAAGCATTATGGATGTGTATGTGATTAAGGGGCCTAAATGTAACAATTAAAAGATTGGGGACTTAAGTGGATTAAGTGACAATGTAAATGGACTAGTATGTAAAGTTGTTCAAACTTAAGGAAATTAGAAATATAACTTGATTAAGTGTTAACCCAAAAATAAAGCTTAATTACTATCCTATACAAGTGCTAGTGTAGGATAACCTAGCAAGTTTCATACTTAAATATCTAAGGATAAGTATATTAATTATGTAAAAAAAAATCTAAAAAATGCTTAATACTTAAATACTTAATATTTAAGAATAATTATACATGCTATAAATTATTAGACGCATGTACGAATCTAGAAAAACATCTAAAAAGTACTTAAGACGTAAGTACTTAATATCTAAGGATAAGTCGTTTTTACTTAATACAAGTGACCGATCTAGTTTTCTTGAACATTTCTAGAGTCGGAAAAGAGGGGCTTATAAATAGGGAGGGTGCTAGGTCATTTGAGATATGTTATCTTAAGAAAATATAAAACAATAAGAGAGAAAATAATAGAGAAAAACTAAATTACCAAGAGGAAATAATCTTGGCTCGAGTGAGAGAGCGAGTTTGGTTGAGAGGAAAAGAGAATAAATGTGGCCAAGAAAGAAGGAGATTTGAGTAGCCTTGGTCAAAAGGAAAGCAAAGAAGGAAAGGGGAAATTTTTTAAAGTCTGTAGGACTAGATTAACCCTAAGGTAAGTGTAGTCATGCCACATCACAAGACATAGGCATTAGAAGTTTTGAGATTGGATATTTATGTAACAATTGGAAGGTTTTGGTTCATATAGTGTTCCTTATGATTACTCATCCAACTATTAAGTTTAATGGTACTTGATTCTTTGATGATTGAATATTGGTGTTGTGATTAGGAAGATTCAGACTTCTAACTATGCTTACTAAAACTTGGATGTATTTCACGTATAGAATGCATGATAGATTTTGATAAAACAACTTGAAGTAAGTTGGTTATGTTTCCATATGTGTATTGAATGATTATGCATCTTTTGTGTTACTTGGTACCTCTAGTTGATATATTATTTTTAATGTTATTTGGATGAATGTTACATGTTATTCATGGAAACACTTGATGAATTTGGGTCCGTATGTGAGGTGAAATTTACTTGATAGCATTCACACCATGACAATGTTTTCAACATGTTTTTATGCATTCAAAGAAAAAGACAAGCATATGGGTTTTAAGAAAATGACTAGACACATAAAAAAGGACCAAATACATACACATTCACCGAGGTACACCCGAAGAGGAAAAAGGAAATGAATATGTCTAGTTCTTTTATGTTTTAATTGAAATGAATGTTAGAGGGGTCAAATGATATTGAATTGAGCTAATTTTTTAGCAATAGCATCGTTTAGACCTTATTTAATTGTTGGTAAAGGTTCAGAATTTTTTGATCAATGGAACTACATTTTTTACCAATTACAATTTTTGAACTCTTCTAGAATTTCTAGGCCTTATTGAATTTTTGGATTAGAAGGAAAAAAAAAGTTTCCTGTTTGCCCATGTTGTATTCAAAGAAATTTATTGTTCATGTGGTTGAAGAAAGAAAGAAGGAAAATGAAGAATAAGGAAAAAAATTAAAAAAAGAAGTTGATAGGTGTCTCAAATTTTGGGATGATAGGTTTTGGGTCCCGATTGTTTTATTTACCCAAGTCTATGTTTGAATGCTCTATTAATTTCTTGGTTTCACACTTTCATATCAATATAAATTCCTTACTTTGTACCTTAGCCTCACTAAAACCTTATGAAAAATCCTTTTGATTTATGTTATGCATGTGATCTAAGTAGTGGAGTTTAAAAGATAAAAAAGCTTATGGGAGTACATTTTTTATGGAATGAACTTAAAGAGAGAAAAACTTATCCTAAATACTTGAGGGTTAGGGAATTTAATCTATGAGGATCTACCAATTTACTATACTCTATTTTGAATGAAACTAGTTTTTTTGATTAATTCTTGAGTTGGCAATGATGTTGATTCATGATGTTTTATGGTTCTTAAAATTTTTTATTGTGTTGTTGCTTGTGAATTTACAATCTTGATATCATTAAAGAGTTAGCATTGAGTCTTAGTACGTGTTTTGCCCAAAGACGTGCAAAAGCTAAGTATGAAGAAATTTAATAATAAGAATTATTGATGATATTTATTTTCTTATATTTAGTCTTTTGGATATGATTTTAGGTTCTATGTACAGAATTAAGTTTATTTTATGATTTAGGAGATGATTGAAGTCAAATAAGTAAAAATATGTTAATTTGGGCTCATTTCATATACTTGTAGATTGATTTTTTTAAAAAAAAAAAAAAAAATAGGGGCGATACCCTAACAAGTATATAGACAAACATGGAAAAGCATAAGGGGGATAATCTAATCTATCCCAACATGTTGAGATAGTAAAAAAACCTAAACCCCTAAAGTAAATAAATAACAGAAAACAATTTCTGAAACTATTTATAATATATGAGTTAACAATTCTCCTAAATGGATAATTAAAAAACCCGATTCCTTATCTGGCACGATATGTGTAGAGTCCTACTTTATAATCCAAAATAGCTTGATAACACTAAGCAGGGAGTTCCGTCCCTAAAAAACAATCCTGCAAGGCATATGTTGAAAGGCCCAATCTGCAAGTCCATCCACTGTCTTGTTTCCCTCCCTATGCATGCTGAATAGTTATATTGTTTGAAGTATTTGTCCAACAAGATTTGAAAATATATGTTAACTGCCACTGAGTAGCACATTGGCGAGCTAATCATTCTAATACCAAAGATTAATCTCCTTCAATAATATGGAAACATAGGTTATGAGACTAGCAAATGTTTATACCATGTAGCAAAGCTAGGGCTTCTCCCTTAGTATTTATTCCCATTCCAAGTAGCATGGGAAAAGCTATAAGTAGTATCCAATTCTCATCCCTAATGATACCTCCACCGAAACAAACATCTCCCCTTAAGGCACCATCTATATTCAATCTAACCAAACCTCTGAAAGGAAGCTGCAATTTTATCCAATTCCCCCTAACTACCATGGGTGCCCGAATCTGCACTCCTAAGGCTCTGAGATAGATGTTGTCATGGAAGGATAGATTTGTCTTTGGAGTAAATAACACTTTCAGTTCACTTAGCCATTTAAGCACTTTGAATTTGATTGTCCCCGCATCCATTTCCACCTTCTGAAAAACAACCTTGTTCCTAGCTAAACATACTTCCCACAGTATGCCATTAAACACCATCATGCAAGAGAATCTTTTCTAGGGACCAAAATTGCCTTTCGGTAGCCAATCTACTACCTTATGCATGACAGAAGTCGACCTAAGTACAACGTCCAATATCTTACCAGAAAAAGATCGAAAGCTCTTTGGCAATGTCTTCACATAAAAATAAGTGTTCTCTGGTTTCCTCTTGATGATTTTTGAAGCAGTGGCACTTCGAAACTAGTGTTACACCACATTTTTGTATGTTGCTATCAATTGCCAACGCATTATGCATTACCTTCTAAGACAAAACACCAATCTTTCTTGGTAGCCACTTAGTCTATAGACTGCGCCACTACAAAAATTAAGGAACAGCAGTTCTACACGCTGCATGGTATGCTTCGGTTTTAAATGTACCATTTTTAGAGTCCGTGTAATGTAGGGTGTCCTAACTATCATCCTCCAGGTTTAGTTGATCTAACTCTCATCCGACCAGCTATTTTTACAGTGGCAGGGCTTGATAAATGAGAGAATCCCATTTAGCTTCTGCAACCATAACATCCTGAGTATCAATGCTAAAAGGAGCTAGTAGAAGTACCTCAATCCATTTGTCTTCCCGCAACTTAATCTTGCGCGAACCTACCACCCAAATAGATCTTGTCGTTATGGTGTGAATGTGTGGCAGCAGTGTTCTCCATACTAATGATCCATTCTTATTGCTTGAACTTATTAACATGTGTGGTTTCCCATATTTGGATAGCATAAATGAACTCTAGAGGGAGCAACTGGCTAGGTAAGCCCATGTTAGTTTGCCCTCCATTGCATGCATAACTTCACTCAAATCCTTGACACCTAAGCCACCCTCCTGCATTGGAAGAGATATTTTCTTCTAGCTTAACCAGTGATGTCTACTATATTTACCACCATTCAAGAAAAAATTGGAAATATAACTCTGCTATTTGTATATGGTGGCTTTTGGTACTCGAAGTACTCCCATTGTATACAAAGGTATAGAATTTAGCAAACTTTATGAGTTAGTTTGCCTTCGATAGATAATAATTTGCCTTTCTAGCCTGCTATTCTTTCCTTCATTTTGTGCTCCAGATGCATGAAGTATTCCATACGTGCCCTGTCTTTAAACAATGGCATTCCCAAATATTCCATACGTGCCTTGCCATTATACTAGCAAATTGATCTTTACAGGACGAAATAGGAATTTCACTTCCTTGAAGCTTTATAACATAAAGGAGGCCTTCTTGAGAATCAAAGTAGACATCTTAAGCTTTCTAGATTAGGTTTAAATGCACAAATCTATTTTGTTTTTGATTATTAAAGTTAGTTGCAAAGTTAGAAAATTAGCCTAAATTAACACATTTTTGTTTTTTTGACTTCAATCATCTAATAAATTACAAAATAAACGTAATTGAACACATAAAACCTAAAATTACATTAAAAAAATATATATATATAAGCGAATAGACATCATCAATAATGCTCATTATTGGAAGGTTGTTAGCCTTTTGCCAATAACGCTAGCTAAAGCAACTTTTTTTTATGATGATAGACCTCACCTTTTTTATCATTGTACAGCCACACCAATTTGGTCTTGTCACTCTATTTTAGTTATTTCCTAACCACACCAATGTAGCATTACCATTCTATTTTGGTTCTTTCTTGACCACATCAATTTGGCCTTGTCACTCTATTTTTTTACCACATCTTTTTTCATGGTAGGCATTTTGCCACCCACTAGGTTTCTATCATGGCAGGTGTCCTACCATCTATCAGTCTTTTTCTATGGTATGTGCTTTGCCACCACATAATCCTTTTCCATTACAAGCACTTTGCCAACTACCAGTTCTTTGCCATAGTAAGCGTCCTGCTAGTCATTTGCCAAGGCCATCACCTTTTTCTATTTTTTTTCTGGATTTATCTAACATTTTAGCTAAATATATTGACCTATCAAGGAATCATGTAGCCATCATTTATATTAACATGTCAGAACATATCGTGGCCATCACTTCTTGTCGTGTACATATTTGCTTAAAACAATTTGCTAAGTATATGTCTAAAACATGCTTGACATGTAGGTAGCCTCTAGGTAAGGATGTTCATCTATGGGGAATTCAAGTTTAGTAATAATAATGATCTCATTAGACGAGATTCTCAAACCCAAAACATATGTGGATTTGTCTCAAAGTTTCTTGGATTTTAAACACCATTCTCTTAAGTAAATACCTGAACATCAATTTTGATATGTACAAATTAACAATAGTTCTTAAACGTTTCTTGACTCCTTTTCAAGTTTTCGATCCAACAATTATTAAGGGAGCAAGATCTTTTTTTTTTTTTTTAGTCCTTAACTAGCAATGATGAGGTTGAGAATGCTCAATGATGAAAAGACATGACCGAGCAAAATTTAAAAGAGGTTGAGCACATGTATTATGAATCAATATATCCTTTGGCATAACAAACACTCATTATGAGGAGTTTTAAGAAAGGCAGTTGATTTGGAGGCTTGTGTTAGCAAGCATGATGCATAAGAAACGTCCTTTTTTTCTACCTAGTAAAGAGTAGCTCTTTGCACTAGTCATGTTGATGAATTTAGATATTGATTATTCTTTCTTCCAATTACAAACTTTTTTGACATTTGAACAAACTATGTGATGGATTTTTTTATTTTTATTTTTTTTGAGCTTGTACGAGTTAACAATATTTCATGCCATGGTGCTTTTTTTTTTCTTTTCATTCCATTAATGTTATTTCCATTTCTTTCCATGGTTCCTATACATTCATATGTATGTTGTCTATTTTTAATCCAGGCTTAGATTGTTGAACTAGACAAGCCATCTATCATTAAAAAAATAAATAAATAATAAATAAATAAATAAATTTATATGGTGATCTAATGGTGAGGATCAATTTAACATGATTAGTGGAGCCAATCAACATCGCATGGACAAACCAAGACGACCAGTAGAAGGATACCTAGCATAATAAGCTTGTATTCTAGCTAGCATACACTCATGACCAACCATAAAAAAATAATAATAATAATAATAAATTTATTCAGCTTGAAAACACACATAGCCTAGCTAGTGAATAGCTTAACTAGATAGGCATGGCACAGTTAAGGCCGACCAGATTCTAAAAAAGAATGATTGAGCATGAAAAGTTCACAAATTAACTAGATGAATATAGCATAGCTAAAAAAACATAAACATGAAAAGCTTATAGCCTAGCCACCTCATAATTTGGCCATATAGGCATGGCATGACCATCAAAAATAATAACAAAGTATAAAGAGTTTAAAGCCCATCTAGTGTGCATCTCAGCTAGATGAATATAGTGTGGACATGAAAAAAAAAATAGAGCATACAAAACTTATAGTTCAGTCAGCATGCAACTTGACAGTTGAAAATGGTGTGGCCACTAAAAGAACAAGCAAGCATGAAAAGTTTACAGCCTACCTAGTGAGTAGCTTGACTAGATAGATATGGCATTGCCATAAAAAAGAACAAGTGTGCACAAAATCCCCATACCAGCTAGCATGTAGGTTGGCCATATGAATATAGCATTGCCATTAGAAAGAATGATTGAGCATGAAATGCTAATGGCTTGGCTATCATATAACTTGGCTTGATGAACATGGAATTGCCATCAAAAAAAAAAAAAAACAAAGCATGAAAAGATCAATGCTAAATAATGTATAGCTTGGTTAGATGTACATGATGATGTCATTAAACAAAATAACTATGCATGAAATGCTTATGACTTGACCAACTTACAGTTTGGCTAGATAGACATGACATTGCTATTGTCATAACCCTAAATTTCCCCTCTCAATTATTTTACAATTCATTTTATTTTATTTTAATTTATAGTGGAGGTTGAATTTATTTTTTTATTTATTATTACTATTTTGTTATATTTTATTATTAAGGTTTAATTATATTTATCATTCTAAAAAATTAGGAAAGAAAATATAAAAATTATGAAATTAATTTCCTTTTATTGCATTACCATAAATATGAAAATACAAAAATAAATAAATACAGAAATAGGATTAGTAAATAAGAAAATACAACCAAGGGTGCAATTGAATAGAATTGAAACGAACAGAAACCAAAATCAGAGAATACATGGGTGTAATTGCAAAAATAAAAAATTAAAAATGAAGGACCAACTTAACAAGCTTAAAACGACATCGCTTTAAAGATAGCGAACGTATTGTTCACTATCTTCTTCAGACAAACGCCTGTTATTTTCCTTTGATTTTTTTTTTCCTTCTTCATTTGGCTAAAAGTGGTTTTATCATCTAAAGAATTGGCCTTATACTTCCCTCTCCTCTCAACTCGTCCGGTTTGGCTTCGTCATTCATTCCTTAATCCATACCACCCGACAAGCTAGAACAAAAGAAAACAATTTAAGGTATGATACTGGAAAACAGGAGAAAGACAACTCTCAAAAGAGAGAGGAACTAATAGGATGAGTGGTGATGAACCAACGGCCAGAATCAAGCCAAAGGGACAAAATTCAAGAGGGTTCTTAGGGGTGTATAAAGAGAGACCTAAACTGGCAGCATAGGGAGTTTATATATATATCTTTTAAATCTCTAAGCTATAGAGTTTTTTAAGGATTGTTATCTAGTTCTAGTATCTTAAAAACACAAAAGAAAGTAGCAAAAAAGAAGAAAGGAAAGGCTCAAGCATGAAGAATAGTTCAAACAACTCTCTGTTCTTGAACACTAGAAATAGAGAAAGTTAGAACGAAGGAAATTCGCGCTTCAAGGATCCTTGCCATCAACTCTATCTCCTATAGTCACCGAGTTCCAAACAGGTATTATCCTTGCTTCCTTTCCTTTATTTTGCAGTTCAGACCAGTTTCTTGTTATTGTCCTGTATCATCCTAAATTCATTGAAAGCTTAAACAATTTCAAACTTTAGGATTAAAGACAATGTCTTTGTCATTGTCACCATGTGAAAAAAAAAAAAACAAAAAAAACAAAAAACAAAAAAAACAAAACTTTGAGCAGTCTTGGTCATTCTTGTTTGGGTTTTGTGCTTCTATTTCTGATAAATGATTTGATGATTGACATGTTTCATCCATAGCAATTAAAGGACTAAGTTTTGTTAGAGAATGACAAATGATGCTGTTCATTTTGCATAGAGATCATAGCTTACGGAGAAAAGGGAATGGAACCTTGATTGAATATAGGTCACTACGCAAGACATTTGGTTTAGTTCGAAATGGAAATGATGTCAGTTTGTTTTTTGAGGTGTAAACTTCAGTTTGTGTAGGGAGAAGAAGAATAAAGAACATGGGCTGGGAAAAAAGAGTCAATGGCCTGGGCTGGGGTTTAGTGTTTTTGTTATGCTAGGGCTGTAGAATTGGGTGAAGTAACGCATGAGATTAGGAAGGCTTGAGGCCCAAGGCCTTGGTTGGGCTAGAGTTATAGAATCAGGCCTAAGAAGGCTTGAAGCCCAAGGTTCGGTTTGGGCTGAGGGTGCAAGTTTAGGGGAAAGCAAAAGTGTGAGTTAGGAGAGTTTAGAGCCCAAGGTGTTTAGAACAGGACCGGCCCCACAGCCACATAATATGGATAGTGGCCACTTTTCTTGTCTTTAGGCTGTATGACTATGGGCTTTAGTTTAGGGTTGGATTTTATTTAGGCTAAGGGCCGAATCATTAGGCCTCCAAACAAACGAATTTTAAATTTTAGGGTTTATTTTTAGATTTTAATTATTTTAATAATGCTGCCTTAATTATTTTGACCTAATGTTTTTATGCGTTACATATGTTTATCTTTAGCTTTTTTTAAAAAAAAATTTCATAATTTTTGAAGCTCATTTATTATTTATTTGGAATTTATTAATATTTTATCCAATTTTTATTTATTTTGATTACCTAGGAAATCCAATTATTTAAATCACTGTTTGATTTTATTTATTTTTTTTAATTCAAAAATTTTGGAGCATGTTTGTATACTTATGTACAAATTGTGTGTCTAGTTTGATAATTTTGTGAGTTAATCTTTTATTTGTCTAGTATTCATCATTATTCTATCATCCATTTTAATTATGAATGCGTTTTTACTTTAGGAGGCGATTTTTAATTTTAATACCCTTATGATTTTGATCTAAAATTTCTAGGATTTATCCATGCAGTTGTCCATGCCTTATTTTTTAATTTTCATAATTTTTAAAATTCATTTTCTATTTGCTTGTAATTTATTTCAAATTTATTATTGTTGTAGTTTTTTAATGTAATATATTAATCGTTTAGTTGAGGTAATGAGGGATCGCCAAGTCTTTTAGACTTAAGGGACCGATGAAGATCCTTCATAAAATTCATCATGCAAAAAAAAAAAAAAAAAAAAAAAAAAATCCATCTTAAGATAATTAGAGAATTCAATTTGATTTAATGAGTCTTCTGTTTAATAGGAATGAATGTTATCCTCAACACCCAAAAAGAAAACAAAACCAAAAAGTCAATTAAGAAAAATATAAGTCAAATATCATTAGTAATTAGGTCATTCCTTGATATGTCGATCTTATTAGAATTTAATAGGATTCGATGTTAAATTGATAAGAATCTTGATTTTAGAGTCGGCACCAATTTAATACGATGCTACCAATATATATATATATATATATATTAGACTTAGACAATGAACAAACATTGAAATAAATTTAGGAAATAATTTGGCAAAATGAATTCTTATGAGATACTTTTAAGATTAAACCAAATATTGTATCTTTCAGCGAAAAGAATGCCTTTTGATGACTAATATCTTTTCAAAGGCATAACCAATTTTTTTATCCACAATCTCCGAATCTAGTGTCCTTTTTAGGTTTTCTAGTTTTCTTTAATACTAGGTGGTGACTCTAAAATATACATTAATTCTTGTCTCCAAAAACAATAAATCCAAATAATTTTTATTTTTTTAGAAGTCTCATAAATGTTGGGTAGCATTAGCGTGGCAACTCTATTGGAGATTCGAGTTAGGTCATAGCTTTCGTCTTCTTTAAATTTATCTCATTTATTTTTATGATTTTTATCTAAGTTATTTATTTAATTTTCCAATTATTTATTTATTATTATTTAATTTTAGGTAATTTATTTTATGCAATTAATTTTTTTTTATGTAGTCAAATTTCTATGTTTACATATTATGAATTAGATTAGATATATTTGTTTCGTCATCGTTACACACACGAGCATGAGAAAAATCCTATAAAAGTTTTGGAGCCTTGCTAAAAACTTTTAGGATTTAGATAGAGAGATTTGGATGGTAAGTATGATGAAAGTCTACCGATGTTCATCTAGACTTTCGTATGGATTGGAATTGTCTCTGTGCATAAGAAATTATGGAATGACCTTCTCATGCCTCCTAGTCCATAAGGTTAGAAGCTGAATTACTCAATTGGTAATATAAATAGTCCATGGACTTAAAAATCCTTTAGGATTCAACACACTTTGCCTAAACTATATTTAGAAAAAGCTAGATCCTATCCATTATGATTGACACATTAAGATATGAACTATTTTTGTGATATTCCATGTCCTAATCTTTGCTTTGGTAGGTTATCACCAAAACAAATCATGACATAGAGAATGGAATATACCACCGAAGTTTTCGGGACTAAATTAGAGTAGGCTCGGTTTGAGAAGGAAGATTGTCTACCTTCAAGCTTTATGTCAAAATTGTCATAAAAGATTAAACTTGTAAATAATAAGGACACCACCAAAAGGAGCTCCTCATAATCTTATACACAAGATTCAAAAATGTCATAACCACCATCGCCTCATATCCTGGTCTAAGGTTATGAAGAGAGTAGAATAGGGATCATTTATGTAAGAGTATTGTAATGTAAGTTAAGTGGTTGTAGCATTTCTTTCAATTTTCAATATTCATTATAATATAAATCAAACAACTATGTTGTCTTTTATCTTTCAATTAAAAATAGCTCTTGTCATAGTTAGGATGTGCTTGGAAGTCCAAATTATAATTTTTTTCTATGTATGATGTTACTAGATTAACCATCATTTAGGATCCTAACAAAAAAGATGCGGATAAATAGGGTAAATATGTTTCCTAAATCGGTTGAAGTATCTCGTGGGTGTGTACCGTTAATTAGTATTTAAAATTTGATATGACCCATCCTCTATTCAAGCTTTTTCATGATTTAAAGTTCACAATAATAAAGCAACATATCCAATCTATTTCATATTTACATACATATATTTATTATAGATTCATTATATGTGTGTGTGTGTGTGTGTGTGTGTGTTAAATTTTTTAGAAATTGAATTATTGGTTGCCCCTTTAAAACTTAACTCTTCTTCCGTATACACTACACTCGACTTCGATGATGATAAATGGAGAATAAAGAGAGGGAATAGTTGGAACGAGCCCATTAATAGGAATTTGATGCCATGAAAAAGGAAATTTATTGTCTTTTCAACTTATTAAAAAAGGCACTAAATGTACTACCAAGTGGAGAAGGCACTTTATGCTAAAGTTAAATTAGGGAGAAATATCATATCCCATTCTTTTGTCAAACATACTACTTGAGCCATCTACTATCCCGCTTGCTAATTAGGGGCAACCATATTTCTTATTAAGACACCATTTCCTATTGGGTAGTTTTCGTATACAATAAGCTCAAAAGGTCCGTAATTGCAAGGCACACCTACCGTAGACCTTACTAGTGAAGAGACTTACAAGGTTAAGGTACTAAAGAACATAACTTGGACAAGCTATTAGCAATTGAAGAGTGTCTTAATGCTATTAAGGGTAGTGATATATTTCTATAAAGGCTATTGAGATGTGTTTAATGCTAGATGTGGTGATTCTAAAAAAAATAGAGTTTTATAATTTACCAAATACATGAGCATTTAGTGCCCAAAAACTCACTCGTTGGTGTATTATAGTAAAATCACTAAGGTTATGCATGACCAAAAATTGATTATACACTTTTTCTTTGAAAGTTCGAGTAGATCTGCTTTGAGTTGGTATATGCAATTACATGGTGCCAAGATAAAAAAAATGAAAAGATCTAGTTGATGCTTCCATCAAGCGAGTATAAATTTAATATGGAAGTTACTCCAAATCAATCGGACCTACTAGGTATGGAAAAAGGTCCAAAGGAAACCATCAAGGAATGTATACAAAGGCACCGTGCGATGGTCGCTCAAATTCATCCACCCTTGCATGAGTCAAAATTGATTTCTATATTCTCAAATATTTTCAAGGTATCATACTTTGAATACTTGATTAAGAATTCCTCCCGAATTTGAATGACATTGTTATTATCACGAGAAAAATGGAACGGTAATTAAAGCCAAAAAGATTTCGAATAGTTTTAAGAAAAAAAATAACAATATCAAAAAGAGAGAAGGTAAGGTTCACTAGGTCAAAATTGAGTCCTATCAACCCAAAAATTGATGGAATAATTGAGGAAGATACAATGACCAATATAGCCCTAACAATGTCTAACCACCCTCATTCCTAAAACATCCACTCCACCCACCAACCATAATAGCTATAACATTCCCTACAACCAAAATATAACCATACCTAGCTAATCAAACATATCGACCTTACCCACTAAATCTACAAAACCAATACCATCTACTACTCTAACTTACCAAACTAACCATTTTCCTCAACTTGTTAGACCTCTTTGCAACACTCTAAATTTTAACAACCATTAAGCACCCATAACTAATTCAATAAAGACAAGACAAGAGAGGACTATGAACTATTACCAACAATCTTATTCTCTTTATGAGAGATATTTAAATGATTGGTTTGTATAGAGTAAGTGGTCCTAATTTTGATAAAATCAATGCAACCTCTATATCTACCATGGTACAAAAAGGAAGAGTGACATGAATATCATGGTAGTATCATTAGACATTGTATAGAAGATCGTACAACCTTCAAAAGCAAATTATGACACTTATTAAACATGGGTGGATAAGCTTTGACAATGACCCACGTGCTTCTAATGTTACTACTAACCCTCTTTCTAATCATGCGACTAGAAGAGAAGGGATAAATGTGATAGACTTCAAGGAGTCTAAGTATGAAAAAGAAAAATCTAGTGTGAAGGTTTTGATTGATAAACCTTTTACTATGTTGTCATATACAAGCTCTCTTTGGAAACCTATCAAAAATTAATCTAGGGGTGATGGGAACTAGTACTATAAATACCATAGCGAATGAAAGCATGACATCAATACCTGTAATGGATTCCACCAAAAGCTAGAGTATATGATGGTCTTCGAACTCTTCGAATAGAGAAATGTAAAAAGGGACTAGTTACGGGAATGATATCGAAGCAAGAGATAAGCCAAGTAAAAGTATGTTAATATTGACTCAATGATAATGGACCCTTGAGGATGGTCTTGTTGATACCTAGTTTCAACTTGACCAAGAACCACTTTATTCCGCCTTATAATGTTGTGAGCCACACTTATCCAATTATGAACACATCTTTCGGTATTGATATTTATGGCCTAATAAGAAGTGAGAGGTTTTTTTTTTACCCTTGAGATATTAGAGGTGTAGAGAAAGATGAAAAGGAAAAAAAGTGGTGTATTTCCCTAAGATAGGTAAGGTAAACAAGTCGATAGATGATGATGAAGTCATTGAGTTTTTGAAGATCATAAAAAATAATGACTATAGCATGGTAGATCGACTAAAAAAAATATGGCCGAATTCCTCAATTCTCACTCATCTTGAGTTCTAAATCACATCGAAAGGAATTATAAAAGGTGTTGAATAAAGTATTTAACTCATAAGATATCACTTTTAATTCTATGGAGCATCCGGTGTGAAGGATCCAAGCTACTAACTATATGTATTTTTCTAAAGATGAATTAGATCTAGAAGGTATTAGTCATAACAAGCCACTTGCATATCGTAGTCAAATACAAGGTTCAAATGATTGGTAAGGTCTTGATTGATAATGAATCTACTCTTAATATCATACCTAAGCATATCTTGGATTGCTTACTTGTCGATGCATCATATATGCATCCAAGTAATATGACGACAAAAGCTTATAATGGTTCTCCTAGGCGGGTGATTAAAGAGATCGATGTCAATCTGGATATAGGACTAAATCGGTTTCAAGTGACTATTGGTCATTGCCATCTAACTCTTCATAATATGCTTTTTGCTTGACTTTGGAACCACTCGGTAGGGTCGTGACCTCTTCACTACACCAAAAGGCTTAAGTATGTGACAAATGGTAAGATGATTACCGTTATTATCGAGAAAGCTTTATGTATGACAAAAAATATATTAGTGCCTTATATAAAAGTAAGAAGAAACTTTGATAGAGATTTATATGCCTTTAAAATAGTGAATGCTGAATTGGTACTTGAGAATAAAGTGTTGAGCAAACCCGAGGTGTTTGAGGCTATAAAAATAACTATCAAGTATTTAATAAGGTATGGGTTTCCTTAGAGCAATGAATTTAATAATGGAGTGCTAGAAGGGGTGAACAACATGAAAATAAAAATCGTTGACCAATGATTTGGGTTAGGGATAGAGCCTAACGGGAAATACTATTTAAGGATGTTAGAACAAAAGAAAGAAAAAAAAACTAGCTAAGATTAAGGGGTAGAAGCTGAATGATGAAAAGATTCCCATTCCTCACATTCATATAACCTTTTTCCTACCTAGCTTATATGATCAATTAGGATGAGGAAGAGGTAAACTAAAAGGAAAAGATGGTTAGTCCGCTCATTAACCATCGGGAAACTAAGGAGAAAGAACGGAATGATGAAATTATTTATCCTAGGTCAATAATTGCCAACCCACGGATTGTGATCTTACCTCGATTGACAACTAATACTTTTGAAAATATGATATCGACTGCTCAACTTGTCAAAGAATATGATCTAGATGAGGAACTTAATAACTAAAAAGAAGAAAATATCTAGCAAATCTATAAACTTGAGAAATTTATTATTTGTTTCTATCTTAACATTTCGAGTAATCTTTACTCTAAAATATTGAAAACGACTTGTTTGAGCATATTTATGCTTAATATTAATATGAGATCATGAATTCTCTTTAAATCCTCTATTTATTTTTCCTTATTCTTCTACTCTTTTTATTCTCTTTTTTTTTTTTTACTTTTAAGGCTATAGAAAATGAACACCACTTAAATTTCTAAAATAATTACATCGAATATGTTTAGTCTAAATTTGATGAAACATTAATTTAATGGTTAAAAAATGGGGGATGAAGAAGTAAAAGAGTTTTCCAAGCCCATAATGCTATTTGAATAGACCATAAAACCCTATTAGAAAGAGTTAAAGAACATAAATATGAAAAATGAAGAGAAAAAAGAGTTACAAATTAGACTTTAATGTCAAAAGAGGAAAAAGAGGGACTGATTGCTTTGTTGTGAGAGTATATGGATGTCTTTCCTTAGGCTTATAAAGATATGTTGGAGTTGGATACCGATATTATAGTGCATAAACTCCCTTTAGTATCTGTTTACAAGCTCGTAAAGTAAAAACTAAGAAGAATGAGGCTAGATGTCTTAGTTAAGGTAAAAAAGGAAATCATCAAATAATTCGAGACAGGATTTTCGAAGGTGATCAAATGTCTAACCTAGGTATCAAACATTGCGGTAGTAAAGGAAAAAAAAAAGAAAGATGGGGACATATGTAAAATTTTGAAATCTTAATAAAGCAAGCTCGAAGGATGATTTTTCACCGCCTCACATGGACATATTGGTTGATAATACAACAAAAAACTCTACTTACTCCTTCGATTAAAATGGCTAAGAAAGACATGGAAAAGAACCCTTTTATCAAACCATAGGAGACTTAATGTCATAAAGTCATGCCATTTAGACTAAAAAAAAAAAGATATGGGATCAACTTACCAAAAGGTCATGGTTATTTTATTCTATGATATGATGTATAAAGAAGTAGAAGTGTATGTGGATGACATGATTTCAAAGTCTAGACCTAAAGATTATCACACACAAACATTAAGAAATTATTTGAACAATTGAAGAAGAATCGGTTAAGTTGAATCCGGAAAAGCTAGGTCGGGAAATTTATTAGGATTTATTGTAAGCGGAAGAGGTATAAAAGTGGATCCCGACAAAGTCAAATCCATCCAGGTGTTGCCATTGCCTAATAGTAAAAAATAGGTTAGAGGCTTTTGATGGTGTTTAAATTATATGGTCTAGTTCATTTCAAACTTATGGTTACTTATGAAACCATTTTTTGATTGCTATGAAAAAGAAATTTAGGACTTTGGGATGAAGACTACTAGAAAGCCTTTGATAAAATTAAATAGTATCTACAAACTCTTTTATTATTTTTCCCGTCAATGCCACGTCGACTTCTAATTTTGTATATGCTAGTTACTCGAAGCAACCATAGGATGTGTCTTAGGTCAACATGATAATTCTAGAAGAAAAGAATAGGGCATCTACTATTTGATAGATTGTGAGTTCCATTATAGCATACTAGAAAAACTATTTTGTAGTCTAGTATGCGATGTCGAGTGATTCATATAATATATGTTATATTATCTTGATTGATCTCAAAAATAGATCTACTCAAATACATCTTTGAAAAGCTATATTCGTCGACTCGAATTGCAAGATAACGGATGCTCTTGCGCAGTATGACATTTTTTACATGATAAGAAAATCGATAATAGGAAGTGCTATTGTTGACCACTTGAAAAAAAATGATGCAATGATGACAAACCTTTAAACTTTGATTTTTTTGATAAAGACATCATGATGTATGAAATATGGGTGGTTGATTTTAATGATGAATGGTGGACCATGTGTTTTGATGGAGTTACAAACATCTTAAGAAATGGTATAGGAATAATTATAATTTTTCCAAGTGATAAACGTATCTTATAGACGGTAGGATTCAATTTAAATGTATGAATATCGTGGTTGAATATGAAGCTTGCATTCATGGTTTAGAAGTTGTTCGAGAAAGGGAAATAAAAAATCAGTAGGTATATAGAGATTCAATATTGATAATCTATTAAGTCAAAGGTGAGTGGCAAAACAAATATGAAAAATCCAAGCCTTATCAAACACACTTGACTAAGTCGGTCGAGTAGTTTGATGAAATTGAATTCACCCACCTAGGAAGAGATAAAAATCAGTTTATAGATGCTTTAGCAATATTAGCCTTAATGACTCAACTCGACTATAGAGTAAGAATATAGCCTATTTACATTGATGCTAAGAAATTATCAACCCATTGCTATGCAATAGAAGAAGAGATTAAACAAAAATCCTTGTATCACGACATCAAGATATTCATAAAGAATCAAGAATGTCTTTTAGGTGTTATGAAGATGGACCATAAAACTTTAAGAATGATGGTTATATATTTTTACCTAGATAGGGTAGTGTTATACACTAGAAGTTTTTATGATACACTACTTAGATGCATGAATGAGGTAAAAGCTTAAAAATCAATTGAGAAAGTTCGAAGGGATCTACATAATGCATTCTAATGGAGACATAATGACCACATAGATACAATAGAAAGGGTACTTCTAGATGACTATGGACAAAGACTGCATAGAGTATGTCCATAGATTTCATAAATGCTTGGTTTATAGGGACAAAATCAACACTCCTCTTATATCGCTACATAACATGATATACCCTTGGCCTTTTGCAATGTGGGCTTGGACGTTATTGGTCTAACAATTTGCAAGCTAATAATGGACATTGGTTTATTTTGGTTATAATTGATTGCTAAGTGGGTAGAAGTCGCTTCTTATGTTGTTGTCAATCGGAAAGTGGTTCAAGTAATTTATAGAAAAGAATTTGGTTTGTTAAAAACTTTGATCATCGATAATGCTAAAAATTTTAACACAAAAATGATAATAGAGTTGTGCAAAAAATATAATATCAAGCATTTAAACTCGTCACCATACATGCCTAAGAGGGATGGTGTAATTGAGGAAACAAATAAGAATATCAAGAAAATCATGTAAAAAATGGTAGTCACATACAAATATTGATATGAGATACTTTCGTATACTTTGCATGCCTATCCCATAATTATAATAGCATCTATCGAAGCAACCCCATATCCTTTGATTTACAAGATAGAGGCAATCATGCCTTTAGAAGTGAAAATTCCTTCTATAAGAGTGTTTATGAAAACCCAACTAGAAGAACCAAATGGACTAAAATAAAGTATGAGGATTTGAATATGATCAATGAGAAGGGATTAACTATAACATGCCATGTATAGATGTATTAGAAGAAGATAGATAAGGCATATAATAAAAATGTGCGACTAAGAGAATTCTAAGAAAGAGATCTAGTAATCGAAAGATTCTATTGATCGAAGGATAAAACAAAATGGGTGGTAAATTATGAAGATCCCAATGTGGTTAGGAAAGTATTCTCCAACATATCATGCATTTTGGAAAATATGGATAGGGATCGTATAACTAAACTTATAAACTCTAATTTAGTAAAGAAATACTATACTTGAAATGTGTTATCTTCTTCTCCATTAAATAAATATGAAATTCAAGCCAAACTTATGCATGGCATTCGTTTTCCACTACATCTCTTTTTTTTTTGTTACAATCCATACCTTACCCCAACATTGATTGATCTCATTTAATATTATTTATAAATTAGCATGAAAGAAACATAAGGTATCATTGCAATGATTTATCCAAGTAATAGTAAACAAAGGTTATCTCAATAAAAACCAACTCTAAGTTATGATGAACCTAGATGAAAGTCTATTTTCATAGGCCTTTTCAACACAAGTTAAGATTTCCATATCTAGTTAAGTTTACTTCGACTAAAAATTGACAAGATACAAGTTCTAAGGTGATACTTGGTCTTCTATCCTATTAGGTACTACTAAGCAAATAAAATCGCAACTTGGGTTCAAAGAAAAAAATATATCTTGTCCAAGCTTGAAACCTATCATATAAATACAAGATGTGATCATTCAAGAAAAGACGAGAAAAATAATTTGTTTTTCCCAATGACCCACGGATTGTTTCCTAACAAATAAGATGTCTCATTAGTACCTCTTATAATAGTGAATAGTGTGTGCCTAGATCCTAAATTATATTTAGATGTTATTTCATCCATTCCTTGTTTAAGTAAAGCTCACTAGAGGAGGTCAAAACTTATCAAACTACATAGTCTCGCTATTGGAATGAGGAAAGGCCATTCTTTGATTATTTTTTTTACCTCTCTTGAAAAAAAAGTTATCCGTTACAATCCCATTTTGAGCCTTTTTTTATTTTATTCATAAAAAAACTTAGATTAATATCACCCCTCACATTGACAAGCAAATTTGAAAATAAAATAAAATGATGTTAATCCTAAAATATATTATTGAAGAAGCTTGATCTATGGTAATAAAATATACCATTAGATAATCCATCTATTCAATAAAAAACAAGATTCAAATAAAGAGTGGACTAATATCTTTAGTATTTGTTCTAAAATCCAAACGAGTTTTCAAAAATAACAAAAAAAAAAAAAAAAGAAACAAGAACAAAGTGTTAAGGGTCCAAGATGTCCCTTTACTATTTTAGTTGTCTTGATCTTGTGTTGACATGGAAAAATAGAAACCCTAAATTACCTCATATTTAAAAACCTTGTATATCCTAAATGTCCCCGTTTGAATTTGCCCTAAATCCCCAAATCATACAAAATCCTTAATTTGCTTTCTCTTTGCAAATTATTAGTGATTGATTGAAGAAACAAACACAAAATCAATAAATCATTCAAGAGTCCTCTTCTCTCATGGCTAAAATCTCTCCTAACAAACCCCGATTTGTTTTATCTCTTCAATTATGGTCGATCGATTAAAGAAAGCTCAACATTGATCTCTTTCTTCATCTTTTTTCTTTCTTTGTCATTGAAGCATATCTTCTTCATTTAATCATAATCATTCATCTTTTAATTTATTCTTCTATTAATGTCGCTCTACTTCTCTTCTCTTCACTTTCTTGAACACTTAAAATACAATCCATCTCTTCCCTCTCTTCTCATGTTTGATTTGTTCATTAGTTGCAATTTAATAAGCAATATTGTGTTTTTAATTTTATTAATGTTTATGGTTACTCTATATTATGATTTTGTTAATAATTTATGTAATTTTTTATGTGACTTATAATTAACACTCGTTGGTTTAAAATACACTAAGATAATGGATTCTCAAAGTTCATCTAATGAGTCAAAAACTAGAAGAATTATTCTAATCTATATTACGAGCACCTCAAAGACAAAAGTATGATTACGAACGGGCTCCTTTATTCAACAAGTGTGGAGAACGAGTTCGAAGATAGACATCATAAAGTGACCTTCACCCATTTATGAAGTTTTTATGTTGTCTAGTTCGTACTTGCAAGTGATTGGAGGAAGGAAGTTGGATGTGATTTTTATAAATAATGAGACTCATTTATACTTGGATAGAGCAAAAGATGTGATTTTAAGCATGAGAGGAAGACAAAAACAATTATTTGCTAAAAATAGATAGTCAATGAGAAAAAATAAGAGATTTGGTATTGAAATTACAAAACTAGAAGTTGATAAAGATGAATTGGCATTTTGAGAAGGAACAACTTCTTATAGAAATTGCAACACTTAGATCCGAAAAAAATTATGTGTTGGAAGAGGTGGATGTTTCAAACAAAAAGTTGAAAGAATACAAAGATGCATATGGAGAAAGTTATGCATATGGAGAAAGTTATGTTTAGATATAAAATAGGAATTCTATTATGCCTATTGTTTATTACGATGTTATTGATTTGTGATTAGCTAGGATGGTATGAATGTAATGTTAAAGGTAGTTATTATAAATGTAATTTTGTGTGATGTTTTGACGGTTGCAATTGTAAGCTAATTTTGATCAAAATGTTAATTTGTTACATTACTTGTTTGTAACTATTTTTTTTTGTATTGATTAATTATGGTGCTACACTTATTTGATGACAAACAAAAATTATAAATCACTTGTTGATATCGTTGCCAAAATTTGTATTCATTTACATTTATTTCGTACATGAAAGTGGAAAAAAATAGATGTATATGTTATTTTTAATTTTGTTTGCTAGTAGTAAATCATTTTCCATCAATTTTCCAACCTAATCCAACTTCACCCGAGAAAGGGACAAAAAATAGGTAGATTAGTACAAAAGCAAAAATGCATATTTAGGGTCCTTTATTTGCAAAGACTAAGTTGAAGCTCTTTTCTTTCAAGGTGGAAATCCCTCCTTGACTTATACCCTAAAAAAACCTCCATGAAACTTGTTTAGGAGATTCAACAATTTAATCAAGAACCAAACTTAATTAAAAACACACAATGAAAGAAAAAGAATGCGAGTTGTCAACATAACATTATCATCATATTTGACATTATCAATGAAATATAAAAATAACAATTATGTTGTTTGATTTTTTTTTTTATAAAATACCATAAATCATTCCAAATCTCATGTCAACAACAAAATAACAAAATTAAACCAAACATCTTCAACTCTATATTCTATAGATCTTTAAGATGTCATGTCAAAATGCAATCTACATCTCTATAAAAACAAACATCGAAACGAGTTAACGACCTTCACCTATATCCCAAATTCTATCATTTCTTCATTGGCCTTAAGAAAAAGAGATGACTTTTTCTCTATTATTTCCAAGCTCTAAATATAAAAAATAAAAAATTAATCCATGATTTAGTACATCTAGCAAAGAAAAAGAAAATAGGACCAAAACTTACATTCCATATAAAAAAAAAAAAAACTAGTTTCCTTCTTAACATAAAGGCCATGTCCTATAACCTTATTTTTAGAACCCTTTCATTTACCTTTGAAAAATCTTGAACCTCTGGCTAGATGTAACATCCATGACCTAAAACCTCCCTAGAAATGTAAATGTATTGTATAAATATTTTATAAATTAATAAAAAAGGTGTATATATTAAATGAGTGAGTGAATTTTGAAATTCAATGAAGAAAAACAAATACAAGTAAAATTAATGGAATGGGTTTATGGAATCAGGAAAGCTTAAATTAGATAATGATACCCTTAATTGATATGGTTATGCAATGCTAGAAAGGGTTCAAATGCAAAATATAAGGGTATAATTATAAAGATTAAATGTAATGGTTCTTAATTAAAATAGTTAAGAAACCTTATGGATTTGAATTAACATTTGGATTGCCCAAGATGAGGTCTAAATTGACAAAAAAATGTGATGTTATGGACTAAAATTACATGGTCAAATTACAAGGATTGAGAGTTAGAGGACTAAGGTGTAAAGTGCCTATAATATGAGGGACCCATTAGTTGAACTTAAGGGAAAAAATATGCTAAGAAAAATCTAGAATTAAAGACTTAAGAAGGAGAGGAGAAAAGGTTGGCAAGAGGGAAAAAGAAAAGGAAGAAAGAGGAGAGAAAAACCTAGGTCAAAAGAGGGAAACTTCAACCATCCGAACCACCATCCCAATCACTTTAACAAGTTTAAAAACACCTTAAATTAGTCTCTAAACCATCTCAAAAGATCAAGTAAGGAGAAGGGAAAAATTCTCCACTTTGTCAAAATTTTGGAATAAATAGCACGAAAGGAGCCAAAGAGGAAAAAGAAGAAGAAATGCCAAAATATTGAGTAAGGTAAGTATAATTCCTCACCTAGACCAAAACAAGTATATGTATGAAGGTGTAATTGAGTGTTGATTTGTAACTTACTAGATGAAGGGTTAGTAGATAGGTATTTGAGAATTATGTGATGTGGATTGAATTTGATTTTTTTAGTATTACTTACATGTTTGTGATGTGAGAAAAGTGTTGTTGAATGATTTGGATGATGTGAATGCTTATGTATGGATGATGTCTTTATTCCGAGAACAAGGTGGATGAATAACCCATAAGTAGGCATAGATTGGTATTTATCTTGTTTAATGCCTACTATATGTTTGAGACACCCCTAAGGATAGATTAAAAGAATGAGAGGTTATCCTTCACTTAGCTCAAGTTCGATTAAGTATGAAAAAAAGAACAAATAGGAAATTGTCAAATGTGAGACTTAGAGGATTAAGAGGAAAGGGAATGATTATGTTTATATGAAAAATTGATTGATTATGATGCTTGTTTGCTTGGCCTTGAGATGATATTCATTGTTTTTATGGAATGTGCATGGTATGTTTTATGTTGTATGCATACCTATGTTATCGAATATGTAATTGATATATGTTATGCATGTTCTTGCGGATTTTAAAAGATATGCTTGTTGAGAAAATGTTCAAGGCATTGCATTCTATTCAAATGCATATGCACATCATTATCATGAAAGAGAATTTTATATTCATGATATTTTAATAAAAGAAAAAAGGAATAAGGTTTTCATTATTGTCATGATTTTGATGATAGTGCCATTTCTTAGTCGAGAGATTTGGTAAAGGCCTTGATAGTTAAGGGATGTGGTGAAGGCTAAATTGGCCCACTTCTTTATTGAGGGATTTGATAAGGGCCTCAACAATTGGGGGATTTAGTAAAAACCCCAACTAAAGAATATGGTAAGGGCATTTCTTCATCATGGGATTCAATAAAGGACTAGATGGTTGGGAGATTTGATGATGGCCCCAATCAAAGAAATGATAAAGGAGAGGGTGCATCCAAAAAAAGAAAAGAAAATGGTTTTCAAAGACATGAAAAAGGAGTTTTGAAAGTTACATCATTTGCATTCATGCATAAAGAACATCATATGCATTGCATGAGTTATACTTACTCGAGTATTCTCTTACTCAACATTTGTTTCTTATTATATAAGAAATGAAAAAGATAAATAAAGAGTCACTATCAAGACAAGTGATGGATTTGCCTATTTTATGTGCTTTGGCTTTAGGGTAGTGAGTATGGGAATCCTATATAGCTTAACTTGATTTTTGATCTATGTATAGGAAGTTAAGCATTTTTGGCATGTATGTTAATCAATTAAACAAATGTTGTTTTGGTATAAATGGAAAGGTTAACTTGAATGTTAAGTGTGGTTAATTTAGCCTTGTTATCCATATAAGTTAGATGCTTAAAATGACTAGCATGACTAGGATGGTATAATGGATAGGAGGATGGAAATGATAGTAATAAATATAATAATTAAGAAATTAGAAAGAAATATTAAGGCTAAGACTAAAAAATGTAATGGCTAAATTATTAAAGTAGGTTTAAATAAAATCGGTAAGGCCTAATTAACCCTAATCAAAAAGGAAAACTTTTATACTCAAATTATATATAGTGGACCTAGTATCTTGTACTCGGTAGGGATCTAAAGTATGATAAATGCCCGCTTCCATAAATGCGCTAGAAATGACAATAGAGGAGGTTTCTTGGCTTATATTCATCAATGCACTTTGAATGCGAGTCAATGTTGATAATATCCATGAACTATCTTGGTTCTAGGTCGAGGGTGTTATAGAGTGGTTTGATGGCATATCCACGACCATATTGAGGTTTGTGCACCAAACCTTACGGATCAATTATGCTTGTATCTCTCCTTCCTTCTTTGAATGATATTTCTCTATTCAAGCACATATGACCATATCCTAAAATGAAAATCAAACCATCTGTAGGACTTCGCTCGTATGCCATATTTCCTATTTGGATATAAACCTTTCAACGGACAAGCACAAGCATGTTTGAGTTGTTCTTCAAGCTATGCAAAAGCATTCTTCTTGTGTCTCACATTCTTTCCTTAAATGAGTGTTTCTTCATTGAAACACATACGACTCGTGTCCTAAATTGAACATTAAACTCGTGTTAGGGACTCGCTGCCCATGTGCCTCATTTTCCTTTTAAGTGATACATTTTCAAGGACATGCACATGGAAGTGTTCCAAATGCTCTTCAATATATACAAATGTATCTTGTATGTGTGATCACTTCTTCCCTTTATGACTTATTTCTATGTAATTAACTTGGTTTATCCATGTAATGAATCACTTGTAAAGTTAATGTGAAATCCATGAAGATTGTTTAGGGTGTGCCTTGAACATCATGCTTGATGATAGGTGAATGTTATGAATTGTGAGGCATGAATGTGAATGTAAATGTAAATGTGAATGTTATGAGTTTTAAAGTCTAAATGTGAATATGAATGTGATATAATTAAATTAGTATTAAGTAATTAAGGAAAGAGAAACTAACAAGGTATGTAATTATGTACATGTGGTAGTGAGAATGCCACAAAGGAGGAATAACAATAATTATAGCAAAGCCGGACCAAGTATAGATATCATGGATAGGGAGGAACATCTCATGGTGCTACTTAAACAATAGCAAGACATCATACGGAATATGTAAAGGATGATGAAAGTATAGTAGTAACAACAACATAATCCAAAAGTGGCTAAAATACCATAATGAGTGGACATAGTTAAGCACTTTTGAAAGTTTAATCCAAAGGAGCTTAAAGGAAAGCTGGATCCAATGGCTATCGAAGAGTGGCTTGAATTGATAGAGATGATCTATGAGCATTTGGTTTGAAGGATGTAGATAGCATAGCATGTGCTACTTTTATGCTTATGAGTGATACACGCATATGTTGAGAGTCGACAAAGTCACCTTAGATGTGCCATAACTCATATAGACACTATCCAATAAAGTGTTTAACGCGGAATAGTTCTCAAACATTGTTAAGTCCCAAAAGATCCAAGAGTTTCGAAACTCAAGCAAGAAGATATAACGAGTGGCCAAATACATTTGACAATTTAAGCATAATTGTTGATTTGCCATTTTTATGTCGAGCAATAAGGCATAAAAGAAGGAACACTTCCTTCGAGTGCGAGAGGCTGAGATACGGAGCCTTGTATAAGTGTTGGCTAATAGCTAATTGGAAATGATCGGTTAAACACTTCAAATTGAGTCACATCAAAAGGAGTGGGTCTAGTTCCCATTAATGAGGAGGCCCAAAATTCCCAATAGGCCCACTGGTCTATTGGGAAAAATGAAGCCATTCATGAGGCCTTGGAAAGGGAATGTTAGAGGAAATGCTAAGAAAACTAAAGCTCCTACTCCATCACTAAGGAATGAAGTGAGGGACAAGCTAAGATATTTGAAATATGACCATTCATAAACCAATAACTATTTAATTAGCACCAATGTGTGCTACTTCTACGAGAGGCTAGACATTTAGTAATCGATTATCCAAAGCGAAAGGCAATGCCTAAACAACAATGTAAATATATGATATGGATATTTTATAAATTAGTAAAATGGTGTATTTATTGAATGAGTGAAGTTTGAAATTCAATGAAGGATAAAAAAACATAAGTAAAATTAATAGAATTGGTTCATGGAATGACAAAAGCTTGAATTAGATAATGGTACCCTTAATTGATATGGTTATGCATTGCCAAAGAGGTGCAATTGCAAAACATAAGGGTACAATTATAAATATTAAGTGTCATGGTCCTTAATTGAAACAATTAAGAAACCTTATAGACTAGAATTAAGTTTAGGAGGCCTACATGACGGCCAAATTGATGAAAAATATAAAGTTATGGATCGAGATTATATGGTCAAATTGTAAGGAATGGGAGTTTGAGGACTAGGGTTAAAGTGCATATGATGCGTGGGACCATTAATTGAACTTAAGGGCCAAAAAGTGTTAAGAAAAATCTAGAATTCTAGACTTAAGAAGGAGAGGAGAAAAGTCGGAAAAGAGAGAAAAGGAAAAGGGAGAAAGAGGAGAAAAACCAAGGTCAAAAGAGAAAAATTTCAAGCATCCAAAACCAGCACTCCTAATCCGTTAAACTAGTTTAGAAACACCTTAAATTAGTCTACAAACCATCTTAGAAGATCAAACAAGAAGAAAGAAAGAATTCTCCACTTGGTTGAAATATTGGAATGAAGAGAAAAGAAAAGAAGGAGCCAAAGAGGAAAAGGTCAAAAATTCTAAGTTAGGTAAGTATAATTCCTCACTTACAACATAAGAATTTATGTATGAAGGTGGAATTGAATGTTAATTTGTAGATATTGGATGAAGGGTTAGTAGATAGGTATTTAAGAATTTATGATATGGAATGAATTTTTTGATTTGTTTGGTATTGCATACATATTTGTGATATGAGAAAAGTGATGTTGAATGGTTTGAATGATATGAATGCTTATGTATGGATGATATCTTTGTTGTAAGAACAAGGTGGATGAACAAACCCTAAGTGGGCATAGATTGGAAGTTATCTTCTTTAATGCCTACCAAATGTTTGAACAAATGTCTTAGAGACATTCCTAAGGCTAGATTGAAAAAATGAGAGGTTGTCCTTCACCTAGCCCAAATTCAGCTAAGCATGGAAAAATAAGGACAAAGAGGAAATTGTTAAATATGAGGTTTAGAGGATTAAGAGGAATGAGAATGATTATGTTTATACGAAAAATTGATTGATTATGATGCTTGTTTACTTGGCTTTGAGATGATGTTCATTATTTTTATGGAATGTGCATAGTATGTTTTATGTTGCATGCATGCTTATGTTATTAGAATATGTAGTTGTTATATCATGTTGTACATGTTTTTAAGGATTTTCAAAGGATGTGCATGTTACGGAAATTTTTATGGCATTACATTCTGTTTAAATGCATATGCACATCATTATCATAAAAGAGGATTTTATATTCATGATTTTGATGAAAGGAAAAAGGTTTTAAGGAAAAAGGAAAATGGTTTCCATCATTTTCATAGTTTTCATGATAATTCTATTTCTTCGTCAAGCGATTCGTAAAAGCCTCGATAGTTAAGGGATTTGGTGAAGGCTCTAATTAAAGAAATTAGCCCACTTCTTCATTGAGGGATTTGATAAAGGCCTCGATAGGTAGGGGATTTCATAAAAGCCTTAAATAAAAATGTGATAAAGGTATTTCTTCATCAAGAGATTCAATAAAGGCCTTGATGGTTGGGAGGTACGGTAAAGGTCCTAGCCGAAGAATGTTAGTGTAGGTGCCCGAGATCCAACCATGTATCGATGAGCTTGAGTTAATGTATCATTGCATTATTTATTTTGGTAATAATAAAGAAGTCATTCCGTTAATTCTTTTGTTTATACATTCGGTAGAATTAGATATAAGTCCTTATGATATGCATTTGCAATAGTGATTGATCGAAAGATACGAGACAAATACTAATACACATAAATGATATCATTAAATGTCCCAAGTCATAGCATTTTTGAAAATGGACATTGACAATATATGGATTGACTTATGAGTGCTATATTCATGATATATAATAGCGATAGAAGATCTCACACATATTGGCATGGTGATGCCAAAGCAAGCACTTATGTGATTTATGTTAGAGAACATGTCACTAGACTTGACTCACCATAACAACCCATTTGGTTTTAGTCTATGAGAATCTCATATGAGATAAGTATAAATGGTCCTTAGACTTGAAGTCATCATGGTTATCTCATTAGAGGACTTATAGACTTCGACACTTGTTTTGATAGACCCATTAATGGGTTACACGTGGGCAATTAATTGGGTGCACTAGGAATCTAATGGAGGTAGGTGTATGATTAAGATAGGACATGCCATTCCTCGTATGCTAAAGGAATTATAACATTACACTTCGATAAATATCTGCTAAGAAATCTATGGCTATACTAGGAGTACACCAATAAAGCATAGTTAGTCTACTCTAACAACTAAGACATTTGGGAATCAAAGAAAACTTGTGTGATCATAATTGAACAAGGCTAATAACTAAGTTTGAGATCATATTGTGATGAGTTGACATAAGGAATGAATTGTATGGTAAACATGCTCATGAAAGATAATAATGGATTAACTAATCATTCTAGAGAATTCGGTAGTCATGATGCGTTGTTAGAGGTCAATCTTGAATTATGTATCAAGAGATTAAAGAGGAGTCTTTTATTCTTGATACATTACTAACATATCTAAGAGCCTATTGAGTCACATATATAAGTTTAAGTATTCACATTACAAATGAGAAGCAAAAATATTGGAAGAAATTTTCAATTATAAATGTTTCTTATTTTGGAAAGAGTTTCCAAAACAAAAACGTTTCCAAAAATGGAAAGCTTCCTATTTTAGAAATTAGTTTCCTAATTTGGAAGTTAGTTTCAAATTTCAAAATAAAGAACCTAAAAGGAAAAGAGTTTCCTAATTTAGGTTAAAGGGTATCTTGGGAAATTGCTTCCTAATGTGGTCTTTACCAAAATAATCTAAGAATATTTATTTGGATAGTCCAATTAAATTAATTGGGCTAAAATAGTTTTGGCCTATTAGATTTAATTAAAAAGCTTAAAGATAATTTTGGTGAGAGGATAAACATCAACCATATTGGATAAGGTTAAATGTTTTAAAGATAAACATCAATCTTATTGGATAAGGTTGAATGTTTTAAAGATAATAATCAAATTGTCCATATGTAAAATAACTCCTCATCTTTGGAGGACAAAGAAGCAACAACCTAGAGTCCTTTATGGACTCATAGCATGCCACTCTCCTTATCCTTGGAGGACAAGGAAACTCTCATATGAATAATTATGAGAGAGAGAAAATTCAGCTAACATAAGAAAGGAAAAAGAGAGAAAATTCAGCCAGCCCTAAAATCACCTAGTCCACATGATGAAGAGAGAAAATAAAAGAGAAAATATTTTTCTCCTAAACCCTAGCAAGAAATATTCTTTCCTTCTCTTTTAAGGTTGTCGCAAAAATTATCCGAGATTGATTTCTAGAGGAAATATAAAATAAAAAAAGATAGAGCTAGTACCTCATTAATTTTAAGTGCTTCTTTATGGATACTTAATCGTGTGGATCATCCATAGAGGCCGGACACTTGGATGGCTTTGTTGAAAAAGAGTTTAGATCCGTACTATAAGAGGTAATCCTTTACTTATAGCTTATAATTCATGTATATATGATTAGTAGATTCAACGACTTGATCTTGGGGCCTTAGATGGAGAAATTTTTTTTATTTATTCCGTACCTCTATAGGATGCATGATCCTTCAAAGAAACAATAAAGAAAAAGGTGCACTTAAAAAAGGAAAAGAAAAATGATTTTTGAAGGCTTGAAAAAGGACTTTATGAAAGTTGCACTATGTGCATTCATACATAAAGGAAATCATATGCATTGCATGAGTTATAGTTACTCGAGCATTCTTACGCTCACTATTTATTTCTTATGGTGTAAGAAATGATAAAAATAAATGAAGGGTCGCTACTTAAGACAAGTGATGAACTTGCCCATTTTGTTTGATTTGGCTTTGGAGTGGTGATGTGGAAGTCCTATATAGCTTAACTTGATTTTTTATGTATGTATAACAAGTTAGGCATTTTTGGCATGTATGTCAATCAATTAAACAAATGTTGTTTTGGTGCAAATGAAAAGGTTAGTTTGAATGTTAAATATGGTTAAGTTAGTCTTATTAGCCATATAACTTAGATACTTAAAATGACTAGCATAACTAGGAAGATATAATGGATAGGAGGATGAAAATGACTATAATCAATATAACAAGTAAGGAAGTAGAAAGAAGTACTAAGGCAAAGGCTTAAAAGAAATGTAATGGCTAAATTATTAGAGGAGGTTTAAATAAAATTAGTAAGTGCTAAGCTGAACTTGAAAGAAAAAAAAATTATGTACTCAAATTATGTATAGTGGAACTAGTATCCCATACTCAATAGGGACCTAAAGTATAATAAATGTCCACTTTTGTAAATGCATGAGGAATGACAAGGGAAAAGGCTTTAGCTTACATTCACTATGCTTTGAATGTAAGTCAATATTAGTAATATCTATGACCTTTTTAGGTCTTAGGTCAAATATGTTACACTAGAATTGAAGTTGAAGATTGGAAATCTATTTTTTGAATACACTCGAATCTCAATCTAGTTCTCCTCTTCCATCCTTTGCCTTTACTAGATCTTGAATGATTAGCTAGAATTGAAGTTAGTGATTACGAATCTATTTCTTGAACGGACTTAGATCCTAATCCAGTTCTCCTCCCCTTCTAAAATACCTTAAAGCATTGGCTAAAATTGAAGTTGGTGATTGGGAATATGCTTCTGAAGAAACTCGGATCCCAATCTAGTTCTCCTCTTCTTTCATCTACTCTTGATAGATCTTGAACTACTTGGTCTCTTCATTTAGTTTCTCTTTCTTGATTTAGTATTTTTCCTCTTATGAAAAAAAACATAAGCTTCTTTGAGTATTATTCTAGATAATAATTACACTTCCTTAAGTGTTGTTAATCATAAAATAACAACCTTGAACAATATTGTTTGCTTCATCATTCTTTTGTTTTCCATGACATTATAGAGAAATAATAAGTTATCAAATTTAATATAGCTTATAAAATTAAAAAATAACTTAGGATCCTAGTTTATCTTTTCAAGCAATTGTCTTCCTATAAGTGTATCATCCCAAGAACTTAGCCATTCATCCGTTGTAGGACATGTACCTTCTTGAGCCTAAAAATACAAAAAATCATGACTCATTGAATGCATACATAGTATAATTGTACTTTGTTAAAAATGAATAAAGTTATATTAACTAACCATTCTTTTTGGATTTCCGAACATGTAAGACTATCATGTCCCGTTTTGTGACATACATTGCATGTCATTCTTCTATCTATTCTAGATAGTTTAAAACCTTACTCTCCTTCCTAAGGTTTTGGAATCATCTTTTTTTTTCTCTAGTAACTTATCAATCTTAGGTGGAAGAATTATAGCTTTGTTAGTCTTTATTCTATACATTAGTCCATTAAATGGATTTATGGGATATTGGTATGGTTTTAAAAAATTTATCCACCTCATAACATTCATTAACATGGTCTTCTATGTTCAATTTTTTTAATAAGAAAACACACGTAGCATGTTCACATGAGATCTCGAGTCAAATCTCATTTTCTATAAGTGTAACTACAATTTTCAATATTAACTATATACTTACCATCGGTATTTGCTCTTGTGGACAATTTATAACCACATTCACCATTCCATTCAACTTCAAAATTATCTCTCAATTACTCATTTAACTCAATTTTTCCCATATATTAAGACCAAATTCTCTCTTAAACATCTTTTATGCAAAATTCCTTCAACTAACTACCAAGCGAGTCAAATATCCTTCGATAAAAAAATAATACTTGTTTTTACTTGGATTGCACTATGATGCTAGTGAATGTCTCACACATATTGTTATCCATATCATCATCCTTCATAAATGTGCTGAAAAATGGCACTGCACTAGTTCTTAACTAGGACTCTCATAAAATCTTCTAAAGCTTTCTTCTTCATTTTTCTCAACTCTTCTAATTCTTCATTAAACACTTATTTGGTTATTTACTTGTAACATTTTTAGAACCGAGCATGTAACTATTCTTTTTTATGTGTTTTTCTCTAATTTGTAAAAATATACCTAGCACACCATCTATGTATAGAATAAGACATCAACTCGGTAATTGTTCTTGTAAGTCTCTTAAAAAAAGGATAAATGTAATACATTGTAAGATAGAAATTTTAAAATCAAATAACTGGAAAATGCAATAAGTTTGAATATTACCTTTTGTTGTTCTAAAATGAATGTTCAACCATCACCATTGTAAAGATAGATGTGCGAGATCATTCATTAAAATTACAACAACCATTTCCATGTTTCATAATTCTCCCATCTCACCACTAACCTACATATAGGAAAAATTTGATTATTAGCATATCTCCCCATTGTAACTCTGTAACTCCCCATTCAATTGACCTTTTAGAAACCATCCATCAAAACCAATAATCTTCATGCATCTTTCTAAAAATCTATTTCTCATGCTCTAAAACAAACATACATCTTTAAGAACTCGTTGATATCTAACTTAGATTTCACAATAACGATGCTACATTGATTAGTTTTTTCTAATTTCTTTAGCTTAATCTTCAAGTTGTGAAAATTTCACCTTTAACGTCTCCACACAATAACTTTATAACTATATTCCTTATAGATTTTTTTTAAGTTAGTGAGATCTTGAGTCCCAAATCTATATGAGCTTGGATAATAATTTCTTTTAAAGTCATCATCAAACACAATCTTTCAAGCCTTTTGATTAACTCATTAGCCAAAATCCTATAATTAACACATTTACTCATAAAGTCGACATCGCATATATGTTCTTGCTCATATGTCTTCATAACTCGGCTTGATGTCCTACTATGTAGAGAACCTAAGCAAATCCATTAGTAATCCTCATCCTTCCATTCAGCCCTAATCCTAACATGATAATTCTTTATAAACTTGACAACTCTTTTGTGTTTCATTGAATGCTTTATAACAACTTGTGTAAATGGTTTTTATTCAAAAACATTATACCAATTTAAATGTGAGGGTTCATTTATACTATCATACGTAACAATCTTGCTTTTATCCTTTTACCATGTTACGCATCCGAATCATCATCGGTGGTTGATAAATACATCTTTTTCATCAAAATAATACTTATTTTCCCTCTACAATTCTACATCTACATAAACATAATTATTTGCGCCAAGCCCCTTAATATTTTCCTTATTATTCCCCTTCATATTTTCCTTACCAACCCTATTTACATTATCATCTTCATTCTCATATGCATTCCCATCCACATTTCTATTTATATTCACATCTTCATTCACATCTATATTTCCATCTGCATTCTCATCGACTTTATTCAGCTCTCAGCAATTCCTTACCTTTCCTACATTTTACACTTTTAACATAACTCCTTGCATGCTACACCTCTTCATCATTGTTATCACTTAGGCAAACACATTCAAAATCAACATCTTTTTCATCGCTTAATCAATCCTTTTCAACATCATCTTCATGTTTCTCAATATATTTATGCCTCTATACTATCCCTTCCTTTGTTTGCTCATGTTCCTCATTATCATAATTCTATTTATCCACTATCCCTCCTTCTACTTGCTAATGTTCCTCTTCATCATAATTCTACTTCTCTACTATCCCTCCCTCTATTAGCTCATTATTCTTCTTGAATTCTCTTTAAATAATTTCAACTTTAATTTCTCCAACAACATCATTTTCAACTACACAATGACTTGAACTTCCACAACTAGAAAATACACCAAAATAAAATCTACAATTCATATCAATACCAATGTTATCACATACAATCTTTGGATTATTCATAGTAAAATAAGGATTTTATTTGTCACCATTTTCATAATACAAATCAACACATTCAATTTTCACAAGTCAATCATAGGACATACACTTCGTCATCATATATCAACCCAAGGCATTTTGTTAAATTATTGCCTAGTTTTTAATCATTATAATACACACATGTTATATTCATATAACCATGTGTCTTATCGAAATCCAATAAATAAATAAATAAAACTCATTTTTTTCAATGTTAACATCAACTATAATACTATGTTCATACATCATAGATAAACCTAGACCACCAAACGTTTTATGTAATTTTTCCTTAATATGGACCTTTAGCTTACCCATTTGGAGGGACCACCGTGGAGGGATAACAATAAATAAAGAATGTAAAAAAAAATATTAAATAATTATAGAAAAATCACAATATAGATGGACCACTACATAAAATAATCTAAGACTAAAAAACGAACTTAAGAATTAAAAAAATTCATGTGACTTATCTCTATTTGAGGTTTGTAACTTATAATTGGATTTCCTTTAACTTCATAAAGCAATAGAAAGATAAAAGGATTGAAAGAAAAAGGGTGAGAGAAAATTATATAACGAACACAAGGAGAAGATTGGATAAAGAATTAGAAGAAAGATAAAATGGACTACAGTAGAATTTCCCTCAAAAATAAATAAAGAAAAAGAACTTAGAAGTTCATCGATAGATAAACAAAAAAGAAGAACTTAGAGGTTCCCTTACATATAAATGAAGAAGAAGAACCGAGGGTTGTGTTCTTATTTTTGTTTGATAATTGAAAGGAGAAGGAGAAATAAATTTAGGGTTAGGTTTAGGAAATCAAAAATTCAAAGGAGGAAATTTGAGATATATGGGATTTTAATTAGAGGGAACTTTGGGGTTTTTATTTTTCCATGTCATTACCTTGTTTATTGGTATTTGAAATTCAAAGAAAAAATTAATTACACATGTCAACATCATGTTCATCATATGCTAGAAATTGATGTCGTTGCTTGAATACTTAGATGGATGGAAAAAATTAAACATAAATTAATGGTAGAAGGATACAATAATTGAAAAAATTAGTAGAGGTACATGATTAAGAAAAATAAAAGAATAGAAAAACATCCCGAACCTTTAACCTTAAGAATAAACATAGAAGTGTGAGTTGGACCTACACAAAAAGGCCACGAACTAGGTAGATCATCAAAAGGATAAGTTTTCAAAACAAAGTGATCCAATATCAAGTATCCCGAAAATACTATTTAAGCCTTAAATATCCTTGCTTCATGAGAATCACACCACATCCTATGCTACGTGCTTATAAAAGACCTTTCTAACCGAAAGATGAACTACTAGATTGATAAGCCACAATCTTTAAATAATCAAATAGCTCATTGTAAAAAAGGATAGTCAAGATCGAAACACATATTTTGCATAACTATGGGTGATGCTAAAGATAGAAATGCATGAGGGCAAGAAACCATCTTGTAAATTTTAGGTAAAGATATCCTAAAGAAAATGCCAATAAGTCACCCCCTCATAAGGTCATGAACTCGAAACCCAAAACTCATTTGTTCAAACCATGTCCCAAAGAAATTCCTATTTGACATCGGATCGATTACATTATAACATTTGAATGATATGTTTTAGAGTATAGTAGAGAGTGATTGATCTTCAAATCCAAAAATCTTTAAACTAAAATCTTGTTAATTTCTTTTATAAAATTCAAAATCATAATATGTGAAAATTTTGGACATTTCAAAAACACATGTGAAATTCACTCAAAAGGCATAAAAAAAAACAAGTACGTCAAAAACCAAAATAGTCAATTGGAAATAAATCATAATAGGTGGATGATTGTTGCTTCTAAAGGTTTAGAAAAATCATTTCACCTCAATTGTTTATGAAATGTGAAAAGATATAAGTTTACTAAGAGCACCGATCAAGGCTAGGAGGAAATAAAATTATAGCCGCACTATAGGATATGATTCAATACGAAGTCTAGATGACCAAAAAGGAAACATCGATGGGGAGTTGAGTGTTTACAAAGAGGTAACCTATATTTCTCACATGTAATAAATTAACCATTGAAATTAGTCTCATTGATATATCACAAGAATTTCATCATAAAGGAAAGGATGAGAGACTCCTCCTAAACATGAAATCTAAAAGTCAAAGGACCATGAGGGGTCAATTTCCCCACATCATTTTAGGCAAGCTTGCCTAACGATCGATTGTCATTTCAAGCAATGTTGCCTAATTTAGTTCTTTATTTTAGATAAGGTTGCTTAATGATCACTTATCTAGGCTCGGTCGCCTAATAATAGACCCTTATCGTAGATTTGATCGCTTAATAATAGACCATCTATAAAATTAGGGACGAGTCACCCGAAAAAATCAAACCATCATTAGAAGTAGGGGTAGGTTATTTGAAATAACCAAACCATCCATATAAGTTGGAGCGAAGCCACTCGAAACAATCAAACCATCAATAAAAATAAGGGTAGGTCACTTGAAACAAGTAGACCATCGGTAAAAGTAAGGCAAGTTGCTTCAAACAAGTAAACCATTAGTAGAAGTAAGGGTAGGTCACTCAAAACAATAAGACTAATCTTGTCGATCAAAACTATTTTTCTTAACAAGCTCACTAAGCAAAGTAGATCTAAAATTTACACTTCGAATTAACATTGCATTGTAAGCATTATCAAGAAGAGGCAACTATCATTACCCTAAATTTGCCCCTTTCAATTATATTTATAGTGTAGGTTGAATTTGTTTTTTTTTATATTTTATTACTATTTACTTTTATTTTATTACTAAGGTTCAATTATATTTATCATTTTAAAATAAAATAATTGAAAATGAAATAATAAACCAAAAAAAAAGGAAATAAAATATAAAAATTTTTGGAATTATTTTCCTTCTATTACATTACCATAAATATGAAAGTACAAATAAAAAAAGAGGAAAAGAAAAACTATAAAAATAGGATTAATTACTTAGAAAATACGAGTTGATGGTTCAATTGAACGAATTGAAAAGAACAAAAACCAAAATCAAGGAACGTAGGTGTGCAATTACAAAAAAGTTTGAAAGAATGAAGGACCAAATTAATAATTTTAAAATATCATCATTTTAAAGATAATGAATGTACTATTCACTATCTTTTTTTACATGAATGGACATTTTTTTTCTTCTTCTTCATTTAGCCGAAGTGATTTGTCATCCAAATAACTAGCCTTGTCCTTCGCTTCCCTCTCCTCTCAACTCATCTAGGATAGCTTTGTCCTCTATTCCTTAATCCACATCACCCTACAAGTTGTAAAAAAAGAAAAAAATGTAAGATGAGAGACTAGAAAGTAGGAGAAAGATAACTGAAAAGTGGAAGAAATATAACACCAAAAAGAAAGATGAATGGCCATGATGAATGATGATGAACCAATAGCTAGAATCAAGCTAGAGTAAAATTCTAGAGGGAGAGACCTAAACTCGGTAGTGCAGGAAGGATTGTTTGATCTTTGAAATCTCTAAGCTTTGTGGTTTTTCAAAAAGTGTTATCTAATTTTGGTATCTTAAAAAAATAAAAGAAATAGTGAAAGGGAAGAACGGAAAGACTCAAGCTTGAAGAATAGTTCAAAGAACCCTCCGTTCTTAAACAACTAGAAATAGAAGAAGTCAAAGGGAAGAAAATTCACGCTTCAAGCATCCTTTCCATCAACTCGTCTCCCATAGTCACCGACCTCCAAACAAGCATTATTATTACTTTATTTCCTTTATTTACAATTCAAACCAATTTCTCATTATTGTCTATGTATCATCCTAAGTTCTCCGAAAGCTTAAACATTTTCAAACTTTGATCAATCTTGGCTAGTCTTGTCTAGGCTTCATGTTTCTATTTTTGATAAATTATTTGACGATTAACATATTTCATCCATAGCCATTAAGGAACTAAGTTTTATTTGACAATGATAAATGATGTTATCCATTTTGCATAAAGCTCATAGCTTGTAGAGAAGGGGAATTGGAACCTTTATTGAATATAGGTTATTATGCAAGACATTTGGTTTAGGTTAAAATGGAAATGATGTTAGTATTTTTTTTTATTTTTTTTTTAAGGTGTAAGCTTTAGTTTATATTAGAGAAGAAGAAGAAGAAAAAGAAGAAGCATAAGCTAGGAAGAAGGAACAAATGGCACGGGTTGGGGTTGAGTGTTTTGGTTGGGCTAGGGCTATAGAACTAGGTGAAGCAAAGTAAGGGATTAGGAAGGCCTAAGGCCTTGATTGGGCTAGAGCTATTGAATCGGGCCTAGGAAGGCTTGATGCCCAAGGTATTATTTGGGATGAGACTAAAGTTTAAGGAAAAGCAAAAGTTTAGCCAATTAGAGTTCTAGGCCTAGGGTGTTTAGGCTTGTTTGTTGTGGTAATAGGGCTAGGCTCATAAGCCACATAGTGTGGACGAGTGGGCCTTTTTCCTTATGTTTGGACTATATGATAGCGAGCTTTAATTTAGGGCTAGATTTCATTTTGGCAAACGACTAAAACATTAGGCCTCCAAACAAGCTGATTTTAAATTTTCGAGTTTATTTTTTTTATTTTAATTATTTTAACTAAGATTCCTTAATTATTTTTAGTTGAATTTTTTATATTTTTTTCTTATGTTTATTGTTAGAGTGTTTTTAAAATTTTAAATTTTTTAATCTATTTACTATTTATTTATAATTTATTTAATTTCATGTCTAATATTTATTTATTTTTATTGTCTAGGGAATTTAATTTTTTAGCTCACTTGTTTGATTTTATTTTAGTCCCAAATTTTCAAATTATATTTGTATGCTTGTTTATAGACTATGTGTTAAGTTTCATAATTTTAGGAGTTAATATTCTATTTATTTAGTATTTATTTTAGGAGCCAATACCTTAATTACTTTGATCTAAAATTCCTATGGTTTGTCCATATAATTGACCATGTTTTGTGTTTTAATGTTTGTAATTTTTAGAATTCATTTGTTATTTTCTTTTAATTTATTTCAAATTCTACAATGGTGTGTGTATATATATATATATCGTTTAGTTAAGGTAACGAGGGATCATCAAGTCTTCTAGATTCTAGGGACTAATGATAATCCTTCATTAAAACTCATCATGCTAAAAAAAATTCCATCTTAGGATAATTAGGAAATTCAAGTCAATTTAATGATTCTCATATTTAATGAACACAAAGATTATCCTCGACACCAAAAGAGGACATAAAACCAAAAGTTTATTAAGAAAAATGTAAGTCGGATATCATTAGTAATTAGGTCATTCCATGACATGCTGATCATCTCAATACTTAATTAGATCCGATGTTAAATTGATGATAATCTTAATTTTAAGTACAATTCCATAAAAAAAAAATATAATTTGACTTAGACAATGAATAAAGCTGGGAAATAAATTTAGAAAATAATTTGAAAAAATAAATTATTATGAGATGCATTTTAAGATTAAACCAAACATGGTATCTTTCCTTGAAAATGGTCCTTTGGGTGATTAATATCTTCTAAAAACATCACCAACTCCTTATCTATAATCTTTAAATCTAACGTCCTTTTTAGGTTTCTTAGTTTTCTTTAATACTAGATGACAACTTCAAAACATTTGTTAACTCATATTCCTAAAAAAATAAATCTAAATAAATTTTTTGGAAGTCTCCTAAATATTAGGTAGTGATAGTCATGCAATAAAAATTGATGAGTGGTCTATAGATTTAACTATCTAGCATAGCCCTTATTCATAACCATTCCTCATTCTTTTCTTGCCACTCCTATGGATGCTCTTATTCTTGTGATTAGTCTCGATAGCTTAAAAAAAATATCATTGCATTTACCAAACTTAAGATTTCTATTAGTTGCATACTCATAAAATAATAATAATAATAATGCCTCAACAAAATGAGCCTCATCCTTTTCAATATTCTCTTACACGTTTGTTCTTGGTAAAGGCAAGTAAATCATACCTATAAAGTAAAGGTCCTCCAGGCAAGTGGATATCTAGATAATGGTCATTGCAATTGCTTATTTAACTTTTTCATCAAAGCTGAACAGATTGATAAAATTGCAAAAACTTACACTCTTTAGTAAAGAGTATGTAATTGAGTCATAAATGTTATCTACTTCTTCCATATAGGGTATGGTGTGGCTAGAAGAAACCCAATAAATCTATATGTCAAATTCTTCTTCTTCCATCTTAATTAAATCAAGAAAATGGCATTCACTTAGCCATTATGATGATTTTGATGTTATGGTAGAGGATTTTCTTGTACACCATCTTCATTATAAAAAACAATCTCCCTTTTATTTAGATTTTTATGAAATAAAAACGTTAAATACTAATTTTTTTTTATTGAATACCCTACGTATCTATAGTTGCAATAATACTTGAGATTTAGTTTATCCTCTTGTGTCACCACCTTTGAAGTGGGCATGATCTATACAAGAATTAAGGAGCCACCTTGACTCAAGCAAGCCTTAAATACCTATACTACAATTATCAAACTTGTTGTAAATCAAATATCATTTTCAATTTGTAATATCATAATCGATAGTCAATACTTTATAATTCTATAGTGTTCATACATTTCCTAAAACAATAACCTTAATCAATATTCTAGCATAACTCTCATCCAATTCATAATATTACAACTTAACTAGTTAATATCTCCCGATTCTAATTCAAACTATAATTTTATAATACCTATACATATCTAATATAATAATCATAATCAACCTAACATAATTCCCATAAATATAACTGCATAGCTTCTAGAGTATACAATAATATCAAAATCCAAGTTAAGAATATTATAAATAAATGAGTTGCACAATTAATGTATCGGCTTTAGCTTTGTGAAAGTCAAAAGGCAATCTAACAAGCTCGACCAAACAGAAATAGTGGGATATGAGCAAAACAATAGCTCGGTGAGTAGATATTATTTAACATAAGTAAGAAAGAGAAGTAAACAAATGGATGATAATTCAAAATCTACCGAAGATGCAATGCATATTTCTTAAAATCAAATACATATTTTAAATATCAAATTATGTCTCATATTTTCAAGTCTTTCAAACTCATAATAAAAGTCTTATATCGAAATAAATATAATCGGATCAAATCATATCAAGTATCAAAAATCTACATTTAAGATAATTAAGTCATATCGTAGCATTGGATGCGAACACCCAAAGGCTACACCCTAATAGCTTGGTATCCCGTATATTAATCGACACACAAGCTAACATTATACCTCTCCGATTAGTAGGAGTATTTACATATTAATAAGCTCATAGGCTATGCCCCCATTGCTAGGTCCTCGAGGTTGTCAAATAAATTGAATATACTTACATACATTCCAAAAATCCAAAACAAAGATATCCAAACACAATTTATTCTCAAAATCAATTTTGGTACTACAATTCAATATCAAATCTCTTAATAAAAGTCTAAGCTCAAATACAAACTCATATTCAAAATTATAAATCAATTACTTACTTAAATTATATGAATAAAATAAAAAACAAGAATCTTAATCAAACTAATAGTTAAATCCATATAATTAAATCAAACGTTAAGTGAAACACTTACTAGAAATCTCTTAATAAAAGTCTAAGCTCAAATGCAAACTCATATTCAAAATTATAAATCAATTACTTACTTAAATTATATGAATAAAATCAAAAACAAGAATCTTAATCAAACTAATAGTTAAATCCATATAATTAAATCAAACGTTAAATGAAACACTTACTAGAAATCTCTTAATAAAAGTCTAAGCTCAAATACAAACTCATATTCAAAATTATAAATCAATTAATTACTTAAATTATATGAATAAAATCAAAAACAAGAATCTTAATCAAACTAATAGTTAAATCCATATAATTAAATCAAACCTTAAGTGAAACACTTACTAGAAATGCATAATCAAACCTTTTTTAGAGTCATATCAAATCATTTTTCAATATCAAATTGTTTCAAACTTTCACCAAGAGTTTGTTTCAATCAAAATTTTAATAGATGTGATAATGACATATTTAAATCAGTGATACATGATGAAACTATCAATGGAGTTGAAAAACAAGTTATGCTATATACTATCCACTCCTAGTGAAATTGAAAGATTAAGCAAAGTCAAGGTTGGTGAGATGGAGTCATCTCGCTCTAAAAATCTAATTATGCAAAATAATTGAATAATCAAATCATTATTAACACACATCAAAATATAATTTCAAAGAAAATAAATTATTTTAGAAATCAAAATACAAGATAAATTGCAAGAATGGATTTTATTAGAAAGATTCAAGTTAAGGGTTTTTAACTAAATTATTACTCTCCCAACCAATTCTCAACATTTACCCGATGATGATATATCAAGTTCATTCTACAATCCTTTTCTAACAAGCCAAATTACTCTTTGCTACAACAAATTATCCATCATTAATTTCAATTCAATTTTTACGCAATCAACTTTGTCTCCATAATCCATCATCCTAACCAAGTTGAGAATTTCTTAAACTCATAGTCCAATAATCAATTTCACACCACAATTATCTCATTTTAAGTATCAATTAGCCGAATTAATTGTTAAATCATCAAAATTTCAAATTCAATTCAAATTCTAATCCTAACCTAAATTTTTATTCTAGACATATAATAACTAGTGCTATTACGACTACACCTCAAATAACCCAATATAAAAAAATTCCAAAATAATCAATAAAAACATATAATCATCTCACTTTGAATATTAAATGAAAAAAAATTCACCTTTAACAAATGGATCTCCAACCCCAATTTCAATCCTAAAATCCCTCCAAACTTCAAGCTTAGTCTAGCTAAATTTAACTTTGATTATCTTATTTTCATGTTTTCTAGGGTATTTGAACAAGATTTTTAACATAAAAATAGAGGAGCGAATTGGATAAAGTAAAGGTAATTATTGGGAGAGAAAAGAGGAAGACGAAATGAAGAAAAATGGGTTAGAAATTGTTGTCTCGTTTTCCTTTTAAAGGCTACCTAATTTTATTTTATTATTTTTCTTTATATTCTTTTAATTTCTCTTTTCTAGGTTTAGAGACTAATTTTATTTTGTAACAAAAATTTAGATCTTTTAATTTATTCTAAAAATGCAATTAACCTCTAATTAACTTATAAATATTTTTTAAATCCTAATAATATATACTAACTTAACATTATTTTTAGGGTGGGTTATTATTTCTTGAAATGGGATTTTCTTCATCTACAAAAGAAAAGCAACGTGGTTAGCCATCTAATGATCTAACAAAGAGTAGACCATATCCATGGTGCAAAGGAAATGTGATGGTTGATTCATTTCCCATAATGGTGGCTCGATAATAAGCCCTCTTGTTTTTGTTTTATTATTTTTATTTTTATTTTATTTTTTTGAATCGTTCATTTAGCTAGATGAAATTAACTAAGAAACCCCTCTTATTATCACTAACGGTAGGAGTGAAGTTATTCTTTCTTAATAAATATCTTGGATATAGTTTCTCACTTCTACACGAGGATATTAACTAGGTTTGCAAACTAAATGTATGCCTTTTTAGTTAGAGATTTAAAAAATTCATTTAGCTTCACATTATCATCTAGGCCATAAACTCCTAAGGTCTTCAAACTTCATGAGATGCTCATTGGCATCCCTTCATTTTTCATTGAAAACTTTCAACATTTGACTCACGTAGTCCTTCAAATAAGGCCTCATAACAATATGGGTTGAATAGGCATATTTTATATCAAACTTACTAGTAGATTTTTCCGAGCTTCTTTTGAAAACCTTATCTATGTCTTCCTTAATAAGATAATGTTGTTGTTCATTAGAAGCGACAACATCATGAAGCGAGTTAATGGTCGTACATGGTCGTTTAGTAGATGTTTAATGGGTGGATTTTGTCCATGTCATTCAATTAAACAAGTGATATCAAATCATCTTCCGCATTAATGGTTGGTGGTATTATAGTTTGAGGGCAAATAGTCTAGGATAGTCCACTTATAGGTATTAGTTGGGTGATGTTACTAAGGGTCTAGGCAAATTATAACATTCTTGTCTTTGAGGATCTTGAAGATGTGATGTTACTCGTGCTATAGCTTGAGTTAATTATCTTGGAAAATCATCAAGACTTTGGTAATGGCCTAAAATCTTAACTGTGAAACAACCATGATAGGGTTCTAAGTAATGGGTCAAGACGAGGTACCGCTAGGCAATGTTAGCAATTTTTCACTACAAACTTGAGGTTTTAAGGATTATTATCGTTCTCAATTTTGAGCAAGTTGGTTTTGTTAAGATTATTACTAGGACTAGAGATGGTATCATCATTATTATCGATGGTTGACCTAGTTGTAGGATTTATATTCTTCTTGATAGTTGTAATAACCCATTTTTTATCCTCTATTTATTTTCATACAAAATTAAAAAAAAAAAAGAGAAATTCAAAAAAAAAAAAAGAGTGTTTGCATAATTGTCATTTTCATGATTTTTAGCCATTTTTATAAATTTTTAGAATTTTAATCTCTTAGAATTATTCCCTTATTTTTAATTGAAAAAGAAGAGAAAAATAATTAAAAATTTTGAGAAGATGATTTGGGATCCAATTGAAAATGATATGAAAAGTGAGGATCAAATGACATTCAATTAGAAATGTAATTGAAAAGGAATAAAAATCAACGAACTTGATTGAGAATTAATCGATTGCAAAATTAAAAAATAAAAATAAATAAAGACAATAAGAGTTAAACAATTTCAATTATGGACTTAATTGGAGACAAATAATAATGTATACATTGAAATTGACGAAAATAATTTGAGTGACTTAAATTGATTTTATCTCAAACCCAAAAAAAAAAAAAATCTCTATATAAATACCATTTTCACTTCGTTTTAGGAGAGCTTCCATCACCCATATACCTACCCTTAAAAACCCCTAGGAAGAAAAGATGGAAGGGGCAACAAAAAACCTTAGCAACCATCATTTTTTCCCTAAAAATAAAACCTTGGTAGGCACTTTCACTATAAAAGAATGACTATCATGGCTCCTCAAAATTGACTTTCATCTTCCCACACCAACCTCTATATATCGCTTCATCTAGTCAACGAGCTTAACCTTTCATTGCTACAAGCGTCATCATCACGAGTCGTCCTTAATCATGAAACACTAGCCTCGAGGTACAATCGAACCAACCTTCCTACTACCTCCCTTTCACCTTCATTGCCCAAAACCACCATCTCTCATAGTAAAAAGCACAAACACCTAGCATGCATTCCTTCAAAAACAAACATCCATGACCATCTCCTATTTTTATAGCCTTCCATTACCGGTAATCACAACTAAACACAAACACTCCAATCACCAAAAACTTTATCAAAATTTACCTCCCCACTAGCTATCCCCATCGATATAAAACCCCAATGTAGTAACCAGCCACAATAGTCACACCTTAAATACTCTACTCGCAATAGCCGACTCCATTATCCCTCTCTTTCATTGCCCACAAACCACAATCAGTCACCATCCAAATAGTTATTCCTCCTTATCTATTAGAACAACAATAACCTAACTTCTTTTCAATCAAAACCTTCACACCTAAAATAACAACCTCGCTCTCTCTAAGATAAAAATATGAATACTTTAACTAACCTCTACTCGTCAAGTCCATGCAAACCAACACCTAAAACTAGTTTTATCCTCCTCACTAACTTCCACCCACATTAAATCTCAATATTATCGACCACTCTTTCACATAAAGCCACTTACTAGATCTATCACTCACTATAACAAACTTCGACAAAGAAAAAACATAAATGGTTGTGATTTCTTACCACTTTATAGTTTCTTTAAACAAAGTCTTCCTCTCATCCTCATCTTCTATTTTGTTCATTACTCTTACCTCTCGATCTTCGTGCTTCTCAACTGTATCAATGTTATCTTGAGTTATCCAAGGAAAAATATCACACCGGACTATGTCATCCTCCCTCACTCCTCATCTCCTTTTCATCTTCCTTCAACAAACCAATGAAAAAAAAGATGAAGGATTTTCTTCGTAACATTGATTGTGAAAAAGCCACTACTATGAAGATCTTACATCGAGCTATAAAAGTTATGGCACTGTTAAAATTTGGGAGACAAGATATTCCTTTCGTTTAAGGGGAAGAGAATGGCTATGATCTTTACTAGCGATGTCATGATATATATTTAAGACTTGATGATTTTCAAATGGATGGTTTAGAATCTTGCATTTTGTTTAGAGAGGGGTAGTTTCATCCTTTCTAATAATAGGGGAAGTTTTGTCATTTCCAACTATAGGGGTAGTTTCATCATTTCCACCAAGCAAAGGTAGTTTCGTCTTTTCCACCAAGAGAGATATTTTTGTCCTTTTTTATGGCATTCTAAAGAGGTATGTTGGTCATTTTTTAGTAACCATTCGATTTGATTTCTTACTTCTTTCTTTTAACTATTTATTGTGTTATTTTATAATAATTTTTAGTTTTTTATGTGTTATCCTCAAAATATGTAGGGTGTGAAATTTATTTTAACATATGGTTTTGATTTAGTTATGATGTCGGACTAATGAGTTTCCTATTCATTAAAGGTAGATGATGGTTTCAATATAATTTATCCAATAATAAAAATGCTAAAACAATATTAAGGAATCAATTCGGGTCAATTTTATTTAACATTTCACGTAAACACTTTTAGTTAATCGTTCCTTGACATGCTAATTTTTTCGAACTTTAATTTGGATCAAATGCTAAACTCACAAGTCTTCTAAATTTTAGGACTTGACTTTAATTTAATACGATGCCATACATAAAAAAGATAAAAAAAATTATTTTAATAATGTTTTTCCATATGTCTAATAAAAACACATTTAGTTTAATTAAAAATAAGAACAAGAAAAGTAAGAGTTTTAAGCAAATTTAACGGGTCTCCAATCCAATAGGGACATGCCGAAGGATCATGCATCCTATGGAGGTAAAAAATAAATAAAATCCTACATTTAAGGTCCAAAGATCAAGTCATTGAATCAATTAACCATACATGAATAAATTTAAGGCAATGATTAAAGAATTACCTCTTATAGCATAGATCTAAAATCTTTTATCAAAAAAGTCATCTAATTGTTCGACCTCTATTGATAATCCATGCAATCAAGTATCTACAAAGAAGCACTCAAAATCAATAAGGTGCTAGCTCTACCTTTTTTTATTTGTGTAGTGTTTCCTACAAAATCAATCTTATGAAATTTTGTGACAATCTCAAAAGAGAAGGAAAGAGTATATTTGTGCTAGGGTTTTTGGAGAAAACTATTTTCTTCTTTTTTTTTCTTCACTTTCTTGTGAGCCCTAGTTAGTTTTTAGAGGTCGGCTGAATGTTTCCTTTCTGTCTCTCTCTTTGCTTAGTTGCCGCACCTATCTCTCTATATCTCTTATATTTATAGGAGAGTTTTCTTATCCTCTAAGGAAAAGGATAGGGGCGGCATTAAGTCCCCTTTAGGACTACTAGGTTATTGCTTCCTTATCCTCCAAGAATGAGGAATTATTTCTACATGTGGACTTTTGATCATTATCTTTAAAACATTCACCCTTATCCAATAAGGTTGATGTTTATCTTTCCACCAAAATATGTTAAGCCTTTTAATTAAATCTAATGGGCCAAAACTATTTTACCCTAATTAATTTATTTGGATTATCCAAATATATAATCTTAGATTAATTTAGGCGAGTCCACATTAGGAAATAATTTCTCAAAGTACCACTTTAACCTAATTAGGAAACTCATTTTCATTTTATGTTATTTACTTCCAAATTTGGAACTAACTTCCAAATTAGAAAACTGATTTTAAAAATAAGAAAATTTCCATTTTAAAAAACTTTCAAATTAAGGAAACATTCCATTTTAAGAAACTTCCTATCTAAGGAAACATTCCATTTTGGAAACACTTTCCAAAACGGAAAAATTTCATAATTGAAATTTTTTTAAAATATTTTTGCTTCTCATTTATAATGTGAATACTTAAACTTATGCATCCGACTCAATAAGCTCCTAGATATGTTAGCAATATATTAAAAACAAAAAACTCCTCTCTTATTTCTAGATAAATAAATCAAGATTGACCTCTAACAAGGCATCATGATTACCCAATTTTCACGAGCATGGTTACCATACAATTTAGTCCTCATGTCAATTTATGATAGTGTGATCTTGAACTTAGTTATAAGTTTTATTCGATTATGATCACATAATTTTTCTTTGATTCCCAAATGTCTTAGCTCTTAGAGTAAACCAACTATGCTCTATTGGTGTACTCCTACTATGGCCATAGATTTCTTGAGCGAGACATTTATCGAAGTGCAATGTGATAATTCCTTTAGCATACAAGGAACGACATGCCCTATCTTAGTCATACACCTATCTCCATTACATTCCTATTGCACTCAACGAATCACCCACGTGCAATCCTTTAATGGGTCCATCAAAACGAGTGTCAAAGTGTATAAGTCCTTTAATGAAGCGAGTTATGATGACTTCAAGTCTAAAGACCATTTATACCTATCTCGTATGAGATTTTCATAGACTAAAACCAAATGGGTTCTCATGGCGAGTCAAATCTAGTGACATGTTCTATAACATAAATAATCTAAGTGCTTGCTTTGGCATCACCATTGTAATAGGTGTGAGATCTCCTACTGCTATCATATAGCATGAGCATAGCACTCATAAGTTTATCCACATATAGTCGGTATCCAATCTTGACAATGCTATGACTTGGGACGTTTAATGATATCATTTATATGCATTAGTGTTTGCCTCACATCTTTCTATCAATCACTATTAGAAATACATATCATAAGGACTTCTATCTAATTTTACTAAATTTACGGACATAAAACATAAGAATTAATTTAATGACTTCTTTATTATTATTAAAATAAATAATGCAATAATATATTAACTTAAGCCTATCCAAACATGGTTTGATCTTGGGCACCTACACTAACAATCTTCCACTTATAGTAAAGCCAACCAGCCACATTCCTTAATCCCAACGATTGAGTAAGTGTGTCATGTTTCAACTATGACAAAGGCTTATTCAAGGGGTCGATTATGTTATTGTTAGTGTGGACCTTTTCTACCCTTATGTCGCCATGACTAATAATCTCTCAAATAAGATGGTAGTGTCGCAATGCATGCTTAGACCTTTGATGAGATATTGATTTCGTGGCTTGTGGTATATCTCTCGTTATTGTTTTAGATATCCCATAAATTTATTTTTTATTGGTTTAGGCTAGAGCTTATCTCCATATAAATGTTTAACATATACTTCACAACTCCAAATCTTAAATCTTAAAGAAAGATAATTTTGTTTTCTTTCCTTTCTATATCTCTTGTGGAGTTTGATCAACATACTTTATTGAAACCCTATTCAAAATAAATATCATTGTAAAGAGTGCATGTCTTCAAAATGATATTGGGATATCAATTTAACTCATCATGGATTGGACCATATCTCACAATGTCCTATTTCTCCTTTCGGAAACACCATTCATTTATGGTGTTTCGGGTGAGGTCCATTATGAGAGAATCCCATTCTCTTTCAAATGATCTAAAAATTTGATGCTTAAGTATTCTCCACCTTGATCTAATCGAAGTGCTTCAATACTTTTGCTAGTTTGTTTCTCAACTTCAAACTTAAATTCTTTAAAATTTTCAAATGCTCCATGTTTTTTTCGCATGAGATACACATAACTAAAATACCATTTATCATCGGTAAAGGTTATAAAATAATCATGCCCTCCTCAAGCTTTGGAGGACATGGGCCCATATGCATTGCTATGTATGAGGCCTAACATATTAGCGAGCTTTTTCACCTTTTCCACTAAAATGAGATTTTGTCATTTTATCAAGCAAACAAGATTCATCGACATTATAAGATTCATAATCAAATGATTCTAAGTATTGATTTTTATGTAGTTTGGTTATGCGATTTTCATTTATATGACCAAGTCAACAATGCCACATTAATGTTTTATTTAGATCATTAGTTTTGAGTCTTTTCACATTTATATTATATACGGGTGTGTCATGTTTAAAACATATAAGCCATTATTCACATCAGCACTTTCATATAAAATATCGTCTTTATAAAAGGAACAACTTCGTTTTTAAATCAAAAGAAAAAACCATCTTAGTCTAAACAAGAAATGAAAATGATATTCCTAGTTATACTAGGAATATAATAATAGTTTTTTAGTACAAGCATAAGTCCATATGGTAGTGCTAACTCATAGGTGTCGATCGCTAATGGCACAACTCTATAACCATTACCTACACATAATTTAATCTCTCTAAAAGTAGTCTTTCTAGCCTCTTTTAATAATCTTAAATTTCTACAAATGTGTACACATCCAATATCAAATACCCATGATGTTAGAGTAGAAATAAAAAAAATTTCTTCAATAACATGAATACTTAAGGTGTTTTGAGAACTCTTCTCTTGCACCTCTTCATGGCTCCTTATCGTCTATCACATAGAGCAATTTGCCATGTTGGAGGACATTCCTCTTATTCAATTTCTAGTTAAGGAAGTTTATGCCATTTAAGGCATTGCTTCCATTTATCATTGATCTCATTGATGTATTGCTAGTCATATGTGCAACAACCTTGACATAATAGAAAAACGTATAGTTAAGGTAATTAAATTACATAAAATGAAAATAAGCATAAATTAAAGAAGTAAAATCAATGTTTGCTCACATTATTTTTTTCAAGTTCTATAACCTTAAATATAAGACTCGAGAAAATTTTTTGATTCATTTTCTTAGTGGGTTAGGATCCCATCCTCTAACATGCATTAGCCTTGAGTTATCTCAACAAGCCATACATGAGGGATTAGGTAGGTAACTCCTTACCAATTACATCTAATTTAATTCCTAATTTCATTGGTATGATAACTCCTTGTCTTATCACATAAGATCTTATGTGAATACCAATCCTTGCTTACAAGTTTATTGAACCTTGAGTTATCTCAATAAACCCAACAACTCATTTAAGTTAGACCCAATGTTTGAGGACATCGCACGACCCATAATTTGTTTCCCTCGAGTAAGAAGTGACCTTAAGTTATCTTAACAAGCCAACAACGACCAAGAGAGTTTTTGTTCATAATATTGAAAAGCAATTAACTTAATATTTAATTTGAAGGATTTAATATGGCTAGTTTCATCCTATCATGTGTACTAAACAATAATCATATTATTCCTAATATGCATACTTATATTTTATCTTATAATAAACATACATCTCATGCATGACTCAAAGATCGATGAATAGTAATGGATCTCTAGTACTAGCCCTTTCGAGCCACAAGGAGACTAATGGGTCAATTCCTAGTTGACAAATTATTATAAATTATTTATGAATGTCTTCATTTCTTAGTGTCTTCTCCTTGTATCTATTCTAATTCCTATATTGTACTTTTACATATATTTAAAATAAGAAACCTTAAGTTACATTCGAAGGGAGTAAGATGAGAAGAGAAATGTAATAGAATAATAGAGAAAGCAAGACATGCATGTCCTATTTATCTAAAACATTACAAGCATTCACTCATACAACTAGGTCAACTTATCCATACTATTCACCCATGCATCAATCACATTGATACATGATAAACTAACTAAACACATTTCATTCATAAAAAAATTATAAATCTATGGTTTTGGTCATTTCATAAATTCATCAAAAAAAATTTAAAATTTCAATTTTAAAACCTTTTTGGGTCTTTAGGCTCGAGGGTTCACGAGACTTCAAAGTCTAAACCCTCGGGTTTGCGTGCTCGTTTGTGCTTACCCACAACTTCTAACTTGGCATGAAAGCACTCGGCCGGTGGCCTATTGCTTGGCCCGTATGCCCGATGCGCGACTTGACAAGCCAACACGCCTAGCATGAAGTGCTTGTCATGCATGCCTAGCGCACATGGCCTAACACTCTACTTGGCCTATATGCCTAATGTGCAACCCGATAGGCCAACGTGCTTGCATGCTCGTGCCCCTAACGCATGACGATCAATAGGGTTGTTGCACATGCGAGTGTTGACATCTAATGTCAACCTCGCATACCCTTACTGTTTTTGACCCAAAATTCAGTTTTATATTTATATAAAATACCACAAACACAAGATTTATAATCAACATAGCTAATTTATACGGTTAATCATAATTAATAAATCATACAACCAAAGATTCAACGGAGGCTCGATACCGATTGAAGGATCATGCATCCTATAGAGGAGCGAGAATAAACAAAAACTTTCCTCCATTAAAGACCACAAGATCAAGCTATTAAATCTATTAACCATACATATATGAATTTAAGGTAATGAATAAAGAATTACCTCTTGTAGCATAAATCCAAATTCTTTTTTAGAAAGTCATCCAATTATCCGACCTCTATTAATGATTCACACGAGTCCAAGTATCTATAAAGATGGACTCAAAATCGATAGGGTGCTAGCTCTATCTTTTTCGATTTGTGTAGTGTTTCCTATAAAATCAATCCCAAGAAATTTTATGACAACCTTAAAAGAGAAGAAAAAAGTGTATGTATGCTAGGGTTTTTGGATAAGACTATTTTTTTTCCTCACTTTACCGTGTGCCCTAGTTAGTTTTTAGGGTTGGTCGAATTTTTCTTTTTTCTCTCTTTTTTCTTAGTTGCCACACCTTTCTCTCCCCTTATATTTATAGGAGAGCTTCCTTATCCTTCGAGGACAATGAGAGGGGTGGCATTAATTCCCTTTCGGACTTTAGGTTATCGCTTCCTTATCATCTAAGGATGAGGAGATATTTTTACATGTCAACTTTTGATTATTACCTTCAAAACATTCATCATTATCCAATAAGGTTGATGTTTATCCTCTCACAAAAAATATCTTAAGGCTTTTAATTAAACCTAATGGTTCAAAACCATTTTAACCCAATTAATTTATTTGGACTCTCTAAATAAATAATTTTAGATTATTTTAGGTAGGTCCACATAAAGAAGCAATTTTTCAAAATACCCTCTAACCTAAATTCGAAAACTCATTTCCATTTTAGGTCATTTACTTTCAAATTTGGAACTAACTTCCAAATTAGGAAATTGATTTCTAAAATAGAAAACTTTTTCAAAATAGGAAACTTTCATAATAGGAAACTTTAATAATTGGAAACTTTTTTCAATATTTTTGCTTCTCATTCATAATGTGAATACTTAAACTTATGCATGTGACTTGATAGGCTCTTAGATATGCTAGAAATGTATCCGGAACAAAAGACTCATCTCTTATTTCTTGATACATAAATCAAGATTGACCTCTACCAAGGCATCATGACTACTCAATTTTCTAGGAGGATTAATTAATCCATTATTGCCTATTTTTAGCACCCAAATTTTTCAAACATAAAAAATAAAAAAATGTAAAAAAAGAAAAAACAAAGAAAAGGGATTGAAAAAATGTAATCAAAGGATACGATTGAAAAAGAGAGGAAAAAGTGACAAAAATGAAGTGAGTTTGTGAGATGAGAGACCAAACCAAACCTAGCCTAGAAAAAACCCTACATATAAAAAACTCAATGCCTTTTTTAGGGAAACTATTGTTCACCATCTTCATTTTTAGAACTAGCCTTCCCTATACTCTCTCACACGCAGATAGCAGTCTAAAATAGTCACCGCCCAAGCCTCCTCCACCTCCAGTAGTACCAATCCAACTCTCCCCTCCTTGCATAATTAACTCGAGCTTTCCAACCCCTCCACATGCGTTCCACCCCCATAGCCTCCAGCTCTCTTCGGCAGCCTCATCCAACCCCTTCACATACTAGCCTTCCTCGCCCACTCTAACCCACCACACGCCAACCCTCTCACCCACTCGCCCACGACAGACCCCACCAACATAGCCCCATGCTTATTGTCCCCTCATAGAGCCCACACCAACCCGCAGCCCTATTGCCCCCTCACATGCCCCACACCCTTCTCGCTCGCAAGCTCCAGCCCTCTCCTCACCCACCAAGCCTCCATGCCACAAGCCCTTACCACGGTCGACCACCTCCCATACCCATACACACAAGTAACCCCACTCCAGCCGGTAGCTCTAGCCTCGACTCCGATCAGTAGCTACCAAAAGCCCCCTACTCTAGACCCAAAACCCATCACAAAACTAGCCTCCTTCAAAGCCCCAAAACCAATCCGTAAAGCGACTTACAAACCGGGCATAAAATCCCTTTAAAAGTAGCTTCAAAAAAACTAACTCTAAAAGAAACCCGAAAAACCTATCAAAAAACCATCCAAAACCAGCGTTGCAACCATTACCAATAGCCTCCAAAAACCCTTACAGGGAAACCCCTTTGGACAGACCCATTTAAACAATCAAAGGAACCCCAAGAAAGCCCCTAAACCAGGTTTAAAAAAAAAACCCTAAAACCCTCCTAAACACCTACCAAAACAACCATGAAACCTCCCTCAAAATAGCATTTTGACAATTTTGGAGCTACGGAAAAATGAAGAAATAAAAACAAAAGACTTAAAAATTTTCTTATGTTGGATTACGTTGATAGAAACATGTTGTTATAAACTGCATTTCCTTGATTTTTGACGGAATAATAAGCAACAAAAGTTAGCATGAGTTTTTAGGAACTCTAACCTCTATAGTAGTAACTCTACAAATATTGAAGCCAAGTAAAGGAAGATCTTTTGGCCACCCTAGTAGTATTCTTACCCCATTGTCCACCGACAGATGCTCTCCTTTCCTAGCTAATTGAATAATCGATTATAATTGAGAATGAAAAGGGTAAGATCGACTCCAAATCGAACATCAACATTTCATAACTCTTGAGTAAAAATCCCGAAAACATGGTATTTCTAAAAATATGTTAAAAGGTTAAAAATGATTGGTGTGTATGGAATGTGATTAAAATTGTGATATTTGGCTTCATATTTATGGATTAAATGCGGCTAAAAAATAAAATATTACCGCAATAAGCGTTAAAGGATAAAATGCCCTGTTTTCCTATTATTATGCCCACTTCTCTAAATGGGAAGTTTGTGCTACTCTTATGGTTTAGTTGACTATCTATGATTGATTACAATATATAATGAAGTTGTCGATAGCTTCCCACTTATGTGATGAAGGTCGTTGGTGGTTCCGAAATTATTTTGTCAATTTGTCAATTTTTGCTAATTTTACCTATTTGCTTATTTGTCAATTTGTCAATTTTATCGATTTGCTAATTTATCGATTTTATCAATTTTTTCTATTTGCTATTTTTGCCTATTTTTTGAATTTTCCAATTTTTACCAATTTTTTGATTTTCACCTAAATGTTTATTTGTCAATTTTGCCTATTTGTCAATTTTGCCTATTTATCTATTTTTGCCTAACTACCAATTTGTCGATTTTATCTATTTTTCCTATCAACCAATTTGTCAATTTTGCCTATTTATCCATTTGCCAATTTATCGATTTTACTAATTTGCCTATTTTTCCTAATGGATCGTTTACCAATTATGCCAATTTTCAATTTTGTTGATTTTTTCTATTTGCCAATTTGTCGATTTTAACTGAATTGCCTATTTGTCTATTTGTTGATTTTACTCGATTTGTCCATTTTGCCATTATTTGCTTATTTCTACCTATTTACCTCTTTTTTCAATTAGCTTATCTTGTGTGTTTGCCTATTTGCTCATTTTTAGTTTTTTTTTTCAAGTATGCCATTTGAGTCGAGTTAGTAGCATATCCTCACATTCATTATTTTTAAACTATTCATTACAGAGTGAGGATAAGGTCTCTTCCCAAATCACTCAACCAATGGATAAATGCTTGAGAAATAGGTATAAAGGTTCATCATCAAAAATCAAAAATCAAATCAAAGTTTGTATGCAATACGACTTGGCTTAGGTAAGATGGGGTAGGGTTATTTTTACTTGTTTCATAAATATAATAAACTCATTCGGAACTCTAAACGGACTAGTCATAGGTTTTCCTAGTAACCATAATACTAGGTGGTGACTCCAATCATTTTTGCCATTTTCTCTATTTTCACCTCAACATGTCGCCCTCGCCACTAATGTCACCCCGCGATAGAATGGCAACTCCACTAGGAAAATACTTAGGTTCAGTGCTTTTACTCGTAATTCTAAATTTGATTTCGATGATAGAATGAACTTTTATGCTTGTATGCCAATTTGTGTAATTTTCTTACCTTGTTTAAATTTATAACTTTTTGCCATTGTTTGCCTCATAATTTTGTTTCGTTTATTTTTTTTATTTTTTGTACTATTATTTATGTCTCTATTTTTCTATATGGGACTAAATATGGAATAATGCCTATACACACACCACACTCACCATTGGTTTTTATGTTTATCACACACTTACCTCGGGACTTAGGGAGGTAGTCTTGGTGCCCCGATGGGTTTTACCTCGGGTAAACACTCATAAAATCTCAACTCTTCTTGCTAATCGCTAATGAGCAATGGGTAACCAATGATTTTTCACATTTACCACTCATCGCATTTAACGGACCCAACAATTCTATTTTGATTCGTTGGGTTTGAAGGGACCCTTTTGAGACTTAGATAAATCCTATCTCGTTCATGTAATAACTTAGAGCCGGACCTTAGGATCTTACCCGGTAAATGTCACTCGGGCAATTAAGATGTATTGAAACCTTGACCAAGCAATTTGGTCACGATGTTTCGGGATGGGTGATAAGAGGATTTAAATCTTATTTTTACAATGTTTGACTACTAAGGATGTTTCAAAGCTCAATTAGAATATTTTAAGGGTTATTGATGAAACATAATTTCATCTTTAAACCAATTTGGGATAATGTCAAAGAATCAACGATTGGATCCTCTTATCAAACCCACATGAAGGCTATTCAATATTCGAGTCCCAAGTGTCATTTTATTTTTAATATATTGTCTATATTTTGTGTTTGTTGTCTTTTGTCTAAGCGAAACATAGGTCAACCTACCAAAACTACATTTCCTTCGTGTATTCACCACACTTAGAGCAAGAAAAAAATGAAAAACGAAGAAAGGGTTCAATTTGAGCAAAATCACCGTAAGGAGATAGAGATGCTAAAGGAAGAGGTTGTTAGGCTTACTACTCTATTAAAACAAAGTAAGCAAAATCACATGTCTTCGAGAGATTATCATCCAAAGAGAAGTTGGCCATTCATCGGCTTTTCCAAAAGGGTTCACCACCGTGCCACTTGCCTCCCGGTATGCCTCATTTAGAGCCTACTCGGTATAACCGATCATGCAAATTATCCTATACCAAGGGGTATGTATGAGTTTGCTCTTAGACCTTCAAGCCTAGCTATTATATTGCCTCAAGCTCGTCCGAGCACTAATAGTAGCAATCGCTGATTTTGTTATTGAAGAGTTGGCCAAGGAATAGATAGTTTCGGAACTCGAAGCCGAGAAGCTCACTACCATTGAGAAACATCCGAGAGCTATCAAAGGTGTAGATATGTACAATCCCCTTCTTAGTGTAGATAAATATCTAATGTTGAATGTGGTGATTCCTCGAAAATTTAAAGTGCTTAAACCTACCAAATACACCAAGAGTCCATGTCCAAAGACCTACTTAAGGATCTATCCGAACAATATGATTAAGGTAGTATATGACGAAAAGCTACCTATCCATTTATTTTTCAAGAGTCTTAATGGGTCTACTCTCAACCGGTTTATTGATCTAGACCAAACGAAGATCAAGAGATGAAAAGATTTAGTGGACATATTCATGAGGTAGTATAAATTTAATTTAGAGATAACACCTAACGGATCTAGCTTACGATCTATGGAAAAAGGTCCGAGGGAATCGTTAGAGAGTATGCTCAACAAAAGTAAGAAATAGCGTCTCGCTTTCGTTCATCTCTTCTTGAGAGAGAGTTGGTTACTCTTTTTGTCAATACCCCTAAGGCCCCATATTATAATCATCCGATGAGTAATGGGTCAAACAACTTTGTGAAAATAGTATCTATTGTAGATCGGATAGAATAAGCCATCAAATCAAAAAGGATAGCCAATCCTTTTGAATCTAAACATAAGAGGAGTAACTTCAACTAGAGAAAATACTAAGAGGTACATCAAATTAGAGGATCATCTTTCATTCTTAGGGGCAATGGAATAACTCTCGGAGGAATAATAGTCCGTTCATCCATCAAAACAACATGCCCAACCTAACCGCCCAATTCATAATTCCTATAAATTCCAATTCGAACAATATAGTCAAGCCGACAACCCAAGCACCCACTTTCCACAACACCATATGCTGCACAACCCTTACCAAGCCGGCCAAACACATGCCTTATGCCAATGTCGGCCTTAAAACACACTACCAAAACCCATAACAATTCATAAACCAATAAAGTTCATCGACTCAAAACTCTCTAAGGAATACCAATAGAGGGCAATTCAATGATATATTATCGTCACTTCCCTTATCTCTTGCTAATCTCTTCGAGCACCTAGTAATTATTGGCCGGATAGCTCCTATGACACTCACACTTGCTTTAGCTATCATTTACTCATTGGTATAAGCCTAATAAAATTTTTGTATACCATAATGGTGCCAATTTTCATAATATTGAGAACTATGCAAGCTTCAAGAAAAAGGTGTGAAATTTGATTGATCAATGTTTGATTGCATTTAAAGATCCCTCAAATCCTCCAAACATCAATCCTTTGTCAAATCATGTCACTACTAGGGGAGTAAACATGCTATCATTGGATGACCCAAAATCGACCAAAGAGAGGAGCCGAGCAATTGGTTTGACTAATAAGTGTCTATTGTTTCCAAGACTAAATGGTTCGTTTAATATGATTATCTTTGCCTTTCTATCATTACAACATGATGCTGAACTTTTTATCATGCTTTCATAATGATGTTATTTTGTGGGATCGTGCAAATGTCTTTCATCCCTACCTACTTTCTTTCATTCATCTTTTTTTATTCTCTCTTTAGGGTACGTAATATGATCATATCCCGAAAGCACCAAATGATTGTACTAAAAATTATTGACCTAACTCGATGACACTAGACAAAGAAGAAGAGTTATGATTTTCATGGATTGAGTCATTTTTTTAATAAAAAAATAATTTCTATCGTCTTAGCATGGTTCATTGTTACTTTGAAGCTAAGAGATGTTTATTTGTCATGTATCATCCATCATTTTAAGCTATCCAAGTTGAAAGAAGTAAAATGATGAATGCATTCAACATATTTCAAAAGTGGTCGACTTTCATAATATGTCATGTAAATGTCAAGGGGTAATTCTTTTTATCAAAACCAAAAGCATCATTTCTCTATGAGCCTTTTTAAGACAGACCTTGCCAAGATGATATAATGACATCCAAAATGAGAAGCTAAATGATTTAATGACAAGTGGTGAACACTTGGGTCATGATGTCATTCGACCATCGCTTTCTTCTTCATAAATCATGATCTTTAAATGAAACCAAAGCCTATCGGCTTGAGTAACTCATACTATAGATGAAGAAAGGCCTTTTTTAATATATCCTTCATAAGTAAATTTTACCATTCGTTATCCTATTTTGAGCCTTTGATAATTTCTTTTGATAAAAATCTAGATCGGGATCACCCCTCACGTTGGAGGCAATTTAAAGGTGTATGAAATCGATTATGTTCTCTTAAAAAATTAGAGATTTGGTTCACAAAAATCAAAAAGAGCCTTGACGATTATTCTAAAATAATGGGGGCAAAAAAATGAAATGAAAAAGAAAATAATAACCAAATGACACTAAACGAAAGAAAGTGTTCTTTAAATGGCCCTTGTTGTGATTCGGAGCTAGAAAAGGTTATGGAATCCCAAAAATGATATGAGTGAACATCGAAGCGGAATTGAGATTAGAAATGAGATCAACCATTAAAGTGCCAAATTTAGTATGGCCAAGCCTAATATAATTTTGATGGGTCATCATATGATCCCGAGTCTTTAGACCCTCAAACACCTTTTGAGCATTTTTACATCCTTTTATTCATGAGCCAAAGCCTTAGCCTATATTATGTGCCTTCGAAGCCCTTTCGATTGATGATGACTTGGTTTGTGTTGATAAGTTTTAACTTAAAAAAAAAAACAAAATGAAAAAAAGAAAGAAATTATTTTTGGATCATAAATCATCATTCATGGTATTGATTTATTAGTTTTTCATTAAACAATTGAGGGGCAAGGAACAAACAAAAATCAAGGTTTTTTCTAGATAGACTACCCATTTAAACCTAGGAAACCACTTGAGCCTACCTTTCTTGAACATCCCTCGAGCCCATGACATTCATTTGAACATCTCACTTCCTTTGAGACAATATTTGACACTTGCCCTTCCAAAAAATTATTTCTTTCTAAGCCTTTGATTTGATCCGAATACATTCCACTCACTTAGCATAAAGAGGATAATCTTAAAAATTATATTATGATATTTACATGATATGTTTTGGCTTTTGACCAAATGAATTAAATATTTTCTTGAATGAGATTACATTCTAGTAAACATCTCTATGATTTCTCTTGAATAATTTAGCTTGGTTCGATTATTGGAGTATACGACATAATCCATGAAAGTCAACAATTAAAAGTCGAGTCTTTTAAAAAAACTCAAAATCAAAGTCGGAATCAAATTTGATCGACCTCACTTTTATCCAAAGCAACAAAGATCATTTGAGTTATGGCCCAAATTTATTACCGTAATCATTTCAACTTCACTTATCTCGTTCTTGCTTTGTCCAACAAAACACGATTTGCCCCTTTTATCTTTCAAAATGGCCCGATTTCTATAGATATGATCGGTCCCTACAAAGCCTTTTCTTTGATCTTATGCATAATCCTGTGATTAACATCATTTATGAAATATAATTATTCAATAAGTCGATAAGTGATAATTTAATAAGAGTTTTGCTCATGCATGATAGGCAAGAAGGCTTTCTTTGTGAAACTAGGCATAAGGTCTTTCCCGATGGATTAAGAAAGCGATAATGAAAAGTATCACCATGATTTATGGGTCAAAATCTTTGATCTATGTTGACAAAAGCCCAAACACTTGGGGGCAATACTGCAGAAGAGTGAAAGAATGAACAATTACTTACCTAACCACGAAGCAAATGCCACTCAAACGACATGAATGATAGCCTGGTCAAAACCTAAAAAGGGGAGACATAATTTAAGAACATGTGATTAAACGAGAGAAAAATCGAGTAAGAGCGATTAGCCTAAAACCTTGAGCCTATTCGGATGATGGTGACTTACAAATGAGGAGAAGAAGGGGAAGTTTATATTTTGGCGGTGACAATTTATGTTTCTTCAATGATAATTAAGTATGTCATTCACACTCTTATGAATTGATCTGTTTGTTTGCTAATTGATTTAACCTTGTCTATTGATTTGTTTGTTTGCTGCAATTTTATGATTTTATATACAAGCTTACTATGCAAAGCCAAAGAAAAGTTAATTTTTCAATGGCTTTGCACCATAAGCATTGTAAAAAGAGGACAACTATTAGCATCTAAATTTTTTCAAAAAATACAAAAATACAAAAACAAAAAAGAAAAGAGACTGAAAAATATAATTAAGGGATGCGATTGAAAAAGCCGAGAAAAAAGTGACCAAAATGAAGCGAGTTTGTGAGGTAAAGAACCAAACCAAACTTATCCTAGAAACAACCTTACATATAAAAAGCCCTCCATACCCTTTTTAGGGCAGCTACTATTAACCATCTCCATTTTCATAACTAGCCATCCCTCTACTCTCTTACGAGCGGTAGCAACTCCGAAATAGCCATTACCCAAGCCTCCTCCACGTCCGACCATAGCAGTTCGGCTCCCCTCCTCGCTCGAGCGGCTCGCGCTCTCGAACCCCTCCACATGCTTGCCACCCTCATAGCCTCCAGCTCTCTTTCGTAGCCTCACTCGGCCCCTCAACAGGCTAACCTTCCTCATCCACTCCAGCCCACCACACGCTAGCCCTCTCACCCACTCGCCCATAACCGACCTCACCAACACGAGCCTCATGCCTATTGTCCCCTCACATTCCCCACACCGACCCACGACCCTACCGCCCCCTCACACATCCCACACCCTTCTCGCCCGTAAGCTCTAACCCTCTCATCACCTAAACTCTCGCCCACTAAGCCTCCATACCATAAGCCCTTACCTAGCAAGCCATCCCCTATGTCGACACACACAATAGCCCCACTCCAACCAAGCAACTCTAGCCTCAACTCCAACCCGTAGCCACCAAAAGTCCCTTACTCTAGAACCAAAACCCATTGTAAAACTAGCCTCTTTCAAAGCCATAAAACCAGGCCGTAAAGTAGCTACAAACTAGGCATAAAATCCCTCTAAAAGTAGCCTTAAAAAACCAACCCCAAAACGGACACGAAAAACCCACCAAAAAACCCTTCAAAATCGGCCATGCAACCATTACCAATAGCCTCCAAAACCTTTGTAGATAAACCCCTTTGGATAGCCTATTTAAACCATCAAAGTAGCCCTAAAAACACCCCTAAACTAGCTTTAACACAACCTAAAAAATTCTCCCAAAACGACCACAAAACCTCCCTCAAAACGACCCTCGACACTTTTAGAGCTATCGAAAAAAGGAAGAAATAATAAATTAAAAAAACTCAAAACATTTCTTGTGTTGGATTGTTTTGTCAAAAATAACATGATTTTTTAGGCTGTATTTGCTTGATTTTTGATAAGAGAATAAGCGACAAAAATCATCTTGACCTTTCAGGAACCCTAACTCTATAATAGTAACTTTGTAAATTTTGAAGCCAAGTAAAGTAAGATCTCTTGGCCACCCTAGTACTATTCATTCTCATTCCCTACTAGCATTTACTCTTCTTTTCCGGCTAAGAGAATAATCGATTATCATCAAGAATGAAGAGAGTAAGACTTACTCCAAATCAAACATCAACATTTTAAGACTCTTGGGTAAAAATCCCGAAAACATGGCACTTCTAAAAACATATTAAAAGGTTAAAATGACTGGTGTGTGTGGAATATGGTTAAAATTATGATATTTGGCTTCACATTTATTGATTAAATACGGTTAAAAAAATAAAATATTACTCGAATAACCGTTAAAGGAAAAAATTCCTTATTTTCTTATTATTATGCCCACTTGTGTAAATGTGAAGTTTGTGCTACTCTTATGGTTTAGATGACTATCCATGATTGATTTCAATGTACAATAAAGTCGTCGATGACTTCCCACTTATGTGACGAAGTTGTTGGTGGTTTCAAAATTATTTTGCCAATTTATTGATTTTTGAAAATTTTGCCTATTTTACCTAACTCGTCGATTTACCAATTTTGCCTAATTGTCTATTTGTCTATTTTTCAATTTATTGATTTTGTTGATTTACTAATTTGTCGATTTTATCAATTTTGCCTATTTGTTATTTTTACCTATTTTTCCAATTTGCTAATTTTTGCAAATTTGTCGATTTTTGCTCGATTGCCTATTTGTCAATTTTGCCTATTTGTTGATTTTTGCCTAACTATCAATTTTTTGATTTCATCAATTTGCCAATTTGTCGATTTTATTGATTTTTCCTATTTGCCAATTTGTCGATTTTGCCTATTTGTTAATTTTTCGATTTTGCCTAATTGTTCATTTGCCAATTTTGCCAATTTGTCAATTTTGTCAATTTTGTCAATTTGTCAATTTGTTGATTTTGCTCGAATTGCCTATTTGTCTACTTGCTGATTTTGTTGATTTTTCCATTTTTCCACTATTTGCCTATCTCTACCTGTTTTCTTATTTTGCCAATTTTCCTATCTTGTATATTTGTCTATTTATCTATTTTTAAGTTTTATTTTTCATTTATGCCATTTGAGCTGAATTAGCAGCATATCCTTGTGTTCATCAATTTGAAAACTATTCATTAAAGAGTGAGGATAAGGTCTCTAACCAACCAAGTCCCAAATCACTCGATCAGCGGGCAAATGCTTGAGAGATATGTATAGATGTTCATCATTGAAAATTAGTAATCAAATCAAAGTTTATACGCAATGCGACTTGCCTTATGTAGGATGGGATAGGGTGATTTTTAATCTTTCCTACACATAATAAACCCCTTATTTAAAACTCTAAACAAACCAAGTCATAGGGTTTCCTAGTAACTATAATACTAGGTAATGACTCCAATCATTTTTTCTCATTTTCCTTATTTTTTTCTAAACACGTCATCCTCGCCACCAACGTACCCCTGCGACACCTTTCACGAGCATGGTTACTATATAATTTAGTTCTCATGTCAATTTATCACGAGTATAATCTCGAACTTGGTTATAAGTTTTGTTCGATTATGATCATACAAATTTTTTTTTATTTTCAAATGTCTTAGCTCTTAGAGTAAATCAACTATGCTATGTTAGTGTACTCTAAAATAGCCATAGATTTTTTGAGCGAGACATTTATCGAAGTAGAATGTGATAACTCCGTTATCATACAAGGAATGACATGTCTTATCTTAGTCATACAATTACCTTCATTAGATTCCCGGTGCATCCAATGAATCGGCCACATACAACCCTTTAATGGGTCCATCAAAATGAATGAAAAAATACATAAGTCTTTAATGAGACAACCATGATGACTTCAAGTCTAAGGACCATATGTACCCATCTTGTATGAGATTCCTATAGACTAAAACTAAATAGGTTCTCATGGCGAGTCAAATCTAGGGACATATTCTCTAACATAAATCACCTAAGTGCTTTCTTTGGCATCACCATGCTAATGAGTGTGAGATCTTCTATCGCTATCATATAGCATGAGCATAGCACTCACAAGTTTATCCGTATATAGTCGGTGTCCATTCTTGACATTGCTATGACTTGGGAATGTTTAATGATATCATTTATATACATTAGTGTTTGTCTCACATTTTTTGATCAATCACTATTGCGAATGCATAACATAAGGGCTTTTATATAATTTTACTAAATTTATGAACATAAAACACATGAATTAATAGAATGACTTCTTTATTATTATTAAAATAAATAATACAATAATACATTAACTCAACCTCATCCAAACGTGGTTAGATCTTGGGCACATGCACTAACACATACGTTATTAATTAATTCGGATCGACCACTTTAGTAATTTGGTCATTCTCTAACATATTGACTACATCGAGACTTAAAATAGATCTAATCTTGAATTGACAAAACTCTAGGTGTTGAGGTCGAACTATCGGTTTAATATGATGCTATAAACAAAAAAAAAAAATGAATTGGCTTAGGAAATAAAACTTGAAATTTGACGTGGGATTAATTTTGGCAAATAATAAATTTTTTAAAGATAAACTTTTAGGACTAGATTAGACATGATATCTTTTTCTCAAAAAAGACGTATTTAGGGGATTAATATCTTTCCAATTGTATAAACAACTCTTTACCTTAGGATCTATGAGTCAATGTCATTTTTAGGTTTGTTAGTCCTTTCAATACTAGATGGTGACTACAAAATTAATAATAACTCATATCCCTATTAAATAACCAAATAAAATAATTTTTAATTAGATAAATTTTTGAAAGCCCTATGAAAATCTAGTAGCGACATAATAATAATAACTCCAATAGGGATTTATAGTTAGGCCATAGGTTTAATCTTGTTTAATTTATCTCTTTTATTTATTTTTATCATTTATTTTCCAAGTCATCTATTTTTCATGTCATTTATTTTTATCATTTAAATAATTCTAAGTTATTTATTTTATATAATTTATATTTGGTATTTTAATTCCTATATATATTCAAAGTCTTTTAATTCATGTTATTTATTTACTTACTCAAATTTTTATACATAGTTGTGAACTAGGTTGGATGTGTTTATTTTGAACTATTGCACACCCTACAAAGAAAGATTGCGAAGCTCTATAGTTGAGTCGAAGAACCCTTTTTCCTTTAAATAGAGAGATTTAGAGGTAAGTATAAAAAAAGTCTACTAATGTTCATCTAGACTCTTATTTAGACTGGAACTCACCCTATGTATATGAAATTATGGAATGACCTTCCCATGCCTCCTAGGGCATAAAATTAGAGGCTAAATTACTCCACCGATAATGTGGACGATTTAAAAGGACTTTAGTAGTAGATAAATCTTACCTAAACCCTAGAAAAGTTAGTTCCTATCCATTAAGGTTGACCAATTAAGACATGAACTATCTTCAAAAAGGTTAGTTCTAACCCTTGCTCTTTTTTATATATAGGTTATGATCAAATCAAATCATGATAGAAAGAAGATGGAGAATACTATTGAGGATTTTAGGCCGAGATCAAAATGAGCTTAGTTTGTGGATAGGAGACTTTTTATCCTTAGATTTTATGTCGAAGCTACCAAAAAAAAAGATACAACTTATAAGAACCAATTACACCTTTGAAGAGGAACTCGTAAAAGGTTCAAAAACCTCATATCCATTATTGCCTCATATCTAGGTTTAGAGTTGACTAGAGTAGAATAAGGACCTATTATGTAATGAAAAATATCATAAACATTGTAATATGATTCGAGTGGTTGTAACATTTTATCATTGTAATATATATCAAATAATTTCTTTATCCTTTAATGAAAAATGGCTCTAAGTCACATTTAGCATGTTCTAGAAGGCTAAGTTTCAAATTCTTCTATGTATATTATCATAAGATGCACTCATCACTCGGGTCCCAAAAAAAAAAAATCTTATCAAAGACAAATCGATCCGGGGTAGGCATGTTTCTCGAATCATCTATAGAGTTATACTTTTGGTGAGTATTAAAGAAAAGCTGATTTGACCTATCTTCGGTATAAACTCTTTCATGATTTGAAGTTTTCAACGAGCAAAGTGACTCATCTAACCCGATTCACATTATTGCATTATGCATTTTTGTTTATGTATATTCATTGTATATATTTCTTTGTGAGAATAAATCGATTCAAAGAAACATAGGCTATACTTAACAAAATCTTAACTCGTCCCTACACCAAGCAAGTCAACAAAAATGGAAACAAAAAATAAAATCTAAGAGAATCAAATTATTTAATAAAAAGTGGTTGCTTTAAGAAATGTAGTATCACGCTTAAGCTGGTTTGCTCGAGATGGCTCTCTTATCTAAACTATTAGAAGGTGAAGCTTCGATAGTGAAGGATTCATTCTTTCATCCTACAACACAAGTCCCTCTACCAAGTTCTCTATATCGATATACTCCTTTCATGGTGGTAAAGGACCTCCTTTAGTTACTTCATCAAACCATATGACATTACCCATTACCAAGAACTTGCCACTCTTACTTGCTTTATCTTGACATATGGCCTTTCTTCTAAATCATTTGGTTCAAATACGGATCTCTACATGCTCGTCCCAAGATAATTAAGAGGTCAAGAAAGGAAAGGACGTTAGATTTATAGGTCAAATCATTCCCTTGATGATGGAAAAAAATTAAAAATAGAAAAAGATGGGCCCACCTAAAACGTCAAGTAATCAATTTAGAGAGGGAACTATTTCAAAATGACTAGCTAGGGGCCAAAAAAGAGCAATTTCAATGACAAATCTTATGTGAGTAGGGTTGACCTTCATGGTATGAGTAGTGAACCATATGGAGGTATTTTAGGAGATGGCAAGCACTAGCTTTTTGAACACATCCACCACTAAAATACATTGGGATCCCCATACTATAAATACTTAAGTAGTAGCTTTTCATGTTAGTTTACCGATCTCATGAATATGGCGAGGGAAATAGAGCATGTGTTAATTTTAAGAAAAGTCAAGGCTTCAAAAGACACTCCTAGTGAGAGAATTTGCTTATGATGTCTTTAAGATAAACCCTAATCTCCATGTTAATTTTTCGAATGCTCATGAATAGACCTTAACAAAATAAGGGAAACCTTTTTGTCCCTTATCTATGTATCTAATGCAAAATCAAACAATCTTCAACAACCCACAAATACCACATAACCCTTACCACTAAAACAACCAAGATCATAAAAAAAGATTCTAAACAACTACCACCCTTGCCTTTCTCATTATCTAAAATGTTTGAGCACCTAGTACACATTAGGTTGATTACATTAATTCCAGCCAAACCAAAGCACCACCTTATCTTACATGATACAAACAAGATGAGAGGTGTTAATATCATTCCTGTGCTAAAGGCGTAACTCGATAATTATCCAACTTTTAAGAAGAGATTATTATCTTTGATCAAGAAAAGATGAATCAATTAAAGATAGCCTAAATGCTTCTAATGGGAACACAATCCCTATTCCAAACCATACGACTAACAATACAAGGAATGAAGAAACCGAGTAAGCTTAAAACTTATGGTGAGGATGCAAGCTCATGATTTGAAAATGTTGTTTTTTAATTTTTTCAGAATTTAAACATTATTTTCTTAAATGTTTTGATTATGCATGAATTAAGTTGTATCATTGAATTAAAGAATGCTTCTACTTTCTTTTATAATTTTATATTGTCGTATCGAAAATCAAAATATGTCCATTTGAAAGTATTATTTTGGCAAGTTTATTTAAAAACATTCAAAAGGTTTGATCAAAATTCAAAGTATAAAACATAGATATTAGAGGCAATCCTTCATTTTGTTGAAACCCAAAGATATATTTTTCTTTCCTAATAACCTTCTAAATAGAAAGTGAGGGTGAAATCCTTCATTTTGTTGAAAAAAAAATCTTTTATCTTTTCCTAAATAAACTTTCAAAGGAAATTTTTGCCTATGAAGACCTCATGAAGCCTAAAGTTGAAACACTAAATGATTGGTGTCCTAAATAATAATAAATAGTACATCTTCAAGTCATGATCCCAAGTTATATTCATTACTTCTCTTCTTTGGTTAATCTAATGGTTTTCCAAATTAATAATTTTTTTTCAAAAGAGATTAGTATTTATCAACATACGTAAATTACTCTTTAAGATGAAAAAAGGTCATCTTTTATATACCTCATAAAGTCATCTCCCTCGTCATCCCACTTTGAGTCTTGATGATTCTTTTTATGATAACCTAGACTAGTATCACCCCTCACACTAGAGATTGAATACAAAGTCCATAAATCTCAAAAATTTCTATCAAAAGAACTCGATCAATGATTCTAAAAATGACGGGGAATGAGAAAGCAAAGAAACAAAAAAAGACTAAAGAAACAAAAAAAGAAAAAGAGAAAAAAGAAAAAATTCCTAATAAAAAATTACAAGTCAAGATGGAAATCAAAATTCGGATAAACGAGCAATGAGAGTTAAGGCTAGGAAACAAAGTCAACAATCAAAACGACAAAATCACTACGACAAGTCTAAAAAGAAAAACTTTTCAAGAACATCAAGATGACACAAAAGCCTAACTAACGGCTAAATGACAAAATTCAAGCGAGCATTGCATAAAAAGACTTTTATGGACAACAAAATGATCCAATGTTATAAGACCCTTAAATACTTTTTTAGCCTTTATGTATCCATTTATTTTTTTACAAGCCCAAGCCATAGCTCTATATTATGTGCTTCTACAAGCTCTATTTGATATATATATATATATATATATATATATAACTAGTTCACATATGCTATTGAATTCTAATCTCAAAGAAAAACAAGAATGATTGACAAAAACAAGAAACATGAATAGCAGGTATGTAGTTCATCGCTCTTTATAACACCAAGTCATAAGTTTTCATTAACTAAACTTGAGGGCATGAAAAATAAACAGAATTAAAAAATGGAGTGTTTGCATAATTATCTTTTTTCATGATTTTGAGGCATTTTTATAAATTTCTAGGATTTTAATTTATTAGAATTGTTTCCCCAATTTTAACTAAAAAGGAAAAAAAGAGAGAAAATAATTTAAAAAAATATTGAGAATATGAATTAGGATCTAATTAATGATGTGTAAAGTAATGACCAAATGATATTCAATTAGGGATGTAATTAGAAAAAGGATAAAAATAAATGAACTTGATTAAGAATTAATCAATAAAAAATTAAAAGAAATCAAGAGAATAAGGATTAAATAATTTCAATTAAGGAGTTACTTGGAGACAAATAATAATATATACATTGAAATTGACAAAAATAATCCAAGAAATGACTTAAATTAATTTTATCTCAAACCCTAAAAAGCTCGTACATAAACACTTTTCTCACTTTATTTTGGGAAAGCTTCCATCACCCATCTACCTACCCCTAAAAAACCCTAGCAAGAAAAAATGTAGGAGGCAACAAAAAAACCTAGTAGCCATCATCTTTTCCATTAAAACAAAACCTTGGTAGCCACCTTCACTATAAAAGAATGACTTCTATAGCTCTTCCAAACTAACTTCCATCTACCCACATCAGCCTTTACAAACTACTTCACCTAACCAATAGACTTAACCTTTCATCAATATAACTGCCATTACCACTAGCTTCTCTTAGCCATGAAACACTAGCCTTAAGCTCCACCCAAACCAACCTCCCTACTGCCTCTCTTTCTCTTTCATTACCTAAAACCACCATAATTCAAATTCAAAAACACAAACACCTAGCATGAATACCTCTCAAAGCAAACATTATTGCCCATCTCCTATCTTTATAGCCTCCTATTACTAGTAATCCCAACCAAACATAACCCCTCCAACCACCCAAAACCTTACTAGCCTTTACCTCCCTACTAGCCATCCTCACCACTACAAAACTCCACTATAGTAGCCAGCCATAGCAGTCACACTTCCCAAACTCCACTATAGTATTAAGCTCTATTATCCCTCTTCTTCAATATCCACAAACCCTAACCAGTCACCAACTAAACATTTATTCCACCCTATCCATCAAAACACTTATAACCTAACTTCTTTATAATCGAAACCTTCACACCTAAAATAATAACCTCGATCTCTTATAAACAAAAATACAAACACTTAACTTACAACCTCTAACCTCTCCTATCAAGCCCACACGAGACCTACACCCAAAACTAGTTTCATCCTCCTCACTAACTACCACTCGCACCAAACCTCAACACTGCCGACCACCTTCCACATAAAGCTACTCCTTGGATTTATGACTCATTATAAAAAAAAACTCCCAATGAAGGAAAAAAACACAAATTGTGGTGATTTCTAGTGACTTTGCGGTTTCTTCAAACAAAGTATTCATTTCATCTTTATCTTCCGCTTTATTCATTACTCTTACCTCCGGATCCTCCTATTTCTCAATCGTATCGATGTTGTCTCGAGCTACCTATGGAAGAATCTCACACCAACCTCATCCTCTATCTCTCCTCATCTTCTCTCTTCATCTTCCTTCAACATACTAACGGAAGCAAAGATGAAGGGTTTTCTTTATAACATTGATCGTGACAAAGCCATTATTATGAAGATCTTAGACCGAGCTATAAAAGTCAAGGCACTACTAAAATTTGGGAGACAAGATATTCCTTCCATTTAAAAGGAAGACAATGGCTATGATCTTTACTAGGGAGGTCATGCTATATATTTAGAACCTAATGATATTCGGATGGATGGCTAGGAATCTAGCATTTTGTTTGGAGATGGGCAATTTCATCTTTTCTAGTAATAAGGTCAATTTCATCATTTCTAGTAGTAGGGGTAGTTTTATCATTTCTAGCAATAGAGTAGTTTTGTCTTTTTTAGCAACAGGGGTAGTCTCATCATTTCCATCGAGTAGGGGCAATTTCCTATTTTCCACCAAAAGGGACATTTTGGTCATTTTCAATGATGTTCTAACGGGGTATTTTGGTCATTTTTTAGTGACTATTTAGTTTGATTTGTTACTTCTTCTTTTTTAATTCTTTTATTTTGTTCTTTTGTAATAATTTTTGGTGTTATGTGTGTTAGAAAACCCGAAAATATATAAATATATGGGTGTGAAATTTATTTTAACATATGGTTTTGATTTGGTAGTGATATCGAATCAACAAGTCTCTTATTCATAAAGGACGGATGCTTGATTTTCATATATTTTATTCACTAATGAAAATACTAAAAAATAATAAGGAATCAATTCGGATCAATTTTATTTAACATTTTACGTAAATACTTTTAGTTAATTAAATCATTTCTCAACATACCAATCTTTTCACGACTTTAATTTAGATCCGATGCTAAATTAATAAGACTCTAAAATTTTGGGACTCAATGTTAATTTAACACAATGTCGTAAATAAAAAAGATAAAAAAAAATGATTTTGATAATATTTTTTCCATATGTTTCAAAATAAAGTACCTTTAGTTTAATTAAGAATAAGAACAAAAAAAGAAAGAGTTTTTAAGGAAATTTAACGAGTCTCCTATCTAATAGGGACAATCGTTATTAATTAATTCAAATCGAGTCACTTTAGTAATTAGATCGTTCTCCAAAATACCGATTATGTCGAGACTTAAAGTGGATTTGATGTTGAATTAACGAGACTTTCAACATTGGGGTCCGGTGATTAGCTTAATACGATGCCACAAATAAAAATAAAAAATCAATTAGTCTAGAAAATAAATCTTGGAATTTGACTTAGGATTAATTTTGGTAAATAATAGAATTTTTTAGAGATAAAATTTTAGGACTAAATCGGACATGGTATCTTTCCTCGAAAATGGTGCATTTGGGTGATTGATATCTTTCCAAATGTATAATCAACTCTTTATCTTATAATCTCTAAACTAGTGTCATTTTAAGTTTTCTAGTCCCTACAATACTAGCTAGTGATTCCAAAATTAATAATAACTCATATCCTAATAAATAACAAACAAAATAATTTTTAATTAGATAAATTTTTGAAGGTCCTATGAAAGTCGAATAACAAAAGTGTTTTTGAAAGAGACTATTGTTCTTTTGTAATCACTAACTTTCTAATCAAGTTTCCAAAATACGTAGAGGGGTCCTTGAAAAATTATCAAACAACTAGTGAGTATACTTGGTCTAGGTTAAATATAGAGAGTTAGTATTTTTACTTAAAAAATAACGATCAACTAACCAAGTAAAATGAATACAAGTGATGTAGGAAAATGAGCAAGTAATGCAAGAAAGACTTAAGTTGAGTGACAAATAGATGGATGGTCATTGTCCAAACCGATGAAGCCTTAAGTGATGTCTAATGTATGAGTTAGAGAGCTTTGAGAGAAAAGAGTTAGAGTTTAATTATGAACCTTGATCGTTAGGATCGTATCACATTATCCATATTTAAATGGTCGATTCAAGTTGAAAAAATTGAGTTTTTTGGATTATATTGCTTTAACGTACAAGGAAAAACTAAAAAATTAACAATTAGGTTTTTCTTTAACAAACCTTACTTTAAACTTATCAAATCAATCTCTGTAATTTATTTTAAGAATAAGACATGAATACTAGTCCAGCCAAAATATTTGTAGCCATTCTTTTGTTGCCTAGATCCTTGGATTAGATTAGGTCCATTGTGAGTTTCATTTATTTATTGTATATCTTGGATTTATACTTTATACAGTCTACAGCTTTATATTAGATGTGGCTCATTTTCAATATAATTTATTTATTATATAGTTTAGATCCATGTCAAAAATAAATAAATAAATAATATAAATTAATACATAATAAAATTAATTAAATTATTTAATTTATTTTTTAAAAGAAAAATAGCATTACACGTCGAAAAAATAGCGCAAAATAAATTATCACGCGCCACTTCCTTCATAAACGTGGGTCACACTACGTACGTTCTCAAATCGATCGTGATGATAGCAGGATCCTTTTTTCCAAGACGAAAGCTGCATTTTATTTTGGATTGTTGTTTGACTACCCTAAAATATGTCATTGGTGACGAATTTTTTCAGGATAGATTTTCAATGGAAAAATATTTATTTTAAAAGCTGAACGATAAAATTTTTAACCATTAAAAAAACTCATCAGCGTAATTTCGACAAAGAAAAAAAAAGAAAAAATAACTTTAATTTTGTCATGGCAATGGAATAATCCATCGAATTTTTTAATAAATAATCTTTTTTAAAAAATTATTGATGATCAGAAACTTTTTCAATAATTTTAAAACTGAAAGTACTTTTTTTTTTTTTTTGTATTGCATTTTCAATTACTAATGAAAAAAAATTTTAATTTAGAAGAAAAATTCCAGCTAATTTTTTTTTTCCAAAATTACACAAAAAATATCTCTAGTTAATTATAAATTTACTCTTCGAAAAGATTGCAACAAAAAAGAGCTTCCAGCTAAATATTTTAAATATGGGCATATTAAATTTATGATGGATAAGAAATTTTATACATTTATAATTCCTTATTCAATTCCATTGGCAAATGATAAATGTCAATTAATCTGGCATATTATTTTCCATAATTTCTTTTGGGACGGATTAGCAATTGATTACTCTTTTTTATTAAATTTTAAGAGTAATTTTCGAGAGGAATTAATATTCTAACTCAAATTAATTTGTCACAAATTATTGTCTATATGCATGGATTAAACCATTGAAGAGTCATTTGCGACCAATTGTTGGGTCGGTGATTAGCAACCGACGTTTTCCACACAAATCTAATTTACGAGGCTTAGCCGACCAAATCGTTGGGTTTCGCAACTGCAATTGGGTCCTATTTATTTATTGATTAATGCTTTCTTGGTAGCGTTAATTTCATGTCACTGTAACCTTAAGGAACGAAACAAAATTCAAGATCAGAGTATATAATCTATACAGTGGGCTGGGCGGCTTCACAGTTGTCTATGGAAAATTCTCAAGGCACCGTATTATCTTAATTATCTCAAGAGTCCCCCTTTTATATAATCAATATGGGATTCATTTTAAATGAATTTTATTTTGGTAAAAGTAAAGAGTATGATTTCAGATATATTAAATAAATAATTTATCACCATTTAGGACGCTAAATATTCGGTATGTGAGTAAATCCTGATAAAGTTGTTTCCGTACTTACTTTGATAACCTAAAATAAATTAATTAGCAATTAATTTTTTTTCTTTAATCCTCGAGCATTTTTATGTTAGTTTTGACTTTTAGTTTTCAAATATTGAAAATACATATCTTTTCAAGAGAATAATATATTATATACACCCAAATTAATGTATTCATGAATACTTTTGTTGTCGAATTTTTTATAAATATATATTTTATAGTTCTAGATGGTAACATGCGAACAGACTCATTTATCATCTAAATCAATAGATAAAAAAATAAAAAAATAAAAAATAAAATTTAATGCAATGGATATTCTAAAATGAATGTTTTAGCCTGTAACAAATTAATTAGCAAGCATCATAAGACTGATTGTCATATCTTTAAATTTTATACTTTGCTTTTTGCCTAACTTGACTCTGCTGTCATTCTTCTATTGGTCAAGCTGTATGGCTCTGATCGATGATGTCGGAGAATGACAAACACCCACGTTTTCTCTTTAGTCTGTTAAAAAAAAAATACTTTTTTTTTTTTTGTGTTGACATTTTAACATCCCAAGTGATGCTTTTGTCACGCCCTTTATTTTTTTTAAACCTAAGAAAATCCATCTGATTTGTCAAAGAAAAATTAATTTAATTAAAGGATACCTAATATGAAAACCCCCATTATAGTTTTAATTGTGATCATTTCGAATATATCAACGATTCAATCTATTCCAATGTATCATTTGTAAAGATTTGAAAGCAAACCAAATTTTAACTAAGGGGATGGTTAGATTTTAATTATTTGATGGACCATATCTCCACTTGATACCAAAATATCACATTTACTATTTCTTTTTCAGAAAAATAAGGTGGTTTCTGGTGCATAACCCTAGAGGTGTTTTATTTAATTATTCTTTTACAGATCTGAGTGGTGATTTGACTGTGCTAAATTTTCTCAATTACCAACTTAGGAGAGTTTTTTTGTTGGCATGATCGTCCTCTCTCTCTCTCTTATATATATATATATATATATATATATATATATATAAACTACTAGAAAAAAATAAATTACCGATGGAATTTAGCAACAGATTGTTTTTCGTCGCCGATTACAAAATAATATTTTTTATGACAGTTTAGTCACGGATTAAAGACGGATACTTAGCGACGGAAAACAATTCGTCGCTAAATAAAGCAAGAAAAAAAAAGTGTCAAAATTAGCGACGGATTAGCGATGAAAATTCGATTGCCAAATATAAAATTAGCAATCGAATTTAGTCCGTCGGTAGCTCTCGGGGAAATTTTCCACCCCAATCGGTGACGGACCGATCAATCCATCGCTGATTGGGAGGGAAAATTCCCCCTAAATGGCGACAAATCGATCGTACTGTCGCCGAATGGGAGGGAAATTCCCCCCAAACGACGACAGATCGTCATCCATCACCGATTGGGGGAAATTTTCCCTCCCATTCGAGTGTCGGAAGAGCTGTCTGTCGCTATTTGGGGGAAATTTCCCCCAAATAGCAACGGATCGGCCAATCCGTCGCCAATTAGCGACTAATGGGTCCGTCGGTGTTTTGGGGGGAATTTCCCCTCAAATAGCGATGAAATCGGGTCCATCACTATTTTGCTTATATATACCAGCGTCCCCTCCCTCATACTTCTTCATTTGTTTCCCTCACCTCCACTACACCTCCCTTTCTAGCACTAACCAAAAAAGGCCACCCACGCCGCCCCACACTACTAAATTTTTTTCTAAAGCATCCAACTAAGTAAGGGATATCTTTCTTCCTCAAAATTGGATCATATCCGTGCTCTATATACATGATCCGTCGAGTAAAACTTTCTCTCTCTAACTTGTTTTTTTTTTTTAAGTCGGATAAATGTTATATATTTTTAGTTAATTTTTTTATTTATTAGTTTATTAATTTTTTGAATGTTTTTAATTACCTTGTTATGTTAATTTGTATGCGGTAGTTTAAATTTGTTAGTTGTTATTTTATTTTTATAACTATTAGATTTATTTTGCTAAGTTTTAGTTTGTTGTTATTTTAGTTGTTAGGTTAATTTTTATCTTAACGTAAAGCTTAAAAATATAAATTTTGTTGATTTTCAATTGTTAGATTAAAATTTAATTTTTTAATCTTAAATTGTTAGTATGATTAATTGAATTAATTATATATTTATTTGTTTTTAGTGTTATAGGTTAATTTGCTTAGTTGTTCGTTTAAATTTAATTTTGAAATTATATTATTTTTGATGTAGTTTAGTAAATTCGAATGTAAATTTTATAAGTAATTTTATTAGTTTAATTATTAAAATTAAAATAATATAAAATGTATAATGATTTAATCGGATCGAAAAAAAATTTAAAAAAATATATATAATTAAAAAGTTAAAATAAACATTAAAAATTTTATAAATATTTTATTAATTAATAGAATTAAATAAATATTTTAGTTGAATATTTTTGAAAATTATTTAGGTGATAATGTAAATTAACGTTTTTTTAGTTCATAAAGTCTAGAATTTTATGTATTTTAAGTGAAAATGATAATGAAATTACTTGAATAACTTTAAAAATGTTAAAATTATAGAAATATTTAGATAATTAATATAATTAAATAAATATTTTAGTTGAATGTTTTCATAAATTATTTAGATCATATGTAAGTTAACGTATTTTGGTTAAAAAAAGTATAAAATTTCATGTATTTTAAGTGAATATGATAATCTAATTACCTTAAATTACCTAAGGTAGTTTAGATTAGGTTAATTTTTTTTGTTTAGGTTAGGTTAACATTATTATATATTGCACTTAAGGTTGAAAACGTTAAAAAATTACACACAAAATTATTAAATATTAAGAAATTAAGTATTTATTACAAAAACATAATCATTCTTTATATAATTATTTAAATAGGAAGTAAAATTCAAAAAAAAATGAATAACTAATTACGGATAATTATATAACCAATATAATTGTTTAATATTTTTTTAAAATAATTTGAAATGATGACAAGTAATTGTTTGCAATTCTTCCGTTATTTTTGCGATAATTTAAAAAATGAGACTCGATCGACAATTGATGAATTTTAGATTAGTAAATGGATTGTTAAATGATGAATTTGTTAGAGGTGTAGAACAATTTTTAGCTTTTGTTGTTGAGCATCCTAAATGTATGGACGGAACCAAAATTAGGTGTCTTTGTAATTTCGGTAAGTGTTGAAACCGAAATTATGAAGAGATTGACACGGTCAAATATCATTTGTGCCGTAAAGGTTTTGTGCCGAGTTATTATAATTGGGTGCATCATGGTAAATTTGAAGCCTATATGATATCCGAAAATTCTAGAAGTCAGCATGTTTCAAGAAATTATTATATAGGCGAAGGTAGTTCTAGTGAGCCCTAAAACCTATATCAAAGCATAGTAATGGATGCATTCGGTCCATCCTTTGATCCATCCAACACGGAGGAGGTTCCTAATCCTAGCACCCAACACTTTTATGATATGTTGAATACATCAAGTATAGAGATTTGGCCTAGTTGTGATAAGCATTCGCAATTGTCGGCGACTATGCGAATGCTTAGCCTAAAAGCCAAATATCATTTTTCAAAAAAGTGTTTCAATCGGTTATATGAGCTAATGAAGATGTAGATGCTGGTTGATAACTTTATGACATAAAACTTTTATGAAACAAAGAAGTCGGTGAAGGGGATAGGTTTACCGGTGGAAAAAATTCATTACCGTCATAACGGGTGCATGATTTATTAGAAGAAAGATAATGAATTGGATAAATGTAAATTTTTTCAACATCCCGGATATCAAAGTTCTCGTCGAGGATGAGGAAGAGGAAAACTTATTCTAAATACGAAAATATACTATTTTCTTCTAACTCGCATCCGCAATGATTGTATGCATCGAATGCAACAACTAAGCACATGACGTGACATGCCGAACATGAGGGAGATGATGTAGGAGTAAGTGTCTTCCTTCCGATTTAATTGCATGACAAAGTTTCAATCGATTAATCTTTCTTTTGTAGCTAAAATAACAAGCGTCCGCTTAGGAGTGTGCACCGATGGGTTTCAACCATTTGATCAATCCGATGCATAATATTTCTCATGGTCGGTCATTGTGTCTCTATACAATTTGCCACCATGCATGTGTATGAAGGAGGAATATATGTTCCTAAGAGTGATTGTTCCAAGTCCAACAAATCCAAAACATAAGTTGGATGTTTACTTGCAGCATTTCATATCCGAGCTTATCCGAGTTATGGGAGATGGGTGTAATGACCTACGATGTGTACCGTAAGTAGAAATTTTTATTGAGAACTACGGTTATGTGGACTATCAATGACTTTCCCGCATATTCAATGCTATCCGGTTGGAGTACCGCATGAGAACAAGCTTATCCTTACTATATGAAAATCTCGGATGCTTTCTCCCTTCCAAATGGAAGGAAGACCTCCCGATTTGACAACTATCGAAATTTTCTTCTTTATAATCATCCATATAGAAGAACAAGAAAGCATGCATCACTAACAAAGTTGTTAAATCTGCTCCTCCTCTAATTCGATCTAGAACAAAGATGTTACATCTAGTCGAGCGAGTAGGGGATGTTGAAGGTGATAAAAGATGATGCGGATGATCATAATAATAGAATCTCTAAGATGTATGGATGGAGGAAGTGGAGTATTTTTTAGGATTTGCCTTACTATAGTACAAATATCATCCGACATAATTTAGATGTCATGCATATTGAGAAAAATATTTTTGATAATGTTTTTAATACAATCATGAATGTATCGAGAAAAACTAAAGATAATGCCAACTCCAAGGAAGACTTAAAAATCTTCTATAAAAAGCCGAATTAGCAAAGGATGATGCATCCGAAAAGTATCCTAAAGCTGCATATACTCCGTCAAAATAACAAAAAAGAAGATTACTTGAATGGGTAAAACAACTCGTATTCCCCGATGGATATGTGTTCAGTCTAGCTATATGTTTTGATATGCAGCATGACAAACTTTATGGGATGAAAAGTCATGATCGTCACGTCTTCATGCAACGTTTACTTCCAATTAGATTTTGAGAGTTTTTACAAAGAAATGTTTGGCAATCACTTACGAGTTGAGTTTATTTTTCAAGCAATTGACTTCTATAGTCATAAAGCAAGAGGATATGTTATAACTTAATGATGATATACCTATCATTTTATGCAAACTACAACATATATTTTTGCCCAGCTTTTCGATTCCATGGAACATCTTCCAATTCATCTTCCATATGAGGCATCTATTGTTGGACTCGTGTAATATCGATGGATGTATCCATTTGAAATGTATTGACATTCAATTTAAAAGTCAAATTAAATAAATTTCTTACTTTTGAACGTTAAAATTATTCATATTTATAGGTATTTGTGGAAACTAAAAAATAGTGTTAAGAATAAAGTAAAGTGGAAGGATCAATATGCAATGCATATTTGGTCGAAGAAGCCTCTCTATTTTGCTCGCATTATTTTGAGCCTCATGTGGATACAAGGCATCGAAAAATGCCTTGTAATTTTGAATTCAACAACAAAGAAGAAAACCACATTAAAGGGATGTTATTCGTATTCAAGCAACTAGGTCGATCAATTGGTCAATACAAAATAAGAAAATTGACACAACAAGAACGAGATATCAGCACACCAATACATATTACTGAATTGTGAAGAAGTCAAACCTTACATTGAGTGAGTTTGACCTATTTATTATATTTAATAATTCATATTAGGTAGATAGTAGAGACTAACTTACGTTTTTTAATAATTCTCTTATCTTTAGTGGATTTCTTACCAAAATGCAATAGAATAATCCATTCTTATCCGAGAATTAAGCTGATGCTCTAATTGAAAATGAGTTTGCCTCTTGGTTTAATCAATAAGTAAGTATGATCATTTTATATATTTAGTTTGTTGATAGCATTAATAGAAAGATAACTAAATTTAGAGGTGATTTTATTTTTAACTTACGTACACAAAATGCATAAGCAATTGACATGAAAGATCGAGTTGTTGAAAGATCTCGCACAAGGTCCATTGCTAACCGTCGGATCGTACAACAATTATTTTGTTAATGATTATAGGTTCCACACACTTAAAGGATCTTCAAAAATTGGATCTTTCAATACTGGTGTATGTGCTAAAGGAAGCAATTATAGCTCAACCGAGAGTGACTATCATGGGATGTTGACAAAAATTATTGAAGTAGAGTATCCCGAATTACCAATCAAGAGAACAATATTGTTCAAATGTGATTGGTTCAATCCCACACCACAAGGAATAATGGTTCATCAACACTACAAACTTGTGGATGTTAACCGTAAAAGAACTTTGAACAATTACGAACCATTTATCCTACCATTTGTCCTACCATTTCAACAGGACGATCCAAAAATTCGACATGAATTAATAGATGAAGTTGAGGATATCACTTTATTGAATGATCCAAATGGATCATTTGTAGAAATAGAAGTAGATGTGGCTGACGAAGAAAATGAATGTCATAATGTTTCAAATGATGAATATGATAACTTAAACAATTATTACGATAGGTCGAATTAAATTTATATTTCATTTATTGTATTAATAAGAAGTTATGTAATTTTTCTCTTTATTAATTTATTAATTTTGGTTTTTCTACCATCAATAAATGTTTGTTGTATATTTTGATTATTTTATATCCATAACAAATGATGTATTTTAATTTATTTAACCATTAATGGACTCTAACAATATATTTATTGTATTTTATTTTTTTGTTTCATAGTAGATTATACAAAAATGACTCGTGATAATCATGGTTTGCATCATCCCCTAGGAGGTGCTATCGGATTACGTTCCGGTAATCGTGGATGAGCACCACCGTCGGATGGTAGTCCATTAGGATCCCCTACCGGTATCGATCGTGGGCCTCCAACGATAAGATTTTTTCATGGATACCATAGCTCCGATAGTCATGGAACTAGTACATCCGCATCGACAGGTGTTCCTCTTTCGCACTAGAGGTTCCACCACCGACCTCCAAGAGTGGCCACTCCGCACACGTGTTTGACACTCTAGAGAGTTCTCACGGCTCATCCCGTCGGCAACGTATTTTTTCCGTCAATTACGAACTCGTATGTATTTTCTTTTTAATATGTAATTTCATTTATAATTGCATTTAAAATATTTGTTTCATTTTTTTGTTATTTGCTTGATAGATTGACTCTAGATAGTAGAGATTACTCTATGAAGATCTTTGAAATTTTTAAGGAACGAGTGGATAAGAAAGGATCGTCATGGAAAGATGTCCCCGATGTCACTAAAGATATCTACTTTAGTGAATTTAAGGTAACGTATTTATAATTTTCTTTATAATTACATAAAAAATTATCTCATCAAATAAGTTATATAAATTTTTTTGCTTTTGCGAAATATTTTGAATAGGATATCAACATCGATCCATTTGTTAGAGGGACATAGGAGCATCTCGCTAGGAAACGTTATGCTAACTTCGTATACAAGATCGGTTTGATGCCTAAGTGACCTCAATTTATGAGTCGGGAGGCATGGGATGCGTGACAAGTTGATTTTAAGAAACCCGATTGCATGGCTCGTTCGGAGCAAGCATCGCATAACCGATTATTGGAGACCGGTGGTCCTGGTTCGGGTCCTTTCGGACATATAGGGGGCTTAATATTTTCAAGAGAGTATGCACGTCGCTTGGTAAATTACACTCTATTATTATTTACTTATTTCATAAAATTTCAATTTGGGACTTTCATATTATTTGTAATGTTTTTTTTAGGCAATAAAATTGGAATGCCCACCTATGAGTTTTGACTTGTTCCGGAGAACTCATAAGAAACGTGATGGTTCATTCATCGATATGCGCTCCTAGCATACACGAGTTAGTATTTTTTAATTTCAAATATTAAATACGAAAATTTATTCTCAAATTTATTTTAATACTATAACGATGATATTATTATTTTGTTAATGCGGGATCGTGTGGAGTAGTTAATCAATGAGGAAGTTGAGGCTCGGAGGGAGGCGGGAATCTTAGAGCTCGGAGTAGACCGGAATGCCATATATCTACGAGGTTGGTGGGGAAAAGAAGAAAATATTTTATGGGATCGGCACACAATCGGTGCATTATGTGTCTCGGTCGGGTGGCAGCAGTTCCTCCTCTACGATGTCACAATACATGATTGATCTAGCTAGCGAATAGCTTCGGATGGACTACGAGGCCGATAAGGAAGAGGTGATCAAGCTTAAGGAGACTATTTGTAACATGAAGTCTCAATACGATTCCATGGCTTCCTTACTAATCGAGCTAGCACGGACATTCGGGGTTATTTATAGATCCATCGATCATTCGAGCAATCCGCCAGTCCTTCCACTTAGTCTCCAGTCGATCCTTTAGGCGAGCACTCAACATAGCATGAGGATGAGGATACGGGATTAGACAAGCGGGATGAGTGATGTAATATTCAATCACTTTGCTTGTTTTGTTGTTTTTTCATGAAACGTATTCTAGAATGATTTTGTTAATGTTATTTTCTTTTTCATATATACATGATTACCTATGATTGTTTATTATTAATTTTAATTATTAAATTTTATATTAATAATATAATATAATTTTTGAAAATTTTAACAAAAGCGAAGCAATTGCAAAAAAATTCATTATCGAAAATAGAGACGGAATAGCGATAAAAATTAGTGACGAATTAGCAACAAATTTATTTTCAAAATTAGCGACGGATTAACGATAGATTAGGTACGAAAAGGAGAGTCATCCCAAGCTAAGTTTAGCGACATATTTTTTGTCACCGAGTATAACGACGGACTTAATATTCCGTCGTAAAAATTTAACGACCAACAAATTAGCGATGGAATTTTGTCCGTCGGTATTTGCAATTAGCGACGAAATTATTGTGTTTATCGATGGAATTTTTCATCGCTAAAATCAATTTTTTTTGTAGTGATATATATATATATATATATATAACTAATTAACTATATTGATGAAGATATTCTAAATTTTATCATGATGTAAGTTTAGCAATGAAAGTCTCTTAGAATGTATGTAAGTTTGAAAGATGGAGTATTTTCTTTTGAGTTTTCTTAGTTTATACTTGTACCCATGTGTTGTTATCCGACATTTAATGGGACTCCCAAAATTTTATGATTATTATTGAAAATTTTATTTGTTTGGAGATGTAAGTTATTGTTAATTTTAGACTCATCATCTAGTATTAAAGGCATTAAAAACCCGAAATTGATATCGGTTTAGAGATTATAAAGTAAAGAGTTGTTTATGCCTTTGAAAAGATATTGGTCACCTAAAAACATCCATTCCTAAGAAAGATACGATGTTTAGTTTAATTCTAAAATTTTGTCTCCCAAAAAAATTCTATTATTTGCCAAAATTATTCCTAAGCAAAAAATTTCAAGTTTTGTTTCCTAAGCTTTTTTTTTTGTGACATCATATTGAATTGATAGTCGAGCCCTATCATCAAGAGTTTCATCAATTCAATATCGGATCTAATTTAAGTCTCGATAAAAATTAAAACTAATTACCTAATTTAATAATCAAAAAGAAAATTAAAACTATGCATTGACTAAATAAATAAATAGACATAAAGAATTCGAGAATTCCAAAAGATAAAATCTAAACTAGGCATTAAAATAAAAGACTTATATTAAAATTTTAGAATTAATTTATCTAGAAATTTGGCTAAAATTTAGGTTATTAGGCCCATTGGGCTAGGCCGACTAGGTTGACTTGTCAGGCGGGCCTCCTAAGTAAGCTTTTCCTTGGATTTGCCCAACCATTTTTCTCCTTCCTTTTCCTTTTCGGGTTGGCCTAGACTCAACCTAAATCTCTTTTTTTTGTCCCCTTAGGATGGCCTAAATCCAACCCCATATACCCCTTCTTCCAATCACACTTCCCTCTATTCTTTTCTTCGCGCCTTAGCCTAGCAACACTATCTCTCCTTCATCTTCTTCCCCTCGACCATGACCAATGGCCCATCATCCTAAATACCACTACTCCATACACTCCATATGAAAGTTCATACACATAATAACCCAAAACCAAATAAACAAAGACAACCATTCATAGTTCCAAAATAATCACACAATGTTATTAACAAAGTCATTATCATTTTCTTAGTGAATCCCAAAAAACAAATAAAGCATACTAGGACAAGAAAATGAGAAAGATGGGTTAGGAAGTTACTTTTAAGCTTGAGTGAGGGTGAGGGATTGAAAACGAAAAAGAATAGGGCGGTGATTAAGGAAGTGATTGCCAAAATATCTCTTTGTTTTAGACCCAAAACTAGCGAGCTCTTGGTTTTAGTTTCCTCTTCATTTTCCTCGATTTTCCTTTGGTATCTACATGTCTCCCTCTATATTATTTAACCTCTAACCCAAAGAACCTTTGAGATTTAAAAATATTAGAGTTTTCAAATCACCGAAACTCTCTTCCTTTCTTTCCGTTTCTTTTCGGCTTTTTATTCGGACTATCGCCAATTTTTTCTAAAACTCTCCTACCTAAAACCTCTCAAAACATCTTTATTTATACTTTTTCTCATACAATCAATCACAACCCTCCATTCTTCTCTTGTGTTTACGGCCATTTGAACGTACTCCGGTATAGGTTATGGCCACTCCATTTTGTTGTTTTTCTTTTCTTAACATTTTCCTCAATTGTGTTCTTGTTATACTATGCATTATAGCTCAAGTAAAGGACAAGGACAAATGAGGTGGAATGGAACAAAATTAAGGGAAACTTAGGCTTAACCAAAACCGAGTTCTAGTTTTACAAACCAAAGAGACGAGTGAATAGTACGTTCTATCGTCTCAAATATTTGTTTTTGGCAATCTATCAAAATTGTCCTATAACTTTCAAAAAATTTTACAATTGCATCCTCTAATCCCTTTCAATCATGTCCTTAATTCCTTTCCATTTTTGTTTAATTTAACCCCTATTAGATTCTAATTTTAAGCTACGATTTAATGTAATTATGCGCCTCAATAAGCATGTCTCACAACTTTTATATTTTCATATTTTTATCTATTTTTTTATTTTTTTAATTCTTTCTTTCTTTTTGTAATAATAACTAGTAAAATTAAATATAAAATATTTTTATATCTTTTATTTTTTTCTTCTAAAATAATAAATACTAAAATTGAATAAAAATGAACCATTCAAAAATATTTAAATAGAATAAAATTAGAGATATTAATAGGAAATAGATGTAACTCAAAATTTAGAATATGACAGTTGTCCTCTATTTACAATGTTGATGGTATAAACTTTGATTGAAGTGTGAACTTCAAGTTACGTTTGCATAATGAGTTTGTAAAGAAGATGTGAGTTGAGTGGTCGAAATGGTCTAATTATCATAGGTGGCATGTCCTAAAAAGTGAAAATTCGACAGACCTCATTATGTTGGGAGGTTTGCTTTGAAAAGTAAAATATGACGAGTCTCATTATGTAGGATGGCTTGTCCTGAAAAGTAAAATGTGACGAGTTTCGTTATGTAGGATGGCTTGCCTTAGAAAGTTAAATATGAAGCCTCATTGTGTAGGATGGCTTGCCTAGAAAGTAAAATGAGATAGCGTCATTATATAAGGTGGCTTGTCTTAAGAAATAAAACGTGATAGCCTTACAATGTATAATGGCTTGCCTTGAAAAATAAAATATGATAGCCTCATTGTGTAGAGTGGCTTGCTCTAAAAAATAAAATGCAATATGATTATTTGGAAACCATGCCTAGAGTGGTGGTCTATTGTTATGCAACCAAGCATGAAATGAATTCAAATAGCATGTTTCTCCTTGTTTTCTAGTGACAATTCCACTTTCACATCCAGAATAGATTTTTCTTTTTCTTTGTGCTACAATGTTCCCAAAATAAGACAAAGTATAATAATCAATTGATTACTTATGAGAAATATAAGCTACCTTACTCAACTCCCTCTTGGACATTTCTTTTTTTGGTAATCAAGACTTTCAAGTTGAACTATGATCCGTGATCTAGCCATTGCAACCTTTTTCCTTGGTTGTGCTTATCTTTTCTCTAAACTTGGGATTGTATTTTCTTTTAGTGAACTATTAAGGTAATTTTGATCATTCTGATCCCTCAAAAGTGGTGATCATTTTTTATTACGATTAATTGCTAATTAACTATTTTAAATGGCTAATGTCATGTTTGGTTTATGTTTCCTTGTTAATTGTTTTTTGTAACTCGGGATCTCATTGCATTTTGAAGCGTTTGATAATTTTGCATTTTATGAATTCTTCCTTCATAAAGAAAGTTAACTAGATTTCAAATTGAAGATTTTGGATTCAAGGTTCGGACAAATCTCCTGGGGCACTTTATAGGCTTATCATGCAAACGTTGTAATATGGTTGATTTTATTGTTTTCTTTTGGGACTTGTGTTTTAATGAAACACTTAAATTGCTAAAAAGGCTTTGGGCTTGTGAGAGAAATTTTTTTGCCCCGTAGATATTACTTGCTCTTTGGTATTAAACATAATTTTTTAAAACATGTGTTTTAGTTTTCGATATCGTTTTCAATAAAATTCTTTTGTGGTTGCTTGAGAATCAAGACTCATCGGATTAGTAGTCTATCTTTAGTTAGAAAATACTTTTATTAGTATGTAATAGAAGTTTTGGCATGGTTTTCAGAAAAAATGGATAATGCATACTCAAATAGTGTTTTAGGATTTTCTAACATAGGATCAATTTGAAAAGCTTTTTGTTTTTTTTCAATGATATGTATGACATCAATTTTTTCTATTGGCCTAACTTCGCTCTTTCTTTTCTATGTTGAGGACCAATGTTTATGTTGTTAGTCCCCTTTTTTTCTTTTCTTTTTTTAACATCTTTGGATGTTTTTTTAATCCCTTTTTTTAATTAATTAAAATTTGGAAAGGTGGGTTATTTGGTGACATATTTTGTAAATCAGATTTTCTTATTGATGTTTCTAATAATTTGCTTTAACATTTGCCTCCGATATCGGGGGTGATCTTAATCTGGATTTTCATGAAAGAAACAAAAAGCTCAAAATTGGACTCCAATGGTTAGATTTTAGGTGACATAAAATTTTAAAAATGGTCTTTTCTCATTCTATTAGCAAAATACATAGTCTAACGAGTTTTGTTTCAATGAGCTCCATATTATAATAATATTAAGATAGAACTTAAAATCTAAACATATGTTATTCAATTATCATGTGAGGCACCAAAGAGATATATTATCATCGGGGCAAGGATAAATGAATCGAACTCAACTTAGCTCTTTTTTTTTTTTTTGGGATAGCCACATATTGCATTTGCATGATAGTTCCTTAGTGTCGCAAGATGTATTTGTTCTTTTTTAATGGAATAGTCATTTCATTTTTCTAGTGCTTTAGTCAAATAGAATGTTGAGTGATTACCTCTAAACTAAAATCTTGGCTCTTTTGTTTTATCAAGAGTAAATTCAGCTAAATGTGAAAGTGCCAGTTTGATTTGAAATGCATATAAGATGGAAGTCCTTTCTAGTTTTATTGGAAGTTGGATTTTTCTTCTCTTTTTTTTTAGGAATGAGTTTAGCTTACTATTTCTTGAGTAAAGTACTCACATGGTATCTTATATACCTTGTATATTAATTTACAAATAATATTAATTGAGATCATGGAATGTTGAGAGAATGATGGGTGTTTGTGGAATCGCGAGAAAAGAGGTATAGAAAATGAATGTAAATACACATGTTTGACCTAAATTTTATCTTTTATTTTATAAGAAGAAAGATAACATCTCTCAAGCATAGTATTTCTTCACTATATCTAAGTTTATAAGTTTCGCTAGTCTATCCCCATTTATATTGGCTAAAAGGAGTGCCCCTCTTGAAAATACTTTTCTAATTACATAAAGACCCTTATAATTAGGTGACTAGTTGCTTTTATTTTCTCTAGATATCTATACAATTTTTTTGAGCACCGGATCTTCCTTTCAAAATTTTCTCTATCGGACCCTTTAGTCTTAAGCCTTAGCCATCCTTTTCTAATATATTTGTGCATAGAAACAATAGCTAGCCTCTTTTCATTAATCATTTTCAACTCGCTTGTATCTAATTCTAGCGTATTTAACTTCCTTTAATTATGTTTACATGAGCACTTTAAGAGAAGAAATCTCTACTTCTAAAAGCATCACCGCCTCCATCTCATAAATAAGAGAATAAGAGGTGGCTTATATGGATGTTCTTATAATTATATGATATGCATGTAGAGTATATCGGAGCATTTTATGCCAATCCCTATATGTAACCACTATTTTCTCGCACGATCTTCTTGATGTCTTTATTTGTCGCTTCAACTATACCATTCATTTTAGGTTAGTATGGTGTCAAGTTTAGATGCTTAATCTTCCACTAGTTACATAATTTTATGATCATCTTTGCATTGAAGTTTTGAGCATTATCGGTGATCATGATTTTTAAAAAAACAATACCGATATACTAAATTCTTTTCGATGAGTCGTTGGATTATTTTTTGAGTGATATGAGCATAAGAGGTAGATTTTGCCTATTTGGTGAAATGGTCAATTGCAACCGAAATGAACTAATGGTTGTTGTTTGCTTTTGGATTGATTGGCTTGGAGACTTTTAAACTCAACACGGCAATGACCAAAGAGATACCATGTTATATAGTAGTACAAGAGGAGCATTGATCTTGCCTCCATAAACTTGACATTTATGACATCTACGGATATACTATATACATTCTCTTTCAATGGTCATCCAAAAATACATATTCCATTGTATCCGATGAGTCATAGTGTGTCCATTTTTATATTTTGCATATATTCGCTCATGAACTTCCTTAATTGTTTTCATGACCTCTACCTTATTCAAACATCCGAGTAATGTTTCATCAAAGCTTTATTTGAAAAAAATTCTCTATCTAGATAAAAGTCTATAGCCACCCTCCTCAAAGCTTTTTGATCTATTTTAGAGACACTTGATAGTTATTCTTGGCTTTTGATGAACATTTTAATGTCATGGTACTATGGTTTGCCATTCACTTCTTCTTCGTGGCATAGTAGTGAGCTGGTGAATTTCTAGCTTCAATGTAAATAGGCTATATTCTAACTCCATAATCGAGTTAGGTCTTCGATGCCAAGGTTGTTAATATAATAAAAAATTATTTTTTATCCCTTCCTAAGTGGGAAAACTTGATTTCATCAAACTTTTCAACTAACTTGATCGAGTAATTTTGATAAGCTTTCAACTTTTTGCCTTTGGTTTGTCATTCACTTTTGACTTGACTGATTATCGGCATTGAGTCATCGTACACCTCGAGTCTCTTAATTCCTCTTTCTCTAGCAACTTCTAAACTATGTACGCCTTCTTATACTCTACTATGTTATTGGTACAATCAAACCGATATTGCTTATCATTTAGAGAAATTAGAATTATCCCTATACCATTGCTCGAAACTTTCATAGCTTCATCAAAATATATAGTCTATTTTTTATCATTTGACTCGATTATCCTATTTTAAATGTCATAATATCCTCTTTAAGAAAATCAAAATCTAATCGCTCACAGTCATTGATTACATTGTTTGCCGAGTGATCCGTAATTGCACTACCATATACTAACTTTCTTATCATGTAGATAATATAATACTCGACTAAAAGTACTTGTCATCTTGTAATTCTACTTGATAGATATGGCTTCTTGAAGATGTACTTGAGAGGATCTATTTTTTAGATTAGCTAGGTATGTAATATAATAAATATTGCTTAAGCCGTCTAAGCACTTCACACTAAATTGTAACATATTTTTTTAAGTATATTGCATCAAGATTCATAAACTATGAATTTCTTGCTTAGATAATAGATCACTTGTCATTTTTTCCAATACATCATCTTAACCTAGAACTCAACCCATGGTTGACTTGATGACTATCGGATACAAAGTCAATGGTCGACTCGGGATTGGTGGAATTAGAAGATGAGGGTAGATATTGTTTAATCTTATCAAAAGCTAATTGGCAAGTTTCATCACACTTTTTTGGATTTTTTTTCATTAATAGTGGAAAGATAGGCTTACATGTCACTATAAGTTGGAAGATGAATTGAGCTCTATAATTTAGATGGTCTAAAAAGCCTCCGACCCCTTTTTCACTACTCGGGTGTCGACTTCATCTAGATGGCTTTAACTTTATCATGATCCACTTCTATATTTATATTACTCATAATAAACCCTAGTAGCTTTCCTAATAAGACCCCAAACATACACTTGACAAGATTCAATTTCAATTGGTACTTTCTTAGTCGTTCAAATAACTTCTTTAAAGTTTGAATGTCATCATCTTTAGATTTTGTTTTAGTGATCATGTCATCCATATATACCTTTATTTCTTTGTACATCATATCATGGAAGAGGGTAACCATTGCTCATTGATAAGTTGTACGAGCATTTTTCAATCCGAATAACATGACTTTATAGTAATAAGTCCCTATAGTGTAATGAAGGTAGTTTTCTCCATATTTTATTCTATCATCCGAATCTAATTGCAGCTTAAAAATTCATCCATAAAGGAGTAAGTTGAGTTCTTTGTGGTGTTATCTACCAGTATGTCAATACGAGGTAATAGGAAGTCATCTTTGGAATTGGTTTTGTATAGATTTTGAAAGTCGACACATATTTTGATCTTTTAATTCTTCTTTTATACTACCATAATGTTGGACACCCGAGTCGGATATTTAATCACATTTGGAAACCTAGCCTCGAACTACTTAATAGCTTCTTCCTTCTCTTTGACTAAGATATCCAACCTTAGTCTTTTTAGTTTCTATTTTAGAGGTTTGTGACTTAGCAATAATAGAAGCTTATGCACTACTATATCGGTATCCAATCCCGGTATGTCTTCGTATGACCACGTAAACACATTCACATATTTCATTATAAGGTAATCAATCGGATATATGGTTCTATTTTGCAGCTCTTTTTTATTTTCTTCCATTCTCGTATTTATAGTTTTTAACTCTTTTTGTTGGGGTTTTATAGACCATTCGGATAACTCAACTAGCTTGGCAAATTCACCCACTTCTTCATCTTTTATCTCTTCTTCATCCATTGCAATCATGATTTTATTAAATTTAGGCTAAACATGTTCGATGTAATTATTTTTAAAATTTAATAAATGTTTATTTTCTATATCCTTAAAAGTAAACATATGAGAATAATAGGAGTGGAAGAGAATGGACACAAGGTTTGAAGGGAAACTCATGATCACATATTAATATTTAATATAAATGCTCAACAAAAGTTATTTTCGGTATCTTGGGCTAGATTACTAAAAGATTAAGATATCAAAATAGCAAATTACTTAAGGTTATAGATTGGGTGAAGCTCATTTTCTTTCCATTCATTGAGTTCCTTACCCGATGTTTATTTCTTGATTAGTTAATTGGTTGGCAACATCTCCTAGAGAGTGTTAATAGTTAATTAGGGCGGGACCATAATCCGGGGAGTGACAATTATTGACTCAAGACATATGATTTTTGTAGCTTTTCCTTCTTCCTCGATCTCTAATTGGTTGATAGATAGGACAACCATTTTTGTCCCCTAAGTTTACTAGCCTTTTATTCAGATTGATCACACAAGCGGGGTAGGAAAATGTTATCCGAATATATAGAATGAGGATCCTCTCATCATTTGGCTCTTAACCCTCAATTTTGGCCAACCCTTTTTCTACTCAATTGCCCTTAGATAGTCCTTTTTACTATTTTTTAATCCTAGTCTAAAATAATAATCAACACTCATCTCTTTTATTTTGTTCACTACTCCTAACATCCCACTATCGAAATCATGGCATAATGGAAATCCATACTTCAACAAGTATTTAGCCACCATTTTTACAAGTTTGATTACTTTTGGCTTTCTTAGTAAAGTATTCTCAAGCATCAATCCTACATGCACAATCTCAAAAGTATACGAGTTACCATCTCGACTCCCTTCTATTTCTATATAAGGCACCGATATATTCTTTAACATAGGAAGTACCTCTTTCTCTATTTTCCATTAACCACATATTTGAGCCTTCGATGTAATGAAGATGATGTGACCTTAACTAAGTGAATCCAAGGTCAACCCAAAAGCATACTATAAGACAATTAGATGTCAATGACTTGAATAATGACTTGAAATTAGCTTCTCCCTATGTCTAGATTGATGTCAATATCTCTTATTACTTGTATAGGAGAATTTTCACAAACTCTTGCCATCATACTACTCGGATGCAATTAAAAAGCATCCATAGGTAAACAATCTAGGATATATTGAGAAAAAAATTAAGAGCTAAACCATTATTTATCAAAACTTTAGTGATCATATAGTCCTTGCATTTGATCATGATGTGCGAGTGGTTTATTATGACCAATTCTCGTTAGGCCTAATTCATCTTCAAAAAAGGATAAATAATTAGTAGCTTGGATTCTTTCCACCAAATGCTCCACAATATCGGAGGTGACATCTTGAAAAATATATACTTAATTTAGCACTTTTTATAACACCTTTCGATGTGGTTTAGAACTTAGAATCAATAACAATAAAGAGATTTTAGTTGATGTCTTATTCAGCTAATCAACTACACTATAATCGTTATTTCTTATTATTTTTATAAACTCCGTGGCTTCTTCATCATTCACTAGCTTGTCCGCTTCACCTCTCTTGGTGAAATCTATCACCTTTTTACCCTTTATCTTTCTTGGCATTTCCAACTCTCCATATGTGAAGCATCTCTCACTTTGGATGAGACCGACATCATCGGTGCTAAATGATGTGTTCATCACTAAATATGGGTGACTTATTGCATTATATAGAGGAGCAAGGTGATTCTTTAACACTAATAGAATCATCTTTAGAGGCCCATTACGTATATGTTGATATCGACATACTTCAATACGAATCCTTTCTTATAATGATATCATTTCCACCATCGATCTTTCTCGACATTTCCTAATTCATAAGGTTCCTAACATGGTTTCCACCTCATTGTGAAATTCTTTATAGTCATCAATATCATGTCCTCATATTTCATGATATCAACGGTATCTACTTTCATCACCTCTTTCTTAATTGCCAAATAATTTTCTAAAACAAATAGTTTATGATAGCATAGTGCAGAGTTTGTCCATCGACACCTTCACATCTTTCTTACTTTTGTCAAACCCAACTTCTTCGACTCGCTATCATGCTCACCTCCATTCCCCTAATCGTATGATTTGAGAGTGGATTAATGTTGAGGTTTAAAGTACTTAAATCATCAAAACTTATCCATCTATGCTTGATAGGATTTGTAGCTTCTTTTTAAAGGTTAAACAATCTTCTATAGAATATAACTCCTCCATGATATTCATATTATTCATCTTTTTTATACCATGATTGATATAAAGGTCACAATGGTTTTGTTAGGAATGGAACCACGTGCTTTATATTGACTAACTATTGGAATAAATCCCTTAAAGGGAATATGAGAAGAGGTAATGGTTCGAAGTCTTCTCTAATATATGGGTTATTATGACTAAATTTGTTATATGGTTCTTGGTTATTGAAATTTAGAGGACCATAGAACGATCCGACCAAACGAGAGAATTGATTGGTTTGGTAAGCTAGGGTTGTTGAGTTGTATTAGCTTATTAGATTTGATTGGTAGGGTTAATATCTCCAAATTAGTGTATGGTGTCGTGTTTGGGTGGTAGAAAAAGTTGAATTATTGAAGTGTTTGATGGAATAGGTTGGAATACAATGGTGGTTGGATATGGTAGTTGCTTTAGTTGGCATACCTTTCTTGATTGTTCCAATGATTTTTGTATTGATGAGTTTCCACCGGTGGACTTCCTTCTTTTATCTTTTGATACCAACATCAATTTTGGTTTTCTTCTTTATTCTCTTAAAGATCTTTCCTACTTTGAATGTTAATTCAACTCTTTCGACAATGATCATAATATCGATGAAATTTGATAAGGAATTGCCATTCAAGTATCTAAGGAGCTTTAAAGGTGTTAAAAAATATTGAAATCAATTTTGACTTCGATAGAGATGGATGAATTTGATCTCGCCACTTGGTGCCATCTTTGCACAGGTGCCATCTCCGCACGGAGTTCCCCGATCGTCTCTCTATTTTTTTAACTCACACGTCCAAGACTTCTAGTAAAAATAGTCTACTAGAATTTGAACTCGTGACCTCTTGTTGTAAGAGACCATTACCACTAGGCTATAAGCTCTTTGGTTGACATTGACTACCTTTTTGGTCCCTTCTCTATGCCTTACAAATTAGAGCAATTTTAGCCTACTTCTATATTAAACTTGTACTACTTGATAAAAACATTATTAGGTCTTCATATTTCTTGATCTAAGCTTCTTCTAGCCTCATATACTAGCTTAATATAGATCATTTTAAGTTCTCATTGAAGAAGTATATCAATATTTTCTCATCATATACCACTTTGATCATCTTACTACGAGTAAACCCTTAAATGAGTCATAGTGGCATTGAGTATCAATGTATTTGATGAATTTTGGTACTTTAAATTTCTTAAAAATTACCACATCGAGTACCAGTCACATCTTAGCAACTCTTATAAGGTTATAGATGTTATCTCCTTCAATAGCCCTTAGTTGTTCCACGATGGCAAATAGTTTATCCATATTTGACTCCTCCATCACCTTATATTTAGTAGTTTCCTCACTAGTGAGGTATACGATGGGCACACCTTATTTCTTTATAGCTTACGAGTCCATAAAACAAGTGAATTGTCTAGTAGGATCGAAAGTCTCAGCTGAACTATTGTTGCCTTAGGTTGGTGGATGGTACAATGGATGACACAGGTTGCAAGTTAGGCACTAGGAGAATATATGACATATCGTCCCGAGATTGTCCTTGATTCAAACTGTTTTCCCTATTCGCAGTCTTTTTTAGCAAACTAGTTAGGTAGGTGACATCCTTTTTTATGGACTCAAGCTCTTATTGATGAGTCTATTACAATTATACTCTTTTTTTCATTTTCATTTGGCGGCGCCGAGCTAGTTATGGTGGATTCGAAGAGGGAGTTGAGTTTTGGCAAGCCGGTTTATCTATCAAATCCTAAATAACAACTTAAAAGAGATATGTATAGTGAATATACAATATATACATATATGATGTGAACTAGGTTGAATATATTTTTTTTGGTTCTTGTATCCTAAATCATGGAAAAGTTTGCGTTGAGGATGAGCCGGATTAGATTTAGTACTCATTGAGGCTATAACCCCATAGATACTTAAGTGATTTGAAAGATGTATTTACCTTATTTTTATTCATAACCTTAGCATTTGCAAATCTATTGACATACTAAAGAAACTAAGCCAAGATAGATAATACTAAAGAGATTTAAAATTTAGACTTCTCTAAATACGACTTAGAGCCATTTTTTCATTTTAAAAAAGAGAGGTATAACTTGTTTCATATTACATTAATTAGAAATAAAAGACTATAGATATTCTATTGCACCTTTAAGGAAACTAAAATCCAGACTTCTAATACATTCTAAATATGCCTTAAAGACATTTTTCAAAAAAAAAAAAAAAGAAGAAAAATATAGTCATTGAGGGTCTTATTACAATCAAATCCTTATTCTATCTCTTACCACGAGCCTTAAGCCATTATAGGAAGTAGAACCAACTATGAGCTTTTTGAGCCTCTCATAAAAGAGCTAAATTTTCTCATCAATAGGAAGCTAGCCATTAGCTAGGTGCCCGGTGGTAGGACATGTTTGTATGGTATAGTTCTTAGCATTCTAAGCTTGCTTGTAGGTGGTACTCTATGTTCGGGACCCCCATTCAGCCACTTCTCTTCTCTAAGCATCTATTTCCTTTACGTTGCATGGATGGTCAAATCATGCTCTTCTTAGATCTTGGATAATTCTTCTTAGCTAACTTGATCCTTCATCTTTAACTCATTTATATGAGTACTCTAACTATGGATTATCTAAGCTTGATTTGCAATATGATCTCAAATGATAACTTTAAACTCTCAAGATCTTTTTTTTTTTTGATTTTTGAGCTCATAAATCTTATCTTAAAGTTTTTTCTTCTCATAGTTGAGTTCAATTAGTTCTTTCATCTGGAAAGATGTGAAATTTTATGCATTATCATACTTTCCATTCGAGTGTTTGATGGTCCATTTGTAATTGCCTTAGAACATTTTTTGTATGTTAGAGTTGGGCTCGAGTTCTTCATTTTCTACCTCTACGAGACCCACTCAAGGCTTTCTTCTAATTATCTCTACTTTTTCCTTAATTCTTTCATCCGAGCATTTAGATTCTCATGATGAGATCAAGTTGGGCATTTACCTTTTAACAAACTTCCTTAATCATTTCATTCACCAATCATGATGGATCTTCAAAAGGTGGAATACGATACCCTTTCCTCCTAGTTTATTTCCATTCGAGTAATCGAGTGAAGTCTTTCCATCCACTCTTCTTACTAGGGTGATAATCCTTTTATGTCTCTAAGCAATCTTAGCTTCTCCTAAAAGTTTCTTAGAAATTTTAAAGACTTCGTAATATTAATCCAATTTAATAGTCCTTAGGATGAACTACTCAAATCTTAACTATAATAAAAATATGTTTGGGCAGTAGCTAATGCAAAATATAGCTCTAATCAGTGATACCTAATAAAAACTACCATAATAGGTTAACTAGGAGTGGAAGATTGTATAGCATACTCTCTAATGGAATTCTGATCTTCATTCTAGTCTAGGTGGTTTTATTGAGCTCATTAAGAGGGTGGTTAGCAAACTTCTCTAATTTATTTATTCATTTATTTATTTTTATGAAAGCAATAAAATTTATGTATAGTCTTTAATGATTTTGTACCTTCATTGAGCATAAGAAGAATAGAACAGGTAATGAGAATAGTTCTCTAATTTAGAGCACAAGTGCAAAGGTGCTTAAAAAATTCCAATGATATTTCCAATCACCACACGAACATGATCCACTCAAATAAAAGTTGAACACGACTTCTTACATATCCATCCTCTTTCCTTCTATAAAAATTTATTAATGAAATATTTCTACCAAGATTACAACTATAGTGTTGACCTTAAGTGACACCACACATCTAAATACATTGATCGCTTCAAAATTGATTATTCCTTTAACCAATGGAAATAATACCAAACCATACATTGCTTGTGCCAAGATTCTTAGTCTAATACTGTTATCACGAGTCATTTAGGTGTGTCATGAATTTTTCTTGGAGCACATTCCAAAACAATCCTTAACTCCAACCCCTATTGGCTACTTGTTTGAATCTTATCCTATGGTCGATTTCAAATAATCAAGCAAAGTTTGAAGGCTTTTGCTCTAATAAACTATAAAAGTATATTATATCTATTTTAGTATATGTTAGCAAGGCCTCATTTTCTTCAAGTGTGGGTGACATATCCATACTTCCAAAAGTGAAACATCAATATTTAAGGTCTCATTACCCTATCATAGTTTAAAAGCATGAGATTTGGGTATTTACTCTAAGCGATTGGGTGATGTCACCATATATTTTTTGAAAGTCAAACTTGTTTTGGGAGGTAAACATTTTTCAAAAATCAAGGATCTGGGCCATATTGGCAATTATATCAACAAGTCTATTTTTTTGGTAGATTTAACATAGAGTCTAAACGTAGATAGTCTTCTTCCTTAAATTAGGCTTGTTTTGATCCAACCTAAAATCCTCAACGAGCATTCTCCATTCTCTCTATCCGGATTCATTATGGTGATAGCCTACAAAAACAAGGGTTAAAATTTAACATTGTTTGAAGATAGCTTGTGCCTTAACGGATTCATCATAATGGAGAGGATCTAGCTTTTCTACGATTTAGGCAAAACTTGTTTGATCCTTAAGTTTTTTTAAGTTTTTTTACCGTCTAAATTATCGGTGGGATAATCTAGCCTTTAACCTTATGTACCAAGAGGTATGGGAAGTTTATTTCGTAATTTTTTATACATAAGGTGAGTTTCGATCCAATAAGAGTCTTGATGAACATTAGTAGACTTTCATCATACTTACCACTCGAATCTCTCTATCTAAAGCAAAAAATAAAAAATAAAAAAATAAAAAAAATTAGCTAGAGTCTAAAGCTTTTATAGGCTTCTTTTGTGGTGTGTGCAACAATAAAGCCGATGCTTATCCAACCCAATTCACAAAATAAATATGTATAGAAATTAAAATGCAAGAAAAATAAATTGCATAAAGTAAACAACATGAAATTAAATAAAAAATAAATTAATACTTAGAAATAAAGAACTTGGATATAAATGGTAAAAATAAATCAAGAAGATAAACATTAAAAAGACTAAACCTATGGCCTAACTCTAAATTCCTAGTAGAGTTGCCATTTTGTCACTACGTGACGTTCAATAGGACTTCCAAAATTTTATGATTATTATCAAAAATTTTATTTTTTGGGATGTGAGTTATTAATTTTAGAGTCGGTCCTTGGTAGTAAAATAAATTGACACTAGTTTAGAGATTCTAAGATAACTAGTTGGTTATGCTTTTGGAAAGATATCGATTACCCAAATGAACCATTTCCTATGAAAGATACAATGTTTAATTTAATCCTAAAATTTATCTCCCAAAAGATTCTATTTTTTTCCAAAATTATTCCTAAGCCAAAAATTCCAAGTTTTATTTCCTAAGCTAATTGACTTTTTTATTTTTGTTTGTGACATCATATCGAATTGATAGTTAGACTCTATTGTTGGAAGTGTTTTCAATTCAACATTGAATCTAGTTTAAGTCTTGACATAATCGGTATGTCGAAGAATGACCTAACTAATAAAATGTAATTGATTTAAGTTGGGATAAATCCTTATTAGTTATGAGACTTTGTTAATTTTCACTTAGCATTTTCTCTATTTTTCTTTTGTTCTTTTGTTTTTTATGTCTTTATTTTATTTATATTATTTTCTTATCATTTTCTCTTTTATCATTTTTTAATTTTTTTAATTGGTGGGGAATCGTCATCAATCTTTAAAAATTAGAAGACTCAACAACTCATTCACTTATTAATTACCCGATTTAATTATATATATAAAAAAAATTAGAACTAAGCATTGACTAAATAAATAAATAGACATAAAGAACTTAGAAATTATAAAAGATTAAATCTAAACTAGGCAAGAAAAAAAAGTGTGTATTAAAATTTAAAAAATAATTTACCTATAAAATTGGCTAAAATTAAGGTTATTGGGCTCTTTGAACCTAATAGGTCGACACTGTTAGGCAAGCCCGCTAGGTAGATCTACTCTTTCCACTCTATATTAGGTTTAAGCTAGGCTGAGCCCAACATTTTTTTCTTATTCTTTTTTGCTTTTCGAGCTAGGCCAAACTCAGCCTAAATATCTTCTCTCTCTTTTTTTCTTAGGTTGGGCTAAATCCATCTTGCATACTTCTTCTTCCAATCACACTTCCCTCTCTTCTCTTTTTTGTGCCTTAGCCTAGCAACACTATCTCTCTTTCTTCTTCAACTCGACCATGACGAGACTAGCCATCATCTAAGAAACCACTATACCCTACACTTCATACCAAAGTTCATGCAAATTATAACCTTAAACCAAATTTCACAATTCCAAAATAATCGCACAATCATCATTTTCATTTACTTAGTAAACCCTAAAACAAAACTAAAGCATGCTAGGAAAAGAAAATAAGAAAGATGGCTTAGGAAGTTACTCGTTAAGCTTGAGTAAGGGTGAAGGATTGCAAGTAGAATAGAATAAGGAGAAAACTAAGGAATTGACTCGCCAAAATACCTTCTCTCGTTTTAGACCTAGAACTAACAAGCTCCTAGTTTCAATTTCCTCTTTGTTTGCCTCAATTTTTGACTTGCCTCCTCTCGTGTTATATAACCTTTAACTTATAGAAATTTTGAGATTTAAAAATCTTAGAGTTTCTAAATCACTAGAAACTCTCTTTCTTTCCATTTGTTTCTCTTTTGGCTTTTCTTCATACTCTTACTAGCTTTCTCTAAAACCCCTCCACATGTCTTTATTTATACCCATTTCCATGCCATCAATTGCAACCCTCCATTTCCCTTCTGTATTTATGGTTATTTGATCGGCTTTAATATAGGTTACAACCACTCCCTTTTGTTGTTTTCCTTTCCTTAACATTTTCATCATTTGTGTTCTTGTTGCAACGTGTATTGTGGCTCAAGCAAATAAGATGACAAGTGAGCCGAATTGGGACAAAATTGGGGAAAACCAAGCTAAACCAAAACCAATTCTAGTTTTACAAATAAAAGAGTTAGTGAATAGTACGTTCACTCGTTTCAAATATTTTTTTATATAATTTATCAAAATAGTCCTTCAACTTTTAAAATTTTTTACAATTGCATCCTTCAATTCCTTTCAATTTTATCCTTAATTCCTTTCAATTCTTGTTCAATTTAACCCCTACTAGCTTCCAATTTCAAATTGTGATTTAATGCAATTATATCTCTAATTAAACATATCTTATAATTTTTGTATTTTCATGTTTTTTTAATCTATTTTTTCATTTTTTATTCCTTTTTCTTTCTTTCTTTATTGTAATAATAAATACTAAAATTAAATATAAAATATTTTTGTATTTTTTATTCAATTGTTTCTTCTAAAATAATAAATAATTAAATTGAACAAAAAAGGAACTCGTAAAAAAAAATGGAATAAAATTATAGATATAAACGGGAAATGGGTATAACCCAAAATTTTGGTTATAACACCATTTCAAAAAATAATAATAATAATAAACACTAAAAAAAAATATCTAAATAGCCATGAACATCGGTGATAGACTTGAAGTTATCGTTATACAGCGATGGATTAGCGAAGGAATAACGAATGTTACCATTTTTCGGACATTTTAGGTTAATAATGACTAAGTATCATTGAATTTACAAAAAAATTCAATGATAGATTACTAATTAATTTACAAAAAATGATATTAACCATCACTAATTTTGATCGGATTTGGAGCTTTAATTTCTTGCAAATGTGAAATGATTTAGTGACGACTTGTTTACATTAGCAACCATTATTCCATTACAATACAACGACAAATTGTTGGTGGCCGGTGTTTTGTAGTAAATTCAGTGATGGAACATGTTGTCACCAAAAAATAACATAATATGGTAAATTTAAGCGAGTAATCGGACACTTATAAATCGGGATAGAATTGCTTTTGTCATTAAAAAAAAAAAAAAGCTTAATCTAGCAATAGGCCCCTTCTTTCTCTAATATTTTCTCCTCCCACACTAAAATTTTTACCAACTAGCAACGACCTCAAATGTCATTCGATGTCTTATCCCTCTTGCCTCCCTCACTCCTATAAGCTTAACCTTTCCTTTTCTCCAATAGTCATCGTTCCTATCAAACCATAGTCGTCATCCCTCTTATATCATAGCTACTAAGACAACCCTTGCTATCCCTTACTAGGCCCCATAAAACCCCAACAACCAATAAAATTAGACATCAAAACATCCTTTGTCAACCTTCGCCAACCCACTCTTCCTCTCCTTTATTCTCTACCTAATATACAAGCCATCTTAGACCAATAAACCTCAATTGCACCAGTAAAACCTCATTGAAAACAGCCTTGACGGCCACCACTACTCCAACCGCAGCTTGTAATCCTTTTAGCTATGCTAGCCATTATGCCAACTGCAGTTCAAGTCGCACCACTCACCATTCTAGTCTCGCTAGCCACCATTTTGACTACTTCAACCATTCTAACTATACCATCCCACACCAACACACCGAGTTTGTTAATGGTTAGCCGCTCCTCCTCTCCGACTAACCGAAATCAACCAATCTTTATTGGGGTTAAAGATATTAAAAATGACTTCAATTGTATTTCGATCACTATATATTTCAATAATATCTCAACGACTCGCCATAGCATTTTGACTACGGGGTAAGTTATCTAAATCTTAAGTTTTAATTTATACTATTTATAGAATAATTTTGAATTAATTATAGATAATAATAAAATTAATATTAAATTTATTTTATTGATAATTATTAAAGTGTTTCAAGATACATCGTAGTATATCGGACTTGAGGGGTTGAAGATCTCTAGGAATTAAGAATAAATAAGATGTTGTCAATACTCGTACGATGGAATTGAGAGGACATGGATTAACTTTTAATTTGAATGGACTATCTCGGGTAAGTGTCGACCTCGGTATGTGCAATTTTGATTGATTATTATCTAATTATGATTGATTAAACATGCTTGATTATGTATGTTTGTGTTGTCAATTAATGGCTTGATATTTTCTTGATGATAATTAATTGAATATATGAGTTTACCTATTTTTCGTTTTAGTTAAAAATCATGACACTTAAAGTCACATCAATCCGAGTCATGATTCGGATCTCTATCAATTTTGTCAATTTATGACTATTCATTTACTAATTTTGTCATTATTTGTTTGAAATTATGACATTTGAACTCATATCAATCCGAGCTTTGATTAAAACTATTATTGCTAGTTTTACCTAAAATGCCTATTTTCCTACCAATTTTATCATGTTTGCTTATTTATGTCTAAAAATCATAGTGTTTGAAGTCATGTTGGTCCTAAACCCGATTCAAAATACTTTTGCTAAGTCTATTTTTTATGCTTGATTTTGTTTGCTATTTAATTGAAAATCATGACACTTGAAGTCATGTCGGTTCGTGCCCCATTTCGGACTATTTTTGCCAATTCCATTTGTATGTCTATTTTGTCCTTAAAAACCATGATGTTTGAAGTCGTATCAATCCAAACCTTATTTTGGACCATCTTTGCCATTTTTTATCAATTATGTTTGTTTATGTTTGGAAATTGCAAAGCTTGAAGTCCCATCGACCTAAATCGTATTCGGACTATTTCTACCAATTCATTATGCATTTGCCTTTTTTTTCATGTGAGTCTTAATCTAATTGTCATGAATTTAGATTTATTAGGTCTTCGGTGAGGATAAAGCCTATGACCTGCTAAGTCCCAAATCACTTGATCTATTGGTAAATATTTAGGAATAGATATAGATCTCCATCACAAAAAGAAAATTCAAAATCAAGTCGAAATTGTATGCAATGTAGCTTGTTTTGGGTATGATAGGGGTAGGGTATTTTTAATCTTCTCTACATGTAACAAATCTCTTGCCTAAAACTCTTAGTAGAGCGACCATATGGTTTTCTAGTGACCTTAACACTAGGTGGCGAGTTTATTTTTTACCCATTCCCTATTTCCAAATCATTTCTTTTCCAACGTCACCGTATGATAATTATTTATTTATTTATTAAATTATGTCATATGATACTGTATAGGAAATGACTTGTGGCTCGAGTCATCCTCATAAAGCTTCTTATTTTGCTAGATCGGATGGACGGGCCGTGGTAGTAACGAGTGCTAGCAGGTAACGATGCTAGCAGTGGTTGCCATAGTCTTACTTTTGATCTAGGACATGTGCTTGGCACCTTTGCATCACCAACATCAACTACAATGGGCCCCTTCCTTCATCACCATAGGTGCTTGCTTTTGCTCCATTACCAGCATTATTGTTCCATTACCGGCATTAGTGCTCCACCCTCACTACCTCCCTTATATGATGACTCGTCAACCTCGCATAGGGCTAGGCAACGAAGGTCACTATGGTGGTTTCTTATACTTTAGACGGCAGTTCTAGGACTAATTCTCACCATACTATTCATATCATGAATGGGAGGTATGTATTATGCACAACAATATAAATAGTATTGTCTTTACTTTATAATTCATAATTATTTATATATTGGTATATTATTTGTTCATGAATTCACTCATAATTTTTTTATTTTTTGTGTTTGATAGTTTGAATCCATCTAGTAGGTTCTCTCAGCAAATTACCACCATTTTCAATAGAACGATTGGATTCTTTCAAATTTATGTAGAAATCAATCTTTTAGGAAATCAAAGACTTCTACTAAAATGAGTTTAAGATAACATATTAATTATTTATTTATATATCTTTAAATTATTTTTGTAAATCTAACATGAAATATACTCTTATTTATTTATTTTTATTGCAAAAGTACTTTACATGAGATGAAGTCATTGACATTCCGGTTATTTGAAGGTGTTGTTTCAAAGTTAAGGGATTCAAAGAGAAAGGCTTCAATTTTCTTGAGTACTTTTTCCTCAAGTTGTAGTTCCCGTATTATTTTATTGATCCTACAATACTTAGAGGTGTGACCTTTTCTACCACATTTTTAACAAGTGATGTTTTTATAATTAGACTTGTAGTGGGGTGTTGGACTTTTATGATTCGATTTTTTGGTAGGTGTAGAGGTTTTTTCTCTTTTATGGTATTTTTTTTAATGTTTTTGTTGTTTGTAATGTGATTTTTGCTTAGATTTACGGTATGTTCAAAAGGTTGAACTAGAGGAAGGTGATTGTGAAGAAATATCAAACTTTTGACAAAAGGATTCTAATTCCTTTTTAGTATTAGCATTTCCCATTTTAATTATTTTTGTATTTTTAAATCTTGACAGATTTTTAATCCTTCTTTTTGCATAAAGCTAATAAGTTAGCCATAAGTTAATCTATGATATGGAATTCGAGTCACCAAAATTTTTCCTAATTTTGTTTCTAACTTTTTCCTCTAAAAGTGGAGGAAGGCCATCTAAGAATTTTTCTTTCCAAAATGGTTGGTTTGAATCCTCTCTCAACATATTTCTAGTAAGAAAGGTGTCTTTATACCATTTAAAATCGCTAAGTTTTTTAGATCTAAGATGAGTGAGTGTAAGGAAATGTAAGGAAATAACTAAGATGAGTGTAGCTACAACATCTTGTATGGTTTCATCATTCTCATCAAGGATAGGTTGTTCATTTTCATCTAAATGAATAGCTTTTAGAATTTTGAGTTGTTATTGGGGTGAAAGATGGTATTCCCATCATCCTTTGAGTTGGCCAGTGAAGCCTCGCTATAAGAAGGTTGGTAATGGCTTGGTCGGGAATGGAGGATTGAATTTTATAAGCATTAGTAGCCATTGTCATTTGTTGTAAAAGGATAAGGATGTTGTATTTAGATATTCCATCTTTATTTCATTGATGGACAAAAGCAACATTGTAACGATGTTGTGAAAAGATGTTTGGTTTTTGCTCCATGTCAATGTCCGACATAGTAATCCTAGGATAATAAGACCTTTGTGCATTTTTCCAATGTAATTTATTTATTTCTAAGGAAGGAGTTTCTTCTTGAAATGCATTTTCATCCTATGAGATGGTTTCAAGGCATTTATAGTATGGGAACCTTGAGGAGTTTCTAGTGCAAGAAAGGTTGATCGTGTTTCTTCTATTTTGTTAAGTACTTGTTGTATGGCTTGGAAAAATTTGAGTTTATTGGCCTTTTGGAATTGATTTTTACTAGTATTGGAGACTTCATAGTGGTTTAAAGATGGGATTCTTAATCTTTGTTTCGGAAGATTTTTTAGTAATGACAGTTGGGTGATTGACGGTTTGTTCAATTCTAGTAAGGGTATTGCCTATGGTGTAGAGATAGTTATTGGTAAACTTATTTTGTTCCATGATACTTTTAATATCTTTGGGGGATATATGATCGGTTTCTTCACAAACTTTAAAAGGTGTAGTAAGGATTGTGCGTTGGTGATGTGAGAGTTTTAATTGTCTTAAAGGTGGGTGTTCATACTCTATTTGTTCACCTTGGGTTGTTTTCCAAATAGTCATTTTATTGTTGTTTCGGATAGCATGAAAAAGGTAATGAATGTTATTTTCAAAAGTATAGATCTCAAACCAATCAAAAAGTAGAATGTGGACACGATGACATTGAACAAAATTATAAAAACATTGTTTGATATGTTGTCTTTGTTCAAGAAAAATGTTTAAAAAACCATATTCGTTTCTTTTCGTTATGAGAGGAGTAAAAATCTTTGTGTAAGTAGGTTTTATCCAGTTCAAATTCCTTTTCTAAAACATTCAATTAAGCATTGATGTTTTCAGTTATAGAGGAAAAAGATGAAAATGTGGGTGGTGAAGGACTTTTTTCACGTTGTGTTGTATAAATAGTTCTAGAATAGTGTTTGTATAATTAACATTTTATAGTGTGGTTGGAATTTCAAAAGTAGAGTGTCTATGTGGATGATAAGGAGGGTATATAGTAGAAGGCAATTTTGAAATTCTACCTAGGTCCATGGTATCTAAAGAAGAAGAATTATCGAAGACTTAAAGCTTGTAGATTTTCTAGCAAATGAGAGTTTAACCCTATCATCGGGATATTGGGTGATTTCTTTTAATTTTGTGTTTGTACTTATAGGATATGGTGTTTCGAGTCTCGTGGCTCCTTCGAGGATCCATTCTTCCGGGAGAGAAATGTCTTTCCATTTTATAGGTTTTGGAATTACGACATTAGATCCGGTTAGATCAATTTGTAAAAGCATGGGTTTCTCCTTTTGGCTTTCGATGAGGGCCTTAAAAGCAAAAGTTGTAACCATAGTTTTGTAGTGGGGTTTGTAAATTATAGCAATTGGTATAGATCCTACATTCATTTTGTAGTTATGGGTTTTAATTTGTAAGACAAGACAATCAAGAATATTTTTCTTTTAAAGAGATTGTTAAATTTGGATAGCAATCAAAGGAAATTGGACTATTACAAAGGCTAAATTCTACGTAACTAAGTAAAGAATCTTGAAAATCATAGAATCGGGCATCTCTAAGAACAAGTAAGGATTGATGTATTAAATCCTTCTTTTGTGAGGGGTTTTATACCTACTTGAACTAACCCAATGTGAATGTAATTGTATTTCTTTTCTTTATGTTTGTTAAGAAATGTTTGTGAGAAAAGTTTGATTGTTTCAAAAGGTTTTGTTAAATACATATCTCTTTCTTTAGTTTTGATTGTATAATCAGCTTTTGAAAATAAGTTAAATTTGATTTGTTTGTAAATTTGGTCTTTTGTACCTTAAGGATGGAACTTACGGATTATAACTATAGTACTATGAATTAGGATACTTAATGGAATTTTTTTTGTAAATACATGCATTTGGATGCAAAATTCTATGTCATTAAGAACGAATAAAAAAACTAGGGATTTAATGAAGGCACATACACGCATAAAGTAAATAGATAGAATTAAGCACCTTAGAGAGGTTGGCTTAATAGTTGAAGAGATTTGCTCTCTCTTTTTTTTTTTTTTTTTTAGTTTAAAATTTTGAAACCAACAATTAATTTTTTTTTTAATGCATTCGATAAATGTGAAAAATGCATTCTTATTTTAAGTAAAATAACTTAATTTTGACTAATATATAAATGGACGGATTTTTTTCCCTTGAAAAAAACAATGAATCGTTCCAAGTCAACTCATCCCACCCATTCCCCCTCCGGCCTCCTCCCCCATATATATATATAACAAAAAAAGTCAATTCATCCCCTTGAGACTTAAAGAAACCACTACCAGGTTGTTGACCTTAAAGTTTATTAATTATTTAGACAAATCTGCAGAAGTAAAATGATACTACAGAATGTAGGACGTTTCAAAGATTTGTTAATTAAGCAAAACCATCAATGTCCAACTATAAATGCACACATATCCCCCTCTAATCCGCATCCTCGTCAATCTTTATCCTTCTTTCATCTTCTTAACTATTTTCCAAAAGAAAAAAGAAAAAATATGGCTAGAATTCCTCCAACTCATCCCACATATCTCATAGTTATGTTATTTCTAGTAACATATGTTTTGTTCACCATAGGGAAATCAAGTTCACTAACATGCCCACTACCACCTGAACTAGCAACTAAGCTTCATGTTGATCCAGTAGAGATAGATTCAGCATCTACTGATTATGGTAACATAGTACATAACAAACCAGCTGCTGTTCTTTATCCATCATCCATTGAAGATATCCAAAGCCTAGTAAAAGCCTCGTACAATTGTCCCATTCCTTTTGGCATATCTGTTAGGGGAAATGGCCATTCTGTTTATGGACAGGACATGGCTGGTGATGGAGTAGTAGTGAATATGAAAGCTTTGAGAGAAAATAATAATGGGATCGGAATTAGGGTTTCTAAAAAAGTTTTATTTGCTGATGTTGGAGGTGAGCAATTATGGATTGATGTGTTACATACCACTGCAGAAAAAGGGCTTTCACCGGTATCGTGGACCGACTTTTTGCACCTAAGTGTTGGCGGTACACTTTCTAATGCTGGAATCAGTGGCCAAACATTTCTGCATGGTCCTCAGATTAGCAATGTTTATGAACTAGATGTTATAACTGGTATGTTGATCTTTTCCCCCCTCTATTTTCACATTTTTTATTTTTAAATAAGAATAGGCCTAAAAGAAGAAAAGAAAAAACGGTTTTCTTGATAGCATTGTGTTTTTCTTGATTAAGGAAAAGGGGAGCTCGTGACCTGCCATAGAAGAAATAACTCTGATCTGTTTGATTCCGTTCTGGGAGGTTTAGGCCAATTTGGAATTATAACTAGAGCAAGGATTGCTTTAAGGCCGGCACCAATAAAAGTAAGCATACAAAACTAAGAAATTACCCCGTATATTAGAAATTGTATTTTCTTCTCTTACATAAATATTACCTTTTATGTTTATGAAAGAGAACAAAATAAAATTCTCCATGTACAAAATAACTTCTATTAAAATACATAAATTTTACTATTATTTTGAACAATCATACAAAAAATAATTGAGGGTTGACATTTTTCTAAATAAATCCTTACTTTTTTTTTTTTTTTTTTTTTGAATCATCGTTCAAACGGTTTATTTGTTTATTTTGAAGAAAACTTTTGAGCACGGTTTATATATATATATATATAAGTAATTGATAAGATACTCCTCAAGCCGGCCATGACCTCATTTCCTTGACAATTAGAGAAACCACTAATAGATTGTATATTTGTAGTGCTACATTAAAAGAAAGAAAGCAACAAGCATGCTGAAGTTAAGAAGTTTCCAACGTACAATTTGTATATTTTGGATCAAATCTTAAATATATGAATAAATTATTACCTCCAAAAAGCTATACAACCTTTTTTAAAAAAAATCTTCTTCACATGCGTATGCTTTATTTTATTTAGATATATCATGCTGTGCCTAATATGTGGCGCTTTTTAATTGCAGGTCAGGTGGTCACGAGCATTTTACAGTAATTTCTCTGATTTTATTAGGGACCAAGAAAGTGTAGTTAGAAGTAGTCAAAGAAATATAGCCAATTATTTGGAAGGCTCACTTATATTGGATAATGGCACTCCAACTGAGTGGATAACCACCTTTTTTCCTCCAACCCAACTCCCTCAAATCATGTCCTTGGTTAAAAAATATGGTATCATCTATTGTCTAGAGCTTACCAAGTACTACTTCAAAGATGATATAGAGAGCGAAATAGACCAGGTAATTAAGTTGATCTTCATTTCTATAGTATATTTTAAAATGATAAATTACAATTTTTTTATTTTTTTATTTTTTTGTAAAATTATATCTCTATCCAAAATTTTGAATATTTGACAAAAACTTCCTCAATTTTTAAGAAAATATTATAAAAATCTCTTTCTATATCCAAAATACTTTATATTTGTTAAATCACTTCTTTAATTTTCTTAAATGTAAAGTTTATTTTGGATTAAAAAAAAAAAACAGGTTTCGATAATATTTTTAAATTCTTGGATATTGGTCTCCATAATTTCATGATATTTTAAAGGGTATTACAATTTAACCTATTCTAAAGCGGACCTGACTTGTATTAGTCTAATCTATATTCTATTTGATGAAACCAATATTTTATAACTTACATCAATTGGCCTGCTACCCTATACAAAAATAAAAGAGGTCAAGTTCAAAATTTATTTTCTAGTAATTTTTTTTTCTTAATGAATGAATTAGTAGTTACTATCATTTTTTTTTCCATACATTAGTTTAACAAATTAAAATTGAATTTGACCATTGTTTTCGTATAGGATTTGCAACAAGTATTCAAAGATTTTGCTCATGTTCCTGGTTTCATCAATGCAAAATTGGTCTCCCTTGAAGAATTTTTAACGAGAGTTCCAAATGTTGAGAATGAATCACAGACACATCCATGGCAAAATCTGTTTATTCCCAAATCTCGAATTTTAGATTTTAACTCTGGTGTCTTGAGGGATATTGTTCTTAAAAGAAATATCACCACAGGATCTGTCCTCTTTTACCCTTTGAACCGACGCAAGTAAGTACCCTAAAATCTATATAGATTTTATATATATTTTACTTCAGAAATAATAAAAGCTTTCATTTAAATTTCAGATGGGATGATAAGACGTCTGCAGTTATACCAGATGAAGATATCTTTTATACTGCCTCGTTTTTGCATACAAGTGGGATCAATAATTGGCAGGTTTATGAAGATCAAAATGAAGCAGTTATTCAATTTTGTGAAGAAGCTGGTATCAAGATTGTGAAATATCTTGCTGATTATACTACCAAAGAAGAATGGATTAAACATTTTGGCTCAAAATGGATAACTTTTCAAGAGAGGAAATCCCAATATGATCCAAAGAATATCCTATCGCCAGGGCAAAAAATTTTCAATAGCATTTAGGGTTTACATTCATGTTTTTCTAGTTTATAATCATGAATAAAAATAAATATCAATTTCTTTTATGTTTTATTTCCACAGTTCTTGTGAAAGAAGAGGTGGAAAATAGTGATAAATCCCACCATGATATTAGACCCAATATTGCTTTGCCGACTTGAAGCCATTCTGTCTAATTAAGTAGCCATAACAACTACGCTGGTAAGTCATATGCATAAATAAGGCCAGAAAGTAATTACCAGTCAGCAGAAAAAAAAAAAAAAAAAAGGTTTGAAAAGTCATCAGACTAAGGCAACTTGTAGAAATACAAAGGCTGAAATCCTATTTGCAGTTCGTTTATATATCCTCGGCTTTCCCTTCACTTCTCATTAGGGCTTCTAAGGAATATTTGTGGCCTAGGCAATAGTTATTTTGATGGTTCTATAATAATATAAACATATATTAAAAAAATTATTATTATTATTATTTGCCCTTTGAGATGCAAAATAACTAATTAAAATTTTTGTATTTGAGTTTAGAAACCAAATTTTTTTCGATTGATAATATAATCAAATTATTTCATCTTTCTTGTGACATGATTGAATGTAAATAAGATTTTATTAATTTTAATTTTGAAAAACTTTTTTCAGTTGAAGCTACGAGTAACAAGAATAGTTAATAATATTCTATAAGCTATCTATGCATTTAGAAAAAAAATCACCTTTTTTTAATAAAATCTAGTACCTCAAGTGGTGTTTTAATTTTCAAGTTTATAATTTCATTTAAAAATTTTAATTCTAAAAATAAACCTAAACTATCGATATTAGAGAGCATGTCATGTTTTAGAAAGTTTTCAAGTTTTAAACAATTTTTCTTCAAATTATCATCATCAAACAATTTTAAGTTTTCTACATTATAAAGGAAACCAAAATTATCTTCATATATTTAAATTGTTCAAATCTACTTTGAAGTGAGGAAATGGCATGATCAACTGAATATGTGAAATAATTTATTCTAAAAGATTCTTTGATAGACAATTTCATCTCTTCGTTTTCATTCTCATCATATTGTTTTTCTATTTGTTGTGCTTTTTCACAAAGTTTTGGTTCTATATTCATTTGCTTTGCAATCTCTTTAGCAAAAATCATATAAGATGTAAAAAACATATCATACTAAATAATCATACCTAATAGAAATTCAAAATTTTCAATCTCATATGTTGCTAGAGAAATAGCTTCATTTTTTTGTTTTAGGATCTTCACTAGTTTCTACTAATTAATATAAAGCATCTTCTATTTCTTGAGCTTGAAATTTTATTGCTTTAACACTTTCTACATGATTTTCCCAATATATTTGTGAGAATGACTTAAGTGTTAAATTAGAAACATAATCTTGCAAGATTTTCCATCATTTTGTAAAAGAAGCAAATAATGAGTATATGTGCTATATTGCTCCAAAAAATATAATAGCATTAGCACATGAATTAGCCATATCACAAAGAACTAAATTAAGATTATGACAACCTTATGGTGTATAAAACTCTCTAAAATTTATATCTAATAATTTTTTTGTACACCTTGATGTTTATCTATCATATTAGACCCATTATCATATCCTTGTCCTCTCACATCATTTACACCAAGTTCAAGATTTTTTAGTGTACTTTTAAGTACATTAAAAAGACCTTGATCAAAGTACCATCGACTTTTCTAAAATCTATAAAGTACTTTTCTATTTTTATTAGACTTATTGAACTATCCACACATCTTAATATAAGAGACATTTGTTCTTGATGACTTGTATTTGGGGTACAATCAAGTAGAACTAAAAATATTTTGATTCTTTGATTTTTTTTTTTTTAATAATGGTATTTCTTATTTCTAATGCTAATATATATATATCAACTCATTTTGTATATTATGACAAAGATAATGGTTGTGGATTTTTCTATTTTGAATATGTCTAAGGTGTTCTAGCATTATTAGATCAAACTCAAATATCACTTCAATGAAACTCAAAAAAATTTCATTATTTTTTTTTATAAATCTTCCCATTTACACCACGAAATGCCAAATTATTTTTTAAAAGATTTTTTACAACAGCAATAATTCTTAATATTACATTCTTTCAATGTTCTTTCTCTTTATTTATTTTCTCTTGTAAACGTTTATCGGTTATCTTATTTTTAAGCAATCGCATCTCAATATCAATCCAAATGTTCATATTTATAGCATGTTCATTGCTTATTTCGTGACTTTTAAGTTTGACTCTAAGATTTTTCCAATCTCCACACCATTCATTTGCTAATTGATTTGCTTTTAAACTAAATAATGTATAACAAAAACAAAGTACTTTATCTAATTCTTTTGAATATACTAGCAATTTTCTATCATGTTTCTCTCCATATGGTAATTTTGAATGTAATGAATTGAAGAAAAGTGTCTAGAATTTTCATCTCTTGAAAAATCTAAAACTCGTCAACTATTAAATCACTTAATCTTGTGTCTAAATTATTCTATTGTGCTAGATCATAAATATTTTTTATAGTCGTTTCATCTTTATCATTAATATTTTCATTCTTGTCGATTGGAATATCTTCTTCTAAATTTTCATGATATTCTTCATAAGTATTTAATGAATTTGAATAGTTATCTCTAAAATTTTCTTTACAATTTTCAATTGATTTTTAATTTAAATCTTCATTTGGTTTTTTAGCATTTAGTGTTTCACACTAATAACAAATCTATCAAGTGTACCTTTTTGGAATTGAATTAGTTCTTCCATCTTTCTTTTTTTCTTACATTTTTCAAATACAAATTCATACTTTTTAGTAGACATTCCTATTTAAAGAACAAATAATTTAGAGCTTTTAATATTATTTTGCTAAAATAATACAATTATAAAACATTTAAGGAACTGTAGCACCTAATTTATGTTCTTTTGATTTCACTTTAATACTTTAAAATCTAATATTATTACCCTACAATCTGCATAAAAATAATAAAAAATAAATATCACTGTAATTATAAACAAAAGCATTATACAAATAACCCCACAAAATAATATACTAGGCAACTCAATCCTACAACAACATTTTCAATTACAAATCTTGTCTTGATTAAGACCGACGTAATTCGACCCAATAATGAAGGAACATCATTTTCAAGTAAAAAAATTATCTTGATTAAGTACAAGAAAAATATTTTTCATTTGAGAAAAGTACAAAAAAACATTGGGTAAAGCACAAAAAACAATTAAAGAAACATTAAGGGAGATAGAGCTTATAGAGAGTATGAGGACTAAGGAATGGGTCTTGTAATAAGGAGTAATTGATTTTCACTTAAAGTCTGCGGAGTTAGAGAACAAGGATATGAAAATATGAAATATGGCTTTGTAAGATTCTTAGAGAGCAAGGATATGAAATTTGGCTTTGCTATTATAAAATTTGGTTTCGCAACTCAATACCCTAATACTTAATAGGTTTTAATAATTTTTTTTTGCCCTCTCTTTTTTAAAGGACCTTAAGGCCTATGCCTTGAGACGACCACCGCTTCTCATTGAATGAAACGAGATAATAGAAAAGAAAAGAGAGATTACTTGGGAAAGAAAAAAATGGCTTCAACAACAAAATGATAACCAAAGCACACTAATGGTTTTTTTTTTTTTTTTTTTTTTTGGTATAGAGGAGGGAGGCAATGCTAAGGCCTCAAGAAATAGACACTAGCAACATCACTAGATAAAATGTCTTCAATGCCACGTGGAGGATGATTTTAGACTTGGAAAAGAGTGTCATTCGAAGAACCAAGACATATAAGATGATCAACTTCCCGATTACTTTCCCTTACAGTATGACTAAAGGATACACACCATTATTATTAATAATGACATCGGATATCAATGATGATATTATAGTAGGGATAAATCTATAAAACACCATTGCAAATAGAATTAACTATTTCTTAAGAATCGGACTCTATAATTAATTTTTGAAAGCCACGGTCCCAAGCCAAAATGAGACCCCGAGTGTACTACATCTAACTCTACCATCATAACGAGATAAGTGTTAAAAGCTAATTTTTCCACATACCATAATAGTTACGGACAAGATCCTTCATCCTAGCACGAGTAGCTAAGCTCGAGAAGCTCGTCATTAGTATTGTACATAACCGAGTCTTGGGAGCGGGCTAACTAATAAAACCAACACTAGGGAGATGGATGATGGGCAAAAGATGAAACATCAAAGGTAAAATATAGTCATGGACTAAAGAGTGAATTAGCTTTATCTAACGTCTAGAGGGTAGGATAACACCTTGAATAATTTATTTTTTTTACGTGCACACCAAATAATTTAGCAAGTGAGAATAAAGAAGTTGTGTTGATGTCAAGGAGTTGTTAGACGAGAGGGTAATGCTATGGAACCAGTCCTTCCATGAAGTCAAGAAGAAATCAATGGAAATAGCATTGGGATAAACTTGCTACCAAATAGTCTTAGCGCAAACACAACTCAAAGGATATGTAACACTCTTTCTTGAGCCTCACCACACCTTTGGCATACAAGGAATGTGGACATGTCCTTATAGAAATAGAAAACACTAGTGGAGAGACGTTGCCACTCCAATTTCCATAAGAAGAAACTATACTTTTATGCTAATTTCATACTCCAAATGCTCTTCCGTTAGGTGTTGAACTCTATTGGGTGAGATATTTGAGTGATAAACTCATATTTGGACTTAGTAGTTTAACACTATCATTCTTATCTCCGAATCTCTCTATTTAAATCCTAGTAGGGCTTTATCTTGAGTTTAGAACTTCTATAAGCTTTCTTCGTGGTGTGTGCAATTGTTTAAAGAAAACACATCCAACCTAGTTCATAAAATATGTATAAAAATTTAAGTATGAAGAAAATAAATAACATGAATTAAAGGATTTAAAATATATACATGAATTAAAATAACAAAAATAAATAAAATAAAATAAATAAATTAGAATTAATTAAATAATTAAAATAAATGACTTGAAACATAAATGACTTGGAAAATAAATAAAGGAGATAAATTAAATAAGACTAAACATATGATCTAACTCTAAATCCCCAATAGAGTCATTATTCTATCGCTACTCGATATTTAGGGGACTTTCAAAAAAATTTAAATTAAAAAAACATTTGTTTTATTTGGATTTTTATTGGGAATGTGAATTAAACTATGTTTCGGAGTCATCACTTAGTATTAAAAGAAATAGAAAACTTAAAATTAATACTTGGTTTAGAGATTACGGAAAGATATTAATCACTAAAAAGTACCATTTTCTAGAAAGGTATCATTTCTACTTTAGTCCTAAAGTTTATCTTCTAAAAAAATTTATTATTTGACAAATTTATTCCTAAGTCAAAATTTCATGTTTAATTCCTAAGCCAAATGATTTTTTATTTTATTTATGTTATCATATTGAATCGATCATCGGACTTCATCATTAAGAGTCTCATCAATTCAATATCATATCCAATTTAAATCTCAACATAATCAATATTTTAGAGAATGACGTAATTTGACGTTTGATAAAAGTATAGACAAACATTCGATAAAGCACAAAAATAAAAAATAAAGAAACATTAAGGTAGATGGAGCTTACGGAGAGTATAACGACCGAGGAATTGCTCTTATAAGAGGGAGGAATTGATTTTCGCTTAAAACTGCTAGGGTTAGAGAGCAAGGATATGAAAATATGAAATTTGACTTTATTAGAATCTTAGAGAGCAAGGATACGAAATTTGGCTTTATAATTATGAACTCGGTTTTGCAACTCAAAACCCAAGTACTTAATAGGCTTTACTATTTTTATTTTTTTAGGCCCTAAGGCTTATGCCTTGAGACGACTCTTGCTTCTCATTGAATGAAACATACAATAGAAAAGAGAAGGCATCTTAATTAGAAAAGAAAAAAAATGGCTTCAACGACAAAATGATAACCAAAGCACACTAATGGTATTTTTTTTCCCTTTTTTTTAATTTTGGTATAGAGAAGGGAGGCAATGCTAAGGCCTCAAGAAACGGACACTAGCAACATCACTAGACAGAATATCTTTAATACCGGATGGAGGATGATTCTAAACTTGAAAGAATGTGTCATTTGACGAACTAGGATGGATAAGATGATCGGCTTCCCGATTACTTTCCCTCAAAGTATGATTAAAGGATACATACCATTACAAATAGAATTAACTTTTTCTTGAGAATCGGACTCCATAATTACTTTTCAAAAGCCACAGTCCCAATCGGACCACGGCGTACTACTTCTATCTCTACCATCATAATAGATGAGTGCTAAAAATATCCCGGTAAGCTAATTTTCCATATACCATAATAGTTATGGATAAATCTTGACACGAGTAGTCGAGCTCAAGAAGCTATCATCGGTATTGTATGTAATCGACTCTTGGGAGAGGGCTAACTAAGAAACCTAACACCGGGGAGATGGTTGATGGGTTAAAGATGAAGTGTCAAAGGTAAAATACAATCATGGACTAGAGAGTGAATTAGCTTTATCCGATGTCTAGAGGGTAGGATAACACCTTGAATAATTTTTTTGTTACGTGCATACCAAATAATCTAGCAAGTGAGAATAAAGAAGTTGTGTTGGTGTCAAGGCGTAGTTAGGTAGAAGGCATTGCTATAGAACCAGTTCATCCATGAAGTCGAGAAGAAATCACTAGAAATAGCATTGGTATGAACTTGCTGCCAAATATTCTTAGCCCGAGACACAACTCAAAGGATATGTAACACTATTTCTTGAGCCTCGCAACACCTTTAACATATAAGAGATGTGGACATGCCCCCGTAGAAATAGAAAACACTAATGAAGAGACATTTCCACTCCAATTTCCATTGGAAGAAACGATGCTTTTGTGCTAATTTCAAACTCTAAATGCTCTTCCATTGGGTATTCAACTCGATTGGGTGAGAGACACGAGTGATAAACTCATCTTCGGACTTAGCAATATAACACTATCATACTTACCTTTGAATCTTTTAATCTAAATCCTAATAGGTTTTATCTTGGGATTCGGAACTTCGCAGTTATTTTCGTGGTGTGTTCAATAGTTTGAAGAAAACACATTCAACCTAGTTCACAAAATATGTACAAAAATTTAAGTATGAAGAAAATAAATAACATGAATTAAAGAACTCGAAATATATAAATGAATTAAAATAAAAAAATAAATTACATAAAATAAATAACTTAGAATTAATTAAATAATTACAATAAATGACTTGAAAAATAAATGGTGAAAATAAATGAAGGAGATAAATTAAACAAGACTAAACATATAGCCTAACTTTAAATACCTAGTGTAGTTGTTATTCTATCGCTACCCGATATTTAGGAGACTTTCAAAGAATTTTAAATTAAAAAAAATTATTTTATTTGGTTTTTTATTGAAAATGTGAGTTAAACCATGTTTCTAGAGTCACCACTTAGTGTTAATGAAAATAAGAAACTTAAAATTGATAATGGTTCAAAGATTCTAAAGTAAAGAGTTTGTTATATCTTTGGGAAGATATTAATCACCCAAAAGTATTATTTCCTACAAATGGTATCATGTCTAATTTAATCCTAAAGTTTACCTTCTAAAAAAATCTATTGTTTGCCAAAATTATTCCTAAGTAAAAATTCCAAATTTTCTTTCCTAAGCCTAATGATTTTTTTTTTTATTTATGGCATCATATTGAATCGATCGTCGAACTCTTTCATCAAAAGTCTCATCAATTCAACATCGGATCCGATATAAGTCTCGACATAAATCAATATATCGGAAAATAACCTAATTACTAACATATAATTTATTCGAATTAACATCGGCTCCTATTATATAAGAGAGACTTGTTATATATATATTTCTTTTTCTTTTTTTCTTTTCTTTACATATTTTTTTAATCATTTTTACCATATATATTTTTATCATTTATCATTTTTTTCTTTTTTCAAAGTTGATGGAGAATCGTCATCAATTCCTAGAAAATAGAAGACTCGATAATTCATACACCCATTAATTATCTAATTAATTAAGGGTTATTCAAGCGATCTTTAATATTCAAATAAAAATCTAAAAATTAAATTAATAATCATTAAATATTTATAGGAGTCTAAAATCTTACTATAAATTTTAGATTTAATTAATACTAAATATTAAACTAGACATTAAATTTAATTACCGAAGAAAATTAAAGTCTAAGCATTAAACAAAAAAAAATTGAAATAAAAGAGCAAAAAGAGTTAAAAAAAAAAGTCTAAAAAAAATTAAATCTAGACTTGACATGAAAATAAGAAGCATGTATGAAAATTTCAAATTTAATTTACCTAGAGAAATAGCTTTAAAAAAAAAAAAACAAATGAGAAAAGATGATGATTATTAGGCCTTTGGGCACAGTGAGCTTTGGGCCATTGGGCCGGGCTCTACTGGATTAATTCTCTTTTTCTTCTCTCGGGCATGGGTTGGGTTAAGCTCAGCCCATTCTAGTCACACGAGTTAGGCTAAGCTCAGCCCACGCAACCAAACCCGGACTAATCAAGCAAAACTAACCCATCTAAAACCGAAACACCCAACCTAAAACCAATCCCAAAATGTCTTCTTCTCTCGTCCAACCCCTAAACCACTTCTCCTCTGTTTCTACCTAAATCTAAATCCTCTTTTCCCCTTCTTCTTCTCCTCTCATCTATTATGTTCTCGGTTCGCTCTCTCATCTATTATGTTTCTACTATACTAAGACTTTCTTTATGAACCCGGAAAACCAACGAGTTCAAAAATCCTTTTTCTTTCAACAAACCAGATTGAAAACCTAATCCTCCTCCCTTCTCCTTAGAACTAAAATTCGACCCTATTTATAGTGGAATTCCATCCTCCGATGTCATTCCTCTTAATCATGTCCCTTTCGTTACTACCAAATTTCTCCAGCCCTCCCTTGTTGTCTTGTGACACACATCTTTTATGTTTGCGGGTATGGCACAACATGAAAGAGGAAAGGGTACACTACAATTCCCGACTGGAAATGCGGTCCAAAACCTTGTGGTAGCTGCTCATCATCCTTGGTTGTGCGCGTGCGAGTGCTAGTGGCAATTGAATCGAGGGTCTATATGACGGGTTGTGCGGGATGGTTCCAGATTGGTCTTGTTGTCCATATCTCTCTCTATTTTGATCCTCGTGTATCCGAAACTCGTCTCAATTATATCCCATAGGCATATTATTTTAGTCCCTAATACTCTCAATTTTGTAATTTTATCTCTAGGACTCTCAATTTAAATTCTCGAACTTTTAATTGTTTCCATTGGGTCTCTAATTATTTCAAATTCAATTCTAAAATTGCTTCAAGTATATCCCTAATTGCTTCCAATTGCATTTTATTTCATTCGAGTTGCACCCTTGGAACTAAAATCAAAATAAATAAATGATAAAATAAAATAAAAATGATAATATGGAAACAATAAAATTTGATAAAGAAAATAAATAAAATTTGATAAAGAAAATAAAACAAGTTGAATGATGAAAATAAAATAGAATAAAATGAAAGGTCGGCTAAAAAATTTTATTTTTCCTTTTTTCTCTTTTTTTCCCCTTATGAAATAAAGTGTAAATTCTAAAATTAAGCATACAACCTCAAATAAAATATGAAAAATAAGATAATTTCAAAAAAAAAAAATACTAAAACTTAAGTATAACCCAAATTTTTTATTATGGCACTCATCAACTCACTTAAAACGGTTCGTACATTTTTTTCCTGATCAAATCACATACTTAAGGTTTGTTTCTTTGATCTCATTTTTGAAAAGAAAAAGATCACTTAGAGTAGTTCGTATATTTTTTTTATTGGATCGCCCATTAATAAATGTTTATTTCTCTAATCTTGTTTTCAAAAAGAAAAAGATCACCAAAAGTGGTTCGTATATCTTTTTCAATTAGATCACCTATCAAAGGTTCATTTCTCCGACCTTACTTTTTTACAAAAAAAAAAAAAAAAAAGAAATCACCTATAACGGTTCATATATCTTTTTCGATAAGATAATCTATCAAAAGTTCATTTCTTCAATCTCATTTTTTTAAAAGATCACCCCAAGTAATTCATATAACTTTTTCGCTTGAATCACTTGTCGGATAATTGTTTCTCCGATCTTTTTTTTTTAAAAAAAAAGATCACCCAAAGCGGTTTATATATATTTTTTTTTTGATCGGATCACCTATCAAATGTTAGCTCCTCAAATCTCATTTTTTAAAAGAAAAAGATCATCCAAAGTGGTCGCTATATCTTTTTCGGTCGAATCACCTATTAAAGATTCATTTCTCCAATCTCTTTTTTTAAGAAAAAGAAAAAGATCACCAAAAGCGAATTGTATATACTTTTTAATCGAATCACTTGTCAAAGACTTGTTTCTCCAATCTCTTTTTTTTAAAAAAAAATGATCACTCTAAGCGATTTGTATATCTTTTTTTATCGGATCACTTATTAAATGTTTGTGTCTCCGATCTAGTTTTTTAAAGAAAAAGATCACCTAAACGAGTTCATATATGTCTTTTTATTGGACCACCTATCAAAATTTTGTTTCTTTGATTTCATTTTTAAAAAAAGAAAAAGATCCATTAGAACGATTCATATATCTTTTTCAATTGGATCACCTATTTTAGGGCGAGTCACCCTTCACAACAAGGCCATTGCATTTTACTTTTCGAGGCGACTCACCTTTCAAAATAAGGCCATTGCATTTTATCTTTCGGGGCAGTGCCATACTTCATAACTAGGTAATCACATTCTACTTCTAAGGTAGTTTTTTGTTCACAACAAGATCATCGTATTCTATTTTATACTACAAGCCATCCTTCACAACAAGGTAATCACATTCTACGTTTTATGGCAAGCCGCTCTTCGGAATAAAGGCATCGCCTTTTTTTTTCCAAGATAAGCCATCCTTCGGAATAAGGTCATTGCATTCTACTTTTCGGGAAAGAGCGTCTTTCGGAATAAGGTCATTGCATTCTACTTTTCGGGACGGGCCACCCTTCAAAATAAGGTCATCGCATTCTATTTTTTAGGACAAGTCGCCCTTCAAAGCAAGGTCATCCCATTCTACTTTTTAGGGCAAGCTGCCCTTCAAAACAAGGTCATTGCATTCTACTTTTTTGAGTAGGTCGTCCTTCGAACAAGGTCATCGCATTCTACTTTTCGGGACATGCCATCTTTCACAATAAGGCCATTGCATTTTGCTTTTTATGACGAGACCATACTTGATAATAAGACCATCGTATTTTACTTTTTATGGTAGGTCACCGAGGATAATCAAACTATTTTTTGCTATTCGGTTTATTTTTTTGTGTAAGCTCACTAAGCAAATCTAATTTGAAGTTCACACTTCGATAAACATTTGCACCATAAGTATTGTAAAGAAAATACAATTGTCATAACCTAAAATTTAGGTTATATTTATTTTTTTAGTCTTTTTTTCAATTTTATTCCTTTCATTTATATTTTATTTTATCTTATTTTCATATTTATTTTAGTCAATTTTACAAGTTTTATGTTTTATGTTTTATTTTTGTAAGGAAAAAAAGGAAAACAAATTAATTACATAACCAATCTTTCAAAAGAAAAAAAGGAAACGAAAATTTTAAAATATATATAAAAAAATTTGCATGAAATAATTAATTAGAGGCATAATTGAAGGATATAAGGATTAAAATTGAAAACAATCAGATTTGAAATTGAAAGTCTATTAGGAGTGAAATTGAATGAAATAAGGAGTGCAACTGAATGAAATTGAGATTGAAATTGAAAGCAAATATGGATGAAATAAAATGAAAATAAAAGGTGTCATTGATAAAAAAAAAAAATTAAAACACTTAGGGACAAAACTAAAATTATGGAATGAATGACACGACCAAAATTGACATAATGACTTGTCATTTGCTGTAACCTAAATCAATTATTCCTCCGGCTATACTTGATCATCGTCTTTTTCATTAAAGATAAGCTACGCAACAAACCATTCTTAGTTGTCAATTATATCAATCAAGAATCATGCTTCAATCATTGTAACACCTACAAATTTGCAAATTCAATTCATAAGCCTACACATATTTTTCATTTGTTTTGTCTCAATTAAGCTCCATGCATTAACGACCAAATGCGGGAGCATGTGATTTTTGTTTTTAAAGGGAGAAGGTGAGGATTGAAGGGGAATGGCTATGTTTTGGGTATAAATAGGCTAGAATTTCTCTAGTTTTAGAGTAGGGGATTTAAAGAGGATTTTAAAGAGATTAGAGGAGTTTATTAGAAGAATTGAATATCTAGGTGTTGAGGGGGTTTTATGGTTCATAGAGAAGAATTCGGGTTTTTGAAAGAGGAAACTCCTAGGTTTTGAGAGGAAATTCTAGCTCCAATGCTTGTTCCGAGATTGACATTCAATCTTGGTATTTTTAAGGAATCGAACAAATCAAAGAAAGAAACGATATTAACACCTAAAAAATTCAATCATTCCCCGTCAAGAAGTATTCACGAGCATAGGGTTTCTCTTCAAAGGAAATACCATTGGGTGTTCCTCATTCGAGCTGAATCTCATCTTATATTGCATTATAACCTTTAAAAAGGGAGGTTGATTCTATGACAAGCTTTAAACTTATATTATGGGTTGATATTAGACAAAAAGAGGAGGATTTTTGGGTTTCGAAAGAGGGAAAAAACTTTAATTTTTTTTTAGAACGAAAATTTTGGATTCTATAGTTCATTTTGGGTCTCTATTTCTAGGTTCAAAGCATTTTGAATTTCAACTAGTTCCCGAATTCATATCAAGACTCTCCAAAGCATTCCATTCGTCTATCATCCCTATAAAACCAATTCCCTCCTTCCGGCCAAATCAAGTAAAGTTTAAATCACTCATTTATGTCCTTTTGTTCTTGTTAATCGATTCGTCATTGTCTAAAGTCGATTACGCTAGGATAGCAAAGCATAAAAATGCTAGTTATGGCCTCACAACTTGGTCATTTCGGGTTTGGAATCTAGGCTATGTAAGAGTAGAGGAAAGAGGGAAAGAAAAAGAGAAAGAAAAGAAAAGGGCTAGGAGAGAAAGAAGAGAAAAGAAAAAAAGAAAGAGAGAAAGAGAGAGAGAGAGGGGGGTTGGTCTAAAGAGAAAGAAAGGAAAGAAAGAAAAGGCCAAGGTAGGCTTAGGTTAGTTAGGTAAGGTAGGCTTGGGCTGGTCTAAGAGTTAGGTGGGTGGAGTTCAAGTATTAAGTTTGCTAGGTCGGGCTATTTTTTTTTTTTTAGGTTACCAATTGGGCTTGGGGCTTAATCCAACCCAAGCAAGCTCGGCCTAGTGGGCACGACCTAATGGGTTAGAAGCCCATTAGGCCCAATAACTTTATTTTCTTTATTTTTGGTTATCTCCCTAGGATAATTAAATCTAAAATTTTTAGGCATTCTTCATATTTTTACTTTTAGTCTAGATTTTAGTTTTTAGAAATTTTGAACTTCTTTTGCTTATTTATCTCAATTTATTTAGTTTAATGCTCGTTTATTAATTTCATTTGGTATTTAAATTTTACTTTAGATTAGTATTTAATATTAATTAAATCTAAAATTATGGTTATATATATATATATATATATATATATCGATTTATTTAGTTTAATGCTTGTTTATTAATTTCACTTGGTATTTAAATTTTACTTTAGCTTAGTATTTAATATTAACTAAATATAAAATTATGGTTATTTATTTGTATATATATCCACAACCATAATTTTGAACTTCTTTAGAACGAACACCACACAAATGACATAAGTGGTGGCCTAAGCAACCCTACCAATAAACCCAAGAACAAAGGACATAAAAAAAATGCGATAAAGAAGCGAGGCAAGCTCAATGAAAGTAGTTGACCTAAGACGTTGAACCTATTCAAGCTAGATGACACACAAGTAAAGAGAAAATAGTAGAAATTCATGTCATAGCAATAACAACTTATTCTTCTCCAAAGACTAGAAGATGGTTACTAGTGTTTTTTTTTTTTTTTTTTTTTTTTTTTTTTTTTACTTTGTGTTGTCTTTTATGTTGCATGTTTTTTTTTCAACTTATTTAATCAAATAGTCAACTATCATCTGAATTTGATGATTGTCTTTTTTACTTGATTGTTGCTTTTTTTTTTTTTTTGTTTCATTTTCTTTTTTATTTTTCTTTACAAATCTTTCCATACAAAGCCAAAGAAAAAGTATTTTTCAATGACTTTGCACCAAAAGCAATATTATAAAGAGAAGGCAATTGTTAGCACTTATTTTTTTTATCCCAATTAGTTTATTTAAATTTGTAAGTTAAAAAAATACAAAAAAGATAGAGAGAGAGAAAAGAAAAAACAAAAAGATAATTATTTGAAAAATAATTTGGAGGATCTAATTAAAAGAAATAGAAAGTTTGGGAACAAAAAAAAAATTTAATTGAGGGTGTAATTAATTAAAATTTTCAAAACCCCAAAGGAAGGGAACAATTGGGAGAAAATTAATGAAAGGTTCTGATTAATGGCAATTAAGGAGTGCCATTGAAGTATGAACAAGCAAAATTATGTCGAAAATGAAAATTGGGAGAAACCAAAGACCAAAATTAGTATTTACCTAAAATCCTAATTTTTTTCCTATAAATACCCAACCCTTCATCTATTTAAGATAGACATGGATCTTTAAAAAAAAATTAAAAAAAAAACTACCAACAACCCCTAAGAGCACAATCCCGACCCGTTTACCCTCCAAAGAGAACTCCTATAAAAAAGCATCCAGAATCATCAAAAATTGTCAAGGTTAGTCATAATCTACTCATTTCTTTTTCTTAGTTATTTATCAAATTTAGCTATTTCTAGCTAGATTGAGAGATGCCACTACCACAAAAGGCTTCCTTAAGCCTCCATAAACCATTCCTCTATTGCAATTGTGGAAGAAAACACCTAAATTAATGACGATTGATCGGTAGACTAATCCCACCTCATTTAACACAACCCAATTAAATCTTCCATTTCCAATCAAATTAAACCTCCTAACCACATTAGAAACACTCCGTATATTCCTTTGAGCTGAATGGTGTCCTTAAAACCCCCTACTCTCACCAAAATCATCATCGAAAATAGAAGGAGACTTGGATAAAACTTCACCACTTGTCGATCTCTCTCCTCACTCGATGGTGACGGTGGGTAGAGGTGAGCAAACGGTTCGATTAGTCAAAAATCAAATCAAATTGAATTGAATTATGAAATTTGGTTTGGGTATAAATTAAAAAATATATAATTTATAATCAAATAAAAAAAATAATTTCGGTTCGGTTTGGTTTTTGTTTTTTAAGAAATAGTTTGGACCGAAAACCATTTTTTTTATTGTTCCTAATTCTAATTTCTACATACCTAAGAATAAGATCTAACCCTAACTCGGTAACTCCCTCTCACCTCTTCCTATCTCCCTTAGTCGGCTCTTTTGACTTTTCTTTCCTTTCGACCCGGACGAAGTCACACGGCGGCCGGTGCCCGGCATTCCGATAAGCCGGTAATGAGTAAACTCGGTCACTCTCGTCTCTTTCTCATCTCTCGCACTCTCAACTCAAGTCTCAAACTCTCAACCTTTCATTGACTTACTCGTCTCATAGTCTCACGACTCACGAGTCACGACTCTCACTCTCGGCCTTTCACGGATCTCACCTTCTCAAAGTCTCGGTCTTCTTCTCCTGTTTTTCACTCTCCACTCCGGTGACAATGAGTCCGGTCCTCTTCTAGTTCTAGAATTCTAGTCCTCCGGGCTCCGGGCTCTAATCCTCTTCCGGTCTTCCTTCGTCAAGCTTTGTGTCTTTCAAGGTTAGTCTCTTTTATTTCTTTTTTTTTTTTCGAGAAGTGATAACAATAATGTATTAGGCATAGATTAAGTTGTTTTTTAAATTCCTTAGGGAGCTGTGATAAGCGATATGCTTTGTTCTACACTATAGTGTTATCTTAGAAGCCTTGTCTTGAAATATGTATTGTGTCCTGTTGGCATCTGTTTTCCTTTACGGTTGCTTAGAGTTTGTGATTCTACATTTTATTTGTGTTGTTTTGGTTATCAAGTTCGTGTTTTGGTTTCGGTTAGGGTGAAGATTTGTTCATGTCGACTCCTATTTTACGTTTTCTTCTTTTAATTCTTTGTTTGTTTCGGTATTTTTCTATTTTTTTTTCCGAACCGATCCTTGCATTAAAGCATATGTATGATCAATATTCAATATAATTGATCCGATTTGCTTTTTGTATGATTTGCACATATATATAATCATTATAATAAAAGCTGATCCTTGCATTACGACGATTCGTCATTCATGTTTTTCATAGCGACAATTTGCATTTTTACGAAGAAATAGTGATATTCTTACTTGTTAAATGTTAATAAAAACGGATGTTTGCAACGGTGAAATCGGAATGCGAAAATAACGGACCAACAATCCGTGACTTTGTGTCCTAGCAATGAGATCCACTGATCCATACATCAATAGGGCGGTGATGAAACCATGTAGAGGACAAGAAATGGGAAGCTTGGAAACAATCAATAAGGCAACAAATGGATGCATGGAAATATGGAATCGAGTTGAAAGGAAAGAGCACATGAGGATATGAATGGTAGTCGTTAGGGAGTGAGTTAAGTTAGTTAGCTAACATGGAAAGAGTTGGTTATGGCTATTAGATTGAGAGGGAAAGTTAGTTAGAAACAAACACTTGTATAAATCATAAGTAATTCATTGTAAAAGAGCTATTGTGCCATTCCGGATCAATATTGAATTTACTCTTCTTTTTTATTTCTCTATTTATTACTTTATTTTCTATTCTTCTTGGTTCTTTATTTATATATCTAATTCTAAAATTGATAGTTGTTAAAATCTTTAACTATTATTAATCTCCATTTAGTCTTGAAAGAATCATTAGAACTCGTAATTCATTATTTCATTTAGAATTTGGTATCACACAAGTAAAACTGAGCTAAATTCTTATCCATAAAGAACTCGTCCATTGTTGTTAAGCAATATTTCTTCATTTATCTTTTGATTTTCTCTCTTTTAATCATATACATATAACTATATAAGCAGAGTGTCCGTGAATTTTCAATTTTGTGCTCAAGCTTTTCTTGCTCTAGCATATGGTTTAGTTGCTATGGTTGGATGATGTATTCCTTTTAATTTATTCTATTTTTTTAACCTAGTGTAGATTATTTAAGATTTATTTTGTGGGTCAATGTCATGTTCATTAATTGGTTTGAAGTTTCTTATGCAACAACTCTCCTTAATTTTAGTTCCAAGCCTTGCGAGCTATTGTGCAAGCAAACCCTCAAATCCTGCGAGTACCTAGTGAGATTTTAATACATCTGTTTGTTTCTCCTTGTTGCATTACTTTTAGTTACTAACCTATAGATGATTGATGACTTTTCATGTATGCAGCCTATGCTCCGAAGCTAGGGAAGCAAAATCCACACCTAATGCATCTTATTCAAGAGCATCGAGCTGATTTTTTACGCTTGATAAACAAACTCGTTGAAGGAGAAGGGTAAGATGAATTTGTATTTACAATGATATATACACGAATTCCCCGCTTATGATACTACATTGCTTTTACCTAATCGGGAACGTGCTTGGGGCAATTGGCCTCTATAATGCCACAATCGGTGATTGTCACCCCGAGGAGCGTAAGGCAATTGAACGCGTAAGTTCATCATTTGATGCAAAATTTATTTCTTTGTTATTTGTGTCGTGTTTTGTTTGTCACTTCCTTAAAATTTACAACGGAGTCATAGTTTTGAACTTTTTTCCGTCGCTTACATTTGTTATACTTGCCTTGGAAAGTATTACGGGATTGCATATGTTGAACTTAATTGATATTTATTCCTTAGGTGTTAGGTGGTCAATGCCATATGCCTCATGTATTGAAATCGGAATTGTTTATTGCATGCATCTCCGAAAACTCACTTTCATCTTTGAAATCAGATTGTACTTTAATTGTATATTGATGCGGATGTAATGAATATTGACACGACGAAATTCTCGCACTAAAAGAGCTACACAAGAAGTTGCTCTCACATGAAATACAAGTAATATTGTAATAAGACAAATGACACCGAGACCATTATAGGATGTACTATTACATTTTTTTAATAGTAAATTAGTTTTTGATACCACAAAAATAAAAATCGTTCACGGGAATAAAAGTTTGGTTATAATCAAATTATTTCGATACCGAACTAAATTAATCGAATTTAATTTGGTTTTGGTTTTTATTTTTTTCTAATTCGATTAACCACAAATCAAATTGAATTAAGTTTAATCGAACTCGTTTAACTGTTTGCTCATCCCTTATGGTGGGCACCACCACAAAAAGATAGAGGAAGTCCTCCTACACCTCGTGGGTCAATCCATGCATCCGAAGGTGGATGAAGTAGCCCCTAATGACGACACTTATAGTTCACGTCTAAGGGTATTTTTGTAATTTACATGTATGGGTTTTTTTGTTATTTCATAACCGATCAAAGGCATTTCAGCCATTTCATAAAAGCCTTTCTAACACTTTAATAGATAGCTACTCTACTTCTTCAACTAACTAAACAATCAATTCTCATCGGGAACAAAGATAGTCGAATTGACCTTAAAGATAGTTTTTGCTAGTTTTAACATTATTTGACTTGTTTTGGGTAACCTTAAAAAAAAATTATGCCCATTTAATATTACTAATTCAACTCGCTTTATTTTGAGATATAAAATTACTTTGATTGTGATTGTTGAGAAATTTGAAATGTGAATAAATGTACCATTATGTATCGAGCTCGAAAAGGTCGGAGACCCCGAGTATTTTGAGGTGAAATAATGTTAGTGATCAATGTTCTGTGATGAAGCTAGAAAGACTAGGATTGGGTTTTAAATTTCAATTTTTAATTTGAGACAAATGCTAGTCCTACTCGTTTGAATATTTATATGATGCTATTGTTTGCATTGATTTGATATGTTTGATTTTGATGTATTAAATGCATAATATACATGTCCGAGTTCATGTTATCTTGATTTTTGATTGCTTGCTAAACTAAAACTATCGATGGCTTTTCACTTATGAGATGAAGTCTGCTAGTGATTTCAAAGTCATATTATATGTTTTTTACTCATCCAAATGAAGTCATCGGTAACTTTTCTTCTATGTGGATGAAGCTACCGAGTGGCTTTTAAACTATTTTTATTTGATTTTTGATTGCTAAAATAAATTTATCAATAACTTCTCATTTATATGATGAAACTGTCAATGGTTTTGAAGTCATTTTACCTATTTTTTACTCTTCAAAACGAAGTCATTAGCGGCTCTCGACTTATGGGGTTGAAGCGACCTATGTCCTTTAAATTATTTTCTCGCCAAATGATTTCTTCTATGGGCTGTAGTTGTAAGAGACTCATCATCTCCTATCGAAATGATTTCTTTTATGGGCTTGAGTCATAAGAGACTTACGACTTTTATTCTAGCAAAACATCTTTGTTATAGGCTATAGTCACAAGGAACTCGCCATTTTCTTTTTAAATGATTTCTTTTATGGGCTTGAGTCACATGAGACTCATGACTTTAATCCGACATAATATCCGTATTATGGGCTATAGTCATAAAGGAAAATAATTTGTTTAGAGGCTTTTTTTTTTTTTTTGTACTTGAGTCATAAGAGACTTGCTATTTTTATTCTAATAGATCTTTATTATGGGTTACGGTCATAAGGGACTTGCTATTTTCTTTTCAAATGATTTCTTTTATGGGCTTGAGTCACAAGAGACTCGTCATTTTTATTCTAACTAAACATCTCTCGTTATGAGTTGTAGTCACATAAGACTCGTCATTTTCTTTGAATGATTTCTTTTATAAGTTATAGTTGCAAGAGACTCACTAGTTTTATTTCATTTAAATGATTTTTTTTTTCATTATTGGTAGCATCCTATTTATGTGAATGGAGTCACTAACAACCCCCTATCTCCTTACTTGTGTGAATAGAAATTATCAAATGACTTGTTATATATAGATGAAGTCACTAGTAATTTCTTAATTACATTAATATGGGTTTATAATCCTAAGAGACTCACATTCTGTCAATATAGGTTTGCAATCACTAGGGTTTTAGCCAAAATTTCAATTCCTATCCACTTTTTCCTTTTTGAGTATAGGTATTGGCTTTGGATTGACTTGAACCTCAAATTACTTTGCTATTTCACCCTAATAAAATAAATTCACTCAAATAAGTATAGAAATATAACATAGTAAAACCAAATTTTTGTTTTTACATACAAACAATACAAGCGTACCTTAAATAGGACGAGATGAAGGTGATGTTATATCTTTTCTATATATAACCGACCCCTTATTTATACATTTATATAGATCAGTTTGTTTAGAGTTTTTAATTTTTTTCGATTAGCTAAGTGGTGACTAATGTTCCTATACATCACTCTGCGAGCCTCGTCGACATAGACGATGAGTAAGAATGACAGTGTTGCTTAACTTTTTTGCTTTTAGCATTATGAGATTCTTCCTCTTCCCCAAATGACAAACGTCTATGTCTGTTTGGGAAAACATCAATAAGACCTGCATAATTTTATTTTGACATTGGTAAGCCGATCATCAACAGCTACTTATAAGCTTATAAGTAGGCTTCTATAAGGACATTGATAAGTTCTTATAATTAGAAGACATCAACAGGTTCAGTGTCAAGATGGAAAAAACTAAATGTTGAAGAATGTGAAGGAGTTTCCTGGTTTTCAATCATGGAAAACTATGGAGATTGAAGAAGTAAAAAACTTAGGGACTGACTTTTGCTTAATTTCTCATAGACGACATCACTAATGAGATTATGAATCCTCGATTTGTATGATTAGATGGGTGAACCTTCTCCTTGGCTGATCATGCGATGGTGGTCTGCTGTCCTCAAATCTTGTACACTTTGTTTCCTGTCTGCTGAAATATAATGTTTATGGAGAAACGAGGTTATCCTGGTCATGGTTGTCTGGATATGAGGGATTTTTTCGTGTCTCTTATTGGGTCAGATTGTCCATTAAAGTCTTGTTACTTGTATTGGGCTAGTATTTAGGCAACCCATTATTTCAATGCATATCAGTTGAAATACTTTCCTTATTCTTTATTAAGCATTGGTATACTACATGAAAAAATTGAAATTATGAGTGTTTAAGTACTAGATTTACTAGTAAAGTCATTTGAGTTTAATTTATAACTAACATTCCAAGATTAAATTCTTCTAATCACTTTAGAAATATAAGACATTATGAAAGGAGATGACCACTTTTTGTTAATTAATTCAAAATAATGGATCTTTAAATTAACAAGAAGAATGTTACGTAATTCAAAACAATGGATCTTTAAATTAACAAGACAAATTACAATAAAGCTTTCAATGGAAGAAACCCCATATATACATCACAAATTCAAGACTATATTATTGATATAAAAGATTGATACCATAATTTAGGTAAATATTGCAATCAATGTGATCATTGACATCATTCTAGGTTTCTACCAATAAAAGGCTCCGTGTGCAGACATTTTTGTCAATTCTAGTGTTTCCAGGACAACTAATTGTTGCCTGGTTTTAAATTATTTACCTCTTTTTTTTTTTATCTATATTTTTTTTGTATCATTTTGTGTTTATTTATACTATTTTCATTTTCTCTCTTTTTTATACTTTTTTTATATATACTAAAATTGGAGAAAAATATTTCAAGGGTACCCACCACACGGATAATTCATCTTTTTGACACTCATATAAACAAATTGGCAAGTCATATGTGATTTGAATGATTTTGAAAGATAAAAGTAACATGTAAAGATAAAAATAAAAATCATATAAATTTTTAAGTGATATATCAATTTATTCATATAGATACTTTAATCAGTACAATATTTTATTCTATAAAATTAAAAGAGCTTATCATTAAAAAAATAATAAAAGAGCTTGCTACATTAGTTTTGCGTGTCGATCAAGACTAGGTTCTTCCTATACGATTTTAAAAGATGCAATGCTCACATTAGTCTAGTGCATTCCAAGAAATTTGAAGTCAAGAAAGAGAGCAAACTTTTTTAACCATCAATTTAACCCTATTTTTATATAATTTATTTAAACGTAAAAATTTATTGACATAGTAATTTTTTCAAGTTTAAAGTATTCAATCCCAATTTATTATGTATATTATAGTCAAGAAGTAAATTTTTTATACTATTACATCTATTTTTTAGATGATCAAATGACCAATTTCTTGATGACCAATTGAAACTCTTGCAATACACCATCATTATAAAAATATTTGTCATGGAAAAAAACAACCAACAATTATATGGATATGGATAACATGTTTAATAAATTGAGTGGGTAAGCGAAAAACAAATATCATATTGAATACCTTTATCATATTTAACTATGGTTGGTAATGAACGAATACTCAATCCATTAATTCAATTTTTTATCCTATTCATAAAAAATACTCTATCTATTACCCATTAAGAAATCACTATATAAATCTTTATCAACTCACATTAGTTTACTTGCTCATTCAATACTTATTTAATACCAGCTAAAATAATTTATCAAAAATATTTCATTTAAGTTCCTATAATTTTCAAGAAATGTTTTTGGCACATAAAGTTTAATTTTTAACATTTTGATCATTTATTTGTAAGCTTTTTGGTCCTCAAAGTTTTTTTAAAATATTTTGATCCTTAATTTTTGAAATTTATGCAATTAGATCTCTATATGTTTTTTTTTAAATCAAAATAAATTAGTGAGTATATATATATACCTTTGTGTACTTTAATACCTATTAGACATTTTTAATGAGTACTTATTAAGTTAGATAAAGCATATACCTGTATTATATTCGGTACATTATAATCTTTATATTTAACATATATTAAATAATATTGAATTACATATTTCA